>BSBM01000010.1:6680000-7942500 GCA_027924585.1 Larix kaempferi | reverse complement strand
CCATCCTTAATGATGATGATGATGAAGATGATGATGATGACGACGAAGATGATGATGATCATGATGACGAAGATGATGGATGATGATGATGATGAAGATGATGATGATGACGTTAATGATGATTATGATGATGAAAATGATGGCCAAGATGATGATGGTGATGATGATGAGGATGGGGATGATGACGAGGAAGTGGGGGATAACGATGATGATGACTATGGAAATGATGATGATGATGTGGATGATGACGATGATGAGGATGATGATGATGAGGATGATGATGACGAAGATGATTATGATGATGATGATGAGGAGGAGGAGGATGAGGATGATGATGGTCATAATATTTGTCATCACCATCTTCATCTTCGTAGTCATCTGCATCATCATCCATCATTAGTGATGATGATGATGATGATGTCATCATTGATAATGCTGCTGATGATGAAGATGATGATGATCATGATGACGAAGATGATGGATGGTGATGAAGATGATGATGATGACGTTGATGATGATGATGAGGATGATGAAGATGATGGCCAAGATGATGATGGTGATGATGATGAGGATGGGGATGATGATGAGGAAGTGGGGGATAACGATGATGACGACTATGGAAACGATGATGATGACGTGGATGATGATGATGACAAGGATGATGATGATGAGGATGATGATGGTGATCATAATCGTCTTCATCAACATCATCATCTTCATCTTCGTACTCATCTGCATCATCATCCATCATCATCATCATCATCATCATTGATAATGATGATGATGACGAAGATGATGATGATGATGAAGATGATGAAGAAGATGATGGATGATGATGATGCCGATGACGCTGATGTCGATGATGAAGATGATGACCAAGATGATGTTGAGGAGGAGGAGGATAATGATGATGATGATGATGAGGAGGAAGTGGGTGATAAGGATGATGATGCTGATGATGACGAGGATGATGACGATGACGAGGATTATGATGATGAGGATGATGATGATGATGCTGACAATGACAAAGATGATTATGATGATGAGGAGGAGGAGGAGGAGGAGGAGGCTCCTTGTAGAGGGATAGTGTCATGGATTCTATTTGTTATTGATGACGCGTGAGGTCTAGAATTTTCAATTAAGGCCCAGGTGGAATTCAATTAAGCTCAATATGTTTCAATAAGATCTCGAGGAACTGGTTTCCATTCTTCGATGATGTTCAATGCATTTCGACATATCCACGGTCTTGCATGGCAGGCTGAGGATGCATTCATGGCATTCGATCTTTACAAAAGATGTGTTTTGTCAAAATGAAATTCAATTTGCCTCTTTGATGAATCCTCCTCTACAAGACTTCATTTATTGCATGAATGTCACAGACTCACAGAAACTCTAAACAACACTCAATGGCATGCAACTATAACCACAAACCAAGAAGAGGTTTATTTTATGCATTGATATAGAGAGGTGGTAGTAGGCAGACAATTTGGAGAAACAATGAGTTAGAAAAAACATTTGGACCAAAGTACCACAATGCTTATTAATAAAATTTAAAAAAACAAGTTTTGGCTCAGGAATTGTGGTTTATCACCACGTTTCTCTTCGACACTCGCCATCAAAATACGTATAAAAATAACACGTCTTTACATCCTCTTCCTTTTAAATCCTTATTGCATAGTAATAAATAAGGATTATTATGCATGCACATCCTCACCTTACAATGTCAATTGGGTCCAGGCGCATAGAGAACCATAAATTATCAAATGTGTCAAAGAGTAAGCCTTTCCAACAAAAATTTAAGACCCACCATTCAAACTTAATCACCAAGTCCAATTTATGCAAATATTTTTGAAGTGGGGGGAAGGTGTGGCATTAAATGGTGTAAACGTTGGGGAATAAATTGTTTATATGTTGTACAAGGGCGTCTGTGTGGGTTTTGGTGCGTGCACGGGTTTGGGTGCATGCGCGTGTTTTAACACGCGTGCGCGGCCCTGTTACTAGTTAAAAAAAAATAGAACTCTCTGTTTCCCGAGAATTCTACCAAAATCACGGGTTTCACTTCTTCCGCGGCTTTCAAGCTCTCACAGGTTGCTCATTGGCTCTCATAGGTTGATCTATTGGACACAAAATCACCCTTGGAATCTATCAAACATCTTCAGTGTTCTTGGAATCTAGTGGATTCATTCAAGCTACCAGTTTCCATTGCAAGTGGATATCATTTCTATAGAGGTATGGTGAATTGTAAATGAGTCTTTTCATTCACAAGATTTGAGATGAGCCCATGCCTTTTTGTTTTTGTCATATTCCCACAACAATATCCATGCATAGACAATAATGAATTTGACAAGAAGATTTCCCAATTTCACATCTAAAAAAACTCATATGAACACTAGACAAGATGAAGTATGCAACCTCCTCATTGTGTAATTAGTTCCCAAGTTAATTTTGTTCTTTTCACCTCATATTATGCTAGCAAAAAAAACCACACACTCACTAAACATAACTTAAAATATCACTTCAACTCATCCACAAAACCTCAACTCTCTCATCTCTTATTCAATACCATTGTATGGAATGAGGATATCTGTAAGTATATCCACCTTTACTTTCTCTATGAATCCAAATATGATAATTTTCATCCATATTTACCATCCTTATAGTATCCCCTCACCTCTAGCAATGATTTTTTTTTCCAAAAACCAAGACTTCCCCACTTCATGCTCTATTCAACATGATTATTGTTGGTATAGTCCCTAGTTCCCCACTCTCCAACACCTCCCCACCCTAGATATTGCACATTGAAAGGTCAAATTATATTTCTCCTAATCACCCTTCCCAAGACCATGATCTTTGTTAGAAACCTTTGCATCCTCCTAAATGTTTTGCACAAAACAAGGTATACATTCATTCTATTGTGATGCATTATTGAATTCAACCATGGGTATTTTAAACTCAAAACCACATTCTATCATCTCAAGTTTTATAGATCTAAGGAAATAGTTTTTTGTTGTTTCTTCAACTCCTTAATGTGTTATATAACCTAGTAATTTACGATGGTAAAGGACGTTGCCTCAAATGGAAAGATATACCATTCCACTAGGAAGACAAAGCAATCAAACTAGGTGCAAAGTCCTAGAATTTATAACATTAAGGGAGAAAGCAAAAAATGCAATTAATTAAGGTTACCTTATTTGATGTAGAAAAACTATCAAACTATTCCCAAGGCATCTCTAGCCATCTATGTTGTAAGGTGTTACTACCATTATTTTTATGAATTCATGGCCAGGGAAGACACTAGTTTCTCCTCTCTATACTTGACAAAACATCATCTATATTGATTGGAATTGTAAGGGATAATGATGTTTATTCGAACACAAATAAACCAACATAGTTTGTAGTTGTATATGTTAATTTGTAAAGTGGTAAGCTATGTTGGAATGTGTTAGGCTCATTGTATAATGGCACTAATATCTTATTTGTTGTTTATTTTGCAGGGGTAGGCCTGATAGTTATGTTAAAGAGACTTTTGGAGATGGGAAACTCACAAAACACACACAAAAAAAGAAGGAATCTTCCCATTTAAAAGGTCAATGAATTAGGAGAAAAGGACAGGTTGGGAATGGAAAGATTGAGACATGACAATCTCTTGTTTAGAACCACATGTAAAGAGGTCACGTCCAACGGAGCCAACTCAAATTCCAACATGAACACAATCTCCAACCAACAATCCATCAACGGGTCATTCTGATGTTCCTCACGACACAAGAATTTTGGGAGATGCTGCATGTGTAGAGATGGACATACAAGCCTTGCTTAATTTTCAATCTCCCCAAGAAGACCACAACCCTGTCGACCACACTCCCATTATGACCCAATCTATGAACGAAGCACCACAACAAACAAGCTCCGGTATTCATGTCTCATGTCCACCCTCCCCACCTCGACTGTCCAGTGCAAGAAGAAGAACTCCTAGATGTATTCATGTGGATGAGAGTGCTATGTTGGGGCTTGAAGGAAAGTTTCCAAAACACACTATCAAATGGCAATGCAACAAAATTGTGAAAGAATATTTTGAATCCAAAGGTGATGCAGGTAAATGTCAATTATTGCTATGTTTGTTAAAGTCACGTTCTTTAGTTGTTGTTAGGAGAATTTTGGGAATAAAGATGGTTAAAAGTTCAAAGGCCAACAGTCATATTGTTAGAAATCTCCAATATGCATTTAATGCGATTGGGAAGAAGTCTCGTACTAAAGATCTTTGTGTGGCTCATCGTGTTTTAGTGGAATCATTTGTAAGCAAGTCCACAAGGCAATGTCACCTGCTATCACACACTTCTCACATACTCAAATTAAATAGAAAAACTGTTAAAAAGTACTATGTTATAAGAGAAAATCTTGACACTTTGGGTGGAAATGATTGTTAAGATTTTGTTGGTAGGTTGCCTCATGCAGATAGGAAGCTAATTGATGCTGTTAAGGAGTTAGTACAAATTTTTTTGGCATGATCATACTAGACCTTCATCAAACCAAAGAGACGTTCTAAAACTGAGAAAAGGTTCTACTGAACGTGAGCCCCATGTTAAACACTTCCTTGACACCACACAGACTGAACTCTATGAGAGATTTAGGAATGAGCACACACAATTGAACATTGGCCAAAGGTCCTTTGAGAAATGCAAACCATGGTATGTTCGTATATGCATTGATCGGAACACTTGTTGTTGTAGATACCACGTAGAATATGAATATTATTATGACACATATAAACATATATTTTGTGATTTTTATACTAACATTGTGCGGGGATGCAATGAATCCATACTACCACCAAATGCATTAAGAGACTTTATCCACAACATCATGTGTCCAAGGCCCGAAGGACAAAAGTATTATCAAAAATCGTGTCTATATGGGACATGTTCTATGTGCAGTGGTTTTTCTCTTTTGAACCGTTGCATTCATGAAAACAAGGACAGAAAACTTGGCATGATGGGTGTGGAGATCCAGAGCTTCAAGTACATGACCTATCAATTAGACAGTGTCAGAGAATATAAAAAGATTGCAATGGTAAAGTCACAGGTACAAATGAATATTGCATATTTTTCATATTACACGTTCAATTTATGGCATATACATTTTTCCAAAGGCCACATTGAAATATTTCCCTTTTTTCCATGGTAACAGGTACCGGTATGTCACTTCTTGACGGAATTCTACGATAAAACCAAGCAATATGTTCAACATGTGCATGTAGCACGATGGCAAGATGAGCAGTACAGAAAATGCAGGGACACATTTCCCACTGGAACCATAGTGTCAATTGTGGATTTTGCAAAAAATTACACCCTTCAGCCACAAAATGAAATCCAGAGTCAATACTACCATTCAGACCAAGCCAACATCATGGTACATATTATGTATAGGCATGGGCCAGAGAGTAGCAATGACAAGAGGATAATACTGAAAGAGACAAACTTTTACATAAGTGATGATAGAACCCATGATCTGCATTATGTGCAACATTGTTTTCGAATTTTCTATGATCAGTTGAAGGAGAGAGATATACAGATGGATTAGCATTGGATATGGTCGGATGGTTGTGCGGGCCAGTTCAAAAATGCCCGAGTATTCCAATGGATGAGTACTTTGCATAAGACTTGCAATGTGTCACATATCTAGAACTATTTTGAGACCGGGCATGGCAAAGGTGAGCATGATGGGGCCGATGCATGCACTAAGACCGCACTACGAAGGGAAGAGATGAGGTTTGACAGGGAACCTCATATCCGAGATGCAGAATCCATAGTTCAATGATGCTCCGCAACAATGTCAGAACGAGCAAGAGATCAACAAACATCATCGGTGCCAGGACATGTGGCAAGAAATTTTTGGCTAGTGGCTGACATAGATCAATCGCGTTCCTATATTTGCGGCACAGCACAAGGAACATGTGGATTTAATTCAGTTCAAAGCTCAAACAACCACATATTTGAAATATGGACGTGAAAGCTTGCATGCTTTTGCAACCCTTGTAGCAGCGGTGAATGGGATGAATGCAAATGCATGGACTGGATTGATGAATGGGATCGTGTGTCACTTACAGTAGACCAATGTGCAGTTTTTTAAACAAGCCAATTAGGGGAGGGCCAGTCAGCGATTTCTACAGACTGCGAGCATATCTCCGATCTTGTACAACCAGGACACATATACGCAGTTGTTGCACCAAAAGACAATGAATGGGGCATGGATTATTGGTTGGCACGGTGCATCCAAGGTCAGCAAACCCTCTATGGATCATTAATCGACGATGAAGGAATTGAATTTCCTACTGGCTTGATGGTGTTTAAGGGGGAATATCTTACACTAGATGGGAAGTCAAGAGAGACTAGTAGGCATGTATTCATGGATTACAGACCAGGTTCAGTGGTGTATCACTTCACAAACTTGATCGTTGACACAAACATCCATCTTCAGACATTGTCAAGCAAGAGATCAACCAAGGTACGCTACTACCTGCCTCATTCAGAGCATGAGAGATTGATGGAGACAATTAGCAACAAAGAGGATCAAGATGGGTTTATTGGGTGAGGCTAGTCAACATTACATAAGAGAAAGAATTGCATCAAAGAATGTTATGTTCTACATCGAGGTATGTGTAGTTTTATGTTATTTTGTTGGTACATGCATTTTTTGTTGATACATACATACATACATGTCTTTTCCTATGTTTTTTATTTTTCCTATATGTATTAAACTATTCCATGCTTCTCTTTTATGTTGAATAAAATGGTGATGTGATTTGGATCAAATTTGAGTAAATTGAGTTAGTATTTTCTTAAATATATCTATTTATGTTTGTAGCATTTGAAGATAGTGGTTTTGATAGGTTCTCAAGATTAGAATTACCTAGGTTTTAGGAAATTTTTTGAAGTACATAGTCTATTACAATGGTCGTGAAAATTTAACTTGGTAGATGAAACCTTCTAGGAATCCATGTATGGATAGAAGGGTCTTCCACTTGGGGTAGGGAGTTATCATAAGGTTTCACGGGTGGTATTTTTGAGATCTATACTTGAGAGGGACTTGTCATCATCATAGATAAACACTTAGAGGGACTTGTCATCATCATCACCAACATCATCTCTAAGATCCTCATCAACATATTCATCATCATCATCTTCTTCATCATCACCATCACCATCACCACCACCGTCAATGTCTTCATCATCACCACGATCGTCAACGTCTTCATCATCGCCACCATCTTCATCATCATCATTAACTCTAACTCTAACCCTAATTCAATTTTTTTCTATAACACTAGCCCCAACCCTCACCCAAAACCTAGCACTAAACCATCTTCTTCATCATCGCCATCACCATCACCATCACCATTGCAGAGTTGACCCCTATGTGCAAAAATTGCACACTCCCTCACTGAGTAAAACCCTAGTTTCCAAGATGGATGTACAATATGGCACCAGGGCCATGAGACTGGAGGAGAGGGGCACCCTTGGCACTATCCCGGTGTCTTGAATCCAATTGAGTCGATGGTTCATCAATCGGAGGCACGGTCATCATTCTATGGCTCATTCCGTCTCGCATCCAAAAGGCCTTCATGGACACTTGTTGGATACATGCCAGGGGCATAGAAGTCCAACCGTGTAGAAAAACCGAGCTCTGAGGAGTCCTGCAGGTGTGTCTAGGTAGGTTTCATCTAGGAATGCTCGCTGTAAGTGCCCGGCGGACGATATTGCAGAGTTGACCCCCATGTGCAAAAATTGCACACTCCATCATTGAGCAAAACCCTAGTTTCCAAGATGGACGTTCAAGATGGCACCAGGGCCACGGGACCAGAGGAGAGGGGTTCCCATGACACTATACTGATGTCTTGAATCCAACGGAGTCGACGGTTTGTCGATCAGAGCCACGGTTGTCATTCTATGGCTGGTTCCGTCTCGCATCCAAAAGGCCTTCAGGGACACCTGTTGGATACCTGCCGGGGGCATAGAAGTCCAACTGTGTAGCAAAACTGGGCTCTGGGGAGTCCTGCAGGTGTGTCTAGGCAGGTTTTGGTTGGGAACGCTGGTCGTAAGTGCCCAGCGGATGATTTTGCAGAGTTGACCCCCGTGTGCAAAAATTGCACACTCCCTCACTGAGCAAAACCCTAGTTTCCAAGATGGATGTTCAAGATGGCACCGAGACCATGGGACAAGAAGATAGGGGTGCCCTTGGCACTATCCCAATGTCCTGAATCCAATGGAGTCGACGGTTCATCGATCGGAGCCACGATCGTCATTCTATGGCTTGTTCCGTCTCGCATCCAAAAGGCCTTCAGGGACACTTGTTGGATACATGCCGGGGCCATAGAAGTCCAACCGTGCAGCAAAACTAGGCTCTAGGGAGTCCTACAGGTGTGTCTAGGTAGGTTCTGGTTGGGAATGCTATCCGTAAGTGCCAAGCAGATGATTTTGCAGAGTTGACTCCCGTGTGCGAAAATTGCACACTCCCTCACTGAGCAAAACCCTAGTTTCTAAGATGGACGTTCAAGATGGCACCGAGGCAATGATACCTAAACAGAGGGGCACCCTTGGCACTATCCCAACATCCTAAATCCAACGGAGTCAACAGTTCAACGATCGGAGCCACAGTCATCATTCTATGGCTCGTTCTGTCTCGCATCCAGAAGGCCTTAAGAGACACCTGGTGGATACCTGCTCGGGGCATAGAAGTCGAACCGTGCAGCAAAACTGGGTTCCGGGGAGTCATGTAGGTGTGTCTAGGTAGGTTCCAGTTCAGAACGCTAGCCATAAGTACACGCTGGATGATTTCCCAAAGTTGACCCTAATGTGAGGGCCATCGAAATAATCTCAAGGGGGCCATTTCTTGTAAAGAGGCCCCTGGGCATGCGTGGCCACCACGGATAGGTCCACTGTGGCCACATGAACCTGTGGGGGCCGACGGAATCCAAGTCCGCTCATCGATTTGGGTTCCATGGCCCCGGGGAAAATCCTCCAGGTGTCCCTGAACGGCCCCAAGGTGCCCGATTAGAATACCTGTGGCACCTGGACCGTGGCTCGGTTCAAGAATCTGTCAACTCCAGCGGGTCTAGGATGGTGGGTTTCAGCTAGGGGACCACCCATAGTGTCCCTCGAAGACCCGGAAGTGGTGCCAATGAGCCATCTGTAGAGCTAGGGTTTTGCTCAATGATGGCCATTCCAGATTTCCTCAAGGGGGCCATTTCTCGTCCGGATGCCCCCGGGTGTGTGTGGCCACCGTGGACAGGTCCACAATTCACATGTGGACCTATGGGGGCCGATGGAATCCAAGTCCGCTCACCGGTTTGGGTTCCGTGGCCTCGTGGAAAATCCTCCAGGTGTCCCTGAACGACCCTAAGGTGCCCGACTAGAATGCCCGTGGCACCCAGACCGTGTTTCGGTTCACGAATTCGTCAACTTTGGCAGGTTCAGGATGGCGGGTTTTAGCTAAGGGACCCCCCATAGCATCCCCTCGAAGACCCAGAAGTGGTGCCAATGAGCCATCTCCGGAGCTAGGGTTTTGCTCAGTGATGGCCATTCCATATTTGCTCAGGGGGGCCATTTCTCATCCGGAGGCCCCCGGGCGTGCTTGACCACCGTGGACAGGTCCAATATGGCAATTTGGACATGTGGGGGCCGATGGAATCCAAGTCCACTCACCCATTTGGGTTTCGTGGCGCTGAGGAAAATCCTCTAGGTGTCCCTGAACAGCCCCATGGTGCCTGACTAGAATGCCCGTAGCACCTAGACTGTGGCTCGGTTCGTGAATTCATCAACTCCGGCTGGTACGAGATGACAAGTTTCAGCTAGGGGACCCCCCCAGTATGCCCTGAAGACCCATAAGCGGTGCCAATGGGCCATCCTTGGAGCTAGGGTTTTTCTCAGTGAAGGCCATTCCAGATTCGCTCAAGGGGGCCATTTCTTGTCCGGAGGCAGAAGAAGATCAATGTTCGACAGAACAATGTAGTTAGAAGAAGAAGATCAATTTTTGACAAAACAATGTAGTTATTACATGTGGAGGCAACGGTTTCCCATGGAGAATGAGTGTAGGGTTGAGCAGAGGAAAGATGTTGGGAAATGGGCTATTACATTAGCTTTTCTGATGGGAAAGTGGTTTACAGAAGGAAATATGGTGGTTGTAGGTATATATACTTTTTTTTTATGGAAATAGGATTTCCCTCGGAAGAAAAGCGTATATACCTACAACCGTCAAAGCATAGATACCTACAGCCACCCATCAGAAAATCTAATGTAATAGCCCATTTCCCAACATCTTTCCTCTGCTCAACCCTACACTCGTTTTCCATGAGAAACCGCTGCCTCCACATGTAGTAACTACATTGTTTTGTCGAAAATTGATCTTCTTCTGTTAACTACATTGTTTTGTCAAAAATTGATCTTCTTCTACCTCCGGACGAGAAATGGCCCCCTTGAGCGAATCTGGAGTGGCCTTTGGGTGCTATGGGAATTTTAGTCGGTCACCCCGGGGCCATTCAGTGACACTTTGGGCATTTTCTCCGTGGTCCCGGACTCACCGGAGTCGACGGATTTGCGAACCGAGCCACGGTCTGGGTGCCATGGGCATTCTAGTCGGGCACCTCGGGGCCGTTCAGGGACACCTGGAGGATTTTCCCCGGTGCCACGGAACCCAAACCGGCAAGTGGACTTGGATTGCGTTGGCCCCCACAGGTCCATGTGGCCATTGTGAACCTATCCACGGTGGCCACGAATGCCCAAGGGCATCCAGACGAGAAATGGCCCCCTTGAGCGAATCTAGAATGGCCATCATTGAGCAAAACCCTATCTCCGGAGATGGCTCATTGGCACCGCTTCCGGGTCTTCAGGGGATGCTATGGGGCATCCTCTAACTGAAACCCGCTGTCCCAGACCCACCGGAGTCGACAGATTCACGAACCGAGCCACGGTCTGGGTGCCACGGGCATTCTAGTCGGGCACCCCGAGATCGTTCAAGGACACCTGGAGGATTTTCCCTAGGGCCATGGAACCCAAAACGGTGAGCGAACTTGGATTTAATCGGCCCCCCACAGGTCCACATGGCCATTGTGCACCTGTACACGGTGCCCACGCATGCCCAGGGGCATCCAGATGAGAAATGGCCGCCTTGAGCGAATCTGGAATGGCCATCACTGAGCAATACCTTAGCTCTGGAGATGGCTCGTTGGCATCGCTTCCGGGTCTTCGGGGGACGTTGTGGGGGGTCCCCTAGCTGAAACCCACTGTCTCAGACCCACCAGAGTCGATGTATTTGCGAACCAAGCCACAGTCTGGGTGCCACAGGCATTCTAGTCAAGCACCCCGGGGTCATTCAAGGACACTTGGAGGATATTCCCCGGGGCCACGAAACCCAAACCGACGAGCAGACTTGGATTTCATCAGCCCCCACAAGTCCACGTGGCCACAGTGGACCTGTCCATGGTCGCCACGCACGCCCGGGGGCCTCCAGATGAGAAATTCCCCCCTTTAGAGAATCTGGAATGGCCATCACTGAGCAAAACCCTAGCTCCGAAGATCGCTCATTGGCACTGCTTCTGGGTCTTCGGGGGATGCTGTGGGGGGTCCCCTATCTAAAACCCACCATCTCGGACCCGCTGGAGTCGATGGATTCGTGAACCGAGACATAGTTCGGGTGCCACAGGCATTCTAGTCGAGCACCCTGGGGCCGTTCAGGGACACCTAGAGGATTTGCCCCGGGGCCACGGAACCCAACCCGGCGAGCGGAATTGGATTCCGTCGCCTCCCACAAGTCCACGTGACCATTGTGGACCTGTCCACAGTGGTCACGCACGCCCGAGGGCATCTGGACAAGAAATGGCCCCTTTGAGCAAATTTGGAATGGCCATCATTGAGCAAAACCCTAGCTCCAGAGATGGCTCGTTGCACCCCTTCCGAGTCTTCGGGGGATGGTACGGGGGGTCCCCTAGCTGAAACCCGCCATCCCATACCTACCGAAGTTGACGGATTCGCGAATCGAGCCACAGTCCGGGTGCCATGGGCATTCTAGTTGGGCACCCTGGGGCCATTCAGGGACACCTGTAAGATTTTCCCTGGGGCCACAGAACCCAAACCGGCGAGCGGACTTCGATTCCATCGGCCCCCACAAGTCCACGTGGCCATAGTGGACCTGTCCACGGTGGCCATGCACGCCCAAGGGCCTCCGGAAAGGAAACGGCCCCCTTGAGCAAATTTGGATGGCCCTCACATTGGGGTCAACTTTGGAAAATCGTACAGTGGGTACTTATGGCTAACGTTCCCAACTGGACCCTACCTAGACACACCTAGATGACTCCCCGGAACCCAGTTTTGCTGCATGGTTGGACTTCTATGTCCCCGACAGGTATCTAGCAGGTGTCCCTGAAGGCCTTTTGGATGCGAGACGGAACGAGCCATAGAATGATGACCGTGGCTCCGATCGATGAACCATTGACTCCATCAGATTCAGCATGCAGGGATAGTGCTAGGGGTGCCCCTCCCCTCCGGCCCGGTGGCCCCACCCTCATCTTCAACGTCCATCTTGGAAACTAGGGTTTTGCTCAGTGTGGGAGTGTGAAATTTTTGCACACGGGGGTGAACTTTGGAAAATATTCCACCGAGCACTTGTGGCTAGCGTTCTCGGATGGAACCTTCGTAGACACACCTGTAGGACTCCATGGAACACGGTTTTGTTGCACGGTTGGAGTTCTACGCCCCCGTCAGGTATCCAACAAGTGTCCCTGAAGGCCTTCTGGCAGCGAGACAGGACGAGCCATAGAATGAATACCGTGGCTCGGATCTATGAACCGTCGACTCTGTTGGATTCAGCACACCGGGATAGTACTAAGGGTGCCCCTCCCCTCTGACTCGGTGGCCCTGCCCTCATCTTGTACATCCATCTTGGAAACTAGGGTTTTGCTTAGTGAGGGAGTGTGCAATTTTTGCACACGGGGGTCAACTTTGGAAAATCATCCAGCACATACTTATGGCTAGCGTTCCCAACTAGAACCTACCTAGACACACCTACACGACTGCCTATAACCTGGTTTTGCTGCACAGTTGGACTTATATGCCCTCGACAGGTATCCAGCAGGTGTCCTTGAAGGCCTTTTGGATGCGAGACGGAACGAGACATAGAATGATGACCATGGCTCCGATCGATGAACCGTTGACTCCGTTGGATTCAGGATGCCGGGATAGTACTAGGGGTGCCCCTCCCCTCTAGCCCGATGGCCCTTCCCTCATATTGTACCTCCATCTTGGAAACTAGGGTTTTGCTCAGTGAGGGAGTGTGCAATTTTTGCACACGAGGGTCAACTGTGGAAAATAATCCACCGGGCACTTGTGGCTAGCATTCCTGGATGGAACCTTCCTAGACACACCTGTAGTACTCCTCGGAGCCCAGTTTTGCTGCATGGTTGGACTTCTATGCCCTCGGCAGGTATCCAGCAGGTGTCCCTGAAGGCCTTTTGGATGTGAGATGGAACAAGCCATAGAATGATGACCGTGGCTCCGATCGACGAACCGTCGAATCCGTTGGATTCGGGACGCTGGGATAGTGCTAGGGGCACCCCTCTCCTCCGGTCCTATGGCCCCGGTGCCTTTTTGTACGCCCATCTTGGAAACTAGGGTTTTTCTTAGTTAGGGAGTGTGCAATTTTTGCACACGGGGGTCAACTCTGCAAAATCGTCCGTCGGGCACTTATGATGATGATGATGGTGACGACGATGGTAATGGTCATGGTCATGGTGATGGTGATGAAGATGATGACGATGGAGAAGATGATGATGATGGAGATGTTGATGAGGAACCTAGAGTTAGAGTTAGAGATAGGGTTAGAGTTAGAGTTAATGATGATGATGGATATGGTGGTGATGATGAAGATGTTGATGATGATGGTGATGGTGATGGTGACAATGATGGTGACGATGATGGTGAGGATGAAGAAGATGGCTTAGTGCTAGGGTTTGGGTGAGGTTTAAGGCTAGAGTTATAGAAGGAAATTGAATTAGGGTTACAGTTAGAGGTAATGATGATGATGAAGACGTTGACGGTGGCAGTGATGGTCATGGTGAGGATGAAGAAGATGGCTTAGTGCTAGGGTTTGGGTGAGGGTTAGGGATAGAGTTAGATTTAATGATGATGATGAAGACATGATGATGATGGTGATGGTGATGGTGAGGATGAAGAAGATGGCTTAGTGCTAGGGTTTGGGTGAGGGTTAGGGCTAGAATCATAGAAGGAAATTGAATTAGGGTTAGATTTAGAGTTAATGATGATGATGAAGACATGATGATGATGTTGACGGTGATGGTGATGGTGAGGATGAAGAAGATGGCTTAGTGCTATGGTTTGGGTGAGGGTTAGGGCTAGAATCATAGAAGTAAATTTAATTAGGGTTAGAGTTAGAGTTAATGATGATGGTGATGGTGATGGTGACGGTGACGGTGATGGTGATGGTGATGGTGAGGATGAAGAAGATGGCTTACTGCTAGGTTTTGGGTGAGGGTTAAGGCTAGAGTTATAGAAGGAAATTGAATTAGGGTTAGAGTTAGATTTAATGATGATGATGAAGATGGTGGTGATGATGAAGACGTTGACGGTGATGATGATGGTGAGGATGAAGAAGATGGTTTAGTGCTAGGGTTTGGCTGAGGGTATGTGCTACGGTTTGGGAAGATGGTTTGCAAATATTTCTTCATTGAATCTCATAATTTTTCTATAAATCAAAGCCATGGGGTAGACTTGAAGAAGAGAATAATTGTAAGGTCATGTGGGAAAAAAGAGCTTGGAGATCAAATACCTCATTCTCTCATCTTTACCATTCATTGTATTCATTCTTACTTGAGTTATTTGATTAAGGAAGTAAGTGTTCTTCAGTCACTATAGCTAGGGAGAGATTTTAATAAGGAAAATGACCCATCCCAAGGAGAGTGTTGGAGCTAAATTGCCTCAAATCATTTTTTCTCAAATGATGTTACACATTTGTATGCTTTTCCATTTGAAGAATATATGAGTTTTGTTTTTTCCATCCATTTATTGTATTTGAATTACATTCTTGTATTTAATATTATGATATGATTTCTTGCATGCTTCTTAGTTATTTATTTTATATTATAGTACTCTCATGCTTGTCAAATAAATAACCATTGTTTATTGTCTTTCTCACAACTTGGATATATTAACAAATTTCGCTCATCATTGCAACAAAATCCCTAAAATAGATTGACTAATCCATTTTGGGTTTAGAATCTTGTTCAGTTAATCTTACTTACTAGGTTGTTTTTAGTTGTTTTCTAAGCTCTAGTGACATGCAAAGTCATTAACTAGCATGCAAACTCACTTAGCAACCCTTGTAAGGAATCAAGGTTTTTGGAATTTTATTTTGCATGATCTTGGTGACTTGCACATTTTTTCTCTTTTTCTCAGAAGAGTTCAATGGTAGAATCCCTAATTTTCATTAGTGTTCCAGAGTGGCCAATGTAATATGCATGCAAATTCATTTCATAGGAAGTGTAACTATTTACTTGTGTAACTTGCATAGTTATCTTTGTAACAAGTCGTGAATTTTTAGTTAGATTTAATTGTATGTTTTGTCAGTAGCTTAGCTTGAGGGAAACTTTAAATTTTCCAAGAATTGTAAGTTGATGTTCTTGTAATTTTACATCTCATCAACCACGATTATTAATTAAATCACTTAAGGGATAGAAGGTGGACTCATAATTCCTAAGTGTCTAATCACATAAATGGATTATCATTTGTCATTTGCACATGGATTCATAACTAAGGGCACTATATACTACATTTTGAATTGTTATTTTTATTTATATTATTTAAACTCAACTCAAAAGAATAGCTAAGAATTTAATCAATTACCACTTGTAGTCATTTCCATTATGTCACATCCCTTCCCATCGTTACAGAGCAAGGCAGAGAACATGACACTAAAACCACTTGCGTAGGTTTGGTAACTTCTAGAATGTAAATGATTAGATGATTGTAAAAATTCATTCAATAAACCATAAAAATTTAGGATATGTTGTGTGTAATTTATTAAGACAAATTTGTGAAATAATAACTATTCAAATAACATGCAATTAACACTATGATCCACAGATGAGAGTTCTGAATTGTAGAAAAAATCATGTATGCAAAAATGTAATCAAGGACAAACTCATATACACAAGTGCAAATCCATCTATTAATATGCAAAAATGATCCAATCATGTAGAATTTTTGGAAAAATGGAACATCGTTCCCAGCATCTATATAATGGAAACTCGTGCCCCGTACAAAAAAAGGCAACTCGTGCTGAAAATGCCACATCGTGGCTACTGTACATGGGAGGGTCTCTCAATCCTCCTACCCACCCTCAGAGCTCCCAGGTGCATCTCCAAAATAAATCTTCCTCTTCTTCGTGCTAGAGGAAGCTGGGTCCTTCCGGCGTCTTTGAGAACGTCCCCCTGAGCCCTGAAACGACAACAATAATATGTCAACTTTTCCTGACAATTATACAAGTATAAAACATAATTTCAAACTAAAAATAGTTTTCAAATCTTGGATAACTCACCGCATGCGAGACTGTAAGTCGTGAGGGGGTCTCCCTCCTCCGTGATCCAAGTCTCTTGGAAATTCCACCCTACAACATTTAGAACAATTAGATCAATGTTGAAACTAGATGCATTGAATGAGAGTTAAATGATAAACTAGTCAATCTCACCGTGAACAAAATCGGATGGTTTTCGGTGCTGGTGGATGGAGAAGTCGGTTGGATATCCTGCTCCGATGCTAGGGTGGATGGTAAAGGGGAGGATGTAGCCATATCAATGGTGGCTACACCATTGGGGGTAACAGTGGAAGAAGGGGGTGTGGCAGGAGGAGGCATGGACTGGGGTGGGGGAAGTGGAGATGTACGTCTAGGGCTATAAACCCCAACTGGCTATAGTATGGATGGGCGCACCCTGGAAGGGGAAGAGAGTGTGGTGGGGTAATGTGGGGGGGGGCGGGGGTGAGGTCTATGTTGCGGTAGAGGGATGGGTGACTATAGATGGGTGGTGTGCCGTGGTCAGATGGGGGACGGTGGGAACATGGGAAACTGATATGGAGGTGGAGCTGGATATGATGCATAAGGGGGAGCTGGATGGAATTGTGGTGCTATATAGGAGGGTGGGGCTGGATGGAGGGGGTTGGGGAATGGGGCATGTATGCCAGGGGATACAACTGGCATATAAGGTGGCCGAAAGGTCAGGGAGGGAGGAATATTGGCACTGGCAGGCCGAGGTGCTCGCACTTGCATACAGATTTATAACTTCATGGTTTAATATACAAAAATATAAATATACACAGACAAGTTATCTTATTTGAAATTCAATTTATGCTTTAATACAAACAATACCTGCACATGGGGAGAACTGCTGGTCCCTGATGGCAGTGGCTAGTTGCTAAGTGGCTGGTTGCTGGAGCCCGCGGACACTTGTGCGAACACTACAATTTTTAGACTAGATTTATAAAAACAATATTAACAATATTAAACACAATGAAAATGAGAATGATAATGATGGTACTTAGAAAACATGATTGCAATAAATTTATATTCAAGTTAGATGATATCCAATATTCTGAAAGGATAGAAGGTGGCATGGCATGAAATTAAAATTAAATAAGGTGAGAGGGCATAGAAGGTGACATGGTGAAATTTTCCTTTTCTAGAGTCATCTCCATGAGTAGGTGAGATTTTCCTTTTCTAGAGTCATCCCCATGAGTAGGTGAGCTTTTCCTTTTGCCCTAGAGAGATGTGCAGTGTCTCATAAGCAAATGGAATTCATATCCATTTACAAATTTGAATTGGAAACCTATGTAATGTGTTTGGGTTCTTGGTGAAGATTTCCTAGGTTTTGATGTCTTCTTATAGATTTGTAGTTTCCTAGAAGCTTGATTCACCCAGTGGAAAAGTATTTGCATCCCTAGAGTGAGGATCTTGAGTCCCTTTATTTCCATAACATTTACATCATCAAATAAAATGGCATCTCATTGTTTAAATTTGCAAAGAGGTGCTAAATAGCAGTTAAGTTAGTGTGCATGTTATTTAATACACTTTAGAGTGTTGATCGTTAGAAAAATGAAGAAAGAGAAATATTTTTCATGGTTAACTTACTTACAAGCTTGAATGTGCCATGTTCTTTTGCATTGAATGAGTAATTATGTGTTCTTTATTGCATATCTATGTTGTCAGAATGATATCACTTGATTGAAATCAAAGAAATCTTGAGTGAAATGAGTTAAATGAGTATTCTTGATGCCAAATCTTTTATCGAGTTGAATTTGAATCAAGATAATAGCAACGCCCCATAGACCATATTTGTAAGATTATCACTCTTCCTTATGGGCCTTACATCATTTTCAAAAACTTTAGTGACAATACATGTGATAAGTTGTTTTACGTTGTTTATATGTCTTTCCTAATAGCATGTTTTAGGAGTAGTAGTATGATTACTTTCAGTCTCAAGTATTAGAATAAATTGGAAATCCTGTGATAATAAACTAGGGTAATAAGGACATGAGAAACATCAAGTTCTTGAATTTCTAGAAGCTTGGCCACTATGATTCTCTTTTGGCGACTATGAAGACATTGCCGATGATGGTGATGGTGGTGACAACATTAATGACAAAGGCTTGAGGAATGGAAAAGAAGATGATGATGTGGATGGCTTGAAGAACACACATGGCACGAAGAACCATGGAGGTGGGCATTGGATCCATTGGAACACCCAATGAGCCAAATGACCCATTTTGTGGTCATTTGTGGTTTGATGGGGCAGTGTAACCCTTGGTGATGGTCCATGCTACCATTTGATGATGGGCTTGATTTCCATTGAAAGCATGTTGATTAAATACTAAATGATTGACTCTTGATGGTGGTACCCACATTGAAACCCACATACAAATTGAATCAACCCTTATCTAATGGCACTTACGATAGATGTTGAACCCCTTGAACCTTGAAGATTTCCATATGTTGAATCCTTGATGTATGGTGATGAAGACATAATGTATTGTTGCCTTGGGGTTCTTGGAATTGTTTGTGCTCTATTGTTGTGGGTGTGATGGATCCCTTGCCCTTATAATTTCTTGACGAATCCTTTGATGCTGAAGTATTTAAACATGATGATGTAGAAGCCCACAAAAAAAATGAGGAAGCCCTAAGTTTCTAACGTGGCCTTTGATGTGGTTGTGTGAAGTCAAACCAAAGCAAGCATGCAAATAAAACATTGTATGTGAACTATTATGTTTCCATTCAAATGACAAAGTCGACGCAGTAATTAAAAATAAAAATAAAATGAAAATTACATAGACAGGTCGATTGAATATCATGTGATATGATGTGCATGTACAACAAAAAGACATGATGATCTAGACAGTATGAAGAGACTAATGATATTTTGGGCAGCAGTTTGGTGAAAGGAGAGAATGATGTATTTGTGTATATCTTGGTTAAAATTATGACATAGTGATGATGAGAAAAAAGTGATATAAATGTGGATATGTTTGATATCTTGACAGCAGAATGATAATTTGCCTATGGTTAATGATGTTAGGATATTTAGACACTTAGGAGTTAGTTAAGATCACCTTGTGTAATATATCTGTTAGGGATAGTGTGTTTCTTTAGTATGTATTAGTATGCATTTGTAAATACTTAATCCGACGGTCACGATATCTTCTCGACATAGAGTGATCCGACGGCTCAACTTCTCTTAGATCAAACCTAACCTTGATCCATGGCTTAACACCCGATTGGTCCATGATCTCTATTTAAAGAGCATGGAGGATCATTGTTTAGTTGATCGATTATGAGAAGCTCATTTGTAACTTTCTTTCTTTGCATAATAAATTGTCCCATAGAAGCTATTTGGTCGGGGCCATGGAGTGTTTCCCTCTAGAGGGTTTAAACCACATCAAAACATCGGTGTGTTGATCTGTGATATGTTTGTGTGAAGTGGTTTCTCTTGGTGTTCGGTCCTTTGGTAGTAGCCTGTGTACCTGAACATGGTATCAGAGCTTTTATGAAGTGCCACTTCCGGTTATGATCTAGATCTTGAACTCCTGTTGCCGAAACTCGAAAGGGTTTCTAGTTCTAGTATTTCTGCGCATTTCTGGGCTATGGGAGGTCGTCCATTGCATCCATAATGTCGTTTCCATTGAGAAATAGTTTTCGTTTGATCGAAAACGGTTCCCGGTTGCTCCAGAAACGCGTATTTCATCAGATCTGAAGGTATAACATTATAGTGACGCATTTTTTTATTTTTATTTTTTAAAAGGAAAAAAAATCTCATATTTCATCATTTTGTACTGTTAGATTTTTTTTGGGTTCGGATTGTTGCTTTCCCGTCTGCTTATGCTCTTTGCCGTGCACCTTGAGTGATCTCGACAAATCAGAAACAGAAAGGAAAAGGGTTTTTCTCGGCTGCGTATGCTCTTTGCCGTGCACCTTGCGCGATCTCGGCAAATCAGAAATAGAGAGAAAACATAGACGTTCTTGGCAAGCTAACAAGATCTAACTCCATAAGTGTGGAAATTTTTTTTTGTTTCGATTTGTGGTTTGTTTTCTAGAAAAAGGGAAAGCACGCAAACTAAGTAAGAAGAGTAAAAAAAAAAAAAAAAAAACCCTTCCTCATTACCATATTTTACATACAAAGTGCATGCAATTTCTATTTTCAAGTTATTTTATTTTAAAAGTGCATCTCACTTAAATAATAAAAAAATAAAAATACAAGTGAGTCACTTAAGTTTTTTTTATTGTTGCACTATTTAAAAGTAATATTATTGTAAAAGTGAAATTACTTATTTTACAAAAGTGGTTCACTTAAAGCAACTTTCTTGTAAAGTGATTGTCAAAAGGTTCATCTTGGGAAGAGGGGGGTTCTTTTTTTTTTGCTAGACATTCTGTAGCTGCCACGTCACTATTGGGGACATCTTCAACAGTTTCTTTGTTCAAGCATAACTTCATCATACAGAGTCAGTTTTTAGTGTCGTTTTTTTTTTAAACTGCCTATTTTTTCGAGCTCTTCACATACAGACTATTGGTTTCTAATTTTAAAGTCATTAATTTATAAATATGGCCACCCCTTGTGATTTTCTACTTAACAGTTCCAACTATTTCTCATGGAAATCTCGTATGGAGGATGTTCTATGAAGTAGGGGACTTTTCAGAATTACCTCAGGGAAAGAAAAAGAACCCATTGATTATGATAAGAAAATAAAATGGGCAAATAGATGTGATGAAGCTCGTGGATTGATTGGGATGTCAATCTCTATTGATTTGTGATTCCACATATATGGAATTGATGAACCTAATGCTGCTTGGGACAAGTTGGAATTTGTGTTTGGTAAACACAATGAAATTCGAGGTCACCAACACGAAAATGAGTTGATTTCTTTAAATCCAACTGACTTTTCATGCATTCAAGATTATTTATCTAAGTACAAAACTCTTAAACTCTTATGTGCAGAATGTAAGATTGAGAGGGAAGACAAATAATGCATTTATCATATTTTTTCCAAACTTGGACCTGCATATTCTGTTTTTGTATCTACATATTACTCCATGAAAGCATCCTTGAATGCAGCTAGCTATGAAAAACCTAGTCTTGAATCCTTTTGTGATTCCTTGATTAGAGAACAAGATAAACTCATTCATCTTGGAATAATCAACAATGCAGATACATCTAGGAAAGCCTTATTGTCCCAACAGAAAGAAAAGTCCAAGCCTTCCAAGAAAAAAAAAAATTGCAATAATAAGTCAAACAAGGGTCCAAAACCCTCTCAGTCAGCTCCTTCTTTAAAAAATGACAAAGGATCCAAGCCAAAAGGCAAGAAGACTGAGTGTCATTGCAACTATTGTGGGAAAGATAATCATGACGAATCTAAGTGTTTCAAGAAGATGGCAGCCTTGGAAGCAGCAATGAAGAAGCACCACATCAGCCTAGATTCGTCTTCAGAATCTGCCTCTCATGGACATGCACTTTGTGCTTCTGGTTATTCTTATAATGCATCTTCTTCTTCTACTTCAAATGAATGGCTCATTGATTCTGGAGCATCTTATCATATGGCTAAGGATCAAGCCATCTTTTCTACTATGCATGAATGTAACACCAAACAAATATTTGTTGGTAATGATAGATCTCTAAGTGTTGTAGGAGCTGGAACAGTTCCAGTAGATAATGGTCTTTTTAGTGATGTACTATGTGTTCCCATAATTTCCTACAATTTGTTATCACTCTATCAGATCACACATTCTGGTGAAGGTAAAACTGTGACCTTTACACCTCACCAAGTTGTAATCAATGATTTTAAAGATCCTCAATAGGTCCAAGCTACCGAAATTGTTGATGATATTACCAGGTTGTACAAGTTTAACAACTTTGGGTCATCACCTTTCTCTTCAGTTTTTGTTGCTCATAGTGATAACTTGACCAAACTTTGGCATGAGCGATTTGGTCACTTAAATTATCGCTCATTGCAATAACTATGTAAATAAAATATGCTGATAGGTCTTCTAATGGTATCTTGCAGGGATGGTGTTTGCTCCAGTTGTGTACTCGGAAAACATCATCAGGACAGTTTTGACAAACTTGCCTCTTGGCACGCCTCGGTTCCCTTGGAGCTTGTGCATAGTGACTTGTGTGGTCCTCTTCCATCTGCTTCCTTTTCTGGTTTCAAATATTTCTTAACTTTCATTGATGATTACACCAGATGCACTTGGGTTTATTTCCTAAAAATTAAGAGAGAAGTATTTAACATGTTCTTGGCCTACAAGGCCCTTGTTGAAAAACAATCTGGTCATCAAATTATTAAGTTAAGATCTGACAATGGAGGAGAATATGTTAACAATAAGTTCATTACTTTCTGCACTGAACAAGGCATCCAACAACAGCACACTGTTCCATATACACCACAACAAAATGGTGTAGCTAAGCAGAAGAACCGCACTTTAAAAGAAATGGCTAATTGTATGATCCAATCTAAGGGACTAAGTCTTCAATTTTGGGCTGAAGCCATTAATTGTGCAAATTACACAGTTAATCGCACCCCCACTAAAGCATTACAAGGTATAACACCGGAAGAAGCATGGAGTAAAACTAAACCTGATGTAAGTCACTTTCGTGTGTTTGGTAGTGAAACATGGGCTCACATTCCGGATGAAAAATGGAAAGCATTGCAGCCTAAAAGTGAAAAGTGCATATTTGTTGGATATTCTGAAGATGTAAAAGGTTATAGACTTCTTCAACCACATTCTCATGATATAATCATTAGAAGAGATGTTAAATTTGATGAAAATCTCTTGGCCTGCGAGCCTAACTTGGCAATTGTGCCATCTTTGGCCTGCGAGCCTGATTTGACGTTTATTCCTTCTTCTTCTTCTTCCTTCCTTGACAGGTTTCCAACTCTAGTTTTTTATAATGACAGTGAAGATGAAAATCCACCTCCTCCTACTCATGTTCCTCCAGTTGCACCAGCACAAGTGCTTCCTTGATGGGTCCGTTCAACATGTGAAGGAGCTGGTGATCTTACCGGTGATCCTAGAGATCAACATTGAACACGTTCTCAGTTTCAGTGAGCCTCTTCTCTTTTGGCTCAAGTTTCCAAGAATCATGATCCAGAAACTTTTGCAGAAGCTTCAGGAAATCCATATTGGGATGCAGCCATGGATGAAGAATATCGTTCCTTAATGGCGAATGATACTTAGAATCTTGTACCTCTTCCAAAAGGAAGAAAACTTGTCAGATGTAAATGGGTCTACAGAACTAAGTATGCATCAGATGGAAGTGTTGAAAGACTTAAGGCAAGGTTAGTTGCCAAAGGTTTTTCCCAAGTTGAAGGGATTGACTGCAATGAAACCTTTTCTCCCGTCGCAAAAATGAACTCCATCCACCTTATTCTTTCCCTTGCAGCCTTGCACAATTGGGAAGTCCATCAAATGAATGTCAAGTCTTCCTTCTTGCATGGTGATTTACAGGAGGAAATTTACATGGAACAACCTCCTGGCTATGTTCAGAATAACTCTAACCTTGTCTGCCGCCTTAAGAAATCCTTATATGGCCTTAAGCAAGCTCCTAGAGATTGGTATGCCAAAATGGATAAATTTCTCCTTGACACTGGTTTTTCTAGATGCCATTCTGACCCCAATGTCTATACCAAGAAAGTAGGAAACTATCTCATCATACTTGTTCTATATGTTGATGACCTTATTCTTACTGGTAGTGACCCTAAGCTTATAACCCATGTGAAATCTAGTCTTAGACAAAATTTTGAAATGTCAGACTTAGGACATTTGCATTATTTTCTTGGTCTCCAAGTCCTGCAAACCAAAGAAGGAATCTTTCTTTCTCAGTCTAAGTATGCTTGTGACCTTCTTCGTCGCTTTCACATGGAAGATTGTACACCAGCCCCTTCTCCCTTCTAGTCTGGAGTCAAACTTTCTACCACTTGTACTTCACCTAAAGTCGATGCCACCTTGTATCGTCAGCTTGTTGGTAGTCTCTTATACTTGACTCATTCTCATCGTGACCTTTCCTTTGTCGTTGGTCATGTTGCCCATTATATGTAGACACCTCATGAAAGTCACTAGAAAGCAGCTAAAAGAATACTTCGATATATTCGAGGTACAGTTCAGTTTGGGATTCATTACAGTACAGGGGGGAAACCTTTGTTGGTTGGTTTCACTGATTCAGATTGGGCCTGCGATCCTGATGATCGAAAGTCTACTGCAGGTTATGTTTTCAGTCTGGGATCTGGACCTATTAATTGGGCTTGTAAGAAACAACAAGCTCTTGCTCTTTCTTCAGCAGAGGCAGAATATCGAGCAGCAGTTAATGCGAGTCAGGAAGCTTTATGGCTTCGACAGATCCTTTCAGAGTTTGGATTCGAACAGCAGCAGCCTACTCCACTTTGGTGCGACAATCAAAGTGCCATCAAGCTTGACAAATATCCAGCTCTACATCAATGCAGCAAACACATTGAGCTACATATGCACTTCATCAGAAATCTTGTTCATGATCATGTTCTTGAAGTGCTATTTTTCCCTACAGATGATCAAGTTGCAGACATCTTCACCAAGTCTCTTACAGAAATGAAGTTTTCTAAACTTCGATCTATGTTAGGAGTTCAGGAACTTGTCATTAAGGGGGGATAGGCTCTAGTGCCTCCTTTCTTCTCCTAATAGTGTCACTTTTGTAAATCCTTCAATCCTATCCCAAGTTGTTCTTAAGGGGGGATGTTAGGATATTTAGACACTTAGGAGTTAGTTAAGATCAACTTGTGTAATATATCCATTAGGGATAGTGTGTTTCTTTAGTATGCATTAGTAAGCATTTGTAAATACTTAATCCGATGGTCACGATATGTTCCCGACATAGAGTGATCCGATCGCTCAACTTCTCTTAGATCAAACCAAACCTTGATGCATGGCTTAACACCCGATTGGACCATGATCTCTATTTAAAGAGCATGGAGGGTCATTGTTTAGTTGATCGATTATGAGAAGCTCATTTGTAACTTTCTTTCTTTGCATAATAAATTGTCCCATAGAAGCTATTTGGCCGAGGCCATGGAGTGTTTCCCTCAAGAGGGTTTAAACCATGTCAAAACATCGGTGTGTTGATCTGTGATCTGTTTATGTGAAGTGGTTGCTCTTGGTGTTCGGTCTTTTGGTAGTACCCTGTGTACCCGAACAAATGACAGTTTGATGACAGGTTAAAGATGTGAATGTAGATAGAATATCGATATGTTTGAGAAGATGCTAAAGATGATGAAACAGGGACAGAATGATGATTGAAGATAAGGTGCTGGCAACAGATTGATGAATGAGATGATGTGAATAATGACATGGCTGTGATATGTATGATATGTGACAACTATGTAATTGTAAATACAAGCAGGGTCTTATATCCATTTTCTTAGTAGGATCTAATAAAAACTAGGCTGGGTCCTAGATGATGAGTTGGTGCTCATTGTATCAGTTGGTGCTGAATTGCCTCACGGTTGTAGTCGTTCAACCAAATACAAAAGATTACAAAAACTATATCTAGTCTCGTATTATGTATTGATGTGTTTCATTAGTTGATAGCTAGTTCATTGATGAATATGATGTGAATGTGAAATGATGATATAAGAGTTGGTGATTGAAGTTGAAATTAAATAAAGTATAGGCTCACTGATTCACCCCGCCCTCTCAGTGAGCATTGTGTCTAACACAAATGTTTATAGTTTTGTTAGGTTTTCATGTTTGATAAGGTTTCATTTTTTTTTTTGGGTGGGATTATACGAATTTATATCTCTCAAATAAATTAGACAATATTATAAACAAAACTATAAAATATGATGATAATATGGTAATTACTCAATGCTAATTAATTTGTAATTACTAAACACAAATTACTCGTAACTGGATCTAATTATTCAAAGTAAAGAAGTTACCTGTGTGTATGGTGCTGCAATCTCCTCTGCTGCCGCCATGGCTCCATCGAGGTCAAAGGGACTGACATTCTTCCACCTGGGGGGTGGAGACTCGACACCCAATAACTGAACATTAAAACAAATAAAGTCAACAATGTGTAATTCAAAGTTAAATATATTAAACAATATGATATCAAATAAAATACAACAAATACTTGAACATTAAATAAAACAATAGCAAACTTGATCCATGAAGCTCCCTGTAGCATGCTGCTGTGCATCACCATGGAAAGAATGACCATAGTGAGAACAACGATGTGCCGTTGTTCCAGTAGAACTAGAAGGCCCCTCTTGGGTTCCACCTGTACCCGGCATGTCTCAGCCACCACCCATAGACTGTGCAGCTATCTGTGTCTCATCGATGTCCTCCTGGCTCTGGGAAGACATGGCCACAAATTTGGTATGTCTAAGAAATTCATGTGTGGCACGTCTGATGGAGTCATGAATCTCGTCTAGACCGCTACCAAACCCAGGTGGTTGAGGAGGGGGGTTTGGTTCTCTCCTGGGTGCAGGAGGTCCTCTTAGTGGGTTGCAGTGCGCCTGAGGTCGATCTTGGGCAGAGCCAAGACCGACACCCTGAAACTCAGTGTTGTCAAAATAGTTGACATGGTACCCTAGCTCAAACTCAACCCACAATTTTTGAAGGAAATACCGTGGGACCTCCAAATTGTGGCACGGGGGGCCTGTCAAACACCATGAACCACCTCTGTCTCCAGTTATCTCTCCATGGCTGGTAAATGCACCAATCCATGTAAACTCGAGCCCTCGTCAAAGATGGAGGTTGTCCGGTTGAGGGAACTATGAACTTGCTATACAACTGGGCTTTGCTGATGTTGAGGTCTTTTATTTGCTCTTTGGAAAACCCGGTGGAGTAGTGTTCCCTCATTCGAGCCCTGTACTAGCTCAAGTTTGTTATCTCACTGTGTGCAATATTGATTGAGTCAATAATGTTTTGAAGTGATGAAGCCACGGAAACCCGAGAGGGTTCCCTAGTACTGTTCAGTTCGTTACTTAGTGCCCTCAATTGATTTAAGTCTTGGTGTAATTGATCTTCACGGTTTTCATTGGGTTCATTGGGTTCATTGTCGGTTCCCATATTCTATTTTGGAGGTCGGGTTTCATCGGATGGTGGTGGTGTGTCTGACATATTGTTAGGTGTGTAGATGGCATGCAATTAAATTTCCTTGGTTTTTTAATGGATAGTAAATTTTTTTTTAAAATTAAAATTCAAATGGAAAACAAAAATAAAGACAAATTTGTGCTTTGAGGAGCGCTTACCTGGAGAAACGGATGACACCGTGTTGTAGGGGCGACTTCTTGGTGTTGATGATGACGAGGGTGCACGAGGATGCGTTTGCGAGGTTGAGGTGCGCTCGCGGGTTGGTAATTTAGCTCACGGATCTGTCAAAAATGACAAAACCCGTGAGCTCTATTTTTTTAATAAAAAAATAGAGGCGTGCACGCGCCACTAACGTGTGCATGCCAATATGTGCGTACACGTCAAGGGTGTGTGCACGCCCCTTTTGTCCACATGGGCTGAACCATGTGGACGTTCGGCATTGCCGAAGCAGGGACGCGTGCGCGTCCTTTGTTTTTCCACTCACGTGGCCTTATTGTGGTTATTTTGGGTACCAGCTTCGTGCGAGTACCCATCATGTATCATTGCTTCCACAGAGCTATGTGCCTCCAGAACGCAACTAAACTGGTCCAAATTCTTGTTAAGTCAGTTGGTGGAGGATGCTTACGATGCGCAGGAGGGAGTGAAGTCATTCACATATGCATGGCTCCTCATGCTAGTCGCACTAGTAGGATGGAGGGAGCCAGAGCATTATCAGGGCATGGAGATCGTAGAGGCCAGTGTACGAGAGGGTGCAAGGTACCAAAATTTGTGGGTAGTGACTGATAAAGAGCAGAAAGCAGACAACGTGGTGCAATTTTATTTTTTTTAGACATGCCGAGATTAGACACGAAAGCAGTATCGTGAATCATAGTAGAAGTAGCGGAGAAGCATCGACGGATTGCAAAAATATCCATTGAGTCTCGCACTATTTTCCTTCAAGCAAGAGCAAACAGACTGAAGAACTAGATACCGACATGGTATAAGCTCACTAACGTAGATCTGAACTCCATCATAGCAGCATGGCCGACAAACTAGAAAGTCGAAGCTGAAGAAAAGGATTTATCAAATCATGCGGAAGACCCACAAGCAAATCAGTCAGTAGAAGATAACAATTAAGTCAGTGGACAACAGAACGAAGTCGAAGATGATTCTATGAATGAACAGTCGCATAGGTCCAGTCATAAAAAACATTCCTCAGTCACTCCGACAGATTCAGAGCTGGAGGCACAAAAGGAAGAGGTGAGGACAAAGAACAGGATGGATCGCGGTTAAGGGAGCACGTGGAGTGGTCTCACTACGGAGCAGGTTAACAAAATCCTGGAGAACATCACAAAAGTTTTGGAAGATAACCGTGTGAAGGTTACACAACACTCAACCGAACACTTCCAGCAGATAGGCTAGCTACTATCCACACTAGCAGATGCAGTAATAAACTCAAGCGTACCACATGGGGATATTCAACAAAATATGTCGACACCAAGAGTCGAAGTAGAAGTCAGAACACAACCACACATAGTACAAATAGAATCACATGCCATGAGAACAAGTGATGACATCATGGACTTCGATTTACAAAAGTCTGACTTAATCATGGTAAATTTCAATTTACTCCCAATGTTGACATTACACTAGATTCAAGCCGCAGCAAGTACATAAATCTATGACCATGAAGCCATGATGCATAACAAGATGGTCGAGTATAATAACCTATTGCACACCAGTGAGATGGAGGAACAACGTCTCCAAGAAGAGGAAGCCACAACACTAGCCGAGAAAGAGAAGGCTATAAAGGATCGAGGCCGCATAGAAAGAGTGTTTGTGAAGGCGTGTCAAAATGTGGAGCTAGATCAGGATGTACCCCCAAAAGTGAAAGCTATTATTTTAGGAGTAGCTCTCAATGAGCTAAGGAAAGAACAGGCACAACTCCAGGATAGAGCAATACCTAGCACACCGCAAGAAAAAATTCAGAATCGACAGATTGCAATCGGGGAAGCCGTGACAGAGATCCTGGAGATGGAACGGGAAGCCCAGATAGTTACCGAGGGTGTCACAGAGTTTTGGGGAAGTGTAGTCGAGGAAGACCAGCTAACAGAGCTAAAGGTAAAACTCAGTGAAGCCAAATCACAGTTGGAATCCTTAAAGAGATCGATTAGAGCGATTCCCCCATTGATACAAATGACGAAGGTTGTGGAGCTAAAAGGCATGCAGCAGCACGTAACCAAGGCATGCAGAAGGCAGCAGGGAAGGGCCACACAGTTGGACTAGCTCCAAACAAAAGCATAAGTCCTTGCAGTATGGGTAATGGAAAGAATGACATCGGTACAACAGCAATTGCAGAAGGTGCAACCAAAAAATTGCGAACACCCAACAAACTGTTAAATTTTCAGAATTTAATTCAATTTGATCTAAGATCTTAACTGGGAGAACAACATGTACAACAAATCTACAACATATCAATCATGGACACAATAATGCAAGCACACAAGAGACACAGAGTTTACTTTGGGAAAACCATAAAGGTGAAAAACCCCAATAACTTCCTTAGAGATAGATAGAGCAATGATACAACCAGAATACAAGAGATAGTCTTCTCCTAGCAGTAGAGCCTCCTCCTCCACAAGTGCGCCACTCTCCACAGTGTGAGTGAGAGAATAGAATGTATAAAATGAGAGAGACACACTCTCTATTTATACACTAACTTGACTTGACCATTACTCAACTAGGTTGGCCTCAACTTAACCACTTAACATAATGTTGATTGGGCCGACCCCCACTAGGGTGGTCTAATAACCCTTTGACCCACATGGCCGACCCCCAATAGGGTGGTCTAATAACCCTTTGACCCACATGACTTATACAGGGCCGAACCCAACAAGGTGGTCTAATAACCCATCAAGTATAAGTTACGACACTTACAATATAAATGATGACACTTCCGTATAGAGGAATAATAACATCTCTATAGGAATACAATATACATATATGTGAAATACATTCCGAAGTTACATATACATAAACACTCCCTCTTAACTAGGAAGGTATTTCTCGACACAGGTCTTCTAGCACAAGTCATCTTCTCTAGATGATCGTCACTGCCACTGCTATCTCAATCAATCTCTGAATCTACTCGTCATAGGAAGTTCTACAGAGCCAATCCTTTTTCATACTGGATGTAGGCCCACCACCTGTAGGTCTTCGTCATAGCTGGCCATACTGTGGAATCCTCAGGACTTATTACATGCATCACAAAACCTCGAAAGAGCATCCCAGGATGTTACGAGCACACGGCTCTACCTATAGGATCTCCTAGGGCCATATTATATGTGTCCTCACCACAAAACCTTGCAAGAGCATCCCAGGCTGTTACGAGCACACAGCTCTACCTATAGGATCTCCCAGGGACAGATTATATGTGGTCACCACAAAACCTCGCAAGAGCATCCCAGGCTGTTGTGAGCACACAGCTCTACCTATAGGATCTCCCAGGGACAGATTATATGTGGTCATGGAAAAACCTCGCAAGAGCATCCCAGGACTTATTACGGGCACACAGCCCAACCTATCGGATCTCCCAGGGACATATTATATGCCATAGGACAAAACCTCGAAAGAGCATTTTCCAGATATCCTAGGGCCAGATTATATGCCATAGAAAAAACCACGAGAGACTATCTGCAAATCTCCCAGGGCCAAATTATATTTCCTCCCAAAGCAAAACCTCGAAAGAGCATTTACTAGATATACCAGGGCCAAATTATATGCCATGGGCAAAACCTCGAAAGACTATCTGCAAATCTCCTAGGGACAAATTATATGCTCATCTACACAACCTGATCCACGGCCATAGAGTATCAACTTGATACTCACCATACATCATCCTGATGTATACATGATCATCCTGATCATCATCACTACAACATCCTGTTGCATGTCATTTGGAGCAACATCCTGAAGCTCGTCATCCATGATCATCCTGATCATCCAATGCATCTACCTGATGCATTCCAAGTATCTACCTGATACATATCATCATACATGATCCACCTGATCATACAGTGTATCCACCTGATACAAATGCATGATACATATCACCATACATGATCCACCTAATCATACAATGTATCCACCTGATACATATACAGATACATGGTCCAAGCATCCAACATGATGCGTACATACATATAAATGATCCAACTGATCATATCCATCATCCAACATGATGCATACATACATACATGAAAATGATCCAACTGATCATATAAAGCAGAAACCAGAACATCATCCTGATGCTCATCATCGAGTGCTTACATCCATAGCCATGTGAAGGATCCTCCTTCCAACATGCTTGGAATGGCTTCAGCAAATGTGTCCATCACTTCTTCCTCGAAGTGTCATCAATCGGAAGAACACCAAGCCTCTCTCTGAAGTACTCGAACTTCACTCTGGCTAGTGGTTTCGTCAACACATCTGCAATCTGCTCGTCCGTCGCAATGTACAGGAGCTTCACAACTCCTCTCTACACCATATGCCTGATATAGTGATATTTGATCTCTATGTGTTTCGACTTGTCATGAAACATTGGGTTCTCGGACAACTTCACACAACTCTGGTTATCATAGAAGATACCAGTAGAATCCAACGGGAGATTAAATAACTCAGACAGTAGCTTCTGTAGCCATACTGCCTCACAACTAGCTGAGCAGGCTGCAACATACTCTGCCTGAGCTGTACTCAGTGCTACACAGGACTGCTTCCTGCTAAACCAAGAGATCACACTTGATCCCATATTGAAGCAACACCCAGATGTGGTCTTCCTATCTGCAGCACTTCCATCCCAATTTGAATCAACATAACCCTGCAGGTTAAACTTTTGATTCGCTTCATACTTAAGCCCATAATCCACTGTACCCTTCAGGTACCTCAGAACATTCTTTACAGCAACCAGATGAACACTCCTCGGATCTATCAGGAACTAACTCAATGTGTTTACCGCAAAGAAAATATCTGGTCTCGTGTTCGTCAGGTACATCAAGGACCCAATCATCTAACGATACATAGAGACATCAACCAGCTCAGATGAAGCATCACAAAGAAGATTCAGATTCGATGCCATAGGTGTGGCCATGGCCTTGCAATCCATCGTCCCGAACCTCTTCAGGATCTCTACTGCATACTTCCCTTGTCCAAGGAAGATTCCATCTGCACTCTGCCACACCTCCATGCCAAATAAAAATAGTGCATCATCCCCAAGTTCTTCATCTCGAACTCGGCAACAAGCTTTCGCTGCGTGTCAGCAATCAATCTATCTTCACCTGTAACAAACAGGTTATCCGCTTACAAAAGTAATATCACTCGATTGCCTTCCTCAACCTTGTAGTAAAGGTTGGAATCCGCTTTACTCTTGGTAAAGCCCAAAATGGTTAGAAAGTTGTCTATCCTACCATACCAAGTTCTGCACATATATGACTCCCTGTCATGTGTGTCAGAACCAAGTGGCTTCTCCACATACACTTCTTCTTCAACTACACCATTCAAGAACGTTGTCTTGAAATCTAGCTGGTGTATCTTCTATTTCATCACTTTTATATTTCTCTATGCTGCCATCTGCAGCATGCTTGATCTTGATAGATCCATATGGAAGTCATAACAAACTTCCCTTCAGGTCTTGGGAAAACATCCCAAACATCGTTCTTCATGATCGACGGATCATGGCATTCTTCCCGTATCCTGGGAACTTCAATAGATAATTTTGTTGCTGAACAAATGTTGTAGTTCTTCTTTTGTAGGTGATGACATACGATCTTTCCTACACAACAAGTTAAATTGCATGATTAGAAAACATCTCATAGTTTTCAGAACAAATTCTTACACATAAAGAAATATGTCATACAATCATGCAATTATCTTAGCCAATGCTTCAATACAACATTTATCCATATCCCATAACTTTCTAGATGCCTTCCAATCTCTACCAGAGCATTGTTAAGAGTGTGCACAACTCCCAACATGTCAACAAAGAGGTTTCATTCTAGATAAGTTGCAATGGAATGTTGTACAGTTCCATAGGCGACTTACCCATGCATATTAGTAGTATACTGTTCATCAATGCAACTATTCTAATATGCATAATACACAACCTAATTCTAGGAACATCAATATATACATTATTGAACATTATTATTTAAACAATAAAATATGCAAGTAATGACAATTCAAATACTTATCTTTGTTTGTTGGTTGGGTTGACTCCCTCTCAGTCTTTGCTTCTTTTCTGCAACTCTATTCTTATGTGGATTGTGAGAAGTGGTCAACTCCCTCTGAATATCTTCATCCTTGCAGAAGCTACTGAAGTGTGCTCCTTTGCTTTCTTGCAAGAACAACTAGAGTGTGCTCCCTCTTGATCTTTGCTTCCTGGATTACCTGTCCTTGAACTTACATCCATCCTTAATCACTTTGCATGCTTATTAGTATCATCATTGTGTTATCCTTGAGGTCTCATACATAATCACACATTTATTAGTATAATCTTAATACTATCAAAACACAATAATCGTAAACATGTATATTCATGATCATTCATAGATAATAAACATTAGTATTCAAGGTTTCAGGGAAGTCTTCTTTTACTCATACATATTCTTATTTGATCATAGGACTCTTCTGGTTAGTTGAATCATCAATCAAGATAAGAGATATAATATGCATAAAACCCGTGATTATTCAAACCTATACCTTCATGATTATTCTGGTTAGTCATATCATCAATTATGGTAAGAAACATAATATGCATACAACCATGATTATTCAAACTTATGACTTCATGAATAATCATTATCAACAACACAACAGTATAAGATCCTAACACAAGGTAGGATTCTAGCTTGATATAGGAAAAACATACCTAGATTAGCATGCTAGGTAGTTATGTCTAAAATACCCACACAATGTCTTCTAGTTCTCTTCAGTGACTTGTGCTATTAACCTGCATGTCTCATAAGTTAACCATTGTATGACCAAGTTATACATACCTCGAAAGTAGATCTTGTATGTGATCCATGACAATGGATGAATATTTGTCTTCATGTCACCATGAGCATATGTTCTTGAAGTAGAACATGATTTGACTTTCTTGGTGTACCTTTTGTGTTAGGAAACAACATAAACCTCATACAACATCACAATGCATTAATACAATCATAAGTGTCAAAACTTTAATCAATGAATATCTTCTATAAGGTAATAAGAAAAGTCTAGTAATTAATCAAGATTGTACTGTAAGGATATGAAGACGAACATATCATAAACTTAATCATGAACAGAATTCGAAACATACCTGTAAGCCATACCTATCAAGATTGCTTGTAATCTTCTTATGGAAGGCCTTAGCCTCATCTCCCTCTAAAACAGGAACTTCTTCACTTATGCAGGTGACCAATCCATCCTCTTCTAGGATTAACCCAATCCACCTGATTTGCAGGAACTGGATCTGGAGCTGTAATAGGGTTTGTCAGAGAAACCCCCAAAATTCAAACTTTGAATTTCAAACTTCCAAAAGGATAGAAATATGCGCCTTGATGAGCTGATCAAGCTAGTATATTCAGATTTTTCACTCCTCAATTTTTCCTTTGAAACTTTCGGATTCGCTGGACGTGACCTCGAACTAGGGTTTTATGAATCCCACTCTTATTCCCAATCAAAAGGTTTGATCCAAATCTCTAAGCTTCTATTTTTATGAGGAGCTTCCAGCCGTGGTCACAGATTTCAAAAATTTCCATTTTTGCAGAAGCCCTAATTTTCCACTTTTCTAATCAAAGTCCTGAACTAGGGTCTGATCAAGCCCGGCCTTTTGCCCAACCAAAAATTCTGATCTTGGTCTCTAAATTTTGATTGTGATGAGTAGCATCCAGCCGTGGTCTCCGATTACAAAAATTCCAACTTTCTCCAAAGCCCTAAATTCCGGAAGCCATGAATGAAGGTACTTAAAAGTAATTTTGTTTTGACAGAAATATGTACCTGATTGTTTCTAGTGTAACTCTGAACTTTTCGATCCATAGGGTCTGAAAACATTTCCTAAGATAGCCCGACCTATTATCTTTCCATCCCGATAGGTCTGACCTCAATTGGATTCTCTGAGAGAGAGTTATTCCAAGTGTCGCAATGTGACCTGTTTATGGGATAATACAGGAGAGCGAACTTGTATGGCGTGCCAGGTGTCACTGTTTCAACTTAGGCCTCTGAAAAAGTTTCCTGAGATATCCCGACCTGTTATATTTCCATCCCAATAGGTCTGACCTCAATTGGATTCTCTGAGAGAGAGTTATGCCAAGTGTCGTAATGTCACCTGTTTATGGGATAATACAGGAGAGTGAACTTGTACGGTGTGCCACGTGTCACTGGTTCAACTTCAGCATCTGAAAAAGTTTCCTGAGATAGTACAGTCTGTGTACTACCTTTCACTTCTTATGAAATTTCATTTGGAGATTCTTAGCCCAAGTTATGACCTTTTTCCCATGGTCACCTAATTTTGACTCAGATCTGGAAGAGGCCGAAACCCTATATTATACAGATCATAAATCACAAAGTACAATGAATTAGAGGTTGTCCTTTAGGCCCAAGGTATATGGGGATCTGATCTTGGACTTTTAAAAGTTTCAGATCCGAAAACTTCGCCAAAACAGATTTATAGTGAAAGTGCTACGATGACTGGTTTTTTCTATATCAAGCCCTAGCATCGTAAGTGCAACAAGTGTCATACATGCCATATCATGCCTTCTTTCAGGCTAGCTCTGATACCATGTTAAATTTTCATAATTTACTTCGATTTGATCTAGGATCTTAACTGAGAGAACAACATGTACAGCAAATCTACAGCATATCAATCATGGACACAATAATGCAAGCACATAAGAGACACAGAGTTTACTAGGGGAAAACCATAAAGGTGAAAAACCCCAATAACTTCCTCAGAGATAGATAGAGCAATGATACAACCAGAATACAAGAGATAGTCTTCTCCTAGTAGCATAGCCTCCTCCTCCACAAGTGCGCCACTCTCCACAGTGTGAGTGAGAGAATAGAATGTGTAAAATGAGAGAGACACACTCTCTATTTATACACTAACTTGACTTGACCTTTACTCAACTAGATCGGCCTCAACTTAACCACTTAACATAATGTTGACTGGGCCGACCCCCACTAGGGTGGTCTAATAACCATTTGACCCACATGGCTGACCCCTAATAGGGTGGTCTAATAACCCTTTGACCCACATGGCTTATACAGGGCCGACCCCAACAAGGTGGTCTAATAACCCATTAAGTATAAGTTACGACACTTACAATATAAATGACGACACTTCCGTATAGAGGAATAATAACATCTCTATAGGAATACAATATACATATATGTGAAATACATTCCGAAGTTACATATACATCAACATAGACCAGTACGTAGAGGAATGCACATAGCTTAGAGAATCACCGAAGGAAGTTGTTGACCAGATCCAAAATGCATACGACGAGTTCAAGCAGTAGTTGAATGCACTAGACGTGTCCAGCTGAGGTGGCTCAAGGGCGAACCACAAGTTTTTGTTGGGGGCCTTTTGGCACGAGGTTAGACCACATAAAGTGTAGAAGCCGACAAATTGAAAGAAGGACAATCCGCAGAAGAAAGGACCATTTGTGGAGAACAAGGAGCCGAAGAAAGCGCAAAATTGGTTTAGTTAGTTAGAATTAGTCATGTGGACCATTTTGTAACCAATTAGTTTGATATAAATAGGACTATGATTATAATCCTAAGGACAACATAGTTGAATCGAATAATGAGATGTTTTGAACTATTTTGTATCCACAATAAGATGTTGTGAACGGTTTCTATGAAGTTTATAACGCATGTTTTGATGAATGCATGGAGATGTTCGGTCATGGTTATATCATTTGTCTCTGTTTCTGTTAAATTATCAATGCAATTGTTTGTGAAATGTTTAAAACTCTGTGGTTTGGTAATTGTTGTTAGTGTGAATGATTAGTTTAACCATGTTGATGCAAATGTTAACTATACTCTGAATAAGCGAAGGAATGAATGGATGTATGAACTATTAGTATGATTCGAAGACATGATCTCTAGTTTCTGTAGTTGTAAAGCGAGATCTGATGCATGTCCTCCCCCCACTGCAGAAATCTGGTTCCTACATCCCCCTTATTCATCTCGAGTGAGACTTCACTCGCTCTGCGAGTGTCGCTGGAAAGTGTAAAACCTTTATGGGCCGGTGTTTAAGGGTGTTTGGTTGATGTTTGTTTAAAATAGTGCGAAGTGAACCCCTATCAACAGTCGTTGTGTCAACAATGTTCAATGATATAAACCATGCATGTGATTTGCGTGAATCCCACTGTAACTCAATACTATACAAGTCAAAAGAGTTGCGGTTGGATTTGTGGGGAGGGAAGCTAATGCTGACCCCATTCGTGATTTCCAGAGTATACAATGTATATATATGTTGCTGGTTGACCCTTTCCGTATTTTCTTTCATTTCATTTTTTTTGGGTTGTAATCTCAGACTACCTGCTAATGCCGAACTTGAATCTTGATTCTCTTTCATGTTTATTTTTAATAAAATCTCTGGTGTGTATCGGTTCAGTAATTTACATACAAGTGATTTGGTGTTGATGCACCATCTATTGACAGACGTTCACTTCACACTGTTGCCAACAAACACCAACCCAAACTCCCTTACACACGAGCCTAGAAAGGTTTAACCCTTTCTAGCAACATTTGCCGACCAAGTGCAGTCTCACCCGAGATGGATAAGGGGGATGCAAGAACCAAGTTTCCACAGTGGAGCTGAGGACATGCATCCAACACACATTACCCTTGTAGAAACCAGATATTATATCTTCCGCAGTAAACTATTAACTCATCATTCGCTCATTAGACCATTCGCAGATTCGATAGATATTAAACATTCGCAACAACATATTTAACCTACTTATTCGCATCAATAGTGATCATTCAACCCACAAAGTATTAAACATGTTGCAACCATTCACATTCATCATCCCACATAGACAGAGACAGAGACAGAAATAGAACCATAATCGAACATCCTCATGCATTCATCAAAAACATGCGGAATGAACTTCATAGAAATAGTCAATACACCATGTTGTAGATATAGAACAGATCAAAAGATGGATCAACTTCTTGTCAGTTGCTTGGATTCCCTTAGGCTTACAATCCTACTTCTATTTATATGCTACTATGCAGTTACAAAACGGTCCACATGACCAAGTCTAACTAATTTAACTATTATTGCGTTTTTTTGAACTCCGCGAATGGTCCTTCTTTCGCGGATTGGCCCTTTCGCACCTGTCAGCTCCGCACTTCATGCAGACTTATCCCGTGCCAACATTGGGGTTCGGTCGATATATATATTTTGGGGAAAAATTTATGCCTTGGGTTTTTCTTTTTGAAATGAATCGTGATTCCGTCTGTATGCTGAATGCGATCGTAGCTCTCGAGTTGAGTTTTGAATGGCAATCATAGATCTGCAGTCGTGGGTTTGCCTGTATGTTGAATGGAAATCATAGATCTCTAATCTTCCAGAGCTTGTTATATTGAAATTGTTATTCATTTCTCCCTGCTTGTTCATGGATGAAAAAGAAGGTTCAGTCCTGTATGTTTTCCAGTTTTATGCAACCTATAGCTCCTGCTTCACAGCGGGTCTATTTGTTTTGACTTCCGTAGCTTGCAAAAACCCTGAACTGTAATTACTGGATGTCCGAGCTGCCAACATCTCCATGTTTGCATGCTCGACGTCTAAACTTGCTAAACTGTCATACGACCCTGCTCGGCGAGCTTCCAACCTCCATGGTTTGGTTTAGCTCTGGAACGGTTCATGTCCGAGTCGGTATGCTCTTTATTTGTTTGGTTAACTAAACTGCGAGCAAACTCGATGAAGTCGTGTTCATGCATCAGCGATCTCCACTTCGATCCGATGATCGATTGTGTGTTGGGTTGTGTGACCCATCACTGTAGTTTAGGTTTTATGTTTAAAAAAATCGCGTTACATATCGTACATGTAATATATAATAACATAAAGATTAGGTTACATATCTTATGTTTAATAAATAGCATAGCATTATGACATATATCTCTTGTGTAATATAAAATAATTTATGATTATACTATGAACCCTTTATTTTTTTGAAATATCTTATGGTTATTATGAATGGTTTATAATATTGTTAAAATCGGATAAATACCGTTACACATATGAAAATTGGATGCTTTCTATGATTGAAATAAATGGATTATAATATTTCCATTCGTGTTATAAGAAAATGATTGTTGTGGGTGTAGCTTGTCTTAAAATAGAATGAATGTAGTTGACCTATGAAAAATATGGAATAGAGTAAAGGGAATATTTCCAAGTTATAGATTGATAAGTTAAACTTTAAATGGAATACGACTAGCTAGGATTTTGTTTTACAACGCATGAAATTATTTATAATGAACCATGGAGTCAATTGAAATATAAAGAAATTTGGAATAGAGTAAAGGGAATATTTCCAAGTTATAGATTGAGAAGTTAAACTTTAAATGGAATATGGCTAGCTAGGATTTTGTTTTACAGCGCATGAAGTTATGTATAATGAACCATAGAGTTAATTAAAATATAAAAAATTGGGATTTTTAGCTTAACCTTGGTAAGAGTGTAGTTTATATAATTCCATTGCAAGATAGTAGCTACATAGATGTTCAGATTACTAAATCTCCAGGGATAAATGTTTGGAATTTTTAAACTTTAGATAATGGGTAATTGCTATGAGAAAGTCACCTTTTATTCACTTATAATTTATCACTGATTTACGAAAGTGAATGAGTAATCTTTAATTATTGTAATCTATTGTGGGTATAATGGGAGTATATAACAACAATTATTATTTTATATATATCTATATATTCATAAATATAAACAAAAATATATCCATATTTTGAATAAACATGAAATAACTAAACTTATATTAACATGTTTACCCTCATTTAAATTATAATATGTTTACCGTATCATCATTATTATTATCATCCATATGTTTAAACTCATTCAAATTAAATGAATGTCATTCAATACTCAACCATAACTTCAACTAATATATATATATATATATATATATATATATATATATACATAGTATTTGGTAACTATTATTTTAACTATATATATATATATATATATATATATATATATATATTTCCATATTTTAAATAAACTTGAATCAACTAAATCATATTAACTACTCATTTTTGTATATCTCACTTGAGCCATGTGTGTGTGGTGCAAAAAATATAAATTACATATTATATAATTTATATATAATATGTGATTTATATTTTTTTTATCATTTATTATTTTATGGTGCTTTGCACCACTTGTTATTTTATGGTGCTTTGTACTATATACACTTTTGTGTATATTAATTAATAATAATAATAATTTTGGTGTTTTGTACCAAAAAGTCTCAATCCATGTTGGATTGGTTTTGGTGTTTTGCACCACAAAAGTTCAATCCACCTAAGATTTGTTTTGGTGGTTTGCACCATACACCATGGAATGCCACATATTCATTTAACACCAAAAACAACTTTTTTACAAACACCACTTTTGCACCATAAATATTAGCAGTACTTGCGTATCCTATCCGCACATTATCACCACTTTTGCACCACCATTTGCAAATTGAGGATTTCCCAAATCCTTTACAAATAGTGATGGTAATGTAAAACCAAAATACCAATTTTTTTATATTTCCATATCTGGAATAAACTTGAACCAACTAAATTATATTAACTACCATTTTTATAAATCTTTCATCTATAATCATACAAGCCATTCCATTGTCAACGTTTTGAAATTATTAAAAACTATATTATTATTAATTTTAACACATTTTCTATCTCTCAATGAAAGGTAATTGTCTCTATAGAACAATACATAGATAAAAAGGGTCACGCCGAAACATGGTAGATTCACACAAACCACATTATTTGAAATATAATAGTTGAATGAACCACTTTGATGACAATCACAACAAAAATGGTGGGTGCCCCTGAGTAGCCATATATAATCTCGGGGATGCAAACCAAACATTCTTAACAGGAGAAATATAATAATGGAGGAATTACCGTTGATGTTCCAGCAAGGGAATATTGCTGGACAACAAATTCTTGAAGATGGTGGCCTGTTTCCCATGCTTCTGCTGCCCCCATCTCCCAGCTGCCAAGAACATCAAGATCAGTCGATTGGGCCCTTTCTCAACGCCATCCAACAAAACAGAGAGTGGATCAACAGTTAGCTAAAAAGGGTTGGGGCGTTGCTGTTTAGAGGATTTCCTCTGAGAAGTGCCTCTGATTTCAATGTTTTCATTGAAGCATTGGGATGGGAAGAACACCCACATTTGGGCATGATAACTGGCAGGACGAAGATTGAAGGAAGAGTGTACACTGCAAACGAAGCTCCCCCGCATCTGCCCATCTATTTCCATCATGAGATGTGTTTGGTGAGTTGATTGCACTATAGATAGAATACTGATTGGAATTGGACAGAACGATGAAGCTTGTAATCATAAATGATCTTCTCATTTATGGCTCTAACTTAATTATGGATATTCACTGTTTCTAGCTTAATTATGGTGAATAATTTTGACTTTTGACCTAACACAATCTTCTCAGAATAGTTAATTTTTATTTTATCTTCCTGATGTTCGGTAAATCTAGAGTTGAGACAAATCCCTGGTAATTCTATGCACAGTAAAATAATGCTTTGTTCTTCATAATTATTCCTTGATATTGTTTTTCCTGTGCAGTTTCCCGAGTTTCCTAACAAAATAATCTCCTTCTGTGAGATTGCCCCTCAGGAGGGAGGGCAGACAACAATCGTTAAATAAGATCACCCAAAAAATGGAACAGAGATACCCACAACTTGTACGAAAAATGAAGAAAGATGGGTTGATCTATCCTTACAGTTTTTCTCAGGAAGACGATCCTCAATCCTTTTTAAAGGGTTGGCAATCCCATTTCCAAACGAAGGATAAACAGGAAGCAGAAAGGAAGTACAAGTAAGAGCATAGATTCATAACCATCATAATTTCATAACGATTGCGTCTCAATATTTTTTAATGCTTTTTGACTTCTCATGCTTTCCTACGGAGATTCTCTAGGCACAATTACTTATTTTAATTAAAGGATAAGCAATTGACCATGTGGTGAGGTTGTTGCTTCCAGGGCTCAATTTTTAAGCGGTTCATCGCAGAAAGTGAGGTGGCCAGATGATGGAAGAATGTTATTTGAAGTGGGAACTATTGCTTCCATCAGAGCATTTGACGAAGACAAGGAAAAGAAAGCCTGGTTCAACCTTATAGCAATAATAGGAACACCTCCAATGTTTGGAGATGGCTCTCCGCTTCCTGCAGAAGCAATTGAATCATGCGTCCAGATAATTGAAGAAGCAGAAGCAATTGAATCATGCGTCCAGATAATTGAAGAAGAATGTGTAGACATAAACTGGGAAGTTGGAGATGTTCTGGTGCTGGACAATCTGTTTGTACAGCATGTCAGGTAGCCTTCAACCCCACCAGGAGGGTACTGGCAGCCTTAGGCAAGTAAAATACTATCAATTGTCATCGTGATAGATACTCATCTATATTTAAATTATATTGTGATTGTAATCACAATATAATTTAAGTGAATGGTTTATGATAGATACTCATCTATATTTAAATTATATTGTGATTGTAATCACAATATAATTTAAGTGAATGGTTTATAATTTAAGTGGGGTGATTAAAATCACTCCCTCGGTCATTTGAGTTGAGGTTTTCAGGTTTTTGTAGGGTATGTTGTTGGTTACATATTTTCTAGGCTACTTATATTGTGGTAGTTTTGTGTGTTCCGAAGGCTTGTCATTTTTTCCCGTTGTACTTTTCTGGGGTTTCTATTTTGTCACTCCACCAATACTTTGACATTGTCATTTTGGGGGTGGCGATCTTGGCTTTCACACCCTGCGCCATGTTTCTCCCATTGTTGATTTCTATATTTCTCCACTATTCGGGAGTATTGTTCAGACCTCTGTGTGTAGCAGATTTGAGACTATTTTTGCTGAGGCAGTTTTAACTAATGCGGCCTCCGTATTTGTATCTTCCTCTGATGGTATTTGTGGTTTCTCTGATTTGGATGGGGTTGTCTTCCCTGGAAAATGGGAGGGTGTATAACTTGTATTAGATTTTGATTTTTTTAAATGGTGGTTTATAGCAGCCAAGGAATTTGGTAAAAATATCATCTCTCAAAAATGATGGTTTTGACAGTAAATATAGCGGTTTTACAATTTTATTATTTTTTTCTCTGATTGTTAGTATGAAACATCTAGTCAAATTTCAGATTTGGTTCATAGTGTGTTAGAAGGCTAGTTTACTAGGAAAATGTTAACATGTGCTATTCTAGTTAGAGAATCAAAAGAACATCATATCACTTACAAAAATTGAACCTCAATGGGTAATGTTATAATAATTCCTCCAAACGAGTACTTAAACGACAACCAATAAACATTTTTTATTTTAACTTTAAACAGATAAAATGTTTCTTTTTTCTTTTAAATTATATTTTGATTATCACATAACTCATGAATTTATAGCTGGGATCCATGTAAGATAGTCTGTGATTATGGAGAAGACTAATCTCCTCATAATGGTTGACTTTCTAGGTGGAGGAGAATTTTATATTTTGTTTATATTTTATTTTGATTTTTTAATTAATAATGTTTTTAATTGAAAAAATAAATTTTATAATTTTTGTCCAAGTTTATTGTCATAGTATTTACAAGTAAGACTGTAGTAATTATAGTTAGAAATACAGTTAAAATATTAAATAGTAGTCAACATCATATAAGATTGTTTTTTATTTATTTATAGTTAGTATGATTCTTTATTTTAATCTCTTTGAAATTGATGTATATATATAAAATATGTGGTTTTATATGATGAGTCATTTTAATGTAAAATTTTATTATTTTATATATTTGTATTTACATTATAATTATTTAATTATATATAGTTATATTCTTAACTAAAATTGCATTCATGAAAAATATATAGTTATATTATTAACCAAAATGGTATTAAAAAAACTTTTAAAAGACATAGTTTTATATTAAATGATAATAAGACATTGGAACGGTATAACCGTTTACAACTTCAATTCCTTCCATAATACATCAGATTTTTCATTAATCTAATAAAATCATTGGATGATATTATATTTCTCTACCTCATTAGGTTTGATCATTCACCATCTTAAAAGTATTGTCATTTAAGTATAAATTATGGATGCTTCTCTGATAATGTTTAGTGGTAATATCATGAAAGAGAGACTTGGTTTGAAACTTTGATCATTCAACATTTTAAAGATATTGTTATTTTACATGTAAATTATGGATGTTAGTTATAGTTTTAGATAGTAATATTATGAAAGTGTTGTCTTACAAATATTATTTTTAAGTTTCTTATATTTTTATAAAAAAAATTAGTGTATCTTTTATGGTTTTAATGTTTTAAAAAATAATTTTCAAATCTAAAAATGCATACTTATGTTTTATTTCTTTCATTTCAAAATGTGAAATATTTTTGGTTTGACATTGTTTGATATGATCTTTTGAAGGCCAACTATATTAACAAGATATTGTTTAGAAAACAAAAATAATTGAGGAAAGATTGTAAGAAATACGCTAATCTTAATTTTATTTTTAATTCTTCAATAAATATTATCAAGATGTATGTTAGGATTGAAAAGATTCAAAATAAATTTAAAAAATTGATTCTTTATTAGATTTTTTAATGATAAATTAAATAATTAGAATTTTAAAGTCAATATATCTTTATATCTTTTGGGTACTTTAATTTTGAATTGTAATTGATAGATCAATATGTCTTCATCCTTCAATGTAAGTCTTCTAAGTTGAATGTGTTGAATATGATTGTCTTTGATGTCAAAGGAGTTCACTAATTACAAAGGAATAACCAAGGACATGATGGCAGGGAAAAATCAGTGAAAGACAAAGGAATGACAAAGGAAGTGATGACATGGCATGTATGATGATGTGGCATGTGTAATGATGTTGGACAGACACATGATGGTGTTCTATTGCTATTATTAAGTCATTGTTGCAATCTGACATCATTATGGAAAAGTATGACAAGTTTGTGAAAGTTTGGAAAATGACTAAGTATGGAAAATGTAGTCAAACTTTCTCTAAGAGAATGCCTACCATAATTCATGGTTTGAGAAAACTGCACACACCATCATATCAGGCTATAACTTGCTCAAGTGGCTATCTAGTCATGGTCTCAGTTTTCCTTAATCATTTATGAGGAGAAAGTTATAAGTCTTCCAAAACAGGGTTTCAGGTTGGTTTTACACCAAAGTAGAAAAACTGCCTAAGTAGCCTCAGGGAAATGCACGCCATAGTTTGTGGGTTGAAGAAAATGCCCACACCATATAGTCATATTGTAGAATATTGTTTTGTGCATCTGACCATGGTCTCATATTGTCCAAAGAGTCTCGAAGGAGGAAGATATTGATCTTCCAAAAGTGCATCTTAGCCTGAATTACACTACTCCAATAAAATGCCCGTCGAGGAGAGAGAAACAGGTTTCAAGGGGTGAAATTGGTTTGGATAGAATCCCCTAGTTGGCCACTATCTAGTGGATGTCTCACACTTCAAATTTGATGAAAAGAAAAAGCACTTCATATTAACCTAAGGTTTGATCATTTTGCCTAAGTGTCAAATAAATAGTTTGGAAGGCCACTTTCAAATGCCCCCCAGATGATGGGTGTATGTCAATAAGTTCATCTTTTGGCATGGTCTTGTTCATTGTTGAAGTATATATTCAACCATGCTTTTATTTTTCCTTATGGTGATCATATATGAAAGAAATCAATCTGCCAAAGTGAAGGAAAAAGTGTTTTACATATTAAAGACAAAAATTTGTCCAAGTGCCAAACTCACATGGCTAAGAGGCCATTTGGAAATGCATGCAAGGAGGTGTTCATGTGCTGATAAAATTAATCACATGGCATAGGATTATTCTCTGGTGAATTGGTTATCTAACCATGAGCTCAGATATTCCTATGGAGTTCACACGTGCGAAAAAAAGCCAGCCAAAATGATAAAAAACTTGTTTTATTGTACAAATGAAGGTTGAAGAGGCATTTAGAAATGCCCACAAGGAGGTGTCCTTGTGCTTATAAAATTAATCAGGTGGCATAGGCTTGTTCCTTGATGAACTGGCTATCTATCCATAGGATCATATTTTCCTTTGGAATTCACATGTGTGAAAGACAAGCCTGCCAAAATGAGAAAAAAGGTTGTTTTGTTTTGCATACTAAGAACAAAAATTTGGCTAAGTGTTGAACTCACATGGCTAAGATACCATTTGGAAATGCCCGCAACGAGGTGTCATTGTGCTAATAAAATTAATCAGGTGGCATATCCTTGTTCCTTAGTGAACTGACTATCTATCCATAGGATTAGATTTTCCTCTGTAGTTCACATGTGTGAAAGACAAGCCTTCCAAAATAAGAAAAAGTTTGTTTTGATGTCCAAATAAAGGTTGAAGAGGCATTTGGAAATGCCCTCCAAAGAGTGTCCTTGTGACGATAAATTCTCCTGATGGCATGGACATATTCCTTGGTTATCTGGCCATCTAACTATGGTGTTAGTTCTCTCTTTGAGGCTCACACGTGCGATATTTTGGCCTGCCAAAATAGAGAAAAATAAGGTTAGTTACACCTTGTATTATGCCCGCAAAGGCTTAGGAAAATGCCTGCAAGGGGCTATGTTATGCCTGCAAGGGCTTATGGTATGCCCGCAAGGGACTAAGGGAATGCTCACAAGGGGCTTGAAGCATAAAGCTCCCAAGAGCTTTATTATTCCTGCAACGGCTTAGGCTTATGCCCATAGGGGGTGAGGTTAAACCCGCTGGAGCTTAGGGATGCCTGCAGGGGATGAGGTTAATCCTGCAGGGGCTTAGGGATGCCCATAGAGGCTTAGGGATGCCTGCAGGGGCTAAGTTTAAATCCCACGGGGGCTTAATTATGCCCGCAAAAGGAGCTTAATGGATTATGCCCGCAAGGATTAAGCCCGTAGGAGGAGTATGGCCGCAGGAGAAATATGCCCGCAGGTGAATGAGGATATGCCCGCAATTGGATGAGAATATTCCTGCAGTATTTTTGGAAGGTTTATGTTATTCCAGATATGAAGAGGCATGATGAGTTGATCTTTAAAAACGAGGGTTTTCTATTTAATTAAAAACAAAATTAATCAATTTGAAGAGGCACGAAGATGAAAAGACATGAGCTCAGTTTGAAGAGATGCAATGGTTAAAGGATGAGTTTATATAAACACGCATTTGAGATGGAAGGAAGATGTCTCTCGGGTCCAAGTTGAAGAAGAAGCAAGTACATGAAGAGATTAATGAAGATCCAGAATTGAAGAAAAGGTTCTGGAAAATATGAAGAAGATGGACAAGGGTGGAAGGGTGGAGCTAGGGCATGTTATATTCTACTAAAGGGTGTTAGTGCATCCTATGAGTTGTAACTGAAAAAACATGGTGTTGGTGCATCCTTCAGTTGTAGCTGAGAATTTGGGTGTTGGTGCATCCAACAAGTTGGAGCTTGTAAATTAATTGCAAACATAATTCTGTAGTAATAGAAAGAATTGGTGGTTTTCCCAGTTCGGCTTCCATGATAAATTGTGTCCTCTGTCTTTCTTGTTTATTTAATTTTTAATTGTGATAAAATTAGAAAATAGTGTAATACTGATTCACCCCCCTTCTCAGTATTTCTTGATATTCCAACAATTGGTATCAGAGTAGGCTCTTCATTAAAAGTTTAAACACTTGAAGAGAAATATTTTATCACTATGGATCAGTCAGGAAAAGTATCCTCCAAGGTTCCTTTATTCAATGTAGAAGATTATTCCTTCTGGAGCACTAGAATAAGAAGCTACATAATATCTCTTGGATTGGATGTTTGGATGTCTATAGAAACATGGTACACATATCCCAAAGTCCATCCTGCATATCTTGAAGGAATTAAAAATTTTGGAAGCAATGCCAAAGCTGTTAATGCAATTCTGGCAGGATTAACGACAATAGTTTTTTCCAAAGTAATGAATTCTCAAACAACAAAGTAAATCTAGGACAAATTGCAGACCATCTATGAAGGAGACACTAAAGTAAAAAGAGCTAAACTCCAGACTTTTAAAACTCAATTCAAAAGTTTGAAAATGAAGGAAGAAGAAAACATTTCAGAATATTTGGGGAGAGTGGGTGAAATTGTGAATGTTATTCAAGGGCTAGGAGAAGAATTGGAAGAAAAGGAGATAGTTGAGAAATCACTGAGATCTCTTCCAATGATTTACAATCCTAATATTTCTACACTAGAAGAGAGAGAAAATCTTGACAAACTCACCATGGATGAGTTATATGGAATTCTTATAGCTTATGAAATGAGGATTGGGAAAGACAACTCTCAAAAGAAGGAAGCAACCTTTAAAGTATAAAAAAAAAAGAATAAATCTAAAAATATTCGAGCAAAAGAATCTGATGATGAAAAAGTACTTCTAGTCAAAAATCTTAAGAGAGGAACTGTTAAGTTCAAAGGCAAATTGATTTTGAAATTTTTTAACTGTGGGAGAATTGGTCGCTTTGCTAACAAATGTCTCTATCGCAAACAAGAAGAAGAAATTGAGTTCCCTAATGACTTCAAGAAGAACAATTTTTTTTTTAAGAAAAACTTTTTATTCCATGAATGACAGCTATTCAGATGACTCTAGTGAAGATGAAGAAGCAAAAACCTTATTCATGAAGATATAGAACAAAAACCTTGAAAAAGAAGTAGAAGATAATTCATATGTGGAAGACGAGGTGGACCTAGAAGCTGAAATCATGTGTGCTCTTGAGGAAATTGAAAAATGTAGAAGAAAGAACAAATCCTTGAAAGGAAAATTGTCAGAATACAAAGAAGAGGTGAAATCAAAAGAAGAGGAAGTCAAGATCCTCCAAGAAGAGCTGCACAAGTCAAAGCAACAAACAATGGCTAGCATGAAAGAGGATGAGAGCTTAACGCAAAAATTTACTAGCTTCAAGAAAGAAGTAAAGAAGCTAAAAGAGCACATGAAAGATGCCGAGAGCTTAAGACAAGAAGTTATGTTGCTTAGAAAGAAGCATGACAAGGAATCTATTAAATCAAAATTTGAGAATAGCTCAAGGAACTTAGATGAAATCCTAAGCAGCCAAAGACCATCAAGTGATAAAACCGGATTAGGTTATGACAATGAAAAGAAGCCAGAATGTGTGTCCTTTACATTCCAATATATAAATAAAAGAAGCTATGTTGTTGCACTCGAAATCCTGATTAAGAAGGATAGTGAGAAATGTGCTCACTCCTTGCATAATCAAAGAATAACTGATACGATACCTAAAAAACCAATGACAAGAAGAGTCCAGCAAACATTTTTTGGTAATTGCTACTCATGTATAAAATTTTGAAATATGACTAGAGAATGTAAGCTGAGGAAGAATGCTTCAATAGAACTTCAACAACAAAGGAAGAGATGGAAGAAAATGGAAGATTTGAAGTAGGAAGATCAAGGATTCCTCAAACATAAAGGAAGATTCTACGAATATTGTCACTACTATCACAAGTTTGGTCACAAGGCTGTTGATTGCAAAACCAAGAGAAAATATCTAAGCAGGGAATTCAAGGAACACAAAGGATCAGTAAGCAGTGTAACCCATGGAAAGATGTGGAGAAGAAGAGAAGACTACAATGAGTTAGAGGAAACATAGATTACAATCATCAATAAAGTTTCCGAAGATGGTGTTCAACATAATAGTGTTGTAGATAAGCATGAAATCTATTCTGATGGAGAGCAAGATGACGATGTAAAACTCACCGATGAAGAGAGAAATTATGAAATTCTCTTCTAAAGTCTCTCATGACCTAAAAGAGAAACCCTGAAAGTAGCATGAGAAGGGATCATATATTCAGGGGGTGTAAATATTAGAAAAATACAATTGGGAGTTGAAAGTAATTAATATCAGTTGCTAAGAATAAAAGGATTTCTTCATAAAAAAAAAGAAGTGAAGTAGAGGTGATAAAATTTGGTCCATAAAACATCTATTTGACAAGCACAGTGTTGAAGTGTAACAAAGCCAGAAGGAGAATTAGAGAAGAAGAGATGATTATGGTTAAATGATAAGACTAGTGTATGGTTGACAAAGAGCAGAGTATAAACCCTATCACAAAATGGAGAAAATGTTGACAAAGGGTAGGAACATTGAAAGGGTGAGTTTATGAACTCATCATCCATGTTCTCATTCAAAATGGTTCTCATTCAAAGGCCTACTACAATATAATAACTAATATTATCTTAAAACACAGTGAGTGGTACCAAGTCAAAGAAAAAAGGAGGAAGAGAAGCAAAAGAAGGGTAGTTATCAAAAGGAAGAAGGATAGGAAATTCTCTATCAAGATGGTTATAAAAAGGGAGCATAATAAGTCATCCTTTGTCATCGTTGTCAAAGCGGGAGAATGTTTAGATGTTTCCATCAATGCCAAAGGGGAAGAATGTTGAATATGATTGTCATTGATTTAAAAAGAGTTCAGTACTGACAAAGGAATAACCAAGGAAATGATGGCGGGGAAAACTCAGTGAAAGACAAAGGAATGACAAAGCAAGTGATGACATGGCATGTATGATGATGTGGCATGCGTGATGAAGATGGAAAGACACATGATGGTGTTTTTGTACTATCATTAAGTCAGTGTTGCAATATGACATCATTCTGGAAAAGTATGACAAGTTTGTGAAACTTTGGAAATTGACTAAGTATGGAAAAGGTAGTAAAAACTGCTCTAAGAGAATGCCTTACATAACTCATGGTTTAAGAAAAATGCACGCACCATCGTAACAAGATATAGCTTGTTAAAGTGGCTATATATTTATGGTCTCAGTTTGGATTAATCATTTCTGAGGTGAAAGCTACAAGTCTGCCAAAACAGGGTTTCAAGTTGCTTTTACACCAAAGTAGCAAAACTGCCTAAGCAGCCTCAGGCAAATGCACGCCATAGTTTGTGGGTTGAATAAAATTCCCGCACCATATGGTAATATTGTATAATGTTGTTTTGTGCATCTAATCATGGTCTCTAATTGTCCAAAGAGTCTCTAACGAGGAAGATATTGATTTGCCAAAAGTGCATCTTAGCATGATTTACACTACTCGAGTAAAATGCTTGTCGAGGAAAGAGAAAGAGGTTTGAAGGGGTGAAATTGGTTTGGATAGAATCCCCTAGCTCGCCCCTATCCAGTGGATGTATTACACTTCAAATTTGACGAAAAGAAAAATCACTTCATATTAACCTATGGTTTGATAATTTTGCCTAAGTGTCAAATCAACAGTTTGGAAGGCCACTTTCAAATGCCCGCCAAATGATGGGTGTGTGTCAATAAGTTCATCTTTTGACATGGTCTTGTTCATTGTTGAAGTATCTATTCATCCATGCTTTTATTTTTCCTTATGGTGATCATATATGAAAGAAATCAATCTGCCAAAGTGAATGAAAAAGTGTTTTACATATTAAAGACAAAAATTTGTCCAAGTGTCAAACTCACATGGCTAAGAGGCCATTTGGAAATATCCGCAAGGAGGTGTTCATGTGATGATAAAATTAATCATAAGGAATAGGCTTGTTCTCTGGTGAATTGGTTCTCTAACCATGAGCTTAGATATTCCTATTGAGTTAACATGTGCGAAACAGAAGATTGCCAAAATGAGAAAAAGCTTGTTTTTAGTGTACAAATGAAGGTTGAAGAGGCATTTGGAAATGCCTGAAAGGAGGTGTCCTTATGCTGATAAAATTAATCACGTGGCATAGGCTTGTTCCTTGATGAACTGGCTATCTATCCATATGATCATATTTTCCTCTGGAGTTCACATGTGTGAAAGACAAGCCTGCCAAAATGATAAAAAGGTTGTTTTGTTTTGCATATTAAGAACAAAAATTTGGCTGAGTGTTGAACTCACATGGCTAAGAGGTGATTTGGAAATTCCCGCAAGGAGGTGTCATTGTGCTGATAAAATTAATCAGGTGGCATAGGCTTGTTCCTTGATGAGCTAGATATCTATCCATAGGATCAGATTTTCCTCTGTAGTTCGCACATGTGAAATACAAGCCCACCAAAATAAGAAAAAGTTTGTTTTGATGTCCAAATAAAGGTTGAAGAGGCATTTGGAAATGCCCTCCAAAGAGTTTTATTGTGATGATAAATTCTCCTGATGGCATTGACATATTCCTTGGTGATCTGGCCATCTAGCTATGGTGTCAGTTCTCCCTTTGAGGCTCACACTTGTGAGATTTTGGACTGCCAAAATAGAGAAAAATAAGGTTAATTACACATTGTATTATGCCCGCAAAGGCCTAGGAAAATGCCCGCAATGGCTTAAGGGAATGCTCACAAGAGTCTTCAAGCATAAATGTCCCAAGAGATTTATTATGCCCACAAGGGCTTGGGGCTATGCCTGCAAGGGTTTGTTTATGTTCACAGGGGCTGAGGTTAAGCCCGCAGGAGGTTAGGGATGCCTGCAGGGACTAAGGTTAAGCCCATAGGAGCTGAGGTTAAGCCTGTAGTGGCTTAGGAATGCCTGCACGGGCTTAGGAATGCCCATAGGGGATTACTTATTCCCGAAAAATGGGTTTCATGGGGTATGTCCGCAGGTGAATGAGGATATGCCCGCAGTATTTTTGGAAGGTTTCTATTATTCTAGATATGAAGAGGCATGATGAGTTGATCTTTAAAAACCAGGGTTTGTTATTTAATTAAAAACATAATTAATCATTTTGAAGAGGAACGAGATGAAAAGACACGAGATCAGTTTGAAGAGATACAATGGTTAAAGGATGAGTTTATATAAACATGCATTTGAGATGGAAGGAAGATGTCTCTCGGGTCCAAGTTGAAGAAGAAGCAAGTACAAGAAAATACTAATAAAGATCCTAAATTGAAGAAAAGGTTCTGGAAAATATGAAGAAGACATACAAGGGTGGAAGGGTGGAGCTAGGGCAGGTTGTAGCCAGCTACAAGGGTGTTCATGCATCTTGTCAGTTGTAGCTGACGAAACATGGTGTTGGTGCATCCTTCAGTTGTAGCTGAGAATTTGGGTGTTGGAGCATCCAACAAGTTGGAGCTTATAAATTAATTGTAAACATAATTTTTTAGTAATAGAAAGAATTGGTGTTTTTCCTAGTTGGGCTTCCACGATAAATTGTGTCTTCTATCTTTCCCGATGGTTCAGTTTTTAATTGTGATAAAATTAGAAAATAGTGTAATACTGATTCACCCCCCTCTCAATAATGCTTGATATTCCAACAAAATGAGTCACTTATAACTTCTCCATGCAATATACTGTATGTTTACATAGATTTCAAATAAAATTTGTTTTCCCTAAGTTAAATGTTAAGAAAAACATCATTTCAAAAAATTCAAATTCAAATGGAAAGATGATATCTTCCGAACAAACTAATATTATTATATAATTTTAATTTCACATTACTTTATTAATAAATTTAGAAAAGTATTTATTTATATATAAATTAATATTATCGTTTAACTTAATTTCTTATTATTTTATTAATTAAAATTTAAGAAAATATTTATTTGATATATAAATTTATATCATTATTTAACTTTAATTGATATTATTTTATTAATTGAAATTTAGGAAAATATTTATTTGATATATAAAATAATAATATTATTTAACTTTAGCTTTGTATTATTTTATTAATTAAAATTTAAAAAATATTTATTATATATAGAGAGAAAATCAAATTTCAAAATATCTTTTGTCAATGTCAAAATATTCATTATATTATATGATATATATTCATTACATTGTCAATTGGGTTTAGCTGGAGTGGTTGAGTTATCAGATTGTTATCCGCCTTCGAACGAAAAAAGAAAGTTAGATTATGGACAATGATAGATTATAAGATGGTGCACATTGTATCGTAAACGGAAAAGGAGTAAATGAACTAAATAATGATAAATTCAAGGCCAACACATTTCTTATAAAGAAGACAAGATATATGTTTCAAGGTGTATTAGTATGTTTTTTTTTTCTATATTTATGATAGAAAATTTATAATTATGTTACAGAATTTAAACATATTTTATAAATAAATATATTTAAATTGTAAATATATTTTAAATAAATAAAATGGTTTTTATTTATTTATATATTGCATTATTTTTTTAAATATATATATATATATATATATATCTTCCATAAGAAAATTATCTATCACTCTAAATAAAGAGTGATCATGAACTCTCCTCGAGGGACTTACATTAATATAATCAAAATGTTCAAAGATACAAAATTTCAGATGCCGTCTCTCTATCCACATTAAAAATTACATGAACATACTTGCGATCTTCCAACAAGAATACAAAATACAAAAAAGACTAAACATAGCTTGGAGTCGCTTCTGTCACACATATATATATAACATGACAACAATATCATTTTTTTAATATGACAACCATATTATGTAGAATAACGACATAGTGAAAAGGAAAATCAATGAAAATAAACCAGCCTAGATCCAAATCCTAGGCTCTATCCAGCGCTGAGAGGGATCAAATCTCCCAAGGTGCAAACCTCTCCTTGAATAGCTCCTTGAGTGCAATACCTGGGCCACCTAATCCTAAATTCTAAAGTCTCTAGTTTAAGTCTCATATTTACTTTTTACTTTGTAGTATTCTTTTTTGTTTATGGGCGACATAATATTTATTTCTTTTTACTTTGTATTATTCTTTTTTGTTTACTTTGTATTATTTTGTTACTCCACAAACACTCCACAAGACAAACTCGACAAACACTCTAAAGTCTCATATTTACTTTTTACTTTGTATTAAAAGTAAAAAGTAAAGTCTCTAGTTTAAGTCTCATATTTACTTTTTACTTTGTATTATTCTTTTTTGTTTACGATGGACATAATATTTACCATATAATCCTAAGTTCTAATTCTCTAGTTTATGTCTCATATTTACTTTTTACTTTGTATTGTTCTGTTTTGTTTATGGCCGACATAATATGTATTACTTTTTACTTTGTATTATTCTTTTTTGTTTACTTTGTATTATTCTTTTTTGTTTACTTTGTATTATTTTGTTATTCGACTCGACAAACTCGACAAACATTTGACACATATTACAAGATCTCCCTCATACTAGGTTGTAGAGCGCCTCTCGGCGCAATTATTTTTAAAATAATAAAAAAAATACCCATAAAAATATAAAAATGTTATAAATCAATATATTTAAAATTAATCTATATTTAAAATAAGTAAAATGATTTTTATTTATTTATATATTGTATTATAAATTATAATGTCATCACTTACTATAAAGATGATAATCCTTTTAGAAAAATCAAGATCCAATTAAAGTTCTCATTAGTAAAAGCAACAATAGTCTTCCCTAGATATTTATGAAAAGTTCATATTGGTTCATCATGTTTATCCTTCAAGTGGAAGAAAACTATCTTAAGTTATTTAATTAGATTTTGAAAATAGGTATTTATGAAAAGTTCATAGTGATTCATTTTCTTTATCCTTCACGTGGAAGAAAAAATATCTTATGTTATTCAATTAGATTTTGAGAAATTATATCTTACAAGCGTGCAAACTTTTGTCTTGCATGGGCCTTCCTACCAAGTATGCGAAAAAGAAATGAAAAAGGACTCAGCATGCACACTATTGTCCTCCATAGAACTTCACTACTAAGTATGAAGTACTTAAGTATGTGAGAAAGAAATGAGAAAGGATTCATTGAGAATGACTTATATGTGAAAAATCTTCTAATATGAAGGTTTTTTTATTTTTAATATTAATTAATATGGATCTTAAATCTTTATTTAAAGAGGTATTAAGAGGGATTTAATTTCTTTAAGTAACTTTTTATCTTAAATCTTTTACATGCTCAGAAAAATTTATAGTGCAAGAATTTTAATCACTTTGGTGCTTGGTAAATCCAGGTTTAAGATGAATCTATATTGGTTTTATTTTATAAGTCAACATGAATTTTTTTAATTACTTTTTAGTTTTTGTAATGTAACATAAAATTACGTTACGTGGCAATATCTCTCGTATACTGGGTTGTAGAGCATCTACCTACTCTCGATGCAAAAATTTATATTAATAAAATCATTAGTTTAAAACGTATTTAATTTATGAACATAAAAAAATGTTAAAAAAATTGTGAAAGATTCTTGTTGTAGAAAATCAAAACCAATTATTTGTATGAAGATTGAGTCTAAATGGCATAACTTTATATGCAAATGACCCAAATTCGCATATAAATGTGGTCTTGTGTTGATCTTCCTTTTCTATAGGTACTTGGTTATAACTAGAGAAACAGTTTGTGACGGAATAACATTCATGACTAGTGACTTCATTAATAATTTAGTTGGTGAAAGGTGTCGAAAACAAGTATGCGAGTTTTACTTTATTTAAACCTCTAAAGTCGACACAGATCGTGAGTCTCTTAGGGGTCATGTTTTTTTCGTTGGACCACCATAGGACCGGTCCACTCCGATTGGTCAACATGATATATGATTCAAGCAACTAACATATTCTCAATTTCCTTCTTTACAATGACATTGTATTTATGAGCTTGCTTATACAGTCGCTTCTTAATAGGTTTTGCATCTGTCATGATTTCAATTTTCATCTCTCTCATTTCTTGTACCAACAACCCTTTGAAATCTTTGTAGTCTCTGGAAAATACATCCTCATATTCTTTGGAAGGTCTTATTTATGTTGTTTGTTGTTCCAACCAATAATCTCCATTTTTTGCCATTTTGATTTTTTTCTCGATAGATATATCGACTTCTTTTGTCTTTATTTCTACATCCATCCATTATGATTCCGTTGATTCATCGATTGATCAGTCTTCTTCCTTGAATTTTGTAAATGGTGGGGGAAAGTCTCAAAATTCATGGGCATTTACTTTATCTTTAATAGAAATTTTCAGAACTGATTTTACTAGATGAGCTATTTAGGGTGATATTTTTCCACCGAAAACTTTTCCCTAGGGTTTTATCATTCTCTAAGTCTGGTCGAGTCGGAAGATAAATGTATTTCTTCTTGGTAGTCATGACAATGTAACAATTGAAGCTTGGACGATCGATAGCGTCAGTTGCATCGACTAGTCGTTTGGTGGGTCTGATAAACTAGTGAATTTCTTGGACTGATTCTTTAAGAAAATTCTTCGACGAGAGAGAATGGAAAAGCCTTAGTAAATTTTGTTTGAGGGATTTCTAGTTAAAGGTTTATCCCCTAGCTTCTTCCATTTTCTACCATTTATTGGGAAAGTCATCCAATGTGTTGGGGAAAATATGAGGCCATAATCACTGATATTATTGGTGTTTCTAACTTGTGAAAGTGTTATCTAAACAAGTCCATGTCGTTTAAATCTAGTAAGTCAAACACCACACCATGCATGGTTAGACCTTTTGATCTATGTATTGTCCGAGCACAAGCTAATTGAATAGAAAATTGTTCTGAAACAAAATTGATCATGTTTGTTGACACCATCTTTATATACAATCTTGGGATAGGTTTCCAATCATAAGAAATGTCTATTGTGAACAAATTGCACATCATCTATTGTTGTAAAATGCCAATTGAAAGATCTATGAATATAATATCCAAAGTATATCATTTTATTCATTTGTGTATTTCCTAAAGATACCTTATGCACCATTCACCAAACCATCTTCTACTGTATAGTTTCCTCTAATTAAATCAACTAACATATATTTCTTTACCACAATTGTTGAAGGCAATTCATTTTTTTTTGTTCTCAAAGTCAATTATTTCAATAATACTTGTATTATTATCATATGCATGTATTGTATATGTTGTTGATTCCAAAAGTGCTAGCATTTTTTTGTTATGTTCTTCAACATCTTCATTTCTAAGGAAAATGTATGGAAACATCGGATCATTTGGAGTTTGCTGCAAGATTTTGTGTGATGAAGAGTTTGAATCTTCAATATTTTTTCATTCAGCAATGTTGAATCACAAGAAATGTGGTTGTCAACAAATTATATAATCTCCTCATCCAAATATTTCCCATAAACAACTATTCCTTTAATACAAATTAATCCATGCTCATGCTCATTGCCTCTTCTTTGGAATTGAATTGTAAAAAAGTAATCTATTTTTTCTCTAAAAAAATCATTATTTCCCGGTAACAAATTTTAAATTGTTGTTATTCTATGTTTATGATATCGATTACCAATAACAGGATGCCTTGTAATCAACGATTCTAGACTATCTTCAACGACATTATTTTCTTGTATGTCTTGAGTATTTCTCTTGATTTCTTGCAATGCAATGCACAATGGCTCCCAAATATTTTCGGCATTCATGAATGTCACAAAAAAATTTGGTGTCCCAAGTTGTCTAATCATTGCAAATAACGTTTTGTGCACATTTTCAAAATAATTAGGTGAAGTGTATATGTTCTTAAGACAACGCGATATGCAACTCATGATTTCAATACTTTATCAAGATTATTTGTGTACTTTACAACTATTTCAATCAATTTATTTCCTTTTAACTCTCCTTTGCATAAAAAAATCCAAGCACAACTAGAAACTTGATGTATGAGAATCTAAATTGCTTTGAAAAAATCATTTGTAGTATATGTTTCGAAGTTTGTAGAAGAATGTAAAATCTCCCATTGTGCAATTTGTTGATATGTAAAACAAATGACAATTTCTTCAGGTTGTATACAACCATAAAATAATTTGGGGAAATTTAGCTCTTCTAAAAAATTGTCTTGGAAAATTCCAAGAGTCCCGAAACCTTCTTATTTTACGAAACTTTGTTCCGAATGACTAGGAAGTGAATAGGTCACCGACATACTAATGAAACCAAGCAAAGACCAAGGAAATAGTAGATACATAACAAGATATTCTTTGTGAAAAACACTAGGGTTTAAAAGGAAAGTAATTGGTATCTTATATCTTAGATGGTTGATCCAAACTTTCAAATATTTAGCCTTACTCCACAATATTGTATGAAAACTTCTGCAAAACAAATCCAACCTTCCTCAAAATATTTAGCTATACATGAAAGAATAATGGAATTAAAAGTACATACATATAAGAGCATGAAATACTTCTAAACATTCGATTCATATATCCCAAACTAGTAATATGGGAAGAAAAAGGAATCTTTATTGATCATGAAGATAATAACAAATACATTCACCTTGTCTTGCAACAAAACCTCTGAAACCAATATCTCGACACTCTTGCTCTTCTCCTTCAATCAAAATTTCTCCATCATTTCCTTATGGGATGAGTGGACCCCTTCTCTCATGGCCCTCACTTTGTATTTATGGCAAAGCAAGAGGAGTGGTTTCGAGAGAATATTAGTTAGGGTCATTGAGGAAGTTAAAGAACTACTTCCATCTATCCCTATTTTGATTTTACTTTTTATTTTTCATGATTTTATGAGGGAACTGCAGGTGTAATATTTGAAACAGGCGGGTAACTTGCTATGAAGCTTTAGACAAGTAGTGAGTGCAACTTTTTATGGAAACTCACAAGTGGTAAGTGGACCACCAACAAGTAACCAACTAGATGTCAAGAGTAAAGTCATGTGTATGTCCTAAAGTCCTACCAAAAAAATTGGGTGATCTGGAGAAAGGAGGAATGACTAAGGAGAAAATCATCTATAACAAATATAAGCGCTTCCATCCATCGTGTCATTTTGTGTGAGCGACAATTCAGTGTTGTCACAGATGGAGAAGTGTTAATTTGATTGAAAACAGATGCCCCCTAATGTATGAGGTCAGAAGGGTAGATGATGGCCGAAATACATTACAAATAGTGAAGTGGAGGAGCGCTAGAGTCACAAAATCAAAGTCCCAAAAGTATCTGAAACAAAACAAAGGTCATCGCACAATATAATCTTAACATATTTTCATGTTCACGAGGATATAACATGATATCCAATACATAGATGTAACTGATGTATATAGCATGGCCACTGAAATACAAGCGTGGATCCATGTCGAAAGGAGAACATATCCATAATGAACAAGATGGATCTATGTCTCATGAGGAGCCAAAAAGAATGTGGCGTAGTCTTGCGCAACTTGGGAAATAAAAAATTGGGATAATGCTACTATAAGCCCAAGGTATTCAATCCAAACCATCGATAAAGGTATGAATCCTAAACCATGTGAATAAAAGAGTTGAGGTCGAACATAGAGGATCTTGTTTGATTACCGGTCATTGATGTGAACTATTGACAAATGCGAGGACACCCACCCTTAATGAAAATGGGGCCCAAGGTACCTAGTACATTATTACAAATGTGAATAAGAAGCCTTGAAGTTGAACACTTGAAGAGTCTATCGAGTAAGAGACATTGATGTATTCCCATAACTAAACAATGAGAAAATTTGCCACTCATGATTGCAAATATCAAGGTACTAATAGAAACTCTAAATCTTCTTCCTAGAGAATGATCAGTTGAAGTCGATAAGAAGAGACTCGTGAGAAGGAAGGAATTAATGAATCCTCCATCATCTCGGATGAGGTAAAATTGGATATTGGAATAATATGACATAGGACTGAGTACATAATGATATAAGGGATGGCCGAAATGAGGACTCAAGGAAAACTGCAGAATGGCCGACACAGGTAAAATCCTTGAACAATGAGCACAATATTGGAGTAACTTAGGCAGCTTGGAACATACATGAACCATGATGTAAGTCTTCCATGTAGGAGACATAAAATACTCTCCATATGATCGGAAGAGTAACCAATCAGAGGAGTAAACAATTTTGGAATCAGATTTATCCTATAGCCAAAAACTAAGACCCATTGACTCAAAACAAGTGTTGTGTTCAAGGAATGATTATACTTGCTTCCATAATATGGATCAATGATGGAGACCTTTCGCTTCCCTTCTCTTTTAAGGTATATTTTCATTTTTTAACGAGCATGAAAGAGATAATGGAAAATCGATAATGTCTTTGTTGTAAAATATTAATGAGTCCAAGAAAGTAAACTCATGACATTCTTCATTTTTGAACAAGCTTGAAGAAGAGAGGGAAGAATGCTTGATAGGGGTCTAACCATGTGTAATTTTATGAGTCCATGGGAAAAAAACTCAAGAATTTATTCATTGTGTTACGAGTTTCAAGAAAAGATAGACTAATACTCAATAGGGTATTGATCTGTGGACTTTAATATCGAGCCTAGATCTGTTCGTACTTGCCATTGTTTTCATATTTAAGGAGTCTAGAAAACTTAAACAATAACTCCATACACCTACTTGTGTATTTTATATCAAGCCTGAGTTGGCATTAGAGGAAATTTGGGGTCTAAAATGGGCCTTAAAAGAAAACAAGCCAACTTGTGACATCCCTCAATTTTTGACCTTAGTAAATTTTATAAATGTATATTGTAACTATTGAATATGGCATTGATGAGGAGCCCAAGGCCAAGGCCAAGGCCCCACCAGTGGACCTTGAAAATAATTGTTGTGCTTTATTCTCAAGCTCTAAATTAGTGATGGACACAACTAAGCGCGAGACAAATAACATCACTAAGGAAAAGATGAAGGGTAGATAGCCTTCCAAAATTTAACAATAGATGGGTATTATCTTAGTGCCACGGGAACTTGAGGAAGAGCGAGTTTATAGGTAGACTTTAAAAGTTAGAGGTGTTATCATCGTAGGTTTGGGGTAACGGCTATACGTCGCATATTAGATTAACTTCAATGACTAACCTATTAAGTATAAAAACTACACTTATTGTGATTAAAACTAAGTCTTAACACTAGATATTAGGAACTCTAACAAGGGTGTGAGAAGAGTATCCATATTAATCGTAAAAAGGGTATAAAACTAAGTTTTTCATATATATATTATATACAAATATAACATGGGGATTTAGGTGGAGACAAGATATTTTTCTATATTTTGTTAAAATAAATAATATCGTAATTTGGTATCCTCATCGTTATGATCTTAGTAGGATGAACCAATAAATACTTTATTAATGGAAATGCATATGATATTATGAGATTGAAAGAAGGGCACAAATTGAAGCTATATAGTTATATAAAATAAACAATGTTTCGAATGTTATATATATATATATATATATATAACATAGCAAGTACATGGTATTTGTAATAATACTTTATTAGGATTTAATCGATGGAGAGAGCTTCGATATTTCTTGATGGCATAGAGAAAATATAGTTATATGTATATTAAATACTGTATTGGAATTTCATCGATAGAGAGAAACACAATCGATTTAAAACAAAACTATCATAACTAATTTTCCACCTTCTGTGATAGGGAGTGGTGTGACAGGAATTTCCTTCCCTTAAAACGTGAGAGAGATCGACATCCACGATCTCCATACAAGCCTCTCTTTAATTCCAGGCGGCCTATATTGGCGGGTGATTGGATCTAGTAGGGGAAGCTGATTCTACTATACGAGTTAGTTCAATAATAGAGTTGTTGGAGGTGTATTTTCTTTTGAAAACTCAGGGAGTTAGCCAAAGAAACACGACATATTGAGTAAGGAGCCGAGCCTTAAATGATAAGAGTGGGTTGTTGGACAGATCCTCTCAACGAGAGTGTCGATCCCGTGATAAAAGTCATGACACAAGGGCGCATTACTTGCTTAAAAAATCAATGTATTTGCTGAAGAGGTTTGGATACGAATTTAGATGGGATGCCATACACAGTTTTTAACTTGCCTCCTAGTGGAACGACCAGCCAGTTGTGTAATTTGCCATCTCTCTAAAATGCCTTTGGTCTAAAAACGAAGATGCCATCTGTCGATGTATAGAGAGCTAGTTTTTATTTTCCCTATTGTTGATAAGGGGAGTGGGTAGGTAATCTTGAGGAGATATATATCGGTCGACTTCTGCGGAAGGGGGGGAAGACATCTCCGCATTTTAGTTCTTCTTCACAATTCTCGAGGGAGTGCCTGTATAAATGCAGGTTAGCACTTTCTAAGTAAAGGAAGGATGATCACCTCTCGTGAACCTTGGCAATGAAGGAACTGCATTCAATCACCTCTGGAATGAGAAAATAAGGGGTAAGTTGTATTCGCATTATACTTATAGGTTCGGGTACTAAATCTGCGTATTATATTTAAAATGCTGTGTGATATTGTAGTTACCCTAATAAGTTACATCTGCATTCTCAACCTTCTATTTTTAGTCAAAACATTCTTACCAAAGGAATATGTTCCATGCGATCTCATAATCTACGGTCATAGTAACCCTAATCCTGACTGAAGGAATATGATCCTTGCAATCCTATTATTTATTTTTTGTATAGCACTATCCCTGGCTTGATTGTTGTATAGATGTGATGTTGTGCATGCATTTGCTTCAAGAAGTTCTTTTAAAATTCCCGTAGATTGATGTTCAAAATGTTTGAAAACGGCTTTGAATTCCGATAGGAATAGGGCAACGCTAGAACGATGAGACCTTGGTGTGAACCGAGATCATGCAACTCATCCTTTATTAAATTCTGAATTTTTTCTTTTAGCTTTGAAATATGATATAGAGCTGGATCTGGTATTATTGTTGCCACTAGATTTTACGGTGGGTTTGTTTATACATATATATATATATACTTTTGTCTAAAATCGCAAGGTTTGGTTTGTTTATACGTACTGATTTATATTTATATACACGAGAGAGGTAAAGCATTTCTGTTGTTATTTCTAATTGCTTCCATCAAGGGATGACTGCTCCCTTTGGTAGGATTTTGGTTATCCTAACGCAAACGTTATGCATTATATGATTGTTTGTTTCTTTGTGACTTCGTTATTAAGTCTTTTTACAGGTCATGTAGCAATAGAACTAAATTGATCTCGGTATATTTGAAAGGGTTACCAACGCAAGGTTGTTTCTAGAGTTAAGCCTTTATCATTTTGATATGGTAGTAATGGATCTGTTTTTATTTTTATAGATGCTGCCAACAATAGATACCTTCTCAGTTTGATATAAGTGTTTATATCCTAGCTTAAAATATCTATACGATATAGATTTCACTTTGTCGAAACCTCATCTTTATACCGCCCTAATTTTGGATCGAACCCTATTATGACTGTGTTTCGAAATAGTCCTATATAGAGACTCATACAGTATGCTATTACGATCTCATTAAAAAACCTTGTCTCTGCCGGATCAAGTCCGTGTAAGCTCTGTTGAAATTGATTTAGGTTCTTGGAACCCCATGGTTTAATACTATGGAGAAATCGTTTTACCCTGTCGAGTTTCTTCCTGTTTGCTGCCGCAGTTGGAGACCTTCCTTAGTTACTCACGCCACCATTGTTTTACTTCTCACTCTGACGTTGGTTAATAAGGTTACGCTTCTTTGTTTTAGAGTTTTTAATTAGTGTCTCGGTTATTATATACCGAGTATGTTCGAATGTGTTAATACTTAGTGTGGATATCTTTAAGTGCAAACAATTGTTAGTTCGGGTAAAGTAAACCATTTTTCATGTGTTATAAACAGATGTGCAGTATTAAAACATTTCGGCTGGGACAGCTTGCAAGAACTAAACCTTGAGTTGGAGGTAGTTTATTTATATATTTGCTATTTATTCGTATATATCGTAGGAGAGAACATAGAGTGACCTAAGGGGGTCAACTGGGTTATTTTTTATACTTAGGAGATCTCAGAATGTGGAGATTTTGGGCTAAACACACCTATTAATTCTATACATATATAGATATGGAAGTTTTAACATCTTTATGATATCTTAGATTTCCATCACTACTTGAAGTTTGCATTTTATTGTATTGAAAAAGCCCGAGACGTTTGGGAAAGTGGAAAATTGAATTATTACAACTATGTTGTAGATGTAAATCTCCTTTTGATTAAATAATACAACACATGTAATAACCATGTTGTAGATGTAAGTCTCCTTTTGATTAAATAATACAACACAACATTTTGTGGATGTAGCCCAAGGATTGGGTGAACCACCTTAAAAAATGGTCTCTCTTTGTGGTATCTCTCTTGAGTATTCTCTTGATATTATGTTTCAAAATTATTCTGTTTGGTTTACTTGAATATGTGTACCTTATGCTTTTAATTATTGATGAGTGTGAAGGTCTCATTCTTTATGTCATGGTAGAAGTGTATATATTGATAATTGTAAATGAATTATTATTCATGTTGATCAAGTAATAGCTAAAGTAAAAGTATGGTTACACTGTACCAAGACACTTTGTCATGATGAAATATATTTCCTTAAATTGAATATACTCATATATAATGTTTTATATAAACACATTACTACTCATTAAGTGTTGTAATTGAAATCATGTCTATCTTGAAGAAAAATGATTGAGTGACCCTCATAGGTATCTGATTGTTTTAAAATAGTTACAAGGGATAGATCTGGATTAGAAATGTACTAACTCCTTCTTATAAGTGTCTCATGTAAGCTAAGGAAGATAACTCATTTTAAAAGTATGACATTCATGAATTGTAATTGGTCAAATAGGGTTTAACACATTTATGCATGATTAAATATCTTATCTCATAGGTATGAAATCTGTGGAGTTAAGTAACCATTGTAAAAACAAAATTTATCTTGAAAATTTCACTAAATTACTAGTATGAAAATTTGGGTACGTGACACAACCATAATTTCTTGATAAGTTGGAATTCAATAACCAATAGAATTTCAATAAATGAATCACCATAATGGTTGACTTGAGATATTTGTCATAAAAAAAACTACTTTTTTTGTTTGTATTTATTCTGCATCCAACGAGTGCTCCCACTTGAAATGTGAGTAAAAACACAGAGAGATATGTTGAAAATACAAACAAAAAAGTAGTTTTTTTTCTTTCTTTCTCCAAAATCAATAAATATTGTTCTATTATTTTAACTATTATTTTATTATTTTCCTTAGGAGGCCCATTTTAGACCTCAAATTTCCTCTCATGTATATGCTCGCACGTATTTCTTGTTTAGAGATTCTGGAGATCTCAAAGAAGATTCCAAAGGGTACTTTTTCGTAAAGTTAGTCTCCTCACTCGAAAAAGTGTAAAATGATGCGAGAGAGAAATATTCTAGCCACAATGAACTAGAGTATTCCATTTTTCGTAGATAATCCATAAAGTTCCGGAAAAGGGTTAAACATATACCTAAGTGAATGTCCCTTCAATTCCTTTAACGAGTCTAAAGTGGACAAGTGTACTCGGTGATCTTGTTAATTTTATGGAGTCTAACAAGAGCTTAGAGAAAACTCTATATGAACAGGAGCTTTAGAAAAGGTGGTTAGCAAGATAATAAGGATAAACTATGCAATTATGATTTGCGGATCACAATATACTGAGAAAGATCCTGAAAAGGCAACTGACAACATGGGCATCAAAAGTGGCATGGTGTATTATCTAGGGTAGCTCATGTAGGCTAAGTCCTAACCATGGAAGAATGACGACAATAATGGGAAAATAGAAGGTTAATATCACAGTCCATGGTAAAAAAGGGGATCATATGGCATGAAAGATGGTAAGGTATAAATGAAAATGCAGTGGTGACCTAATAAGGATGCCGTGAAAATCTTTTTAAAGTACTAATGTGGAAAAAACCTTAAAAGGCGCCTCCTTACTTATTGACCTAGTAAAAACACCTTCATTAGTGGTCATAAGTAAAAAACATGACATAAAAAGAACACTAAACTATATCAAGTGGGTAAAAATAAAAATAAAAATTACAACAAATAGTGAAATGGAGTGAAAACTAAGTCATTTTACCATTTACCATTGTAAAGAGCAAAGAGCCCTAGGATTTCAATCTGTTCTTGCGACCAATCCGGTGGACGATTTCAAATTTTGTCTATTGCAGGTAGTTCCTTACTCTCTCCTCTTTATTTTTCATGTAATTTTAATGGTTTTTGTGATTTTTTTGAGTTTTTATTTAACTTATAAATTTGTCTCTGTGCACTCGCAAGTGAATGAGGTTACACTAGCGGGTTTGATGAAAACCTGTGGGTGAAGAATTCATCACCAGCGGTTGGGCCGCTACTATACGAATATAGAGTCGTGCGTGGCACAATTTAAAATGTAAAAACTCAACACTTACTCACTTGAATGGATAATTTGTAGATATGATGCTCACATTGAGGGAAAGGGAGCACAAGACAATGGATAGAGAAGCCATGCGTGATCTATTGACTCTAAATTCCTTACACCGGTGTGGTCTATTGAAATTATTTCGCACACCCAATATGAGGGCTCAACCCCATTTGCTTGAGAGCTTAGTGCATCTATTGGATCTGGATAAGAGAGTGTTTAACCTCTAAGGTGAGTTACTCGAGCTCACACTAGATGACATTTGCTTCATCATAGGATTATCCCATCCATAAGGGGTTGTTAACCTCAAGGGAACTTTTCATGGAGTGGGAGCCCTATCGGTACATGACTATGTAAACACTTATTGCACAATAGGAACAAACAAAAGTGGCACTCAAGTTCCAATAGGACATATAGAGAGATTTCCATTGAAATTCATATTGAGTACCATCAACCGATTTGGTGGTAGTGTCGCTCAACACTTGGATACCCACAATTATATGCAAATTGGTGTGGAATGCTTGCGCAATTTGATTTTTGACTGGTGCACCGGGATATTGGTGAACATGAAACATCAACTAACTGAGTGTAAGATAGGAAAAAATAATAATTTTGGCTATGGGACTATCTTACGCACATTCTTCGAGAGAGAGTTCCAAGTTTGAGTCCGAGAGTGGCCCTTCCACTGGTTGATCATTGTGATCCCAAGATGACTCGTTGGGGCGAGGTATTTGTACGATGGGGAGGTGGAGACACTTGTACTTCCTATGATGATGAGGACTTCTTAGGGTGTTGGAGTTGATAGGTCCCTGCATTTCAACAGTTCTGATATGTTGGATTAGACTTCTGAGGTGATCCATAACTCATGCTCCCTCTAGGAGCAGCTTGGCGAGACATAGGAAACAACTTTTTTTTTGTCAATTATTAATTTTTTATGAATTTTTTTATAAATATGTACATTAATATTTTTTGGTGAGTTTAATTACCAGCATAGATCCAAATCCTAGGCTCTATTAAGCATCGAGAGGGATCAAATCTCCCTTATATTTACTTTTTACTTTATTACTTTATTACTTTGTCTTATTATTTTTGGTTTACTTTGTATTATTCTTTTTGTTTACTTTGTACTATTTTGTTACTAGACAAACACAACTCAACGTTACAAGATCTCCCTCATATTTACTTTTTACTTTGTATTATTCTTTTTTGTTTATGGCCGACATAATATTTATTAATTTTTACTTTGTATTATTCTTTTTTGTTTACTTTGTATTATTTTGTTCCTTGACAAACTCGACAAACAGTGACATGTTACAATATCTCCCTCATGTTGGGCTATAGGGCACCTCTTGGCGCAATTAACAATCATACTTGATTCATATGTTGGACCAGTGACGCCAGCCGGACACCCTAGAGTGTTCGTAGGACTAGTGGAGCCAGGTGGAGCAGACACCATGCTTCAGACCATAGAGGGGAAGATGAACCAGTTGATAGATGATATACCTACACATTAGATAGAGCGCATGCCTATGGATATGCAAGAATATGTAGTGGGAGTGCCCCCTGCATGGATTAGGATACTCCATAAAGTAGCTAGAATATTTATCTGTTATAGAGAGGTCATAGCTAAGGAGGCTGAGGCTCCTTCTTCTCCTAAGGGACATTTACATCATTTTGAGGCTATACGCCAAATTTTTATATAGTGATATGTATATTTGACATAGATGGATACTCAAACTCTTTTTATTATTTTGGACCTATATATATACATCTATCGATTATATAGATGTTTCTCTTATGTGTGTGGCTATTTATTTATTGTGTATGATACCAATGCGAGTCAAGTATATAGTTTGCATATGCATCAATTATAGTGTTTTGGTTCATTGAAATTTATTGATATATAATGGAATCAAAATGTCTTTCAAGCAATTTAACTTTACAGAACTTACGTAATAACGAATAATCCCTAACTCGATACTCACTATTAAGCTGGGACACAATTAACTTAGAGTCCAATCTAACCTCCATACACAAAATGTCGTGGTGTAACACATATCGGAGTAGCTCAACAACAACACTATACTAAGCCATATTGTTAGTAGCAGGGCCAAAACAGGCGCCTCCTGATGAAACAAGGTGACCTGTAGGTGAATAAATCACCCAAGCAGATGAGGCGAGGTTGCGAGTATGACGAATAGCGCCATAAGTGCATCCTACAAACCACTCAGTTTACATATGAAACACAACCAAATTTACATGTTAAACAAGAAAATACAAACTCTACACTAATGTATAGCTATTTACAAGAAAAAGTATATGGGATATGCAAAATACTTCTTCAGATAGATCCCATTTCTAGGCTCTCACAACTTATACCCATCATAATCGACCAATTCATATAAGCCTTTCTTCAAAACCTTGGAGACTACATAAGGTCTGAGCGACATAGACTAGAACTTGCCTGCCCCTAAAGGATCTTTGTCCTAGTCATAGACCAAAACAAGGTCTCCTTCAGAGAAAACCCTAGTTTTAATAGACTTATCATACAGACTTTTGACTCATTTCTTGTGTGCTTCATTTGCAATGAGCGCATCTCTGCATTGTTCATCAAGATGTTCAATATGAAGCATGCATTCTTCGAAAGAAGATGTCTGAGGTAAAAGTTGAATAGCCAACTTTAATGATGGTATTTCACACTCAATTGGTGGGACTTTTTCTAGCCTATGAACAAGTTGGAAGGATGAAAAAATGATAGAAGTCTTAACGGTTGTTTGATACACCGAGAGATCCAGATAGAGCATAATATGCAAGTTTGACCTACTAGCATTAATTGTATGTTGCATAGTGGTTTTCAAAGTTTTGTTTACTGCTTCGACTTGGCCATTCACTTGCGGGTAGAAAGGCAATGAGTGTTCTTGTCTAAATCCAAGCATAGTATTCAACTCAGACATCATATTATTTTGAAAATGTTTGTTGTGATCCATAACTATCTCTTTAGGAATACCGAACCTAGCGATAATCGGATTGAATACAAAATAGGCTACAGTTTCACTACCCGCCTTAATAGTAGGCATCACCTCTTCCCACTTAGTAAATTTATCTACAATGACAATAATGTACTGATTCCCCCCAGTAAAAACTGGGTTGCATGTCATATAATCAACCCCCCACTTGGTGAAGGGGCCCACTGTGATGACATGAAATAAGGGAGCGGGATGTGCTCACATATTTTTGGTGAAGAGATGACATGTATGATAATGCTTAAGAACTTCCACACAATTCTTGAAAATGGTGGGCCAAAAATAACCAGCACGAAGTATTTTCTGAGTTTTTACCAACCCAAAAAGATGACCCCCACATGCTCCATTGTGGGAATCATTCAAAACAAACTCAACCTCTTCAATATTTAAGAAACAACATAATATGGAATCTATCCCTCATCTATACAAACTATCAACAATTATGAGGTAATTATTAGTGTTATGTCGGAGTTTTCGTCGTTCTTCTCTTGAAAAAGCTCGTGGATACTTCAAAGTCTGGAGATAAATCAAAATATCCCCATACCAATTATCATAGGTAGAAAGGAGGAAGATGCATTCATTAGGGAATGAATCCTCTTCCATGTTAAAATCCTCACCACTAGGGAAATCATTAATGAGCTCGGTAAACACTAAGGACATTTTAGATTTAGTAGACTAAAAGGTGAGATCAAACTCTTAAAGGATAACAATCCATTTATTAAATTTCCCTTGATTTTGCATTGGGTTAAAACATATTGAAACAATCTGACGTCTGCAATTACCATAGTGGTTCATAACAATATGTAATGGCAGAGCCTCTAAATTGTGTGCATAGCTGCAATTTCCAACTTCTCAACATGGGAATACTTAAGTTCAGGTCTCACCAAAGTGTGACTGAGGTATAGATGATGTTCTCCTGAAGTTGATCATCCTCCTGAACTAGAACTATGCCAGGTGTGGAATTGGATGGATCCAGATATAAGATAAAGTATCGAGTGTAGTCAAACAGACTCAACAAGGGGGATGATAGGAGTGACTTTTTCAAATCCTCAAACGCGTATTTAGAGACCTCATCCCATAAAAATGGGGTGTCTTCTTTTAGTAGATGCATAAACGATTTCATTATTTTTGCATATTTAACAATGAAATGTCTGAGGAAGTTGGGCATGCCCTGTAGACTTTGAAGTTGTCTAATGTTGCGAGGAGGAGGCAATTTGATGATAACCTCAACTTTCAATGGATCAACCATAATTCCTTTACTATACATGATGAAACCTAAAATTCATCTAGACTCGACACAAAACACACATTTGTGAGGATTCAATCGAATCTTATAGTGTCTACATCATTCAAACAAAAGTCGTAAATGGTCTAGATGATCTCGTCTCTTTCGAGATCGCATAGGGAGATCATCTAGGTACGGTTCAACTATATGTTTGATATCATGGAAATCAAAGTTAATTTCTCACTGGAAGGTAGCTCGTGCATCACGGAAAGAAAAGTTCATTTCTCGCTAGAGTAGCTCCAACATTCATTAAACTAAAAGGAATCTTCCTATAGGAATAGGTACCCTAGGGACATATAAAAGTAGTCTTGTGTTCATCTTCGGGTTTTATTTGAATCTGATTGTATCCTGAAATCCGTCCATGACATAAAATACTTCGTTATCTACACATGCATATATGATCTTGTATAATTCTAAATATGTTCAACACCATGCTAGAATTATACAAGCCAAGATCTAGAAACAAAGTAGTCCTCACAAGAAATTACATAGAGTTTAGCAGAAATAAGAAGAAATATTGAAACAAAAATACATGAGATAGAACTCAATTGATGTAAAATCCACTGTCTATTATTCAATAACATGTGTACAATATATAATACATCTCAAGTGAGAAATTTGTGAGGCTTAGTGGCAAGTTGAGTAGCTCACATTAATGCTAGGATTAGTGGAGTAATTCCCCCAATCTATGACATTGTGTGAAGTGTGGCTCCTATATTAGGCCATAATGAGGTCCAATGAACCTACGAGGACCATGAGGACGTTATGCTAGTCAATTAGTGTGGATGGAATCATTATGAGGGAAAATTAGTTGGTTTAGGTATTTGGTAGTGACCATTAATGAGCAATTTGACCATTTCTAGTGCATTAGCGCCATTGGTCCAACCTTATCCCATAAAACAGGGAACATGGGAACCTCCCTCATTAAATGCATTAAGTTTGGCACTTTTTGACTCCCCATAATAAGGAAATAGGCTGCACTTTTCAACAAACTTGTATATTATTGCATACATTAGTCTAATATTGGACAAACCCCCTAGACTAGGCATTATGAAGCCAAACCATGGATCAAATTACATTAAACACTTGGAACCTTATGCAAGGATTATTAACCAAGTTATAGATGGGAATTATGTTCCAACACCCCCCCTTAAGCCAAAATGATTGTGAGCAATGAAATTATAATGAGAGACCAAGCAACAAAGCCTTATGGCCACCCTTTACAATTTATTAATCCATGTAAGTGAGGAAAGAGGAAAAACCACATGGGAAAAATCCTTGGGATCTAAAATAGACTTTAAATACACCAAAAATAAACTACTCCAAAACAAAATAGGTGTGAACTTGTTTGTATGTCTGGAGGAACCTTCTTCTTGGGAAGAAGTGGATGTTTCTACCATGCTTGGATCAGATTCTTGATCTCTATAACTGTGGAAGCAAGCACAAGTAGGTGCTCTTCAAACTTGATCATCATACCAAATGTGGCCAGAAAAAGTCCAAATGAGAGTTGATGAGCTTGAGAATCAATCCCAACTGAATGATGATGTTCTCCATCTTTTGTACAACTCTGAGAATAAGTTCCAATCATAATCATGAAGTGGATAGGAAGCATGATAGTGAGAGAGAATGCAAAAACTCCATACTAAAATTCAGCCTCCATAGCATCCAATGTCATACCATATTGCAAACCAATGAGAGTATCTGAGTGTGAATGAGATGGAACAACTCACTGATGATCCTCAGAATTCGAATGAGAAGGCTCATGAGAGAACAAAGGGTTTTGGAGATCAACTCCAAATGCTTGAACTTCGAACCAAATGAATATTGATGTGATTTAGGATTAAACCCAAGCGAATGCATGATGTCTCCAACTTCAATAGTACCTTGAGGAAGTGTGCATGTGACCATGTAGGAAGTGAGAGGAGGCATGGGACCAAGGAGTGCGAATGCATGAACTCCATAATCTGATCTAGACTCCAAAACATCCAAGGAATCACAATCTTGCACATAAGCAAACTCATAGGAAGAATTCTTATCTTCTAGAGAAATCACTAATAGAGAATCCTCAATAGAAGAAGTATTATAGGAGAACAATGAGTGGAGAGAGAGTTCTTCCTCAACAATGGAAGCTCCATTTGTCGTATCTTCATCATTAGCAACAACATATTGTGCAATAGATTATTTATCTTCACATTCTACTTCATAACATGTAGAGGAACCATTTGAATCAAAGAGATCTGTACCAACAGGAACTTGTGTTGAAGATTCTTCCATTTGATCTTCATGAACAAATTCATCAAAGAGAGTAGAGGCCAAGACATTAACAGGGAGAGCACATTTTGAGGTTTCCAATGCTCGCTCCATGAACCATTCTTCTACTTATCAAGAGCCTTGTCCAAGTTGGACCATAGCTCAAATTGATAGTCTACATAATCAATCAGGTAATACATACTTGGAGACATGGATAAACACATAGCTCTGAATGCTCTGTCACAGTCATTTGGCCAATCATTTTTCTCTTCATCAGACTTTGGTTCTTTCTCAACACCAATGTACACATCATAGAGACCTCATCTCTTGAGATATGCTCACATTTTAGGCTTCCACTCAGCATAACTGAATGGAGTAAGAAGAGGAACTTTCAAATCCATGTAGAAGCTGTTGTACCTGAAAAAACAAATCTGAAAACCTATACTGGAATACTATTTGGATCAATATGATCTCCTTACTTTGACAATAGGCACATTCGGGAGTGCATCACACCTGGGTAGACTCCAAAGGATTTCTCCAATGGCTTCAAGGCAATCTCCCAAAGGATTTATGTGGTCGCTCCACTGCTTCGGGTGCACTATTGGAAGCAACTATGTTCAGCTCTCCTAAGCTCTGATACCATGTAAATTCTAAATATGTTCAACAACATGCTATAATTATACAAGCCAGGATCTAGAAACAAAGTAGTCCTAACAAGAAATTGCATAGATTTTACCAGAAATAAGAAGAAATATTGAAAAAGAAATACATGAGATATAATTCAATTGATGTAAAATCCAATGTCTATTATTCAATAATATGTGTACAATATATAATACATATCAAGTGAGAAATTAATGAGTCTTACTGGAAAGTTGAGTAGCTCACATTAATGTTAGGCTTAGTGGAGTAATTCCCCTACTCTATGACATTGTGCCAAGTGTGACTCCTGTATTGGGCGATAATGAGGTCTAATGAACCTATGAGGACCATGAGGACATTAGGCTAGTCAATTAATGTGGATGGAATCATTATGAGGGCGAATTATTTGGTTTAGGACTTTGGTAGTGGCCATTAATGCGTAATTTGACCATTTCTATTGCATTAGCGCCATTGGTTCAACCTTATCCCATAAAAAAGGGAACATGGGTGCTTCCCTCATTAAATGCATTAAGTTGGGAACCTTTTGACTCCCAAGAATAAGCAACTAGGGCACACTTGTGGAAAAACATGGCTATTATGGAATACCACTAGTCTAATATGTGGACAAACCCCCTAGACTAGGCACTATGAAGCCAAACAATGGAAAAAATTACATTAAACACTCGGAACCTTATGCAAGGATTATTAAACAAGGTATATAAGGGAATTATGTTCCAACATATCTAATCAATGAAAGGCGTAGGGTAATTATATTTAGGACATGCTTTATTGGTATCCCTAAAATCAGTGCAAACACGAATAGTACCATTCTTTTTGTCAACCAGAACTGGGTTCGAAACCCATTTCGTCATTGCAATAGGATCGATAAACCCAACTTTCAATAGCTTTTAAACCTCTGCTTTGACAGATGCAGCTTTATGTGGGTTAACTAGATGAAGCTTCTATCGAACTGGTTTCACATTTAGATATGCCTTAATTTCATGTTCAACTATAGATGGGTCAATGCCCATCATCTCCTCATATGACTAGGAGAATACATTTCATAATTATTTAAACAGATCGGTGTACATGCAAACTTCTTCAAGAGAACAACTTGCATTGATGAAGATATTTTCCACGATATTATGTTTTATGGAGATATTGATCGGAATTGTTACCAATATATTATCCATATTTCCTTCAGCGAAAAAATTCCATGTTTCACGAAAGGGTTAACAAGCTGATCAACATTCCCACTAAGTCTCATGCGAAACTCCTCATTCTCAATTATGTTTAACTCTGGAAGGAAATATGATTTATGATGCATATGTTACCAAGGGTGATCAATGCCTACCATTACTTCCATAATGGCCTCATTTGTAGGAAAATCCTTGTCTAAATAGTCGAAAGAATGAGTTGAGTCTATCACCCATGCAGGCACATAATAAACATCTAACTCCTCATAGACAGAAGGATTTAGGATGGGATCTATGGTCATTTCTTGTAATTATTGATAAGCAACTTATCCCACAGATCGAGGCACCATTGTCCCATTTTGAGTAGGTAAGACTCAAGGATCAGTTCTATTATATATTATGAAGGCATCCTCAGATACTAAAACATTGTTTTGAGTACTCGTTGAACCAATGTAACTGACGGGAGCAGGAAAATCAAAAGTTTCGATAACAGAATAATATAAACCTACTCCCAAACTCTTGTTCGGTGGACATGCCTGATCAATCATCAAGATATTTGATTCCGAAAAGGATTTTTTATTTTTATGGGTGAAGGAATTTTAATCAACTATGATGATTCTTCCTTCATGAGGAAACATCAAGACTCGAAAATCGATGCTAGAAGTCAGAAATTGAGCAAGTATTGTACTTGCAACACCTCAAGGCTATGATGATACTTTTGATTCCTATTGTGGTCACACCACGATGGGTAACCCTTATACTAGTTGCAATAAAGGGCCCATGCCTTGGTAAGTGGGATCATTTGGAGTGTCAACAAGAGTTAGGAGGTTGATCAGATGGTATGATTATGGTGAGAGTGTGTGTGAAGATTTTGGGTATTTTTTGTAATTTGAGAAAAAACAATTGAAAGGTTAATGTCTCATCATAAAACACAAGTTCGATTTAAAATAATTAATTATGAATTTAAAGTTGAAGCGTGTAATTATTCTAGGAAGATATCTTTCTTATATTATTATATTAGTGCAGGTGTAATATTTATCAGTGATGGCCACATGAGTAGCCTACTATCCTATACAATAGTACTAGTTATCTAGGTGCATATGAGTTAATGGTGTGCAAATCATAAGTTCAGTATCGGCTACTAGTAAAATAAAATAATTTCGGGACAAAATCATCTTAAGGGGGGAAGTATGTAATTCCCTTTATAGATATATTAAACCAGGGTAATTTTTAGGGGCAAAATTTCTCCAATTGAATATTTTTGAAAAAATAAACTCATTATTTGGTCATTTTTAGTCTTTAATATCGCCTATATTTACATAAAATATGTTTTTTAATCATAATATTCACCAAACTTTACATGTTTCAGTAGTAAATTGTAGGTTTCATATTTAATATTTTCCTACCTATATATATATATGTTTTTTCCAATCCAAAATAATTGCCTAGAATACTATACTTAAGTATAATATTAGAATCCTTAAAAAATACCTTGTATTAAACACATTAGTTAAACATTAACATAACTAAGTACACTTAATTAAAAATAATATAGGGTTTGAGGGTTAAATAAAAATGCACTAAAATTATATCATAATTATTTCAAAGGTCGTTAGTCAATATTATTGAATGGTTCAATACGTAAATAAAAATTATATATATATCATGAAGGGAGGACTAGCCCACTGGTCATCCATGCAAAGATTCTTTGCATGGATGCAAAGTGGAGTAATGCATGAGTCAATAGGATATTTGAAGGGGGGATATGGAGAGATAAGGGAGAGGGAGGTTTTGGAGGGAGAGAAATTACACAAGGAGATTCGAGAGCAAGGGAATTTGATAGTGGATCTTACTGAGGGAAGGTTTCTATTGGTATATATTACCAGTTGAGGTTTGGGGGCTCTTAGATTTAAGTTGAGGAGATTGGGTTGGGTGGATATTTGAACACAAGTTTTTTGTTGGAGAAGGAACAATGGGAGAGATTCCCTTTGGGAGGTCTAGGAATTCTGCTATAGGTAAGTTCAAATACTCTTTAGTATTTTTTATATAATTTATAATAGAAGAAATTCTAATTTTTTCGTTTTATTTATTTACATATAACCTATCTAGTTGATAGTTTTTAATTCTTTCTTTACTTCATGTAAATACCTTAGGGGATTCCCCTTAGGGAATTTCAAGGAGATCATTATATCTTATTTTGGGGGTGGAGAAAGTAAATCATTAAGAAAAAGAGTCACCTTTATTTCCCCAAAGAGGCATATTTTGGAGTTATGGGAATTTAGTGGATCATATAGGAGTTTGGTGAAAGGGGCGATTGAAGAAAGAGAATCTGCCCCTTCCAAAATGTAGAATTTGCTTGAATCTTGAGGAAAGATGGGGCTGCTCGGAGAGAGTTCCTATCCCTTCAAGATCCCTTCCAAGATAATTCATGATTCACAGATAGAAATTTCTAGATAGATATGCTACTAATATATTGTCATTATAAATGTTACTAAGATTTATAGTATGGGAAACCTTTAGGAAGGAATGGTTTCTCCTTCCTTAAAGAGACCTATCTTGGGGTTGTGGACCACATGTGACTTGCATGATTAGGAAATGGTCACTCCTTACATGATCTAATATTTTTCAATGAACATCCATACAAGAGACTTTGAGAAAGGATTCTTCGCTCATTCTCACAGTGATCGCTTTCCATAGAAATAAACAAAGGACACTATTATGAGGGAGAGGTACCTCCATCTTTGATGGACTTATTTTGGGGAACCACCATATTTTACCCCTTTAGGAAGGAACAATTGACATTTCTTCATCGATCCATCATTAGAAAAACAAGAATAGAGTACACCTTCAAGAATGTACAGTTATGTCTTCTATGATGGAGATTATCATAGAAACCACCACATTTGTTATGTTTTAGTAAGGACTAGTCACTCCTTCTCTGATCGAACCTTTTTCAATAAATGTCCTTATGTTATCATTTAAGAGAGGATTCTTTGTGCATTCTCATATTGATCACTTCCTAGAGAACAAAATGGGGGACACAATGATGAGGGAGATTTTCTTCTTTATCTTATGGATCACGTTTGGGGAACCATTATATTTGATATCTTTAGGAAGGAATGGTCACTCTTTATCCTATTGATACATGTAATCATAAATATATTTTTAAGTAAGGATTGGTCATTCCTTAAGGTCTGATCATTTCTTACCAAAGGAATCTCCATATGGGATCCTTTAATGAAGGATTGTTTTATTTTCATCACATTGACCACCTTCCCATGAAAAACAATAGAGGACCTTTTGAGGAGTGAGAGGTACCTTCTTACCTCATGAATCCCTTTTGAGGAACCACTATATTGGAACCATTTAGGAAGGAACATTCGCTCCTTCTATGATCGATTCCTTCTAAAAAAAATAACATTTTACATCTTCAAGAGGGAGTGGTTACTAGATTTCTGATGGTTCTATTTATACAAAGGTACCACATTTATCATGTTTGAGTAAGGATTGGTCAATGTTTATTTGATGTCTTCTTTACCTTTTAGGAAATATTGATTTTTCGTTCTCACATTCATTTTCTAAAGAATGAAAGAAGAGGAACCTATGAGTAGTGAAAGGTACCTCATTTTCTGATGGGGACCTTTTGGGGAACTACCATATTGGATGCCTTTTGAACGGAACATGCACTCCTTCTATTCATATACTCCTAAAGAACCATCACATGGGAAATATCAATGAACTATAGGCCATTTTTTTTATATATTCCTTTCGAGTGGACCTTGGATAAGGACACATTTAAAAATGAGAAATATTTTTTTCTCTTAACATATTTTCATATAGATCCACCACATGGGACAAATTTGAGATTAGATCCCATAATGAAAAAGATACATTAAACAAAGAGACCATTTTAACACGAAAAGAAACATTGATATTGATAATATTTCATGTAGAATATTATTTTATTTTTAAATTAATTAATTGATTTTTGTGTTAAATTATATTTATTTTTATTATGTTCTTGTTAATTTTTATTTCATATTTTTCTTATGAAATGAATCTGGATAAGTGACTAGGCGACTAAAAAAGTTAGTCACCGTAGTTTTTTCAAGGGATAAATGACAAAAATTAAGCAATTTTAAGTGAGTAAACTAAAAATGACTAAGATAAATGACTAAGTCAGTCACAAGATAAAATATACGACTAGATGACAAGTGACTAAAATAAAAATGATTAACTTAAACAACTAATTTAGTCACGGGAATACAAATATGGCTAGCTAACAATGCCTACGAATATGAATTAGTAATTTATGTTAGTCATTTTTAGTCGTGTCATCTTGGTAATGGAAAATTATAACTTTGATAGTGAATTTGTACAATTTACTAAATTTTAACACCACAAATGGCTTCAAAGATACCTCTGTAGGGGGTATCTGAATCCATATGTAATGTTAGAACTTAATAAATTGTAACACTATAGATGGATTCATGAGAGACACCCTGTGTCACAACTAGGAAACATTTTCTTCTTTTCAAGCAATTCAGTGAGGTCCAGCCTATAAATCCAAATGTTGGATGTGTTCGTTGACCTCAAGCCTCATATGTAAGTGCAATAATTTTGTCATCATGTGCACTCAAAATTAAAGACTCAATTTACATGAATTCAATCCTAACCATGCTACGTTGACCATTATCCGCACATAAATTTTATTTAATGATTAAAATATGTATTAAAATATTATAATATATAAAATTTTACAATATGCATTTTTTATATTATTACAAAAATATATTATAATAATATTATATAATAACATAGTAAAAATATACAATATAATAAGACAACATTATCCAACGAAATTACCAATATAATATTATACTAATGCAACATATAATGTATAACAACATATTTTCACACAAATATTAATATATATAATATATATATAAACCAGTATCAATCAAAACAAAAGCAATATCAAACAATTACAAAACCAAAATCCTCACTCTAATATATAAAAATGAATATCAAACTAATTAAAACAAAACAATATCAAACCATTAAAAAACTAAAACCCATGCTCCATCATGTAACAACAAGTGTTCATTAATGGTACTCCACCATCATGGTGGGACCCTATATCCATAGCTATATGCGACCGACCTCCAAAATGGGGAATATTAACGACTAGCAAATCCATTTCATGGAGCTACTCTCATACCAGTGCTATGAAACCAGAATTGGTGCCAAGTTTTTGGATTTGGGTTTGAGAGGCCATTACATTACTCCTGAATGGGTCTGAAATATGGGTTTAGGTCATTTATTAATGCACCAAATTGGTTCCGGTTGGAAATTGCAGTGAAGTCGTTTTGGGGGTTTTCTTAGAAATCAGTCAACATAAAAGAAGAGGGCATCGCTATCTTAACAAGGGCACACTTCTGTATCCATTGTGATGACTGTTGGGAGGTAGATAAGCATTAATTTCCAGATCTGAAGCTTAAAGGGAGGTTGCAGGCCAGTGAGGGAGGGAGCATCTACAGATCCCATGAGTAGAGGGGATGGACCAGTTTAATAGGATGTGACTGCTGTTGGAGGTACCAAAATGAGAAAACCCAATATTGTTCATCACTGCTGCCATACACTTTCGTGGGTTCTCATTTTATTTCACCAATTGTGATTGTGGCAGATGTAGTATTTGTTAGAGAGAGGGCACATAATTGTTGATCCACGATTTGCTTGGGATTTGGCTCAATGTTAATGATGGGCACTGCTTTCAGTTCTTTTCCACTGTAATATTTACAAAACAGTCAACTCGTGCAGGTTTTGGGGATTGTACGATACCCTAGATGGTGACTACATATCATCGTTAAGCTATAGAAAACTCGTGGATCTGTTCAACGTTGAAAGAAGGGGTTGCAAGCAATTGTTGCCGGCAATATACTCTTCTCTTCACCAATCAAGTGCCAATACTTTTCCATCCCATGGGTCAGAGAAGAAATTTGTCTCAGAATTAGTTTGTTATATTTATTTGAGCTTCAATTTATTCTAGGCCACATTTTTGTGGTCATGGGAGCCTAACAAAATTGGATTTCAACGTTGTCAACAATAATAAAGTTATATGTAGATTCCCCCCTTCTTTGGGAAGTTTGAAAAACCTCCAATACTTCATAATGGATAAGAATCCAATGTTTTATCATTTTCCTATTGAACTTGGGAATCTCAAAAAGCTTCAGGATCTTAGGCTTGCAAGTTTTGGATACTCGAGTTCAATACATGTGGCTTATGGAAAACCTGGATACTTAAGTTCAATACATGTGGCTTTTGGAATTTTTTGAATATAAGCTCTTTGAATTTGGAAAAGAACAGGCTGTGAGGAAATATTCCTCCCACTATAGGTAATCTTTCTCACATGTGTCACCTTAACCTGCATGGTAGCATGTTATCAGGGGCACTCCCTTTCTCTTCAAAGTTCTTGCATAGGTTGGTTAAGAATGTAGACTCGAAACGGTACTTGGGATTGTGCATAAATGCCTTATAGGATATGCATAGTTCTTAGCACTTGTGATTTTGTCTATGTAGATCTTTGCCCATCAAAAGTTAAAACAAACGCTAAATCATCCAAGAAATCTAGAATCTAGAAGAAATTTGTACATCAATTCAATTCCAAGAAATCATCCATGGACTTATATCTTCTAGAAGTGAATAGTTCCACATGCCACTACGTAGTCTAAGTTTGGCACATATCCCATGGTGCATTGGGAGTATTTTTTATTGGTTTCCTTTCATAAGGTTTGCACCATGGATGAATTGTTGCTAGGGTGGGATATGTACTCTTACCTTTCCCTTTTCACATTGTTTGATTGTTATCACTTATCACCTCCACTTTCTTAAGTCAATGAAAATTTTGGTTCTTTCAAGTCTCCGAACTTGTAATTGTTCAGATTCATACTATTCATTGTCCTTGATTCTCTATGGTTTGTTTTATTTGATTTTTCTCCTTTTAATTTGAATTTCATTTTTCCTATTGCATTGCTACTCTTGCATGAATGTTGGAGCAGTTATGTTTTGGGATTTGCATAGAAGGAAATGGACTGAGGACTAGTAGTAAAGGGACGTGCACCAACAAATGATGGAAGTTAGTTAGATAGTAGACACATTACTTAGGTCTTTAAGCTTGTTTTGGTCCACTTAGTGGGTTTTAGGCCCCCCCTTAAAAAGTTATAAATATGTAATGGGTGGGATAATTAGAGGTATCAATGCTTATGCTGAATCTATGCTATCTATGCTTTTTGGGTTTGATCAGAGCTAAGTTGTTCCTTACACAACTGTAAATAAAGGGAAATTAAGGTTAGAATTGGATACATCTCTTTAAATAAAGGGGAAATTTAGTCTCATGATATAATTTAGCACTAGTTTCATATGGCTTAATAGTACCAAAATATTTGTTATAGAGTTTCCAAAATTAGAATGTCCCCTTCCATGGATTACCCAACACATGGAGTAGGGATGCGATCTAGGTTAAAAAATATCCATATAAATTCAAACCCATTAAAACACCAACACCATTCAAATTCATCCATGTATTAAACTAAATAACGCAAGAAAAAGAAACATGCATAAAATCATTAAAACCATGGATTCAATATCCATTTCATTTATAAAAATAGAATAAACTGAAATTGCAAAATTACAAATAGAGAATGAATAGAAGAGATGGAATACTTATCTTTCAACATGATGGTCCAAGAACCTAGCTACATATGAGTAATTTTCCACCCAACCTTAGGCATCTAGTGCAAAATATGTAGATGCCACTCCCAATCTAGGGTATGAGGATACGAGGGAAAAATAAACTAGCTACAGATTCATAGATCAATAAAATCAACCCAATTGCTCTCAAGTTTATCCAATATGTTCATAATTCAGCACTCTAGATAACTATCCATCTATCCAACAATCATGGCATTCTCAATGTTGGCACCTAATTTTGCATAATTTGATCTTGCATGTGGAATAAGTCTTTGTGAACCTATGTTTGTTGTGCATACCTTATTTTAATCTATGAACCCTATTATATTCTATGTGTCAACTATTTAAATGATAACTATACCACGGTGCCAACTTCTTGTTTACATGCTGAAAGACTTGGTTGTAGGAAGGTGTCAGTAAATTGTAACTGTTTTGAACTACTTTGGATTAGTATGAAAAGAAATGTATATGGGAAAGTTGGGTATATACATAAAAGTGTCATGTAGATAAACCATAATTTTGCAAACAAGAAGGATAGAGTGAATCTCAGTAACCTTGTTTGAGAATGATGTGGTTAAGAAATCATATTTTTAGATAGCATTTTAAATGATCATTTTCTCTCTTCCGTCTTGCAGAAAGAAAACTATATTTTTATACACAACGTCATCCACTCCCAGACAACAGGTAACAAAATGTGCACTTAAAGTGCATTTCAATTTTCACTTGCCTACGATGTTAACATTATTTTGACAAGTATTTGTTTGCAACAATGCTGACAAGCTTTGAGACGTTATAAACCATGTATATATTGACAAGAGGTATAGTGGTGATAGGGGTGTTGATATACCTCCACAAGGAAAAATGGTGTGCACCTGATCATATAATGCTTGCAAATATTTCCTATCAATTTTTCTTGTACAGAACATTCTGCATTCGCTTATTGACTTAGAAACGTATTGGTGCATCTTTACTTGAAGTTCCATTTATCATTGTGTATTTAAATAAAGAGATTAGAATTTCATGCCAGATTTGAAAGGTCAAAATGCATGTTTTGGAAGGGTAATAGAGATGGGTTGTACATCCCAAGAAGGTTTGGAACATTAGAAGCAGCCTCAACAACATGTCGTACAAAAATATCCAATGATTATGGATCAACTGCCACAACATTGAATTGTCAAGCCCATTGTTCTTTACATCTTTAAGGTTTGTGGTCCTATCTCAAGACTTGTTGATTAATTTCTAGTTGAGACAGTCAAAATCATTATGCTCCACCATATGATCCATTGTAATTATGCCATTCCTCAAAACATTGTCCAAGTTGAATTTGACAAATAACCCTTGCCTCAAAAGCATCTCCATGCTTACTTTTTTCTCTTCATAGAATTTGTTAAACTAATTGTAATTAATTGAAAAGACATTAAATTTGAGGATTTCCTGCCTACCTTCTTTGTTGGGAGTCTCTCTTCTTTCAAATCCTCCGATTCATCACTTGTATGAAGCTTGGATTTATTTCTGATTAGGATGCCACTTGGAGTTGTTGAGGTCTTAGCTTGAATATCATATGCTTTCATGTATGACTCTGTGGGAATTCAAGATCTATAAGAGGATTGAGAGTCAATTTCTTCAAAGATGAATTGACTAAAGGGCCCCTGTAGGGGATTTACTAGAGGAAATAGGAAGGAAATGTTCTTAGACTTAGGTGTTTGAGGAATCCTCTTGGTTGAGTTGTGCCAAAACCTAAAATTGATAGCCAAAGGAACCATAAAATAATGGCCACTTCTAAATATGAGATCTATGTCTTTCGTTCTTTCAAGAGGAAGATAAGGGACTCTCTTCCACATAAATTTTGCATCACATTGCCTTTAAGAATAAGTATCTAGTTCTTTGTAAGCCAAGTTTCTATGGCTCGAAGAGGGCATAAACCTGTGAATTTCCTAACTAGATAAATTTAGCATTGTATGAGAGGAAGTTGAGGACAAAAGCTAACATTAGGAATATAGGCCAGCTCAACGAAATAGGAAGAAGACTCGACATATGTAGGCCTGGAAGGCTTGGAAGAGGCCTCATAGGTATCTACAAGCTCGCAAAAGACTTGAACCTCCAAAATAGAGGAGAATCCTCCCATATCCAATTCTAGGAGAGGCTCCAAGGGCCAATGAATAATGCAGAGAGGTGGAGGGAGGAAGAGCAGAGCTAGGGTTTCACTGTCAAGCTTGGGGTGACTTAGATTATTTTTTTTATAATATTAGTTAACATTTATAAATATTTTTCTATTTCTGGTTATGTGTTTTTTCCTCCTTGAGATTTCCCTTTTGTTGCAACAAGATCTTCTAAGTCCATGCGAAATGATACTGTTGAAAATTGTTGCACTAAAAAATATGACAACACCAAAGAGTACTCAAGTAAGTCTAGTAGTTCATTTCATATGCAAATAATAGTTGGGAAGTGCTCTTTGGAAAGGGAGACATGTAAAGCATGAATCGTGTGAGAAGGAATGCACACGCAAAAAAGTTGGAGCGAGCCATTGCCAGGCTTATATCACTGAAGTTCTTGTCATAAAATGAGGTATTGCAGAGTGAGGTGAAGTTGAGTCCAAGAGTTCCTTGACCTTACAAGGGTTGGGTTGAATAAACTTGGATGAAATTAAAATGTCCAAAGAATAAAAATATTTCTAGTCTAATGTATAGTTCTTGATATTGCCTTAAATCTTGTTAGTACAAAGAATATCAATAACTTTGCATAGATGGAGGACATGGTATACCCATGTATTTCTCAAGATGAAAATATCATTCAAATAAATAATGATTAATTGTCATTTGTCTAAATATTAATGAGTTTTAATACAAGTAGGTGACCAACCAAGTGATTATATTATTTGGATTGTGGCCACATCCAAAAATTCATAAATTCATTTGTGAATTGCTACATTATCAATGTATCCTAGATAGGAAGCAAAATCAATAGGAAGGGAGGTGCATAGGACTATCGTGAGGTGATATTCAAGACCATGAGGATGTGTCAAGGCCTTGAGTTCAGTAAAAAACTTATGGTACATGTTGAAGAGAGGTTCCAAGCTTGTTGATCCTAGAGAACACTAACTATGTTAGGCTTTTCATATGATACATAGATGTGAAAGCATTTATGAATTGATATTTCCCACACCACATCATTTCCAGATAGGATATTCCGTGTGGATGTAATGGGGGACTAAAATATATATGTATGATGGTCCTTATTTTTTGCTTGAGGCATGTTAGGTAATCACAAAATTTTAGAAATTTCCTAAACTGTAGTTTTATGACAACTTTTTTAGCTATGGCAGATCAAATACCATGCAAAGACTGAAATAATTTTCATTGATGAAGCCTGGAATGGCATTCAATTCATTCTTAGTTATCCTGCCACGGATTAGAGAAGAGACTAGTCAAAATGATATGTTGCTAGAGTTTACACAATATTGTAGAACTAAGATGATGGTGATACAAAAGAACAAATAATGTCAGACTTTGATAATATTATTTAGATAGAATGCCAAGATTCTGTTGTGAAATTATTTTGTAGTGATAAAACCTTGCAAGATATTGAAGCATAAAAAATCATGAAACTGGAGGAAATTGAAGTGCCTATACCTAAAGGTGATGCAAAAGGTAAACTTGCATGTCTATTTAGTTTAGATAATTAAGATAACTCCTTTTTTTATATTCTAGATAGGCCTCACTCTTTCTCCATGTTGATCTATTTGCAGTGATGATGTTTCGAGGAATGATTCAAACAGAGATGGACCTAAAAAAAACTTATCTTTCTTCGCTATGCATGGACAATTACAGAATCAATTTGGGCCTTATAAATATTGGGGATATGGTTTGATGTGGGTCTCGCCAAATGGAAGAAGCATTATTGCACTAAGAGAAGTGAGGTGCAATCTACATCCCAGTACTTCAGAGGGTTCTGTTTTTGTGGTGCCTCACCTACTCAAAATAAAAAATTTCTTATCAAGATCACACCTCATAAGGAGTTTCCATCTAACTATAGGGATATTTATTTCCATGGTACTAAAGAGTGTCATTACTTCATGCATCATGTTAGGGTACTTCTTATCCTTTCTACCTATACTTTAGCATAGGATTAATTTGCATGGTTATTTTTTATCTGTATTAGTTGTGGCCTTGGAATTGGTAATCATATGCAATGTTTTCATTAAACTTGTACAGAAATAGAATTAATGGAAAGAAAGAAGTCATGATTGGTTACTTTGATTTTGGAAAGGATCCTGGTAGGCTATTTCAGTCTTTTCATGAGCTGCTACAGGTATCATTCTTTTAAATCTTTGTAAAATGAAGTACAGTGGCATATCCTTATGTCTGGAGGGTGGCTCAACTGCCAACCAGAATAGTGGCCGGTAACCCAACAGGACTTGAACCTCAGCTAGACGAGAACCAGGAACCTCACGACGAACTATGCCTTGAAACATTCCATTTGAAATGATTGAGCTCTTTCCCAAATCTATATGATGCCAAGTGACTATTTCAATGATTTCCTTAACAGATGTGCCTGTAACCAAAATGTCCAATTGTATAATCAACATTTTCTCCACTTCTTTTGTTGTTCCTCCCCTTGTTTCAATGATTTCCTCCTCAATATTACAGTGCAGGACAACTGCCATAATTCACAACTCGTTGCGAAACTAGATGGCCCCACTTGGATCCAACTTGAATCCTGCTTAAACTAGGAAGAAATACAAGCAGACTCCCTCAAACAGTCTCAACAAAGCTCGACAGTGATCTAGTTTAAATCTCCCTAACATCCTTCTACAAACAAACCGGAGGGAGATGGGGTAAACCCTGGCCGTGGGAGGAGAACCAAATACTTGACATTTTTCATGTTTTTTAGTTAGTTTCCAACTTTGTTCATAGTTCAAGCAATGAAGGAGAATTTATTAGCTTCTAAAAGTAGCAAAAGTTTTGAATCTTAATCTCGGAAGCAGTATTCAATATCATTTTCTCTCTTTTAAGACACTTTTGTTTAGAAGTGATGCCTAGTTGGATGAATTGATCCTCTTTCTGGCCTGTAAGCATCCAATGGTTGTATATTATTTTTTATACGCAAGAAATCTTCCAAAATTTGATCCATTGTTAATATATGCCTTAAAAAATCAGGATACATAAGAAATCGAGGGAAAGTTAAAATAAATTAGATGATATATTAATTCACATATATAGATAGAGTTACTTTAGAAACACCAGAACTGTAATGATGCCAGGCTAAGAATGAAAGTGCAAAAACTAGTCTGGTGAGTGGATGAGTCCAATGCCATGAATGTAGGCGATTGAATCTTGAAGGGGTTGTGCTTGAAGTTTCCATGTCATTCCAATGATTCACATGTATGTGATCTAAATAGGATATTTTCATGTCTGATCTGCAGGTAGTGAATTAACCATGTTGACTACTTAATTAAATGCCTAAGCAGTTCAAGGTAGAAGGGAGTAAAAATCATAATAAATACTACACCTTTTTCAAGGTTTCCAATCTAAGCAAAACTTCCTCTTTAATTTTGTGCAAGTAATGGGCATATGAGAAGCTCCAACATCAACATCTATGGGGATCTAAATGCAGATAATTTATTGGGTTTAGATATTTAATATATTTATTTTAGTGTGCATAGTACTTACTTTCACCCTTGCAGGATGAAAATGTTATTTGCCATTGCTGAATAACTCATTAGCTGTGCCTGCACTTCAGTGTCTCTTGTAACATCATTATTTTCGTCAAATGCTTAAATTTCTATCTTTGTAGTTTCTTAAGATATCCATTGTTTAACATGATGGTGTGACAGGGCTTATCTATCCAAAATTATGTTGAACCAACGGTTACACCATTTGGGATTTAATCTAGCTGATGAGTAGCCTATTGTTGCTCAAGTTTGAATTCATGACATGGTGGTTTGACCATCCTATCCAATTTTTAGAAGATCATTATGTCACTATTTCACAAGAGTTGAATCCTTTCAGAAGATTCAAAGCATCCAACCGTGTGGAGCTTTGCATCAAATGCTATATCTGGAATGATGGGATTTAAGGGCAGACAATCTTCTGTATGCTTAGATGATGAAGAAGAAAAGTGCAGAAGAAAGATTGAAGTGTCCTATATGCTGGGAGTCCTTCAATATTGTAGAGAATGTACCATATGTCCTATGTTGTGGTCATACACTCTGCAAAAACTGTGTTCTTGGTCTTCAGTGGGCAACTATGAAATTTCCTACACTACCTGTTTAGCTTCCTCTATTCATTTCTTGCCCATGGTGCTAGATCTTATCCTTTAGGTTTGTTTGTAAAGGCAGGCTTAAATTTCCACGCAAGAATTTTTTTTTTCTTTGGATGGTAGAAAGTATGAATGATGAAAGAAAGACTGCATGGATCTATTGGAGGGGATCAAGGAGTTTTCCCTACAAATGTTGGTCTCGATTCTGGAAGTGCATCTATCTTGTCAGCTAATCACAGACCTTGTGCACATGTGGAGCATACTTCTCAAAGGTAAAATGGTATAATGGATGTGGTTCGCAATTATATGAATGCAAATATGATGCATGCCTCATTCTGGAAGTCATTGGTTATCTTTGTGCAGATGACAGCAAAATTTCCTCTAGTCATTTTATTCCTTTTAATCGTCCTATATGTAATACCTACGAGTGCAGCAATTCTGGCTCTGTACTGTCTGATCATTATTCTATTGGCCTTGCCATCCTTTCTCATTTTGTACTTTGCTTATCCTAGTCTTGATTGGCTTGTTTGCAAAATAGTGACATGAACACAAGTAATCTTCTGCCGCAGTTTCAGCATGTTGGATAGAATAGGCTAGTTGCAATGCTTTGATTATTTATGGAAATTGCATCAGTTTTTTAAGGTCTCTAGACGTTATTGAGCATTGTAGGTCTTAGAATATTCTGCTTTGAATTATAGCAGGTATCACATCAGTGGCTCCATGTTTGGACACAAAGTGTTAAGTTCCATTTCTTGACTTCTGCATTTTGAAACTTGAATCCTGTCAGTATATTTGATAAACATGATGTTCGGTGCTTTTGAAAATTGTACATATTTCTTAAAGTTAATGTCAGTATATTTGATAAACATGATGTTGGGTGCTTTTGAAAATTGTACATATTTCTTAAAGTTAATATAGATATATACTTTAATAGGTACTTTATTTACTTTTAAATTAATAGGCATTCGTTTTTGCATTTTTTTTTAAATTTAGTCTTTGGGAGAATCGACAACTACAATCCTGGTCAAACCAGTGTCCATTACAGATCATGAGGATGATTCCTGCAGATACCACTATATAACCCACCCTGCCTTGGTTAGAATTTGCCTGGATGACCAAGGTTACCGCCAGGGTTTGAACCTGCGACCACAAGCTGGCAAGCACTCAGTGGAGTCCATCACGCTGTGTACTCTGCTTTCAGTGGCTTTATTCTTGCATTTCTTACTCCATAGGGAGACAGAGGAGCTTTCTGTCGTAATAGCCAATAACAATCTAATTGGCCTGTCTAAAGAGGATCTTATTTGAATGTCATTCACAATTATGAGCTGCTAATGTTCTAGAAGTTCTAGACAAGTATTTGTTCCTTTCCTCTCTTGGTGAAAACGTACAATTTAAAATAGTGGTTATACAGGATTCCCTATAGAGTAAGAAGCCCACACTCTTATGATTGAATCTACCCAATTATGCAATAAAGATTCTCATTTTATTAAAATAGAACATTGAAGTAAACATAAAAATATATGGAGCCGCTAGTCTTGTAGCGAACTTCCCTCTGGTTACCGGAATCTAGTGATAAAGGAAGTCAGTTTTTATTGATCCAGAACTTTGATTGTATTTTCAATGATCTGGGTCAATTCAGAACTGGGCAAAATATCTAGGGGCATCATTTCACTGTATTTGGAACTTGAATCATGGTTCAACCCTAATCATGCTTGAAATTTCTGCTGGCTTCTTATCAGATTTGTGACTGGAAAGAAGATCCTTTTCCTAAAGATTATCTTCCTATGGTCGAACTCTGAACATGCCTGAAAATCATGACCCAAGTATGTCTCCTCTTCTGATAAGTCATGATTGACTGGGTCCACTTGGCTATATAGGCCTCTAAGCGGGGTAAAACGTTGTTTCTTTTGTACACTTACTATTATTGGCACTTTGAAATTTGTACGTGGATTCAAGTATTCAAGTCGTATCTGTTGTATTACTATTTCGTACTTTGTTTCCATACTTTGTCGTTTCAGGTACTTGAAATAAAAAATACTGCCAGAAAATATGCAAAATATCAGTATGGATTGATGGTGACTTGATAGTTGGAAATTGAACTATGCAGCCTTGTTGGCACTTGTGTGAAATTTTCCCAGTTGTAAAATGTTGTCATTACAAAAGTAAAATGAAGAGAAAATGGAGCTTCGGTTAAAATTTAAAAACTAGTTGAAGTGGTTTAAGTGGTCTCGAATGTAATCAGTTAGTATTATTTGATAAGCAATTTATTTGATAAAGTTGTGTACATAAGAGTTTGGGGTATGCTGAATTATTGAGCATGACTAGGCTTTCGTGTGGCTTTTTTCACCATATCCCACACTCGTCCTTGTTCTGAATGTGTGGGCTAAGGAGGCTTAAAGGAGGGTGAGGAATGCCAATAGCAACGAGTTCAGTCTTGCCACTCCCATATTCTGACAAGAGGACCTTAAGCTTGTAAGAGTTGTCTGTGGGGGCGGGGACAGTTGCTGAGGAGAATGTGGGAAGCTGCCATTTATGGAAGCATCCATGGCTCCCATAAATGAGAGGATTGTATGTGATCTAAGGGTGGATTCAATAGCAGAAAAAATGGTCTTTTAAAGCCCTTGTGATGCAATTTCAGGCGAGCCCACAGATATGGAATTGTTTTCTAGATAACTAAAGATTATTTCTCCTAGAATCCTTTCACCATATATATAATGGCATATCTGATACTTGAGAAATGCATATTGTTACAATTCAAGTAGCATGATCTTCGCCCCCTCTAGAATGATCCCTGGCACTAGCATCAGAAATATCATGCTATGCATGTGATTGGAATATATAATATTTGTCCAATTAAAGCTCCACTTAGCTATAGAGAGAAAATTTCTCCGCTAGAGCTGCCAACTTATTAGTGTGGCGTGAAATTAATCATATTATGCATTCCTATTCATAGGGTAATGTCTAATAGTCCATGAGCTTTGCTCTTATCTTTATGGGGATCCTATTGTCAGAGGACCTCGATACCTATAACTTAGGGGCTGTTGGCTAAACCTATTGTTGTAAAACTTTTCTTGTATTGGTGATTTGTAGGTAACTATTGGTCATTGGTCATTTGAATCTTCTCAGATAGATATGCACAAAAAATAGGCCAAGAACTCAACTCTCTGGTATAGAGAGATCTCTCGAAGACTGAGGCAAGGTTTCATGATGAAGAGATGATATAAATTGTCCCAAAGGATCCCTCTAATATAATAGAAGCATGGACTTTTTTAAGCAAAACCTAAATGTTGCTTAAAATTCGTTTTGCTGGGATCATTTATGTACCAATGAATATGAACTTCTGTGAATGTACGCTGAAAGGAGTTGATAAATCTAATTAGAGCATAGGGTTAGCATATTTTGTCTAAATATCATTGTGAAGTTGTGTTTAGCAAGTCTTTTTAGTAAATATGTATCGACGGAAGAGGAAGCCATTTGGTTGATGTGCTTTGTATTTGGGAGTGACCTTAGAGTTCCAAAGGTTTAAAATTGGAGGAGAAAACCACACTAGGTGGATTCTCATGACAAAGTTGTACTTTGACAGTGTGTTTTGATTTGTACTTTGAAAGTTCAAGGTGGATTTTTTTCCATCTGCCATCAGGCCCACATAGGAGTGTGCCATTTGTGCAGTGTGTTCACATCTCCAAAGTTCCTTACAAACTACCTTGAGTTCTTCCTATTACACTTGTGATTTTCATCACAACATTTGTGATTTTTTCCACATGACAGGGGTTTGCAGGATGACATCTATGGAGCATAATCCATTGGATGGACTAGTGGTACACACTTTCGTTGATATTGTTTCCATTATGAAAGTTATGCTTGCACCCATGTGATTAGCTTGGAGATGGTACTATCACTTGATTGATTTGGTGCTTTGGGTTGGAGGAGACTCACTTCCCCCTTTTTAGATTGTCATGTTTTGATGGCTCATCTATTGGTGCTCTCTTCTTATTGCATACCTTTTCTTGATGGATCAACATTCAAGTAGATTATTTCTCATGACTTTCATGAGATGTTTGCTTAGGTAATGGAGCGTCTTACTTCACATCGTTTTCCTTAGCATTATGGTGTTGATCTAGGTATACTTGCTCATTATTTCTAAAGAGAACTCCATTATGCACAAAGTTGTATGATGATCTAACTCTCACATTGGTTAGAATATGGTGGTATGAGGTGATACATGGTTCTTTTGGAGGAATGACCTAGTACTTTTGTGCTTTGGCATGAGGATGATACCTTGGCATGATTGACCTCCTTGTTTTAGGAGATCGCGCTTCTTGTACACTATTTTCTAGATGGTTACAGCCCTGTCAACACTATTAAATTCCTAGTGATATGTCTTACCTATGCAAGCCTCTTCAAGCAATTGAATTCATGTACATGTGATAACTAATCTTTGAGCTTTTATTAAAGGATATAACTAGCAACCAACTATGAAGTCCGATCTAAACCATCCTAGATCTATCTAATTTATCTAATTTTGAAGGTTTAGAAACTGTAAGTTTGCACTTCACATTTCTCCCATCTCCCCAACACTGAGATGAATGCACATCTCAACACAATAATGAGAAAAGCAGGGCCCATAGGTGTGGTTGTTGGTTAAATTAAAAACATGAACGATAAAAAGCAACATAGTTCACATGAATATGTATCTAGAAAGAAAACCCATGGCATGTTGTCCAATATTAAACACATCATAAGGATAAAATTTCACTAGGGTTGTTTTACTTCTTACACACTAGAACTTTGGTACCAAACCACTAGAACTCAATAGTATTCAAACAATGCTAAGTTTAAATTTCCAATTTAATGGCACAAGTCATGACTTACATAGTTAAGAGATCCTTTTAATAAATTCACAAGATGAGAAAACAAAAATAAAAAATGAGGTTGAATGACAATCAAATAAATGTCTAAATCTTGTAGCATAGTGTCCATTGCATCTGATTTCATAACAGGATTTTGTTGCAGCCAATGAAAATACTTTTTGTCTCTTGTAGGAATCTCTTGGTGTAGTACGCACAACAAGATCCTTTGCACAGGAAGGACTCAAAAACTTACGTTATGCAGAAAAAGTAGATGAGACTTTGAAGCTTGGCCATTTAAACAAGTTGTAAGTTTCCAAATATTCTAGGAAAATTATGGGTTTGTGTATGTTCCTTTACGAGGAATGGAAATAATTTTGTAGAACATGTTGTGAAATATTAGTTAAGTCCTAACAGTGTAGGCTAGTTTATTTTTATCCTTTCTATGAGTAGAAGGTTGTTGGGCTATTTTATGGAGGCATAAATGGAGCATCCACATTGTCTGTAGTTATTGTGGTTATCTATAGTGCTTTCTTGACCATTTATGGGTCCATGACAACTGGAAATATCACTTCTTTTATTATTTATAGCTTCATAGGTCCATTGTATATAACCTCCCACATTTTGCTTCTCCATTTGTAAATACTAAATATAGATCTATAAATATATGATGTGTTTTTCAAAAAAAAATAAATGGTGCATGGTAGTTACTAATATCGATCTAAAGAAAAATTGATATTTTCAGGCTTATTTTGTCTAAATGATTTGTTCTTCCTTGCAAGTGGTAAAAAGCTAGGTATGACATATAGTTCAGTTCAAATTAATAGATTTGTTAACATTTATCTTGTGCTTTATTGAGTCAGTTCATCTGTATATTCCCTATCAGGATTGTATACAACAACCATGAAGACTGCTGGAGCAAGTCGACGATTTTTCTAGATTCTAGATCGTACTTCAACCATGCCAAAATCAGGAGATAAACATCCTTTATAGTAAGAGTCAGATATAGAGATATTTTTGCACTCTGATGTTTTTCATGCACTGGGAGCAATATTATTGTTTAAAGTTTTTGTCGAAAATAAGAGTAGATACAAATTCAAAGTAACTAATCACACCTGCTATAAGTTAGAAACTATGGATGGAGTAGCAAAATACACATAACTAGGCAGATCTGCTAGGTTCTTAAGTAGTTATAACAAGATAATATGGATACTGGTTGTGACGCACCTGTGACAGAGACCAAGATGATGGAGAGGTTGAATTGGATGATGTGTGGCTTGCTTATCCTTCACGGCCCATAATATGGTTCTGCAGGTACTAAAAAGATTCATTATGTATGGATTTGTATTATTTGCTTGCATTGACATTTCATATTTCCAATTTAATAAAAGTGTTTATGAAAGATCAATTATGAAACACAATTGCTATTGGTTTTCCGTATTAAGTTTTGTATGAAATTAGATGTCACATAGTGAGAAATATAGTTAACTACATGATAACTATCCAACCTAGTTGATGCAATTTATGCCAAGCCACCAATTGTCCATTCATTGACTCATTAGTTGGATTGGAGTCAATGTTGGCTGATATTTTTTAGTTAAACTACCATAGAGGTAGATGTTGATTTGTACTCCAACATGTGAATCTGATCAACATCTAGATTGAAATGAATGTCAATTATCATATTCCAATCCTTTGGGGCTTTCCTTAACTCATAAAGAGTCATATAAACAAGATGTTTTTCACCTACAACCTAGAAACCTTGTGGTTGATGCACACAAATGACACTCTTTATGTACATCTTGCAAATCCTCTAGAGATCATATTCCATTCGATGGAACCAACTTGAATGTCTTTTACTTTGTTGTAGGAACGAACTTTTTTCATTCTTCATGAATGCATTCTTCCACTTTGTGTTTTTCCTTCTGGTCGAACCACAATTAAAAATAACTTTGAAAAACATACAACAAAGCATAATAAACCTATTGTACACACTACTTATGTATCTTTTTTGGCATTATGTAATCTCAGTTTTGTCCACCCGAGTGATCCTTTCCTTGTCGTATTCTTTAGCCATAACATATCTGAAGACTGATATCTTAATAACAGAACTTGGAGTTTCTATCCTAGAATTGCATGAAATGCATGTGCATAATCCTGTTCTAAAAGGTGGACAGAGTGTTTACAGTGAAGAAGCTAAAAAAAATGCTTCACTACTCCTAGAACAAGAGTGATTGAAACAGATGGCTCATGGATTAGAACAGGAAAAATCGAAAATGGAAAATACATTGGAGGGCTTGAGAGCTCAGCTGCAAAGCAAAACACTAGAAACTACAAAGCAGAATCTTCATGAATCTATTGAACAGAAAGATGCACTTGCAGTTTCCCGTGATATAGAGACAAAAGAAACTCGCATGGAAGACTTGGAAAAAGCAAGTGGTTGTTGGAAGAGAAGCTTCAAATATCCCAAATAGAGGGGGAAGATTTGAGAAAGAGCAGGAATCAGTGTACACTTGATTTTAACACTTTGCAACATAAATTTGATGAGGATCTTAAAGAAATGAGCCTGGATAACAGAAAAATCAGAACTGATCTTGAGCAGATAGAAAACAAATTGTCATCTGTGAGAGAAAAGCTTAGTCTGGCCATCACTCAATGGAAAGGATTGGTTTAGGAATGAAATACACTAAGGAAATCATTAGTGGACATGTCCAATGAGCTAGAAAAATGTTTGCAGGAATTGCAGAAGAAAATTGATATATTGCATGAAACTGAAATGAAAGATTCTGAGCATGTCAAAGCATTGGAATTAGAGCTAGAAGATATTCAAAATTCTACAAGTGCTTTTCGAGAATCAATTTCTAACAAGGACTCACTTCTTTAGAAAATAGAAAATGTTATTAGGGAGATGAATTTTCCAGAGGTAATCCACTCCAAAGAACTAATAGACAAAGTTGAATGGCTTGCAAAATCATCTCTTGAAGCAAATACCACTACACTCTCAAGCAGCAGAGATTTGGAAATGACTGAATGGAATGACATTAGAAATTTGTCTGAAACAAGTGTGGATGATGACAAAATTGAGAAGAGTCGTCTTGAATATCTAAAAGAAGAGTATGAGGAACTACAGAATAAATATTGTAGTGTAGTTGAAAATTAAAATACACTGGAGAAATCTTAGTTGGAAAGGAACCATCTTATTCAAAGATAGAACAGATCCTTGATAATTTTGATATGCCAACATCAATGCGATCAAATGATCCATAATTTCATATTGAATGGTTCAGTAGGGCACTAATTCAGGCCCAACAAGATGCAACTCGTTTTAAGCATGAAATTGATAATGCTCAAAGAATTGCTGATTTATCTGCATTTGAACTGGAGGACTCAAAGAGGAGAATAGAAATCCTAGAGGAGAATATTTTTAAAGTAAACCATGAAAAACAAGAATATGTGATTTAATCCTCGAGGAGCTTAATTCTAAATTTGCATCTCTAACCAAGCAAGCAGTTCAAGATGCATCCTAGGAAGAGAGTTTATGTGATGATCAAAGTATGAGTGGGTCTCCTTTAGAATTTACATATTATGATTTAGGACAACAATTCCCTCATCAAATTGTAACTAGATTAGGAATTCAGGAGGTGGTATAATCCCCTGACATTCTCTCGGGACAGGGATTTCTTCTTGGAAATTAGGGACAACTTTATTCTTTTGCAAGGTTGTTTTTCTTCCCTCTGTTTTATGCCTGTCTTCAAGGACCACATTTCTTCCATAAAAAGATTTTGGTTGTGTTCTTCCATAATTGAATTTTTTTTTACTTGCTTACTTGGAAACTCCTACAACAACATGAATTTCTTCTCAAACGAAGGAAAATTCCCCCAATATTCCATCCTCTTTAGATAACATTTGAATGGAGATTCCTTTCCCTCTATAATAACCAGCAGTCTTCCAAAATGACTCCCATATATCATAGCTCGAGAAAGGACTCCCCTGCTAAGTGTGTGTACATAATCTTTGTGAGTGATGCACACAGTCTTTGTGAGTAATACAAACATAACCATGAGCCCTTAGCCTCTTAATAAACCTAGTTGAAACAACTTCCCGCCCATTGTAGAGTTGCACAAACCCAAACATTCCCCCCTATAATACATCTAGGCACAAGTCTTTGAATGATATTCCCAACACCATATCTTGCTTTTAAGGAGATTATATTTTCTATTTTCTATGAAATACTATTGACTTAACTCTATTTATTTTGTATTGCAGGATGGAAAGTCAACCTGCCATGAATAGAAGCAGACCTGCTATTGTACAAATGAAAGGGCAACCTATTGTTCAAAAAAGTGGTTGTTGCTCATAAGACAATTCCTAGAATAATTTTTATTGCAATTGGTTTTGAAGAAGTGAAGTTGAAGATAATTGTATGTATTTTGGATCTCAGACAGGCAAACGTCTCTAGCTGTCGAGAGATCAACAATTGATAGTCAATTAAAACAAATTTATTGCAAGTTGGATCTTGTATTCTTTTCTGTATGTGAAGGGCAGAAGCTTTCTTTTGTTCCTAATAATTTGTATAGCCATGGATTATTGTACTCATGCGTAGTTTGTAAGATCATTCTTCTTTGAATTTTCATCATTGTCACAGTTGAACTGCTATATCTTAGAATTATTTTAGTACGTGAAGCATTATTCTTGAATATGTTTGACATTCATTTTGTTCTCATGCAAAATTTGTTTGAATATCATCATTGTCAAGTAATAACAACTTCTTAAAGGGTGCTAGCTCAATGGTAGATCACCTGCCTAATTATAGGTAGGAGATTGGTGGTTCGATTCCTCCGTACCCTATCATAAATTAGTGACTAAGAAAATGACTAAATTTGCATATATACGACTATTAGTAGCTAATTTCTAGTATCTTATAGCGCGACTAACATTTAGTCGTATTTAGCTTAGTCATTATTATGTCATTATCTAGTAGTTTATTTACTCGTATATTTGGTCATTAATTGTGACAATCAATGACTAAATCAGTGAGTATCAATGAATAAATCAATGACTAAATTAGTGACTAAATCAATGAGTATCAATGACTAAATCAATGACTTAATCAGTGACTATCAATGACTAATAAGTCAACCAATTAATGACTAGTGAAATACGACTCGAGATAAGATAGTGGAAATCGAATACTATTAGTCACCGATTAAAAAATAGTCGTTTATAGTTGAATTTTAGTCATTAATTTCTCATTTTGTACTAGTGTGTGGACCTACTTTTGAATGGATTAAAATTTGTCAAGGGAATCTTTTTTCTAGAAAGAAAGACTTTGCATAATATCAATATTCAAAATGGTGTATCGTTATAAATGTTACTAAGGTTTTAAATAGAGATCTTCATTTTCCTTATGCATCAAGAGCTGTATATACATTGTCAAAGGTACTTGGTGGTTTTATTGAATGGCTTACATTTTAGATTATTAACCACATTGGATCTTGTCTTCAACATAATGAGGTGAATTATATATATGTTTTCAATTCCACGAGTGTAGATCAAATTATTCTAAGTGACGATAGGTCTTATTCTATCATCACAAGGGTGAATTTGTTACAAAAATGTCTAGAATGCAAGGATTGCATTACCATAGGCTCCGTAAGAAATGCCAATGATAAAAAAATTTGATTGCAGGAATGTTTTTTGGGTGCGTTCTTCTTTGTTGCTCTTGTGGATGAAGTGGTGTTTTCTTGTATGGCCTACTCTCAAGCGTTAAGTAGTAGAAGTCTTGTATTATGTGCGGTTAAAAGAATCAAATATTTTAATATAGGTAAAATATTGTCTATTGAAAAAAATAATCAGTTTGAAGCTACAGTGAAAACACCAAGTCAAAATCACAATATCAAGTTTGTGGAAGAGAAGGTTAACTTGATACATCAAAGTTCTTTAAAGCCAAATTATATTTCTGTAACAATAAAATAATAAATTAATATTAATATTAATTTATTATAATTAAAGACTATCTAAAATCAATAGTCATGCCCTTTTGCGAAAAGGTGCATGACAGGCTTATATAAAGCCCAAACCTATCTAATTATTAATCATCTATCATACATTACATTTTTACATTACTATTGATCCATTTATGGACCACTTATGTTATTTACATTGGGTTTTTCCGTAACAACTGTATTTTAGGTATAAGGCTTGTTGATTCCGACTTGTGGCCAAATTGTCAAAGTTTCTTTGAGATTTAGGTTTTTAACCTTACATTAGGCTTTTAGCCATCCTTATTGGAGAAAAAAATAATTATTAAAAGAGAGGAAAAAAAAGAGGAGAGAATAAAAGAGAAGTTAAAAAAAAAGAGAGAGAACAAGAAAGAAGACTGCATAAAAAAGGAGAAGAATAAAACCACACATTGCCTTGGTTTTATAAAACCATCCCGTGGTTTTATAAAACTAGCCTTGGTTTTATAAAGAAACCATTATTTATAATAACTGATACCTTAATTAGGATGATTTTAGTTATTATATGACTAAAAATTAGTTTGTTGGAAAAAAAACTATATATATATATATATATATAGTTTATAAAACATTAATATAATAATATTATTAATTAATAATAATTATTATTATAGATAAAAAATAAAAATAAAAATAAATAATTATTTTATAATAATTATTTTTGGAAAAAAAAGGTTATTTGACCTGATATTTATCGTCAAAAAAGAAGTCAAGGAAGACTAGTCAAAGAGTTCAAAGACCTTCTATCATCCAAAAAGTAGAAGACAACTTATCGCTAAAGAAGCTAGAGACTATCTATCGCTAAAGGAATCAAATTCAAAAGAAGACCATGGAAGCTAGGTTACGACTACGTATAGAAAAATTAGAAGCCAAGTTAAAGCACTATCAAAGAGACAATGAAGACTTACACGACAGGATTACAAAATTTGAAGCAGTAATTGAAATACGTAAGCTACAAAGAAAGTTCGATGAACAAAAAATCTCTGACCAGGAAAGTTATATAGAAAAATTGTATGTACAAATTGATGAATTAAGAGCCGAAAATGAACTCAATCACAGGCTAGAAGATCAAGATATAAAGAATGGAATAATTGAATGAGAAGCAGAAATAAAACGTTTGAACAAGATCCTTAATGACAAGGATGAATATATGAAGAAGATACAAAATAAATTAGGAGATCAAGAATCAAAGGTCGACCAATGTCGACAATAGATACAAGATCTTCAAACACAAAATGACAACTCTAAAAAGGCACACAAATCGGATATCACAAAGAATAATAAAGCATTATCCAACAATGCTGAAGAAATTTTCAAACTAAGAAATCATAACAAGATACTAGTCACAAAAATTAAGAAATTGAAAAATAGCCGAAAGATAGAACAATCTACGGAAGACATTTAAGGGAAACTTCTAGACAAGCAAGAAGAAAATAGTTGCACTAGAAGTCATAGTGATGATCTTAAAGAACAACTTAAGAAGTCGGAAGAAGTTAGGAAATCACAAGTAGAAGTGATTAAGAAGTTTCAAAAGGATAAGATACAGTTAGAGAACAAGTTGGAAAAAATACAAGATGAAACCTTAAAACCTCAAGGGACGGAAATACAACTTCCAACTCAGAGCAGTGATCAAAAGACGACTTTCGTAAAAGAAATTTACAGTGTGAAAACTCCCTATCGACATCCCAAACATAAAACTGACACCCTAACAAGGCGGAAATGTCGGAAGATAAAGGTACTAAGGTGATCAAAACTCCCGATGACATATCAGTATGGAATCCCGACAATCATCGACAAATCAACTTGCAATGGATTGATCCCTCCACATACCAGAAGTTATGCTCGACGCTTAAAATTTTATATCGACATGTGTCTTCAACTACATCACCACGAAAAGCAATACATAAAAATTATAAGGCTTTGAGGACAAATCCTTTCGAAGAGAAAGGCAATGTAACAATAAAATAATAAATTAATATTAATATTAATTTATTCTAATTAAAGACTATCTAAAATCAATAGTCATGCCCTTTTACAAAAAGGTGCATGATAGGCTTATATAAAGCCCAAACCTATGTAATTATTAATCATCTATCATACATTACATTTTTATATTACTATTGATCCGTTTATGGACCACTTACGTTATTTACATTGGATTTTCCCGTAAGAACAATATTTTACTGTTCCAATTTCTCAAGGAATAGTGTCAAGTGTTCTTGAAGGATATATAGTGCAATTTAAACCACTACATGGTAATGAGTTTGGTATTTTAATATAGACTTTAGTCTTTTTCAATTTGTGAGGAATGTATTTTATTGGAAGGTTCTCTTGTAAGATGGACTACAAACCATTTTCTTCACCTCAATGATGTTCATTTAGTTGTCATACTAAAAAATAACATAGAAAAGGACATGGTCAAATTTTGCAATATTTTTGAAGAATGTCCTTTGCAAATTGTGCTTACGGGTACTTCCAATTGTGATTTTATAGATGCCAAAGTTAATACAACAAGGCCATACAATTCCGTAAAGAGGCAAGATGGAACTATAATTTCTAAAATAAAGTCAAGCTCACCTTATGGAGTTAGAATTGATGAAGCTGCATTCTTTGCAAAAATACGCACTGAATATTGTTGTTTAGATTTTTGTATATAAAAAATTTCACTTCAATCGATAGTTGAATGTGTCAATAAAATTCATTTTGTGACTGGAAATTCAAGAAGAGTGTATGTTTTAAATTCTATAGCATCAAATGCTCCTATTTCCAAAGAAGGATATGAGAAAAGAAAAAGTTTATTTACAAGGATATTGGAGACAATAGATGTATGTCAAAAATCATTGTATAAATGCCATGGAATAAAAACAAGCACTTTCTACAATTATAAAAATCTCTTCTTGAATGGTGATGTGAGAGCAGTGCATGGTAACAATGGATTGCAAAAATCTATGTCAAATATTGTTGCAATAGCAGCTAGTATTAATAAAATTGTAGAGGAAATTTCAAAAAAATCCACATCGTAGACAATTAATCTATGAAGAGAGAACAAGGAAAAACATGAATTTACATATTGGTTCGCATCTAGTATCATATTCCTCTTTTAGCAAAGTAATGAGAGATCAATTTACATATGTTGAGAATTTGAAAAAAAACTTCTTTACAAGGTGTAAGGAGTGAATTACAATACAAGATAAGCTAAAGGGTACCACTAATCTAGCTAAGGTTGAATAATTGTGAGGACTTCAATCAACCCATAATAAATATATTTCAAGTTGTCGCCAAGTGTATTATTCTCACAGTTTAGATTCACATACAAATCCAAACTCTTATGTGAGCATTGTTCATGACAAAATGGATAAGTCAAGACTTATATTCCAATAGTGGGTAAGAAGGAAAAGCATTTTAGTAATGTTCTGAATATTCTCATATCATTGAATGATATGTTGACGCATGGGAACAAGAATGGGGGATTTGGCCATTCCAGTATCTCAATTTTAGAAATGAGATCAAATTTCACTATGAAATCCTTGGCTAAATGCTTAAGGATTTTTGAAGAACCAATGGTAAATCTGTATGGATATTTTGTTTACAAAACTAGAACATGTAAGCACTCATTGCATGATGCTCTATTCCAATCAGACTCATATGAAAAGTATGTGATTTGCAAACAATATTTTATGGAACATGATATATGTGTTGATGATACAAATATTTGCATGCCAAGTAAAAATCTACCACCCATATTAATGTTGCAAAAGGATAATTGTTCATTCAATAACAAAAATCACTTTTTCCTTACATTTTTATCTCTTTTAACATCAATGAGAGTGTTTGAGATTGTTGGAGTTATATTCCTCCATGTTGGACACACGCATGAAGACATAGATGGAACTTATGGAAGGTTATCATCAAAGCTTATGTGCAAGGATATATTTTCACTCAAAGATTATGGATACTTATAGGACATGGGAAGATCACAATTTATCTGTCCCTTATCTAACTAATGAATCTTTATTTTAAGGATTTTACAAAACATGACCTTTTGGATGGAAATGCCAAGATCATCGGTATAAAAAAATGCCATTTTTTAAGATTTCATCTCATAGATGACATTCTAGTCATGCAATGTACGGCATAACTTTGGGATGAAAAGTGGTGAACTCCTATTCATTTGTGGCATTCATTTTCGTATAATAGTGTAAACTTACCAGTGGGGTACCCTAGGTTATTAAATATGAAAATTAAATTACCTTCAAATATGGATGAGATAAAAAAGGGAATAGAAACATATATTTAATTCTAGGTCAGAGGGATTGATAAGGGAGGTGAACAATTTTGGCATCCCATGTTAATTTATTGGGAGGATATATATAAAGCTTTGGGAAATCCCTTCCATAGTGTTTATTTGTCAACAACTAAATTTTTTTCCATTGAAAATGAAATATATACAAAATAGTGCGCCTACAAAATTCTCACATGAAATTATGGATTTCTACTTGAAGGAAATTGTTCCTGCAATTGAATATTTCTATGTTGGAATTGCATGTGTGAAAATCCTCACAGCAGATCTAAGAGATGATGTGCACCTCACAAGAGTAATTATGATTAAGCAGGAAAATAGAAGAAGAGTGAACAATACAGTATAATGAGCAACAAAATAATATGGTACGGTAGAACTCAGATAGAACCAATAATACTTCACACACACTAATTAATTAATCACAGTATAGACAAATAAATAGTACAATGGTAGAGAGGATTCGAATGCCTAAGGTGGCAATTCAAATTATCCTCTCAGAGTGATCATAAGATCAATAGAGTGTCATCGGAGCACAACTAGGTGTCCTCATGATCATTAGAGCGCAACTAGAAGTCTTCATCATCATCAGTGGAGTCATCAATGCTCAAGTAACTGTCAACCACCAGTCAAACTAACTCTGGTAGGTGTAACTGAGTGTAACTCAATGTAACTGAGTGTAACTGAGTGACAACTGGACTGGTAGGTGAAGAAGGGAAGGTTGGTCCCTAAAATCAAGGAAGAAGGGCGCATTAAGCAACTGGAGGTATAAAATTGAATAGTGAGAAGCTCTTGGGGGCTGGCTAACTGAGGGCTAGGTGCTGGACTGATGACTGGGATGCATGCAAAATGCATGCAAACCCTAGAATGCATGCAAACCCTAAAGGTGCATGCATGACTGAAAATGTAAATGATCAAAATACTGGTGGGACTAGGATGGAGTATAGGAATATCCTAACAGCATGCAACAAGCCTAGAGTTGAATGCCTTTCAAAAGTAGATGTTGTAAAGGGAAAAATTGTCATTGTGCAATCACCAGATCCATATTGTGTAATATGGTTGGTTAGGGTGATTAGTGATATTTATCAATATTTAGATGCTATTGTTGAGTCTTACAAAGTCGAGGTGCAATGGTGGAAGCTAATGGGAGCATCAAAGGAATTCAAGGTGTTTTATAGAAACAATTTAAATAAAAACCAACAATACATTGTAGGTACAGAAAAATATGACCATTTATGTAAATAACATTATATGGGCATGGTCACCAAGAGTAGGATGGATAGGAGAGATAATAAAAATAAACGAGAAGTGCCTTGCAACATTTAACGTGCAACAAGAGAAAATGGGGCATAATCTTGAGAGAGGGATCAATTTTCAGATGGATAGAAGTTGAACGGTTCTTATGCCAACAAAATATTACAACCATCTTATTAATGTATAAATAAATATTTCAATGTTAGAATAAAGGAAGTGTTGAGTTTTATTGTATACAGTGTTTATTCAAACTACATATTTTATTGTTTTCCTATATATTATTAATGTAGGGTTTGACAATACCAAGTTATTTCATCAATGGGAACATGCTGCCAAAGAATCCATGACAAAATGGTCTGGGAGGATTACTATTATAGACATTGTTGAGTATAATATTGGTATTGAATATTATTTGTAAGAAAATAATTTAAAACAAATCATGATGACAACCGGTGCATTATAGTGTTGTAGTTTTTCAAAGCAAAGCAAGGTAATGTACAAAAGGGATCCATATAAATAAAATAAAAATATCATATACACATAAGACAAAGTAAAACTATTACTTGGATCATGTCATATTTTACCACCGCGCCTTTCTAAATGAAAAATGCATTTTTAAAATCAAAATTCACATTTTTTTATTTAAAATTCACATTTTCCTAATAAAAAAGGGCACTTTTGTAATCAAAAAGTGCATTTTTAGGGTTTGAAATTAGTCAAAAAACAGAGTTTTGGAATAAACAAAACATACTTTTGAAACCCAATATTTCCACTTTCAAAACCCAATTTTGTACTTTAGAAAGGTTGATATTGACACTTTGAAAGGCTAAATTCACACTATTCTAGTCCATATTTTTCGTAAAACATCCAAATTTAATGAAATAGGAATTAATGACGTTCCCGTCGAGGGGTATCTAATAAAAGTGTAATATCCTCCTTGGATACCCTAATATTTCGTAAATATAAAAGTGTATTGTACTGGTTTTCTGGTGAAGAGCTCAAGGCCAAGGCCCCGCTAGTAAACCTTGTAAGCTATACAACTAATTCCTAAATTCTAAATAACAAACCTAGGAGACTAAAGAGGACTACGGAACCATGAGTGGACGACTGATGTCCTCCTGATGCCATGAACACTAGAAACAAACAGGGAGGTTCGTTAAAGGTCACTTAGAATTTGGAGGTTAACTCTAGAAGGATACCAAGACATCCTATATATTGAAAATAATCTAAGAGTAGATTACTTCATAGGCTATCATTATGAGTTTTCATACATTGAATTATTAACGTATAGAGACACATATATATGTGGGTATAATGATATATATACTTATTAATCCTACCGTCAATATATCTTTATATAAGTGAAAGGGGGAGGATTAAGTTTGGACCTTGAAATTAATAAGTAATACCGTCATTGGTTGAGGGCGGTTGTCCCTCGCCACGAGCTCCTTTTAAAATGTGGTACTTACCTTAAGTATGGAGACAACTGTTAGGGTCCATCCAAAAGGATCGACAAAGGAGGTACTATCTCATCTCAAATATCTTAATAAATGAGAAGCCTTAACTTTTGTATGAAGATATTCTTCCCTAAATACAGGTATATAGGCTAACATATATTTTTCTATCCTTGGAAAGGAAACGAGTGACTTACGAGAAACAAAAGGGGTCCTTCAACTTTAAGGGAAGGGATAATTACTCCGTAGATATTCATTGAAAGAAGAGCGTATATATTTATATAGTAACAAAATATCATTGACATCATGGTTCCGACAAAGGATGCCAAGGGATTTCATGGTTAAAATATGCTAGCTAGGATTTAGCACAAACTATCTATCTTGTCTTAAACCTGGTAATCTCTTTCATTTCTTTTATGTTCATGGTGACACCTCCAAAAGGTACGAAAGATACCTATAAAAGGATGAAAGAACTATATATATATATATATATATACCATTTTTTTTAATAAGATATTATTTAGTAGTATCTTGTCCCACACATTATAGAACCAACACAAGAACATTTATAATAAGGTATTTAAATATTATTATATGAAGGGTCAGGGCATCAAAATTTAATATATATGTGTGTGTGCATAGAGTTATAAAACGAGCATTCTTGCAACGGAGTAGAGTGACCTTGTAAATACCCTTACAACGAAAGATAATAAGAAAATGTATAAGTTGTTAAACCTAACCCCAATTTAGGTTGGTGCACTCCCTAGTTCTGAGGAAGAATATTTTTAATTAATATTTTTAAGTTTATCTAGAGGAGAAACACTTAGAGAAAGAATCGGAAATCTGCCCCATGAAGTTAAAAACACGAACTTAGTAGAGCGCCACTTGGAACGTGGAGAGGACTACTTCTTGTTTAAGCTGCCAGTTGTATTTGGGGGAAGGTTTTTTGCCAAGGCGGAGTCTGCTTAAAATAACGAACATATTTCATTGGCGAGGGGGGGGAGATCTGTATGGGGAAAAAGGCGTTGATCCTGGTATTCTACAGGATGGGTGACCCTGAAGAACGAGCATCCGGGAGAACGCGCTGCTATGGATCTTGATCTCTGCGATCTGCATAGGATATGCGATTCTCAGGTTTGGTTTCAGATCTTGATCTCTGCGATCTGCATAGGATTGTTAGGAATGGTGTATGAAAAAGGATTATGCTTATATTGTCTTGTTTTCCCTAAAGATTGATTTCTTGTTGTCGATAGATTTTGAAGGCCAGATGTTGCATAAGATTACTGGTTAAATTTTTATATAGATCGAAGATTTCGTGCAAATACCAGATTTAATACTTGGACGAGATCATTTTTTCGATCTCTACCATCCGCAGAGGCTCTTTTTGTATATATATATTTAGATCAGAGATTATGCACGAGGGCTTGATTTAAAATTTAGACGATATCCGAGATCTTCATCTCTGCGATCTGCACAGGCTTGGTGTTGCACATATATGTTTAATACTTGATGAGGTCATAGATTTGATCTCTGCGATCGGGTCAGCTCGAAGGAGCTTGAACCCGGTACTACTTCCTGTTGTTAATTTAGGTGGTTAGGATCTCCACACTAGGGAACCGTAGATCCTATAAGCTTATGAAAGCGTGATCCCTCTGGTATATATATATATATATCTTTTATAGAGGAGAGGTCTCGACCACAAAACTCTGGATGAGTTTAATCCTACATACTTTTATTTATAAAAGAGCCCAAGACCGGTTCTGTTGTTTCTTGTTTTTATACGTTTAAAGCATGAAGGAGCTGGGCTTGCCCCAAGATCGATATTGCCCTCTTTTCACCTACAGAACTGAGATAGGAGGCAGATATATGTACTCACAGCACATTTCTCATACTACTGAGATTTCATGGTTAAATCTTCTGTGTTGGGTATTAGTTTAACCCCGGACAAACCTTTGCATAGAGGTCGTTGGGTGGCGAATTGTTGAAGGAATCGAACTAGCCTCGTTTGTGTGAAATTTTGTTATTCACTTGCTGCTTGCAGTAGTTATTCCAGCGGATCTCCAATATTTATTGTGTGGGTGTAACGCAGAGAACTAGGGTATTCTTTGTGATCGATCGACCCAAGAAGTCTGTTAAGTGTTATGTAATTTCCGGGGTATGCTGTGTGACCCCTTTCTGTTGTTATAAAATACTTTTTAGTAATGCAAGTTGTCGCCTGCGATTGGAGTAAGATACCTCTGATATATATATTTATCGCATTTCCATCCCTTGTGGTAGAACTTTTTACACCACCGTTTAATGCCTCGGGGTAGACCTTTTGTATTGTCTCCCCTCATTTTTTTTTTCGTAGGGTTTTAGGTTGTTCCATCTGAGGAAATGCGTTGCATAATGAACATAGTGAATCGCTGTGGTATTTTTAAACATATAGCATGTCTAACAGAGTGTATGCGATCTGAATAATCACGGTGGGTTATTTCAAACATATATCAGGTCTGACAGAGGGTACGCGACCTGAATCGCTGGGGTTGTATTTAGACTTAAATATATATAATTAGACTGTATGTAGAAGGAAAGTACGACCTGAGGGAATGCTGTAATTTGCCTCAATAAGATGAAAAATATTGGTAACGTAATAAGGGAAAGCTCGGTGGCTTGACCCCAGTTAAGGTTCTGCTGTGAGGTGATTACTTACCAGAGATAGTTTTTGGAAAGATTGCAGGGTGCAAGTGTAATCTCCTATTTTTGATTAATATAATAGATTGAGACCCTTCCTCGTGGACGTAGCCTGATAGCGGGTGAACCACCTATATCTGTCTTCATGTGTAAAATTTCTATGGCGCGATTTCTTATGTCAATGTTTAAGTTTGATGGTTTAATGCTTATGACCATGCTTAGGTTCGGTTGCTTATCTTATGTTGATGTTTCAAGTTGATGATTTGTGGATGGCTCATTGTTTATGCTATTGTTTTAAAGTGTATACTTGTGGGGTGAATCCTTGGTAAAGAAAAGACATTAAAATTCATATTGTTTACATAGTGGTTTGATTGACTGGTTTAGGTACATCTATAGTTTATCATACATAGCTAATAATTTCATGATATTGTGCAAAGGTAAAGACGGAAGGACTCACATATGGGCTATTATGGTTGACTTATTTAGCTCTCATATCGTGGGAGGAATTTACTAAATTATGATGTACAACTTCAATGTTTTATTTTTACTAATGCATTGTTTTATGGCTCTATGAGCAAAACATTTTTTTTTTTCTCTCCAAAATAATACCAGCAAATATGGAGATGTTACATATGGTATCAGAGCATTAGGTTACAACACTAGGACCTAATGAGCTCAACGTGCGATAATTGTGTACGAAGGTTTTAAGTTTACTAATCAATGGTTTTCGTTTCATTCTGGATGCATGGATTGTACCAGAGGAGGGGAAAGTGAATCTCCGAGCTCGACTTCAAGTTCCTCCCGCCAAAGCGCAGGTTGCAACCACTTGGGCTTATTGAGCTCAATTGGAGAAGAACAAATACAAGTTAGTCGGACTAGAAAAGGAGCCGCATTCTATAAAGCCAAAAATAAAATGTTCACTTCCAAAGAATCGTCAAGAGGTAAGCGACAAATCTTCTTGAAAATTGCAAGTAAGTACGTACGAGTTTACTGAAAAGTTATAATTAGAGTATCTATATTGTGAACATTACATAAGTTCATTTGAATAATCTCCTATGGATAACACTAGACGATGAATATCTCCTCACCCTTTACAATTAGTTTCAGTGAATGACAAGAAAGTACTCTTTTAATTAGTTAGATTATTGGGGTTAAGTCCTTATGAAATGGGTACTTGTAAGTAGAGTAAAAGCACGTTTTGGAAGTTATCCTAGCTATTTCACAGTGAAGTTTATAGGCTAAGGAAGTCTCCTCATTTGGTTGACCTTAGATAACTAAGTAAACTTGATTTGACCAATAGTCTAGATCTCCAAATATGAAATTTAGATGGGGAATGTAAGCAACTTAGATATGTTAAAAGATCCATTAAGTTCAGATCAAAAGAAAGTCTTTATGTTAAAAGGTCCATTCAAGATTGGATAGTTTGGGTCAGTTTCGGGTTTTGAACTATGTAAGAAACGATCAGATTCCGTTTACATATGAGTTACCTTAAATAAGAAAGTTTATAAAATTATAATGAGATTGACCTTAGTAGTAAAAAAATCGGTAAAGGTGTATACTACAGGAGGAGTCATTGCGAATTTAATAATTCTAGTTATGAGGGAAGCATAATTATGTGATGTTAAGTTGTTGTTTTATTCCATAAGAAGTATAGTTTGGCTAGACTAGGACGTCTGGTTTCTTTTAAACAAATAAATTAACTTTAATTGGTGTGAAGTTTTCTATGACTAGGAAATTGTGAGATTACAAAGGAGAAAAATGGTTAATAGTCTCCTTGCTAATCAATTTCATTCTAGTATGTAATTGTATAGGATAAGTAATTATAATATGATTTTTGTGACATTGAAGCATGCTCGTACCCTTACATATAAGTGCAACGAAAGGAAAATGGTTATAATTACATATACATGTGAGTATTAAGCAGTTAATATGAGAATGCATTAACCTTTTATTTCAGTAATTTATACTAAGATAGACGTGGGAAAACAATGAGTGATAGTGATACTTTTATTTGGTCAATATTTATGATAACTTGCTATCCATGTACAACTATATGTTTTCTCAAATTGATTATTTTGTTAAGGGATAGATTATTGGAAACCTAGAACCAACATGAAATAAATGCAGGTTACTAGGATGTTGTAATCTTCCGACGCCCTTATGTTGCCACAAAGAATGACTATTTTATTTATTATGTGTTAAGGAAAACATTGATGATATGGAATTGCAGGGTAGATCGGAAGTGATCTTTGAGACAATACTCGAGGTATAAGCTTTTATGAAACAAGTAAAAATGATGTTTGAACATTTGTTATATATACGATTGTTTGTATGAATTATACGACTAACACTTTGAATGTTGTGGTCGAGCTAATGTTATTTTTCCACACATCACTGCCTGACCCCCAGAAATGGGTAAATGTGGGATATATATATATCGATTCATGTACAATACTAATACGTAATGATCCAAGTAAACTGGAACCTCGGCAGATGAAGGTGAGCTATGCGGTCGCCTTTACAAAGGTACATGGTTATCTGTATAAGGTATGTAAGTTTGTTTTAGACAATTGGTTGTCTCTATATGATGTTAAGGTATACAAAAAGGGTTTTATAACAAAAAATTACGAATTGTGTTGAAACGGTGAAAGCTAACATTCGAGGTTAAATGATCATAATGTCCATGGATCATCATAGAAAGGATGTTATATCGTGTTCAAAGTATTATGTAATCTTATAAGCTAGCTATGTGTAGTAGGAAATGACATCTTAGATGATTAAATATGGATAGTTTATTAAGAAGGATGATTTTCTGTTTAAGGAAGGGATCTTCTTACAATATTTGATTTTGTATATAAAGTGATACTAACAAGTGGAATTTGGCAGATGGAGAAATTTCTGTGAAGCTTGTGAAAATGCAGGAGCATAAATATTATGCATGGTAAAATAAGGGGAGTGAGGATTTAAGGTCCACATCACAACTGTTACAGATTCTTTTAAATTTTGATATATTTTAATCAGGAAACTTGACCCAAATTGGTCAGAGTAATCGTATGGGTACAAAATGTATTGTGATGAAATAAATCGATTAAATTGAAAGAAATCTTTCTAGACTCAAGCAAGGCGGCTTGTGGAAAATAAAATTCCGGGACTCAAGCGAGAAGGCTTGAGGGGAATTGTGTAAAGAATGTGGCAATGGCATTGAAATACTCCCTAAAATCAGGGATTGAACAGCCACTAGGATTCTCGGAGAATCGGCTGGCTGTAAGACCTAGGCAAGCTATAAGAAAATGTATATGTGGGAGGCAGGACGCTGCTTAGTATGCATAAAAGAAATGTTTGCTGCGTGAGCACTAAGGTGTTAGGCAAAACATGAAAGAAATGTTTGCTGCGTGAGCACTAAGGTGTTAGGCAAAACATGAGAGAAATGTTTGCTGCGGGAGCACTAAGGTGTTAGGCAAGGCATGAGAGAAAGGATTGCTGCGTGAGCACTAAGGTGTTAGGCAAGAACTTCCTAGATCAAGTGAATGTTGTTTGTTGATTTAGTCAACAGTATACAATCAGGGAGCGCTAGATTTATTCCATATATTGCAAGTGATATGTACAGTAAAGAACTCATGAATTATGATTCTGAGTTTGATTATGAAGTTGATGATAAAGTTTTATTTTTATTTTTCGTTTTCCTCGAAACCTGGTTTTGTAGTCGAAAATACAGGTATGAACACTAGCGACGTGCGAAAATCAGGAAAGTTCGGAAAAGGTCACAATAGAGAAGACGAAGCAAATAAAGGATAACTCAAGCGAGGAAGAAAATTGCTGAAGGGCATGAACACCGAGGACGGTGTTATTTTTAAGGGGGAGGGGATGTAATATCCTCCTTGCATACCCTAATATTTCGTAAATATAAAAGTGTATTGTACTGGTTTTCTAGTGAAGAGCTCAAGGCCAAGGCCCCGCTAGTAAACCTTGTAAGCTATAAAACTAATTCCTAAATTCTAAATGACAAACCTAGGAGACTAAAGAGGATTACGGAACCATGAGTGGACGATTGATGTCCTCCTGATGCCATGAACACTAGAAACAAACAGGGAGGTTCGTTAAAGGTCACTTAGAATTTGGACGTTAACTCTAGAAGGATACCAAGACATCCTATATATTGAAAATAATCTAAGAGTAGATTACTTCATAGGCTATCATTATGAGTTTTCATACATTGAATTATTAACGTATAGAGACACATATATATGTGGGTATAATGATATATATACTTATTAATCCTACCGTCAATATATCTTTATATAAGTGAAAGGGGGAGGATTAAGTTTGGACCTTGAAATTAATAAGTAATACCGTCATTGGTTGAGGGCGGTTGTCCCTCGCCACGAGCTCCTTTTAAAATGTGGTACTTACCTTAAGTATGGAGACAAATGTTAGGGTCCATCCAAAAGGATCGACAAAGGAGGCACTATCTCATCTCAAATATCTTAATAAATGAGAAGCCTTAACTTTTGTATGAAGATATTCTTCCCTAAATACAGGTATATAGGCTAACATATATTTTTCTATCCTTGGCAAGGAAACGAGTGACTTACGAGAAACAAAAGGGGTCCTTCAACTTTAAGGGAAGGGATAATTACTCCGTAGATATTCATTGAAGGAAGAGCGTATATATTTATATAGTAACAAAATATCATTGACATCATGGTTCCGACAAAGGATGCCAAGGGATTTCATGGTTAAAATATGCTAGCTAGGATTTAGCACAAACTATCTATCCTGTCTTAAACCTGGTAATCTCTTTCATTTCTTTTATGTTCATGGTGACACCTCCAAAAGGTACGACAGATACCTATAAACGGATGAAAGAACTATATATATATATATATACCATTTTTTTTAATAAGATATTATTTAGTAGTATCTTGTCCCACACATTATAGAACCAACACAAGAACATTTATAATAAGGTATTTAAATATTATTATATGAAGGGTCAGGGCATCAAAATTTAATATATATGTGTGTGTGCATAGAGTTATAAAACGAGCATTCTTGCAACGGAGTAGAGTGACCTTGTAAATACCCTTACAACGAAAGATAATAAGAAAATGTATAAGTTGTTAAACCTAACCCCAATTTAGGTTGGTGCACTCCCTAGTTCTGAGGAAGAATATTTTTAATTAATATTTTTAAGTTTATCTAGTGGAGAAACACTTAGAGAGAGAATCGGAAATCTGCCCCATGAAGTTAAAAACACGAACTTAGTAGAGCGCCACTTGGAACGTGGAGAGGACTACTTCTTGTTTAAGCTGCCAGTTGTATTTGGGGGAAGGTTTTTTGCCAAGGCGGAGTCTGCTTAAAATAACGAACAGATTTCATTGGCGAGGGGGGGGAGACCTGTATGGGGAAAAAGGCGTTGATCCTGGTATTCTACAGGACGGGTGACCCTGAAGAACGAGCATCCAGGAGAACGCGCTGCTATGGATCTTGATCTCTGCGATCTGCATAGGATATGCGATTCTCAGGTTTGGTTTGAGATCTTGATCTCTGCGATCTGCATAGGATTGTTAGGAATGGTGTATGAATAAGGATTATGCTTATATTGTCTTGTTTTCCCTAAAGATTGATTTCTTGTTGTCGATAGATTTTGAAGGCCAGATGTTGCATAAGATTAGTGGTTAAATTTTTATATAGATCGAAGATTTCGTGCAAATACCCGATTTAATACTTGGAGGAGATCATTTTTTCGATCTCTACCATCCGCAGAGGCTCTTTTTGTATATATATATTTAGATCAGAGATTATGCACGAGGGCTTGATTTAAAATTTAGACGATATCCGAGATCTTGATCTGTGCAATCTGCACAGGCTTGGTGTTGCACATATATGTTTAATACTTGATGAGGTCATAGATTTGATCTCTGCGATCGGGTCAGCTCGAAGGAGCTTGAACCCGGTACTACTTCCTGTTGTTAATTTAGGTGGTTAGGATCTCCACACTAGGGAACCGTAGATCCTATAAGCTTATGAAAGCGTGATCCCTCTGGTATATATATATATATATCTTTTATAGAGGAGAGGTCTCGACCACAAAACTCTGGATGAGTTTAATCCTACATACTTTTATTTATAAAAGAGCCCAAGACCGGTGCTGTTGTTTCTTGTTTTTATACGTTTAAAGCATGAAGGAGATGGGCTTGCCCCAAGATCGATATTGCCCTCTTTTCACCTACAGAACTGAGATAGGAGGCAGATATATGTACTCACAGCACATTTCTCATACTACTGAGATTTCATGGTTAAATCTTCTATGTTGGGTATTAGTTTAACCCCGGACAAACCTTTGCATAGAGGTCGTTGGGTGGCGAATTGTTGAAGGAATCGAACTAGCCTCGTTTGTGTGAAATTTTGTTATTCACTTGCTGCTTGCAGTAGTTATTCCAGCGGATCTCCAATATTTATTGTGTGGGTGTAACGCAGAGAACTAGGGTATTCTTTGTGATCGATCGACCCAAGAAGTCTGTTAAGTGTTATGTAATTTCCGGGGTATGCTGTGTGACCCCTTTCTGTTGTTATAAAATACTTTTTAGTAATGCAAGTTGTCGCCTGCGATTGGAGTAAGATACCTCTGATATATATATTTATCGCATTTCCATCCCTTGTGGTAGAACTTTTTACACCACCGTTTAATTCCTCGGGGTAGACCTTTTGTATTGTCTCCCCTCGTTTTTTTTTCGTAGGGTTTTAGGTTGTTCCATCTGAGGAAATGTGTTGCATAATGAACATAGTGAATCGCTGTGGTATTTTTAAACATATAGCATGTCTAACATAGTGTATGCGATCTGAATAATCACGGTGGGTTATTTCAAACATATAGCAGGTTTGACAGAGGGTACGCGACGTGAATCGCTGGGGTTGTATTTAGACTTAAATATATATAATTAGACTGTATGTAGAAGGAAAGTACGACCTGAGGGAATGCTGTAATTTGCCTCAATAAGATGAAAAAGATTGGTAACGTAATAAGGGAAAGCTCGGTGGCTTGACCCCAGTTAAGGTTCTGCTGTGAGGTGATTACTTACCAGAGATAGTTTTTGGAAAGATTGCAGGGTGCAAGTGTAATCTCCTATTTTTGATTAATATAATAGATTGAGACCCTTCCTCGTGGACGTAGCCCGATAGCGGGTGAACCACCTACATCTGTCTTCATGTGTAAAATTTCTATGGCGTGATTTCTTATGTCAATGTTTAAGTTTGATGGTTTAATGCTTATGACCATGCTTAGGTTTGGTTGCTTATCTTATGTTGATGTTTCAAGTTGATGATTTGTGGATGGCGCATTGTTTATGCTATTGTTTTAAAGTGTATACTTGTGGGGTGAATCCTTGGTAAAGAAAAGACATTAAAATTCTTGTTTACATAGTGGTTTGATTGACTGGTTTAGGTACATCTATAGTTTATCATACATAGCTAATAATTTCGTGATATTGTGCAAAGGTAAAGACGGAAGGACTCACATATGGGCTATTATGGTTGACTTATTTAGCTCTCATATCATGGGAGGAATTTACTAAATTATGATGTACAACTTCAATGTTTTATTTTTACTAATGCATTGTTTTATGGCTCTATGAGGAAAACATTTTTTTTTTTTTCTCTCCAAAATAATACCATCAAATATGGAGTTGTTACAAAAAGGATCAACTAATATTTCCCTTGGTATTGAGTATATTGGTTGCATGATACTTCATCCTCCATAATTGTACTAACTTCGAAGGGGTTCCTGGAGAAGGATCAATTGATCCTTCCTACTTGATAAAATTCCTTCATAACTGTTTTCCAACACATCCTCCAAAATAGTATTCTCAGAGGGAGATAACCCAAAAGGATTGAATGACTCTTTTTCAATGATGGAATCAACATCCTAAGGTATCTAGTGGAAAGGCCATTCCAACAGTCCTTAACGATTGTATTCCAATTAAGTAGGTCTTATTGGGAGGGTTGGAATCCTTCCCTTGGCATCGAGTAAATTGGTATCCCAAGACTTCATCCTTGAGAAGTGTATTGTCATATAAGGGGGTTTTGAAAAATGGTTAGTTGATCCTTTCTCCATCATAGAATTCTTGTAGAAGTATCAACTAATACTTCCTCCACTATTGTGGTCTCTGGGAGATAGACTATTGAGAAAGGGTTGGTTGACACTTCCTTGATGATGGCATTACCATATAAAGGTATCTAGTAGAAAGGTTAGTATACATTTCACAAATGATTATATTCCTACCAAGTGGTGTCTAGTGGATTTTTCAATCTATTCTTCCTTTATATTCCTCTAGAATTGTGTTCTCCTCGAAGTTCTTACAGAAGGATCTACCTATCCTTCTTCCATCATATAATTTTATAAGAGGTGTCGGCTTCCAATTTCTCAAGCATAGTGTTCTCATGGATGGAGAGAAGCTTAGTCAACACATTCTCAATTTTGGTGTCAATGTATTGAGATATCTAGCTGACGGATGACCCCTCCCTAAGGATCATATTCATGTCAAGGGTTTTCCAATGTATACGTTGAATGAACCTTCCTCCTTCGACATTTTATTCTCGTCGAAGGGGAGACTACTTAAGTTTTGACCAATCCTTCCTCCGTCATAAATTTCTCATAGTGTTCTGGTTAGCAAATACTTACACCAAAATAGTGTTCTGGCTGACCTTATCAAATGATTTTATTCACATCAAGCTATATCTAGGAAAAAGGTTCATTGATCCTTCTCTTCGTTCGAGTAGATGGCTTTCCCCATGCTTATTCCTCCATAATTGTATCATCTTCGAAAGAGGGACTGTAACTTTGAACCACTTGAAGACAGTTATTCATAAGATACTACTAATCTATACTTACAGAAAACCACCCATCCACCCCAATAAGAAACTTACCGAGAGCCTTCTTGTGATGAACCCATAATTTGCCTACAGTATTTATTCTAATGGACAAGCATCATGGTGGAATCTTGAAAAAACCTTTTTTCTAATAAGGCTATTGAAGTTATATATGAGATGTTATGTTTATCTCAAAACTGTTTTTATGTCAAATTATTGTGTTTTAAAATTTATGGTTTTTAATTAAGGTTATTTAAGTTATACATGAGATGGTATGTTTATGTTGAAAATTCTTTTATGATAGCTTATTTCATTTTAATATTAATAATTATATTATTTCTTTGAATTTACAAGGTATGTTTATGTTGAAAATTCTTTTATGGTAGCTTATTTCATTTTAATAGTTATAATGATATTATGTCTTAGAAGTTATAAGGTATGTTTATGTTAGAATTTTTTTTAAATGAATTTATTGCATTTTGATTTGCTCTTTATATATCTTGTATATTCTCCCATTCTTAACGAGATATTGTTCTTTTAAAGATAAATGATATAAATTTATCCGTGGAGGAGACACTCCTTCTTTAAGTGATAGAGGACCATAACATTAGAGAATATTTAAAAGTTCAATATGGCGATTTGTATATAAAATCAATGATTTTGTAGCTGGTTGAAAGGAATAATGCAACCATTTGGGAAACATTTCAGAGTCCATGATACTTTGATGCAGTGTCGTAAATGTGGACATCAGCGTTAAATCTATTGACAGTTGCAAGTTTGAGTACAATGTTGTGTTAACTTTGAGTTTATATAAAACTAATTGTGCTCGTCCATTCCCAATTCCCTGTGCACCAAATCCACCTCCAAGACCCATTTCTTTTCATTGGATCAATTACTTATATATAAAATTTACATAAGTTTACATCTATGGATGGTTGCAACTTTAGCTATAGGGTTGTGGGCATTTTTTGTTTATATAAAATTAATTGCACTCATCCATTCCTAGTTGCACATGCACCAAAGCCACCTCCAAGATCTATTCCTTTTCAATTACTTATATATAAAATTTATATCCTGCATCGAGTAGAAAATGGCTTGTTGGCACAAGGATATAAAATTTATCCTTGGAGGAGTCTCTGTTTGTTCAAGTCATAGAGAACGACAACATCAGAGAATATTTAAGGTTCAAGTAGATGATTTTTAAATAAAAACTATGATTGGTAGTGGATTGAAAGTAATAAGAATGACATTTAGGAAATATGTAAGATTTCATAATGATTCAATGGAGGATTGCAAGGGTGGAGGGTTTCAGGCTTGGGTGGAGTATGAATGCACCATTTTTAGTTTATATAAAATTTATTGCACTCATCCATTCTTAGTTCCACTTGCAATAAAACTAGTTGCAAGACCTTTTTCTTTTTATTGGATCAACTACTTAAATGTAAAATTTATCTCCCTCGTCTATATAGAGGAGGGAACTCTCTTCTATTCCAAGATATTGATTGTTAAATAAATTTTATTTTCATAGGTGGGTTGGACATAATAACTAGACCATTTGGAGAATATTTTAGAGTCCATAATGCTTGGATGAAGTGTTTCTTTCTTGAAAGTTGCAATGATTGGACGAAGTGTTTCTTTTTGGTTAGATGTATGTTTGGTTGGAGGATGCATGGACCATTTTGAGTTTATATAAAATTTATTGCACTCGTCGATTTCTAGTTCCATGTGCACCAAGTCATTTACTATTCCTAATCTCCTTCAAAAAGGAGATAATTTTTTTGTTAGATTGTTAGAAGAGTTATAGAACATTTTTAGGTCCATGTTGTTATGCATGGATGCCTTGATGGTTGTGCATATAATCAAAAGAAAATAAATGTAACAAGTTGGCAGTGGATTGCAAAGCAATAAGAAGACTATTTGTGTAAATTTTAAGTGTTCATAATTCCTCAAAAAATAAATTTAACAAGTTGGTAGACTGGTAGTGGATTGAAAGTAATAATTAAACCATTTGGGAAAACATTTAAGAGTTCATGATGCTTAATTAAAGGGTTGCACAAGTGGAGCGTTGCGGGCTTGGGTGGAGGGTTGCACAGGTGGAGTGTTGCTGTCCTGGGTGTAGGGTTTATTGGGTGGAGTATGGATGAACGATTTTGATTTTATATAAATTTTATTTAACTCATCCACTCCCAATTACACAGACATCAAAACCATTTCCAAAACCCATTTCTTTTCATTGGGTCAACTACTTAAATATAAAATTTATCTTCCTCATATATCTATAGGTTGGAACTTGTTCTTCCAGTTCAAGATGGTGATTTTTATATAAAATTTATGTTGGGATGTGGGTTACACATTATAGCAAGACCATTTGGAGAATATTTTATAGACCATAATGATTGGCTAGAGGGTTGCATTTATAGATATCTGTAGGTATTGGTGGAGGATGTATGGACCATTTTTAGTTTATATGAAATTTACGACACTCATCCATTTCTTGTTCCACATGCACCAAGGCATTTTATATTAGTATCCACATTCAAAAAGGAGACAAATGTGTTTCTAAATTTTTAGAATATTTATAGAACATGTTTTAGGTGCATATCATTAAGCATGGTCTCAATGATGATGATGCTAGTAAACAAAAGAAAATAAATGTAACAAGTGCACATGATTTGGTCTAGCATGAGAAGATGAAGACATCACCTTCAAAAAGGAGATAAATGTGTTTTCAAATTGTTAAAATATTTATAGAACATTTTTTAGGTCAAAATGATTAAGCTTGGACTCCGTGATTTTTGGTGCATGCAAACAAAAGAAAAGAAATCTAACAAGTGCACATGTGTTGGTCTCTTATGATAAGAAGAAGACATATATGGATAAACAAAAATTAAAATCCTTTTCTTCCACTAATCTATCAAGAGAGTATTATTTCTCTTTCTAGAGGTGAGTATAATTATGTGGTGGAGAATATTGAAAACTTCAAGATGTTGACTTTTATATAAAATTTATACTTTGAAAGATCCATCAATTTTGGAGAGTGTTTAAGAGTTCAAGATGGTTATTTCAATATAAAATTTAGGGTTTGGAATAGATTCCCCAACTTGTGAAGTGGATGGACCATGTGGGGAGTATTTAAGAGTTCGAGATGGTGACTTTTATATAAAATTAGGATTTATAAGAGATTACACATATAGCTAAGTGGGTGGACCATATGTGGAATATTTAAGTTCAAGATGGTGATTTTATATCAAATTTATGTTATAGATTCAAATTTTATTTGTAATTATACCTCCTCATTGAGGAAGATAGTGATCAACATTAACAATATTAAATGTTTATTTTTTTTTATCTTGTTACTATTGATATGACTAATTGCATTTTGAAGTGGATAGACATTGATGTATTTGAATTGTTTTTTTCTCGGTTTCAAATGCAAATATCGCGACCTGCATTTTTTACTATATATATATATATATATATATATATATATAACAACTAAGATATCATTATCTCAATACTAGAACATGACTAAGAGAGATGTAACATAGTAGTTAACCATTGGGAATTAGAGAGATTATTACTTTCTAGTAATCAATACGTCTTGCAAATAATTTTAAATTGTTCATGATCAATGAATGTGCAATCAACTAGTTTTAAAAACGTAATGATTGTGAGGGAATATCTTTAAAATGGTTTAATTCATTCACAATTTGAATGAACAAATATTATTAATAGTGAATTTTTGGCACCTATTCTTCAATCTTTGCTTTTAACCTATTCAACTTATATTGGATGTGTGTTTATCTCTCAACTATTCTTGTTGAACATATTGTTCAAGAATATTAAAATTCCCTACATGTCGACTATTCCATTTATGTTAATTTATTAGGCTTAAAAGTAAAAAATAATTAGTTATTTGCATCGAAACAATGTGAAGGATTCTCAGTCTCAACCAAGAAGATTCTATAATATCAAACCACAAAATCTGAGACTAATTGAACACTATAAAAATCACCATCTTGAACTTTTTCATCCCCCAATTTTTCATTGGACAATATTTGAAAGTTCAAGATGGTAATTTTATAGCACTTGCCTACTACCTAGGAGAAAAGTTGTTATGGATTTCATTTATTCTATGGGATAAAAGTTCAAGATGGTGATTTTTATAGCTATGTTTTTTTTCCTTGTGAAGTAAATCATAGAATATCAAGCTCCCATATTAAAAATCATTTTGTTGTGTTTCTTTAGTATGGATCTCATGCTTAAACAGAAAATTCATCTTGATATATATCATCCTTCTTTACAATTAAGAATGATACATACATTAAAAACAACAAATCCAAATGATTTTTATGATGGGAAGTGTTCAAATCTTTGGTTAAATTTGTAATTGATTAACATCTAATCAGTGTTAGTTAGTGATAGGACTAGTTGTGTTGTTATGTGGATTGATATAAATGCATCCTTAAATGTATGAAGGATGATAGATACATTGAAAATAAAAACCCCAAATGAGTTTTATGATGATAAGTGTTCAAGGGTTTGGTTAATATCTAATCGGTGTTAGTTATTTATATGAATAGTTGTGTTGAAGGGAGTCTTGTTTCCTTGGAAACCTTTTATCTTGGCGAATAAATAAAACCATTTATTTCAATATGGATTTTAATTAATATATATTGATTCAAGTAAAATTATTGAAGATCAATTGCTCCCTTTTGCATTTGTTTGGGAGGTGGGTTTTGTGAATAACGCTTTCTTAATATCACAATTTATAGTGTTTGTAATCAAGGCAATGGATTTGCTAAAAGGAACTACAGATTTACTAAAAAGATACAACTCTCGATTGCAATGAATGTTGTCACTTAATTTTTATTTTATTAGATATTTACAAATTTGATATTTTTAACATTGAGTGTCATATTGTTTTTTTTTGACAAGAACATTATGGTATTATATTAGAACCGGTATTTAAGCAACCGAAAGCAATTACATAGTAGATCTAGCATCAATACACCTCATTTTAGCAGAACAGCGATCTCATAGATTCGCCCAAAATATGGCCGGGCTCCCTACTCCCATATGCCAGAGTTATTTAGCTATTACAGGGAAGAGAGGCGTATTATGCAGCAGGGGTAGCCTCATTTTTCCAGCTTATCTTTCATGGCTGAAACTTGAGCTTCCAATGCTGCTATGCGATGTCCAAAATTTCCTTGGGTATTCGCCACATCCTTGAATCCTGTGCGCGTCTCATCTTTGAACTCTTCCATTTGTTCAGTAAAATCGGTCTTCAGTTGCATTATGTCTCGATTCAGGATGTCCTATGTCTGCTCCCCAGCCTTGGAGAGCGCCTCAATCTTGGCCTTCTGGCTGTCATATTTCCCCCGCAGACGCCCGAGAGCTTCTTCCAATGCACTAATACGTTCATCAACAGTGAGGCTGGAGCTTGAGGAGCTAGCCATCTCAGTCAGGGGCGCGCGAGGAACCACGAAATGAGCCGGATCTGAAGAAAGCGTCCTCTGCAATTCTATAGCCGATAGCTTTACCAGCGTTCTCTGATGGCAGAGTGGAGTGAGATCTAGAACAGGGAGGGGTTCATTTAAGGGCGAGCAGGGAGACTCCCGAGGGTGCGAGGACCGGTTCCTGAGCTGGAGTTCAGGGAATCTCTGCAACTTCATGAAAAACGTGGTTTTGGGAAGCCCATTAGCACTCTGCGAGAAGATACAGGATCTTCTTCTGCTAGGGAATGTCACATCGCTGACACATCCCATTGATATTGAGATTTCCATGATCCATTTCGACCCCATTGTTAGCTTCCGTGTCTGCATGACTGTTAAGCGCACGAAGGACATGAAAATATCTTATTTTATGGAAACTTTTGCTTGCCTGGATAATTTTTTGAAAAATATGGCGGAGGTGGACATTCGGAGGAGCCTTCTTGGTTTGGAGGGCCTTGATAAGGATCCTGGAGTCGCCCAAGACTGTTAGCTGACGAATTCCGTGATTACGAGCAATTTGTAAACCTTGCCAGAGACTGCAGAATTCAGCAATGTTATTAGTTCCGATTCCAAGTCCCCAGGAGTAATTTATGCTGATGATCCCTCTTTCTGACTTGATAATACCTCCGGCACCGGAAGGACCTGGGTTTCCTTTTGAAGCCCCATCGAAAAACAGACATGGTTCATTCAAGGATGCTACCCAGCGATTGAAGTCTGCTTCCTCCATCCTGATTTCCCAAGTCTCTGAATGTGGGACTCCGTTGGAGGGTTGGGAAGGCATCTTGGTAGTTAGCTTGTTTAACCAGATGAGCTCCTCATGCAGAAGAGGGGAGTCATTGTTTAAGGAATGGCAGTCCATGACTTCTCCAAGGATTGCCCTAGCCTTTACTGCTGTTCTCCAGGGAGGGGCTTCTTTGCTTCGGAAGATTCTGTTGTTCCTTTCAATCCACAGATTCCAACATATGGCTTTTGGAATCCAACCCCAAGTAGATTGAAGCAGGGCCTTGTTGCTTAGATTGAAGGGAGACAGAGAGTTCCAGGTGAGGAAGAGGAGCTGAACAGAGAGGGGCAGGTTAAGGGCGATGTTAAGGCTCATGGCATGGGTCCAAGTCTCTTTAGCATAGGGACAATCCAACATTATGTGGTCCATAGTTTCATCACTGTTTTTGCAGAGGGGACATCGAGTTGGGCCAGCCATTCCTTTTCTTCTGAGATTATCACCGGTGAGAATACTCTTATGGGCTAAGGACCAGCAGAAGATGTCAATCTTCGGGATAAAGGGTTTGGCCCAAATAAAGGTCCAACCAGCAGGATTAGGGGCAGCATAGGGGATGGTCTGGAGTTCCTTGTAGCCTTCCGCAGCAGAGTACACCCCTGAGGTTCCCCATCCCCTGCTATCTTTGGATCCCAGCTTGGAAGGGGATTTACCTTGGAGGAGGTCCAGAAGAGCAGCTGCTTCATCTTTGAGGTCAGGAGGAACATGGCCTAAGTCCCAGCCATTCCAGATTTCATTCTCCCAAACTGAGATGTCCTTTAAAGTATTGGAACCTTTTCCAATAAGCCAATTTTTTATATTGCTAATATGCGAATTAGAGCCTAGAGGGGGGCTCTCTAGAATGGAATCGTCCCAGAGATTGATAGAGCTGCCATTTCCAGGGATCCAATACAGTTTATTCTGGAAAGATGGTAAGGCTTTGATGCATAACTTATGGATAGGCGAGCCCTTTCTAGGAGGGGGTTGCTGGTCCAGACATCTCTTCCTTGGTCCAGGGAAGTATTTCCTACGAAGGGCTTCTTTGCTCCAGCTGGATTTTCCAGAGATCATGTGCCAGAGTAGCTTGGCTCCAAGAGCTAGGTTTTGAGTTGTTAAACTTCTGATCTGAAGGCCACCTTCTTTCTGAGGTTTTTTGATCTTTTCCCAGCTGACAAGATGAAGTTTATTCTCATTCCCTTTCCCTCCTTCCCATATGAATTTCCTTAACAACCCTTCAATCTTGTTGACTGCCGAACAGGGAGCAAGCAGAATAGAAGATTGATATATGGGCATGCTATTGAGGACTGATTTGATGAGAATAGTTTTACCTGCAAGGTTGAGCCAGCTGGCCCCCCATTTCTGGATTTTGCTTTTGATTTTGTCTACAATAGGATCCCAATCTGCTGAAGTGATTTTACTTTTGCAAATGGGGATTCCGAGATAAATGAAGTTATTCCAGTCTTTGGTTGAATTCATTCCCAGAGTTCTGCTGATGTCCCTTAGTTCCCTGGTAGTACAGTTCCAGCTGAAGATTTTGCTTTTGTGGAGATTTATTTTGCTCCCCGAGACTGTTTTGTACACTTCCAGTTCTCTTTTGAATTGCTCCGAGGAATGGACAGAGGCCCCTCCCAGAAGAAGGGTGTCATCAGCGAATTGGGCATGATTTATGTCCCTGACATTGTTTACAATTCTGAGCCCAGGGAGCACATGAATGTCTTGACTGAAGTTAAGCTGAAAGCTTAGGACCGAAGCCTGGATGGCATATAGAAGGGGAGAGAGTGGGCATCCTTGTCTTAATCCTCTGGAGGCTTTAAAGAAGCGAGTTGGTCTTCCATTTACCAGCGGGGCTATCCAAGGGTCCCCCACACATTCTTTGATCCAGCTAATGAAGTTGGTAGAGAAACCAAATTTAGCCATGACAGCAAATAGGAAATCATGCCTGACTCGGTCAAAGGCGTTAGCTAAGTCGAGCTTGATGACCATGCCTTTCTCTTTTCGCTGGTTGCTTGAGTGGATAGCTTCTTGAACGAGGATGATGTTATCCAATATTTTCCTGCCTTTGATGAAACCACCTTGGTTCTCCAGGATGATCCGAGGGAGCAATTTTTTCAGTCTGGTGGCGATAATCTTTGTAATGAGTTTGTAGCCCGTATTACAGAGGGAGATGGGCCTGAATCTGTCGAAGGCATTGGCTCCTTTTTCTTTAGGGATCAGGGCCAGAAAGGAGGAATTCGTGTTGCCTCCAAGTTTGTTGGTGTTCTGGGAGTGCCTAACCATTTTGAGAAGATCATACTTGATGATTGTCCAACAGCAGGTGAAAAATCTTGTTGTAAAGCCATCCGGTCCTGGCGCGCTGTCAGGTTTCATAGCAGCAAGGGCAGATTTAATTTCATCCATGGTGATAGGCGCTGAAAGGGAGATGTTTTCTCCCTCACTGATGAGCTGGGGGATAAGATCAAAGGGATGGGAGGAGGGGTCGAGGGGCTCTTCAATGGGAGCAGTGAAGAGGTCAGCGAAGGTTTCAACAGCTGCCTTTTTTATTCTCTCTGCATCTTGGATCACTTCTCCATCATACCGAATTTCAGAGACAGCTTTGAAGTTTTTCCTGGCTTCAGCTTGTTTATGGAAGAACTTGGTATTTTTGTCTCCGCTAAGGAGCCAGAGATTTCGGGACTTTTGTCGGTAGTATTCTTCTTCAGCCCTACAAGCAGAGAAGAAGTTCTTTTGCAAGGCTTCTTCTTTGGAATGGTTCCAGACAGACGCAGGGGAGGAATCAGATAATGCTTGGTGCGTTTCAAGTTCCGCTTGGGCAAATTCCCTGTTAGAGGCAGGAGAGGGAAGATTTTTGGCCCAGGCTTTTAGGGTCAGTTTGAGACGTTTTAGCTTGGATTCCCAGACGAAGGAGGGTGAGCCCGTGAGGTGGGTATTCCACGAATCTGCAACAGTTACATTGAGAAAATCATCATGGTGAATCCAGAGTGGGCTGAACCGAAAGGGGAGAGGGCCAAGATTTGGATCAGATGTTAGCTCAAGCAGAATCGGTCTATGGTCAGAGGTGTAGTGAGGGAGAATTTTGGAGGCGGCTAGAAGATTCAGTTCGAGGAAGGAGGATTGGACAAGGAAACGGTCAAGCCTTGCTGCTACATGGCCTGGCCCAATTCTTTTATTTGTCCAAGTAAAGGTGCCATTTATGGGTTTGATGTCAAGCAGATCCCAACCAGCGATGATGTCTTCTACCCATTCTCTAGAAGGATCTCTAACCGGGTTTCCTCCTTTCTTTTCATTAGCTGCCAGGGTCACATTCAGGTCTCCAGCTATGATAATGTTGTCTCTATTCTGTAGTTGAAGAAAAGCTTCAAGGGTGTTCCAGCACTCTTTTTTTTCCGCATACAGAACAGGGACATAGAGATTAAAGAGACATACCTTGTGTCCAGATTGCTTGTGGACCAGTTTTGTGAAGACCCAGTGATCAGCACGCTCTTCAGCTTCAATATCATATTGGAGGGGATCCCAGAAGGTGGCGATTCCGCCTGATGCACCTCTAGAATTATTACCAATCCCAACACTTTTTTTCCAAAATCTTTTTCCGATTTGGAGGGTCTTTATCTCCTCCATTTTAGTTTCCTGGAGTAGCAGAATCTCAGGCCTATGGATTCTGATTAGATCTCTCATTGCTTCTTCTTTCAGGGTAGATCCAAGCCCTCTGCAATTCCAGGAGATGTATTTCATTGACGAATTTGGGGTGAGGTTTTGGCCTCTTTAGAGGCCTGATTTGTACCTTTTTTGGAGCGGGTGTTCATGATGCCTTTAAGGGTTTTTTGAGAGCCTTCGAGGACCTCCAGGTAGGTTGCTTCTTCCCGTTGTTTCTTCTTGGATTTCCTTCCTCTTGGGGTTTTGATCTGGAGGGAGGGGAGGCCGCTGGTAGTCTCTTCTTCGGTATCTTCTTCAGGGTCTGATTCTTGCAGCTGTGGATCTTCATAAACTTCCTTGGGCGAGCTTGGCTTATCATTTTCTTCTCGAGTAGAGGGTATTTCACCAGGTTCTAGCAGATCTGCATTCAGGGCATCAGAGATCACCCTGTTGGCATGCACAGCCGCCCAAGGGACCCCGTTATCTGTTGGTTGCATCTCCTCAGAGCTGATGACCTCAGGACGGTCTTTGGGGCTTGAGATTATGACTGGATCTTCTTTTGTGGACTCGCTAGAGGGTTTGTTGGAACTTGAAGGCTGATTTTGCATGTTCATTATTTTCTTTTCAGGATTCTTTGGGATTGCCTTGCCTTTCTTGACTTTTTTCCATCCTCCTTCGTCATCTGAGACCTGATTTTTTGGGCAGTTTCTTTGAAAATGACCATGTTCATGACATTGGCGGCATTTGAACGGGATCTGTTCGTAGTCGAGCTTTTGGTAGTATATCCATTCTCCTATTTTGAGTTTAATAGCTTCAGGGAGACCTGCTTCAAGATCAACTTCGACACATATTCTGGCGCATGAGTATTGGCCCTTTTTATCAGCTTTGTCAATGTATTTTCCTAAGGTGTTTCCAATTTTTTCCAGAGTGGGAGAGTTCCAGCAGTGAATAGGAAGGTTGGGAAGCCTTACCCAGACTGGAACTTCTGTCGGTACATCTGTTTCTGCATTGAAGTCGGGCGTCCATCTGTTGAGGTATAATCCTTGAGCGCCCATGAAGTATGGGCCATTTCTGAATATCAGATCTCTGTCTTCTTGGGCTATAAACTCAAAGATAAAGAAGACACGTCCAACAGGGTAACAGGTGACACTGTTCTTTAGTTGGGGGCGCCAGTTCCTTTGAATCCAGTCGTCGGTGGTCTTGGTTGAGGGCCAAAGCCCCATAAACTGTCCGACTAAACCCCTATCAGCAAGGGCTAAGGCGACTTTGATGGGGATTTCACCAGGCAAATCGATTTCGGGGATGGAGTCAAGCTTTTTGATGAATTTTGGAACTGTGGGGGCTTTGGGTTTAGCGCCAGAGGGGCGAAGGAGCATGTTGAAGGCGTCAGAGGCTGTGGGAGGGGGAAGCCCTCCCCCGAACGCCGCCATCGAGCGCGAGAGCCGAGCAGCAGCAGCGATGGTTAGGGCATAGCAGAGCGCCGTCCCGTAACGTCCATCTCTTTTGAGTGTCATATTGTTATTATGCATGTCCATGGAATAATAATAATGGTAAAAAATGAAACTAACATGGGACACATATGGTGTACAGTGTGTAAAAGATGGAGATTTATTAAACCATTTATTTATATTTATCAAATGAAAAAGAGGTACGGGATGAAGCAATAAAATTGACACTTTTGGAATTGTAATTTACAACTATGAAATTTAAATTGACATCCTTTTGAATTGAAATTCAAACTTTTGGAATAATAAATCACACTTTTGAAATATCCAATTTAAGGGAAACATGGGACATGGTACAAACAATTATATGCAATTCATGGACCCAAAATTTATATTGTAGGTCATGCTAGATAAAGGAACACCACAACTGTAGGTCTTTGGGGACTCACTTATAGTTATTAATTGGATGAAAATCCTATTGAATTCTTAGAATATTACATTGCCTCCATTTGAAGAACAACTCAAGGAGACCTCCTTGCATCTCAATATGGAAAATTTATAAATATCTTAACACTTCTAGTGATGTTGTGTCCAATCTAAATCTTATACTTCCTATGGGCCAACTACTTGTGGAGGTGTTTGTTATACCCTTATTTTCCATCCTTGAGGTATATAAGAGACTCACCATGATTGTTATGCCTTGAAACTACCTTCCTAACCCTTGGCCCTAAGCATCATTGTCAATTTCAGCCCTATTGCTCCCTATACACTATGTAGGGTGTGATAACCTCTCACTTTATATCCTTGCACTACATATAGAGAGTCACCCTATCACTCCTTGCAATATTGACATGGATAGATAGCCTCAGAACCTTCATATTTGGTTAGTTTTCAAGGAGATGACTGTGATGACTTGGATCCATTTTTCATCAGCTTTGGAACTCACAATCCCAAATCCAATGTGGCAAGCCCTAGTAGTCTAGATTCATTCCATTTTACTCCTCCATAAATTTATATAATGAAGGAAATTAAAGGGGAAAAGGGAGACTGAAGAGAGCATTGTTATGTTGTTGAATGCGAGAGTGAATTCTTGAAGTTCTCATTGATATCATTATGTTTGTATGAGATCAAGAACCGATTGGAACAATGATCTTGGAGAAGACTTTCATCATGACTCAAGGTATATGCATGATGTGTATTTCTCATTGATTTTATATAGATATATGCACCCCCGCACCTCCACTTCATGCGTGGATTATTATTTTCATTGTGCTTATGGTCATATATGTTATATGGGGAGTATCTAGTTCATCCTTGAGTAGATAAGATTAGATATATTTTGTATCTTCATTGACTTGATATTATTTATATCTTGAATTTTTTAATTCTGATGAGGTTTGAGATGGGTATTATTGCTTGATTGTGTGTAGGAAGCAGGTGCAAAGGATCTAGGGAAAATTCCATCATATCTACACTAAAGGGGAATATACATCAATGGGCATCATTAGTGAGTATGCGAATTACATTTATACCTTCTCTTTCTATATGTTATAAATATTGGATATAGGGAGGAATTCATATAGGTATACCTATTATTTGTCTTGGATCAAGGGAAAGATATCCAAGGGAGATCATTTACATCTGCAAAAGGGAAATCTATGCAAACATTTCCACTGAAGGGTAATATTTTAGAAACTAGATTAGACATCTCATAGTAACAATCTATATGTTTTTTATATCAATGTACATCCTCATAGTATATTTTGAACATTAGATAATTGTAATATATCTATAAGTAAGCATTTGTATGCATTGTGGAAATCCTTTATGATGATACATAAATTGTATTTTACATGTAATAACATAATCTACAATGTCACTGAATTTGCAAAGTTGTTATGTTGAGGGAAAAAATTTCCTATATTTTGTAATGTGTCTAATGCACCTAAAGATATTGCTTTTCATTCTCTCTAAAATAAAGAATATATTTTTTTCCTATGAAAAATATATATAGGAAGAATATATTTATTTATATAATTGTTCTTATATTTATTTGTAAATATGGTATCCTTCTCATTTTATAAAATAGTTTTAATATTGTGAATAAATTTACAAATATTTTTTCTCCTAGGAGGTCATAGGTTCAACTTTGGAGGGAGGTAGGGTATGTGCACCTATGTAGACATTAACAAATAAATCATTTTGTAGATGTGGTCATTTTCCAAAAAACAAGAGGGTCTCATACAACAATTTGGTGTTTAGCTTGGTTATGACCTTAAAAAAATTATTATTATTACTATTATAATAATATAGGAATTTATTTATAATATTGTATATATTATTATATGTTATACTTGTTACAAAAAATTCAAATTTATAAAAATGATATAAGTGTTATTCAATATAATAGCAATTGTTGAATATATATTTTATACATACAAGTAGTATTTTATAACAAGTCATCCAAAATACTCCTTAGATGGGGTGCTTGGGAGACAAGAGGGAATTCACTAGCTCCCACATCCAACCCTTAAAATGACACCTATCTTTCCAGGTGTCACCTCTTAGAGCAAAAGAACTTATGTCGAACAAGTAAGGTTGGGAACCACCCCTTCTCCGAGTCATTTGAACACTACTCCATTGAATGTTAATCACCATTATCTAATAAAGGGATCCTACAATCTAGATTACTACAACCATGGTTTATGTGAGTTTCATCTTCGAGGTGGTGGTAGATCATTGTGTTAGTAGGAACATCATGATCCATCAAGCCTCTCTAGAAGCTTCCCTTTGTTTATACCATTGCACCATTCCTTGTTCATCATTTGTGTAGGTTAGTTTTGGAAACTCTCCATTTCCTTCCCTATGCGATGATATCCATTGTTCCTTTTTTATTTGGAATGGTAGGTTAAAGTAATGGGATGACTATATTTCCCCCTAAAATTGGGCTATATGTCTCTCCGTTCACTGCATCCACCACCTTAATAAATATACTTCAACTCTAGTTCTCTCACCTGAGCACTGCATTCCCATCTCCATTCCCTGCTGTCACATTCTTGTTGGGGCTCTAGTCTCGACTCCCCCAAATCCCTACAATGGCCTCTCTCCTACCATCACCCCTATTCACGGTGATAAAATCCATGATCCATTAACTATTCATCTTTAAGTTAGTCTTCGTACTGCTCCTTCTTTAAACATACGTCAATTTCTTATCTACGCTTCAACATATCCAATGGAAGGTGGGGCTCTTCTTTAAACATACATCAATTTCTTATCTACACTTCAACATATCCAATGGGAGGTGGGGGTCAAGGTTGTCATGTGAAAAGGGACCGCAAAACTTATTTTCCACCCATCGTTTTAGTGGAATCGAAGGAGGCCAAAGTGACTTATCTCTGCCAAACCCCAACTCGCATAGAAAGAGCCAAAGTGACTTATCTCCACCAAACCCCTACTCGCATCGAAAGAGAAATTGCACGACAAGAAGAATGGGTAAAAATAAAGGAGGAATGCACCCAAGATTAAGAGATCAAAATAAATACGGGTCCTTGGATCCCTGACCTAAGAGCCTCTCAAACATGTGACATAAACTATTATAGGACCATTTCCCTCCATTGGCAAATCAAAGCTCTTCTAAGTAAGGTACTCTTGGTATAAAAGAAGAGAGAAATGAGTTGGAACCCGAAATGGAACAAATCCACAATCACAACTGGGAGATTAAACAACATAATATGAAAATGAAAGAAAACCTCAACATATTTCTCAAGGCCACCACTCGATTAGATTTTGTAGCTCTAGATCGTCAATTGTTGCATGAGAGGAAGGTTCCTATAATCCATATTTCTGATGATGGCAATGCTTCTCAGTTTAGCAATGTTTCTAAAAAATCTTTGTATATACATGACATAATGGCTATCTCTATAAATTTTACAATATTATGTTGATAATTAAAATTGTGAATACCAATTTACTATCTGATATATGGTCTAATTTCTCTTAAGTCTAAATCTGAAACTCTGTAATATTTTATTGGTGATTAATATAATTCCTACTCAACCTAAAAAAACAAATAATCCAAAAACATAATATTGATTTCTAGAATGTAGTCATACTCTTTAGAAATCATGGATAATATGATAAAATAGTAGCTTTATATTTAATTAAAAAAAACATACATGTAAATAAATTTAAGTATTAGATCGATGACAAATGGTTTGATTAATCATATTCTTTTGGGGATTAATATAATTCTTACTCAACCTAAAAAACAAACAATCTAAAAAATAATATTGATTTGTGGAATGTAGTCATGCTTTTTAGAAATCATGGATAACAATAGTTTCAATTTTAATTTAGAAAAAAACATATATATATATAAATAAATTAAATTATTAGATGGATGAAAATTGTTTTCAGTAATCATTTTACATGATGGAGAAAAAATATTTTAATAGGTGGTGGATGCTCTAAGTGATAGACTGTTTTGTCAATCATTTAAATTTTTAATCCATTTATATATATATATATATATATAAATTTTATATATAATTTTTTTGATAAAAAATAAATTATGATTTTATTTTTATAAATTATATTAAAAATAAATAATATAATGTTATAAATTTTATTTTAATAATATATATATATATATATAAAAGCTATGCGTGCTCTTATATTACTATATCAAATTAAAAGATATCCTCTCCACCACTTCACCAAATTAATTGGACGCTTTAGCACAATTGTAGGTATCTTATCCAACACTTCACCATAGCCTAGGGTAGAGTATGAATAATATTAATTTGTTTTATTAAATGATCTAGGAATAAGAGATTTTATAGATTAATATTTATTGTAATGATTAATTTATAATATTTATAATTTTAAATATTTAGAAAAAAAAATTGAATGTTATATGATTTTGGAGTTTTTAATTATTATTATTAAAATAGATTTAGGAGTGTGAAATATTCAATATTCTCATTATAAACATAATATATAATAACAATCATTAATATATAAAATTTATAATAATATATTTAGAGTCATTCAAACTAAATGAATTTCACCTAATATTCAACCCTATAATCATTATTTTATATATATTTATATATTCATAAATATAAATATAAATATATCCATATTAAACATGTTTAGAGTCATTCAAATTATAATATATTTACACTCATTGAAATTAAATGAATATATTTAAACTCATTTATAGTCAACCCTAACTTCAACTACTATTTTACATATATCTATATACATAGTATTTCTTAACTATAATTATATATATATTTATATATAATATTTCTATATTTTAGATAAACTTGAATTAATTAAATTAAATTCATTCAAATTATAACTCTAATTATTATTTTATAAACATTTATACATAGTATTTCTTAATTATTATTTTATATATATCTATACATAATATTTCCATATTTTAGATCAATTTTAACTAACTGAATTAGACTTATTCAAATTAAATAAATATGTTTAAACTCATTCATTCAAATTAAATAAATGTCACCCAATAGTCAACCTTAACTTTAACTATTATTTTATATATATCTATATACATAATATTTCTTAGCTATAATTTTATACATATTTATATTTAATATTTCTATATCTTAAATATACCTGAACCAACTAAATTAGACTCATTCAAATTAAATATTAGCTATAATTTTATACATATTTATATATAATATTTCTATATCTTAAATATACTTGAACCAACTAAATTAGACTCATTCAAATTATAACTCTAACTATTATTTTATAGACATCTATACATAGTATTTCTTAACTATTATTTTATATATATCTATACATCATATTTCCATATTTTAAATAAATTTCAACCAACTAAATCATATTAACTACTCATTTTTATAAATCCTTCATCGATAATCATACATTACAATCCATTACAGCCATTCCATTGTTAACATTTTTAATAATCTTTCATCGGTAATCATAAAGCCATTCCAGCCATTCCATGGTTAACATTTTGAAATTATTAAAAGCTATATTATTATTAATTTTAAGACATTTTATATCTCTTAATCATTATTAAATTAAAGTTTATTGTCTCTATAAAGCAATATATAAATAAAAAGGTTCACATCGAAAGATGGCATATTCAACGCAAACCACATTATTTGAAGTATAATAGTTGAATCAACCACTTTGATGACAATCACAGCAAAAATGGTGGGTGCTCCTGAGCAGCTTTATATAATTTCGCCGATACAAACCAAACATTGTTAACAGGAGAATGATAATAATGGAGGAATTGCCGTCGATGTTCCAGCAAGGGAAGATTGCTCAACAACAAATTCTTGAAGATGGCGGCCTCTTTCCCATGCTTCTGCTGCCCCCATCTCCAGGCGGCCAAGAACATCAAGATCCGTCGATTGGGCCCTTTCTCAACGCCATCCAACAAAACAGAGTGTGGATCGACAATCAGCTAAAAAGGGTTGGAGCGTTGCTGTTTAGAGGGTTTCCAGTGAGAACTGCGTCTGATTTCAACGCACTCGTCGAAGCATTGGGATGGGAAGAACAGCGATATATAGGTTTAGCTTACAGGACGAAGATTGAAGGAAGAGTGTACACTGCAAGCGAAGCTCCTCTGCATCTGCCCATCAATTTCCATGATGAGACGAGTTCGGTGAGTTGATTGCACTATAGATAGAATACTGCTTGGAATTGGACAGAATGATAGAATCTTGTAATCGTAAATGTTTTTCATTTAGGTTTTCTAACTTGTTTATTCATGGCCAATATTATCCAGCCTACTGCACACCAATTGAATATTAACTTATATTAACTTGTTTTGACATTTACAAACAGATATACCTAAGTCTGTGTTGTTTTCAAAACAATAAATAAGCGGACAGATTCATAATTTTGTGCCAATAGGCAACACTGAAACTTTAAAAGTCGCGTCATGTTTTTTGGTTATTTGGGGAAAAAATGAATTTACGTTAATCCTCTAACAAAATAATCTTTCTTTCCTTAATAAATCCTTGTCTGCTCCCTTGAATGCCCACAGCAGTGCTAACATTATCAAGGCTGATCAAATTCCTGATCAATGCAGCACAGAGCCCTTTGACCTAACACAATATTCATTCTCAGAGAAGTTGTTAATTTGAATTTTATCTTTTTGATGAATAAGGAGTTAAGACAAATCTCTATTAATTCTATGTACGATAAACTAATGCTTTGTTTCTTCATATTTATTCTTGATATTGTTTTTCCTGTAAAGTTTCCCGAGTTTCCTAACAAAATAATGTTCTTCTGTGAGATCGCTCCTCCGGAGGGAGGGCAGACAGCAATCGTATTAAGCCATAAGGTCACCCAAAGAATGGAACAGAATTACCCACAACTTGTAAGAAAACTGGAGAAAGAGGGGTTGATCTATCCTCACAGTTTTCCTCAGGGAGACGATCCTCAATCCTTTTTAAAGGGTTGGCAATCCCATTTCCAAACAAAGGATAAACAGGAAGCAGAAAGCAAGTTCAGGTAAGCAGAGCACAATTGCATCTCGATTTTTTTAAATGTTTTCTTGATTTGATTTCTCCTGATTACGTACATAGCTTCTCTAGGGGCATTTACACATTTTAATTAAAGGATAAAAAACTGACCATGTGGTGAGGTTGTTGCTTCCAGGGCTCAATTGTTAGGTCGTCCACTGCACAAAGTGAGGTGGGGAGATGATGGCAGAATTTTATTTGAAGTGGGACCTATTGCTTCCGTCAGAACATTTGACGGAGACACGGAAAAGAAAGCCTGGTTCAACCTTATAGCAATAACAGGAACACCTCCAATGTTTGGAGATGGCTCTCCGCTTCCTGCAGAAGCAATTGAATCATGCATCCAGATAATTGAAGAAGAGTGTGTAGAGATAAACTGGGAAGTTGGAGATGTTCTGGTGCTGGACAATCTGTTTGTACAGCATGCCAGGCGGCCTTCAACCCCACCCAGGAGGGTGCTGGCAGCCTTATGCAAGTAAAGTACTATCAATTGTCAGCCTGATAGATACTCATCTATATTTAAATTATATTGTGACTGTAATCACAATATAATTTAAGCGAATGGTTTATAATCTCAGTGGGGGTGATTATAATCACTCCCTTGGCCATTTGAGTTGATGGTTTTCAGGTTCCTGTAGGGTATGCTGTTGCTTACATACATATTTTCTAGGCTACGTATATTGTGGTCGTTTTGTGTGTTCCGAAGGCTGGTCATTGTTTCCCGTTGTACTTTTCTGGGGTTTCTATTTTGTCACTCCGCCGATACTTTGATATTGTCAGTTTGGGGGTGGCGATCATGGCTTTCACAGCCTGCGCCATGTTTCTCCCATTGTTGATTTGTATATGTCTCCACTATTCGGAAGTATTGTTCAGACCTCTGTGTGTAGCAGATTTGAGACTATTTTTGCTGAGGCTGTTTAAACTGATGCGGCCTCCGTATTTGTATATTCCTCTGATGGTATTTGTGGTTTCTCTGCTTTGGATGGGGTTGTCTTCCCTGGAAAATGGGAGGGTGTATAACTTGTATTTGAGTCTGATTTATTTGATTTTGATTTTTCTAAATGGTGGTTACTTGGAAAATGTCAATCTTTATTATTTTAGCTAGACAATCAAGATATGATTATAAATACAAGAATACTATGTCATTTATAACAATTAAACCTCCCTGAATAGTGTAATAATCATTCTTCTCAATCACTACTTAAATTATAACCAACTAATAAACATTTTTTATTTTGATTTTAGATGGATAAAATATTTTTTTCTCCCAATCACTAAATAAACTATAACTAATAAACATTTTTTATTTTAACTTTAAAAAAATAAAATATATTTTTCTTTTAAATTATATTCTGATTATCAGATGACTTTATAGCTGGGATCCATAAGATAGACTCTGAATGTGGAGAAGACTAATCTCCTAGGTTGAGTGGCTCCCTAGACGATATTTATATTTTGTTTACTTTTTATTTTGATGTTTAATTATTATAATAAATATTTTTTAAATTAGAATATGATTTAAGTTTCGATTATTTTGAATTTATTTTTAAATTTAATTTTAAATTAATAATACTTTTAATTAAAATAATAAATTTTATAATTTTGGTCAAATTTTATTGTTGTAGTATTATTAATTAATGTAGTATTTTCAAGTAAGAGTGTAGTAATTAAGGTTAGAAATACATTTAAAATATTAAATAATAGTCAATAAAAGATATTTATATTTTTTATAATTGCTATTCATAAATTTTAATATAACTTAACATTGTTTTTTATTTCTAATCACTATGATTGTTTATTTTAATCTCTTTTAAATTGATGCATAAATATAGAATATATAGTTTTATATAATGAATCATTTAATAAAAGATTTTACTATTTTATAATTTTTTATTTTAATTATATTTGTTTAATTTCATATAGTTATATTATCAACCAAAATTATATCCAAACAACTTTGAAAAGACATAATTTTATATTAAATAATAATAAGTCAATGCTACATCATATTTTTCATTAATCTAATATTATACTTCTTCACCTCCTAATAGTTTTATATTAAATAATAATGAGACATAACGATATAACCATTGACAATTTCAATGCTACATCATATTTTTCATTAATCTAAAAAAACATTGGGGTGATATTATACTTCTCCACCTCCTCAGGTTTGATCATTCACCATCTTAATGGTATTGCCATTTAATTATAAATTATGGATGCTTGTATTATAGTGTTTAGAGGTAATATGATGAAAGAGACAAGGTTCAATCGTTCACCAGTTTAAAGAAATTGTCATTTCAAATGTAGATTATGGATGTTTATTATAGTTTTAGGTAGTAGTATTATAAAGTGCAATTTTAAAAATATTATTTTTATGATTCTTACATTTTAATAGAAACATTAAAGTGTTTTTTATGGTTTTAAATAATCATTTAAAAAAATAAAAATGCACAACAATATTCTGTTTCTTTCATTTCTAAATGTAATATATTGTTGCTTTGGCATTCTTTGTTATGATCTTTTGGAAAAAAGAATGCATTATTGCTTGTGAAAGCCAAATCAAACAAAAAAAGATTAACTAAAGATTGTAATCTTCAAGATAGGCTAATGTTAATTTTATTTCAAATATTATCAAGATGTATGTTATGATTGAAAAGAGTTTGAATCTAAAAAAAAATTCAAAAATTGATTTTTTATTAGGTTTTTTAATGTTAAATTAAATAATTAGAATGTTAAAGCTAATATATTTTTATCTTGTTTGGTTGCTCTGATTTTGACTTGTGTATTAATAGATTAATATGTCTTCATCCTCAATATAAATCTTATAAATTGAATAAATCATTTATAACCTCTCCATATAATATACTATATATCTGCATAAATTTCATATTAAATTTGTTGTCCATAAGTTATGTTAAATGTTAGGAAAACAACATTTTAAGAGAAAAAAGTCAAATGGAAAAAACGATATCTTCTAAAAAAAAATTAATATTATTATTTAACTTTAATTTCAAATTACTTTATTAATGAAATTTAGGAAAATATTTATTTGGTATATACATTAATATTATCATTTAACTTTAATTTCATATTACTTTATTAATTAAAACTTAAGAAAATATTTAGTTGATATATAAACTAATATTATTATTTAATTTTAATGGATATTATTTTATTATTGAAATTGAGGAAAATATTTATTTAATATATAAAATAATATTATTTTATTAATTAAATTTTAAAAATATTATATATATATATATATGTAATTGAGTAAAAATCAAATTCCAAAATATCTTTTGTTAATGTAAAAATATTCATTACATTATATGATTATAAGAATAAATAATTAATAATTAATATCAATGTACCATGAATAAGAACTAATCAATCTTATGGACAATGATAGATTATGAGATGGTGCACATGGTATAGTAAATGGAGAAGGAGTAAATGAAATGATTAATGGTAAATTGAAAAGGAGTAAATAAAATGATTAATGATAAATTGAAGATCAACACATTTTTTATAAAAAAAATAAGATATTTGTTTCGAGGTGTATTAGTATGTTTTTTTTTATTATATTTATGATAGAAAATTTATAATTATATTAGAGAATTTAAAAATATTTTATAAATAAATATATTTAAATTTTAGATATATTTTAAATAAGTAAAATGTTTTTTATTTGTTTATTTATATATTGCATTATTTTTTTAAGCATAACAATTATATATATATATAACATAACATCAATATATTTTTTTAATATGACAACCATATTATGTAAAATAATAACTTAATGAAAAGGAAAATCAATGAAAATAAATTATTTTTAAAATAATTAAAAAAATACAATTCCATAGAAAACATAAAAATAAATTCATATTAAAGAATATAAATATATTTTATAAATAAATATATTTAAAATTCATCTATATTTAAAATAAATAAAATATTTATTTATATATTATATTATAAATTATAATGTCATCACTTACTATAAAGATGATAATCCTTTTACAAAAATAAGATCCAATTAAAGTTCTCATTAGTCACAGCAACAATATTCTTCCGTGGATATTTATGAAAAGTTCATATTGATTCATTATGTTTATCCTTCACGTGGAAGAAAAACTATCTTAAATAATTATTCAATTAGATTTTGAAATTAAATTTAAATGAAATGAAATTTACATTATGTTTATCCTCTGTCTCTAATTTTATTAAATGAAATTGCTACATTGTGGTCCATCTTTGTGATATATGAGCTACAATATGTTGTTACAACAAAGCAATTTAAAATGAACTTTGCATATGTATTTGCATTCCATAGTTGACTTATTTTTTTAGCAAATGGATTCTTCTTTATTAATATAATATAACATGAAAGAAAATAATACAATACCAATATGTATTCTTGTATATTTAAACCAATGCTTTAGATGAATTTCTCAAAACACACATTTCTTCGGTAGCTATTTTGATGTAAATCAGAGAACAACTCTTCTTCTTTTTGTTTATAAATCTTGTTATCTAGTTCCAATGGATGCATCATAATGGTATTTTCAATTGGGGAGATGGAAAGTTGAATCTACATGTTGATCGTTGGTGTTTGTTGCAAGACCTTGTGTGATGACGAGTTTGAATCATCAATAATTCTTCATTCAGTAATGTTGAATCACAAGAAATGTGGTTTTCAACAAATTGTATAATCTTTTCATCGAAATATGTCTTCAGTATTTCTCTCGATTTCTTGCATTGCAATGGACAATGGTTTCCAAATATTTTCGACACTGGTGAAAGTCACAAAAAAATTTGGTGTCCCAAGTTGTCTAATCATTGCAAATAATATTTTGTGCACATTTTAAAAATAATTAGGTGAAGCACGTGTATGTTCTTAAGACAACGCGATATGCAACTGATGATTTCAATACTTCATCAAGATTATTTTTGTACTTTACATCTATTTCAATCAATTTATTTCCTTTCAACTATCCGCATACAAAAATCCAAACACAACTAGAAACTTGATGTATGAGAATTTGAATTGCTTTGAAAAAAATATTTGTAGTATATGTCTTTAAGCCTGTAGAAGAATGTAAAATCTCACAATGTGCAATTTGTTGATATGTGAAAAAAATGATAATGTCTTCAGGTTGGATACAACCATAAAATAATTTGAGGAAAGTTAGCTCTTCTAAAAACTTGTCTTGGAAAATTCCAAGCGGATTGAAACTTTCTGATGGTGCAATTTGTATAATGGTGTTCTTCAAGACATTTATCACATGATTACCCATAGGCATGAACAAGTCTTTGGATATTGGTTCAATGTCTTCATTATCATCATAAGAAGAATTTTTTTCTTCAATAAATACATTTTCATCATAATCTTCGATATTTTTATTGAAAAGTGATTCCCATTCATCATTGATAAAAAAAACCTGAGTGTGATAAAGTGGAGTGTTCCACAAGTCATACAAAGCCACCATGACATTTTTTCTCATACATTTCTTGATAAATATGCATTTTTGTATTTCCATTTTTTTTTAATATTATTTCTACTGTCATTGAGTATGCTAAAGGTCTAGGTAATAGTTTTTGAACTATGCCTAAGTCTACAAGAGCATTTACAATTGTTCCAGTTCGACCAATTTGATATATTTTTAACAAAGTTGTTGTATTTGTGCAAAGGCAATTCTTGGTAATACTAATGTTTATTCCAAAGGTGTTAGGATCTTTATAGATCATTCTAATTCCTTATTTCATTGAATATTCCATGGTAATGCAAAGGTAGGAATTTTTCATCACAAATATATTTATAGCATTTTTTGCAAATTTATTCATTTAAGGAAATGACTTTTGTTACTTGATCAATTCTCATAGAATGAAAGCTTAATATCATCTCATTGGCAACTATATACATGTTCGTTTGAAACTTCATTTGTTCACAAATAGCACATATAGATGTTGGCGTGTCCTTAATTGTCTTCAAATATATTGATATTGCTTTCATTGCTTTTGTTTGTCTTTGTTTTGTAGTTCCAACTTTTCTATTTGTTGTTTTCTTATGTGAAGAGATATTTTTTCTCATCTGTCGGTATTTTTTGCAACTTTGCACACAATTTTCTTTATTCATTGTTATTAAACCATATATGACTTTGTTCATATTGTTGATTGATTGCATTGAAATTTTTTATTTAGATCCATTATATTGTCAAAAGAAACAATGTTTATGGTATTAATAGATGGACTAAGACAATTCTTTCCTACATTGCATTTAAGCAATAAATGAAAATGTTCATAAGAAGAACCCAAAGCTTGATACATTAGGCACATATTTTTTTGATGCAAAAGTTGTCATGAAAAATGTTTCAATGATACTTATTGATTCAACACTCCAAATATATATATTGATGTTAAGTAGTTCACACAACCATTGGATTGTGAAATTTTTGTTTTCTATCTTTCCTTCTTAGTACATGTTTTAGAAATTAACCAGATATCCTTACAAATTTCCTATTGATTTTAGTTGTTTAATAAAGCTATCATGAAGGTATCTATTAAAGAAAATTATTTCTCTATTATCACCTACAATGTATGCATTGCAAAAGGATTTTCTACCCATTTTCTTTAATAAGATACATCAAACCACAATCTAGACATTGCATCAAACCATGACTCATGGCCGTCATTCAAAATGCACGATGCTTTGTAAAATTAATTTTCTCAAAATACTTGTTTAATAGATGCCATATTATTCTCAATGTCCAAATGTTCTTGAGTACAATGATTAAAAAACACTTGTTCCAATAGATGATTCTTTTGTATGGAATGATTTATATTGCAAAAGTGGCTCAAAATGACCACAAGATGGATTTTGATCATGAAATAATATGTTTTACACATACCTAGACTTTGTTTGATTGAAATTGAGTTATTTTGTCATTTGTTTTTGTGACCAAACAAACAATGCGACATCTAGCCAACTAGAAAACCGTTTAGAAGACAACATATCACCCCCATAGTCCAATTTTATCATGTCTCTTTTGCAATATGAAGAAAGAGACATTCTATGTAAGTATGTCTCAATGTCTAAGACATTGTGTAATTCTTGTAAAAAAAGTGGGACTCAATTTTGTTCTTAGAGATGATAGAGTTAATGAGTCTTTAGAGTGTAACAAAGTTTGATAATGGTTCACTATACCTTCTAGTATTTTAATTGATGTATAGCGAAAATATAGCAAAACAACCAATATATCAAATAAACAATTTCCTGGTTCATAATGGAAATCTTATAATCAAAATAAATTGAACTTAGATAGCATGTGATCAATTGATTCAAAGTTTGATTTGATTAATCCAAATGGATTTTGTGCATGTAGGCTTATCAGTTCTTTAATAATTTCTTCCTCTATGTCTAAGTCAACCATATATGATAAAGTTGCATGCATGAAAATATAGATTCAATAAAAAATTATATAATACTAAGCAATAAAAGCTATAATGTTACACTCGTATGAAATTGTGTTTTTTTATTAAAGCTATTAAACAAATTTAGATATTATTAACTATGTCCATAAGAGTATAGCACGAGGTGGATATGAAAAAAGGTAACTAAGCACACAAATACTTATAGAAAAATAGGCATTTACAATGAGAAACACGTAACTATTTTGTAAAACTTGTATAAGTTTCAAAAAGACATAAAACAACAGACACTCAATTCTTTCACTACAAATGTTCTTGTGCCATTTTGTTGAGATAATTATCTAGTGAGCTATTTCCTAAAAAGACAAAAAAAACAAGCAAACTGACATGCAAAAAAAAGAGAAAAATATATGCACAAAGTTACACTGGAAAACAATTACAGAATTCATTAGCAATGACCACAACAATGTATCATCCCTCTTTTTATTAGGTTATGCATGGCCATACAATTTCTAGATTATTTTTAATCTACATTTATTATGTCCATGTGGTATACTCTTAACAAGAGTTTTAGTAGATTTGGGAACTGAGATTAATAATGTTGATGAGAATTTTAATACACTTGGGCATGAAGTTTTAGCAAATTTAAAAAAAAAATTAAATGTGTGCTACTTATAGGATACATCATAAAATACAAATATGCTATTGGACCTTTTCCACCATAAATCAAGCAAGTTTAGAAGTGGCATATCAGGTTTTTAATTTTGACTGCATCATTTTTTAACTGTAAGAAACGGTTTAATAGGTTTTGGTAGCAAATCAATTGCAACTTATTTTACACATGGTTATTCCATTTTGCTACATGTTTTCTTTCTTAATATAGTGGCTCTGCAAGGTGTTTCTTTGACAATTTCATCAAACATTGGAGCTCAAATGCCTATTTGATTAAATTTTGACATATTACGCAAAATTTTGTCACATCCCCCGTCACCCTGGTGCCCTTCAGAGGCGATGGGATACAACCTAATACATTTGTTTTTCCATAATTTGCTTTGTTTTCGCACACAACCGCAATGGCCTCCAATACACGATCCATAATCCACCCTGCCGCAATCTGTAGTCGGAATTCGCAAGTCGGATTGCCAGATCCACCTCTCCCATGAAATCACGCTCCCAACTTCTGTAATCCGCAATGTAGAAGTCGGAAGCCAAAATTCAATTCACAACCTCAAAATTACTAATCTGACTTAGGCAATTCCGCGATCCACATGCAGAACTCGGAAGTCGGAATCCTCCAATCATCGTCCCGAAGAATTTACTCCTCCACAATTCCGCAATCCACAAGCCGTGTTGTGGATGTCAGAAATCAGAAATATCATTTTGTTTCCCAGTGAAAAACCATCTTTCGTCTTCCGCAATCCTCCTTGCGGATGCGAAAAATCAGGATTCCAACCCGTCGATCCCATGGGAATATCCCTTCCAAATTATGCAATCCACCTTGCGGATTCAGAAAGTTGGAAGGCTAATCATTGTTGGAATATTCTCACCATACTTTTTTATATTTGCATGCATGCATTATTTCTGCATCCATCTAGTCATCATGCATGCATCGAGTCATCAGTATGGTAGTCTCCCCAGAACCTAGAGCATATGTTCAGCCCCCTAGAGCCTGTTTTAATCCCTTAGGAGCGCTCCTACCTACCTAGTGCACATTTTTTCCCTCACCTAGATGGCATATGCACCCTACTACACTTCTTGGATCACTAACAGTCAGTTGCAAGCATTTATTGACCATTTTATTCATTTATTGCTTAGTTTAACTACCTGTAGCTTCTAGTTGTTTCTATCAGAGTGCCAATTGACCTATTGACAACCTCATCAGCCTCATGCGCTCTCCTTGGAGTCTCCATCCCTTGATTTGTTCTCAAATGAATCGGTTAGACTTAGTTAGACTCATTTGACTGACTTTGACTATTTGCGACTACTACAACTGATTGGATGATGTCTCCAATGCTATCTAAGCCACACATTGAGGATAATTCGAATGACCTTAAGAGGAATTCCAATCCATTTGATTGTATTCAGTTATTATTCTACTTTCACAGTGCCATCTTACAATTGATGTATGATACAACAGTTTTTGTCATTTCTTGTGTTAATGAGTGATTATTGATTCAGCAATATTCTTCTCTTCTATGCTATTCTTGAGTGAGTTTTAGTGAGGTTTTCTCCAGCTGCATGATCTCTCTTGTAAAATATCACATGGTATTAGAGCTGGAGTCAGCTATTCGAATTGCAGCAACAGCAGTTGCAACAATTCTTTGAGCAGTTGTCTTTCATTGAGCACTAGAAGCCTCTGGATTTCCATAGCAATTCTTGGTGCAATTTTCTTGAATTAACTAGATCAATCCAGTGAGGTCTATCCAGGTGTGAAGGATCCAGTCACATGTGCTCATTGTCCTAAGGCAGTGTTCAATTTGAATTGCAGCAGACCTCCATTTACAATTCTCATTTGTTTTGCAGGTTATCTCCATCATTCAAATCCATCTTCAACATATTCGAATTCAAAAGCTACTATGGATCTCCATTGTTTTTGCAGGTTATTCAAAGTTATCTACAGTTGTCGCAGTTTCCTGTAGTTGTAGCAGTTTCAAATTTTTTTGTAGTTGCAGAAGTAGATTCGAATTCAACAATAGCTTCCATGGATCTGAAAGAAATTCCTTCTCTCTCTTCATACAACTATGAAGAATGGAAACCAAAGATGACAACATACTTGAAGAGATATGGTATTTTCAATATGTGTATTGGTGTTAAGATATATTTTGCTTCCTATGAAGAGGAAGAAGATTGGCTAGATGATTGTGATAGAGCCTTAGCAACAATATCTACTGCTATGCTTTCCAATATGGAGTACCTCATTAATACTGTTGAACATTCAAGTTATAACTGGACAAGATTGGACAGACTATTTGGAAAGCAGAAGGAAGAGAATGATCTTATCCATTTTGATAGCAAGCCCAGTAACACTGCCTTCAGTGGTCTCTCTACTCATGATTCGGCCTCAATCATTTATCATGATGAAGTTGTTCAAGATGAAGTCGAAATCCAAGGCATGATATCAGGATCTACTATTGCAAAATGGTTCATCACCAGTGATGAAGTTGATCCATTTTCTAAATCAAATTTTGAGCAAGACATGTGAGCTACAACTCTAGAAGTTGAAGAGACTTTTGAAATATCTACTTCCCATGAGCTTGTTGATGTGCAAGAATATGATATACTGAGTATTTTGGAGGTAAAATCAAATTTTGGACGTGATGCATTCACCATCCTTGATCCAATGCTTCCTATGAACTCCTATTTGGTCATTGCCACATGTTTTCAGAGTTTCACCAAAGATGGAAGACACCATCATTCACTTGGGCTAAAGTCTCATGCATATCCTTGTGATTTTGGTTTTGATATCACCCATGTTGGCTCAAAGGAGATCATAAGAATCCATCTATGAATTATTGGATCTTATTTGAAGTCCAAGCCACCACCATCATGTACTAGTTCATTTGGTTATGATCTCACCTATGTCGGTTCAAACGAGATATCAAAGAACTACATACACATTCATGGAGTTGATTCGACCTCAGTTGGTTCGAATCACATACTCCATAATGATATTCATATTTTTTAAATTGTTCCCACTGTGCTTGGTAGGAAGAGCAAGTTCAGGAAGCCTCCAGATTCACTTGTATCCATTCTTGGAGAACTCAAGGACATGTTTTTGGAGCATGATCCACTTCTTCCCAAGAGGAATATATTTTTTTTGAGAGAATGATAGATCCATATCCACAAGAACCTTAATTTCTAACACCTATTAGTGAAGAAGACCAAATGGAAGACCAAGATCCAGATCTACAGCTTGCAGTTTCGTTGAAAATCTTGAAGATCCAGAGAAAATTGTTTCTAATTTTTTCCAATCATATTTTTATTTTGTTGGTAGTTTTGTTGAAAATATTTTAAAAAAACTTGAATCACATATATTAGTTATGAAAATTGTATAATTTTGGGACAATGGGTATTTGAGCCTGCTGAATCTATTTCTAAATCCAAAAACACAATTTAAACACTTCCAAATTTTGATTTTACAATTTTTTTTCTATTGGATTTCTTCCACAACCCAAAATAAAATCCAAAACATAGAATAAATAAACTACTCCCTACATATTGTTTTTAAAACAATAAATAAGCAATCAAATTCATGATTTTGTGAGAGTAGGCAGCCCTGAAACTTTAAAGGTACGGTCATGTTTTTTTTGTTAGTTTGGGGAAAAAATGAATTTATGTATCCTCTAACAAAATAATCTTTTTTTTCTCAATAAATCTTGGTCTACTCCCTTGAATGCTCACAACAGTGATAACATTGATCAAGGTCGATCAAAAACCTGATCAATGTAGCATAGAGCGCTTTGACCTAACACAATCTTCTTAGAATAGTTGTTAACTTTTATTTTATCTTCTTGATGGTCAATAAATATAGAGTTGAGACAAATCTCTGTTAATTCTATGCACAATAAAATAATGCTTGGTTTCTTCATAGTTATTCCTTGATATTGTTTTTCCTGTGAAGTTTCCCGAGTTTCCTAACAAAATAATGTTCTTTTGTGAGATTGCCCCTCCAGATGGAGGGCAGACAACAATCGTATTAAGCCATAAGATCACCAAAAGAATGGAAGAGAGATACCCAAAACTTGTAAGAAGACCGGAGAAAGAGGGGTTGATCTATCCTCATAGTTTTCCTCTGGAAGACGATCCTCAATCCTTTTTAAATGGATGGCAATCCCATTTCCAAACCAAGGATAAACATGAAGTAGAAAGCAAGCTCAAGTAAGAATAGCATAGATTCATAACTAGCACAATTGCATCTTGATTTTTTAAAATGCTTTCCTGATTTGAATTCTCGTGATTCCATACATAGCTTCTCTAGTGGTATTTACACATTTTAATTAAAGGATAAGAAACTGACCATGTGGTGAGGTTATTTCTTCCAGGGCTCAATTGTTAGGTTGTCCATTGCACAAAGTGAGGTGGGGAGATGATGGCAGAATGTTATTTGAAGTGGGACCTATTGCTTCCATCAGAGCATTTGATGGAGAAAGGGAAAAGAAATCCTGGTTCAACCTTATAGCAATAACATGAACACCTCCAATGTTTGGAGATGGCTTTGTGATTCCTGCAGAAGCAATTGAATCATGCATCCAAATAATTGAAGAAGAGTGTGTAGAGATAAACTGGGAATTTGGAGATGTTCTCGTGCTGGACAATCAGTTTGTACAACATGCCAGGCGGCCTTCAACCCCACCCAGGAGGGTGCTGGCCAGGGTAATTTTTAAGGGAGAAATTTAGCCAATTGGCTATTTTCCAAGTTTTTCTTCATAACATATATTCACTATTTGGTCATTTTTAGTCTCTAATATCGCCTATATTTACATAAGATTTGTTTTTTTATCATAATATTCGCCAAAATTTACACATTTCAGTAGTAAATTGTATGTTTCATATTTAATATTTTCCTACCTATCTATATACATTATTTTTTCAATCCAAAATAATCGCCTAGGATACTATACTAAAGTATAATATTAGAATCCTTAAAAAATACCCTGGTAGTGATAGCCTTATGCAAGTAAAGTACTATCAATTGTCAGCCTGATAGATACTCATCTATATTTAAATTATATTTTGACTGTAATTGCAATATAATTTAAGTGAATGGTTTATAATTTAAGTGAGGGTGATTATAATCACTCCCTTGGCCATTTGCATTAATGGTTTTCAGGTTCCTGTAGGGTATGCTATTGCTTACATATTTTCTAAGCTATGTATATTGTGGTGGTTTTGTGTGTTCCGAAGGCTTGTCATTTTTTCCCGTTGTACTTTGACATTGTCTATTTGGGGGTGGCGATCTTGCCTTTCACAGCCTACGCCATGTTTCTCCCATTGTTGATTGAATTATTGTTCACACCTCTGTGTGTTTGTATCTTCCTCTAATGGTATTTGCAGTTTCTTTGCTCTGTATGGGGTTGTCTTCCCTGGAAAATGGGAGGGTATATAACTTGTATTTGATTTTGTTTCATTTGATTTTGATTTCTCTAAATGGTTTGTTAGAGGGCTAGTCCAGGGCTAGTTCATTGGGAAAATGTCAACATCTATTATTCCAGCTAGAGAATCAAAAGAGCATCATATCACATACAAAAATTGAACCTGGGTAATGTAATAATCATTCCTCCCAACCACTACTTAAACTACAACCAATGAACATTTTTTATTTTGACTTTAAAATGTTTCTTTTTTCTTTTAAATTATATTCTGATTATCACATGACTCATGACTTTATAGTTGGGATCCATGTAAGATGGTTTGTGATTGTGGAGAAGACTAATCTCTTAATAATGATTGACTTGCTAGGTAAAGGAGAATTTTATATTTTGTTTACATTTTATTTTGATTTTTTAATTATTATAATAAAGATTTTTTAAATTAGAATATGATTTAAGTTTTGATTAAAAAAATTTTAAAGATATTTTATTTTTAAATTAATAGTGTTTTTAATTAAATAATAAATTTTATAATTTTTGTTTATTGATGTAGTGTTATATAAGAGTGTAGTTGTTATGGTTAGCAATACATTTAAAATATTAAATATTAGTCAATATCATAAAACATTGTTTTTTTGTGTTTTTTATTTATAGTTAGTATTATTTTTTATTTTAATTTGTGAAATTGATGTATAGATATAAAATATGTGGTTTTATATGATGACTCATTTTAATATAAAATTTTATTATTTTATATATTTTTATTTACATTATAGTTGTTTAATTATATATAGTTATATTTTTAACTAAAATTACATTCAAACAACTTTGAAAAGATATATAATTATATTATTAACCAAAATGATATTCAAACAACTTTTAAAAAACATAGTTTTATATTAAATGATAATGAGACATTCGAACGGTATAACCATTGACAATTTCAATTCCTTCAATACTATATCAGATTTTTCATTAATCTAATAAAACCATTGTATGATATTATACTTCTTCACCTACTGAGGTTTGATCATTCACCATCTTAACGGTATTGTCATTTAAGTATAGATTATGGATGCTTGTATGATAGTGTTTAGTGGTAATATCATGAAAGAGACACATGGTTTGATCATTCACTATTTTAAAGATATTGTTATTTTAAATGTAGATGATGAATGTTAGTTATAGTTTTAGGTAGTAATATTATGAAAGTGTCATCTTACAAATATTATTTTTAAGATTTTTATATTTTAAAAAAAAGTAGTTTTTTTTTTATGGTTTTAATGTTTTAAAAGCAATTTTAAAAAATAAAAAAGTCCAGCCATGTTTAATTTCTTTCATTTCAAAATGCGATATATTGTTGCTTTGGCATTTTTTGATATAATTTTTTGAATAAACGAGTGCATTATTGCTTGTGGAGGCCAAATATGTTAACAAGATATTGCTTAGAAAACAAAAATAATTCAGGAAAGATTATAAGAAATAGGCTAATGTTAATTTTATTTTGAATTCTTCAATAAATATTATAAATATTATCAAAATGTATGTTAATATTGAAAAGACTTTAAATCTAAAAGAAAATTCAAAAATCAATTTTTTATTAATTTTTTTAATGCTAAAATAAATAATTCGAATTTTAAAACCAAGATATCTTTATATCGTTTTATTACTTTAATTTTAACTTGTATTTTTTATTAAATTTTTTAATGCTAAAATAAATAATTAGAATTTTAAAACCAATATATCTTTATATCATTTCGTTACTCTAATTTTGACTTGTGAATTGATAGATAATATGTCTTCATCCCTCAATATAGAGAAAATCAAATTCCAAAATATATTTTGTCAATGTCAAAATATTCATTACATTATATGATATATATTCATTACATTGTCAATTGAATTTATCCCGAGTGGTTGAGTACCAAAAAAAAGATAGATTATGGACAATAATAGATTATAAGATGGTGCACATTGTATAGTAAATGGAGGAGTGAATGAACTAATTAATGATCAATTCAAAACCAACACATTTCTTATAAAGAAGATAAGATATTTGTTTCAAGGTGTATTAGTATGTTTTTATTTCTATATTTATAGTAGAAAATTTATAATTATGTTAGATAATTTAAAAATATTTTATAAATAAATATATTTAAATTTTAGATATATTTTAAATAAATAAAATATATTTTATTTATTTATATATTGCTTTCTTTTATATATATATAAAACATGATATCAATATATAATTTTTAATATGACAACCATATTATGTAAAATAATGACATATTAAAAAGGAAAATCAATTAAAACAAATTATTTTTAAAAGAATTAAAATTAAAATTAAAATTGTTTTATAACTAAATATACTTAAAATTAATTTGATAAATATAAATTATTTTTAAAATAATAATAAAAAACATAAAAATATTATAAATAAATATATTTAAAATTAATCTATATTATAAATAAAATTATTTTTATTTATTTATATATTGTATTATGAATTATAATATCATCACTTACCATAATCCTTTTAGAAAAATCGAGATCCAATTAATGTTCTCATTAGTAAAAGCAACAATTGTCTTCATATTGATTCATTATGTTTATCCTTCACGGGGAAGAAAACTATCTTAAGTTATTTTATTAGATTTTGAAAATAGATATTTATGAAAAGTTCATAGTGATTCATTATGTTTATCGTTCACGTGGAAGGAAAACTATCTTAAGTTATTCAATTAGATTTTGAAATTTTATATCTTACAAGAGTGCACACTTTTGTCTTGCATATGCTTTCACTATCTTTTTTTTAACCATGGGAACAACAACCTCTCAAGGGTATGTCCAACAGCCTGCAAGCTAGATATACCAGAAACTTGTGACTTAGCAGGGGCCGAGACATCTCGAGACCCTTTGTCCGAGGGGTCGCCTACCCTTAAATCCTTGTCACAACAGGCCAATGAGAAACCCTAACCCCCGCCGGTTTTCAACCTGTGACCTCCACAGAGATAACACATGTTCTTAACCATTAGGCAAACTTTTGTCTTGCATACGCCTTCACTATCAAGTATGTGAAAAAGAAATGAGAAAGGACTGAGCATGCACACTTTTCTCATCCATAGGCCTTCACTACCAAGTATGAAGTATGTGAGAAAGAAATGAGGAAGGATTCATTGAGCATGACTTATATGTAAAAAAATCTTTTAATATGAAGGTTTTTTTATTTTTAATATTAATTGATATGGATCTTAAATCTCAATTTAAAGAGGGCCAAGAGGGGTCCAATTTTATCTTAAATTTTTTACATGTTCAGAAAAATTTAAAGTGCAAGAATTTTAATCACTTTGGTGTTTGGTAAATCTAGGTTTAAGATGAATCTATGTTGGTTTTATTTTTTTATTTTTTTATTTTATAAGCCAACATGAATTTTTTTAATTACTTTTTTTTGGTAATGTAACATAAAATTACATTACGTGGCAACATCTCTTGTATACTGGGCTGCAGAGCACCTACCTACTCTAGGTGCAAAAATTTATATTAATAAAATCGTTAATTTAAAAAGTATTTAATTTATGAACATAAAAAATTCTTAAACAAATTGTGAAAGATTCTTGTTGTAGAAAATCAAAACCAACTATTTGTGTGAAGATTGAGTTCAAACGGCATAGCTTTATATGCAAATGACCCAAATTCGCATATAAATGTGCCCTAGTGTTGATTTTCCTTCGCTATAGGTACTTGGTTATAACTAGAGAAAACATTTGTGAAGGAATAACATTCATGACTAGCGACTTCATTAATAATTTCGTTGGTGAAAGGTGTAGAAAACAATTCTATGAGTGTTACTTTATTTAAACCTCTAAAGTCAACACAGATCTCGAGTCTCTTGGGGTCATGTTTTTTTGGTTGGACCACCATAGGACTGGCCCACCTCGATTGGTCAGCATGATATATGATTCGAGCAACTAACATATTCTTAATTTCCTTCTTTACAATGACATTGTATTTATGGGCTAGCTTATACAGTCGTTTCTTAATAGGTTTTGCATCTGTCAAGATTTCAATTTTCATCTCTCTCATTTCTTGTACCAACCCTTTCAAATCTTTGTAGTCTCTGGAAAATACATCTTGATATTCTTTGGAAGGTTTGTTATTTATGTTGTTTGTTGTTCCAACCAATAATCTCCTTTTTTTTCCATTTTGGTTTCTTCGTCAATAAGGATATCAAATTCTTTTGTCTTTATTTCCACATCCATCCATTAAGATTCCTTTGATTCATCGATCGATTGGCCTTCTTCCTTGAATTCTGTAAATGGTGGGGGGAAGTCTCCAAGTTCATGGGAATCTTATTTATCTTTAATTGGAATTTTCATAACTGATTTTACTAGATGAGCTATCTAGGGTGATATTTTTTCCACTGAAAACTTTTCCCTAGAGTTTTATCATTCTCTAAGTTTGGTTGAGTCAGGAGGTAAATGTATTTCTTCTTGGTAGTCGTGACGATGTAACAATCGAAGCTTGGTCAGTCGATAACGGCGGTTGCATCAACTAGTTGTTTAGTCGGTGTGATAAACTAGTGAATTTCTTGGACTGATTCTTTAAGAAAATTCTTCCATGGGACATAATGGAAAATCCTTAGTAAAATTTTCTATGAGGGATCTCCAGTTAAAGGTTTCTCTCCTAGCTTCTTCCATTTTCTACCATTTATTGGGAAAGTCATCTAATGTGTTGTGGAATATATGAGGCCATGCTCACTCTTCTTGGTGTTTCTAACTTGTGAAATTGTTATGTAAACAAGTCCATGCCATTTAAATCTAGTAGGTCAAACACCGCACCATGCATGGTTAGATCTTTTGATCTATGTACTGTCCGAGCACAAGATAATTGAATAGAAAATTGTTCTCAAACAAAATTGATCTTGTTCTTTGACACCATCTTTATAGACACTCTTAGGATAGGTGTCCAATCATAAGAAATATATATTGTGAACAAATTACACATCATCTATTGTTGTAAAATGCCAATTGAAGGATCTATGAATCTAATCCAAAGTCTATCATTTTTTTCATTTGTGTATTGCCTAAAGATACCTTATGCATCATTCACCAAGCCATCTTCTATTGTATAGTTTCCTCTAATTAAATCAACTAACATATCTTTCTTTAGGACAATTGCTGAAGGGAGCTCATTTTTTTTCTCAAAGTCAACTGTTTCAATAACACTTGTATTCTTATCATATGCATGTATTGTATATGTTGTTGATTCCAAAAGTACTGGCATTTTTTTGTTATGTTATTCAACATCTTCATTTCTAAGGAAAAGGTATTGATAAATTGGATCATTTGGAGATTTCCTATATCAACATTTGGTTAAATAATAATAGATTCTCCTATTTGAGAGAAAGTTCTAATTCTATTGAGAATAAATACAAAAAGATTGTTTTTTTGTCTCATGCTTTCCTAGACTAGTTAAAAGTATGTGACATTTTGTTTCCAAAAATCATATGGCATTTTCGTGTCATGGAACATTGGTTTCTCAAACATCCAAGAATTTTGTACAGGTTGTGCTTGACAAAGGTCACCATAAAAAATAATGTAAATGTAAATGTTTTCGAAAGGAAATGTTGGTATGTGAAAAATTTATCTAAGTATTTTGATTATGTTATATAACATTCAAGAACCTATTAATGATGCTTCATGTTGGGCCCGGCCCAAGTGGGGCAATTTTGTACAAGAAGGATTTTGGAACTACGGAGCTAAGCGCAGTTCAGTTGAAGTACTTTTTTGTATAAGTTTTGGATGCTGCGAAGTTGTGCGCAGCGCAACGTCGAAAAAGTTGCGAAGTACAACGCTGCGAGGAGACAGTGCTAAGAAGTGTCTAGTCTATGGATATCCTGCAAGGTAGAGTGCTCGATGGAAGATGGCATGAATTCTAGTTAGACTGTCGATAGTCTATATTTGGTAAAGATGCGCCAGGAGTGCCAAGCAGTGGGAAGGAGCAAATAGGGAAGAAAACGAATGGTCGTACATGTGAAAGATACCACTACTTGAATCAGTCGCATGAGACCATTAGTGGAAGAATGGCTCGATGAAAGCGACCTGTTGGCATGCGAGCAACAGGAAGGCCGATAGTGACGTGAAGCATGCGTGGAAGACCGCCACGATGGAATATTCGCTACCAGGAACCAGCAGTCCGGTTTTGGGGAAACCGTGACAGTTTTGTAAACCTGATGGTTTTTGCCTGGAGATTGTAAAGACATGACCTATGGGCATGATCTGTAAATAAGGCATGATTTTGTAAGGTAAGGGTTGGTCATTGTTGAATATTGTTAGAATATTTGAAGTTTGAAGATATTGTAAAGGCTCTGCAGCTGAGTGCGCAGAGACCTATCTGAGAAAGAAGAGAGTCTGCTATTGAGTGCGAAGACTAAGAATTGTTGTACCCTTTCCAAAAGACAAATATAACAATAGTTCTTGTGGACGTAGCCTCCATCTGGGGGGCGAACCACATTAAATTCTATGTATTGTGATTGTTTTGTGTTTTGCAACTGCTCATTTGCTTAGTATGGATGTTTAATGCCGTAGTTATCTGTTATGTGATTGCTTTTATATGTATTCACTGCAGGAAAGATGGGAATAATATGTTAAGTAATACATGTGTGGATGAATGTTAAGTATTCAGCACTTCGAAGTCTTTGAATGCATGAATCTGTTGGATAATCACATAGTTAAGCACTGGATTTGAGTGTAGCATTGGAGCATGCAGTATTGTATGTATCATTAATTTATGTATACCATAACGATAATAACCTAAGTGTTGTCGAATGGATAAAGATAGTTAAGTAAGGTTGCTTAGAGTTGATCAAGTCCTAAAGTGGACGTGCAGTCTAGTTAACGCGCTGACCCATTGTGAGTGCTGAGGGGTAAGCTGTTGATAGCTTATCATCATAACACAGGAAGTACCCAATATTGCGCAGTCTTTGGATGTGCTGGTTGTGCAAGTGCCTCCGCTTTCTGAAGTATCTGACGCAAAGTAGAGACCTCGCGTAGTCTTGTGTCTGCAGCAAGAGTCCTTTATCACGCTACCCATCAGTCCCTTTGACACTCGCATGACCTGGTTGTGGAAACCTGATTCTGCAACCACCCCCTCAGCTTCACCTCGGGTGAGACCTCAGGTTGCTCATAGTCTGTTTCCAAAAGGGTTGGTGAATAGGGGTTTTGTTGGTTCCATGAACTGCGAAGTACCTGGGTCTACATTGGAAACCTCTAGATCAGTTACTTAAGCCAACAAATGGTTCCGTTGTCATGCTAAGACTTAGTGATGCGACAGTGTATTTGGAAAGTAATGTGTGGCGAAGAATACCAGTTCCCGTTGGGCTCAAACCATTAGCATCCTGAAAAGAAAGAGATTTAGGACTGGTGTGATAAGACTGAAAGAGATTTTGCAAAGAAAAAGAATAGACACCTGTGTCTCTCTTATGTAGAGTGGTTGAACAGATATTTGTGTTAAGATATTCACGAGATATTATGGGCTTCATTTGGAAACGAGATGCACGAGTGGATATCACAACTCGCAGAGAAGAAAAATTGTTTTCAAGGAGGAGAACCTACAGAGTGGACTCCAGAGTTCATTGCACAGCTCAAAGCAATAGAGAGCCTACTGTCACAAGCAGTCAACTTCTCGGTTGATAGCATACTTGAAGGATTTATAAGAGAATTTGTTGTAGACACGCTGAAATCCTACAGCCAAGCAGAAGCATACTTTTTCGAAGGATTCAAAGCTAAGTACTTGAACAATCTGAGTCTATACATTAAAATGATTTTAGCTGAGAAAGGCGTTTTAAGAATGCAGTATAATTTTTGAATCTGTCATGGTAGAAAGTATATATAGTGGCTCTGATGAAGAAACCCATAATTTGAGAAGTGGAAAGAGATATAAGTTTGATAAAGAAAAGAATCTTGAAGGACCTAGACTCCTCATGAATACCGAAATCCCATGTGACCTTACCAATCAAACCGCGTTGTCATCAACTACCATCCACCCTATTACACCTTAGAAACCGCCGGTTGTAAATACCGCACCCCCTATCTCAGAACCCACCCGCTTTGAGCGTCACACAACCCAATCCGTAGAACATCAATACTGGTAGCACCGCAGGAGTGGGTGCTCAGACCATTCCAACTCAGACTACTCAATCTCAGGATATTCCATAGAGTAGTATCCCTAGCACTATTCCGAGTACCACCTTTACTTTTTGTGCTCAGAACCCCGCACAGAATTAGAGCACTACTCAGGGTACTAAACAACAAGGAAGGAGAATGACAAATAACGACATAAAAATGTTGATATTCAAAGGAACGGGTCTAGAAGACCCTGATCAACACTAGTTTCTATGTGAATCCGTATGGAGTGTAAAGCAAGTTCAAGATAATGTTGTGAAGAGAGCGCAGCTCATCACTACTTTCAGAGACATAGCCTTGCATTGGTTTATGAAATATTCTCAGGCACAGCTGAGAACCCTAGTAGAAATTAAGGCCGCACTCAGCAGAGTTTAAGAAACCGAAATCCGAGTCGCAGTGCATAACAGAGTTAAAAGAAATTAAGCAGAAACCTACTGAGATGGTCTAGGAATTTGACCAAAAAATTAAGACATTGTTGGACTAAGTGAGCTTTGTTTTAGCTCCGCAACAGCATCCAGAATGGTTCATCGCTGCGTTGTTGCCCCACATCTGACAACCATTGATGCAGCAGAAGGTTGCATCACAGGCAGAGGCCTTGGAGATCACGATGAAGCTAGAGGATTCACCGATCGGTGAGACTAGCTCTGGGATCTCTTTGATCCAGAACTAGTTGACCATCTTGACATTAGAATTAAAAGGCATGAAGAATGGAAAGGAACAAAGATATGACCAGAGGCATGAGGTTTAGTGTACAGGATGTAAGGGAGAAGGTCACAACAGAGAGCAATGCCCCTTATTTCAAGATTATCGCAATAGTGGTGCGCTGAACCCAATGAATCAGAAGCATGCACCATGGTGTGAAATCTATAGAACCATAGGACACTAACCGGAGGACTGTTATCTAATACAGAAATACGTAAAAACACCAAAAAACTCAAACTACAATTTATGTAAATCATTTGGACATGATGAGTCCAACTACCGTGCATATGAGCTCATGAACGAAAGAAAGCAAGATATGGAAATGATGCAAGGTGTTGGAATGTACCACGTCCAAAAAGAAAATCAGCCAAAACAAGAGAATGCTCAGTACGATCAGGGTAGATATAGAGTTCGTGGTGGTGGATACCACGAGAGAGGAAGAAATGCCGGCCCAGCCCAAGGAAGAGGTTGCGGCTAGGTAATCTATTATAATTGTGGACATCCAGGTCATGTATCTAGAGATTGTTCCAACCCATGCACTACGTGCAATTATTGTAAATCCTTCAATCATGTTATTTAAGACTGCCCCATACTAGAGGTAGAATGCAGAAACGCAGAAGGCTAGAACCGCTAAACCCCAACATTCAGTTGATCGCACCAGAGAGAAGAACTGCGGATCCGAGTGTAAACGTGGTAACGCACAGTGGCACTGATACAGGAAGAGATAGAGGCACAGAAACTTCAACTTCGGGAAGCAGACTCTGGGTGAACCAGTGTGGATTAGAAAAGCTGCTGGGAGAACACCTGTTTTGGACATGCAGAAAAATAAGGGGGCATTCGAAAAAGCGCGGGACATGTTCAAGACACCACCACCCACCTCGTCGAGGACCCCATTACAAAGTGAAGTACCACAAATAGAGGATATTCCAGTGGCATATGATCACACGAGCACTACAACAGATACGGGTACCTCTGTTGTGCAGTTCCTACGGAGTTGCATGAAGTTATTAAAAACAGGAGATGCTCTCGTGGAATTTGAAAAACTACTCAGTCAGTATGAACCACACAGTGAGAAGGGGGCTGCCCGTGACGCAGTCCATGACATTAGGATCCCCAAAAGAACAGGATGGGAAATGAGGCTCACTGCAGAAATTGGGGACTACCATATGGATGAGATCATTCTTGATCTTAGATCCGAAGTAAATTTCTTGACCAAGCAAACATGGCAGCAGATGGGAAAACCAAAGTTACAGTGGTCACCTATACAGCTAACAATGGCCAATCAAGGGATAGTTATACCTTTGGGGAGGCTACCCAACACCGTTGTTGACATTGACAAAGTCTGAAGCTATGCATATTTCAAAGTGATTGAAATCGTGGATGACATCCATCCTTATCCAGCACTACTAGGTATCGATTGGGCAATAACTAACTCCACCATTATAAATTTGAAGACCATGAAAATGATATTTGAAAGCAATGATATAAGGGTCATCGCACCATTGCACCCATCGCAAGGTGAACGATATGTGGAACCGATTCAAGAGCAATCAAGAGCCCAAGACTTGGACTGTATTTACAATATGAAAACCAATGCTACTAATTATACTAATCCAACTATGTATGGAATGCTCAGCTGAAGTTGTGACAGTTCTTGCATCTTATACTTTGATGCAAGATTGGAAAACTAGCAAAGCAGATTGCATGAAGTATCTGCTAGGAGATGCGTGCGAATCACGAAGTCACTCCATTGGATTGGTAAAAAGGTAACTCCAATCCCTACCTATGATGGTTTATCTAATGTTTATTGCTTTATCAAAGAATATACTGTAGCAGTTGCAGATGAATACCGCGTATCAACATTTGACATGGCACTGTGCGAGACACCTTCCGAATGGTGGGTTGTGCATAAGAGGACACTGACAACATGGGATCAGTGCAGAATTAAGATGCAAATCAAGTTTGCTGAGAAGGTTACACTACCTTTTGAAAAATATAATGGGTAGACGGATCCAACGGACCTTATTGAAGCCTGTTCACAACCTTGGGTGGAAAGGCCACAGTGGAATGGGTGCATCTATTTGTGCATATGATGGAAGAACCGATTCCAAATAAGTGGTACCTAGACACGAAGTTGCACAGAGGCACAATAGATTGGTCTTTCCTAATCACAAGTTTCCAAACAGATTTTAGTTTCGAAGATGAATATATGAGTATCAATGACGTGCTACAAGTTATTAAGGAAAGAATATTCAACCCAAACTGCACACAGGTAAACATGACACTAGAATAATTCTTTGGACAAGACAACATACCTGCGCGCCTACAACCAGAATGGGAGGAGCAACTAGAGCATGCTCTTGATTTTTGTAACCTCATTGAAGAATCCGAGGATAAAGAAGACAGTGATGAGGAGGACCCGCACAACATAAAGATACCTGAATCAGAGGGAGTGTGTGAGGTAGAAGGACCTCCATTGGAAATTCCAGATATGAGTGGACCTGTGAAAACAAGAATAGTGAACATCGACACTAGCGAAGAGCCAAAGTTTGTAGCTATCGGAGACTATTGGGATGAAGACACAGTCGAGGAGGTCACGGGCATACTACAGGAATATCGAGAATTATTCCTGACCAAGTTCATAGAGAGGAAAGGTATCCTGGGAGACTTAGGAGTGATGAAAATTCCTCTTAATCCTGGTGCGAATCCTATGAAGCAAAGACCGTATAGACTAAACCCATGCTACAAAGAACGAGTTAAGGTAGAACTTGATAAGATGCTCGATGCATGGATCATTGAGCCTGTTCAAGAATCTGAGTGGATAAGCCTGATGCTTATCCAAGATAAGAAATCAAAGGGTGAGATCAGGATCTATGTGGATCTCAAAAAGTTGAATGACGCTGCGATGCATGACCCATTTCCTACCCCTTTCACAGATGAAGTGCTTGATAATGTTGGAGGGAATGAGGCATATTCTTTTACTGATGGATTCTCTAGATACAATCATATCAGGATTGATCTCATAGATAGGCACAAGACTACTTTTGGTACAGAATGGGGGTCGTTCCAGTACACAGTGATGCCTTTTGGTCTGAAGAACGCACCTGCCATATTTTCAAGAGCGGTAGTCGCAGCATTTAAAGACTTCATACATAAGTTTTAGAGGTTTATTTTGATGATTGGACTATTTTCAGCTTACTGAAGAACCATGCCGCGAACCTCAGGATGATGCTAGAAAAATGTAGACAGCATCAAATTCATTAAATATGAAGAAATGTGTTTTCTATGTTCCCTATGGATTTTGTTGGGACACATTGTGTGCAAAGAGGGCTTGATGGTTGATCCTGCGAATATCACATTCATTGTATGTTGATGTATATATAACTTCGAAATGTATTTCACCTATGTATATTGTACTCCTACAGAGATGGTATTATTCCTCTATACAGAAGGGTCGTCATTTGTATTGGCAAGTGTTGTAACTTGCTGTGATGGGTTATTAGACCACTGAGTGTGGGGTCGGCCCTGATTAGTTTAACCATGGGTTATTAGATCGAGTTAGACAAGTCAGCGCTCTTAGGTTATTGGACAGGACATGAAAAGTATAAATAGAGATTAGGAGATCTCTATTTAATAATCTCATTACTCACTCTTCCATCACTCGAAAAGTGGCACACATGTGAGGAGGAGGATTAGCTGCTAGGAGAATACTATCTCTTGTACTTTGGTTGTATCATTGCTCTTTCTATCTCTGAGGAAGTTGTGGGGTTTTTAACCTTTATGGTTTTCCCTAGTGAAACTATGTCTGTCTATTGTCTCATGTGATTGCTTGGTATGATTGATATGTTGTACATGTTATTCTCTCAATAAAGATCCTAGAGTATTGTGAATAAATACTCAAAAAATTAACATTGTAAACTTGCCCACAGCAAATTCAGTCAAGCAGTTACGCACTACATTGGGGCATACTGGTTATTACAGAAAGTTCATAAAGGGGTATGCACAGATAACCACAGCTATGGAGAAGCTGTTAAAGAAAGATGTGCCATTCATCTGGAACGTAGAGTGCAAAAAAGGTTTCGATACGTTGAAAAAGAAGATGGCCACTGCACCGATCTTAGTTTTTCCAGACTGGGTGAAGTCGTTTCATGTCCATGTTGATGTTTCATGTATAGCATTGGGCGTGGTTCTTGCTCAGCTAGGGGAGGGAGGTATTGATCATCCCATTGCATTTTCCAGTAGAAAGTTATCATCCGTTGAGAAGAATTATACCACTACTAAGCAAGAAGGACTCGCTATGGTCTACGCGCTGTAGAAATTCAGACATTACTTGCTTGGTGAACACTTCTCTATGTTCACTGACCATTCTGCTTTGAAATACCTGGTCAATAAGCCAATGTTAGGGGTGAGAATATGCAAATGGTTACTACTCTTTCAGGAGTATGACTTCGAGATTGTCGTTAAGCTAGGCAAGTTTAATTTAGGACCTGATCATCTATCCAGGATTGAGTCAGGAGAGGAACCTACAAACTTGGAAGACAATCTGCCTAATGTGCAGTTGTTTTCTATACAGGTTTCTGATGATTATTATAAGGACATCATTGACTTTTTGACTACTAGGCTCACACCGACAGAGTTCACTATGCAACAGAAGAAGCAGCTGGTCGTGCGAGCCGTAGACTTCACCATTATTACGGGCCAGCTATACAAGTTGGGACCTAACGAAGTACTGAGCATGAGAAACCATTCGTATTGATTGATGCACATTCAGGAGTCATAGGATGCCACTACACAGGGAGAGCTACTGCGCAGAAGATATTGTGCGTAGGTTTATGGTGGCCTACAATCCATAAAGATTTGAAGGAACATTGCAAGAGCTGCGATGTGTGTCAGAGGACCGGGAAGCCATCGCGAAGAGATGAAATGCCATTAAATCCATAGTTGAGATTGTAGGCCTTTGAGAAATGGGCCATTGATTTTGTGGGACCTATAAACCCACCAGGAAAGAGAACTAGTGAGAGGTACATTATTACTACAACCAATTACCTCACCAGATGGGAAGAAGCAAAGTTAGTGAAAGACTGTAACATAGCTATAGCCATAGAGTTCATTTTTGAAAATATTCTTACAAGGTTCGGATGCGTGAAGATTTTGATGAGTGATCAAGGCACTCATTTTCTGAACAAAACCATCGAAGCTTTGACTGAAGAGTTCCAAGTTCATCATCAGCACAGCATGCCTTATCATCCATAGGCGAATGGAACTGTTGAAGCATTCAACAAGGTGTTGGAGAATGTGCTAACCAAGATATGCAATGTCAATCGGGATGATTGGGACTTGCACATTCCCTTTGTATTATGGGCATACAGGACCACCTGCAAGAAACTGACAGGCCATACACTTTTCAGACTGGCTTTTGGGCAAGAACCAGTAATTCCAATGGAGTATATCATTCCCAGTTTGAGAATAGCTGTGTTTATAGGCATGGGAGACCGTGCAGTGCTAGAAGAAAGGCTACTACACTTGGTTGGTCTGGAGGAAGATCGCTTTGTCGCAGGCTTCCACGAACAAGTACAGAAAGAGTGTGAAAAAGCATGGCACGATTGCCATATCAAGAAAAAATCTTTCCAGGTAGGTTATCTAGTCCTCCTATATGATAGAAAATTCATGAAATTTCCTGGGAAGTTTAAGATGCATTGGCTTGGCCCGTATACTTTAATGCATGTTACTAACAGTGGCACAGTAGTCCAGTTAGCTACCTTAGTTGGAGATACTTTGCCAAGTTTGATAAATGGAAGCAGACTAAATCTATATCATGGTAGTTCGGCTTCGCAGAATCTTGCATGATAGAGGGAAGCACATTGCGCAGCACTGCTGAAGTTGTGCAGAAGGAAAAAAAAATAGAAGAAAAGAAAAAGAAGAAAAGCAAAAGAAAAGAGGAAATATGTAGTTGCAAACTGTACAGGGAAATTGCGATGACCAAGATTACACGAGAAAAAGACTTAGTTCAGAAGCAAGAAATCAGGCACCGTGAAGAGACCGTGCAAGAGCGATCAGGACCTGTCGTGTATTTCGATGCAACACTCAGAAAAATAGCCATTACAATGTTGGTCAAAAAATATAGCCATTACTAGCAACTGCTTGGGTATTTAACGCACAGATAGTCGTTATGAGCAAGTTTATGATGGAAAGGACTGAAGGATCCACCGGATTTGGCCAACAGATAAAACAATTAACACCTATCTAGCCATTGAGGGACACAGAGGAGGGTAAACTGTGCCTATAAGTAATGCCGCATTCAGACTCGTGGGTGTTACCAAACACTTCGAATTTTCTAGCAAGCAATATTGTGTGAGTTTTTTCAGCAAACTATCTGAAACCTTCTGAAGTGTAACCAATGAATGTCTGAGTGGTATTCGATAAAAGAAGAGTTCAAAATCCAATAAGCTGTGAAGGTATTTCACTATGGAGGGATTGAATTGTTAATGAGAACCCCATCCAAGAAGGGAATCTTAGAACCAGGTTAGGCATCTAGATGATCACCAAGACACAGTCCAATGATGCAAGATAGAGGTAAAACTCTAGTAGCACCAAGAACAAAGGTACCCAAGATGGCTTTGACAGTGAAAAAGCCACCAGTAATGGAGAAGGAGATACCTTTAACATTTACCCCAGACTATATCTCATTGCATGCACTATACGCACCGGTCTTCAAGTTGATGAAGAATGCCAGATACGACATCCCGCTATCACCAATCTCAAAACATGTCGAGGTCGATACAAACTTGCAAGGTGAAATCCCAGAATGTAGATGGGAGGATTATGGTTTGCTTGCAATGCAGAAGGAGGATCCCAATGAACCAAAGTTCCCATAGTTCCAACCTGACCAGTACATGTGCTGGAAGAAGGACGTAAAGGGCAAGCTTAACCTAGTCTCCCAAAGTTGGCTATCTAAAGTAGTCCAGTCGGGGCTGCTCAATCTGCTTAGGCTTCCACATTTTGATAGGTCACCAGAGATGAATGTGGTGGTGCGAACACTGATGGAACACATGCCCTAGGGTTACTTGTGACTCGACTACAACGTCAACCTAACTATTGACATCATCCACCACATTACGAGACTGAGAAAAAGGGGTAAAGATACCAGGAAATTTTTCCAAGGAAAGAGAGAGGACAAAGAAGCTGTGGCGAAGATGAAGAAAACTCAAACGGTCATCAAAGGAAAGCAGGGCTTTTAGACGGATGACATTGATGATAAAGAAATGAAGTTCGTCACGTAGTTGTTAATAGGAAAAATATTAAGAAATGTAGGCCTTTGGAGGTCAGTGTGGTCACAGTACTGCTCGGTGCTGCGACCGTGGAAGGAGAACAATTTAACTAGTCCCAGTATCTACTGAATGAGTTCATGGAAGAACTCAATGACACGCAGATCAATGGAGGAAAATTCCATTACACTTTGATCATAGTGTTTATCGCCTTTTCCAGCTGGAAGGAGCCGAAGGATTACGTTGGTGTAATCACTGATACAGACGATTGCAGAGGATCCCGGTATGCAAACCTTTGGGAAAATATGAACTCAGAAAGGAAACACATGACAGTTGAGGTGTTCTACGAATATTATATCTAGATCTGCGACGGAATTGTGGCCATGCCTCGGATAACCAAGCAGATAACAAGTAAATATATTCGCATTGTTAATTTTAATGCTGACATGCGTAGTATTCATATTTCAGCCAAAGCACAGAAGAGGAAGTTGGAATGATTCGCAGGAAACTATCATATGTACAAAGATGACATTGACACTATCATGAAAGAATTACCTGTCGAGTTTCGAGTGGAAATAATGGATGTTGAGAGTGACTCTGCTGAGGACGAACCCATCCCATGTCCTATTGTTGAAGATAAGGAAACAAGAAAAGGGAAAGAAGCTGAGAGCCCGAGACAGAAAAAGGAGCCGCAGAAGAAGCAGAAGGCTGACAAAAGCTAGTCAGACGCAGTCCTTGATGAGGAGGATTATGAAACAATTGCCATGAAGGTCACTGAGTTGATGGAATATCTACTCACCGAGAAGGAGAAAAAGTATAAAATCATTCAGGATGGCCTGCCAAAGAATCTGACCGCACTGCAGGGGATTACAGAGAAAATCCAAGAATTCCATAAAAGATTCCCCCTACCACGGGACTCAGAGTACGAAGGGAAGTCAGGAGGGACTTCATAGTAGAGAACACCGCAGTTAACCATGGTTGTCCTAGCGAAGTCCCGTATCGTCCATCTGGATCCGATAACGGTAAGCTTGCCATTGCTAGAGCAACTAATGTTGGACACAAAGGATGTCGAGTGTGTGGAGTTTGAGTTAGCAAAAATACCTCTTTCGGGCCTACACTATTTACATCTACAGTGTGTCGAAGAGATGCATGAGCAAACCACTGACGTGATGAAGGGCTAGGCTAAGCTGCAAACAAGTAATTGGCAGTTGGAGGAAGCTAGCTCGCGGAGAGCTATGCAACTACAGGATGAGTTCGATCACTACCAGAGGCTGGAATCTACGATCACTGCGGTCGCAGACGAGAGTGAGGAATTTGAAGTCCAGGTAGATCTTGCAGATAGAGTTGTTAAGATTGGCGAGCTGGTTACCTGTCTTAAGATAGAGATGCAGGATATGGAGATTATACATGAGGTTAAAATCATTGTTTTGAAGGAACATATAAACCCTCAGACCCCACCAAAGGAACATCAAATAAGAGCGGAAGCAATGAAGGCCGCAGTAGACACTATTGCTACCGAAGTGGGGAAGTGCCAGAGTCTATTAGATGACATGTCGAAGGAATTCATAGCCCTCGAAGAAGACCTAGGATTGCTGCAAGTGAAAAATGTTATCAAGGAAAAGAAAGCAGCACTAGAGCAATTGGATACAGAAGTGAAACCCTACTGCGAAGAGAAAGGCTCCCGAAGTACCGAGAAATCAATCTGCTTAAGAAGGAAGTGCAGGTCTTATGGGAAAGAGAGACTGAACTAGGAGACAAAGTGCAACCTTTACTAGAAGATGCCAGCATGATCTCGCAGGAGATCGAGGAGAAGTTAAAAGAGCAGCACGAGAACGAGGAACGGGTTGCATAACAGATAGGAGATGAAATCACACCTGAGATGCTGGAAACAGTCAACCAAATTGAGCAAGACATGAAGCAAGCAGTCCAGAAGTTGATTGCTACATATAATGAGTTTGTTGTGAAGTTAACTCCGTAGGAGGCGGAGCAGCTCAGGGAAGCCGAAGCTGCAGGTGGCTCGGGGATGAGCCACATGTGAGTGTTAGGGGCCTGTTGGGCCTGGCCCAAGTGGGGCAATTTTGTACAAGAAGAATTTTGGAATTGCAGAGCTGAGCGCAGTTCACTTGAAGTACTTTTTGTATATGTTTTGGATGCTGCAAAGTTGCGTGCAGTGCAGTGTCGGAAGAGCTGCGAAGTACAGTGCTGTGAGGAGATAGTGTTGTGAAGTGTCCATTATACAGAGATCCAACAAGGCAGAGTGTTGGATGGAAGATGGCACGTATTCCAGTTAGACCGTCGGCAGTCTATATTTGGTAAAGATGCTCCAGGAGTGCTAAGAGGTGGGACGGAGCAAATCGGGAAGAAAGCGACTGGTCACACACGTGAAAGATACCACTACCTGAACTAGTCGCATGAGATCGTTAGAGGAAGAACGGCTCAGTGAAAGTGACCTATTGGCATGAGCGCAATAGGAAGGCCGATAGCGACGTGAAGCATGTGTGGAAGACTGCCACGATGGAATATTCGCTACCAATAGCTAGCAGTCCCATTTTGGGGAAACCGTGACAGTTTTGTAAACCCAAGGGTTTTTTCCTGTAGATTGTAAGTACATGACCTACAAGCATGATATTTAAATAAGGCATGATTTTGTAAGGGAAGGGTTGGTCATTGTTGAATATTGTTAGAATCTTTGAAGTTTGAAGCTATGGTAAAGGCTCTGCAGTTGAGTGCACAGAGACCTATCTAAGAGAGAAGAGAGTCTGCAGCTGAGTGCATAGACTAAGAACTATTGTACCCTTCCAAAAATACAAATATAACTACAGTTCTTGTGGACGTAGCCTACATCCGGGGGGTGAACCACGTTAAATTCTGTGTAGTGTGATTGTTTTGTGTTTTGCAACTATTCATTTGCTTAGTATGGATGTTTAATGCTGCAGTTATCTGTTATGTGAATGCTTTTATATGTATTCTCCATAGGAATGATGGGAATAATATGTTAAGTAATACATGTGTGGATGAATGTTAAGTATTCAACACTTCTAAGTCTTTGAATGCATGAATCTGTTGGATAATCACATAATTAAGTACTGGATTTGAGCATAGCGTTGGAGCGTGCAGTATTGTATGTTTCATTCATTTATGTATACCATAATAATAATAACCTAAGTGCTTTCAAATGGATAAATATTGTTAAGTAAGGTTGATTAGAGTTGATCAAGTCCTGAAGTGGACGCGCGGTCTAGTTGACGCACTGACCGATTGTGAGTGCTGCGGGGTATGCTGTTGATAGCTTATCGTCGTAACACAGGAAGTACCCAATACCGCTCAATCTTTCGATGTGCTGGTTGTGCAAGTGCCTATGCTTGCCAAAGTATCCAACATGAAGTAGAGACTTCACGTAGTCTTGTGTCTGCAGCAAGAGTCCTTTATCATGCTCCCATCAGTCTCTTTGACACTCGCATCACCAGGTTGTGGAAACCTGATTCTGCAACCACCCCTTCAACTTCGCCTCGGGTGAGAGCTCAAGATGCTCGCAGTCTATTACCGAAAGGGCCGGTGAATAGGGTTATTGTTGGTTTCATGAACCGCTAAGTACCTGGGTCCACATTGGAAACCTCTAGATCAGTCAGCTAAGCCAACACTTCATCAATCAACCGTAGATGAAGTTGTTCATATTATTTTTTCATAGAGTCTAATATACTTTCAGTATAATGTACTGGAGTTCATATTTTTTGATTTCAGAGATAAACAAAATTTTGAATGTACTATAATTCCATTTGTATTGTATGTTGCTTTTCTAGTAAATGCAATAATAATTCTGTCTTTTTTTAGAGGATTGTTGTTAAGTTCTTTGTTATAGAAGCACACTAGACCTTCATAAATTGCTTTTGTTGCAAATGTATTCCCTATTCCTATGCCTCCAGTCAGGAACAAATGAATTGTTGTTTCATGATTTTTTTCATAATAACTTCTTTTGTTATTGATTGTTGTTCATCATTCAATTTTTTTCTAATCTCATAGTAGTCTTTTGTACTCAAAATAAATGGTTGTTCAATTGTCATAATCCTTATAGAAAATTGTGTTAAACTCGGTTTGAACATCCTACTGCATGTTAGATGATTGTATATATCATATTTTTTAGAGTTCAAGTTGTCTGTTACTTCATTCAAACATGTTTCAATGTTAAGAAATTATTCTTACCTAGAATCAATTGTTGTAGATGCTATGCCAATATTTCCCCATTTGCTTTATGTTTGAGCCAAAACAATTGATTGAATGAATTCTATTCATTCATTTTCTGACATGTATGCTTCTGACCATGTTTCCTAATTTGCTTTTAGAACACTTTCATTTTCTCTATATGGCACATGCAACATCATCTTTTCCCTAAAAAAAATTTAGAGTCTTTGTTCTCATTGTATCAAATTGAAATTATAATGCATGGTTTATTTATTCTTTTTAGTTTTTATTTTGAACATGAGTAGCATGCAACAAACTATGCCAAACATATATTGATACGAACCGTTACACCAAACCCTCGAGATGTTAGTGAAGGCCACCCACTAGGATCTTAACATCCCACCACGCTCCGTAGTCCAGACTCTGGGCTGGATGTGTGCCCATACGGTGGTGTCCCCTTTGAGCCATAAGAGCCTCGGGTGAACACTGCAATGCCGACGTTGCCACCTGCTCTGTGACTTGAACCTGGGTGGAGGCTTTGATACCAAATGATACGAACCGTTACACCAAAACCTCGAGATGTTAGTGACGGCCGCCCACTAGGATCTTAACACATATCTTCAATTTCACATGGCCTTTGAATGTACTTGTCAACATTATAATTGCACATAATGTATGTGCTAACAATGTTGGCTTGTTTAAAACAAATGTTCGATTTCCAAATAGTGACGTGTTGATGAAGATTGTTAGCCTAAATATAGAATGCAATGGTAGTGACAAGACAATGTGTACAGTTTGTCAAGTAGACATCTATTGCATGTTGAGAAGTGCCTTGCCGAGTTTTATGATGGTTTTAATTTTGCCATCATTGCTAGAAAGGCATTCACCTCTAATTTTCTTTAATGCAATTGTTATATTGTGGTCCATCTTTGTGATATATGAGCTACAATATATTGTTGCGGCATAGGCATTTAAATTGACTTTGCATAGGTATTTGCATTCTACAGTTAACTTAATTTTTTTAGCAAAAACATTTATCCATATGTCTAATGGCTTCCTCTTTACTAATATAATAGAACATGAAATAAAACAATGCAATACCAATATGTATTCTTGTATATTTAAACGATTCCCTTACATGAATTTCTCAAAACACACATTTCTTAGGTAGCTATTTTAATGTAAAATAGAGAACAACTATTTTTCCTTTTGTTTATAAATCTTGCCATCTTGTTCCAGTGGATGCATCATAATGATATTTTCAGTTGTGGGAAATGGAAATTTGAATCTACATGTTGATCGTTGGTGTTTGCTGCAAGATTTTGTGTGATGAAGAGTTTAAATCTTCAATAATTCTTCATTCAGCAATGTAGAATCACAAGAAATGTGGTTGTCAACAAATTATATAATCTCCTCATCAAAATATTTCCCATAAACAAGTGTTGCTCTATGCTCGTGCTCATTGCCTCTACTTTGGAATTCAATTGTAAAAAAGTAATCTATTATTTCTCTAAAAAAATTCATTATTTCCGAGTATCAAAGTTTTAAGTGTTGTTATTTTATGTTTATAATATCGATTACCAATAATACGATGCCTTGTAACCAACGATTCTAGACTATCTCCAACGACATTATTTTCTTGTATGTCTTGAGTATTTCTCTCGATTTCTTGCAATGCAATGCACAATGGTTCCCAAAAATTTTCGGCATTGGTGAATGTCACAAAAAAAATTGGTGTCCCAAGTTGTCTAATTATTGCAAATAAACTTTTGTGCCCATTTTCAAAATAATTAGGTGAAGTGCGTATGTTCTTCATACAACGCAGTATGAAATTGATGATTTCAATAGTTTATCAATATTATTTATGTACTTTACATTTATTTCCTTTTAATTCTGCTTTGCATAAAAAAATCCAAGAATAACTAGAAACTTGATGTATGAGAATCTGAATTGCTTTGAAAAAATTATATTTGTAGTATGTGTCTCGAAGTCTATAGAAGAATGTAAAATCTCCCATTGTGCAATATGTTTATGTAAAACAAATGACAATGTCTTCAGGTCATATACAACCATAGAAAAATTTGGGGAAATTTAGCTCTTCTGCTAACAAACCAAGGGGCAAGGTTGGTTCAAGGATTGGTGTCTTTTGTAAATGGTGACAAGATGTTTAAACACATGTTCCTTAAACCCTCTTTTAATTCCTTAAGCCACATTAACACTACCATAAGTTTTGCACTTTTGTATTTAGGATGGACCCCAGGCTCTCCACGAAGGGGGATGCATCGACACTTTCATGGTGGAATCCCCTCTCACCATCTCGAACGTTCGGGCATTGAAGGAGCTTTAATGCTGAGAGACCTCACTAATCCCAATAGCAGAGCTCACACAAGTGACAAGCAAGATTTGGAATATATGTAGAGGGGATATGTTTCGAGTCCCATCCTCATTCAATCAATGGAGGTTGTTGCAAAGAGAGGAATTCTGAAAGGTAGTTTGGAGAAAGGGTTTCAGGAAGATGGTCCTCATTCAATCTGTGAGTTGTTTGAAGCTCTTCCCTTTTCGTCTTCGAGCTATGGAAGTATAAATTCATTTTAGGCTCCCTCACAGGAGATTATGGTGGTATGGACAGAGGGATTTGCTTTGATTGAAAAAAACATTGAGTACTTTAAAGTGCATCTGCGTAGGGTCTATGAAGCAGTTTATAAAGGGGTTTAGGAAAACAGGGAGATGACAGTAGACATCAGGTACATTTCGCTTCAGCTTTCCTGTCAGGACTCCAGGATTGATGATCTGGAGGGAAATTTGAAGGAACTAATGGGCACAGTGGACACAATCAAAGAAGAAATACTGAAAATGACGAAGATGACTTAGTGTAGTCATTTCCAAGAGACCCATGTTGATGGCATCTGCCCAATGAATAAACCCTTTGTTCTACCGCTAGTATATGGCTTTCCAGGAAAGAAGGAGTAGTTGTTATGATTATGCTTTATGTTGTTGGATTATTTTTTGTGTTTTCATCAATCTACAATTTGTAAGGGTATATCCCTATTATATAATGATGAATTCTAGGAAACAAATTAGGAACTTATGCAAAATTTTGTTGGAATAGATGCTAGTTTTCTCCTCTCAGACAACTTATGAATGTTTTCTGCTGCTTCTAGATATGTAATGAATGGTTTTTCACAACCTCTTTTTAATACAATCTATTTTCTAGTTTCTCTTAAAAAAAAAACCTTCTAAAATATAAATTATTATCATCATTACATATTATATTAATTAATTTTAGTTACTTCAATTAGGAGCTTTGCTCCTTATTCTACTGAATATTATTTCTTACGATTACTATTATTATTGCTATTGCTATTACTATTTACTAGGAGGCGGATACTAAAGATATTTGCTCCTAATTTCACTTGTTTAATTTTATTTCATATCTATATATGCAATGGGATCATCAAAATTGTTTTAGACATGAATTGAAATCATTTTAATTTTATGTTTTAAATTTCATTTTATATTTATGTCGTAGGCTAAGGCATTCATTCAACGAACACGGTGTCTCCTCACTGTAGCAAATTCCTTATTTCTTCTTCGAATAACATTATACCTCATGGTTGATGTGATCAATTTTGTTGTGGTTCCATTCTTCATGTCGCCCGATGTGTTCATTGTCCTATGATACTTCGTGTCATCTTCCTGGTGTGTTCACAAATTTTTATGCACAACCTACCCCATGATACATATGGAAGGGAACAGTAGTGGGAGAGATAGAAAAAAGTCGACATTCTTGAGGGAACTAAAGAGCAGAAATTCGACATTCTTGAGGGATCTGAAGAGTGGAAAGTTGACATTCTTGAGGGAACTCAAGAGCAAAAAGTCAACATTCTTGAGGGAACTGAATAAGATTTCAGGGGCTGAACAATGAAGATATCTACCCAAGGAATGAAGCATTCACCCACTGGTATTATGTACAAATGGGTGAATTGTGGAAAAGGATGGAAATCATAATTGTTTGTTCTCCAAAACAGAGTTCTCTCTTATTATAAGCTACATGGGCCTAATAAAATTGCAGTGAACAAAGAAATGAAGAAAGGTTTAACGGTTATTGGTCAATATTTGTTAACGCTTATGAGAAAGGAAATAATGCTTATGCTAGCACCATCTGCACAAACCAACGAAAAACAACTTGAGCTGGAGCTCTTCATTTGACGGTGATATTCCTCCAAACAAGTTATTCATTATTGACTTGGAAACATGAGCATCATATTTGCTTTGCACAATCTTCAAGTATATATTTTGTTTGTAATTTTCTTTTAAATGTTGTTGGAAAAATATCATGATGCAACACACTCATTCTTCTACACAGAAGATAATATATAGTGGGGATTTGCTTGATTTCCACCATATATCAAATCCAATCACTTTCATTTAGGAAAAAACAACTTTGCATGCTTGTGTGTTCCATTTCTAGTGCAAAATTCTCTCTTAGAGAGATGCTCTAGGTACCTATTCTTTGGAAAAAAAAAGTACTTATTCTTGATGTATTTTCATTTATTGGTTTTACATGTGCTTCCTTTACCGATGTCAATATGATATCTTCCAATTTCTTTGCATACTTTTTCGTATGATATATTTATATTTACTTCATTCTACTTGATATAAATGGGTTTCAATTTATATCTTTAGTTTTTCTATTCGTATAACCTGGTTTAATATTTTAAAACGGATATATAGTCGTGTGGGGCACCTCTCATTCCAGCTTTGATGCTTTGAGTCGTATGGTATAGTTTTTATGACATCATGTCTAGTATTTGTGTATGGTTTTTATAGGCCAACCTTTTCTATATGCTTGTAATCTTCCAGTATATCCAAGCTCTATACCCCTTTTTCCTGTTGATTGTCTCATTTTAGATTACAAATAAATAAAATACAAACCTTTCTTCAGAGTGTATATTTTAAATATCATTAATGCCACACATTTTGTGTAAAGATAGGCCTAAGCAACGAAGCATAGCGAGATGCCAGACTCCATTTGTAGAGGGTAGATGACATCTTCCCCTTGGACCTCCTTACTGACAATCATCAATTGTTGTCTTCTTTTGAGATATTTTGGAATTTCATAATTGATAATTTGTTTATATAAAACTTATCTAGGATTTCAACCTCCTTCAATTGTTATGAAACTCGAGCATGACCCAAGCCCCTTCCCATGTGCGTATGACTAGAAACAAGGTTGCATTTTTCTTACACATAGGACAAGCATCATATTTTACATAGAATCCATTTTTGGAACCTAACACATTTCAGGGTAGAAATTTGCTTCCTGCTATTGTACTTGGAATTTTTCCATTTCGCTCAAAAAGTCCCTTTCTAATGTGATTTCTTCTTTGTCTTCACTTGTAGTAATTTGGCATGTCAACTTTTATCATTTCCACATAAATTAGCAATTTCCGACAAACTGGGAGACTTTAAGCAATCTTATATGACATTTTCCTATATATTTTTGTCAATGTAGAAGTTGGATATCATGTGGTTTCTCCTAAGGAGATCATTATTAGTGATAAAGAAGCTGCAATGATTTGGCTGGCTTTGTATATAACCTACTTTTAGTCAATGTAGAAGTTGGATATCATGTGGTTTCTCCTAAGGAAGTCATTATTAGTGACAAAGAAGCTGCAATGATTTGGTTGGCTTTGTATATTTCATTAGCATTTTATGTTGAATAATATTAAATGCATGATTCACTTTAAATATTATTGAAATGTGCATGTTCAGACACATATCCCCCACACTGAACTATAGATTACACCTCTATAAGCAATTTTATTTAGGAGTTTGAAGTGCATTTATTTCCATTTTGCAATCGTCACTCAAGAATGAATAATTATGTCGAATACCCAACTTCTAAATTAATAGGTAATATAAGGGATTCGTCCTTATACTCAAACCCCAATTCAAAATAAATATGATTTGTAACTTGTATTCTATTACATTTAATAAAATCACTTCGATCTTGCTAAAATTCCATTTTGTTCTTTCCCTTTGCCTATCATATATTTTAGGTCGGTTCTTATGGTGGGAGGTTGTACAAAAAGACAAGAAAATTTCTTTGAGGCCGGGGAAAGATAATAACTTGGGTAGAAATGAAAATGAGCATAATCTTAGAGAATGGTTAGGTCAAGCCAAGATAGAGCTAGAGGTTGACATTTTTGTTCTGGAATAAAAACACTATTTTATAAATTCTCTATCAAGTTAATGAAGATAATGATGCAAAGATGGAAAAGATTCCATAAGGTTGTGTTTTCAATATTTTGAATAAAAAAATAGGCCTGTTGATGCCTCGAAAATCGTTGCATCAATCAACAAGGGATTCTCCCTAGTAAGCGATCCCAATTAGATCGCCTACCGTTTGGTGTAGGGAATCCATAGGGTTAACGGTCCGGCTACTATGTAGGTTTTAAAGATTTGTTTATTTTACCGGTTACGTCCTGATCCACCGTTTATATGTTTTATGTTCAAGATGATATGCATGTGCCCTAAATTAAATGCATGCGTTAAACAAATCTATTCTAAGCTAATTAAGTCTACAATAACCTATCCTTGCAAGGAGAAAATTTAAAGGGTGAGTAATAAACTGAAAATGTAGCCAAGAACTTCATAGATAGCTGTGAAATTTAATAGAAGCATTTATAGCAGAAAATAAATATTATCAAAGCTAGCTTTGATAAAGATACACATTCTATTACCCAATTAACATAGAAATTTTGCAAAGAAAATGAAATCATTCATAGCAGAGAATTAATTCACAATAGCCAGGAAAGATCTCACAGAAAATGTATGAAAGATGCACAAGTAGTTCAGCAATTATCCAACACAATCCTAAACAAAATTTTGCGCCGGCTTCCACATGCCAAAACGATTTTCTTATTCATGTAGTAGAAATAGTTCATGTACAAAATAGAAATCTCCTTTCACCTGCCAAAAGTCTTTCTATTCTCTTCTACTGAGCTATATATAGCTTTACAAAATGCTCCAAGAGCTGCCACCTATACTCTAACCATTTATATTCCTCTATTTTGTCTTGTAGTGCCCATATTACAAAATGAACGTGAGGAGGCCCTAAATGATTTTTTTAATAATTGGCAGATAAGAAAACCGAAAGAAGAGATGTCGGTTGCAAATCCAGGAAATAAGACAAAGGTAGATTATTTGTGAGCTGAAGCTCTTGTTGACTTGGGCGTTTGAACTGAAGCTGGTACTCCTATTGGGGCTTGAGCCACTAATGCTGCTGGGAATTTGACTGAAGCTGGTACCTCTGCTCCTCCTGCTGTCACTTGATGTGTTCCTGTTGTTAGTGTCCTATCAGTGTCTGCTATATGCTTCACCTAGATACTGCTCTCCTTTATGATATTGTTTGCATCAAGGGGAAGCATGGTTTTCAGAGACACTTCATGCTTGGCCAATTCTTCTTCTAGATTAGCGACTTCTACTATTATAACTTGGAGACTCTCATTTAGGAGATGTGCGTGAACCATATCCTGGCCAATCCAATTGTGAAGTTATTTTGAGGTCAAGGCATCCACCTTCCTTACATATTCCATCTCAACATTCAAACCATCCTTTAGATCAGACAAACATTGGGCCTTGTATGGAAACTCTTCTATAGTTTGGGGCAGTTTCATCTGGAAACATTCCTGTGTAGCTTGTATTTTTTAATAGAAATTTCCACACTGTTCGAGCGTAATCATGGCAACTTCATTCAGCTTCACTTCGTAATTCTGGCAAAACCGCAAGAGGATAATATCTACCTTGAAACCAGTGATGGACTTAAAAGGGAGTCTCTCTGGGAACTCAGACCTTCCTTCTCTCCATTCCATTTGATTCCTGATGTCCTCACTAATACATACATATTTTATCCTACGCCTAGTGGCCTTAGTGTTTATTTCTTTGATTCTGGCCTCCACTTCCTTAAACTTGCATATTTCCTCCGTTCTTGAATCTCGTGTGTTCTTTTCATAATTTCACAAGCCTGCTCATGAAAGGGTCCCAGGTCACCTACCTTGTTGGTTGCAAGTTGTAATTGGTGTTCTAGTAGCTCTTCCCCTTCTTCCAACTTCTCAATGCGCTCCTTTAGGTCATCGATCTATTAAGTAGCATCAAATTTTTTAGACTCCAACTGAAAGTTACGGCTTTCTAAAATTCTTTTCTCCATCTCCAGAGTTCTCATTTGTATTACTAAAGCTCTCTTTTCAGCTTCTAGATGCTGAAATTTCCTGTTAAGTTCTTCCTTTTCTATCACAAGGGTGTCACATTTCTCTACCATCAAATTTCAATAATTCTGCTCCTTGACCAGAGTCTCCTGCAGATGGTGGGTTTTCTCCCTCTCTGAATCTAATTTGTCTGATAATATGTCAACATTGTTGGCAGTTGCTAGAACAGAAGCTACAGAAATAGATGTCGTGAGTTTGTGCACATGTTGGGTACCTTGCATGACTGTGGTTTCATGCCTGGTGACAATATCTGGTTGAAATGGCCTTTTCATTATGGTCATTGTTTCTTGAACAATGGATTTCATTTTCTTGTTGTAAGTGAATTTATCCCATTGGGACACTGTACTACTCTTGGATGGAGTAAAAGGGACAATTGGGAGGTCCCTTATCGGGGAACCCATATCCAAGTCTTTTATAATTGGTCTTTTGGGTCTAGCATCTGCTTTGGATTTATTTTCTTCTTCTTCTTTCCTTTGTGCCTCTTGCTCCTGTTCCCTTCTCAGTTTGTCATCTTCTTCTTGTTGGGAAATTCCTTCCAACCTACTTCTTTCGTCCTCCTGAATTCTTCGAGCTTCATCTTCAGCTGCTTGCATCCTTTGAGTTTCTTCTCTCCAGAGTTCATCTTCTTTTCCCTTGTTTGCTCTCTTAGCCACTTATTTTTGGATTTGCTCAGCTGCTTCCTTGAGCTCTTGCTCCTCTTTATAGAGAGTTTGGGAAACTTCTCTTGCTTCCTTTTCCTACTGTTGCTTTGCACCCTTGAGAGTGCTAGAGCTAGAACTGGCCCCGACTTTACTTGGTCACCAAATCTGTAGTTCAGTCATGTTACTGACTCCTTGATACACTTCCTCATCCTCATCATAATAGTGGGCATATTCGAAGTTGGCATGGAGTTCTTTGCAGTGTTGTGCCACTTTGCCTTGTCGATAATTCCTCCAGAAAATCCTTTCTCCGAAATGAAAATATTTCAGTTCTACAATGAATTCCTCTACAGTTGCAATTCCTGATAACTTGTAGGTCCCTACATAGAACAGTAAGGCATGAAAGTTTCCTTCTTTTCTTTGTACAAGGTGCTACCAATCCCATCAATAAACACTTGCCTCACTGCCTCCTTGTGAACCACATAGTCAATGGCATATCTCGGTAGGATATATGGGGCTTTAGAACCTCCATACATTCTTATATAGGTGCCTTCCGATGAAAAATAAAAATCACCATAATTCTCTAGGACTTCCATGGCATTCTCAGAAAAGCAGTTGGGTTCCTCGTTGAACATTAGTTCATATAGAGGCATGATAAACTCCTCACAAATGAGTTTGTAATGTCTTTTGTAATTCTGAGCCCAGAATATTTTGTAAGCCATGAACACTGAGGTCTTGGCTGAGTTCCATATGCATCCTAACTTGGGAAAGGGACACTTTTCCACAACATAATCTATCAAGTAGGATGCCATATAACATTCTTCTCTTTTCTCCGCTAACCCTTCTTGCGCAACAATTATAGCTGATGTTAAGCTGTCTAAGAGAATATCAACCCATTTAAAAATTGTTCCTTTGAATGCCACATAGTGGATGATGGGCACCCATTGCAACATAAACATCGTCCCATCGGGTCTTCCAAATATTCTTCTTAGCATGAGAGCGATTAATCTGAAAGGGGGCCTTAGATATTGAACCTCATATTCCTCGCTATCCTTCTTTCTGATTTGTTTGCCCGAAATTAACAGTCTCCTATCCATCTCTAGATTATCCATTCTGATTTCTTCTAGCGATGCATCATCCAACCGCTGCTGGGGCTTGGGAAATTTATAAGTCGTCGAGATATAGGATGGGTGAAATGAATCAAAAGCTTCTCCTTTGCTATCCAAAAGGACTCTTGTCTCGGTATTGGCATGTCGCAGAAGCCATCCAATTACTTCTAATCATGGGAAGAGTTCTGGACGGGTGGCAGCTTTGGATATACATGAGTTTTTGATGTTTTGGTATAGACATTCTACTTCAACAAGAGCCTCAGGGAAGACCTGGTCTCTTACCATATGGTATAGATCTCCCCATCTTACTTCTAGAGGCACACTTGTAGTGCACCTAGTATCTTGGAATGTAGTTTCCACCCTTGCGTTGTCATCAACTGGGCAGGTCTCCTTTGTCCTCCTCCTTCCACCTTTAGTCATTTGAAAATTCCTGTAGGCATATGGCGCGATGTTAGTAATTTCAAATTATCATTCTGCTTATACTATTGAGGCCTAAAATGCTGACTAAAAGCTTCTAATTCTACATCATTTCACTAATGATTTGCAAACTTTAAATGGCCCTTTTATTTCAGTTTAATAATTCATATCACATGTTATTTCAAAAAAACTAAAATGCTTTGGTGGGATGCTATACTACAACTATGGAAAGTAAAGGACATGCATTTCATAATAATAAGTCGTACAAAAAACAAGCAATTATGAGTACTAAGTTCCATGGCATAAAACAACGTAAACTTTCACAGCTAAGTAAGAATAGCAAAGCTCCTCACATAAGGGTAAACGGGGCTAGTTAGGAAATTAACGACTTAATGGTTGCTCGGGATTGTGGAGATGTCCATGTTCACATGAAAACAAGGCATGAGTCACTTTGGCCATAGTTAAACTAAACATCTCTCCATGTCTAGGAGGATACAAATAGAACCATGCACCTGACATTCATCCTAGCCATTAAATTTAGTCCGTGAGGCTAGATGGGGTACTTACCTGTTGGAAGACAATGGCGGGTAGGTGTTGATACTGTTGCGGAAACGGTGAGCTCAGGAACAGGTACTTGCGAATTCAAGTAAAAATGGGAATGAGGCCTCTAACCAATGAAATGAATGAAAACATAATGAGGTTAAATCCCTATTTATATAAATACGACATGTGTGAGCCATTAATAGGGTGGTTGAAGGCATTTAAACGGGGTTAATGCAGCGTATGGATGGGTTAAATCAACACTTTTCTTATTAAATGTGAACGCAAAAATCAGAAAGACTCGATTAAGTTCTCCGCCTGTTGCGGAAAGAGAAGCTGAGTTTGTCTGCCGTTGCGGGAGGATTGTCCGAGCTTTTGCGCATCACCATGCATCGGCCAACTTAAGTAAATTTACCTACCTTTGTGGAAGAGTTATCCGAGTTCTTCCGAAAAAAGTGCCACTCTACCTGTCATTGCGGAAGAGTTTCTTGAAGACCTTCACCATTTCGGAAAAGATAGACGAGTTCTCCCGCTGAGTTAACTTATTCATAAAAATCCGATCGTCTGCGGAAGAGTTAGACGAATTCTCCCACCATTGCGGAGAAACTTGGTGAATTTGTTCCTCCGCAGGTTCACTTGGTTAAAGGTTTTTCCTTTTTGGAAGCTTAAGATGAGTTTTCCACCGCATCTTGACTTGGGCCTTTTCTACCGCCATTTCAGAAAGTTTGGGCCAACTTTTCTGCTGTTGTAGAAATGTTAGTTCAGAACTTCCGCCATTGCGGAAAAGAAACATAAGTTTTACTTCGGCGAAAAAAGTAAAAATAAACTCAAAGAGTAAGGCAAGCAAAGACAATTCTTTAAGGAAACTAAGTAAGAAAACTCTGACGCCCTAAGACTCTTAGGCAAACTTCTTCTCAAAAACAAAAGGAGGGAGGACCCAATATTTTTTCAAAAATTTGGAGGGGGGTGTTGTAGCAACAACAAATGGCGATTCACTAGCGGACACAGATCTCTGAACAAACTTATTTCATGGTTAGGGAAACTAGAAAGTGTTAATTACATGTGCAATAGAATGTCTCCATAGTTCAGCTTTGAAGAATACAATGATCACTCTTATCATAATGGTGATAAAGGAAAAGACAACTTTGACTTAGACTTCTTTACAACTCTCTAAGGGCCAAAATATGGGATTTATTTTAAAATTTTGTCCTTCAAAATCCTACGAGTATAAGACTCCATAGGATCGTGACAATATCTCATAGACATATTCGTTTGTTCCTCATTCCCATGCTATTTTACATCCTTTTGGATGTTTCTTTAATTCACGACTTTTGCCGCTTTGAGTCTTTCCGAAATAAATTTCTTCTGCTTTCAATAATTGATATAGGTTCTTCAATCCAAAATGTCCTTTTGTGTGAGCGAAAGATTTGTTTGATTTCATGCTTCACGGACGGAGAAGAACCTTGCTGGGCTAGTTTATTTGAACAGCTTCCTTCAACTTCCTTGATTTGAAAGTTTCCTTGGTTTTCTCAGCCATGCTTTAATTGAGGCGAGAATTTCTAGAACCCAGACTCTTCGGCATATGCCCTTTGGCTTTTCTTGCAGCATGGGATCATTTTAAATACCATACATCTATGAGACATGCTTCCTCCCCATGGGTCTGCCATACTGAACTTCCTAAGATAGTCATTAATGTTAAAGTGAATGGGGCCCTGAGATAGTTAGAAGGAAATGCTAAATCTTAGCTATTTGACAGGGGTTATTTTGACCAAACAAAAAAGAGGACCTCTACATTCTAGAGAATCGATTAGTGAAACCAAAGTTACAAATATATATTCCCTTTATTAGTGAGCTTCTTCATGACCATTCTTTTGAGTTTTTCTGGAGTCTTATCTCTCAGCTACACCAAAATTGAGCTTAGCTTTATTTAAACAAAGGAGTTAATAAGAAGGGAAAACAAATAAAACAAGAGAACACAGATCAAGCTAACTGGAAAACTAAAAGGTAATCAAAGCAATTAAAATGGAACAAAAGAAAAGAAAACAAACCAACACAGAAAAGACAGTGTTTTATTTGTGTACAAGAGCCCACCCAAGACTCATGCGAAGTATTGTTTCATGGTGAGGCCATTGAAAGGGAGATCTACTGCCTCCCCTTGCAGGTCTTTCAATTTATAGGTCGACAGGCCAAGCTTTTTAGAAATTTGGTAAGGTCCAACCCATAAGTGTTGGAATTTTGTGTGCATTCCCCTACCATCATGCTGGTGGTCCCATTTCAGAACTAAGTCACCTACTTCAAAAATTTTCTTGCCAGATTTCTTCTTATCAAACCATCTTTTGAATATGTCTTGGTGATGGTGGAATTGGTCTTTGGCCTTTTGTCGTGATTCTTCAAGTTTCAGCAGGGTGTCGATTCATGATTGGAGGGCTTGACTGCTAGAACCTCGGGAAGCTTGGGACAATTGTAAGGATGGGAGTAAAATATTTAGAGGGAGAATGGATTCCTTACCATAGACCAGAGTGAAAGGAGAAATGCCTAAGGAATTATTGGGAGTGACTCTATCTGCCCATAGAGCATTCAAGAGGGCTATGTGCCAGCTTCTCTGATTTTCAATCGCAATTTTCTTAAGGATTCGGATGATATTTTTATTGGTAGAATCCGCTAATCCATTTCCTTGGGGATAGTAATTGGATGAACAATGCAGTTTAATTCCTTTCTCATACATGAATTCATTAATATTCATTGACGAAAAATAAGGTGCATTATCAAAGACTAGGGAAATTGGAACCCCAAACCTGGTTATGATGTGTTCCTCCAGGAAATTTATGACTGTGTCTTCATTTACATTACATAGCAGAACAGCTTCCACCCATCTTGTAAAATAATCTGTAGCCGTTAGAATATAATGGTGTTGGAGCGAGGAATTGGGGTTTATTTCACCAATAATATCTATGCCCCACTACTCGAATGGTTCAGAGATAATAACTGGCTGCAAGGGTCCAGCTGCCTTTGGTAACTTTCTGGCGCTTCTTTGGCATATGTCACAATTTCTAGCATAGGCATGGGAATCCCTGAAAAGATGGGAAAATAGTACCCATCCCGGAGGATTTTATGAGTTGTAGTATCTTCGGAATAATGTCCCCCAGCAAGGCCATCATGTGATACTTTGACCATTTTTCTCGCGTGCTCTTTCTCCAAACATCTGAGGAAAATGCCATAGTAATTCTTCCTAAAGAGCACTCCTTCAATGATTTGGTATGATGACGATTTTAGACAGAGATCTCTTCTTTGCTTTGGATTCCAGTGCTCTGGCAGGTAACCAGACTGTAGATAGTGTACTAGGTCCCTATACAAATACTTCGGCGTCATAAAAATTGGACATACATCAATCATGTTCAGTTCGGCTTCATTCCTCCAATCTAGCTCTTCATCAGTTGGATTTTCAGTAAGTAATTTGCATAATCCTTGACCTTTGATAATAGTGGTTGTTTTGAATTCCAAGTCATATTCTTGAAGATCAGTGACCTAGTTTCCTCTTCTTTCTCCCAATTCTTTCTGAACGAAGAGAGATCTGACGGCGAGATGAGGAACTATCACTTTAGTTCTATTTTTTAGAATATATGGCCTGAACTGTTTTACCGCTTTGAAAACTGCATATGCTTGCTTATGTACCACAAGGTAGTTCAGTTGAGTGCCCTGTAGACTAGTGCTCATAAAAGAAATTGGGTATTCATCTCCTGATTCCGCCTTTTGAGTGAGCGCAACTGCGAGAGAGTTATCAGAAGCAAAAGTGTACATTATAAAATCTTTGTCGAAATCTGGACTTCTTAAAGAAGGTGCCTTGGCTATGGCAGCTTTGACTTCTTTAAATGCAACCTTCTCCAAGTCTTTCCACTTAAATTGTACACTCTGCTTGACCATTTGTTGCAAAGGTTTAATGATCTGAGCGAAGTCTGGTACGAACCTTCGAACAAAATTTATGGTGCCCATGAATGACTGCATAGAATTTTTACTGTGGGGCATGGGAATCTTTTTGATAGCTTATACTCTCTCTTTATCTATCAAGATTCCCTCCTTTGAAATGATATGACCCAAAAGTTTTCCTTCAAGAACAGCAAAAACACTTTTCTTAGGGTTTAAAGAGATACCATACTTCCTGCAGTGATCAAAGATTTTCTTTAGGTGGAAAACAGGGTATTCCCTTTTCTTTGAGAAAGCTGTCACATCATCTAAGTAATCTACAACACATTGACCACCCAATCCATGGAAAGCAATTTCCATGGCTCGCTGAAAAGTATCTCCTGCATTGATTAATCCAAAAGGCATTGTTCGATATGCGAAGGTTCCCCACTTCGTACGAAAAGTGATTTTGAGTCGGTCCTCTTCCACTACCAGCACTTGGTTGTAACCAGAGAAACCATCTAGTAGGGAGAAAAGCTCTGATCCTTACACCATCTCCAAGATTTGTTCCATTGGGGGCACATCATAGTTGTCTTTATCGGAAGCTCTATTTAAGTTCCAGAAATCTACGCACAGTCTGATTCCCCCCAATTTCTTCTGCATGGGAACTAAATTAGCCACCCATTTAGAATGTCAGACTTTGAAAATGATCTTGGCATCCAACAATTTCTTTAATTCTTTCTGAATTAGAGGCTTGAGTGTCAGATGCATCCTTCTTAACTGTTGTTGGAACTGTTTAACACCTTCCTTCATTGGTATTATGTGTTGGATGATACGGGTATCATATGTCTTCAGATCGTCATAGGTCCAAGCAAAGACATATTTATATTGCTGGAATAATTTGATGAATTTACTTCTCTCGTTAAGAGTACAACACCTACCGAGATTAATGTATTTCGGTTCAGCTTTTGTGCCCAAATTTATTAACTCATGTTGCATAGATGAGCTGTGAGTTTTATCATTTACAGGTTTTATGAACTTGCTCTGTAAGTCAAATAACGCTTCAAGAGTTCTCACGCCTTTGGGCATGAAGTTTCCCTTTAAAGTGTCTTTGTTTTGTAAATCTAAATCATGCTGCTCTTCCTCTATTATGGCCTCTTGGAAGACATCTTCATTCATTAAGAAATTAATGATCTGATCATCATCATGAAACACCCTGAGATTTGTGATGTTATCTAGGACAGAGGGCTTGAAAATTAATTCAATAGAGCATTTGTTATTAGTGGGAACTAATCTGGAAGTAGAGGTCGCTAACAAATCAGCTGGAGCATTCTTCAACCTAGGTACAGAATTAATATTAAAAGCATCAAAACATGAAATCAGATCCAAAACCTCAGCTTGATAACCCTTTAAGTGTGGTGAAAGGCAATGAATTGTATTCCTTATTTTCCTAACAACTATTTCCGAATCACCAAACACTTTCAAATATTTGACATTCAAACCAATAGCTTTCTTTAACCCATGGATTAGAGCTTCATACTCAGTAGTATTATTTGTACATTCAAATTCTAATATACAAGATAAAAAATGCTTGTTTCTTTCGGGGTCAATTAAAACACAACCAGCTCCTAATCCTTCTTGAGTTTTGGAGCCATCAAAGTAGAGAGTCCAAAAAGTATCTTCTTTTTTAACTAAGTTAGTACTGTTGCTATCTAAGTTAGTAACTAAATTTACTATGTTACAATCAATATCATCAGTCCGTGAAAAATGAAGGAGATCGGACTATTTGTCTGAATCATGACTGACATCTTCTGATTGATAATTCCCAGGTTTGATTTCTAAGAAATAGTTACCTAACACATAAGATGAAAAAGCTACAGCTTCATTTTTCCCTTCTAGCTGAGTGACATTTTGTTTCATGTGTGGCTCTCTTAATATCTTGATATGATTTTTCCTATTTTGATGGGGCAGCCACAAATGAGACGAATCCGTTGCAAAATAACCATTCAGTTTCGTAGACCAATCCCTACTCAAAATTAAACCATATGCCTCAGGGATATCGACCACCATTATATCAATGAATTGACATACTCTAGAATCGGATGACAACATAATAAGTACATCTTTCAATTCACCAATAACCTTGACAACAGTTCTATCTAATTGAAGGATTTGAGATGGGGATGGGATTGGCTGTCCATTAATCATTTTGCAAATTGACAAAGGCATGACATTCGAACTAGCACCCGAGTCTACCAAACAATGATGCATGTTGTGATTAAAAATCTCAAAGGTTAAGAGGAAAGGTAGAGTTTGATATTTTGATTTTCCGCTAATACTCGCTTCATTAATTTTTCTGGGTTTTCATCAGTGTTTTCTACTGCGGCGTTTGTTTGTGGATCAAAAGCCTCCATCAGTTTCTTTCTTTGTTGCAGCAAGCTACACAAATAAAAAATGGAAATGTTTGTCAAAAATGGAAATGTTTTCTTTTGTTTACTTAATATCTTCGATAATATCACAGCTCATGTCATATTCTTTGAAAGTTTCGATTGATTTTCTGTTTTGTTTAAAGAAGCTTGTGGTGGTTTAATTATGAATGAGTTTGGTTCTTTGGTCACCATAAGAGCAACTGTCGGGTTTGTCTTGGGTTGAGGGGGAATGATAGTTATGTGCCGCCTTGGTATTTGATTGGATCTAGCTTTAGGTGCTTCTATTGTCGGATCAATCACTGGGCCTTTAATTCTGGTAGTGATGTTAATAGATGTTGTTTTCACTTCATCTACGGACTCTTCACAAGATGGCTCTTGGGTAAGAGTCCAATCCCAAAGGATCATCATAGTGTTGGGAGCAGACTCTTCATTCTCAGGAATTGGTTCTTATTGGGGATTCGTTTGCTCAGGCGTTTGTGCATCTAACATTTGGTTCATTACTAGACTCATCGAATTGATCCACTATGGACAACTTTTCTCCGAGTGTTGTTCTTAATGGAAAGTGCATAAGTGGTCCATGCCTATTTCATTTAAGTTTAGTACAGCAAAATTGTTTATCAGTGGGGTTGGATGTCCATTTTCTTCTTTCTTTTTATAGAATGGCTTGGAAGGTGGCCTTGAAGAACTAGTTGCCTTATCCTTTTCTAGATCTACAATTTTATTTGAGAGTTTTTGCATCATTTTTATGACATTTTCTAAATCTGATGTGGGTTCTTCCTTATCCCTAGTTAACAGAAAAGGTTTCTTAATGGCTGCTGGCTTGACCTCTACATCTAGAGAATGTTTCACGATGCTTTCATCCTCTTCTTCTACTTTCTTGGCTTCTTAAAAAAATTTTGTTAGGGTAACCTTTTTCATTCTCTTGACGAACATTGCTAGCGGGGATTTAAGAGTTGTTGTGTAATACTCTACCAAGCATTCCTCAGCAGGCTTTGTTGCATCACTAAAATTATTTAATAGTGTCATGAATCTTTGATTAAACTCTTGGACTTTCTCATTCTTTTCCATTCTCGTAGACAACAATTCTTTCATAAGAGTAGCCACAGTATTCTGATTTCCATACTTTTTTAGAAAACACTTCTCAAAATCTTCCCAACTTGTTATCGAATTAGCTTGCAGACTAAAATACCAAGAATATGCTTTGGGTTCGAAAGTGTAAGGAAAAAGGCAACAGACCACATCTTCGTATTCCACATTTAGAAGATTTAAATCTAAATAGAAACTGTTAAGGTGATCTTTAGTAGAAATCCCTTTGCCAGGGTCGTACTTAGGCAAAACCTTTTCTGGGTTTTTGGGTAAATCATTGAATGGTCCAACTGCATTTAATGTTCCTCTCGCTCTCAATGTGGGTATGATGATGACTCTTGGTGGAGAACGTGGTGGTGTATGTGGTAGTGAGTTATGAGGAGTATGCTTTGGAGTGTGCCTGTTGTTCTTGATTTGTGGGAGTCTCGTGTCTAACTTCATCAAAAGGTTCAGTGATTTCTTCTAGAGATAAATCTAATAATTCTTCTACACTTTGAACGAGAACGAAATCTCTTGTACACTAAGGGTTTTTTCGAGGAGCTCTGATTCTGGGTAACAGAGGAACTGTAGTTAGTCCCCCAAGACATCTAACATAGGAGCGAGTATGTCTTCTGAAGCAGTTCACTTCCTCAAAAGGGACGACATACAATGTTTCTTGCTGTTCTGTTTTAGAATTAGGATTTTCTTGATTTTTTTATTCCAGATCTGGAATGTCTGGGATCACTGTTTCAGATCAGTTTTCAGTGGAAAAGGTTCTAACAAAAGGGTCTCTTCTACCAGCCATGCACTAGTGTCTTTCCTTCTAGTGCCAAAAACTATTGATGCCTCGAAAATCGTTGCATCAATAAGCAAGGGATTCTCCCCAGTAAGCGATCCCAATTAGTTCGCCTACCGTTTGGTGTAGGGAATCCGTCCGGTTAATGGTCCAGCTACCATGTAGGTTTTAAAGATTTGTTTATTTTACCGGTTACGGCCCAATCCACCGTTTATATGTTTTATGTTTAAGATGATATGCATGTGCCCTAAATTAAATGCATGTGTTAAGAAAATCTATTATAAGCTAATTAAGTCTACAATAACCTATCCTTGCAAGGAGCAAATTTAAAGGGTGAGTAATAAACGGGAAATGCAACCAAGAACTTCATAGATAGCTGTTAAATTGAATAGAAGCATTTACAACAGAAAATAAAGATTATCAAAGCTAGCTTTGATAAAGATACACATTCTACTACCCAATTAACACATAAATTTTGCAAAGAAAATGAAATCATTCATAGCAACGAATTAATTCATAGAAAATGTATGAAAGATGCAGAAGTAGTTCAGCAATTATCCAACACAATCCCAAGCAAAATGCTACACCGGCTTCCACAAGCCAAAACGATTTTCTTATTCATGTAGCAAAAATAGTTCATGTACAAAACAAAAATATCCTTTCACCTGCAAAAAGTCTTTCTATTCTCTTCTACTGAGATATATATAGCTTTACAAAATGCTCCAAGAGCTTCCACCTATACCCTAATCGTTTATATTCCTCTATTTTGTCTTGTAGTTCCCATATTACAAAAAGAATGAAAACCCAAAAATATTACAAAATGAACATGAGGAGGCCCTAATCGATTTTTTTAATAATTGGCAGATAAGAAAACCGAAAGAAGAGATGTCGGTTGCAAATCCAGGAAATAAGACAAAGGTAGATTATTTGTGAGTTGAAGCTCTTGCTGACTTAGGCGTTTCTGCTGAAGCTAGTACTCTTGTTGGGGCTTGAGCCACTGATGTTGTTGGGAATTTGACTGAAACGGGTACCTCTGCTCCTCCTCCTATCACTTGATGTGTTCTTGCTGTTAGTGTCTTATCCGTGTTTGCTATATGCTTCACCTAGAGACTGGTCTCCTTTATGATATTGTTTGCATCAAGGGGAAGCATGGTTTTCAGAGACACTTCATGCTTGACCAATTCTTCTTCTAGATTAGCGACTTCTACTGTTATAACTTGGAGACTCTTATTTAGGAGATGTGCGCGAACCATAGCCTGGCCAATCCAATCGTGAAGGTCTTCTGAGGTCAAGGCATCTACCTTCCTTACATAGTCCATCTCAACATTCAAACAATCCTCTAGATCTGACAAACGTTGGGCCTTATCTGTAAACTCTTCTATAGTTTGGGGAAGTTTCACCTGGCAACTTTCCTGTGTAGCTTGTATTTTTGAATACAAATTTCCACACTGTTGGAGCGTAATCATGGCCACTTCATTCAACTTCACTCTATAATTCTGGAAAAACCGCAAGAGGTGAATATTTGCCTTGAAACCGGTTATGGACATAAAAGGGAGTCTCTCTGGGAACTCTGACCTTCCTTCTACCCATTCCATTTGCTTCCTAATGTCCTCACTAATACGTACATGTTTTCTCCTACGCCTAGTGGCCTCAGTCTTTATTTATTTGATTCTGGCCACCACTTCCTTCAACTTGCATATTTCCTCTATTATGAGCTCTTGAATCTCATGTGTTCTTTTCATAATTTCACAATCCTGCTCATGAAAGGGTCCCAGGTCACCTACCTTGTTGGTTGCGAGCTGTAATTTGTGTTCTAGTAGTTCTTCCCTTTCTTCCAACTTCTCAATGCTCTCCTTTACATCATCAATCTGTTGAGCAGTATCAAATTTTTTGGACTCCAATTAAAAGTTACGGCTTTCTAGAGTTCTTTTCTCTGTCTCCAGAGTTCTCATTCGTATTACTAAAGCTCTCTTTTCAGCTTCTAGACGCTGAAATTTCCTGTCAAGTTCTTCCTTTTCTAGCACAAGGGTATCACATTTCTCAACCATCAAATTTGAATAATTCTGCTCCTTGACTAGAGTCTCCTGCAGATGGTGGGTTTTCTCCCTCTCTGAATCTAACTTGTCTGATAATATGTCAATATTGTCGGCAGTTGCTAGAACATAAGCTACAAAAATAGATGTCATGAGTTTGTGTGCATGTTGGGTACCTTGCATGACTGTGGTTTCATGCCTGGTGACAATATCTAGTTGAAGTGGCCTTTTCATTCTGGTCACTATTTCTTTAACAATGGATTTCATTTTCTTGTGTTAAGTGAATTTATCCCATTTGGACACTGTACTACTCTTGGATGGAGTAAAAGGGACAATTGGGAGGTCCCTTAGGGGGGAACCCATATCCAACTCTTGTCTAATTGGGATTTTGGGTATAGTATCTGCTTTGGATTTCTTTTCTTCTTCTTCTTTTCTTTGTGCCTCTTCCTCTCGTTCCCTTCTCAGTTTGCCATCTTCTTCATGTTGGGAAATTTCTTCCAACCTACTTCTTTACTCCTGAATTCTTCGAGCTTCATCTTTAGCTGCTTGCATCCTTTGAGTTTCTTCTTTCCGGAGCTCATCTTCTTTTGCCTTGTTTGCTCTCTTAGCTACTTCTTTTTGGATTTGCTCGGCTGCTTCCTTGAGCTCTTGCTCCTCTTTAGAGAGAGTTTGGGAAACCTCTGCTGCTTCCTTTTCCTGCTGTTGCTTTACACCCTTGATAGTGCCAGAGCTAGAAATGGCCCCGACTTTACTTGGTCGAAAAATTTGTAGTTCGGTCATGTTACTAACCCCTTGATATGCTTCCTCATCCTCATCATAATAGTGGGAGTATTCGAAGTTGGCATGGAGTTCTCTGCAATGCCATGCCGCTTTGCCTTGTCGATCATTCCTCTAGAAAATCCTTTCTCCGAAACGAAAGTCTTTCAGTTCTGCAATGAATTCCTCTATAGTTTCAATTCCCGATAACTTGTAGGCCCCTACATAGAATGGTATAGGCAGGAAAGTTGCCTTCTTTGCTTTGTACAAGGTGCTACCAATCCCATAAATAAACACTTGCCTCATTGCCTCCTTGTGAACCACATAGTTAGTGGCATATCTTGGTAGGATATACAGGGCTTTAGAACCTCCATACATTTTTATATAGGTGCCTTCCGATGAAAAATAAAAATCACCATAATTCTCTAGGACTTCCATGGCATTCTCAGATAAGTAGTTGGGTTCCTCGTTGAACATTAGTTCGTATAGAGGCATTATAAACTCCTCACAACTGAGTTTGTAATGTCTTTTGTAATTCTGAGCCCAGAAGATTTTGTAAGCCATGAACACTTAGGTCTTCGCTGAGTTCGATATGCATCCTAACTTGGGAAAGGGACACTTTGACACAACACAATTTATCAAGTAGGATGCCATATAACATTCTGCCCTTTTCTCCACTAACCCTTCTTGCGCAACAATTATAGTTGATGTTAAGCTGTCTGAGAGAATATCAGGCCAGTTAAAAATTGTTCCTTTGAATGCCACATAGTGGATGATGGGCACCCATTGGAACATAAACATCGTCCCATCAAGTATTCCAAAGATTCTGCTCAGCATAAGAGCGATTAATCTGAAAGGGGGCCTCAGATTTTGAACCTCATGTTCCTTGCTATCCTTCTTTCTGATTTGTTTGCCCGAAATTGACAGTCTCCTAGCCATATCCAGATTATCCATTCTTATTTATTCTAACCATGCATCATCCAGCCGCGGCTGGGGCTTGGGAAATTTATAATCCGTCGAGATATAGGATGGGTGAAATGAAGCAAAAGCTTCTCCTTTGTTGTCCGAAAGAACTCTTGTCTCGGTATCAGCATGCCGCAGAAGCCATCCAATCACTTCTGAGCATGGGAAGAGTTTTGGAGGGGTGGAGGCTCTGGATATACATAAGTTTTTGATGTTTTGGTATAGACATTCTTCTTCAAGAAGAGCCTCAAGGAAGACCTGGTCTCTTACCATATGGTATACATTTCCCCATCATACTTCCGAGGGCACGCCTGTAGTGCACCTAGTATATTGGAATGTAGTTTCCACCCTTATGTTGTCGTCAACTGGGTAGGTCACCTTTGTCCTCCTCCTGCCACCTTTAATCATTTGGAAAATCCTATAGGCATACGGTGCGATGTTAGAAATTTCAAATTATCATTCTGCTTATACTATTGAGGCCGAAAATGTTAACTGAAAGCTTCTAATTCTACATCGTTTCACTAATGGTTTGCAAACTTTAAATGGCCCTTTTATTTCAATTTAATCATTCATATCACATGTTTTTTCACGAAAACTGAAATGCTTCGGTGGGCTGCTATACTGCAAATATGGAAAGTAAATGACATGCATTTCATAATAGTAAGTCGTAAAAAAAAAAGCAATTATGAGTACTACGTTCCATGGCACAAAACAATGTAAACTTTCATAGCTAAGTAAGAATACCAAAGCTCCTCGCGTAAGGGTAGACGAGGCTAGTTAGGAAATTAATGGCTTAATGGTTGCTTGGGATTGCGGGGATGTCCATGTTCACATGAAAACAAGGCGTCTGTCACATTGGCCATAGTTAAACTAAACATCTCGCCGTGGCTAGGAGGATACAAACATAACCATGCACCTAACATTCATCCTAACTATTACAATTTAGTCCATGAGGCTTAACGGGGTACTTACCTGTTGGAAGACGATGGAGGGTAGGTGTTGATACTGCTACGGAAATGGTGAGCTCAGGAACAGGTGCTTGCGAATTCGAATAAAAACAGGAATGAGGCCTTTGAGCAATGAAATGAATGAAAACTTAATGGTGTTAAAGCCCTATTTATATAAATCCAACACATGTGAGCCATTAATAGGGTGGTTGAAGGCCTTTAAACGGGGTTAATGTGGCATACGGATGGTTCAAATCGACACTTTTCTTATTAAATGAGATTGCTAAAATCGGAAAGACTTGATTAAGTTCTTCGCCTTCTACGGAAAGAGAAGCTGAGTTTGTCCACCGTTGTGGGAGGATTGTCCAAGCTTTTATGCGTCGCCATGCATCGTCCAACTTAAGTAAGTTTACCTGCCTTTGCGGAAGAGTTATCCGAGTTCTTTAGAAAAAAGTGCCACTCTACCCGCCATTGCAGAAGAGTTTCTTGAAGACCTTCTCCATTTCAGAAAAGATAGATGAGTTCTCATGCCGAGGTAACTTATTCATAAAAATCCAATCGTCTCCGGAAGAGTTAGACGAATTCTCTCACCGTTGCATAGAAACTTGGTGAATGTGTTCCACCAAAGGTTCACTTGGTTAAAGGTTTCACCTTTTCGGAAGCTTAACATGAGTTTTCCGCTGCGGCTTGACTTGGTCCTTTTCTACTTCCGTTTCGGAAAGTTTGGGCCAACTTTTCTACTGTTGCGGAAATGTTAGTTCAGAACTTCCGCCCTTGCGGGAAAGAAACATAAGTTTTACTTCGGCGAAGACTCTTCTTCTCAAAAAAATTCTTTAAGGAAACTAAGTAAGAAAACTCTGAGGCCCTAAGACTCTTAGGAAAACTTATTCTCAAAAACAAAAGGAGGGGGGGTCCCAATATTTTTTCAAAAATTTGGGGGGGGATGTTGTAGCAACAACAACACCTCAATAAAAATTTAGTGCGTAATGATTAATTTAGAGCTCATACCAAAGATGAGGAAAAGATAACAAAAACTTTCCAAGGCCACTTGTAAAATATATTTACCTTAGGGGGATGTGATTATAATGGAATGAGGAGAAGAATCCATTGGATGCATTGATCCTATCAAAGTACCACAATTTGAGTAAGTCCATCCATCATGGTCTTTAAAAATGATGAATTGTTGAATGCAACATAGGACATGTTAGAGGACCAGGTATGGATGGGTTCTCTTATAAGTTTTATAAAAGGCTTTGACTAGGAATTGGTGATTATCTAAGAGGAACTTGGTGTAGATGATATGTGGAGCATGTAAATGTATGCTTTATCAAAATTATTTCTAAAGGGATAGAAAGAGACATGGTGGGAGATGGAGACCAATCACTATGATTAATGTCCCTTATAAGGTTTTAGCTAAATCCTTAGCTAAGATAGTTAAATCCAATGTTGCAAGGATTCTAAGGCATTAAGAAATGAGATTTATGAAGGGAAAACTCATACTTGACAATCTTAAGACATATTGGAAAAGCATTTTGTAGTATCTAAAATTGGGAAGAGAACAAAGGGACAACTCAAAATTTGACCTTCTTATGGTAGATTGGGAAAGCATTTTGTGGGTGACAAAAATTGGGAAAAGGGTGCTTCGTAAAGACTGAATTTGACAAGGTTTATGCTAGGATTGAAAGTGAAATTACTTTTGATATGTTGTTGGTTGATGTTTGGTAGTTTATTTTCTTGGGCCATTGGAGCACTTTTTCCTAATGTGTCAATCAAAATTGTATAAATTGGAATTTGTTAGAGGTGACTTTGTTTCAAAGGTCTATTAGGAAATTGTTCCCTCTTGTCCCTTATTTATATGGTATTGTAGTGGATGGATTATGATATCTCCTTCAATATTCTTCTATGTAACAATTTATTTGGGGCATTCTACTCCTTGATGGAGAGCAATTACTTAATATCTATTTTGTATATAACTTTGCTCATATCCCAATGCTCACTTAGGAGTTTAGTGGAGTGAATGACACAATGCCTTGATATCTTTGCTAGAGCAGCGAGCATTGTGGTTAATGAGGAAAATATAAGAGGTGTAAATTTATCAACTTGATGGATTTAGAAGTTCCTTGGGAATCCTTATCTACATCCAAGTTTATAAATTCCATTCATATGCACAACTAAACCCCTACCTTAAGTTGACATTGAATTAAAAATGTAACAAGTCGAAATCCACTTAACAGAAATCACATGCAACCAACCTAGTAAATATCATGACAACAATAGGCCCAAGTTGTTGATGTAATTTGTAAACCATTCTCCATGTTTAAATCATTAGACCCCTATGGATAATGCATGAAAAATTCATGTATATCTTTTGAAAATATTGACATTTAGGATCTAGATCTAGGTAGATATCTCACATACTAGGGTCGTTGTTAACTTATCAATTAGGCATATCCTATGTTGAGCCTATAACATTTAAGTAAGGTTTAGTTCAAAAATATTGCTAGTGGCTAAAGTCTAGTGTTTTGTAAAACAACTTATGGGAAGTGTAATTCCTAAATTGTAGATTTTGAATAAGCATCATTGAAGAAGCTTGTGAAGTTCAATGAAATTAACTCGATAAATTTAGTGTGAAATATGTGTTAATGTATTTTGAATTTTTTCATGTCTTTCTACATTTGTTTATTGAACTCTTTTAGATCATGTGAGAAATGATTACACCTTCGATGAAAACATAAGCACCCTAACTTGAAGGCCAATTCAATAACCAAGAACTCTCTTCAAAATAGAATCACCAACTAACTTCATGGTTGAAGATAGTAAGGGATATTATTTGATATCAAAGCCTTAGAAAAGGTTTTAGTATGTGTCACATCCTATTGAGAATTGGCATGCCTTCTACAATTTGTAGAATTGTAAGTTGGGGAGTTTTGTGAGTATGCTACAAGGTTGGTTAACTTAAGATATACTAATTATGGGGATAATTATCTTGCTTGATAATTTCCTACTATTGAAGGAGTGGGGAATTAATACAAGATAACACTCCCTTGTCTACTTCCACAAATACATTTGATAGACTTGCTTTCAACACATAAAATCGTATTATCTACATACACACAAATTTCTCTCATTTTGCAACATATCAAAGTTCTACTCGGCATTTAATTTCCCCCGCTTCGGGGGTATGCTTCATTCCTTACGAGATTATGTGATAATAACAACTAACTCTTATTGGTTATGTTTCTCCGTGATGATAAGATTCATGCATGTTATTGGGTTCAATATTTCAAGTGTTGGCATTGATTAGATATCTCATCATTTTACTATTGATGGGTTCTTTGGATGGTAAATTCGGCTAACATTTTATATTTACAAGGGAGCTTCCTATTTTTTGGATGAAATGCAGTGATATTGAATCTTTTTCATTCTAATTGGAAAGGCGTATGAATCATATGTCATGAACAAAGGATTTAAAAAATAACTAAATTCTCAGTTGCAGGCAGATAATTCACTATCCCAAATTCACAAGATGATTAAAAATAAAGCTTTGCATATTTTTCCAAAAAAACTATGCTTATATATATATACATAGTTACACTCAAAACTTAGATGGTCTTTAATCCAAACATTTTAAGACTCTGACCTTTGTTAACCTTGGAAACATGTAGTAAAGCAATTCTGTGAGGTTTAAATCTTTATGAACCAAAAAAGAAGTTCATAAAATTAGTGTTTGTAGCTGGACTAAAGTCTAACTATCATAAGCATATACAATTAGTAAGAGGATATATTTATTGGTGCTTTAGATACTTCTGACAACATTGTCTCTCTGAAATTTGGCTTAGTTTAAATGGATCTGAAGAAGGTAACAGAAGAAGGATCTTCTTTGAGGACTCTTCTATGGGGACATATTTCATCACCAATAACCAAATAAGAAGACTTGATTTTGCAACTGTCTATTCCTATTGTGACAGTTGGTAAGTATCTATCTCTTTTCACATATTTATATGGTATTGGAATGCTTGCAAGTTTGACATTCATATCTTTTACAAACTTAGATCTGTTTTCTATAATTTTATTTATATATGAGATTTGGGTTCAAGAGAATTTGTTGATTGAGTCACATCTGGTGCTGCAATCATTCATGTAATTTTACAAACAAGAAGTGCAATTTTATAGTAATAGGTGTTCATTAGTTGATAATGATGTATATCTTGCACACTGATACATTGAACTATGATTTTATCTCTAAAGGTTTGCTAGATCAAATGAGGAGACCCGGATTTTGTTTATGTAGAGTTGGATAGAGAGCCATCTTGAAGATGGAAGTAGGGTATTGAAGAAACCAATTCTGTTTGTAGAGTTTGGTAAATCATAAAAAAAACCCCAATTAAACAATGGCCAGAGAGACTATTTACTTGATATGATTTCTAGAAACATATATTCCTCTGCTAGCAGGGGAGAAGCAGGTGGATTAGCCATATTTTGGTAGCTGATGATAGAAGGAATGAGCTCATATGGAGATGGGTATGATATTGTCTTGTCACATAATCGATCCACATTTTCTATCATTTCTGGCCAGTCTAATAAATTGGACGAGCTCACTCATGTGTTTCCAAGGACATGATCATATCAGAAGAGGAGGAAGGTCCATGCACATTGAAGAGCAATAATGCGTAGGAAATCAATCCAAGGATAAGATCGATATTCATAATTCGTGTATATATCTTTGTTTATGGTATTGGAGAATTCATGGTTAGGAAAAACTCTTAGGTATCCTTCTCTAATTTCTAAGCCACGCGACTGTCAAGGAGTGTAGATATACAACAACTTTTGCCAGCTCAAAATAATTTTTTTTTAACCATGGGAACAACAAACTCCCAAGGGTATACCCAACAACCCGCAAGCCAGATATACCGGAAACTTGTTATTCAGCAGTGGTCGAGACCCTTTATCTGAGGGGAGAGCCTCTATCCCAGGGGTCGCCTACTAGCTCAAAATAATGAAGACAAAATATAGAGAGGGTGTAGGAAGTATGTGTATTTTTTTATTTGTAGGGGATAGAAAGAGTCATCAACTCATTGTCTTTGAGTATATCTAATGTTTGTTGCTTTTAAAATTAATGTAAGTCTATGGTGGTGACTATAATGATTTTTTAAAGTGGTTTAATATTTAAGCATTTAATAGGTTTTTTTAATAGAAACCTATGTACAAATTGATCATATATACTTTAGGTTTATACATAACATTTTTAATGAAAAACAATGCACAAAGTTAAATTTTATATAATAGACGATGTTTATACGATGCTTTTCAATGTTTCATATGGGGTACTCAAATTGCCTTCTATTGAAATGCAACTAATCAAGAACATTTGAAATCGCTTTATATTGCTGAAAGTATCGTTTAAATCATTTGAGTGGATTCATATATACCATATTATGCTAAAATTGCAATTTACAACTATTGTAGATTTGCAACAATCATAGTTTCACAACTAGATTTAGATCAATTTCCCATTAGAAATAATGTTGGACCAAGGTGTGATATGATAGCCATTAATCCCACACCATGATTGTCATATTCCTTTGTACATTCCATCAAAGCTTCATGAATAGTCAACACTGAGATTTGGATTCCTTTGGATTGAACATTTATAGACTAAACACCTTCAATGCTTTTGTGGGTGAATTTCTCCAAGAACTTGTGGAGTGCACCAATTTGGATTTTCTAGACCTAGGCTTCAATGGGCTGAAGGGTAAAATCCCTGATAGTATTGTGAAACATAAAAATTTAAGAACCCTGATTGTGTCATCCAATAATTTCTCTAGAATGATTACTAAAACATTGACCCACTTCACATCGAATAAGAATAAGCTTGCTGGAAACATACTTGTTCAATTAGCTAACCTCATAGAATTGCAGTTTCTCAATCTGAGCTACAATTGGTTAAATGGAAGCATTACTCCAGAATTTTTTTATTTGAGCATCTTGTAGACTCTAGATCTTACACATAATTCGATATCTAGACAGAGTCCTTTGAATTTCTTGAGGAAGTTTAGCCTACAAATAGGAAATAATTCTCTTGGTGGAAGCATCCATTTTACAATTTGGGAGTGTGCTTGGATTGTCATACCTAGAAATGAATGACAACTTACTAGATGGTTAGATTCCATAGTAGATGGCAGGTTGTACTAGTCTTAAACTACTTTATCTCACCCATAACAATTTAATAGGCTCATCAACCTATCATTTGGCTTAACTCCCACAGTTGAAAGTGTTGAAGTTTCCAAATAATCATTTTAATGGAAGCATTCTGGATTTACTTGATAGTTTTAAACCTTAACAGTGCAGTAAAAACTCATACAGATTCTTAACCATTAACAGAAAATACACAATGGCACACGCATAACATAGAGATTTTCACCTGGAAACCCTTAACTGGGAAAAAACCAACAAAACTTAGATCCGCACAACTCTTTTCATTATATGTTTTCTTAACCATTTACAATACAATATATGGTATTCACAACATCAAAAACCCTAATTCGTTTACCCAAAATTAGGTTACAACCCTAATCCCTTTACCAGGATTAGATAGAATACAATGGGCTGAAATAGCAAAAAAGCAAAAAAAATCCCCACCATGTGAAGAGATATAACACACCCAACATTCTCCCACTTGTTGTTCTCTTCACATACAAGAGAAATTTATGACTTCAACAGTCTAGGGAAACAATGCCCATGTTCTCTTTACACCAAGAGAACTTTTGAGTACTCATAGACTTTTTCAAAGAGTCTGCAACATTTTCCAAAGTATCAACCTTCTCCAGCAATACTTTGTTTTGTTCAATCATGTCTCTAATGAAATGGTACTGCACATCAATGTGCTTTGTCTTCAAGTGATAATCAGGGTTCTTTACCATAAAGATTGCACTTGAGCTATCACAGCCTATCTTCACTACATTTTGAAGAGAACCGATACTTGAACACAACCTTTGCAACCATACAAATTCCTTACTTGCATGGGTAGCTGCCATGTATTTAGCTTATGTAGTTGAGACTGCAACTACAACTTGTCTTCTACTCATCCAATTGATTGCTCCTCCAAATAGTTTAAAAATATAGCCACTTGTAGATCTTCTATGATCAAGATCTCCATCCCAGTTAGCATCAACAAATCCTTGTATATCTATCTCTCTGTTTAGTCCGGGTCTTCCTTGGTAGCAGATTGCAAAATCTATAGTGCCACGCAAATACCTGAAGACCCTCTTTACTGCAGTCTAATGTTTCTTTCCTAGTTTTGACATATATCTGCTCAAAACTCCCACTGCACGAGCTATATCTAGTCTAGTACAAACCATATCATACATCAAACTGCCAACAACACTAGCATAGGGAACATGAGACATGTCCTCTACCTCTTTTTGTGTCGTGGGACATTGTTCTGCAAATAACCTTACACCTACAGGAGTGGGCACCTTCACTGGTTTGCTTTCCTGCATATTAAACCTTTTCAATATTGTCTCAACATATTTCCTCTGATTCAACCAGAGTTTCCTGTTTTCTCGATCTCTTTTTATTTCCATGCCCAAAATAAAATTTGTAGCACCAACATCTTTCATGTCAAATTTAGATGACAACTGATTTTTGACATCCTTGATGATTTCCTTGTTGTTTCCAATTATCAACATATCATCAACATACAATATCACATAAATAAAATGATCACCAATTAGTTTGAAATAAACACAGTGATTAGCTTTGCTTCTTGAGAAGCCAAATCCCCATATATAAGTGTCAAACTTTTGATACCACATTCTGGGAGATTGTTTCATTCCATAGAGGGACTTTTTCAGCCAATAGACAAGCTCCTTTTTACCTTTCACCACAAACCGTTCTGGTTGCTTCATATAGATTTCTTCATTAAGTTCTCCATGTAGGAATACCATCTTCACATCCATCTGCTCTACTTCAAGATCGAAAGCAGTAGAAATAGATAAAAGAAATCTAATAGAAGTCAATTTTGCAACAAGAAAATCTCACCAAAGTCAATGCCCTCAATTTGGGAATAACCTTTCGCTACTAGTCAAGCCTTGTACTTCTCCACTTTACCTGCTACATTTAACTTCTTTTTGAATACCCATTTGCTTCCAACATGTTTTCTTCCTTCTGGAAACTCAACCAGATCCCATGCCTCATTTTTGTCCAAGCCATCCATTTCTTCCATCATGGCATTCTTCCATAGTTTACTAACTTCTGAATCCATTGCCTCTCTAGCAGTTCTAGGATCATCATCAATAATAGATAACGCAAAATTAGAGCGAAAATCAGGTGGACTATACCTTTCAGCTTTCCTTCTTAATCGGTCATATCTCCTCAAGACTGGAGTCTGTGTTTCCGCCTCTTCATCTAATTCAGATGAATCTGCCTTTTCATCTGATTCAGATGAATCTGGTTCCTCAAATGAACCACCTCTTTCATCCTGAATATCAATTTGTAGTTTCTTTGGATCCTTTTCCATTGGTGCATCTTCAATCCTAGAAGTGTTTTCAACTTCTCTGAAGATCACATCTCGATTGTAAACTACTTTCCTTTTTACCGGGTTCCATAGCTTGTAACCTTTCACTCCATCCTTGTAGCCAATGAAGATACATTTTTCTGCTTTATTATCCAAATTGCTCCTTTTTTCCTTTGGAACATGCACAAAAGCATCACACCCAAACAATCTGAGATGAGAGAGAGAGGGTTTCTTACCAGTCCAAGCCTCATGAGGTGTCTTGTCAACCAACGCTGATGTGGGTGTCCTATTTACCAAGTAACACGTAGTGTCAACAGCTTCTACACAGAATTATTGTGTTAGCCTTGCATCACTGAGCGTGCTCCTTGCTTTTTCCATCAACATCCTGTTCATCCTTTCTGCAACCCCATTCTGTTGAGGTGTGTATGGAGTAGTCTTTTTCCTTGCTATTCCACATGTCTTACAGAACTCCTCAAATTCATTTCCATGGAATTCTCCACTATTATATGTTCTCATCACTTTTATTTTCTTTTCAGTTTTATTCTCTACAAGAGCCTTAAATTCTTTGAATCTATTAAAAACCTCAGATTTCTTACATAGGAAATAAATCCATGTTTTTCTTGAGAAATCATCTATGAATGAAACATAATACATAGATTTACCTAGTGATGGAACATGCATAGGTCCAAACACATCACTGTGTATTAACTCTAAGATTCCTTTGTTAGGATATTCCTATACTCCATCCTAGTCCCACCAGTATTTTGATCATTTACATTTTTAGTCATGCATGCACCTTTAGGGTTTGCATGCATTCTAGGGTTTGCATGCATCTTTGCATGCATCCCAGTCATTAGTCTAGCACCTAGCCCTCAGTTAGCCAGCCCCCAGGAGCTTCTCACTATTCAGTTTTAGCCCTCCAGTTGCTTAATGCGCCCTTCTTCCTTGATTTTAGGGAGCAACTCGCCCTTCTTCACCTACCAGTCTAGTTGTCACTCAGTTACACTTAGTTACACTCAGTTACAGTCAGTTACAGTCAGTTACACTCAGTTATAGTCAATTACAGTCAATTACACTCAGTTACATTGAGTTACACTCAGTTACACCTACCAGAGTTAGTTTGACTAATGGTTGACAGTTACTTGAGCATTGATGACTCCACTGATGATGATGAAGACTTCCAGTTGCACTCCGATGATCATGAGGACACCTAGTTGTGCTCCGATGACACTCTATTAATCTTATGATCACTCTGAGAGGCTAATTCGAATTGCCACCTTAGGCATTTGAATCTTCTCTACCATTGTACTATTTATTTGTCCATATTGTGATTAATTAATTAGTGTGTGTGAAGTATTATTGCTTCTATCTTAGTTCTAATGTACCATATTATTTTGTTGCTCATTATATTGTATTGTTCACTCTTCTTCTATTTTTCTGCTTAATCATAATTACTCTTGTGAGGTATACATCATCTCTTAGATCTGCTGTGAGGATTTTCACATGGTATCAGAGCATGTTGAGAGTATTGTTTATCTCCACTCTTGAGAGTTTTTTGCAGGTTATTATCAAGATTTCGAGTGCAGCAGTTGCAGCAGTTTCTGCATTTTTGCAGCAGTAGCAGTTGTAGTTATTCTATATTGTTTTTGCAGGTCTTCTTTGGCTTCAATGTATCCTGAATTAGAAGAAATCAATCCTCTTTCTCTATTCAACTATGATGAATGGAAACCAAAAAGAATATCATATTTAAAGAGCCATGATCTCTTTGATTGTTATTTTGAAAGAGAGTTTGAATCCTCTGATGAGAAGATTGACTGGTTGAATAAAGGTGACATGCACATTGGAAGAATGAAGCTTACTATGCTGGATTACATATTGCTCCCAACCATTATTGATATTGAAACTCCAAAAGAGCTATGGGCTCACCTGGATGAAAAATTTGGCAGAAAGAATGAAGGATTTGGTCCAAACCCCTTCAAAAGCAAGCAAAGTGATGCATTCGCTCCTCTTGATGGTCTCTCAGATCATGAACCAGTATCATCTCATATTGAAGTTGTTGACAAAGAACTTGCAGATTCTCCACTCATGCTCAAACCCTCTTCTCTTTCTGTGCCAGCTCACACTCTAGATATTGCAGAAGGTCCTAAATCCTCTCTTGCACCAAAGTCTATTGGTTTGCATCATGATCACATGATTATTTCGGAGGTCAAAACAGGTTTTGAAGGTAATGCATTCACTTCTCTCCAGCTAACTCCTCTTTTATAGTACTATATGATCATAATTCCATGCTTTCAGAAGGTCATTGAAGAATATGGCCATTGCCATTCGCTTTGATCTCACCTCTCATGGTTCAAAGGAGATCTCAAGAAACCATGATTCAAGTCTTGGATCTAATTTGGATTCTAAGCAATTACTGCTTGGGATAATTTCTCATGCATATGATAGTTTTGATCTCACCCCTGCTGGTTCAAAGGAGATCTCAAGAAATTGTTTTTTAAGTCTTAAATCTGATTTTGATTTCAAGCAAACATGTAATAGTAATTTTTCACACAATCTCACCCATGGTGGTTCAAAGGAGAAGACAAAAGACTATATGCACTTTCACAGATTTGATCCTACCTCAGCTGATTCGAATCACGGGTTCAAGGATCATTCTCATACTATTGGATTTGTTCTCATCACATTCGATCTGAAGAGCAAGTACAAGCACATGCTTTTTGATCATGATCCACTTCTTCTCAAGAAGAAGATACCTCCAGACATATGACCAAGCATCACACATGCTTGAGTTTGGAGCATTTATTTTTTATGTGTGCCTTACAGTCTATTTTTTTAGGAGGGGGTATGTTTCCCATGCAATTTTCCCACTTCCTTGGTTTATTGATTGTTATTATTCATTGTATTGGGTGACCTTTGGTCTTAGTTACCAGGGCCCAAGATGGATTAAGGGGGGGTGTTAGGATATTTCTATACTCCATCCTAGTCCCACCAGTATTTTGATCATTTACATTTTCAGTCATGCATGCACCTCTAGGGTTTCCATGCATTCTAGGGTTTGCATGCATTTTTGCATGCATCCCAGTCATCAATCCAGCACCTAGCCCTCAGTTAGTCAGCCCCTAGGAGATTCTCACTATTCATTTTTAGCCCTCCAGTTGCTTAATGCGCCCTTCTTCCTTGATTTTAGGGAGCAACTAGCCCTTCTTCACCTACCAGTCCAGTTGTCACTCAGTTACACTCAGTTACACTCAATTACACTCAGTTACAGTCAGTTACACTTAGTTACATTGAGTTACACTCAATTACACCTACCAGAGTTAGTTTGACTGATGGTTGACAGTTACTTGAGCATTGATGACTCCACTAATGATGATGAAGACTTCCAGTTGTGCTCCGATGATCATGAGGACCCCTAGTTGTGCTCCGATGACACTCTATTGATCTTATGATCACTCTGAGAGGCTAATTCGAATTGCCACCTTAGGCATTCGAATCCTCTCTACCATTGTACTATTTATTTGTCCATACTGTGATTAATTAATTAGTGTGTGTGAAGTATTATTGCTTCTATATGAGTTCTACTATACCATATTATTTTGTTGCTCATTATACTGTATTGTTCACTCTTCTTCTATTTTCCTGCTTAATCATAATTACTCTTGTGAGGTATACATCATCTCTTAGATCTACTGTGAGGATTTTCACATCCTTTAGCTCTTACAACACCAGATGAGAATCTTACCCGATTTTGTTTACCATATAAGCAATGTTCACAGAAATCAGAATCTACTGTGTAATTAGACATGCCTTTAGCCATACTTTTACCTTGTAATAGTCGAAGACTCTTCTCTCCAATATGTCCCATCCTTCAATGCCATAGCGTTGTCTTCTCACTATAGATAGTAAGGACTCTGTCTCCTTCATTTTTACCCTCAGGAACAATAGTATTGTTACATCCATTATTAAAAGTGCTTCCCAACAACTTGTATACAGTTCCAATCCGAACTCCCCTCATCAACACCATTGATCCTCAAACCATCTTGCATGTGTTATTCTCAAACATAATTTTCACACCTGCATCATCCATTTTACTTACATATATGAGGTTTCTAGCCAGTTTTGGAATGTGCAGAACCCAAGGAAGAGTTCTAACCCTTCCATCTTTGAGCAATAGCTTGATCTTTCCTCGACCTATGATTTTCACCACCGACTTGTCTCCCAGGAATAAATCACCTCCATCATACTTTTCATATTCAGAAAACCACTCCCCATGAGGAGTCATATGAAAAGATGCACCTGAGTCAATCAACCATGAATCATGCTCTGCATGTGTACTTGAAGATGCCAAGTACACATCTCCTCCTTCCTCTATAGATTCTTTACCATCTGTGGATGGAGCATCATTAGGTCCTTTGCTTTTATCAATATTTTTGGATTTACAATCCTTCTTGTAATGCCTAGCTTTACCGCACTTCTAGCATTTTCGTATAGAAAGTCCTGGAGATTTAGATCTCCCTCTAGATTTAGATCTGCCACTTGAAGACTTATTTTTAGATCTATCTCCAGAGCGACCTCTCACAAACAAGGCATCCTTGGTTGAACTTTCCATGGATTTCCACCTCATTTCCTCCGATAGCAGGGATGCAACCACATGATCAAAGATTAGGTTGGTTGTGTTACTCCCAACAGCTATAACCAGACTATTTTATGAATCTGGTAGAGAGAACAATAAGCTAATACATTTTTCATCATCAGTAATCATAATACCAATAGATGTCAACTGACTTACCAGAGTATTGAAGGCATTTAGATGCTCGTACATAGAGTCTCCCTCATTCATTCTTAGAAGGTATAATTTCTTTTGAAGAAATAACTTATTTACCAGGGACTTTGACTGATAAAAATTTCCAAGCTTATTCCCTAGTTTCTTTGCATTGTCTTCTCCATATACGTTCACCAACACCGAATCTGAGAGGCAAAGTCGAATCGTGCTCCTTGCTTTTCTTTCCAGCTTATCCCATTCTTCTTTTTCCATACCAGTGGGCATGGTACTCAGATCTACTGCAATCCATTGTTCTCTATCTACCAAAACATCTTTCATTTTTGAGATTCCATAGCTCAAAGCTCTGACCGTTAAACTTCTCAATCTCGATTTTAGAAGTGCTCGCCAATCTTTCAACAAAAGAATCATAGCTGCAAAGCTCCCACTGAAACCAGGTTTATCACAGATCTAAGATTGAGCCAAACCCTTGGAGACAAAGCCGTCCCTCTGAACCCAATAATGCTCTGATACCAAATGATAGTTTTAAGCCTTAATAGTGTAGTAAAAAATCATACATATTCATAACCATTAACAGAAAATACACAATGGCACACGCATAACACATAGATTTTCACCTAGAAACCCTTCATTGAGAAAAAAACAACAAAACTTAGAGCCACACAACTCTTTTCATTATATGTTTTCTTAACCATTTACAATACAATATATGGTATTCGCAGCATCTAAAACCCTAATTCGTTTACCCAAAATTAGGTTACAACCCTAATCCCTTTACCCGGATTAGATAGAATACAATGGGCCGAAACTACAAAAAAGGAAAAACAGCCCCCACCATGTGAAGAGATATAACACACCCAACATTACTGTCGACTAATTTGTTATATATCGATTTAAGTGGTAATCTTCTATCAGGGCCCATAACCTCTAAAATTTTCAAGCTTCCATAGCTGCAAAATTTATGTCTCCAAAACAACTTTCTAACAAGAACAACTCCAAATGTTAAAGAATGTCGTTACTTGTTAGAGTTTTAGTTGGATGGCAACAATCTATATTGGCTTCATCAGAAAGTTGCAAATTTAACTCAATCTCAGTTGCAATTCTCTAGAAGGGGAAATTCTGAATGTTTTTTCCAATTTGTACCTACTAGAAAATTTGGAACTTTCCAACAATAAATTGACAAAAAAAAATTTGGTTTCTTTCACAGCTATGATCAGTCTTACACTGTTGAACTTGTCAAACAATAAATTAACAGGAATCCTTCCAAATGTCAAAAAAGGATGCTTATTAACTACTTTGTCGGCAACACATGTTGTATTTGGCTCAATTTCCTTCATGTTGATTATCACATCAAACTCATTTTATAATATTTGTTTTGAATCAAAATGTTATGACACAATCACCAGTGCAATCAACAGTAAGGAGCTTGAGATTCATAAAGGGAATTCAAAATACCTTATTTCCAGGGATACCCTGTGTTCTTAAAAATTGGAATTGGTGGATGGCACAAGTGAGGTCAACCATGTTACCACAATCGAGGAAGAGAAAACACTCAAATGATGTTGGAATTGAAGACAAGCACTCAAATGATGTTGGACTTGAACAAGATGAGGACTTATAATCATAAGCATTCCATGGGGTATGAAAATTAATCATTTTCTTTTCAAGTTTTAATATGTTTTGTCATGTTGTTTTAACACAATACAATTTCCAAGTATATCGAGGATGGAACAAGGAAGGCATACCTTGTCAAAACATGGATATGTAGTTCTCCATTTTGGATACTTGGCTACAACCATCAATAATAATTTTGAATTACAAATTTGTTTTGTTTAACTACAACATTTCTAATATAAATTATACTTGTTATTTGAAAAAAATCATGAGAGAACATTAAAAAAAGAAGGAAAATGAACTATTTTATAACTATGGACACAATTATTTCACAAGATTATTGCCAATGGGAATGGCCCTATGGATTCTTCTAAAACTGCAAAGTTTTAAAATCATTCCTTCCAAGTGAACTGATAAGTTTTTATCCTTTTCAAGCTATGGAGTGGAGTAGCATCATTTGTACACTAACACTTGGCATGAATGAGTTGCATCATTCATAGTTTGACACTTATGTGAATACAAAATCTAACCATGTGAAAGGCAATATGTAGTGACTACCCTTTAACATCAAAAGATCTACACATGAAGCACACTATACTCGTTGGTAATAAATCTATTTATAGCAATGTGAGAATTAAATGATTCCTAATGATTTCAATCAATCTAAACTATGATGTACCTTTGCATCTATATTATTTTGTACTTAAAACAAAAGGGCCACATACAATGAACTAATATGCTATAACATTACTTTATACATTTCCATATTGACTTCAATTTTAATTGGTTGTTTCTTTTAAATTTTTTATGATACATTAGCAAATGAAAAGATACATTTTAATAATGAGGAGGAAGCTTTTCATTTTCATCTACATTACTACTATCTTTTTCCGCTTCGTTACATCTACTTTATTTTTTATTTTTATTTTATTTTTTCTTTCCAGTGTTTCTTTATACCTTCTGGAGCAATTGCTAGTTATATACTTAAGCTCAAATCCTTTTGTTTGTTCGATTTTATTTCAAAAATAGTATATATTAAATTGCCGGTAAGAGTGAATAAGTATCAATTTTTCCTAAAAGATAAAAAATTATTTTATTTATTTATTTCTAAATATAATGTTTTATGTATTCGAAGATAAAGTAAATTTTGAATGAGAAACTTAAAACTTAAAAATATGGAATTTTAATGAAAATTATCATAAATAATATCTAATTAAAATTAAATATTTACACTTGAATAAAATAAAATAAATATTTATATGATTTTAAATGAAATTATTATTATTATTATAATCTTTTCATTTATATAATTTTTAAATATATATGTTTTCTTATCTTAATCCATTTTTGGATTACATGTTTATATATATTGGGTTTTTTGTTTTTATTTGATGGTATAACAATATATTTATCATAAATTAGATATTTAAAGTACTTAATAGTTATTTAAAGTACTTAATAGTTAAGAAATATGTTTTTAAGCAAAATAAGATATATGGATAAAGTATAATAAGATATATACTCTTGAATTAGATTAGCATAGGTCTATTTTAACTTTGGCTATATCAAGTGTGGAGAACTATCAAATTCCTTGAGGTGTAAATAGTTCCTTTTTCTTTATGTTTGAGACCCTAAAACAGGTTTGCACCTCAAGGGATTTGATCCCTCTCAATACTTGATAGAACCAAAGTTAAGATGGATCTATGCTAGTATAATTATATGTAATTGAGCAACTATAATGTAAATGAGAAAGTATAAGATAGTGAAATATTTTATTTAAATATTGTTGAGACCGAATCATCATATGGGGTCACATATTTTACATTTGTGTATCAATTTCAAATAGATTAAAACAAAGGATCATGATGCCTAGAAATAATTTTGGTGATGACAATAGGATCCAAATCATGGAGTTCACTTACTTACTAGATTTGATTCCCTTTGCTTTGTATCAAGAACTAGTTACTTTACTAGCTCTACTCTTATTATTACTAGCTCTACTCAATTATCTTGACCATATTATTTTCTCAACTAACCTTGTTGTACATCTCAGTAATTGTAACATCCCTCCAAATTGACCCAATTACTATTATTATTTTTATAAATATAAATGTATTTATGTAAATGGCCTTGGTGAGAAGCTCAAGGCCAAGGCCCCACCAAAAGACCTTTAACATGGAGATTTTACGTTTTTAGATCTGTTTTTTGAACCATCTGCATGGTGAGTTTTATTACTTTTATAGACTGAGATTGAGGTCAGCGAGCTCGACCTCTGAACCTCCTGCATGGACCTTTACTCTTTTAGATCTGAACCTTAACCTTTGCTAGATCGCAGATGCACTTACTGTTGGTCGATTTAGTCTTTCTTTTCTAAAGTGTGAGATCTGCGCTATCAGATCTGAACCCTGACTATTCTTAAAACACAGATACAACTTTTATTAAACAGAACCAAGTCTCTGCCTTTGAGCAGTGGACACTTGATCTCTATCTCTATTTTTACTTAATATTGATCAAGCACAACCCGTAGACGGTCATAAAGAACAAAACAAGCACTTCAAATTGCATTGCGCACTGTTTGTTGTTAGAGCCCGGGGATATGGGGTAGGTGAACGCCCCACTCACTCAACCACGGACTCATGCAAGTGTAACCGATGGCTCAAACATTATTACCACGTCTTCATTCTTTAAACGTACCCGATCTTACGAGATACGACTCTTAGGCACAAGCTCTATCACTAGGACCCTGGTTAGACGTGTGCGGGTGACTTCATTGCATTGTTTACGCTTGACGTCGCTGCCTTTGGCAGGTTGTTTTATCCTTAATAGGGTAAACTTACTACATTGATCCCAGAGACTTTAAGCACCTTTGCTGATTGCACTGTTGCAAATGCTTTACTGCATTAAAAGCGAATAATGAATGGGTGATATCTCTCTCATGAGGATCGACCCCTAGACTTGTACATTGTAGAGTTCTTTTGCTTCCTTGATCTGATTTTCAAAATGGGAATCTCTCCATTAGGTGGATTGACCCAAAACCTAGATGTTAACCTTTAGAGGTTAAACCTGGTTACTTTCTAGAAAACGCAAGTCTGTTTGAGTGAGTAAGAGCATAGCTCTAGGCTCTGTGTTTGATGCAGTTTGATACGGTTATATGTTGTCCTTCAAATATTGAATTGTAGGATTATTTAAATGATGCGAGAATTATGGATAAACATCCTAGTTGTTATGTGAAATAACCTCTCCAAAGAAATACCCATGAACTTCTTTTATTGAACCCTACTGATTGTGTTGATATTTTATATTAGGTAGAGGATCGAAGTAATGAATTGGTTATGTGTACTTATATGAGTATAAACAGGTGTGAATAGGAGTTTGGTTGTATGCACAATCTCTACTTAGTGTTCCTATGAGATTTACATCAATATAAACAGGTGTGAATAGGAGTTTGGTTGTATGCACAATCTCTACTTAGTGTTCCTATGAGATTTACATCAATAATGAGCGAGTACCTCAAAAATAACCGTCAAATGAAGAGTGTGAAATTGATGTTTTTATATATATAAACAATAAAGATTTTTATCTTAAGAAGTTTAGGCTAACTTCCTTTGTTGGATGAGATCCCTCTTAGGGTTATGAAGTTAGTATTGTAATACTTGAACCAAATATCTTGATGAAAGTGAACTAGAGAGATTGTGTATGGAAAGAAATTGTTGTAGGATTGTAATCTACTATTGTGGATAATAATAAAAGAATCTACCCTCCTTTGTGGATGTAGCCCAAGTTGCAGGTGAACCACAGTAAAATGGTGTATTTGTGGATAATAATAAAGTAATCTACCCTCTTTTGTGGATGTAGTCCAAGTTGCGAATGAACCATGGTAAAATGGTGTATTTGGCATCAAGGATAATTTTAGGGGCGAAATTTAGCCCATGGGCTATTTTTCCATGTTTTTTTCCAAAAAATGATTCGCCAATTTGCATTTTTTGAAGTCCCATTTCGCCCAATTTTGATGGGGTAAACTTTTTTCACTCTAACATTCGCCAAATTATTATATAAACTATATAAAGTCCTTATAAATTGAAATAATTTTAGAAAAATATCGCCAAATATTTTATAGTGGACATTTTTAGAATTGGTAAGATTCGCCAAGGTTTATACACTTTTAAATCAATGTGGGTCCTTAAAATTATCCTTGTTTGGCATGTGTCTCTTGTGTCACTTATGTGTTCATTTTACATAAGTTAATTTTAGAAGTAGATGCATGTGTATTTAATTCCTTGATAATTGTATGGATGTGTCTCCTCGTCCTTGGTCTCCTATGTGTGGCCTGCAATGGCGAGTGAATTCATGATTTTTTCATTTATAATTATCTAGATTGTGTTTGTATCATTATGCCTCTTCGACAGTCTCTTTTATACTTATGTGCTTTTAATCTCATAAGTATTAATAGAGTTTTGTCATCTATGATTAAGTGTATTTATGAGTAGGTAAAATATAACTTGTGGATACTTGATATTAAATTATAAATGTGAGAGAAGAATTTAACATATAGAATTTATATAATAAAAAGTTAGTAAAGTATGATTTACTATTATATTACGAAGAGTAGAATAATTTGTTTAGTGTATTTATGAGTAGGTAAAATATAACTTGTGGATACTTGATATTAAATTATAGATGTGAGAGAAGAATTTAACATATAGAATTTATATAATGAAAAGCTGGTAAAGTATGATTTAGTATTATATTAGGAAGAGTAGAATAATTTCTTTAATTATTAATGGAAATGTCATAAAGAGCAATACTTCTTAAATAAAGATTTCATTAAGGAATTAAATTATTTGTATTGCATTTATACCTTGATTAAACGGTTACATAGAATATGACTGAAATAATCATAATTGAAAATAAAGTTGAAAATATTTCATGGTTTTTCTAACCCTAATCTTTGGATTTATTAGAGTAATCCTCTTGAAACACTAATTCTCCATCTTCCTCTTAACTATATTATTTTCTCAACTAACTTTGTTGTACTTCTCATTAATCATCTTAAAACACCAATTCACAATCTACGATAGAAAAATCAGACCTTTCTCTAATTTACAAGTATATTGCTTAGTGTTAAAGGTACCAACATTGCAAAAGTGTTGTTTAAATTTTTTAAAATTTAAAAAAAAAATCAGTTTAAAAATAAACAATTTAAAAAAGACATTTTTTTTTATAACATTTTAATAATCACAATCTAAAATAACCATAACCAATCCACTTATACATTTTTTTTCCTTTTTTTCCATGAAAAAAAATCATACTTCTTACATCTTCAAAAATTTGCACTATTTTTACTTTCTATTAATATTGTACTCTTTGACATATTTTTTTATTTATATCATTAACAAAATTCAAAATATATTTTTATTTTTTATTAATATTATACTTTGGTCATTTTTTTTTTACATATATATTTAATATATTTAACAAAATTCAAAATATAAAGCATTTAAAATTAAGAAAAATGGTGTCTATCATCACATAAAATCAAGTACCGCCCACCATTTATGTTTCTTGTATATATGACGGTTCCTATTGGTAAAATAAATCCTTAATTCAAAAAACATGTAGTTCATGCACATCTTCTCCAATAACTAATTATAAAACACTTAATTTCTTGATATCTATTTCTTCATTTAAAATTTACAAGTTTGAGCTTCATTGTAATAAAGAAAAGCTTAGTTAAAAAAATGGAATCATATTAATTTTATTGATCCTAAAAATATAAATAAAATATATATGTTTTTTTTTACATAAATCTTATATTATAATTATAATATTATAATAAATTTCCATCTCTATGTTATAGAAGTAGGTCAAGTTTTATTGCTTTAAATTTTAGTTAAAATCAATTACAATTTAAGAGAGGGTGGTATAAAGATATTATGACTTAGCTAAACAATTGAGGGATTGATCAAAATGTCACTTTGCAAAATATTAACAATCTCAAAAATACTATCACATTTAGGCTTAAAGAGAAGATGTGTGGGAGAAGGTTTTGGAGGTAAAAAAATTAAGATATTACAAGTCATTAAAACTGATTTCGAAGGTCAAAAGTATCTCTCTCTTAATTAGTTCGAAGAAGAAAATTAATATAGCCAAGGTAAGAGCAAACTCCCAAAAGACTTTGGGGTGGAAAGGATTTGTCAAAGTTTCCTAATTTTTGTTACAAATCTAACCTTCATAATCTCTTAACTTGTCAAAACTATGATAACCTAGTTACACAACAACAACAACAACAATATCAATATTAAATTTTTTTATTTTTACACATCATTTGAAACATCTAACTACATTAACTACATGTATCAACTGATTAAAACCATTTATATATTGTTATTCATATCATCATTAATATTTTAATGATACCCACCGTTAACTAACTAACGTGACTCTCTACTTAGGTTGGTGTTATACAAAATCTAATATTATTAACTTTTCATTTTTTAAAGTTATTTAAAAAAAAAAATTAAATCAAAATAATAAAATAATTATTCTAAAGATTAAAATAAAAATAAAACACAATATTACATCATAGTAAATTTTTCAAAAAAAGTACTATTACAATTAGTTATTATTTCTATTATTGACTATTACAATTAGTTATTATTTAGTATTTTAAAATAAATTCACTACTACACTTACTTTAAAGTATTATATCCATTCGTATATGGTATATGGTTTGTTGGTGGGATAGATAAATTTCTTTCCATTGATTTGGAATCTTGGATGATCCTCTCATAAAAGATTATTCCTTCTCCAATCTGACATCGATCCCAGCCATTGAGACATATATAATAATCACGATTTCTTTTTTCACACAAAAATCATATATATGTTATTAATAGTAATCTCTGACATCGATCCGAGCCATGGAGACATATATAATAATCACAATTTCTTTTTTCACACAAAAATCATATATCTGTTATTAATAGTAATCAAGATATATACAGACTGTTCGACTCTCAGAGCTGGGAGCTCAATAACAACATATCCAGCAGATAGAATAATTTGTCCAACAAAAACAGTCACAAAGCCAACAGGCTGACACTAACTTATGGCAAGAGACACAAGCTAGATCACCATACAGAGAAGGAAGCTGTCCGACTAAGACAGCCACAGTGACACGTATCCAACACTGATCCAGAAAACATAAAGAAAATACCTTCAAGAGCAGGTACAGAGCAAAAAACAATATAAAAAAGCAGTTCCAGACCAAGAAGCCGCCTCCCATAAGAAACAAACCGTCCAAACTGATCGCCTCAACAGTAACAGGGATCACCTCGTCGACTGCTCCAGAAAACCAACGAAATTGCCCAGCAATCCACAAAGCTAAGGAGGCCCCACTGTTCACAAGATGCAAATATTTTTTTGGCATGAAAGCACATGCATAAACACCACACAGAGCTGGGCATTCTTCAATATCAGTTCCAAAAAAAACACGAAGACTGTCCATCCAAGACATCCAGAGAACCCAGAAGCCAGGCTACAATGTTCCCAAAAGAAACATAAGTGCTTTGGAGACACAGGCTAAGAGCAAAAAGTCTGTTATACCACAGAACCTGTCATAGAACCTGTACATAAAAGCTGTCCACGAAGCCGCCTCCCATACATAAACTGTTCTGGATTAAACAACCTTTTCAGTAGCGGGCTAAGTATGGATTAACCCAACCTCAAAAAGAGACCACATCTTTGTTCTTTTGTTATAGAACAGAAAAGGAACCTTCTTTTGTTATAGAACAGAAAAGGAACCACAAGAGAAAATTAACTTAGATGGCAACCAGGAAGCCCTGGCAACCACCCTGCCCAGGACCAATTCTTCAATTTCAATCACAATCACAATCACAATCTAATTTATATATAGACGAGTTTCTATCAGGCTGACAATTGATAGTACTTTACTTGCATAAGGCCGCCAGTACCCTCCTCGGTGGGGTTGAAGGCCGTCTGGCATGCTGTACAAACCGATTGTCCAGCACCACAACATCTCCAACTTCCCAGTTGATCTCTACACACTTTTTTTTCACTTATCTGGATGCATGATTCATGTGCTTCTGCAGGAAGCGGAGAGCCATCTCCAAACAGTGGAGGTGTTTCTGTCAATGCTATAAGGTTGAACCAGGCTTTCTTTTCCGTGTCTCCGCCAAATGCTCTGATGAAAGCAATAGGTCCCACTTCAAATATCATTCTGCCATCATCTGCCCACCTCACTTTCTGCAATGAACCACTTAACAATTGAGCCCTGGAAGCAACAACCTCACCACAAGGTCAATTGCTTATCCTTTAATTAAAATAAGTAACTGTGCTTAGAGAAGCTCTATAGGAAAGCAGGAGAAGTCAAATGAAGAAAGCATTAAAAAATATCGAGATGCAATCCTTATGAAATTATGCTGGTTATGAATCTATGCTCTTGTACTTCCTTTCTGCTTCTTGTTTATCCTTCGTTTGGAAATGGGATTGCCAACCCTTTAAAAAGGATTGAGGATAGTCTTCCTGAGAAAAACTACAAGGATAGATCAACCCCTCTTTTTCCATTTTTCTTACAAGTTGTGGGTATCTCTGTTCCATTCTTTGGGTGATCTTATGGCTTAATACGATTGCTGTCTGCCCTCCCTCGGTTGGGGCAATCTCACAGAAGAACATTATTTTGTTAGGAAACTCCTGAAACTGCACAGGAAAAATAATATGAAGAATAATTATAAAGAAACCAGCATTAAAACAAAGCGTTAGTTTACCGTGCATAGAATTAACAGAGATTTGTCTCAACTCTATATTTACCAAACATCAAGAAGATAAAATTAATCTGTGATACATTGATCAGTGCTGTGGGCGCTCAAGCGAGTAGACCAGGATTTATTGAGGAATTAAAGATTCTTTTGTTAGAGGATTAACATAAATTCATAAAATTTTCCCCCAAAATAACCAATACTACATGACGGGACCTTTAAAGTTTCAGGGCTGCCTATTCGCACGAAATCATGAATCTGTCTACTTATTTATTGTTTTGAAAACAACACAGCTTTATTTAGATCTGTTTGCAAAGGTCAAAATTAAAATGGAAACTGTGAATAAGCAAGTTAGAGCCATAAAAGAGAAGACCATTAATAATTCCAATATTCATCATTCTGTCCAATTCCAACCGCTATTCTATCTCTAAGTGCAATCAACTCACCGTACTCATCTCATGATGGAATTTGATGGGCAGATGCAGAGGACCTTCGTTTGCAGTGTACACTCTTCCTTCAATCTTCGTCCTGGCAGCTTGGCCCAAATATCGTTGTTCTTCCCATCCGAATGCTTCCACGACTGCGTTGAAATCAGACGTACTTCTCACCGGAAATCCTCTAAATAGATACACCCCAACTCTTTTTAGCTGATTGTCGATCCACTCTCTGTTTTGTTGGATGGCGTTCAGAAAGGGCTCGATCGACGATTCTTGATGTTCTTGCAAGCCGGAAGATGGAGGCAGCAGAAGCATGGGAAAGAGGCCGCCATCATCAAGAATTTGTTGTTGAGGAATCTTTCCTTCCTGGAACATCAACGGCAATTCCTCCATTATTATCAATCTCCTCTTAAGAATGTTTGGTTTGCATTAGCGAGATTATATGGCTGCTCAGGGGCGCCCACCATTTTTGCTGTGATTATCACCAAAGTGGTTCATTCAAGTATCATACTCCAAAAAATGTTAAAATTAATAAACTAGCATTCGCCCTAGGAGGGGCAAAATGAATGTCGAGGGGCTAGTCGCTTGTCGGCGGTCGGAGGTGAAGGGTGAATAGTGCGAATGAGGGGTTATAATAAAAATCAAACAACAAAAAACCCATAAGCGCTATAGTCCGAAAGAAATTTTTGGGAAGATCAAATTCCGGCGAAGTTCCAACGACGGAGATGGCTCAAGAAAAGATCGATGGTTGTCGTGGATTCCCACATCGCCAAAAAGCTCGTGTGAAAACCATGGTCAGCGGTTGTGGATACAATACCACTGGAATATGTGGTGCAATGCTAATTGTCCCGCATCGACGCGATAGTGGTATCACAAACCACTAAAGCGCCATGCGGAACCGCCAAAGAGTAAAATGTGGAAGCGTGGGTCATGGCACGTGGCAGATGCAGAAATACATGGGAGATGCACCATATATTGATGATGATCGGATGGACGACATGCATTAAGAAAAGATCAAGGGATGAGACCCATCCGCATCAGGGGAAATGCACACTCGCTAAGGGAAAGGGTGGTTGCGGTAAACAAACCACCTTCACATCTGTCACGCGATGGTTGATCCGCATGCAGTCGAAACCAGGAAGGAAAACCACTATCTAGGATCGCGGATAACGCTGTGGAGAATAAAGGGCGCAAGATCTGATGGCTCAAATCATTAATACGTGCGATCAACGGCTGGAAAGAAAATACATCGGGAAAGCTACAAGAAAGATAAGAAAAAGAGCTTATATAAAACAAAAGGGTTTTCAAAAGTGGCATTTTGTCTATGTGTCGTTGTTCTCGGGAGTTTTGAAGACCAGTGGAGATTGTCAGTTACGTCAGAAGGATAAAGGACATGTCTGCACAGGTAGGGTCTGGTGACCTATCTCGCATATTTTAAAGGAATTTCTTTTTTCTTTAAACAATTTAAATGGAGATTGTGCATGATATAGACGTTTTTAAAGCCAAAGAAGCCATAGAAGACAGAGATGGGGACATTTACGATACCCTAATTAGGTTACCGGTCGCTGAAATCAAGCTTAAATTGTCTAGGTTGTTAGAAGAAGGTATATATGTACATAGAGTCCACCAGTCATCCTTGCTAACCTTCTGCCCTGACCAAATCCCGTCTTTTCTAGAATTAGTGTCATGGTGTGTTGATAATTATTCCAGAGAAGAAAGGGTTGTCTTAAACGGTCGGAAAACCAGAGCCGTCTATCTTAGGCGGTCGAAGGTGAAGGGTGAATTGTGTGAATGAGGGGTTATAATAAAAATCAAACAACAAAAAACCCATAAGCGCTATAGTCCGAAAGAAATTTTTGGGAAGATTAAATTTCGGCGAAGTTCCAACGGTGGAGATGGCTCAAGAAAAGATCAATGGTTATCGTGGATTCGCTCATCGCCAAAAAGCTCGTGTGAAAACCATGGTGAGCGATTGCGGATACAATACCACTGGAATATGTGGCGCAATGCTATTGTCCCACATCGACACGATAGTGGTATCACAAACCACTGAAGCGCCATGCAGAACCACCAAAGAGTAAAATGTGGAAGCGTGGGCCATGGCACATGGCGGATGCAGAAATACATGGGAGATGCACCATATATTGATGATGATCGGACGGACGACATGCATTAAGAAAAGATCAAGGGATGAGACCCATCCGCATCAGGGGAAATGCACACTCGATAAGGGAAAGGGTGGTTGCGGTAAACAAACCACCTTCACAGGTATCACGCGATGGTTGATCCGCATGCAGTCGAAACCAAGAAGGAAAACCACTATCTAGGATCGTAGATACCGCCGTGGAGAATAAAGGGCGCAAGATCTGATAGCTCAAATCATTAATACGTGCGATCAACGACTGGAAAGAAAATACGTCCGGAAAGCTGCAAGAAAGATAAGAAAAAGAGCTTATATAAAACAAAAGGGTTTTCAAAAACGGCATTTTGTCTATGTGTCGCTATTCTTGGGAGTTTTGAAGACTAGTGGAGATTTCCAGTTATGTCAGAAGGATAAAGGATGTGTCTACACAGGTAGGGTCTGGTGACCTGTCTTGCATATTTTAGAGGAATTTGTTTAAAAAAAAAAAAAATTAAATGGAAACTATGCATGATATAGACGTTTTTAAAGCCAAAGAAGCCCTAGAAGACAAAGATGGGGACGTTTACGATACCCTAATTAGGTTACCAGTCACTGAAATCAAGCTTAAATTGTCTAGGTTGTTAGAAGAAGGTATAGACATACACAAAGTCCACCAGTCATCCTTGCTAACCTTCTACCCTAACCAAATCTTGTCTTTTCCAGAATTAGTGTCGTTGTGTGTTGATAATTATTCCAGAGAAGAAAGGACTGTCTTAGATGGTCGGAAAACCAGAGCTGTCTGTAAAATAGAGTTCGCTGTCATAATTGAAGCCCTAGAAATAAATTTTTCCCAAACCCTCGAATCTGAAATTTTTTCCGAAACCTCTGCTATTGAGTTTTATCACCAAGCCCTTCAAGATAGTAGAGAAAAGTTCCTGTGCACATGTCTTAAACCAGAAGCAAGCGCTTCAGATATCCCTTACCCTATATAGGCCACTCTATTTGATGAAAATACCAAGCTGGTTTCAACCTTGTTAGCTTTGGTCCTAGGTTTCGACACAGACATGTACGTAACTGAATTTCAATTAAGCCTTTTGTATAGAATGAGTACAGTTCCACCGGGGATTGATGAAAGTCAAATTCCTTGACTTAACTTTGAAGAATTCTTGGCTGAAAAGATCCATTACCAGATGGTTAATTTATCTGCTCTCAAACACTTCAGATTTTAGTCATTCTTGATGAGAATGATCATGATGGCCAATCACAAAGAGCTACAATTCCCTAAGATAGTTTTGATGAATTTATTGGAGAATAATATGTTTAATTACATAAATTATATGCTCTCAGAAATTTACAGAATGATTTATGGAGAAATGTTGCCTAGAGTACTACCGGAGATGCAGACATGGATGCAATTAAGTACTGAATATGCTATAGGGGATTGGTTCCTGTCAAAAGACAGTACAATGATAAGGTTATATGGCTTTAAACATAAACCCTACATTTTAACGACGTTTTTTACCTTAAGGGTTTTCTCCTTGGAGTTTCTCAGGAAAAAACTAATTGTTGAAGATAATAATTTCTTGTTTTTCAAACAAGCAATAGATATTAAGTATCCGTTTACAGTTGGCCCATTCATAGTGAAGAACAAAAATGCTGCTATTTATATAGAAAAATTATTGAAAGATATGGAATTTGAGACAGACGTAGCCATCGAATATGATCCGTTAAACATAATTTCAAAAAGGAGAACAGGTCATCGCATCAAAGAGCTAGATCATCAGGTGATTGAGGAAATGTTTGATAGAGCAAATTGGTTCGACTATAAGGAGACCAAAGAAATCGTTCCTGATTCTCAAGAAAAAGAAATGATATTGACAGGTACGATGGTAGAGGCAAAAAGCATGGTGAACACTGCAATGGTGGGGTCTAAAAGGTCTGCACAAGACATAGTTAACATTGAGAGTGAAGAAGCAGAAAAAGGGAAAAAGTTAAAAATGGATGAGCAACAAGATCTAATGGCATTTTCAGAAGAGGAATAAAAAACCGAAATCAAAATACCAGAGGTCACGGTAAATGAATATAGTATTCAGGAAGCCCCGGTGGAAAAAGATGTAAATAAACCATGTAATATAATGGATGTTTTTAATGAGCACAGTCAAAATAAGCAAGAATCTTCCCAGCAAACCAGTCAATTATTTCCATAGGTTAGGAGTATATCTAGCACAAAAGTCAGTTTATTTACTAACAGAAATGTTGAAGAAAACTCTCTTAAATTTCCAGTTGTTACCAAAGACAAGATCTCAGAAATAAAAGTTGACTTGACAAAAATCAATGCCCCAGATATAATCTTATTTCATAGACAAACCGGAGAAGTTATATACTCAGATTATTTGGAAGGGATCATAAAAGTTGACAATTTGAAGATTTTAATAGACAAATTAAATAACCAGTTGAGACAAGAAAAAACAGAAAATAAGTCACGACGGCTGCAAAAAAAAAGATTGCAATCATATTTGGAAAACAAAGAGGGAGATGGGGCAGCAAATTTACTCTAAGAAAAAGACAGCACAATTCGAATGTTAAGGCAGAGGCTGCAAATCCCAGACGCTCAGCTTATCCAGGGAACCGAACTGACTGTACTAGAGAAGGAAAAAGAAGAGCTATTAGATGAAGTGAAAGATATTACTGCAAAAATGTTGAAGCTCGTTGAAGAAAAAGTTCATTGGGAAAAAGAGAATATTTGTTTGGAAGAGAAATTGGAAGAGGTAAAGAAAAAGTTAACAGAATTAGGTCAGCAATAGGCATATGTAGGTACAGGTGAAGAGAAAGCTGGAGCAGACAGTCTCTTACAAGCCATGTCCCAGATAACTCTGAAGGATGTTGAGATTAAAGAATTGAAAAATGGAACATAGAGGCTAAAAGAAGAGAATGAAACAAAGGATAAGGAAATTGAAACCTTGCAAGCAAAGAATCAAGAATTGTCTGATAACAATAGAAGATTGGCAGCCCATATAACAGGACAAGCTGCAATGCAAGGTTGTAATCATATGGTGCGGGATCAGATTATAAAAGAAGTTGAAAAATTGAGACCCTATCTTGATTATATGAAGGTTAAAGAAAAAGTGGCCAAAGATGCTTTTGAAAGCTGCGGAGCAGCCAGAGAGAATCTGAACAAAAAGCCAAAGGAAATAGCACAAAGAGCAATAACTTTCCTAAATAGTTTGACTGAAGCGGATTTGACAAAAATGGATATAAGGAATAGAATTTCAGTCATTACATGGGCTAGAAGAATTTTAGGGAAGTATTCACATATTGAAAATATTGAAGTTACAGCTGGAGATGTACGAGAGGAATTAATCAGGTTTAAGAAACAATTTGAAAAATTGATAATCAAAGGATTCCTTGCTTTTTGGGATGCAAATCATGAATTCATTTCTCCAAATGAATATAAGAGGTTATTGTTTGGTATAAGAATGAATCACGAAAAGTTTCAGCATTTGGATCATATGCTTACTGGAAAGATTCTAATGGAGAAAATTGCGGAGGACTTTGAAATTTTAAATATGTTGATCTCAATCTGTGAGAATCTTCCTCTTGTTTCTTATGCAGGTCACATTGAAATGCGAGTCTTGATAAAGGAAATGACCAGTTATGATCTGCCCACGGCTGACCAATGGAACTATGTGGATAAATATGGAAGACAAAGATATTCTGTGCATTCATGAAGATGCATTCAGAAACTCTTTCCAAGTGGCAAAAATGATGTTTTTATTTTAGAAAATTTTGTAATATTGTTTAAAGACTGTTATCTTTCGAGTTAAGACATTTTCAGTTATTAGTTAAAAGAAGCGGTTATGTCAAACTTCTTTCGAATTTTGTATAAAAGACAATGAGAATCATTTTTGAAGGGGTTGGAAACTCCTTGAGAGACAAGAAGTTTTGAAGTCAAATTTTGAATAACAAAGCCGTACGGTGGAAAATACCTATTTTGTTGAAGACCAGAGATTCATGTGTTGATCATTTTTACAGTCTGTCTTTTCCCTTATCTCTTCATGTGCATATCTAGTTTCTTTGTTATATCTTTCAATATGTTCTTCTTCTATGCTTAAATGAACATTTGAAATAGATTGGGATTCATACTGGTTATGCCTTGCTCTATCACATTTAAGTATCCATTTATTTCTCTAAAGTTGACAATGGATTCATCCTAGTTTGATGCCTGTTGTTGATGGACTGTCATTATTTCTTTCTATGCCACCTACAAAATCTTATTGACTATTATATGGTTGCTATCTTGCCTCTGTGAAAATCTATTTGGTATTAAATCACTTGTTGGTACATTAAGTATCTGAAAATTGACTCCATGCCCAATGTTTCTTGTTTCCTTTTCAACCAAGTAAATCATTTTTGAGAAATTTGAGCGTGTTCTATATATTTTTAGCCTTTATATATATCTTGTGAGAGAGCCCTCTCTGGTGGAAAAAATGACTAAGTTTTCTACCTAAATATTGGTTTGAAATAGGTTACCTTAGGTGTTATTCTTTTACAACCGGGGATAAAATCTAAGTGCTAACAATGATTATAATCTAGTTGGGTATTCTCATAAACCTCTAAATTCATGGTTATAACCTTATTAACCTGGGTATTCACAAAGAATGAATATAATTTTCATGGATATGCAGGGTTTGCATTTGGTTGAGTCAAAGACCAAGATAGCAATAGGGTAATCTGCATAACAATTCTCTCAGGTGTTCTGTATCTCTGCTAAAAGTGTTTGGAGCTTTGATCCTTATATGAAACCCCACTTTCACACCATTTCCCTGAAAAACAAAGAATTTGGGTTTAAAGAAAGAGGATTCAAACTTGGGGGTCATGGCAGTAGTGTTTAAGATTAAATGCAAGAAGTTGGGGTTGAGGCAAGTTTTGGGTTTTAAACAATTAAGTTAAACAAAAGCTGATTTGGTGAACGTTGCAACTTTGCGGATTTCATTGTACACTCACCAAACTAAATTTTTCCGCATAGGATATCGAGTTGTAGCATGAAAGTTTTCATTCTAGGAGAACTTACATTTTTTCCATGTTATTGAGGCTCATATGGCGACGATCGTGGGGGTATAAATTGCAGATTTGTGCAAGAATTTACAAGTGATATTTGCGTAGATGTGATTTGAAGATATGGCTATAGTGAATTTTGACTAATTTATGTTGTTCCAATGGAGTTAAATATTATAATTTATTAAAATTTGAGTGAACGTCAATAAATTTGTGTTGTGGAAGTATGGTTTATTTGGCTGAATTTCTATTTTGAAAATACAATAAGCTACAGAACATATAAATTATAGTATTTTGTTTTCCATGTTATTTGCGAAACCCATGAACAATCCATAGAGTGAACATATAGCCTTCGCAGATTAACATACTTGGACAAATGCATTGTGTTTGACTAAAGGTAAAAAATACTGTATAAGTTGACACCCAAATTAATGATAATGTTTTTTGTCTTCGCAAGATTGTAGATTGTGGTTGTTGGACCACAACCATTGACTGTAAATAAGATTTCAATGTTATTTTTTGATTTGGTGCTTTTATGTTTGGACAGGTTGGATATGTACATGTGATTTGAAAGAAGCAAAGGCAGCGTAGTAGAGTTTGACCTTGACATATAATTTTTGTTGCTCTGTACTTTTTACATGATGTTTGGAGACACAAAGCCTGTGACAGGAGCATCTCCACAGTTTTCATGGACTAAGTTATATAGAGCTATTAGGGACACAAATTTCCCAGATGCGAGTATTGAGGAATTATTGGTTTACAAGAATATCAGGAAGTCACACCTCCACAGAGCAGCAACACGGCTTGAGCTATTTCCATGCTCAGAAGTGATAGTCTGGATTATACAGAGGACTGATGCAACGTCTAGAATGATTTCAGACACTACTGGTGAAGGTCTTGGATCCTTCCAGGCAGGTCACTTAGATGCAGCATACAACCTTCCTCATGCTAATGTTATGTTGACTACTCAATGGGTAAAAGATGCAAATTTTAATTATTTGGAATTTGCTAGGAAGATGACAATCCCTGGAAAACAGTTAAGGACAAAAAAGAGCGGGGAGTATGAGACTGAACACCTGAGAGCCCCGTTTCGCCTAATAGCTTTGATGTTCAGACGAATTTATGGATTTCCATATGGGAATATTTACAAACTCTGTTGGGCACCTGTGATGTGCCATGTTGCGACACATGGTACAGTATTCAATTGGTATGCAATCATCTCAGACAGCTTATCTACAAACATTGCTGCAGCTCAACGAGGAGTAGCCGAGGATAATGTTAATTTTCATATGTCTGGGTATTTTTTGGATTGTATCTTGATTAGATATCCTTTTCCAGGTTTAGGATGTGTTTGGAACACAAATGGGCCCCCTGTGCATGTAGCATATCAAATGATTTGGGGCGATAGGTATAAAAATCACTATAAGAGAATATGTGAATCATTCATCATACCACTGTATCGCTTGATGTTTAAGAAAGGACCATGTTGCATGTCTAAGAATGCTATGAAAGTCATTGAACAATATGGAGATTATTACTTATGCATGGAAGAATTGTATATCTGGATGTTTGGTGGAAGCAAAGCTCCTTCTATGATGCCCCAATATGCTACTGATTTTGTGGTACATAAAGAAGCTGTTAGGCAAGTCTATGTAAATGGAGTTGGTCATTTTCTAGCTGAAAAGAAGAAGTTGATTTACCCACCAATGCCATTTGTAATAGGAGCATATAAACTTGCAAAAGCAAAGGAAGCTGAAGCGTTTGTTGAAGATTTGGAAGGCTTTCATTTTGGGGCGAAGAGTTTTAGGAGGCATGATCCCGATGGAAAGATGCAAGCACATTGTGCCTTTTGCAAGATTGGCTATGAGTATTCCCACTTATTTTGGAAGGATGAGCAGTTTTATTGAAGCACAAAGAACATGATTGATTTAAACAACCGATATCGTCTTAAAAAGGGAACGAGTTCTAGTCCTAACGTTGACAAGGATAAGGAGGTTGAGGTAGAAACACATCATGAACAAGTATTAGATAGGTCAGTAGTAGAGGTTGAGAAGAAGAAGAAGGAAGCTGAAGTTCAGAAAGTGCAGCAGGAGGAGAATAAGAAGGTGGTAAGAGAAGCATCAGATAGACTGCTTAGAGAAGAAACTGAAGAAGAGGGAAAATCCAAGCAACAAGAAGAGGCAAACAATGATGATGTACAAAATATGGAAGTAGGTTCCCTAGAATCAGCGGAATAGGACAGGATAAGAGAAGCAAACGTAAAATCTAAGCAAGAAGAAGAGGCAAAAATTGCTGATGTACAAAATATGGAAGTAGGGATATTAGGATCAGCAGTAGAAGGCAAGATAAGAGAAGAAGAGGTAAAAGCTAAAGAGTCCTCATGTACAAAATATGGAAGTAGGGCCCTTAGGATCAACGGAACAGGACAGGATAAGAGAAGAAGAGTTGAAATCTAAGTAACGAGAAGACCCAAAAAGTGTTGATGTACAAAATGTGGAAGTTGGGCCCTTAGAAAGTATAAGTGGAGGGTATTGTCCACTACCAGGGCTTGAACTCATCCCTTATAGTCCTTCTAAAGAGAATGAGGTGGCAAATCTTGATTCAATTTTTTTTTTATCCTGATAGAAAAGTGATCATTAGGAAATCAGAGAAAAGAATGAAGTGTGCCAATTATGAAGGTGTTGTCACAGTAATAGAAACTCCAATCTTGGAGGGAATTAATAATGATCCAACGTTTGCAGCTGCAGCAAACGTAGCGATGGCCTAGGCAAGTGCGCATAATGTGGACGAGTTGGTAGGCCATCTTGAAATTGCAAAGGCAACACTATCCAAGGTACGAGAAAATATACATAGAGAAGAGAATCGAGGGAAAGAGCTGGAAAGGAAATATAGTGACCTATTATCTGAAAAGGAGAAAATGGTTGAAGATCTATGGAGGTTGGATGATGAAAAAGATAAATTGGCAGTTTAGGTGATGATTTTGGAAGGAGAAAATAATGATTTTGAAGCTGCGACCACTCAGTTAAAATCAAAACAATTAGATACTGACCAGCAAGTCCAAGAGTTGAAGCTGAAGGTTGAAGAGTTAGAGAAATAAAATGGAGGCTTGACAAAACGGCTTGAAACAGGAAACAACAGAAAGGTAGAAATAACTGTGTTTTGTGATGAATCTTGCAAAGTAATAGAGCAGATGTATCATTTCCAAGTGACTGTTATGGAGAAAGTGTAGAACTTGAAGCAAATGATGGTACGAATGGATGAAATTGCTGTAGAGGTGCAAGCATCTAGAGGAAGGAAGTTTGATGTAGCAGAGAAGGTTAAACGGCATATGGTTTGGAGAGAGACAAACTCTGAATACCCTACAGAATTAGTGCCTAAAACGGTTTTGGATTTAAAGTCAGAAATGCAACTTCTAGAGTTTTGCAGAAACCCATCTCTAAAGTTGAATACTGACATTACAAGGACTACTGAGGCATGTATGGTTTTCTACAAGAGAATCCAGAAGATCTATGAGAAGTGTCATCTTTGTCCGCTTCCACTTATAGATGAGTTGCCTGCAGAGGAGTTGCAAATGACAGAGATCAACACTCCGTTGCAAGGAGAATTAGAATACATTAGAAATTTGGATACCCTCATTGAAGAAGATGTACACCATATGGTTTCCCAAGTATCCATACATGCATATTTGTTAGAAGAAAGTTGTGCAGTAGCAAAAGAAGGAAGGGAATATGTTGAGACTCAATTGTCATATCATGAAGTTGCTTTGCAAGTTTTTGAACCAAGCAGAGTTACTACTATTGCTGAACAAGATAATGCTTGGGACAAGTTTTTCTGTAGTTAGTTGAGGTGCAAATAATTGCAATTTTGTAATTACTTTTATGGCCTGGGTGTTTTTTTTGTGTTCAGGAAAATCTGGGAGATGCAATTTATTTTGCAAATATTTAGAAACTGTTGGAAACTATATTTTGGGTACCTGATAGGTAGTAGAAGAGTTATTTTTTGTGACTTGTGAATCGGGCTTTCATGCCAAATACAAAGCGTGCAACAAGTAAATATGTAGAAGGTTTGCATCTTTAGAGCTGTAATAAATTTTTTCCAGTTTTACTATTTCTGATGCATGCTTATTGAATGATACATTGACTTGTATAGTTGATAACAATATTATACTTTATAATGTTGGTACATGGTAAGTTGTTGGATTATTCCTTGGATTAATAATTATGTTTGCTTCAAGAGGCATTATCAACATGTGGCTGTTGTCTTATAGGTAGATATGTTTAGTTCCATGATTGTACTTTACCTATATATGTTTGATGATGGTTTATTTATATATTTTTTCTTCACTTTCTCTAACAAACTCTAAGATGAAATGGAGGTATGTGTTTACAGGTCATGAAGGTTTGCTAATTTTTGGATTACTTCTCTTAAATGTGATTTTTTCTTCAATTTATATTGGTAAACTTATCAAATGTTGAATAACAATTTGTAAAAAAAGCTATGATGAATGTTCATGTTGGGAGAGGTCGATAACTGTGTATCCAAGTAATGAAGGTTTTCTAAGTTTTTTATTTTCAGTCTATCGTCTTTGATTTTTACCTATAATGGATGCTCATGTTGGGGGATACTCATAATTGTGTATGCAAGTATTGAAGGTTTACTAATTTTGGGATTACTTCTCTTAAATGTGATTTTTTCTTCAATCTATATTGGTAAACTTATCAAATGTTGAATAACAATTTGGTAAAAAACCTATGATGCGTGCTCATGTTGGGGAAGACCGATAACTGTGTATCCAAGTAATGAAGTTTTGCTAAGTTTTTATTACTTTTCTTAAATCTTGAAGAACTAAATATATACCAGCAAGTGTCCAAAATAGACAAGGAATTTCAGCAGGGTGTGAGCAACAGGTATAGTTTATTTTAGAGCAGGAAAAACTTGTATAGTCTATTCCTTTTGATGGGGCATTTTTTTTTTCTGTACATGTCTATTTATTTGTAAAACTCTATGGGGTGATTTTCAGTCCTTTGAGCCCTATTTTTAAGATGATGATAGAAAAAAGGAAAAATTGAATGCCCAAGGTCAGTGAACTTGAAGGAGAATGGAGCTAAACCCCTTTTGAGTAAACAATATGTTGTTTATAAGAAGAAAAGAAATGATCCAATAAGAAGTAGTAATGATAAGGGAAATTGGAACTATTGTACCTATAATGGATGCTCATGTTGGGGGATACTCATAATTGTGTATGCAGGTAATGAAGGTTTGCTAATTTTTGGATTACTTCACTTAAATGTGATTTTTTCTTCAATTTGTATTGGTAAATTTATCAAATGTTGAATAAAAATTTGTAAAAAAACCTATGATGAATGCTCATGTTGGGGGAGGTCGATAACTGTGTATCCAAGTAATGAAGGTTTGCTAAGTTTTTTGTTTTCAATCTATTGTCTTTGATGGGCATTTTTTTTTCTGTGCATGTCTATTTATTTGTAAAACTCTATGGGGTGATTTTCAGTCCTTTGAACCCTATTTTTAAGATGATGATAGAAAAAAGGAAAAATTCAATGCCCAAGTTCAGTGAACTTGGAGGAAAATGGAGCTAAACCCCTTTTGAGTAAACAATATTTTGTTTATAAGAAGAGAAGAAATGATCCAATAAGAAGTACTAATGATGAGTCAAATTGGAACTATTGTACTTATAATGGATGCTCATGTTGGGGATACTCATAATTGTGTATGCAGGTAATGAAGGTTTGCTAATTTTTGGATTACTTCTCTTAAATGTGATTTTTTCTTCAATCTATATTGGTAAACTTATCAAATGTTGAATAACAATTTGGTAAAAAACCTATGATGCATGCTCATGTTGGGGAAGACTGATAACTGTGTATCCAAGTAATGAAGGTTTGCTAAATTTTTATTACTTTGCTTAAATCTTGAAGAACTAAATATATACCAGCAAAAGTCCAGAATAGACAAGGAATTTCAGCAGGGTGTGAGCAACAGGTATAGTTTATTTTAGAGCAGGAAAAACCTGAATTCTAAGAAAATGATAGAATCATTTACTGAAAAAGAACTATATTGGAAGAATCTATATAGGTAAACTTAGAGCACTGAATATATACCAATCACAGCAAAGGAGCAATTTATTTAGTAAGTCTAAAATTTCGCAGTATTTTAGAAGAGAGGACATGGTTTTGAAGCAAAAATCAGTAAAGGAGCAGAGGCAGTAGCAGATATAGGTTATTCCAGAACAGGGATGAACACAATTGTGAGAAAATAAAAGAATTATTTTGTGAAATGGACAAGTTGTTTGGGAGACAAAACATGTTGTAGCAGAAAGCAGAACAGGAATAGACAGAGCAACTAATTTTAACAGGGAGTGAACAAGAAGTATAGGTTACTTCAAAGCAGGGAAAAACACAATTGTGAGTAAGGGTGAACAACAGGTATATGTTATTTGAGAACAGGGATGAACAAGGAATTTGAAGAGGGAGTGAACAGGAAGTATAGGGTTACTTTAGAGGAGGGAAAAATACAATTGTTAGTAAAGAAAAGAGTTATTTCCTGGAGTGGACAATTTATCTAGGAGATAATATCTATTGCAACATAAAACATTTGAAACCAGTAAATAAATGACACGCATGATTAAATTATGACTTTAAACGTTGAACATACAAGTAAAACAAGTAAATAAACCACAGTCCAGACACCAAACAAAAAATATGAGTTATTATAACAACAAATATAACTTTGGTTCAGAAAAGAACCTTGATTTTTAGTAGAAAACAAGAAGCTTTATCTCCTGAAGAGCTTGGTTGAGATGAAGAAAAAACTGAGACACAATAACAATAGCAAACAAGAACACAATTCTGACAAAATTAAAGAAATAATTTATGGAACGGATAACTTCTTTAGGAGACAAAACCTGTTGCAGCAAAAAGCAGAATAGGAACATAGACAAAGAAAAACACAATTGTGAAAAGGGAAAAACACCTTAGAGCAGGGAAAATTACTTTAGAGGTGCAAGTTACTTCAAAGATAATTCTGACAATGCAAGGCTATTCCCAATACGAGCTACTGCATCTGGGCTAAAACCAATTGCTTTACAAAGTTGTTGACGACCTGGTTAATCAAAAGGAAGAAATTGCATGGTCTTAGAAAGCATACAATAAAGCATATATAGACAAAAATATACATTAGACAATAAAAGATACATTAAGAATAAGAGACAAAACTTGTTGCAGCAAAAAATCAGAATAGGAACATAGACAAATTAAAACACAATTGATTTTCAGTAGAAAACAAGAAGCTTTATCTCCTGAAGAGCTTGATTGAGATGAAGAAAAAACTGAGACACAATAACAATAGAAAACAAGAACACAATTCTAAGAAAATTAAAGAAATAATTTCTGGAATGGATAACTTCTTTAGGAGACAAAACCTATTGCAGCAAAAGCAGAATAGGAACATAGACAAAGAAAAACACAATTGTGAAAAGGGAAAAACCCTCAGAGCAGGGAAAATTACTTCAAAGGTGCAAGTTACTTCAAAGAAAATTCTGACAACGTAAGGCTATTCTCAGTACGAGCTACTACATCTGGGCTAAAACCAATTGCTTTACAAAGTTGTTGACGACCTGGTTAATCAAAAGGAAGAAATTGCATGGTCTTAGAAAGCATACAATAAAGCATATATAGGCAAACATATACATTAGACAATAAAAGATACATTAAGAATAGGAGACAAAACCTGTTGCAGCAAAAAAGCAGAATAGGAACATAGACAAATTAAAACACAATTGTAAAAAGGGAAAAACATCTTAGACCAGAGAAAATAAGTTCAGAGGAGGGAAAAACACAATTGTGAGTAAAAAATAAAAAAAAATTCTGGAACGGGCATTTTATCTAGGAGAAAATATATGTTGCAGCACAAATGTTAGTGAAGCATCATTTCATCTTAAAATAGTAAGTAAATAATATGTATGATTAAATTATAACTTTAAAGGTTGAACATACAAGTAAAACAAGTAAATAAATCGCAGTTGAGACACTAAACAAGAAATATGAGTTATTATAACAACAAATATAACTTTGGTTTCAGTAAAGAACCTTGATTTTCAATAGAAAACAAGAAACTTGATCTCTTGAAGAGGGTCGTTGAGCTGAAGAAAAAACTGACATAATAACAACAACAAACAAGAATACAATCACATAAGCTTCATCCATCCAAATTTATAAACGATTGCAGCTAAAGGCGGTGCATTGGTGTCTGAGCACATTTAACCATTGTTGCATTGAAATCTGTTCTCGTATCTGCAGAAGATAGAATGTGCAGAAGGTCGAATCCATCAAATTCAAAAATACGTCCATAGGCAAAAATGAGTACTATTGAATCAAGATTCATAAATTCGTAATCGAGTAGACCTAAAGAAATAAATTTTACCGTGGCAAACTCGATGGAAAGTTGTTCCATGTCCAATCCGTAATTGAATGCTCAACTGTAGAAAAAAAAATCTATATCTCATAATATTTGTTCATGCAGAGTTGCATCAGTTTGTTTTAATCTGTAAATTATTAAAATGAATGAATCCATAGTCGATATTAATGCCATCGGAGAAACATAGGAGATATTGATAGAATAAATTTAGTGATACATGGTATTTGAATACATGGATCATGATCTGACTGGTTTAGCTGAGAGACCAGGAATGCGCTTTACTGTTCCTCGGATTAAGGTATGAGATTGATGAAAATATGAATCGCTAACGAGTTGGAAGGAAAAACTATTTGCGCCTGGCTGTCTCGCTGGTCGGCGGTCGCCATGCAAGGCCTAAAAAAGATAAAATAGAATATGCGAACCGCTTGCAATGGTCGCTGGCGATCTGCGACATGACAAAGTTGAAAACAAAGGACTAATTGAGTAATCACGTTGGTCGGCGGTCGCTGACAAGATGGAAGAACAAAATGATTTGCGCCTGACTGTGTTGCGGGTCGACGGTCAACGGTTTCCATGCAAGGAAAAGAAAACTAAAAGAGAAATTGCGAACCACTTGCACTGGTCGCCGGCGAGCTGCGACACGATAAAGTTGAAAATAAAGGGAAAAATTGTTCATTCAACGAGACAACATCGCGTCGTAGAAGGCAAGTCATGAAGAAGCATTTCCATCCACACGGCAAAATTCCATTTGCTCCATGAACGAGGAATCTTGCTGATGTGGAAGTAATGCTTCTCCTTGGTGAACGCCTACGGCATCAATATAATTTTAAAATTTCAAAACGGATAACAATAACCGTCATGAAAATGAGTACAGAAGACAAATATTTATAAAAATGAGTACTTATTATAATTTTATTTAGTTCAATCTTATCCATATGATATGTTTATACTTGTGTGCTTATAGTTATGAATGCGCATATATATACAAAATAATAGTTAGAATCAGTGATGGAATTTGACCGGTAAAATGGTTGTTATGGGGCATTTCGACAGTCAAATACGGTTTAAAATTTTGGTAAGCCGTCATTTGTGAAGGTGATAAAATTTCTAAAATGTTTTTTTGAATGGCAATAAAATTTTTAAACCGTCATTATATTACTACTATTTTTGAAGGACAAAAAAATTCCTAAAAAGTTATTATATTACTAATTTAATAGTAGTATTAATATATCTATGTTATATAAATTCCAACTTAGAAAGCATACATTCATTAAATAAATAGAAACATCTATTTATTTAATTGAATTGATTTGTTAATCTATACTTTCTAAATTCCAACATCCAAAGAATACATTTATTAAAAGAATAGAAACATCTATTAAATTATAATTATTTCCATGCCTTTCCATTTGCAAGTTGCATTGATTTTTCCTAAAAACAAGAAAACTCATATTCTTTTTTATTTTTTATTAGTGCAATGGGTGTCTACAGTCTACAAATTTTAGTACTCAATGCTAATTGATTATATTAGCATGCTGCAACAACTTTGGGTGTTGGAGGGCCTTCGAGACAAAGGTTGAGAGTTATTTGAATTATAGAGGTAATTCTTGCACTATTTTTTGCATGTGTATTTAGTCATTTATCCCATAATTTCAATAATCTATATAGATTTGGAATCGAGTATTGGTTAATTCTCCAACTCCCATTGAAATTGAAATGAGCATCTCTTATATTTATCTCATGTTTCAATTTCAGTGAGGGATGCATAATTTAAATGAAGGCAAGTACTAAATAAGGGGTTGAGAGACAAGAAATCTGTGTGCAACATTTGGAAGGAAAATTGCCTATGCAGTTTGTAGAATAAACGATACATACATAAAAAGACATATAGAGCTAGATTTTGTAGAGTCTTGCATTCATTATTTATAACGTTACAGAGGCTTGCAACTATTTAAAAATATGGATTATGATTACATGTGTCATATATTTACAAAAACTCAAGCATCTTTTATAACAATAATGACTAGCTTATAGATATATAGCTTCCCAGTGGGCGTATTGATTCAATTCAAATATAATGTAATTCTTACCTCCATTTTATGATAACAATTTTGCAAACAAAAATAAATATGTGATATTTGCTTTGTTTTTATATGTATAATTGTGTGAAATTATAAAACCATTTTTTGTTTATTTATGCTTCATTATTTATTTATTTTTGTGTATTATGAAGTGCATTCATATTTATTCTTTTTAAGTTGTCTTTTTATATAATATTAATTTAGTACATAAATGGTAAATAAAATGAATGTGAATCAAATTAATGGATAGCGATACATATTAATAATGATTATTTCATTTTTAATATAAAAAAGTTAAGAAAAAAAGTTCTAAAAAAATCAACAAAATTAAATTATTGAAGGGTAATTGTTTTGGGAAGACTTCATTGTTGAAGGGTAAAATTTTAAACAAAACGTTTCCCAACGGGTAAGGTAAAAGCCCAAAACGTCAAAAAATAGTAAATCCACGGGTAGAATGAAAACCAAATTCCAACACTGGTTAGAATAAACGGTCAATATATGAATGAAAAAAAAATACAATTTATTTAATTTGAATTATGGATTAAGGGTAAATATTGAAGGTAGGAAAGGTAAAAGTATTAGTTTGTGATAATGATGATGGTTAAAGTTTACTGAGATCAATTTTGGTCTATTAGATCTTAAAAAGAAAGAAAAAAATTATTGTGTTCTAAGAGAGTAATTTTCATGATTTTAGTTTCATAGAGATGGCAAATCATTTCCTCCCAATGGTGTTTTAGGATAGTTCAATGTCTTCTTTCACTATGGATCTCATGGTCTTGGCTATATTTGTTTTCTTCTTTGAGCTAGTTAAAATAGAAAGATGCTTTTAGTTTTATAGATTAAGGTTAATGACCTCCTTATGGTATCTTAATTTCATTTTAACATCTAGATCTTTCTAGCCCAACATTTTCCTTTTAAACATATATATAATAATATTTTTGATGTTATTTATATTTTGCAAACTCAATCCCTCAATAATTTAACCAAGTTATGGTGTTTTTATGCCAACCTATCTTAAGTTCCAGGTAGTCTTGAGTGGATTTTAAAACAATTTTAAAAAGTCTCTTATCTCCTATTATATTTTAAAGGTACTAGATCCATTTATACATTCAAATATCTAATTTTAATAATAAAAAATTACAAATTACCAAATATCATATAACAAAAACAATTCAATACATAAAACATTTAAAATACTCCCAATTTATTCAAAATTATAAACACTCCCAAATTTTATTTTAATAAATTTTAAAATATTATACTATAACTTAAATATGACATTAATTTATTTATAACTTAAATATTATTTAGGATAAAATCCATTTCAATATTAAAATTTATTATTCCTAGACACTCAATCTTTTGATATAATCAAATACCAAATTGCATATATAATTTTGTTGATATGCTACCCATACCTATAATTAGTTAGGTGAAATGGTAGACAAACACCCTCAATGGTGAGATATGTATTTTTTTATAAAATTATTTGTTTTTGAATTTTATTTTTTATAATAAAATGTTCTTAAACATTTATTTATGTCAATAATATAATCCCAACGAGATATGCATTTTTTTATTTGTTTTCCGTTTTAAAATTTTGTAGTTTGTTATTTGTTTTAAAATTTTGTAAATTTTATTTTAATTTTTTATAAATAATGATTTTGTTTTAAATTTTTTTATTAAAGAAAATTTATAACATTATGTTATTTATTTTTCAATTAAAATATATTAATATTATGGGGATAAAGTTGATATTATTGATGATGGTGGTGGTAGTCCATTTAGATCAATTTTGGTCTATTGGACCTAGTAAAAGATAGAGTCACTTGTTTAAAAAAAAAAAAAAAAAATCTATGCTAAATAAACTTTAAGAAAGGTGTTCATAAATGACCATACTTGTGATGATGATGATAGTGGTGGTTAATGTCCACTTAGACTAACTTTGGTATGTCGGACCTTAAAAAGGTAAAGTAATTACATGGTTTTATTTAGAATTTTATTTTTTATGTTCAAAAAGCTTTAAGAGAAGCATTTCTAAATCAACATAGTTGTGATGAGTTAAAAGGTTAGAAAGGTCGAGACAATTAGGTTGCGACCTCTTCTCTGGTGCGCGATTCTATAGCCCCCTATGTCCTCGTCTTCTTCGCCATGGCCCCAGGAGGGGGCCCCGAGGCTTCTCCTCCCCTTCCTCTAGAACTCACAGCCTTCAAGAATCTGATTGAGACCTGCAGCAAGCACCCTCTCAACGAATCTCAACAAAAATTTGTTAAGAATATGGACAATATCCCCATCGTTTCCCTTCCAACAGAAGAAGCCTGCTGTTAGGCTCTGAACTTAGTAGAACGAGGGCTCATTGGGTAGTTTACAGGCCTTTGGCCCTCTCCCAAAGCAGTGGATACGTGGGTGCAGCGAAACTGGCATCTATTAATCAAGGAATGAATCATAAGCCATCTTGTAGGGAAGGCATTCTTCGTGTTCATTTTTTATAATGTAGAAGGAATAAGTCTTATTTTTAGGAGTGGACCTTATTTTATTGGCCCTCCGTGTCTGTACATGAACAATTGCACTCCTGATTTTGACCCAACACAAGATGTGCTGTCGACAGTCCTAGTGTGGGTGTGTCTCCCTCATTTACCCTTGCATTGCTGGAACCTGAAGTCATTAGAATCCATTGGAAACACCCTAGGAAAATATATTGATCGAGCAGAGAGAAAGGATCAGTATTCCTGTGCAAGAATATGTGTCGATTTTGACCTGGAATTAGTATTGCCAGAAGCAATAAAACTAACATTAGAATACTGGTCTCACATCCAAGAATTGGATTATGAACAAGTACCATTTAAATCTAGGTACTGTAATGGCTACGGTCACTTTGCATGTTATTGCAAAAAAAAGGCTGAGGAAGACGCGGAGAAAACGGAAGGAGAACAATGGACTCAAGCTCAGAAAACAAACTCGACTAAGCCAAACAATAGAAACAAAGGAAAAGAGGCACCCATGGGGTCTGGCACTACCAAAACAGGATAGGTTTAAGGGGAAGGAAGTAAAGAACAACCAATGAAAGAGGCTTTGAAAAATACATTTGAAATACTTAGTATAATAGCAGATATTCCAGAATTAGCAATCGTAGAGATTAAGCAGCAAACTCCCCCACCCGTTTTCGAGAAAGACAATGTAGAGGCATCCCACCTCGGTTCTCCAGTAGGAATTGTATCCTCACCCTCCTACACATAAATGACAAGGAAAAATCCACCAGAAACCTCTGGGTCTTTGGAAGATGATTCCTTCAAGAGGCCCTCGAAAAGAGAAGGGAGAAAATCTCACAAGGAAGTTTGAGAAGAAGAAGTAGAGAGGCAAAAAAGGAAAGGTAGCCAATCCACCCTTGAAATGTCCATCGAAAGAAATACCAGAACAAGGCCTCCTAAGGGGGGTTCATCCCTCTCCAACCTTAGTAAATAATGCGATTAGTCTCTTGGAATTGCAGAGGCTTGGGGAATCCTTTGAAAGCAGAAGTAGTCAAAGGCCTCTTGAAAATTGAATCTCCAGAGATCCTCATGCTCCAAGAGACTAATATTGAAGGGGAAACCCTTCTTGAGATAAGCAAATCAAAATGGAAGATCAATGCAGGGAAGGAAATTAGTGCAAGAGGCTCCTCCAGTGGCCTAGCAACACTGTGGTCAGAGGAAAATTTTCATTTAGAAAGTGATTTTGAGACACAACATTGGATCCTCACCGAACATAGACACATTCCAAGTAATCTCACCTTCTTGCTCTTCAATCTCTATGTTCCTGTCCTCTTTTCTGAGAAAAAAGAATGTTGGAAAACTCTTTCAGAATTCTTAGAAAGTTACTCCCCTCAGAACATTATAGTAGCCGGAGATCTAAATATTGTATTTGAACCAAAAGAAAAGAGAGGTGGAAACAGTGGTAGGGATCAATTGCTATCATTGGTAGAGGATTTAATTCAACACTCGGACCTCCTCGAATTCAAGCCTACGAAAGGACTCTACACTTGGACTAACAATAGAATTGGGGCTGATCACATCTCTTCTCGCCTGGACCTCTTCCTATCAAGAGTTCCTTTTTGATGGAAGAAAGGTAGATCTCCACGAAAATACTCCCAAAGCTGACTTCAGACCATAAACCCATTCTTTTACAGCTAGAAGAGGAAGAAAATATGGGTCTTATCCCCTTCTGATTCAACCCTCTCTGGACAGAAAAATAAGGGTTTATGGAAATTGTCCTTTCAGCTTGGTCCACTTCATTGACAGGGCCTCTTAGCTTTGTGTGGGAGCAGAAGTTGAAGGAAACGAAGCTATCCCTGAAAGATTGGGTTAAAAATTCCACTAACACACCTACTAGGCATAGGAAAGATATTGTTCAGCTGTTAGAAGACCTGCAAATGAATTTAGAGGGCAAGGAGATCACAAGTTCAGAAATAGAAAAAGAACAAGCTTCTCAAATAAACACGTTCCACTCTTTACGCCAATAAGAAGAGTTTTGGAGGCTTAAGTCCCGTAGTCTATAGCTGAATGCATGAGACAAAAATACTTATTTCTTTCATAGACAATACATAGCCATACTTTCTAGAAACCATATTTTAGAAATATCCTCTCCAGACGGGAATGCTTTCAAAGGGTTTGAACAACTAAAAGTGGCAACAGAAATTCACTTCCAGAAATTCACTTCAATTCACTTTTATAGAATATGCTGGGATATAATTAAACTTGATTTTCTTAGAATGATTAGAGAATTTCAACAAAAATCCAAAGTGGGAGGTATCACTAACTCCACTTTCCTCACCTTAATTCCCAAAGAAACGAATCCTGGCACTTTTGATTGATTCAGGACAATATCGCTCTGCAATGCCTCATACAAAAAAATTTCCAAGCTTTTGGAAAATAGAATTAAACCTCTACTTGGGAAACTTATTTCTCCCAACCAAGGTGGATTCGTCAAAGGAAGACATATTCTGGACAATGTAATCTAGGTGCAAGAAGCCATTCACTCTAGACATCAAAGGGAGGAGCAACGGATGCTCATAAAGCTTGACATGGAAAATGCATTCGATCGGGTAACTCTTTCTTACCTTTACAAAGTACTTCTTTCCTTTGGTTTCAGTATTGAATTTGTTAATTTGATTAAAGCCTGTACCGATAAGCCTTGGATAGCCCCACTAGTTAATGGAAGACATGATAGATTCTTTCAAGCCACAAGGGGAATAAGGAAAGGATGCCCTCTCTCCCCTTTCCTGTACATCTTGATGGATGATTCGTTAACTCGAAAAATGATAGCAGAAAAGAAAGAAGGGATAGTCCTAGGAATTACGATGTTGAAAGGTATAGACCCAATCAATGATGCCTTATTTGTAGATGATTCTGAGTCTGTTGGGTGGAGCCTCCATCTAGATTTCCAAGGCCTTTAGTGAGATACTTCAATATTTTTGCAGCATTTTAGGAGATCTCATAAACAAAAGGAAAAGTGTAGTGCATGGGTGGAATGCAGATGAACACACAATCCTACGAATAGCCAACTTCTTGGGCTTCTCAGGATTTGCTTCTTGGGAAAAAATCAAGTACCTCGGGCTACCTTTAACTTTGGGCTCCAACAAGTCTTCATTGTGGGTTGAAGTAATAAGAAAATTTAAGTCCAAAGTCAAATCCTGGGGAGGACAGTGGCTTACCAAAGCTGGGAAAATCATTCTAGTTAAATAAGTCCTTTCCTCCCTACAAATTTACCAGGCTTCCTTCTTCCTGGCTCCAAAGGCGATTACGAATCAAATCTCCAAGATGATTTGAGACTTTCTGTGGAAACGAGGGAAATTAAATCTTAAAAAATTCCATTTAGTAAATTGGGACACAGTCAAGCGCCCTTTTTCAGAAGGAGAGATGCAGGTAAGAGATCTGGGACTTGCCAACATCGATCTAGATGGAAAAATCCTCTGGAACCTTTTCTCAAATAGAATACATCTTGTTAGTCAATTTTTAAGAAAAAAATACCTTAAAGGCTCCTCTCTGTGAAACCTTCAGGTTGAAACCACCTCCAAAGGGTCGTTAATATGGAATCTCTGTCGACGGGGGCTAGACTTCTTTCAAAAACACTTGTATCACATCCCTGGAAATTGAAAAAACACATTGTTGTGGCAAGACAAAATTATCGGACATCTACCCCTTAACAGATCTGAAGTCTTCCAAGAAGCTCGAGCTTGGCTTAAACAACAAGGAATCCATTCTCTTGCAGATATCTCTACATGGGACACTTCTGGAAATTGGCAGTGCTGGGCCCTTCCTCAATTTCCATATCAACTTCAATCTCAAAAGAACCTGCTTCTATCAACACTCATGGGCCTGGCACCGGTTCATTTGCAATCGACCGGGATAGGTGGGGATGGGGAAAAAAAGGAATTTACACTGTTGCGCAGGGATTTGTTTCTCTACAATCGCATCAAGCACCATTACTTTCAGCATCTTTTTGGAAACATGTTTGGGATACCCTTATCCTTCCCAAAATCAACTTCTTTTTTTGGACTCTAATGCACAAAAGAGTGTTAACTGGAGATAACCTGTTAAAACGAGGCATTACAGGACCACACAAATGTTCCTTATGTTGCAGCGCTCTTGAAACTTCAAATCACCTATTTGTGGATTGTGTTTTTGCCAGGAATTTTGCACGCTCTCCCTCCATGGCCTCAACATAAATACTCCATCGCAAATCTAAATGGTAACTCTTTTCTCGACATGGAATACACGATACACCTAGACAATCCAAAGAATTCGACATGGAGTAGAATTTGGAAAGCAATTCCCAAATATGTTTGATGGAAATTATGGCTTGCTAGAAATGACAAAATCTTGAACAACACTCTACAATTTCCCCTAAAGGTGGTTGTTAACGCCAAAGCTCTACTTCTCGAAACAGTTGCCAATCATCCTTTCAAGAATGAAAACTCGTTCCTCCATGAAGAAAAGAAATGCTTGGGCACCTATATCTTCAAGACAGAAAAAATGCCATTGCTCGACCCTTCTTTAAGCCAAGATGGGGCTTAAGAGACAAGGATGCAGATTTTCAAGCTTGGTGGAAGTCACAGGGTAAAGCAATGATCTTTTTTTATGGTGCCTCCAAAGGAAATCCTCAGGTTGCATGAGCAGTAAGAGTTATCTACTCCTCGGATGGAAAACGAAAAGATACTTTCATAAGGGGGTTAGGACAGAAAACCAACAATCATGCAAAAATTCTAGGGCTCCTAAAATCCTATCAGATTGCTTGGGGAAATGGCATTAAAGAAATACAAGCTTTTGGTGACTCTGAAATTTCGATGAAGATTCTAAGTTCGGATTATCTCTTCAGCAATCTGACGCTCAATAAGACATTACAAAGGTTGAAGCATGTGCTGCAAGACTTATCCCCATCCTTCTTTTTCCATATCCTGTGTGGCTCAATCAAGGAAGGAGACACAAAGCAAAACGTGGCCTGCCTATTGCCTCAAGGAGCATTCAACAAAAATGATGAAGAATCTATGTGGATTCCGATTCCGTATTCTTGAGTTCCTCCCCAATTTTTGTTAGAAAGGGATATGTTGTAATGCAATTAATCATAATGTTGAATCCTTGTAATGATGGTTGATTCGGATACAGCCCAACCGGTGACTTTTTAAATAATTTACCCATTTTAGTTTTAAAAAAGGTTAGAAAGGTCAGTATTGTAGAAAATATTTTTAAATTTCATTTTAATGTGGGTATATGCAGGGCATTCTATGAGAAAGTGATTTTCATCTTCAATCCCCTTTGTGTCACAAAGATGATAGATTCTTTCATCACACCACATTTTAGGAATTGTCCAATGCCTTGTTTCACTATCGATCTCATGAGAGTTTGTTCTTATTTTAGCAATGTTGATTTTCTTCTTTATGCTAGTTAAAATATAGAGATACTTTTTGTTGGATCACCCAATATAGGATAAGCATGAATTCCCATTTTCGTATAGAGAATATACATATAAATACAACACAAGTGATGCTTGGTTTCATATTCCAAGCCATCTATTGGAGTCCAAGGTGACTCTTTAGATTCACCAATGACGGCTTAGTACAATTTACCAAATCCACAAGGATCATGTTTCCAATATTCCCCCCTTTAATTTGAAGGGGTGTTTGTGAGTCCAAGAATCATCTGTAAGAAAGCTGAAAATTTTACAACTACCAATGGTTGAACATCTCTTGACAATTTGAGTTTGTCAAGTGTTGTAATCTATGGGATTATATGAGGTTACCGGTAGCATAACATAACATATATCCAATATGAGATCACACATACATAAGAGAGAAAGAAAGTAAGAAAGTAATGGAGATAGCAACAACAAATATTTTATTATATCATCAGTCCATATTGTAGAAAGAGGGATAATCTATCTATAACATCTATCTCACCAACCTATTTATATGGTTCATACAATTAGTTAGATAGTTGTAACCACATAACTGTATGGAAGTCACCCTAATTGACTCAACTAGAATTGGACGACCAATTGGTAGTCAACTACATTGACTAGGCTCATCCAACATCCCCCCAACTCCAAAAATTTTCTTCGTCCCTAAGAGAACAGGGAGATGTAATTTTTTACAGAAAAATTGAAAAAATTACAAAAATAGTTAAGTCCAAACTTGCTAAGAGTTGGATGGTTTTGTAGGTGGACTAAACTTAGCACATGCTTCGACAATGGCTGGAGTAGAGAGGGAGAGGTGGTCTTGGAATGATTCCCAATCAGTTAAGACAGTCCAAATGTGTGCACTAATGCTGGTGATTTCTATCAGTCATATCAATTTTACTTGCATAGGCTCATTCAACATTTTTTGGCATATTTGTACCAAAATGTTGATGTTCTAGCTCTGTAGCCCTCATTAATTTGTATATACAACTAGATAGCTAACTAACTTCTTCTTGTGCTCTCTTAGCCTCTTGCAACCATTGGTATTCTTTCTTTCGTTGTTCATCCTCTCGATGATTCTCTATGGTAACTTGTGCTTCCGAGGTCTGTGTTGTTACTGATTAGTTGATTTATTCCTTGTATATAGATCCAATAAGGTACCATACATGTTTTGGATTTCAATGAATATTTTACCATAGTAGGAGTACCATTTATGACTTCAATTGCTTCTCTAGTTGCTTTGACTTCATATTCTTTCAACTTTATGTCTCGCTCTTCAAATTATCTAAACTGGTTGTCCATAAGTAGACCTTTTTCATCTTTTTTTTGCTATGCCAACTAAATTTGGACCTTTTCATAGTTGTCTAGTAAAAATTCAACTAGGTTTTGAAATTTATCAATTGTGATATATATATATAGAGAGGGAGAGAGAGAAACTAGGGTGGCAGTAGGTGTATGTTTGGTGGTTTCTAGAGAGAGGGGGACAGAGGTGTGGGTTAGGGTTAGGTGGATCTATAGAGGGGATTGTGTGTGTGTTAGAGAGTAAAAGTGTGCGAGAGAGAGAGAGAGAGATGAATACACTAGAGGGGGGTTAGAGGTAGTCGTGGAGTAGTGGGAAGAGAGAGTGAGAGAGAGGGATAATAATTTTTAGGGAGAGAGAGAGAGAGAGGAGGGGTCTTAGATGTAAGGATAGGAGTAGGGGATGAGAGAGTGAGATAGGGGGTTAGTAATGGATAACAAGAGGAGGGGAGAGACAGAGAGAGGGGAGGTGAGAGAGAGGGGGGTGAGTTATTCGGGGGGGAGTAGTAGGGGAGCATGTTTGTGTGAGAGAGCATGTTTTTGGGAGGAGTAGCGAAGCATGCTTGGGGGAGGAGTAGGGGAGCATGTTTTTGTGAGAGAGATATAGGAAATGGGGAGTAGGTGGGTGTGTTAGGGGGTTATGAGAGAGAGAGAGAGGGGGGTGTTGTTGGCAGGTGGTTTGGACATGGAATATCGCAGCATCACGGATGCTACAACAGGTAGAAGGTACCGCGGAAGACGGAGGGATAAGCGCCCACAACAAGTATTTTTAGGTATTTTTGAGTTAGTTAGGCCATGACATGCGGGTTTTTGGGTCATTGGACCATGACAGATGTATGTTGGGTCATTTTGGACTGGGTCATATGTAGTTTGGGTCATTTAGACCGCATTGTGCAGATTTTAAGTATGTTTTGTAGAAATGTCGGTTAGAAAGTAGTTAGAACTTGCAGACAAGTAATGTAAGGAGAAATCCTATAAGTAGTCATAAGTTGTAAGTGTTGACGGAGGAAGAAAAAGGGAGATTGGCAGTGGATATGTAACGTGGATGAATGTGTCTGTGATTATGTATCTTTGATCAATGGATATTGGTGAGAACTGCTTTTTGTGGAGTTAATATGATATGACAGAGATGATTTGTGGAAATTTTGTGTCGTATCTATTCTTATGTGATAATGCATGTTGCAATACAGATATATGAATGATGCGGTGTGTTTCTTAGTTCAATCAATGTTTTAATGCTATTACTGCTAATGGTTCTGTTAAATTATGCAATCTATGAGTAATTAATGTTTAGGATAGTCAAGTCGGAATGTCTAAATATGATTGTAAATGCTACAATAAGTGAATGTCGGATGTGCCATATCTTCCCGCTTTCGGTGGAAAACTGGTTCCGTCAACACTCCCTTGTGTGCCTCAAGTGAGACCTTATCTACTCTGCAGGTGTTGCTGGATGGGGTAGAACCCGTCTGGGTCGATGCTTAGGGAGTTCACAGTGGTTTGGGTGTCGACAGTGGTGGGCACCCCTGTCGACTGGGTTTGTGTCAACAAATGGTTCCGTTGTCAGGACCGGTGTAAGGTGACAGGAGGATATGTGGCATCCAACGAAACCAGAAATTGAGGATTGGTTTGACCAGAATTTGCAGGGGTTCGCTGAAACAGAAAACCAGAACCCTCGGTGGACAATGGAACAGTGGTTAGGAAGGTACATTCACGACGGTCCACAAAAATACTTCTTCTACGAATTTCCAGTCTTGTTGTTCGAGTGGTTGGCAAAATTGACCTTTCAGAAGAAGAATTTCCAATGAGGTGACCCGATATCTTGGACCCTAGAGTTGATCCAAGAACTCCAAGAATTTGACAACAAGGTATCACAGGCTATCGAAGTTTGGATCGACAGCGTGCTATAAGGCTATATCACTGAGTTCATCGTTGATACAAGGAAATCCTATAGTGAAGTCAAAAGATACTTCTTTGTCAGACCACGGGGTAGATTTATGTTGTCGCTGCAGTTATCAATCAAGAAGCTCATCTGCGAGAAGGGCATAGTGAAGATGCACCTTGATCTATAGACACCCTGGTGAGCGGGGGCTGTGGGCATCGCAGCAGACAGGGGTGCAGTGAATGGAGTGATACGGGGTAGATGGGTGGAAGCTGCGATGCGACTGTGAAAGAAGTCGAGGAAGAGAGTGGTATTACGAGGGGAGGAGAAACATTTCGACAGGAGAAGGTCCTACTGCGATCGAAACACAAGGTCGCAAAGGAATACCACACGGGACAAAGTGACCTCACAGTACCGACAGAGACAACTAGGTTACGCCCAGGATAGAAGCAGGACCACATCCTAGTAGCATCGTTCCCACACCTCCGCTCACTATCACGCAACCAGTAAGAAATACTGCATCGACACAACCGTGTTCTTCGTGTCAACAACAGTTACTTACTAGTGGATCAACAACTACAGGAAGGAAGTCCAGGATGGCAGGTGAAGATGCAAAGATGTCGCTGTTTCAAGGAAGTGGAACAAACAACCCAGAACAATATTTGTTTCTATGTGAAGCCGTATGGACTGTGAAGCGATTACTGATGAGAATGCAAAGAAAGGGCAATTTGCGACAACTCTCTGAGGTTACACATTAGACTAGTTTATGAAATTTACCCAAGTTCCCACTGGCGCACCAGAAAAGACGCTAGATGAGATCAGAAAAGGATTGATTGCAGAATTCAGAAAGCCTAAATCAAAGGCACAGTACATTACAGAATTGGAAGAAATTAAGCAGTATCCCAATGAAACAGTGTGGGACTTCGATCAGCAGTTCAAAGCACTGATGGCACAGTTTAGCTCCGACCTGAGTGAGGTACAGCACAAAGAGTAGTTTATTCTTGTGCTGCTACCTCACATTCAGTTACCATTGATGCAAAAAAACATTACAACCCCAAGTGAAGCCCTGGAAAGCACAATGCGGTTAGAAGCTTCGTCGATTGGCGAGAACGAAGCTAGTATGTCGTAGATTCAAACATAGTTGGACAACCTCACAATACAGTTGCGGGACATGAAGAAGGATAAGGAACACCATGTGGAGGCCTACTGTACACACTGTCGAGCGGAAGGGCATACTAAAGATAGCTTCCCAGACTTTCGCAACTATTTGGTATCAGGCACACCGAACACATTAAGTGGTGCGGGTATGCCGTGGTGTCGTATCTGTTGGGTATATGGACACTAGCATGATGAATGTCAGTACATGCAAAAAATGGTAACACAACCAATGAACTTATATTGTACTTTCTATAAATCAGTGGGACATGATGATAAGGACTGCCATGCATATGGCTTGCTTCAGAAGAGAATGCATGATGCTTATTATGTGAAGGATGTCACACCAAAATCGGCGATGGCCCAGCCGCCACCGCAGCCACAGATGCAGTTCGCACCTCAACTGCAACAACAGTTTGCTCAGCAACCGCAGTTTTCTCTGCAGCAACCATTTGCTCAGCAAGCGTAGTATTTTCAACAGCCACAGTATGCTCAGGGAGGGAAGAAATAGTTCAACCAATAGGGGGGTTTCCATGGTGGATTCCAGGGAGGACGCAGTGGCAATTTTGGAGGTCGCAGAGGAGGATAGGTTCGTGGCCCAGTTCAATGTTTTAACTGTGGAATATTGGGACATTATAAGAGGGCTTGTCCACTTTGTTGCCACAGTGTTCGTATTTCTTTGTTGATCACACCATTCCCAATTGTCCATAGCTGATTGCACAATGGAAGGCCATAAATATACTGCAAATCCAGAACCAAAATCAGAACTAGGCACCGAATCAAAATCAACTGCAAAACCAGAATCAACGACCGCCACCTCAGAATGTGAATCAGCCTATGAACCAGCCACCAAACCAAAATCAAGGTCCAACTGTTGCGATGATTGTTGTAGAACCAAGGGCACAAGATGTTGATGTCATTGTTATCACTCGAGGAGGTGCAGCGATAGGTTCAGATAGTTCACAACCTCTGATACGACTGACTAAAATGAAGAAAGCACAGTTTGACATTGATGATGAATGCAATGCATTTTTTCAAGCACATAATGCGATGGCAAAAGATCGTGGTAAGTCAATTGTTTACGACATGCCTCCGATTTTTTACTTGACTTTGGATGCAGGCCCATCAAGTCAACATGGTACCTTACAACACTTCCTAGAAAGTGGCCTATTGTTAGCTAAAGACCCTGAAGCATTGGACGAAATTGAAAATTGGTTGTGGCGACCAACTCATGGATGAACAGAATCTATAGTAAATTCGTTGCAAAAGAAAATGACTGACAAGGAAATGCACATGAACATTCAAATTGGGGACTATGAAGTTGACTCGGTTATTTTGGATCTTGAATCCGATGTTAACATTTTAACCAAACAAGCATGGCAGAAGATGGGGAGCCCATAGTTGAGCTGGTCCCTGGTGTAGTTGCGATTAGCTAATCAAGCCACAGTAACAACAATTGGGCATGTTCTGTGCCTTGCTGTGGATATCGAAGGCATGACGACAGTTGTTGACTTCGATGTTATTGAGGTCGTCGAAGGTGGGAAGTCTTATCCCATGTTGCTGGGAAATGGGTGGGCCCTATGACGTTGGCACAGTTATTAAATTTAAGAGATGCATGATGACTTTCGAAAATCAAGGTTTTCGTGTTATCGCACCATTGGACCCGGCAGAAGGATGACGCTACCTCGAACTAGTGAAGGATGAAGTAGTCCGCGGTTGGGATCATGCATAAACCATTTCAAAGGAATATGTTTACCCCATGGAGGAAGGTGAGCTTGGTTGCCGCAGCTACAGCTCTGCGACTTCTGATTCTGAAGATGCTTTAGAGAATTAGCAGAACCACATGCATGAGGTATCGCTCAGAAAATGTGGGTTGGTCCAATAGTCACTGTACCGTGTTGCGACTGAGGTAGTCGAATTGCCAATCTATGAAGGACTCCTAGGGTTGTCTGACTTTTTGGAGATCTTTAAATCAAGGGTGCCGGAACCTCAGCGGTTTTTGGCGTTAGACGAAGCATTGAAGGTTGTTCCAGCACGTTGGTGGGAAGCCCATAAACGGCATATCAATGGATGGTCACAGTGTCGGAGGTTGATGTCTATTCGCTTCGGTGACATAGAGGTATACCACATTAGCAAGTATGATGGAAGAAATAGTCAAGGTGGTCATCTACTAGAATGTCAGGCTTTATGGGCATCGTGACCAGAGGTTGAATGGGTCCATGCCTTCATTCATACTTTGGATGACATGCCGTGATCCTGGTACACTGCGACCGAGCCATGTAGGGAGATTACTACATGGCTAGAATTGACGGTCTGCTTTACTCAGACTTTCAGCTTCGTGTATGACAATCCAGATGTCAACAATGCACTGCAGATCATCCGCGATGTAGTTTTGAAGGTTTTCCTAGTCGCTTATCCGGTGGATCCCCAAGCGTAGTGTCCAATGCAGTCCTTGATGGAGTGTTACAATGTCACTAGTGGACCAGCAGATGATGATGATCCGTGAAATGTTAATATCCCAGAGACAGAAGGTAGTCAGGGTATTGCAGCACCTAATGTATTTGCAGATGTGGTCAATCAGTCGCTGAAGCTCCAAAAGGTGAATATTGGGTCGGAGGCAAACCCAAAATTTGCAAATGTTGGGGATTATTGGGATGAGGATCTAATGGCCAAAATCAGAGAGTTGTTACATGATTTTTAGGATTTATTTCCTATGAAGTTTTCAGAAATGAAGGGAATCTTAAGCGACTTAGGGGAGATGAAGATCCCATTGAAACCAGATGTGAAGTTGGTCAGAGAGCGGCCCTACCACTTGAATCCGTGGCACAAGGAGCGTGTAAAGGCAGAGATTGACAGGATGTTGGATGCTGGCATCATTGAACCAGTTGCAGAGTTGGAGTGGATCAGTCCTATGGTAGTGCAGGACAAGGAGACAAGGGAGGTGCGCATATGTGTCGACTTAAGGAAACTAAACAATGTGTGCCTACATGATCATTCCCAATGCCTTTTATAGATGAAGTGCTTGAAGGCATGGGCGGTCAAGAGATGTACTATTTTACGGATGGCTTTTCAGGTTATCACCAGATCAATATTTTGAAAGAGGATCACCATAAAACTACATTTGTGACTGAATGGGGATGCTTTCAGTACACTGTGATGTCGTTTGGCCTTAAGAATGCGCCTGCAGTCTTCTCCCGAGTGGTTGTGGCTACCTTTCAGGATTTCATTCAGAAGTTCTTGCAGGTCTACATGGATGATTGGACCGTGTACGGTCTGGTTAGATATTATTTGGCGAACTTGCGACTAATGTTATAGCAGTGTCGACAACATCAGATATCACTGAACCTGAAAAAGTGTATCTTTCGTGCACCATTTGGGATATTGTTGGGCCACATTGTTTGCCAAGAGGGTCTATTGGGATCTAGCAAAGATCACGCTGATTTTGAGTTTTCTGCCACCTACCACTGTGAAGAAGCTTAGGGTGACGTTGGGGCATACGGGGTATTATCGCAAGTTCATCAAAGGTTATGCAACGATTACTGCCCCTATCGAAAAGTTACTAAAGAAAGATGCGGTCTTTCAATGGAGTCCCGAATGTCAAGATAATTTTGAGATGCTGAAGGCTAAGATGGCTTTGGCGCCGATATTGGTATTTCCAAACTGGAGTAAGGAATTCCATGTCCATGTCGATGCGTCATCGATTGCACTAGGTGTGGTGCTCGCACAACCAGGAGAGGTGTATATTAATCACCCTGTCACCTTGGCAAGTCGGAAGTTGTCATCCGTAAAAAGGAATTACACCACTTCCGAGAGGGAAGGTTTGGCGATGGTGTATGCATTGTAGAAGTTTCAGCATTACCTCTTGGGCGGCCATTTTTAAATGTTCACTGATCATTCCGTGTTGAAATATCTAGTGAATAAGCCTATGTTGGGGGGGAAGATATGTCGATGGCTACTTCTTTTTAAAGAGTTTGATTTTGAATTCATCATGAAGCCAAACCGATTGTACGTTGGGACAGATCATTTGTTGCAGATTGAGACTGGTGAGGAACGGACAAATATTGAAGATGGGTTTCCAAATAGCTAGTTCTTCCGAGTGGAGATGGTTGATGGCTATTATGAGGAGATAATTTAGTTCTTGACAATAGGAGTCACACTAGAGGAGTTTGCTACAGCTCAGAAGAAGCAGCTTGGTGTCAAGGATGTGGATTTCCAGTTAATTGCGGGGCAGGTATACAAACTAGCGCCAGATGATATTTTGCAGCGATGTGTCCTCCTGCATGAACAGGGGTAGATACTGAAGGAGGCACATGGAGGTGTCACTAGAGGGAACTATGGCGACCGTGCAACTGCAAGGAAGGTGCTTCCTGCAGGACTTTGGTGGCTTACCTTGCACAATGATGCAATAGATTATGCCTAGGCTTGTGATTTTTTCCAGCGTATAGGTAAACCATCAAGGAGGGACGAGATGACACTGGTACCGCAGATGACGTTGCAGCCATTTGACAAATGGGTTGTGGATTTTGTGGGTCCCCTCAGCCCACTTGGGAAGTGCACCGGAGCACGCTATATCATTACCGCAACAGAGTATTTGACGAGGTGGGCGGAGGCCACAGCTGTCGTAGATTGTACCACTGCAACCACAGCACAGTTCATGTTCGATCACATTCTTACCAGGTTTGGCTATCTGAAGATATTGATGAGTGATCAAGGGAGCCCCTTCAGAAATCGCGTAGTGTAGCTGTTGACAAAAGAGCTCTAGATACAACATAAGAAGAGTATGCCATATCATCCATAGGCCAATGGAATAGTGGAGGCATTCAACAAAGTTTTGGAGCATGCACTCACCAAGGTATGTGATGCAAATCGCGATGATTGGGATTTGAAGATCCCAGCAGTTCTGTGGGCATATCGCACTACCTGCAAAAGGCTGAGGGGGAAACACCATTCAAACTAGTATATGGACAGGAGGCAATTATGCCAATGGAATACATTGTGCCCAGTCTTCGAATTGAAGCAGCAGTGGGTATGAATGATGATGTCGCAATGGCTAAGCACATGACGCAGTTGGTGCAGCTTGAGGAAGATCGTTTTATTACAGGATTCCATTAGCGTGTAGAGAAATATCGCCACAATGCTTGGCATGATCACCATATTAAAAATAAACAGTTTCAAGAGGGCGACTTGGTGTTGTTGTATGACAACAAGTTTATGAAACATCCAGGAAAGTTGCATATGCATTGGCTTGGTCCATACCGCATCAGTAGCATCACTTCAGGGGGTGCAGTACAGTTACAACAATTGTATGGAGCAATGCTTCCCAAGTTGATTAATGGTAGCAGGTTGAAGCCCTATAGGTCAGGCTTGGAACAGTGCAATGCCTGAGTCGCATTGGGAACAAAAAAATATAGGGAAATTGGTAGCAGAATGGCGCAGTGGCAGGCATAGGTCGCACCAGTAGAAGTAGAAGTATCGTGGTTCGGAGGTCGAGATGCGACAGTGGCAGGGTCATGACCGGGTCAAATCAGTAATAAATGCTGAAAAGTTCAGATAGTTAATTAACGACACTCGTTGGAATGATTATCATTAATGGCGGCTCCGGTCGATCGGCTGGCCGGATCGACAATGGATTTTGGTCATTAGTACAGAATTTTGGCCAAATTAATGCAGGATTTAGTAATGATTAGGAAGGATCAGGGTGGATGCTATAAGAGCTGGTAGAAGCTGGTCGAAAAGCACTACAAGAATTTGGTTATTAAGGGTGCAAGATTATGCAGTGTTGCAGAGTGTTGCTAGCAAGTCGGGCAAAGTTCAGTTGCACTTGTAGAGTGCCATTGTTGAGTGTTGAGTGCATTTACCTGATTGAAGTTAGCAATTGCTGAGTCAAACGGGTGAGCAATAGTATGTAGGAAGGTCCAGTACAGTAGCTGTGGCAGGGTCCCGAACCTATCAAATCCTCGAGCTTCAGAATGTTTCATCTGATAGGTCTAAGTGGTCTCCTATCAAGATCAACATGCGAAGGAGGTACAGTCGGCACATGGCAGACACAGGGCCAGTATGGCTAGTGGTACTCAGCATGAGAGATCACACACTCTAGCACATAGGATCCCTGATGGCGGTATGGTTTCCCTTTTTGTGAGTCAGCTGTCGGGTAAACGCACGAAGGAATGTGCTGCATCATATGCTCGACACCATAGGCAAGTGGCAGTAGCATCATTGTCCAGGTAGATGACAGGGCTGAGGCTCGAGCATAAATAGCATATGCACAATGTAGTTCTTCTTAAGCAGTATCTATCAGAAGTGAAGTGTTCATGCTACAAGAGCATTTAGTAAGTCATTAAATTAGGAATTCCAAGGAGGCTATGGAAATGATTCACTTCATTTCCTATGGTAGCACACCAGGTGCGTTGAGGGCACAAATGATGAGTATCCATGAGCACCTTGATATGGCTGCTGTGATGCCACTCAGCTGCAATAGCCCCATGGGTCTGTCCAAGACATTTAGGCACAAGGTGGTAGTTCAAAGGGTGGTGTTCTGTCTAACCACTACGAAGGACAGGATGACAGCACCCCAGTCCCAATAGGAAATGATTGATGGTGCAAAACAAATGTTCCAGAACCTTTGGCCAATTGAAGGAATCGACCCAAGGAGGGATTGCAGTTGGAAGAAAGTGAAGATGAGCCATTGGCCGGTTTCACACCCTGGTATTGTTCGTCCTCTTTTCCTCCATCAACGTTTAGCTCTAAGGGACTAGGGGATCAGTTTGAACAGTGCCCGATCACCAATTTGGAAGGCCTTGTATCGGTGTGAGAAGTACATGATAGGGCACCTGTAACCAAGATAGTTGCTTGCATGATACACTATAGCGAGTTCCAGATAGTAAGAACAGTATCGCAGACCACAGAGTACACCATGTCCAGCTGATGTGGCTCAAGGGCGAGCCACAAGATTGTGTTGGGGGCCTGTTAGCAAGCGGTTTGGAGATCGAATATCGCAGCATCACGGATGCTGGGACAGGAAGAAGGTGCTGTGGAAGACGGAAGGACAAGTGCCCACGACAAGTATTTTTGGGTATTTTTGAGTTAGTTAGGCCGCAGTATGTAGTTTTTTGGGTCATTAGATGATGACAGATGTATGTTGGGTCATTTTGGACTGGTTCATATGTAGTTTGAGTCATTTAGACCGCATTGTGAAAATTTTAAGTATGTTTTGTAGCAATGTGAGTTAGAAAGTAGTTAGAATGTGGACAAGTAATGTAAGGCGGAAGCCTATAAGTAGTCATAAGTTGTAAGTGTTGAGGGAGGAAGAAAAAGGTAGATTGCGAGTGGATATCTAACATGGATGAATGTGTCTATGATTATGTATTTGTGATCAATGGATATTGGTGAGAACTACTTTTTGTGGAGTTAATAGGATATGACAGAGCTAATTTGTGGAACTTTTGTGTCGTATCTGTTCTTATGTGATAATGCATGTTGCAATATGGATATACGAATGATGTGATGTGTTTCTTAGTTCAATCAATGTTTTAATGCTATAATTGCTAATGGCTCTGTCAAATTATGCAATTTGTGAGTAATTAAGGTTTAGAATAGTTAAGTCAGAATGTCTAGATCTGATTGTAAATGCTACAATAAGTGAATGTCTGATGCGCCATATCTTCCTGCTTTCGGTGGAAACCTGGTTCTTTCAACACTCCCTTGTGTGCCTCGGGTGAGACCTCATCTTCTGTGCAGGTGTTGCTAGACGGGTTAGAACCCATCTGGGCCGGTGCTCAGGGAGTTCAAAGCGGTTTGGGTGTCGACGGTGCTGGGGACCCCTGTCGACTGGGCTTGTGTCAACAGGTGGTTGTTAGGGGTAAATGGAGGAGTAGAGGTGTGTGTGTGTGTGCGCGCGCATGCACGCACGTGGGTGAAAGAGAGAGAGAGAGTCAAGGGGATAGTGGGGGAGGGTGAGGGTGGTTACGGATAGTGGGAAGGGGGAGTGGTGGAGAGAAATAAATAGACAATGAGGTGGGGTTAGGGGGGATGGGTTTGAATGGATTTAGGTAATATTAGGGAATTTAAATACAAGGGGTGTATAGGGAATGGGTATAGAGGGAGGGAGGGAGGGAGGGAGGGAGGGGGAGAGGGGGGTTTAGATGTAGTGAGACTATTCATGAGAGAGTGGGGAGGGTATTAGGGGGTTTGGGGAGAGAGAGTGGGGTGGGAATTAGGTGGAGGTAGATCCGCAGGATAGAGAGAGAGTGAGAGAGTGAGAGAGAGGGTTAGGAAGAGGGAGAGGGAGAGAGAGAGAGAGAGTGAGAGAGGGGGTTAGTAAGGGTTAGGAAGAGGGAGAGGGAGAGAGAGAGAGAGAGAGGTGGAGGTGGTTTTAGAGGTAGGGTAAGGAAGAGGGGGGGGGGAGAGAGAGAGAGAGAGAGAGGTGGAGGTGGTTTTAGAGGTAGGGTAAGGAGTAGGTAGTGAGATATTAAGAGAGGGGGTTACTAAGGGTTAAAGAGAGAAGGTGAGAGAGAGGAGGAGGAGGATCAAGGTTTGTGGTATGAGGAGAAGTGGAGAGAGAGAGAGAGAGAGAGAGAGTAAATGGGGTTTATGGGTAGGAGGTTGAGTAGGGGGAGAGAGAGTGAGACATAGGGTTAATAATATTTAGGGAGAGAGAGGTAGAGAGAGAGGTGGAGAAGGTGTTAGAGGAAGTGGGAAGAGTAGGGGTTGAGATAATGAGAGAGGGTGTTAATAAGTGTTAATGCAAGTAGGGGAGGAAGAGAGAGAGAGAGAGAGTAGGAGGCGGATTTGTGTTAGGCAGAAGAGAAGGGGTGTGCAAGAGAGAGAGAGAGATATGGAGATAGAAAACTTGGGGGTCAATAGGTGTGTGTTTGGGGGTTCAGAGAGATAGATATATGTGGGACTTGGGGGTAGGTGGGGGACTAGAGTGGGGTGTGTGTGTGTGTGAGAGAGAGAGAGAGAGTGTGTGTGTGTTTGTGTGTCAGAGAGAGAGAGAGGGGAGGGGTAAGAGGTAGGTGTGGAGTATGGGGAAGAGAGAGTGAGATAGGGGGTTAATAATGTTTATCGATGGGAGGGGAGAGAGAGAGAGAGAGAGAGAGAGAGAGAGAGAGAGAGAGAGAGAGAGAGATTCGAGCAGTGGGAGGGGAGGGTGTGGGAGATTAGTGGTATGGGGAGGAGGTGGGTTGGTGGAGACAAAGAGATAGAGATTGTGGTTGGGAGAGAGTTGTATGGGTTTAAGGAATATTAGTGATTTTAGAGAGAAGGGTGGGTATAGGTTGGAGGTAGAGATAGTGAGAGTGAGAGAGAGGGGGGGTGTTAGGGGGTTGGTGGAAAGAGTGAGGGCTGGAAGTTAGTTGTATGTGGATGAATAGGTGGGATAGTGAGATAGAGGAAATTAGTGAGGGTTATGTTGAAGAGGTGAGAGTGAGTGAGAGAGAGAGGAACGAGTGTTAAAGGTAGGCTGACGAGCATGATGGTAATAGAGTGAGAGAGGGTATTAGTAAGGGTTAGAGAGAGAGGCTTAAGGAAAATATGAGTGTTATTAGGTAAAGAGAGGAGGGTTTAGGGGTAGTGAGACTGTGTTAGAAAGAGTGGGGGGTGCTAGGGGGTTAGGGGAGAAATTGTGGGATTGGGGTTAGGTGGAGATGGAGGAGTAGGGTAGAGAGAGAGAGAGAGAGTAGGGGAATTTATAGGGTGATGAGTGAGTTATAGAGGGTGTTAATAAGGTTTGGGGAGAGTATAGTAGAGGAAGAGAGAGAGGATGGTTTTAAGTGATAGGGGAGGAGTAGGTGAATGTATGAGAGAGAGAGAGAGAGAGGTGCTGGGGAGTTGGGGGACATAGAGAGGGGTGTGTGGTAGGTTGTAGGAAGAGGGGGATTAAGAGAGACAAAGAGAGTGGGAGGTTAGGCGGGGGCGTAGGAAAGATAAATATGGGCTTAAGGAGAGAGAGGGGGGGGGTTATAAATAATGAGATTATGTGTGAGAGATGGGGGTGTGTTAGGGGTTTTGGGGAGATAGGGATGTTGTAATATCTAAAACACTAAGAGGGGGGGTGAATTGGCGTTGGTAAGTTTTTAATTATTTTCAACTTGAATGAGTTAACTTGCTATGAAACTTACTTATGAAAAACATTCAGATACATTTTAACATAGTAATTTTAACGTGTAAACCCATAAAGGGAAAAAACCACAAGATCTCATATATTAGTTCAAGATCATGAAGAGAAACTATTCTTTTGTTTATCAGCCCCTACTGATGGGAATCCACCATTCTCATATTTCTCTAGCTTCTACTAGATGGAAGCCTCTACTTCCATAAGTTGTACAAGCACCTAATTGCACAGGAATATTTCTATCTTCTCCTAGAACTTCCCAACCACCCTAACAAGTAATTTTAATATGACACTACAACAAAATAGCCCTTTAGGGGCGGTTTTGGCTTGCGGGGGTCTTGGTAAACCCCCCCCTAAAAGTTTTTTCAAACCTTTGGAGGCGATCTTTTAAAACCGCCCCTAAAAGTCATGGAAATTGGACTTTTGGGGGCGGTTTTTTTAAATCCACCCCCAAAAGTCCTGAAATTTGACTTTTGGGGGCGGTTTTTGGAAAACCCCCCGTAAAAGCCCAATTCTCATAACTTTTGGGGGTGGTTTGTCAAACCCCCCCCTAAAAGTCATGATAATTGAACTTTTGGAAGCAGTTTTGTTGGAACCCCCCTTAAAAGTCATGAGAATTGAACTTTTGGAGGCAGTTGTTTGAAAACCCCCCCTAAAATCTCAATTCTCATAACTTTTGGGGGCGATTTATCAAAACCCCCCCTAAAATTCATGAGAATTTAACTTTGGGAGGCGGTTTGTTTGAAACCCCCCTTAAAAGTCATGAGAATTGAACTTTTGGAGATGGTTGTTTGAAACCCCCCCTAAAATCCCAATTCTCATAACGTTTGGGGGCGGTTTGTCAAAACCCTCCCTAAAAGTCATGAGAATTGAACTTTGGGAGGCGGTTTGTTTGGAACCCCCCTTAAAAGTCATGAGAATTGAATTTTTGGAGGTGGTTGTTTGAAAAGCCCCCCTAAAAGCCCAATTCTCATAACTTGTGGGGGCGGTTTGTCAAAACCCCCACTGAGAATTGAACTTTTGGAGGTGGTTTTTTTGGAAGCCCCCTTAAAACTCATGAGAATTGAACATTTGGAGATGGTTTTTTGGCACCCCCCTTAAAAGTCATGAGAATTGAGCTTTTGGAGGTGGTTTGTTGGAGCCCCCCACCCTAAAAGTCATGAGAATTGAACTTTTGGAGGCGGTTATTTGGAACCCCCCCTTAAAAGTCACGAGAATTGAACTTTTGGAGGCGGGTTTTTGAAACCCCCCTTAAAAGTCATGAGAATTGAACTTTTGGGGGTATTTTGTTGAACTCCCCCCTAAAAGTCATGCAAATTAAAAATTTGGAGGCAGTTGTTTAAAAACCCCCCTTTAAAGTCATGATAATTGAACGTTTGGAGGCAGTTTTGTGAAACCCCCTTAAAAGAAATGAGAATTGAACTTTTGGAGGCAGTTTATTGAAACACACCCCTAAAATTCATGCGAATTAAAATTTTCGAGGAAGTTTTTTGAAACCCCCCTAAAAGTCATTTATGTACATGGGTTAGCTGTGTCACATGGGTTCAACAATGCATCTCATCAAAACATTGGAGCTAAGCGCACACAAGCTATTGTAGGGTTAGGAAGGGTGTGCATCATCATTCAACACCATATCCCATTAGAGCTCTACAATTGATGTAGTCATGCTAGGTTTTTCACATCAAAGATGGTTCTCACACTCCAACTTTCCATGATCCATGGTCAAAATACAAACTTGTGTGCCATAACATTATCCTTTATGGCTAATGGGCCATGTGTAGGGCCCTAATCACCACATGATTCCTACACAAGGAATATTTAGCTTTCAAGTGGGTATGGTTGCCATTTCAATATTTACAACATCATGGATGGTTCTTGAATCATAATCCATGGTGTCCATGGTGTTAGATCAAAATCTAGTTTATAATGACTAGTAGTTACCTCAAGGTCTTGTGACCTATGGGTGGTTCTTTGTACCACCACATAGGCCATATGCAAGGAATATTTAGCTTTTGAGTAACACATTGTCATTTTTTTAGTATTTTCATGTTGTGGATGGTTCTAGGAGCCTATGTTATGGTCTAGGGACAAAATGTAGGTTCTTGGGCAATACAAATTTATTTTGAGACTCATGGACCATGCATAGGGACTTGAGTCATCATACATACCCTAGATAGGGAATATTTTGTTTATAGTCTAAGTTCTTGTGTTTATTTTTGCACTAATTTTGGTTTGATAAAATCCCATACAATGGTCATTCAAACCTTGATGTGAAAGTATTTGATCTAAGACCTTGGTTATAAATAACCTAAGGTCAAAGTTTATTGTGTTAGTGTGTTGATTTGGTGAAATAGGCATGTTAGTGATTGGGTTAGGGGGTAGTGGGTTAGGGTTAGAGGGACACTGGCTTAAGGGAACATTTTCTACAATTTCATAATGTGGTAGTATTTGGGGAGTTTTTGGATTAGAAGTGAGGCACCTAAGGGATCAGTGGGTTAGTGGGAAAGGGGTTCTGGTTTTGTTGGTACTAGTGGTTAAGTGGTTTATAAGTTATCATGTTATTCGGTTTGGGGCTAGATGTTAAGGTTAGGTACGAGGTGAGGGGGTCAGAGGTTGAAGCTTCCTAGTTGCATGAATTCATTGCATGTATCAAGTGTGCCAAGTGCATGAATTCATTGCATGGATCAAGTGTGCCAAGTGCATGAGTCATTTACATGGGTTGGTTGTATTAGGTCAATGTCTAATTAGTGGCATTATTTATGGTGGCCATTTCAATATTTGTAACACAAAGGATGGTTTTCGTGGCCTGGACTATGGGATGTGAACCAATGCCACATTCATTTTCCATGGGGTTGATGGTCCATGCATGTTAACCTAGATTACCACATAAGAATATCTAGCCTACATGTGAGATCATCATGATCATCATTGTCACCATTGTCGATGTCATTGTTGTTGTTGGTTTGTCCATGGTTATGTAAACCAATAAACCAACCATGGTTTAATATGTATAGGTTATGTAAACCAATAGTGGTTACCATAACCTAAATAATGGTACAAGGTTAATAAATTTACTATATGATTCATGGTCCATGTGTAGGGCCCTACACATAATTACTTTACCTTACAAGCGAGATATTGTGGCCATTTCAATATTTGTAACATTAACGAAGGTTCTCGTGGCCTATACCATGGCCTATAAACTAATTTTAGGGCCTAATACCATATTAATTTGCTATGGGATTGATGATCCATGCATGTTAACCTAGACTACTAACTATGACCTACATATGGAATATCTAGCCTATATGTAACAATTCTCTCTGTTGCTCTTGAGTGATGATTAAGGCCTTGTGACATTACATAATCTCTAAAGAGTGAATCTAATTTCAACTACAAGTGGGTTATGTTGGTCATTTTTAGATCTGTAATACGAAAATGAAAATTTTCCTGCCAATTTCAACATGCTAGTAATTTTCATTCCATCACCCTTTCTTCTCATTGTTTTCCCCTTTTTGTGAAGGGTTAGTCAAGCTGTCTCCGCCTCCCATTCCACGTATAACAAATACTCTATTCTTCCACATATACACAGATAAATGGAGAAAGTCTTCATGCACTTCTAAAATACTAGAAAAAACCCTAAAGAGACACAAAAAGCTTCTGTACTGGACACATCCTCCATCGCTCCGCTCAATTCTAAAGTGGAATCATAATTATTTACATAAACAATGTATTTAATAATTTACTGAATTTAGTAGATTTCTTGCGAATCCATATAAATGTATTTTAATATGTGATGTGCCTAGCCTTGTACTAAATGTCTAATTAACTTTTTCATCACGGGAATGAAATCCAAATCCAAATCATGTTTAGGAATCCCGCACCATTTGGAATACTGGTTCTCGCCACTCCATTTTGTGATAATTTTTTAAGAAATTGCTTCAATCCCGCGTGATTTGGACAAACTGGTTCTATGAGCACTTGGTATCCTTCATCGATTGCAGGTTGGGGCCGGCTCTCAAACCAGGGGATCCATTCAATTGGCGTGGTAGAATTGAAGAACCTTGAAATGGCAAGGTAGGTCCTCATATTTTCATGCAATCTTGTTTATTCTAATCTAGTTTTAATGATAAATGCCTTGTTGATATTTTCCTTTGGTGCTGTAAGGTAGAGTGAATCACTAGTGCTATAAGGTAGAGTGAATCACTAGTGTTGTAAGGTAGAGTGAAAGAAAATTAAATATACTATAATAAATAGACAACCAACAAACAAAGATTGATGTATTTTATTAGAATGAACAAACTACATGCCTAGAAATGCCTTGTTAATGACTTAATAAGATGCCCACTCTCCAAGTAGAAAAGGAACCCTGTTGCTGAAGATGATACCTGAATGTTTAGCTGCTATCCCTATGTGCAATCTCCTCCAATATGTTCTGGGAAAAAACAACAAACTATCTTAAAAATAAAGCCGAGGTTGTGATGCAATTTTTGAGTGAAATGGGGTTCTATCAATCTTGTACGCTTAAGGGAACATGACCGCTTCTTCCACAAAGGATATATCATATGCCACTAGTAATGACATAAACTGCCTTAAGCCAATCGACTTTAAGATCTAGATTAGAGACCCACAACTATCCTATATAATCAGTCAAATAATTACGCCGTATGTGTTTTCCACAATGAGAAACTATCTGGCGACACTGTAGTCAGATTCCGAGTCTGTCGGTCCACTAAAAAATTGACACGTGCTTCACCATGGTTTGCAAATTTGGATTTATGTTTCCTGGTTTCTTGTCACTTGGTTGCTTGCCCATTCAAGTCATGATTTCCCAAATCTTTCTTGGTTTCTCTCCACATCCTCTCGTGTCGTAGATAGGGATAGGGTAAGGATGCATGACCTTCTCATGTCGTAGATAGGGATAGGGATAAGGATGCAGGACCTACAGATTCTGAGAAATATGTTTAGACTCTTGCAGGGCCTACATATTCTTGATTCTTGATCATACACTTTTGGCGCGGCTCCATGGTATCCTATTTTATAGACTCATGCCCTCGTTTCTTCCAGACAGTGAGTTCAGAGCCAAAAGATTCAACCATGATAGGGAATTAATTATTGTTGTTCACTTGAGACAATAATTGCCCAAATTGTTGGTGTGGGTGGTGAAATTGTAGCCATTCTGGATGCTGCAATTTCTAACATGCAAGCACAAAGTCCATTGCAAATATGGATAGTATTCCATTGTTTCCCAACCAATTCAGGCCATCCTCCTCCACCGTCGTGGCCTAAGTAGTCTGAAAATTAGGTATGTGAATGTCTCCCCACACTTGATCAAGACTACCCCTGGATAAAACACTCACCTGGCATTGCAGGCCACAAATTGGGGAGCTTAGAAGACCATCCTCCATGTTACTCTTACCTACATCGCCACCGCCGTGAAGCTTCTCCACCCGCCTTTCCAGGCGTTGTAAGAGCCGAAACTCAGAAGGGGCAAGTGATGGCCTGAGACCCCATATGGATGTTTATTATACTAAATCTAACTTCTCACGAAACCTGTAACTAAAGCCCCTTGCACTGGCTTCCTTCCCTATTTAAAAACCAAAATGGGTCAAATGTACCGGGTGGCTTGGATGGATCACCACCTTGTCAAAGTTCTTTCCACTCTCTTATCAGTGTTTGATTTATATGGTATAAATATGTAGCAGCAATGATAAATAAGATCTAAATGTATGGTCAGTGGAAACATATTCAATTGAATACATTGACTATCAATAATATTAAGATGAATACCGGTCCAAAGATGATGAACTCTGAAATGCTTGATTGTAGCAATGAACTTGGCTTCGTATTCACTACAAAATTATAGAGAGAACATGTGCAAGCCTAGCAAGTCCATTCTAAATGAACTGGGCCAATATGGAAACTGGTGCCATTCACATTCCACTCCAATGCAGAATGGACAATATGTTAAGCATAGTCAAATTTCCAAGGAACGCATGTCTGTTGTATTTTTTCAATGTGTGGGGCTATTGGAAACTTGGGCCATTGTAAACTCAGCTTACCATGGTGGGTGCCAAATTTTGTAGTAGAATTTTTTTTTGTTTGGATTTTCCTTTTTCTCTCTATTCTTTCCAACCAAACTGTAAACATGCTTTTTGTGGATATGAGAGAGGGGAAAATATTCCATTCCAATAGTCTCAGATGTTGAGACGAGCTCCAATAACTGTTTATTAGCTGGAATTTCCCTTCCTCATTTTAAGCAACCGTGCTCCTCTTTTTCAAATTAGAAGAAAAGGTGGTTTTGATGACCAAGCAAACCTATGATCTTTCGTTAACAATATTGTTATCTACACTTTCACCTTTATCTGTAATCTATTAACACATATATGATGGAACCAAACTATCTTACCTCTATTTCATTTTAATAACTTTTATTATGCGTCCTTTCATATTCACCTCCTTTATCCAACATACTTAATAAACTTGGTAGAATTTTGAAGAATTTTACAATTTTTCTGTAGTGATCTCAACTTTGGTTGCCAGAAACTAGTAGCTAACATGTGCTCAAAATTTCTTGTTTGACAAGTCTACAAATTTGATTACCTTGAAACAATTTTTTCCCATTAATTATGGCATTGCAATCTAATTATATCTGAATGTCTTCCTAGCAATTGGAGTGATCATATGGCAAATAAAAATAGCTTCAAAATAACTCGTGACAAATCCTTCATCAGTATCCTCCCTTTTTGAAACGTGATTTCATTCCCCGTGGAATCTCGACAGCATGCTAACAAACTCTACCAAAGTTTTGGCAAGTGAAATCAAAGCTTCTGTAATAGACTTATCTTCTTCATGTGGCACTCAATGACAGTTTTATGACTTCTTTTCTACGCAGTCCTCTTTTAGTAAATCTACACAACTTGATGTGCAATCACTATAATTTGGCGGAATTAGGATGGCTTTTATTTTATGAAGTCACATTGGTGATATATTTCCTCATTTATAAAAGTCTAACAATCAAGTGTGATTTGATTGCAGCAGTTTGGTAGTAAACAAAGTAACCATATCATCCATATGCCAGTAAACAAAGTAACTATGTGCAGCCTGTTAAGACTTTATCTTCGCAATAAACATCTTGTTTTTACTGCAACTATCAACTTTAAATTCTAGCAATATTTCTACACCTTGTTTCATATGTATTCTTGTACATTTATTAGTCTTTATCTGTTGACAAACAATTTTTTTATATACTTGATATTTATGATATATATTTATTTTCTTATTATTGTACAAGTTTTTCATTATAATCTTAAAATATGTCCAGAATTGGTTGACTGGTCTTAAATCTAATTTTTCATTAGCAAGATCTGCCTATTCAAGTAGTGTTCTTATTTAATGTTTGAGAATTTGTTTAGTTAGTGTTTGATTTGTTAGTTTGATACCTTCCCTATCACATTTGTTATTGTTGTTTCTGTTGAGATATTGTAACTTCAAAGAATATTATATTTGTACTTTATTATTCCGGAGATGCTTCATCCCTCCGAGGTGATTCTATTATGTATCTAGAGATGTTTATTCCTCCGATGGTTTGTGGTAACTTGGGTTATTAGACTTCCCTAGTGGGAGTCGGCCCTGTATGTGTTATGTGGGTCAAAGGGTTGTAAGACCACCCTAGTAGGGTTGGCCCAGTCAGTTGTAATGGGGTATTTAACCCAATGGTTAAATACGAGCCTACATGATTTGTGTAAAAGACAAGTCGGATTAGTGTATAAATAGAGGAGGTGTATTCCTCATTTAACACACACTCACTCACTTGAGAGTGGCGCACTTATGAGAGAGAGGTCTTCTATGGAGAAGGAGGAGCTTATGCTCAGGGTTACATCTTTTGTACTTGCTGGTCATCTATATTGAGGAAGCTTTGTTGGGTTTTTTACCCCAAGAGGGTTTCCCAGGATAAATCTATGTCTCTTGTGTTTATGTTGTGCTTGTTGTTTCTTCAGTGATCTTGTATATGCTATTATTGTCAAATGGAATGTAATGATGCTATTTTATTTCTTAGCATATTAAATCTTAACATGGTATCAGAGCTAACCTGAAGGAAGGCAATGTATGGCATTTACGACACTTGCTTCACTTGCAACAATTTGAAGGTTTGGGTTTTACATAGCAAAAACCAGTCATCGTGGAAATTTCGCTATAAATCCATTTCTGCAAAGCTTCAGGATCTGAAAATTTTACAGGTCATAGATAACATCCCAAGGTACCATGTGTCCAAAGGAAACCCTCAGATTCGTTGTACTTTGTGAGTATGATCAGTAAAAGTTAGGGTTTCTGCCTCTTCCAGATCTCAGTCAAAATCAGGTGACCTAGGAAAAAAGGTCATAACTTGGGCTAGGAAGCTCCAAATGAAATTTCGTAAAAATTTACAGGTAGTGCACGGACTATACTATCTCAGAAAACGTTTTCAGAGGCCAAAGCTGAACCAGTGACATGTGGCATGCCGTACAAGTTCGCTCTCCTGTTTTATCCCATAAACAGGTCACGTTGTGACACTTGGCATAACTCTCTCTAAGAAAATCCAATTGAGGTCAGACCTGTCGAGATGGAAATATGATAGGTCAGGATACCACAAAAAAAGTTTTCATACCCTGTGGAGTGAAAATTTCATAGTTACAGCAGAAGCAATTAGGTACATATTTCTGTCAAAACAGAATTATTTTTGGAGCACCTTCATTCATGGCTTCCGGAATTTAGGGTTTCAGAGAAATTTAGAATTTTTGGAATCGGAATCCATGGCTGAATGCTACTTAGGAAAATTGAAATTTAGAGACCAAGATCAAATTTTTTGGTTTGGTAGAAGACTGGGCTTGATCAAACCCCAGTTCGGGATTTTGACCGAAAAGATGGAAAAATAGGGCTTCAACAAAAGTTGGAATTTTTGAAGTCTGTAACCATGGCTGGAAGCTCCTCAGAAAAAATAAGAGTTTAGAGCCTTGCATCAAACCTTTTGATTGGGAAGAAGGGTGGGCTTCATCAAACCCTAGTTTGGGATCCTGTCCAGAAGATCCAGAAGTTTCGAAGGCAAATTTTGAGAGGTCAAATTTTGGAGATTTCAAAATTGAAGTATGCTAGTTTGATCAGCTCAGGAAGACACATCCTTCCATCCATTCAGAAGTGTGAAAGTCAAAGATTGAATTTTTAGGGTTTCCCTAGCAAACCCTAATCAAGCTCCAAATCAGGTTTCAGGGGGATTTGAGGCTAATTCCTTACATAAGAAGACTACAAGAAGTCTCGACATGTATGACTTAAGGAGGTTCAGGTATGTCTTGAAATCTGATTCCTGATTAAGTTCATAATATGTTTGTCTTCATATTATTTATTAGTACAATCTTGATTAATGCTAGAATTGTCTTATCACCCTAGTAACAGTATGAATGCATGTGAATGATAGAAGACATTCATTGATTAGGTCTATATGAGTGTACTAATGCACTGCGGTGTTGTATGAGGTTGATGTTGTCTGCTAACAAGATACAGGTACATCACGAAAGACAAATCAAGTTCCATGACCATGAAAACATGAAGACAAAGACTCCTCCATAATATTTGATCACATAGAGGTTCTACTTACGAGGTATGTATGACTTTGTTCTATTATGCTTAACCTATGAGATATGTAGGTTCCAACACAGGATCTCTAAATCATTGAAGAGAACAAAGAAGATATTGATTAGGTATGTTAAACAGATATACTACTCCAGGTATGTTTCCTATGAATCTTACCTTGTGTTAGGATCCCTTATATAAGTATACTTGGTATGATTAGATATTCTTATTCATAAAGTTAGTAATCAAGGGATTATGCATATTATGTCTTTTATCTTGATTGATGATATGCATGAGTAAAAGAAGACTTCCCTGAAATCTTGAATACTAATGTTTTCATGACTATACATATTCAAGATTATTTAGAATTATAATGGTTTGATAATATTTATAATATACTAATTAATGTATGTTTGTTTATGAGATCATGAGGATAACACAGTGCATAGTTGAGCATGCACAGTGGTACAGAATGAATAGAAGTTCAAAAAGACATTTAGAAGATCAAGCGGGAGGCAACCACACAAACATAAAAGATAAGTATTTGAGTTGTTATTTGAAATAGTAAATAGATTGTATGCATATTTGTATTCATGCTGAGTGTAAACATTCATAGAGCATTGAATAGTATACTACTAATATGCATATGATTGGTAAGTTGGACAAAACATTCCATTGTAGCTTGTCTAGAATGAAACCTCTTTGCTAACATGCTGAGAGTTGTGCACACTCTCGATAGTATGTTCTGGTAGAGATGGAAGGCATCTAGATAGCCACTGTATGCATACAGGATATGGAAAAGTGTTGTGCCAAATTATTGGTCAAGATAGTTGCATAACTATGTAAATGATATCTGTATGCATAATAGGTTATCATTTCAACATGATTTCATGACTATGAAGTATTGCTAATCATGGACTTAATTTTGATTTATAGGAAAGATCATGAGGAATGACGAACACCACACAAGTGATGGATGTTCAACAAGAATATTTGTAAATCAAACATAATATAGAAGGCTTGTTGCTAAAAGATTCTCTTAGAAAGAGGAAGAGAATCATGACGAGATGTTTGCTCCACGTGACTAGATAAGACCATTCTCTTAATGATGTAATTAAAGAAGAAGTGTGAATCAGGTTCTGTATGGGTACCCAGGATCGATAGTAAATTGATGAGCTTAATGATCACCATGGGTGATGTGGATCTCAATCTTTGCTACAAGGTTGAATATGGTTTCTATACACAGATGACATGGATGCAAGAAGGAACTCACCACAAAGTTCGAATGATGTTGAGACTCATATCAGTAGACCCATCTGACGAGAGATGGCACAGATATATGGATGCAGAAATGAAAATGAAAGATCTCAGATTGATGCATTACTTTCTAGTTCTAGAAGTATGGAAAGGCTCAGAAGGAATCTTTCTCAACTAGGGAAAGTATGCCGAGAAATATTAAAAGGACTTGATATGTTGGAATGGCCACTCTCATGGATTCCAACTTGAATTTGTTAGTGAATGACTCATCAGAGTTAGTGTATATAACTCTGTACAGACAAATTATTGGGTCATTGATGTATCTAACAAATACCACATCAGATATAAGCTTTGTTGTGAACACCTTGAGTCAGTATCTAGTGGAAACTAGATGTGTTCACCTGATAGTTGCAAAGCATGTGATGAGGTACCTAAAGGATAGTACGATAAACTTTGATCTATGTTATTTTGGAGCTCATGACTTCAGATGGCTAAACAGATGTTGATTGAGCAGAAAGTGTATCAGATAGGTAGAGCACATCGAGAGGATGCTATTGTCTAGGATCAGCCATGATCTTGTGGTTTAGCAAGAAGCAGTCCAGTATGGCTCTCAGCACAAGCAGAATATATGGCTGCTTGCTCTGCTAGTTGTGAAGAAGTATGGCTTCAGGATTGTTTGACTTAGAGATAGACCCAACTGTGATCCTATGTGACAAACAGAGTTGTATCAAGATGACAGAGAATCCAGTGTTCCATGATAAGTCAAAGCACATAGAGATCTGACATTTCTATATACAAGATATGGCGCAGAAAGGAACTATAAAGTTTGAATTTGTAACAGGTTACCGATGTACTAACCAAACCTCTACCTCAAGTGAAGAAGTTGCCGATGTACTAACCAAACCTCTACCTCAAGTAAAAGTTTGAATATTTTTGAGACAAGCTTGGTGTAGTTCAGAAGGACTCTCCTCGAAAGGGGGAGTGATGTGGTCACTTATGATGAGATTGCCTACATCAACAGAGAGGTCGATGATGTGGTTACCTATATTGGTGATGCCAATAGAGAGGTTGGTGGATGGTCCTTAGATAGGGTCTAAGTTGACAAGGGGATTGCATCATCCTTGAACACATGTTCTAAAAGGATCCGTAGACGTATGTCTTCGAGAATGAAGTCCTTCGTGGACATGTGGGGATTGGATCATCCCTGCACTTCAGTCCTAAAGAGAGCCGTAGACATATGTCTTCGAGAATGAAGTCCTTCGTGAACATGTGGGGATTGGATCATCCCTGGACTTCAGTCCTAAAGTGAGCCGTAGACGTATGTCTTCGAGAATGAAGTCCTTCGTGGACATGTGAGGATTGGATCATCCTTGGACTTCAGTCCTAAAATGAACCGTAGACATATGTCTCCGAAAATAAAGTCCTGAATGAACAGGTAGGGGATTGGATCGTCCTTGGACTTTGGTCCTTTGAATTGAGCCGTAGACAAGATGTCTCTGAAAATAAAGTCCTGAATGAACAGGTAAGGGGATTGGATCGTCCTCGGACTTTGGTTCTTTGAGTTGATCCGTAGTCAAGATGTCTCCGAAAATTAAGTCCTGAATGAACATGTAAGGGGATTGGATCATCCTCGGACTTTGGTCCTTTGAATTGAGCCATAGACAAGATGTCTCTGAAAATAAAGTCCTGAATGAACAGGTAAGGGGATTGGATCGTCCTCAGACTTTCATCCTTTGAATTGAGCCGTAGACAAGATGTCTCCGAAAATAAAGTCATGAATGAACAGGTAAGGGGATTGGATTGTCCTTGCACTTTGGTCCTTTGAATTGAGCCGTAGACAAGATGTCTCCAAAAATAAAGTCCTAAATGAATAGGTAAGGGGATTGGATCATCCTTGGACTTTGGTCCTTTGAATTGAGCCGTAGACAAGATGTCTCCGAAAATAAAGTCCTGAATGAACAGGTAGGGGATTGGATCGTCCTCGGACTTTGGTCCTTTGAATTGAGCCGTAGACATGAGGTCTCTGAGAATTGAATGATAGGACTGTATCGTCCCTGGACCTTGGTTCAAAAGGTACATGATAGGATTGGATCATCCCTGGACCTCGGTTCAAAAGGTACATGATAGGATTGGATCGTCCCTGGACCTCGGTTCAAAAGGTACATGATAAGATTGGATCGTCCCTGGACCTTGATTCAAAAGGTACATGGTAGGACTGAATCATCCTTGGACCTCAGTTCAAAAGGTACATGATAGGATTGCATCATCCGTGGACCTATGTCGTAAAGAGAGCAGGATTGATCATCCTGTAATATGATTGTGTGTGTTGCAGGGTATGCTGTTGATGTGGATACTTGTATTGATGTGTATACTTGTATTGATGATGTGTATACTTGTACTGTGTGGATACTTGTATTGATGATGTGTATACTTGTATTAGTGTGGATACTTGTATTGATGATGTGTATACTTGTATTGGTGTGGATACTAATACTGTTGATCTAGATGACAATGCTGCTGATCGTATAGATCGAGATGATCTAGATGCTGTAGATCGAGATGATCCAGATGTTGTAGATCGAGATGATCCAGATGTTGTAGATCGTGATGATACAGATGATGTAGATCAAGATGATTCAGATGCTGTAGATCGTGATGATCCAGATGCTGTAGATCGAGATGATCCAGATGCTGTAGATCAAGATGATCCAGATGCTATAGATCGAGATGTTCCAGATGCTGTAGATCGTGATGATCCAGATGTTGTAGATCGAGATGATCCCGATGTGGATGATTGTATGATGATGATGCTGATGATCGTGAGGATCCATATGTTGATGTTGTTGTAGCTGTTCAAGTGCTGCAGAAGATAAAGACTCAGTACTGAAGTTGTTGATGTTCCAGTATTGAAGGAGTTACTAATGATGTTGAGAAAGCTTCCAATGATTTATAGATGTATCATGCATCATGTTGATGGCTCCTTGCTCCCGCAGATGTTGATATAATATCCTTCTCGTTAAGGGGGAATGTTGAGATATTGTAACTTCAAAGAATATTATATTTGTACTTTATTATTCCGGAGATGCTTCATCCCTCCGAGGTGATTCTATTATGTATCCGAAGATGTTTATTCCTCCGATGGTTTGTGGTAACTTGGGTTATTAGACTTCCCTAGTGGGAGTAGGCCATGTATGTGTTATGTGGATCAAAGGGTTGTTATACCACCCTAGTAGGGTCATCCCATGCAGTTGTAATGGGGTATTTAACCCAATGGTTAAATACGAGCCTACATGATTTGTGTAAAAGACAAGTCGGAGTAGTGTATAAATAGAGGAGGTGTATTCCTCATTTAACACACACTCACTCACTTGAGAGTGGCGCACTTATGAGAGAGAGGTCTGCTATGGAGAAGGAGGAGCTTATGCTCAGGGTTACATCTTTTGTATTTGCTGGTCATCTATATTGAGGAAGCTTTGTTGGGTTTTCTACCCCATGAGGGTTTCCCAGGATAAATCTATGTCTCTTGTGTTTATGCTATGCTTGTTGTTTCTTCAGTGATCCTGTATATGCTATTATTGTCAAATGGAATGTAATGCTGCTATTTTCTGTCTTAGCATATTAAATCTTAACAGTTTCATGAGATGCTTGGGAGGTTGGAATTTGGTGCCAAGTTGTTTACTTTTCCAATAAATCATATTACAATCTATACATTCATTTATCAATTGGAAATAAACCTAGAAATGGCCATCATATACTATGAGAAACCAATGTAGTATATATCCACTTACCAGTTGACAGTAAATCTAGAAATGGCCATTATATGCTGTGAGAAATCAATGTAGTAATTTAGAGTAGAAGGTTGAAGAGTTTATTAAATTTTCAAAGTTCACACTAAAAACACATGAAGACTTGGTTATAGTATTCATTACTCAATACCATTGGGCTTCAATATTATCATCACATTATACATTTAATTATATCATAAAATGATTTACTATTAATGATTTTTTGGATATTGTGTTGATAGTCAAAAATACATTTTTCATAAAGAAATTAATGACTTTAGCATGACGGGTACATAAAAATTCCAACCATATTTGATGAGCAAAATGACCCATGCTTGTTTTATATATAGAATCAACTTTCACATTTGAGATACTAATGCATAGATTTAAAGTTTATATCAAACACCTAGCATACATCCTATTAGAGATTATGAGCACTTCAAAATCCCCTTCATTGGAAATTTTAACAAATAGTTCAATAGCCACCTTTGTTTTCAATCCATTAAATGGTTACACGTCATATTTCCATGCTCTCAACATATTAGGGTTTTGAAGGACTCTCGAGCCAATGAAAATTAACTGTTTGAGACCATGATAAATTGGAACTGACCTTGGAAATTTTTATAAAGCTAGTAATACATTGAAAGGAAACTTTGGCAATGGAGGAAGCAACCTTTTCTAATACTATAGACCATGAACCAAGTAACATAACTCAAAAAAACAATGAAGTTGAGCACTTATCCCACACATAAATTCTCAAATTGATGAGCATAGTGAAGAGAAATAAAAAAAATAAAAAATAAAGATTTAAATCATGTGTAATGTCATGGATGGCCATGGGATTGCATTTACTTGCATAAAAAATGAGGCATGGATCAAGTGTAGCCTTAGGGTTACTGCACCATTTCCACAATCAAAGGGTGTGGCGACTATAAGAGTATATTCTCCATATTGATTCTATGATTGTAGGGGCTTGCCCATGTGGTCAATAACTGTTGATGTTGTTTGTAATGCCGACTTGATTGGAATGGTTGGAATGGTTATGCTTCGCCAAAGCCACAATGCCAGCTATATGTGGTGTTTCCATGCTTGTTCTTGATATTCATAGAAAATATTCACCACCTGGTTTTTCAATGATCTATTATCATTAGATTGGATTCCAAAAAAGGTAATAGAGCTGGCCTGGTCTACCTCCCCTTGTTCCGCAAGGTGGTTCTCAAATAATCTCATTGTTGGTGGTTTTCCCTTGCCACTAATCCATCTGCCCTAATAATTCTTGTGATGGCATTGTAAGATCCACATTCATTGTATGCATTACAAAATGCATGCATGCTTGGACTTGTGTTCTCCTTCCAGCCATTGAATTCTAGATTTCTACCAATAGAAAATTAATTTCTTGTAGATGAGATAAAACTTCCATGATTTATGGAGTTTCATGTCTTTAGGAGATCATCGTTGCATCTTGAGTATAAAGTGGGTAGACACCTTGCTAGCAATAATCAAATAGTGTGAAAATAATCAAATAATAGTAGAGGAAATATTGAATAGGAAGAAGTAACCGTTTTGAAATGTATTCATAGTATGATTTTAAAAGGCAATGATATTAGAAGGTAACCATAATGCTTGGACAAAGCTACATTGATGAAATGGGCAGCCATCATTCTCTCAATATTGTATTGACCATAACATGCATAGCATCAATATTGTTTAGACTCGATCTTGAACTTTGAAGTCATTGTCTTTTGAAACCCTATCTACTCATTTAGAAATATTCCAATAGAGGAGGGACAAATCAAATGATTTTTTCTTGATGCTATCAATCTTTGACAATTTGCAATACCTATATACAATTTGATTTCCATTTCTAGTATTTTCTTAAAATTGGGCTAACTTTGGTTGCCCTAAAGTGTTTAGTTTGCACTAACACTTAGCAAATTCATTTTTACCTCTTTATTTTATAAAAAATACTTTTTAACCTTTAGAAAAAATTAGTAGTGTTTAAACCACTATGCTTATTTTCATTCTAGTGGATCAAAATGTTGTGAAACTATATATACCTAACAACTCCATTGGTGTATTGGATTCTTGATATTACTAAGCGGGCATACATGAAATGGTGACACTTCTGGGCTTCAAGGCTTATGTTATTCCATGTTTGCGATGCTCTATGTTTAGGTTCTAATTGAGTGACACACACTCTAAATTTATATCTAAAAAAGCAATCAAGCTTTCAAATCCAATTTCCAATTCTTTCATCCACATATCTCATTTGTAAAGAAAACACATTCAACATAATAAAAGTATGAAGTAAATGGTTAAGTGGATGATTAAGTACTAATATTTAATTCTGAGAGGTTAGAGATGAAAGAGGTTATGCAAAAGGTGTTAGAGGTTAAATCTAACTTCTTCTACGGATCTTGGTGTTAGAGATTACTCACATGCCTACTTTATGGTTGATTTTTAATCAACATATTGGATCTTGGTGTGAGAGATTACTCACAAGCCTATGACTATATGGTTGATTTTTAATCAACATATTGTTCATACTTGCACTTAAAAATTAAAAAGGAATGACCAGTCCAAAATGCATAAGAATGACCAGTCCGAAACATTTGCCTATATATCGGTTTAATTGCTTGATTTTCGGTTTTTCCTTTGCATTTGCTGCTGGGAGTTGATTGTTTCAGGCAGGCCCGAGAACCTTAAGAATTTTATTTTTTGATAGGAAAATGGCTGAGCAAAGTCAGAGATTAAAAGTATGGGGAAACAACGTCAGTTGCACCAGTCGGGGGATCGAGGACAAGGGCAGAGATTCCACAGAGGGACAATGTGAATCCACAGAGGGACAATGTGAATCCGAAGAGAGTCTGTCAAGATGGCGGACCGTGGAGATGAATTGTTCCACCTGTTCAGCAATCTAGAAGACACGTTCCTCTTTAAAATTTGACAAATGATGCCTCCGCCCAAGTTAAGCATGGCGTTGCCCATATCCAGGTAAGAGCATTTTCCAATTTCTATCCAAATGGGTTTTCTTCATTTTGGCATTTGAATTCAGAGAATGCAAGGGTTTTAGGTTTTTTTTGGGTACTTATTGTATTTATACTATGCAGTTTGCTTTTGATAATTTCTGGCCAAAATTGTAAAAACATGATTTCTTTGTCTTAAAGGGATCTATTAGCCAATCAGCACTTTCAAAGGCCAAGGATAGAGGGACTCCCAGTGACACAAGAGACTCTGAAATTCAAAAGGGTGCTGCAAAATCCTCTATTCCCAGCCAACCTGCAAAACTCGATAATGTTGGTCTAAGGGTTCTGAGAAACAATGTGGTGTGCAGTACCTCTAATCCAAATGACAGGATTTCATATACAGCAGGAAAGATTTCAAACACAACTTATTCTCATTCTTCAATTATTACAGAGGCTCTATCCATCAACGACAATGCCTCAGATATTGCTTCGCTGAAGCAGAAATCCTTGCAGAACTTGTACATATCAAAGCATCATTCAAAGTCAAAACCATTGGAAGGTAATTTTATGAATAAACACTGTGCTTCATCGCTCGTGTGCTATGTGACCAGAAACCTGACCCGGGGGTTCATTTCTTGGTTATTTTCCCATTTTTGTTCCCGCTTCTTTCTTGACCCTATATTAGTGCATTTTTGTTGATGCTTTTTATTCCCCAAAATCCAAGGTTCATTTCTTGTTTCTATTCCCATACTTGTTCCCGCTCCTGTCCTGACCTTATAATAGTGCATTACCATTTAAATTTATAATTTCCCGCTCCTGTTCATGCTTCTTATTCCCCCAAATCCATTAGACCCATTTGTTGTTCCATTCCTTGTTTTTGGAAACATAGTTCATGTGCATTTTTTGTGTTTTATGTATTAATATCCCACTTCTTGTTCCTTTTCAATCTCACAATTAGAAGGTTTTATTTTTATTTTTTCACTACTCAACGTGAGCTACATTTTTCATGTATGCTAACTGCTATAACAGATACTTGTTATAGTCCATCTATTTGAAGAAAGGACTCTAGTGGCAGTAGGGGTGCAAGAATCTAAGACTGTTGACATCGATGCAGATAACATAAATCCTTAGATGTGCACATTCTATGCCACTGATATCTATAACTATCTTCACAACACTGAGGTACTTCCCACCCTTCATGTATTTCATATTTTTATAGGAATAAGATGTTTCAACTATGCTATGCAATACAAGCAATTCATATGTAAGATATGACTATATATACTAGTGCAGTTCATATGTAAGATATGATTATCACTGCTGGTTTTCTCTCAATAAATGATCGGTATTTTAACTTTTAAGCACCTGCTAATGCCAATTACAACAAAGAAACCAAAACTGTTCAAGGATGCCCAGAAACACCTGCTAGTACATATTACAGCAAAGAACCAAGGCTATGAATATGCCTAGACATAGGGCATAGCAGTTTGTTTTACAGGTGCCTTGATTTATGCTTGCCAAAGCAATGAGAAAATAGGGGATTTAGAGAGTAGGATATATCAGTAGACAAAAAGATTCATTACACAGAAAAGAAAACATTCTAAGGAAGACTATTTTTTTACTCCATGAGAGAATGACTGTACAGAGCATAATTACATATAATTACACTCCTCCATGCACATTGATATCAGCAGCAAACTTTATTTCTCTTCCCGGGTCCGCATCCTGCTATGACTGAAGCCTTGCTTTTTCTCTCTCCATGTTTCCCTCAATCACTGTCTTTTTGTCCCCAGTAAACTAAGAGTGCAAAAATAAGAAAAACTAAAACCTAGAAGAAATTTACTCAAACTGCCTTTTGTAACTCCTCTTTCCAAATGTGGAATTAATGCCAACGTGGTTCTAATACAGAGCCAGATCAGTTCTTCTTCCTTTTCCATCAACTTTTCCTCTATGTTGATGACTGGATCCGGCCTCTTTAGGTACTGTAACTGTTCTAAAGCTCAGCTTGCAAATTTGGATTCGGTTCTTCTGCAACAGGTGTAACAGACTCTTCCTCTCCCTTATCGTCCAGCATCATGGGTTCAAAAAGTTTGAGGCAATCCATGTTCATTATGAAATAAATTCACATATAACTGGATGATTCCAGCTTAAATGGATTCTCTGGTATTTGCTGGATGATTTTGAAGTTTCCATACCAGATGGTTTTAAATTTTTGCTTGGGCCATGAAAACTTTTCTTGCTTATTTACAATCATACCATGTCCCCAAATTGAAAATTGTGAGCTGTCCTATGGTGGACATTTCCTTCTATTGCAAACTGGCTTCAACTTGGGAATGAAAAAGAATGAACTTTCAAGTCCACTCTGACTTTAACACTCCAGAGCTGTTCATTACTAGACCTGCAACCTTCTTCCTCTTCCATTCTTTGTAACTCCATATCAAATGGAGTTTTGAAAAGTAATTCCAAGCTTAACTCCAGCCTCTCCTCTTGGGATGCATAAGATGAAGTAAGTAAGATAATTTTATTTATGTCCAGCAAGTGACCATAAATAGGTCAAAGGGACTGCTAGTTACATCGGAAACAATACATATTGGGAGTGTGAGTGTAGCTCCTATAAAAGCATATCTAACCTCTAAGATCAAAGACCTAGAGTCTAAAGACTACAGTGCAAGTCTATCATCCATGAAATAGAAAGATACATTGCTGGGAGTCCCAAAAAGAGAGGATCCCTCTCGAGAACTCTAAAACTGACAGAAATGTCTCGACTGGAGGTGCATAACTTAAGAATATAGTACAACAATCCATCCTTTAACTAAAAATATTTCACTGCATCTTTTTACTTACATCATTACATGCATCTATTTGTTGCAATGCTGCCAAGATGCGTCCAATGTCTACATCAACAGTGGACATCATCTTGAATTCTTCATGTGCAAAAGATGCCAAGTGCATGACTAATTCCAAAGATGAAACTCTAGGTGGCATGCCAGGTGATATATTTTTCTTTATAACTCCTTGCTCTTTGTTTTCTAGCAAGGAGGGCCTGTATAGCCCTAAGTTGGGCAGGGTTGCATCTGGCACTAGCTAAATTTCCTGTTGAACAGGCCTTTCAACCAACATCCCTTTGGCTAAAGAAAGACTTCATTGTGCTGCTACACGAAGGCTCCTTCTAGACAAGGCTGAATTTGTCCTGTTATTTCAAATTGAATCAATTTTCATTACTAAATTCTTATTTGTTGTATCTCCCTCATATGACTGAAATAGTAAAATGTAGTTCAGCATATTCATCCATCTAGTTATTCTTGAATTATATATCGAGGGGCACTAACTGCTAAGGAAAAAGAAGCATGCAGTACACGTTTGTAAGGTATCAATATGTTGAAGCATTTATTAAAAGAATTAAAATGGCTACATATTTATATTTATTTATTTACATGCACACTATTATATATAATGGTAATTTAGCTCGGTGGGTTAGCTCGAGTGGTTGAAAGTTGTTTCTTGCAAGAGGATGTCTTGGGGTCAAATTCCCGGAAGGCTATGTATAGATTGTATGAGGGCCTCACTCGAAGTCCCCACCAGGTTAGGCCCCGTAATCAGGGATGGATGTTTTACCTGTAGAAATACTTGGCTTCCCCATGTTCTCCATATTTTGGGGGGGTTTTGTGGATGTAGCGAGCAACTGATTCTCCGGAGCTGTGAACCACATGAAATATATATATATATATATATATAATGGGAATGTATGGTGAGGCAACAGGGTATAGGTCTTTATCAGAGATCACCAATGACGAATTTCTTTGAGTCTTGGCAGGTAAGGGAACAAGAAAACGTCACACCAAACTAATTACAGATGGGTCTTTGGACAATGCCAAAGAAGGGCTAAATATTTCTTTTGAATCCAAGTCTTTTAAGGATGGGGTTGTCTAGTTTAAGTGGACAGTGATTCATAAGGATATGGCTATCACAAAAGACACTGTAAAATTTGGATAGCTAGCAACTGTGAAGTTAAAAGGGCATACATGCCTTTTCCTGTGTGGAAGATGATATTTTATATGAAGTTTGGAGATAAAAGGAAATGGAAAATTTTCACACGAGGGCTCCTTTTTCAATAGAGTGGGTATGTTAGTGAGATTACTAAGATGTGGGTTTTAGCCCTCCTGAAATGTTGTTAACAACCGCTATAAGGGTCACATTTCCTTTTCAACTCCTGGAATGTTGGAAAGAAAACATGTTCTGTTTAATAGGGGACAATTGCAAAATATGTTCAAATATTCGTCTAATTCTGGAAGGTAGGATGGTTTCCTACGCAATATTTTATATCAAGATGGATATTGAGAATCTCTTCCAGATTTAGTGACAATTGAGGCTGGGGACACTCACAAGAACAGGTTCAAGACTTTCAAAATACTCATTTTAATTGCAGGAAATGTCAAGAATATGGCGATTTACAGCAAATGTTACCAAAACGTGATACTGGGGGGGATTCCATATATTAAAGCGCTGAATCAAGGTAAACATTCCAAGGAAAATCAAGTTAGGAAGTGGCCTTGATAACTAAGCAAGGGGACACAGACAAGGCTTCAAAAAAGAGAACTTTGAAGGTTTATGATAATCTATATGTTAATTAGACCTTTCATAGAGGGACTTAGAACCAGGCTTTCTAGAAACAAGGCAATAGTCTGTTGGGAAGGGATTTGAAATTTGAAATCTGCTCTGATGGAGACTACAGAAGTGATAAAAGAAGCATTGTCCAATGAAATGAACTGAGGGAATAGTAAATACATGGATCAATCCAATTTAAATATGGAAGTTAAAGATGAAAAAATTGGAAGAAATAAACTTGACGTGGGAATCAAAACCTCCTTGGTAGGAGTGTGCAGTTGAGGAAATTAGATACAAAGATAAGAGGTTTATATAAATGAAAGCTCATAGGTTCAGCTAGATGGGAAATATGGGATAATTTTAACACCTAAACTCTCCATGTTCTGTTGCATCCAGTGACTCACTTTTGCACTCTTATCCTTTTGGAATGTTGTGTATGTATGTATGTTTTGTGTTACACTGATGCAGATGAAAACAAAAGAAATTTATTATAATAAAGTTTTAGATGGAAGCTTATGATTTTATCCCCAGGTAAAGCAAGAAACAGATTGCAAATTCGTCTGGACTATGAATTTGCTATGTCATGTGTTTTATCTATGATCTTTGGCTTATTTAGTCTCCAAACGTGCTGATATATCTATTTATAATAGGACGTTTGAAGGTTGAATGGTGACTTCTTTACATTTTTGGTAAGATCCTATGCTACTTAATATTAGGGAAATATGGAATTTTCAGATGGCTACAAAATCTCTATACAGGAAAGATGGTATTTACAAAAATGTTCAAAATTGCTCTGTGAATTTGAGTCCTTGATGTCAACTATGAAGTTCCAGGATTCTGCTCGACTATGGGTTGATGTTGTGGTTTGAATATCATGGCAGTTTTTATGTTATTCACTTACACGGGGCAGTATTCTGGGCAAGAATCAAGATTATTTGATGGCTTTGGTGGCACTGGCTATTAATTTTCCTATTTCTCAGAACTTGAGGCTAAATGATTTCTAGTGCAGGAAATTTCTAATTTGTAACTGCTTTCTGATAGCGTCCTTGAGAAACGTGATCTCTCACATGAGTAGTCATAAACAATCTAAAAGCTCCATTATAAAGTCCACTTGAGCCTGGATAAAAGAAAAGATATCATTTGAAGATATGTCAATGAGAACTACTATTCTGATGCCATTGATAGACAAAGGGGAATTAAGGTTTTTTATGATGTTTTTAATGTTCATTTATAAATTGTATCTCGGTGTAAAAGAGAAGGCAAAGCATCCTATGTAATAATCAACAGTTTTCTTGATTTCAATGTAAAAATCAGTGCCTTGTAAAGTTTTTTCATTTTTCATGACCCAAAACTAAACAATATTCAAAGTCAATACGTTTTGTGATTGAATAAAATTAGCCATATTGTAATGTGTTATCCCTGATGTTACCCAGAAACTTCAAGCTAGGTGTCATCCCCATTATCAAACCTTGTGGAAAACTTTCAGAGGTGTTCTGGCCAATTAATATGACGTATTTTAGAAGAATGAATTTTTCCTTTCATTTTTAGTGAGTAGGGCTTGTGCAAGGTCTCCATTAGCATAGGTAGGAAGAAAAACGTAATAAGTAAATAAATAGGATTATAAGAATAACTAAGAAATTTCTGGTTAATCTTTAGAGTGAATTTAGGTTAGTTGTTACTCGATTATGAGCTTTTCTCCCTGGACATTGGGCCATCTATGTGCATGTACAAGAACACACTTGTATATCTCTTAATTGTGAATCCTAATGCATTTTATACGAAAACCTTTATAATTGTTGTTTCAATAAAATTTCAAAACTATTGTTTTGGAAAATACTTGTTTTTTGAAATTTTATATTTCCTAGTTTCGAGTAATTTTGGTGATTCATGTATTACTAATTAGTAAAATGAGATTCCCTTTTGGAAATTTTTTACTCAATAAAAGCATAATTCAAAAAAATATTTTTTTCTAGTTAAAGGCGAAAATCACCTTGGTGTATTAGTAATTTCGAAGGATTTCCAAGTTCAAGTGCTTCATGCTCATTAGGTACTGGCATGTTTGCTTTATCTATGAAACATTACTTACAACTTTTGACTCTCATATGATAATATCTCATATAGGCTATGATTTTTTTGTTTGGTTTCTGAAAGGGGAACCGAGCTTCCATTTATATGGTTTCATAATGTGCATTTTAGCAACTGCTGCAAGAGCTTTAAAGACTGTGCTTCAAGGGATCTTACTTTCTTCTGAAGGGTATAAGAAACTTCATCTTGTAATTTGAAATCATTAACACATTAAAATATTTGGTTCTTTTTGAGATCAAAGACAAAGAATTTAAGAGAGTTGGATCAATTTGCTTTAGCCTTCTTTATTTCATAAATGGTAGGGAGAAGCTGAACTTCATGAATCTCCTTTTGTACATGGCACCCATTGTTGTACTGCTGCTGCTTCCAGCAACTTTAATCATGGAACCTAAATGTCCTTGGGATGACTGTCGCACTTGCAAGGCAGGATGTGAAGATTGTATATTACCTGCTTTTCAATTTAACATTGGCATATTTTGTCAATTTAACTAACTTTTAGGTGACTAAGTACACTAGTGCCTTAACTCTTCAGGTATGTATCTAGTTTCAGATTCATGTTTCTCCCAGACTCATTTACGTTGTGGGTTTTCTTTTTGTCCTATGAAGAAAGCAGTTGTACTAGGTCAAGTTAAGGAGTCATCTCGATAGACATGTGGTAGGTAGTGTTGTAGCAATATTCGCCTAGATGTAACCATTTGATCCAACTCCTTATCTGTAATATAACAAATCCCGATATATTGATGTTCTATAGGGTTTTTTGCAATATGTGGTAGTTTATTCAAATGTTTGATGTACAGTTTAGCCAATAACAATTTTGCATGGATAATAATAATTTTGCATGACCCCGATATATCAAATAATCAGATCTACAATGCAAATAAGCTCAGAAGTAAAGCATGGGCATACCAATGAGATGTACTAGAGTAGTGGAACACCATATAGAAGATATGCAGGTCATGCAAAATGTCTGGTGCAAGTGCATGGAAGCAACTACTAAGAGAAGTGGCCCATACAGTAGCTCACTCCCTCCTTTAGTGTCATATCTTAGAACAGCTCCTGAAATGATAATATGGATCCCAATAAGAAGCAGTAGGATCAATAGTAGTTCCCCTAGTGAATAGTATGGATGATAGAGCCCTAATGAACCAGATGAATACACCTCCAGTGATCCAAATAAGAGAAGTGCACCCTTAGTGTTGTTTAGGAAGAATAGGGTGCACCCTCAATGATGCAACTAGGCAGAACACTTGCATCTGCGCTAGTGCAGAAATGAAAAATACTAAGAGAAAAACAATATAATTATTAATGCCATAAAAACTATACACCTGATCATGGAGATCAATCTATTATGAGATAGGTACAAATCCTTGTATTGCAGCAAGTTATGTGATATCTGTATGTACTAAAGGCATACAAGAGAATGGGTATAGTATATATATTAACGGGAACAGAGTCAGTTCTACAACTCTTATGCTTCTTGGAGCATAAGCTGGGAATAATTTATAAAACATTTTTGTAGTGAAGGGTGCATATTACATCCCAGATGGGGATATGGGTAATGTGATATGACAATGATGTGGCATAAGTCAACTTAATATATATTTATTTTGCACGGAAAACCTCATGGATCTCCCCAGTCCCCACTCCCAGCTCCTGGAATATCCATATGGAGGGAAACACAACTTCCAACCACAATAAAAACTTGTAATCTAACAGGACTCAACCAGACTCGAACCTCAGAACTTGAGACTGGGTTAATTGGGATTTATATATATATTTAGTTTAAAATTATAAAAATAAATTTACTTTTATATATCTCTTTGCAACTGCCCAAACATAATAGGATTAATAGCATTTCATATAGTTAATTAAACAAAACTGCTATTGCGTTTTCATAGACGGATTTGAATTCAGGGCATCTATAGATTTGGAGGACATTTGGATTTGATAGACAGGAATCAACAAGTTCATGGCTACCTTCTCATAACATTTTATTGAATCATACTGCACTGTATGGAGAGTTCAAATACAACTACTAGTAAAAAACAACTAGTTTAGATCCATCTTTACCCCAATATAAGTACTAAATGAAGGTGAGTTCATTAACAATGTTATGATTTCTTGCATTCCCTTTCATTTTCATTAGATTAGTATAATCTTTTAATGCTTTTATGGTTATGGTGTTTAACAATTTTGAAGTATACCTTGTGGATATAGTATATGATCAGTGTTAATTATTTGTAAATGAGGGACTTAAATCCCAATTTCTTTACCCACCTAGATCCTATGTGAAATTACTTATGTAGATTTTTGTGGTTAGACATCTTTGGGGTCTCTTCAAACAATTTCAAAAGTTTGAAGGTGCTCTAGGCTTATTATGGTATATTTTTGTGTTTATCAATGTGTTTTGAAAAATAAATTGGATTTTAAGCATGGTTGCCTTTGAATATTATTGTCTTTTCTTAGAATTAGAAATGATGCAATATTGGTGTTCATATTCTCCTCTCCCCAATTCCGAAAGGGTTCTAGCTCAATGGAAGAGCGCCTGCCTTACAAGCAGGAGGTTGGTGGTTCGATTCCTCCATGCCCTATTGATATTGCAATATTGGTATTTTTAATAAAATATATTTTATTATGATTTATTTGGCTATAGAGGGGGTTTCAAACCTCCCTTGTAGGAATCTACAAGGGGGGTTCCAAACCATCCCTATATGCATCTACAAGGGGGGTTACAAACTTCCCCTATAGGCCTCTATGAGGGGGGTTTCAAACTACCTCTATAGGCATCTACGAGGGGGGTTCAAAACCACCCCTACAAGCCTCTACGAGGGGGGTTCTAAACTTCCCCTATAGGCCTTCTACAAGGGGGGTTCCAAAAATCTCCTATAGGACTATACAAGGGGGGTTCACAACCACCCCTATAGGCCTCTACGAGGGGGGTTTGAAACCACCCCTATAGTCTGCTACGAGGGGGGTTCCAAACTGTCCCTGTAGGTTTGTATGAGGGGGATTATGAGGGGGGTTCACAACTACCCTCGTAGGTCTCTATGAAGGGGGTTCAAAACTCCCCCCGTAGGTCTCTATGAAGGGGTCTATGAGGGGGGTTTAAAACCTCCTCCATAGACCTCTACGAGGGGGGTTACAAACCGCCCCCAAAAGTGACTTTTGGGGGTGGTTCCAATCTCGTCAAAAACCGCCCTTAAAGGGCAAAACTTTTAACATCGGTGCCTTTAGGGGCGGTTTTGCCAAAACTGCCCCCAAAGCCAAACCCCCCCCCATAGGTCACTTTTGGGGGCGGAAGACAACCCCCCCTATAGGCTAAAAATGTAGTAGTGTGATTACCAAAAATACTTAAACATATATATGTTTCTTTTCTGTCTTGTTTTGAATCTGCATTTGTTGATAGTATTTGTTTGCATTGGAACAATTATTTGCTAAACTGGTGCAACACTACTTATTGTTATAATACTTTTTTTGCAGTGTGGTCCAATGATAATTTTTTCTTCATTTAGAGAATTTTATCTTTTGACTGATAGTGTATCTCTGCTCTTCCTTTAAACTCCAACTGTATCTTTTCTCTGCCTTTAAACACCGACTATATCTCTGCTTCTTCCTTTGAACTCCAACTATATATCTGCTCTTTCTTTAAAATCCAACTCTATCTATGCTTATATCATTTATTCATCCTCTGATAAAATCTTATGACCTTGGATTATAGTCAATTCTATTTTATTTCATTGTGCAACAAAGTCATTATTTTTTTTATAAGTGCTTTGTTGTTGTAGTTGTTTTTCAATGTGGTTTTTGATCAAGCATGTTAACTTTGAAACCTCATGTTGTCCATATCGCATGTCCTTCAAATTTTCTCGGATTTTACTGAGTCTCTTTAATCACCCGTTTTTCATCATTACTAAACTTCTTTCCCACACTTATGTCCAAAAGAAAATGCAGCCTCTACAACTCAGTATTTTTTTTCACCCCCAAAAATTGAAATTGTCTTTTTCACTTGCATACATCGACCTCTTTTTTTTTTAACGATGTCAGTATGATTTTTTAATATAACTGATTCATTATTTTTGAAACATTTAAAATCCCATTAAATACCTAGGATATATTTTACTAGTCACCTAGATTAAGTTCCTAAGTTTTGACTAGCAAAATAGGGCCGGTTTTTTCTTTTAGTGGACCACTTGCCATCCTAAGTCACAAAAATGAATTTGGAAAAATTTTGGATAATATTTCCTTGGATTCTGTCTAATTTTATTCTATTCCTTAATCAGAAAGAAACTTTCCTTATTTAGACAACTTTATCCTATTTTTTATAATTTCTAGTGGATAAGGAACAACTAGTTGACTTGGAAACTCTCACCACTTGACCAATTCTACCTCCACATCATTTTTTCTCTCTTAAATCCATAATTACATTCCATTTACCCAACTCATGAGCTTCCATACCATACTTTCCAAATTCGTGAACCTCTAGCACAATTTTGGAAACTACTTTTGCCACCTAGGGGGTTTTTATGTTTCTAGTAAGCCTCACTTTTTGTGCTTTACAACTTTCCTTTAAGGAATTCTCTTTTCTCTCTTGAGATGTATTATATACTGTATTCACATTGAGGAATAAGACATGAGATAATATTTCCATCAATTGAGTTCCTTCTCTTATGTTATGTTTCAACATTTCTTCTTATTCTCGCATATCTTTGAATAAATGCTTGTGAGGACTTCTTTGCTTCAAGATTCTTGGCTGTTAGAATTATTTCATGGTATTCAACCTATATATAATTCTCACATGGTATTAGAGCCTTTGGATTTCTTAATTAAATTAGTCTTCCAGTATATATTTCAGAGAGTTTGTTTTGCAGGTACTAAAGATCAAATAGCAAAAATTTATTGTTGAAGAAGAAATCAGATGTTTCCATCTCTCATCATTGTTCTCATCTTACACTAAAGATATTGACGATCCTTTGTTGTTCAATGGTATACAATAAGGTGATCTATAGTTATTTGGAATACAATAGACAATTGAGGTTGTTGGTTTTTCCTTCACTTCCTTTGTCCATGCTCCTGCCAGTTCCTATATGACTTCCAACACATTTTTCAATAAGTTGGATAAATCTCTCAGTTCTCTCATATGTCTTCTAATTCAAATCATCATCCAGTTATTGCAGCTCATACACACTCATAACCTATCTTTGGGTTGTTTTTTGGTGTTTTATTGAATACTATGGAGGAAAAATTACAATTTGGAGTGACTGGTTTCTCTCTCTCTATCTTGCTTCTAATTCACTGCATGATTTTTGGCACCTATTGCACAGAAGATGGAGGACATCATCAAGTCTCATTTGGATATGATCTCAAGAAGCTCAAGTCTAATGAGCATATTCCACTTCTTCCAAAGAAGAATATTCCTCCATACATTTGACCAATTTCTCACCTGCTTGGAGTTTGGAGAGCCTTATTATGGTGTATTCCATGATCTTGAGGGGAGGATTTCTTCCCAAGTGGTTTTTCTTCTTTCCTCACCTACATGGACTAATAATTTTTTGTATTGGGCTCACCATAATCCTTTCTGATTGGGCCCTCTATATATGATATTTCACCTCATAAAGTCAGGATTAGGGGGGGTGTTGGAACACTTAAAAACCCATTAAATACTTAGGATATATTTTACTAGTCACCTAGATTAATTTCCTAAGTTTTGACTAGCTAAATAGGGCCAGTTTTTTCTTTTAATGGACCACTTGCCATCCTCAGTCACAAAAACAAATTTGGACAAATTCTGGATAAGATTTCCTTGGACTCTGTCTAATTGTATTCTATTTCTGAATTAGAAAGACACTTTCCTTATTTACACAACTTTATCATGTTTTTTCTACTTTCTACTGGATAAGGAAAAGCTAGTTGACCTGGAAACTCTTACCAATTGTCCAATTCGACCTCCACGTCATTTCTTCTCTCATAAATCCATCATTTCATCCATTTACATCACTCATGAGCTTCCATACCATACTTTCAAAATTCGTGAGCTCTAGCACAGTTTTGGAAACTGCTTCGCCACCTAGGGGTTTTTTATGTGGGGTTTTTTATTTTTTTAGTAAGCCTTACTTTTTGTGATTTACAACTTGCCGTTAAGGAATTCTATTTTCTCTGTTGCGATGTATTATATATTGTATTCACATTGAGGAATAAGACATGAGATAATATTTCCATCAATTTAGTTCCTTCTCTTATGTTCCATTTCAACATGTCTTCTTATTCTTGCATATCTTTGAATAAATTCTTGTGAGGACTTCTTTACTTCAAGATTCTTGGCTATTAGAATTCTTTCATGGTATTAAAACTATATAGAATTCTCACAATTATAACTGCATTGATTTTCCTTGGATATTTTTCTTTATTTTAAGACATCTTGATGATCTTTTCAAACAAATTCATGAATACCAAAACACCGCTTCTTGCATTATTTGAACGCTTTGGTAAGGAATCTCAATCTTGTTTTTGAGCACAAACCCTAGCTCAATATGGACTCTTGATATATTGTTTATCCAATGGTTGTGATTAAAACTTGGAGGGAAACATCTTCAACAAAGTAACAGATTCTCCATAGGTGCCAAACTGACTTCTTTGCCAGGTGTGAGAAAAACGTTGCCAAATGTGACTACCAGGCTTGAGAAAAACACTGCCAGATGTGAATACATTGCTTAACTCGATTCTCAAATACCTTTCCAGGTCATTCAGTGAAGAATAGGTGTTTGACTGTGGTATTTTCAATTTCTTCAGCATTTGAACTTCTACAACAACGGTTTTTGCAGTGAACTGTGTAATAACTTTTTAATTTATAAGCAATGGCTCATAGTCAAATCTCATGAATATATTAACCATAATTTCTCAGCAATGAATCATATTCAAATCTCATGCATATATTAACCATTGTCTAGATGAACAAGCATGCATGCTGGTGGGTTAATCCTTTTTTTTATTGTGAATCTTAACTAATTAGAAACTTCTGCAATGGTATTTTCAATTTTGCAGAATTTACCCATATGATGACTTTGTAAAGAAATCAATACACATAATTGGTGAAGCAATCAAAACATCAATCACACCTTTTATGGTTGACATTATGACAACCTCAACATACTCTATCAACTATAGTCCACACCTTTCACTACCAACAAGCTCCCCCTTTGGCATTGATGGAAACCACCACCAACCACCAACCACAAACATCATACCAAATATCATCTCCCCCTTTGAAAACAATGACAAAGGTTTCTGTCTCCATCTATTCATTCTATTTTAGATGGGGAAATAAGTCCCTTTTTTAATGATTTTGAACTAAACTGCAATTTCATTTGCTCCCCCTGCGAAGATGCTTTGTATATGGTTCTTAAGTATTTATACAAAGACTCTTTCTTTTCTCTCCCCCTGTCAGATTATTCAAAGTACAAATTAAGTATATGCTCTTCTTCTTGACTGTTTAGTTTCACAGCGTTCTGGTTCCATTTCTTTGCAAAATTTCTGTTTTCTCTACCTTCTTCTTTTCAAGCATTGTAAATTCATCATGTTGTAAGTGGATTAGAACATACACTTAGTTGTTTTATGATACTTTCAAATTTAAATAGGCAATGGTTTTGTAAAGACATTAGCAATTTGATCTTGTGTACCTACATATTCCAATTTGATTAGCTTATTTAGAACTTGATCTCTTAAAAATTGAAATTTTATTGGAATGTGTTTAGTTTTAGAGTGCATAACAAGGTTCTTGGAGATACTTATTGAACTAGTGTTATCACAATAGATTGGAATAGGATTTGAATAAGTCACATGAATGTCAGTAAGAGTTTGTGTCATCCATAACACTTAAGTGCAACATTTTGCTCCTGCAATGTATTATGGTTTTGTTGTAGATAGTGACAAATCAGATTGTTTCTTGTTGGACCAACTCACTAGATGAAAATATTCCTAGTATAACATAGTAAAAAATATGTTAAAGTCCATGATGATCCATCTTGAAATAAATCTTAAAATCGGTGGATTAAATAATTTTCTACCTCAATTACTAATCTCCTAATATAGGATATGTCAAAATTATGTTCAATTAGAAATTATGAAAATATTCCTTGTATAACATAGTAACAAATATGTTAAAGTCCATGATGATCCATCTTGAAATAAATCTTAAAATACTACCTTATTAAATCCATTTAAAACTCTCTTATTTACTAGATCATTTTTCTTAACCTTGTACTCAATGTTTCTTCATGGGATTCTAAACACTCCATTCCTCTCACCATTCCATATGACATTGATAATGATACATGACTTATACATGAGATATACATGAATGACACCCAAATCCATGAAACTTGGGTCCAAAGAATGTTTTAAGGATCAAATATATCAGCAAGCACACACACACACCCTCACCTCCCAAGAAGTGGGTTGTGGGTGCATTTGCATAGCCCCAAAATCATATATATATATATATATATATATATATATATATATATATATATATATATATATATATATATATATATATCCATTATATTAAGATGAAATTATTTATATATTATGTTAATTTTTATGTTAGGCTAACCTTGACTTGGTAAATGAGCTATTGATCTAAAATTGGTTTGGGTCAAAGAAAATGGTATTTGGTGGCCCATGGTATTGTCCTAGGGTATTGCATATAAATAAACCTTTATAAGGCTTGAGGAGGATCCATTGTAAATAGGCCTGGAGGTTCTAGCAGCTGAGCTCACTTGGTCGGGTTGGTTGGTTTTGGCCAAGGTAATGAACATCGTCATTACCTGGTTTTACCCCTCATTGGGTTTTCCAGGGTAAATGATTGTGTTCAATGTTGTTGTTACTATGATTATGATTATGGTTTTTCTCTCATTATTATGTATCCTTTAAATCCTAAGAGTTTCTATAAATATTTGGACCATGTTAGGGATCTAGGCATGGTTTTTTCCCTACATATATGCCTACGGAAATAAATCATGGTTTCATCCTTTGATATCGAATCAATAATAAATGGACATATATTATGGACTAAATACATGGTTAAACTACTAAATCTAGGTTTAACCTAAATATCATGGATTAGGGACAAAAATCCGTACATAGGATTCATCATCGAAAACATCATGACAAATTTTTTAGCTCAAATATGTATGGATAGAGACCAACTGCATGGTCTAGCCCAAAACCAATAAATTATGTGAAATTTCCATGCATAAATATGATCCATTGGTTTAGGATCCTAATATATATACAAAGCTCATTCATGTTATTTAAAGCTTAATTCATAGATAATTAACTGAAGCCATATTCTATAGCTTCAAAACATTAATTTAATTATATATGAATTAGTGTCATTAATTCTTGAAATTGGATCTTAACATCATAATAGTAATAGTAATAGTAATAATAGAAGATGAGAATTCATAGGTCGTCATGTTTGTAGGAGAATTTTGGAGTTTTCACTATGATTAAGATAGTGAGATTGGTGATGTTTTGAACCCTTCACTGAGAATTTTGGATTTTCAACTATGATTAAGAAAGTGAGATTGGTGATGTTTTTAACCCTTCACTGAGGTTCATCCTCATGACAAAGATAATTGTCAATTCAGAATTCGAATAAAGACACCCATAAGTAGTTGATGAAAAGGAGAGAAGAGCCAACCAGTTTTAATGTTTTTGTCAAGAGATATCTGCATTTTCAAATAATTTTGAATAGTTTTTTACCATTATGGAAAAGTTTTGATTAATTTGTTAATTGTACATTATGTATTAGATTTAATTAAGGAATTGAGAATTAATAAGTTTATAAGTATATTCAAACCTAAGATAGAATTTTAATATTAATTAAAAATTAATTAATAGTATGGTTAAGGGATACTAATAATTGGTATGTGATAAGACTATTTTTATGGTAAAACTAATGATGTTAATAAATTTTATTAATAAATTTTTAAGTTCTTTATTATGTAATGGTTGTTAATAAGAGGGGTATTGAGGTCCATTATTGAAAGATTATCGATATACCTAGGGCCCAATTAGGTTAATTATTAATACTTCAATTTAGTTCTTAATAATTCTTAGTCATTAGTAGCTTTAATCACTAAGAAATACGATTTAATTAGGTTTAATAATAGGTGGTAGCCAATTTCTACTTACGACAAGGCCATCATCTCTATTTAAGCAGTTAGGGTTTTTAGTAATTTCAATGGCTTCCCTATTTCTCCTTTTGGACCATTGGTCAATTGTTGCTAGGAATTTACTTTCTTCATTTTTTTATGCAGGGGGGGCCTCAACACACTAATCACAAGGGCACTGAGTATTTCCGATGATGAACATTTGCGACATGAGAAACAACATTTTTGCGAAGTATTTCAATTAAATGGCTACTCAGATAAGGAGATTGGGAATGCCTTCAAGAAATATGAGGACAGACAACATAAGAGAACCCTAAGCATCTCATCTCCCCATTTTGACATCACCATGGAGTTTCATGTACTCTCCCTATTGATCCTTGATCACCCTCATAACCCATTTGTTCCATGGGTCATTAAATAATGAATTATGAACATTTTTTTTACAGAAATGGATAAGGAGCTTTTATATAAGATAAAAAAAATAGAGGTTACATAGTTATGAAGAAATATTGTTCCCAAAGGAGGAGAATCACCATGAATCCTTGTTCATCTTCTACCAGTCTATACGTATCATGATACTTTCCTATTCTATGGAGAATGTATCTCCTTACAAACTTCCCTAGAAGTAAAGTACAAAATCAAAACATTTCAAATAAGGAGTGACATGTCGATATGTCTAGAGAGGACTCCGAACTACTATTGCTAATTGCAAGGCCAAAAAACCACCTAAACTATACTTCTGATATAACTTAAAGAAAGCCAAAATTGCTCCTAACAAACCAGAAAGACCCAAAACTAGAGTTGAAGAGAAGACATTGGCAGTGAGGCTCAATTTACTTGTGGGGAGAATCTACCTGAGTCCCTTCATTCCCTGCCGCCGATCCTTCATTTCCTTCTTGCAAATCCAAGGTACTTTTCCTGATTTTGACTCTCATGCTGTCTATTTTTGCTTCCACAATCCCAACACTACTATGAACATCAATGATTTTTGCATCCGAAATGGCAGAGACGAGACAACCCTTTTCAAAATATTTTGCTAGGTTGGTGACCTGCCCATTGATATTATTACTGTAGTGTCGAACCTCAGAGTGCGTAGCTTGAAAAAGAGAATAAAGATGAGAGATATCCCTCTAAAATTCAAACTTTTCCCCAAGAAGTAGACGAATCTAATTGTCCATATCCTTCATAAAAAATTTGACCTCTTCCAGAAGACTTTCAAACCCCTGCTCAGAGCCATTGCTTCCACTATCTTCTTTGACAAAAGAAAAAAGAAAATTCTTTCCGAGACCAAAAAACTCAGACTTACAAGAATCATGGAGAGCATGTAAAGCATTAACCAAACCTTCTTGAGCCGAAGCCTAGCAATCATCCTTCACAGAGAACATCTTCAGGGTATCCAGACAAACAATTCCCCCAAGGTTTTTCAGTGGCTTCCTCCAACACAAACACTAAGTCGAGAAAGGAACTAGAACGAGAGAAGGATGCATGGAGTCGCCCATCTCAACACTAGAAACCTTTGTTCCTCTCTCACTCGAATGCTTCTGGACCAGGATCGCAAAACAGAATTTAATACACCAACTCCATGCATTTATACCTCTTCTTCCTCGACAATCCAATTCATTGAAATGTTGCATGGAGACCATGTGTCCTTGTTCATGTGAGCTTCCCCAATTCAAATGAGCTGACGTGTTGAAGGTACGATATTATGAAGGCAACCTTGGATTTAACCATAACCTCGCTGCAAATAAAATTCATAGTTGAGAGTTTGATGACTATGAAGATATGAGCACTCCATTCCAAGGAGGTAAGCCTCCTCTTAGCTCTAGAAAGCATTAAATGTCTCATCACCATAAGTGAGATGAACAAAATTAAGGGACCCAATTCTTCCCATAGGCCTCTTGATCGCAAACTAAGACTCCACAATCGAGTCCAACTCCTATGTTTTCCATTATGTCCATTTGTTGGTTATTAGATCTCAGCACGTGGAGGAAGTTGATAGCTTTAAATTCACTAATAACACAGTTTAGGAGGTGATGCATCTTGGTGGAAGAGTTGTTGCAGTTCTTCGTCATATTTCTTGCTTCCCTTACAACCATCATCGAGTTGCTGAAAACCACCAAGTCCTCTATTCCTTCATTCCCTGCTATCTCCAATCCTTTGATTAAAGCTATCCATTATGCACCATTATTTGTCCCCCTACCAATTCCCCAAGCGTACTCTTTCAACTTGTTTCCCTCAGATTCGAAGAAGACTCCACCTACACCTTCCATCCCAATTATTAATTAGGAACATATTAGTTGATAAATTTTTTTGGAATTAAATAAAGTTGGGTGGAATAACAAGTTGCACATGTAATTATTATTTTTATTATTATTCATGTAATTTTTATGAATGGATAATATTAGAAGATTCCAAGAAGGAGCATAAGGATTATTTGGATTGACAAATGTTGCCAAAAAATGATAATGGAAGAAAGTAGAAATACAGAAGAAAGCAAAACAAAAGTAGAAAAGGCAAGAAAAGGGGAAAGGTAGTAAAAGTAGAGAAATGCAGAAAGTAAAAAAATTTCTAATTTCTGCACTCAAGAAGGAATAGTAAAAGCATAAAGCAACCAGAAGGATTTAGGAAAGCCAACAAAGGATAATTTTATCCATTGAGGGTGAAATCATGAAGGAAAGATGGTGGGTCAAAGGAAAAAAAAACTTACCAAATAAGCATCCAACTCATCAAAATATATTCTCTCATAAAAAATTATTAATTATTATTTTATTATTTTCATGAGAGAAGTCTAGAAGGAAAGAGCTAGTGTCCAGTTTCAATGCATGTAACTCATGGATAACTTGACCAATAAGAAAACCAAGTAATAAAATAAGGTGGTGTGCACCCTCTCACATATTTTTGTCATTTTTCTACTGTCTTGAGAGCTTTGCTTCTCAGAAGTTGACTGATGCACCTAAACATGCTTTGGGTGATGTTCCCTATTGCAAATATTATTTCAATTCTCTTCCTTTCACTATGAGTGAATCTGGTACAACCATTATATTTTTCATATCATATCTAATATGCCATCAAATTCAGTTGATCGATTTCAAGTGATGAAGAGGAGGTTCAGTGAATCATTACTCCATTACACGGAGTTTCCTCCAGTTGGAATCCCACCTCAAGAGGGCACCTTCAATGAGTTGTAGATGTATGGTTTTAAAGAGGATCCATATTGTCAATATCCATCCCACTAATCATATTTATTGGTGAAGACACTCTTGTCCCTCTCACAATTCTCAGATTTCTCTCTGTATTGTAAAATTCCTCAATCTCATGGGGTTTCTGTCAATTTTGATGTAATAAAATAATGAAGGTACCTCCAAATTAATGGATTGATATTTTTCATATTATTATGAATTTTATCATACCTATTAATGATCATTATTGTGGAATTAGAGCATTTACTTTGTTTTTTGTGTGGTTAGAAAACTAGACTAGCTCATTCAATGGTTAAGTTTGACTAGTCTTTCCATTTCTTTTACAAAAAGAGTTCTATGAGTCCAATATTTATTCTGTAAAGTGTTTATTTTCATTAAAACCCTATTGAAGCTATCCCAAGCCTCAAACTTAGAATTTGTGTCCCTTTGAGTCAGTTTCAGTTAGCTAGAATTAAAACTAGTTGAACTGCCACTATAGCAGCAATTTCTCCCAAGTCACCCAAACTCAATATACCTAACCCAAAACCTTTGTATATTTGTTTTATCAGTATATTAGAGTTCATACATAGGTAATCCAACTTAATTTTGTTTCGGAAGCTTTGTGGACAGGATCTAGTTTGCATATGCTGGTGTACCCAAGAAGCCTTGGAGTAGACTTCAACAGCAACTGATTTCGAAACATAAAAGGTCCCAGTACATTGTGAAAAGGATTATTAAGCGATTTTAGCCCTGTTTTTAGGATGCTTCACATTTGATATTAGACATTCCTGATCCAAAGAGTCCTCTTATGAAAATTTGTGTGGGTTTAGCTTTGTCAGAACTAGTTCATAAATCCTAGTCCAATAACTAATTTTGAAGTCTTGCAATTTTTCTAATTAAAAGTTTTGTAATTTAAGCTAATATTATCAGAATATGATCTGAGGATATTACCAAGATCAACATAAAACAATGTAGAAGAATATAAAGCTATCCTACCTTACATCAAAGGTACAACTGACACAATAGCTCAATGTCTGTTGAGGAAGAACATGAAAACTATATTTTTACCACCTAACAAGTTAAGAAAAAGCATTAGATCGATTAAAGATCCCATTATCCCCTTATATGAGAAAGGTTTGTATCAAATCCCTTATGCATGTGATAAAATTTGCATAAGTCAAACTAGGAAGTCAATAAACACAAGAATCAAAGAACACAAAGCTGATATTACCCACGACCCAACAAGAAGATCTTCTCTTGCAGAACATGCACATAATAGTAAACGCTACATCAAAATTGAAGAAACTAAAGTCCTACCAACAATTGACCAATGGTCCAAAAGGAGAATTAGCGAGGCCATTGAGATTACTAAAAACCCTAACTGCTTAAATAGAGATGATGGCCTAGTCCTGAGTAGAACTGGGATACCAATTATTAAACCTAATTAAATCATATTTCTTAATGGTTAAACCTACTAATCACTAAGAATTACTAAGAGTTAATAACTAATAATTATGATTGAAGAATTAATAATTAACCTAATTAGGCCGTAGGTATAGGGATCATCTTTTAGCAATGGACATGAATACCCATGTTATTAACAACCATTACGTAATAAATAAATTAATAAAATTTATTAACATCATTAGCTTTACCTTAAAAAGAGTCTCATCACTTACCAATTATTAATATAGCTTAACTATACTATTAATTAATATTAAATTCATAATAAAATTCTATCTCACATTTGAATATACCTCTAAACTTATTAATTCTCAATTCTTTAACTAAATCTAATACCTAATGTATAATTAACAAATTAGTCAAAACTATTCAAAATTATTTGAAAATGCTCATATCTCTTGACAAAAACATGAAAATTGGTTGTCTCTTCTCTCCTTCTTTTCATCAACTAATTATGGGTGTCTTTACTAGAATTTTGAATTGAAAATTGTCTTTGTCTTGAGGATGAACCTCAATGAAGGGTTCAAAATCTTGACAATCTCACTTTCTCAATTGTAGTGAAAACTCCAAAATTCTCCTACAAAATAATAATATGGACACATCATTATCATCATCAACAACATCATCATCAGCATCATCATCATCACATCATAATATGGACACATCATCACCATTTTCATGATCATCGACATCATATTCATCATCATTTTCATCATTGTCATCTTCATATGATCATCTTCATTGTTTTCACCACCATCATCATCATTATAACCAAATTTTGCATGATCATGATGATCTTCTTCCTCATGACAACATTGTCATATACTAACACCATCCTAATTGTTCACATCATCATCCTAATCATCCTCATCACCATCATCATCATTGTCGTCATCACCATCATCATCATTTTCATTCTTGTCATTGTATTTAAAGGATGACATATATGATTTCTCTTCATTGTTTCGTGTAGATCGTTCTCTAGAGCGAGGTTTTTCCTTTCGCTGGTCACAAAGTTTTGAACAATCTACTATTGCAGCAACCCTCCCCACCCCCACATCATGAGAGGAATCGTATGTGTTATTTACGTATAATTTTTTTTTAAATGAGTTAGATATAGAAGAATTTTTTTTATGTACAAGTAAAACTTATTAATTGATGTATGTTTCTACTTTCATAAACACCCATCCTCCCAGGTCATCTAGTGATAGACGAACCGACAATAGGATGGCTAGTTCATCCCATGATGGTTGGGATACATTGTCCTATTCAAACCATAGTGAGGAGGTTCCTAAACAGCTAGGAACATTAAATTCATATTTATTTCTTGTTCAATTATCAATATATTTAATTTGTTTCAGTATTAATATCTTTAATTTGTTATGCACATACTTTGACTGATATATTTTTGTATTTGAATGTTAGGTGTTGACCCGTGACTCCACCTGTTTCTCCTTGGGAGGATTAGATCACATGGATCACTATTAATGAAATCAAATATCATCATTATTGGATGCACACATAGTCATCGGCCATGCCACATGATCTTACCTCATGATGATCCATGTCGATAGTGATAGATGTTGTTGATGATTTGTTGGGCCTACACTAGAGGGGAGGATCACTCAATGACATATGGAATACTGTGTGTTAGAGGAGGAGGGACCAAGTATTGGGTTTGGAAAAATGGGAGGCAATGAAAGATGCAGAAAAAGGAAAGGATGTCAATGGTACATTGTTTGACATCCCTCTTCGCTATGCTCTTGGAAAACTGCTTAGACTAAGAGAATTTAGGATTGAGGATGTTGCACCACACATTTATGATATATTTATTGGAGCATGGGTCATGTTACCCCACCATGACCAGGTCTCAATATAATTTTCAAAACATATCTATGAGGAGTTCATGTTAGACATGCATCTTGGAGCTTGTATATACCCTGATACTATACCACCGCCTCCACGATTTGTTCCCATGTCTAAAAGGAGTGTTCTTAGGTCGGAGGATGTAGCTGAGCCATCAAAGCTCAGAGTAGAGATGCACAATATGATGGTAGGAACCATGGACACTGCATTGAGCAGTGTTGCAGTTTCCATGCATGAGGAGAGATCCATACAACCCCCTGGACCTACATATCCCGAGGTACTGTGGGAATATGATTCTATTCTTGAGGTATTTGGCCATGACACTTTACTATCATATGCTAGGATATCCTGAGATTCATCCTATCGACTATATGAGAGATGCAGTTTGTGGTCGGTGGAGTGTGTATATTGGTTCACATTTTATTTATGTACTTAAGTTGTATCATTATACATTGTTATAATCATCTCTCATGTAGATATAAAGGAATAAATTGAGCAATACTTTGTTTTTCTTATTTCTCCATGCAGGGGACCACATTTATGGAATTGCTCAATTTCACTGATTTTTCCATAGGGCTATTGAAAAAAATAAAGAAAAAAGAAAATATGTACATAGTTAGGAGTTAGAAAAAGGAGTAAGCTAGATAGGAAAACTATAAAGTACTAGTAGGCAATCTAAGCAATAAATATGAACAAATGAATAACTATCTTAGTGAAAATTAACCATATTTTTTCGAGTGAGTGACCATTGATAAATAAATATAGAAGAGTGATATAAGTAAAAAGGAAATAGTCAATGGGAACTTTGTCGACTGAGAAAATATTGACCAAAATAAGTGATACACTAGTCAACTGAAAAAGCGGAAAAGGATGCAAAAATAAAAACCATGAAAATGAATTAATGATCGTATAGATAATCTAATTAATACCACTCATTCCAGCATTTAAAACTCACACATGACAAATCCGTGTTGATTCAAACATTAAAAACTCACACAAGTCGAATGACTCTCAAAATCAACCATAAATACACCTAATCATATGCATTGAAATACAATGATTTTGTTGCATTAGTAGAAAGAGATTCCTTTATATCACAGACTGCATTTCTAAAAACTTAATTAAGAAATATATCAAAACTATCTTCAAGCCTCAAAAAACTCCTAAACAAATTTTTTGAAGTGTCAAAGATAAATCCACCCCCCTCCACTCCTGAGGAGTCTATCAAATTTTGTGTTCTTGTAGCAAATCTTATATTGGAAAGATGGGAAGATTCATTCAAAACCACCTTAAAGAGAACAATGTTGACACTAATCACAATCCTCTCTCTAAATATTCCATTATTGAGCACTCTTTCGATTCTAAACACCTAATCTTCTTTTATCAAACCAAAATCTTAGCTCATTCCTTTTAGTATTCATCTCGCCTTATAAGGGAATCCCTGGATATAGAAAATAATCCTAACAATTTTAACTGTGAAAACGACTATAAATTAATTCAATCCTAGACACCTTCAATTCATGATCTGACCTCGGATCCATAGTCTATCCTCCCTTCTTGCTCCCTCTTCCGCTTGTTTTTCCCGTATCTAACTCCTAACCTTTTTATCTTACCATTTCCATTAAGCTTCCCCTTTTTATCTCACCTTTTATTAGGGTGAGTGAAAAATGGGCCTCTCAACCCTCAAGTACAATTCCTTGTCATCACATATTAGCCAATCGAAATTCTTTATAATTCAAAAGAGGTGCATGTAAGAAAATTGGAAGGAAAAGCAAAACAAATTTTTTCTTTTGTATTTTCAACTTATCTCCTCATAGGTTTACTCAAATTTTAAGAGGGAATAGTCATTGGATGTGAAATGAAATTATACATCCAATGAGTACCCAACTTGCATACTTTTAACAACATCTACATCCCAAAAAACTGAAAATACATAATAATAATAATAACGTGTTTCTCTCACTAAGAACACCTTTTTTAATGTATTTTAAGTTTTTTCATGATATGGATGATGTTTAAAGTATGTAGATTGGGTACTTATTGGATGTAGAATTTAATTTTTCATTCAACGAGTGCTCCCACTTAGTGCATCATTAATATCAATGCATTGCATCTCTTGATTAACCCTAATCCTATTACCCTATTATCAAATAAAATTGAACTATATTTATAGTTGTTTAGTTTGTACCCAATTAATCTCATTCTTATTTCCAATTTAGTTTTATTAAAAACCCCTACCATCTTTTATTAACGATTTATGATAATATTAACTCATTATAATAACCATTTCATTACATCTCAATAAAATTGAACTATATTTATAGTTATTTAATTTTCACCCAGTTAATCTCTTTTGTATTTCCTATTTAGTTGTATTAGTAACCCCTACCATCCTTTATTAATGCTTTATGATAATATTAACTCATTATAATAACCATTTCATTACATCTCAATTTTCTTCTATAGATTTTAAATAAATTTACCCTTATTAAATATTCTAATATGAATTTTTTCCTTAATATATTATTTTAAATAAATTTATTTTATCCCTACTTCCTTTTAATCAATTTATAAATTATATTCCTCGGATGCGGGTGTGTATGTGCAAAGGGTTGACATGGAGGGAATGCAGCGTGTCGAAAGCTAGACAACGTGTGCTTGCCTAGTTGTGTTATCGTGCAGAAAGGTGGTGATGGCATCGTGGGTGCAAATGGCATTAAATGGGAAGCTTTCCGTGATGTGAGGGGTACCTTATTAGGGAAGCATTTTATGTGATAATACAGGAAGCAGTACTATTCATAGGTGGGAACATATGGGTCTTATGATGGAAACTGGTGCGAATTTGGGGAAAGATACTGAACTGCGGGAGGACAACAAGTGAATAATTATGGAAGTATCTATGTGTGTACCTTTGTAATTAGTATCCCATTCTTGTTTCATTCGTAATGTTGTTGGAAGCCATGGGTAGGCATTGAGGAAGGTGGTGGTTTAAAGCATTTATTTGGAATCTGGTTTGCAAGCTAGTCATTTGGGGTGGCAGCCATTAGTATGGACTCCAAAGGGAAGGTTGTAAATGTTGTGAAGAAGGGAGTAAAATGGGAGAACTGGGAGCAGTCGTAGGATACCCATGCCGCTTGGATCTATAAAGCCTCCATCCCCCCATCTATTCGTGTTGATGTTGAAATGGCATAGCAGGGTTTATGGAGCGAGTTGGAAGAAGATAAACCTTTGATGGAGCTTGTTGCACTTGAGAAATGGATACAAGATCCAGGTTCGCCGCAGTCCATGAAGGGGTTGTGTGAAAAAATGGTCTTTCTCTACTAGGTCATTAAAGGGCTCCTAGGAAGTGTAATTCTGGAACGAGAGGAAAAAGAGAGAGGGGATGAAGTCCTGGTTCAGTTCTGGAAACAGTTGTATGTGGATACCCAATTAATGCATATGAATATTGGTGTTGTGGCGAAGGAGCTAGGAATACCCTTCCTCTTGTAGATGGGGTGTTGGGAACTTAGGGTGACAAAGAGTAGACTAGGAGAAGTGAAGTGACTAGAAACCAAGTGTGTCATGGGATAACATCTCTACCTGCGAATTTCTAGGTGTTGTGAACTCTTTGCTGTGCAATTTCTGAACATGCTAGATAGTGGTTTTAGTTTGAAGTTTGTTAATTTTGTTTCTTTGAAGGTATCGGTTAGGATGATTATGAATTAAGTCTTGTTTAGTGGTATTGATTCTAAATGCACCCAATGCAGCGAGTTTGATGAACTCATTTATCATGTTTTGATTGGTCTGCATAATTATGTTATTGAGTATGTTTACTATTAGATGGTTTGTAAGCCTTGTTCTCTCCTCTGGGGGAGAGGTTCGATGGGTATGTCCTATGCTCAAGTCTTGTCTTGTCAGTAGGACGTTTTGATGGTTTGAGAAGATTGTACTGGTTATAGGGATATGTAAAAGTTCAGTTGAATGTTAATATAATATAACTTACTCACAAAAAAAAATTATAACGCATATTATTTGTATCCTTACTAGCATAACTAACTATTTCTTAATTTAATAATTTTTGCTATACATTTATTCCTTCAAATATTATTTGGTCCCCCTTTATCCCTTTCTTCCTGGATATGTTTCCTTCATTTTTTTCATATTCTTCCTCCTAATATCTAATGCTTATTTTTCAAGACCTTATATATTTAGCCTATTTTTTTTCTAACCTTCATAGATTCATTTTGATTCCCTGAATATGGGTGAAGTATCCGCTTGAAACGTGAGTTCTTAAACTCTGACACAATGAAAATCTAAAAGCAACAATGACAATTATTATTCTTGTCAATTGTTTTTTTGAAACGAAACATCTTGATTTAGATTAAATGTCATTTGGCAATTCTTTGGTCTTGCCACATCACCTTGAAACTATTAATCCACCCTACAACTATTTTGTTACCTTGCCACCCTTAATTGATGTTATACCACCATTGGAATGCAATGACTACATAATTACATAAGCACAATGAACTAATGCAGGGATATTGTGAAAGTAATTTGGCATTGATCTCCTAAGATGCATATATTTGAATTATGATGTATATATTAATATGCATATATTGTATTATGATTTCACTTATATTAGTCATGTAGGAGTACAATCCCTTGAATAATTTGTAATGTCTAGAATAACTTCACGTTTGGAGTCTAACAATAAGGGTTAATGAGAATAACTTGTGAAATGAAACATTTTGATTTATATTAAATGTCATGCCTTATTTCACTAATCTAATAGATGTGTATGAATCAAATAAACATCATAGATTCATAACATCATAACATGCATTCTTGTATAAACATAGAAATAAGTTAAACATCATAACATGCATTTTCATCATCAGATACAAATTACACGTATCATACATCTATGCATTCATACACATTTCCATAGATAGACATTATTTCATAACATCTTAGCATGCATTCTCATATAAACATAGAAATCATATAAACATCATAACATGTTTTCTTAGCATTGGATACAAATTACACATAACATACATGTATGCATTAATCATCACATCTCTATATACACAATGTCCATATAAAAGTCATTATTTTTCAAAATGAAGAAAATAAATAATCAAAATAAACCACTGAAACTTAATAAATACTTTCAAACTTATAAAAGATATTATATACGAATTTCTCACTAGCCATATCATAATACCAAAACCAAAGCAAAGGAAAAAATAAATTCAAAGTTAAGATTATTGATTCATAAACATTAAAACTGACTAGGCACAACTTGCATTTTTTGGGATGAGGAAACAAATGATCCATAAATGCTCATGGATATTCCACTAGAATAGTTTGTCACAACAGATTTTACAACTTAGTTTTATTTTATTAGCTTATTTTTATTTAATTCCAAATAAGTGGAACCGAAATAAGAATAAATAGAGCAAATAAGTACACAATCCACACAATAACACAATATATATCCTAGGAAAACCCTAGGTGTTGTTAGGAAAATTACTCTTATAGCAAGGGAAAGACTACAAACGTACTAGGGTTATCAGATAGACATATAAAGATTTGCAAACGTTGTTATTAAGCAAATAGGATTAGGGTTAGGAGGAATGTATACCTTATTCCAGAAGGTTGATCCAATCTTTTCTCCCTTTGTTCTCCAATGCAACAACCTGCAAAACAAACATAAAACCTTCCTCAAACTAGTTTTACCACAAATAAAAGATTGATAATAATAAGACAACATAACATCAACTTGTAATCAAATTGAAATAGACATAAACAAATCTATTGGAAAAGGAATAATGTCCAAATATTTATGTACAAATGCAGAAAGTACATAAAGTTATACCTATCTTGCACTGGCACCCTCGTAACAAGATCCTGGGCTCCTGCTCCTCTCTCTTAGCAATTAATTTCTCAAGCATAACTTTCCCCAATGATGATAAGGTCCCTTTCTCAAGCCCCTTCCCTTGTATTTATAGCAATTCAAGGAGGGTAGGTTCGAAAGGTGGTTGAGTTGGGAAGTTGGGGTAGTTTGGGTACCTACCTCAACAAATCCCAATTTGTGTTTTTAATTATTTTTTCAACCTTTTCTTAAGACACCCGCAACTATGATATAGGACAACTAGCGAGTGACTCGCGAGTGTCCTAACATTCATCTAGCAGGTGCAGCTTTTAATTGACACCCACGGGTTGTTAGTAGAGATACCCGCGACTGACCCACTGGTTGGAAAGCATGAGCATCACTGTTATGTATTAAAATAGGAAGAGAAAGATGCTTCCAAGAAAAGGATTGCAAGGTTCATCTCTAGGTCATCTAGGGTCAAGGTAATCTCTTCCATCCATAGTATCCTTTTGTGTGACCAACAAGGCAATGTGGTCACGGATGAAGAAGTGCTAATTTGAATGATAACAGATGCCCCCTAATGTGTGAGGTCACAGGGAAGCGATGGCCGAAATACATTACAATCCAAGAATAGGAGGAGCAAAGAGGTCGCAGGGTGAGGTCACAAATAGTACATAAAACATAAATAAAGTCAACGAGCAGTTTACAATCTTGACATCAAGAGATGTTCAGAATGGTATAACATAATATCCAATACATAACTGAAAGATGTATATAGCATGGCCACTGAAATACAAGCTTGGTTCCATGTCAAACAGGATATCATGGCCATAATAACAAACTGTATATATGTCTCATCAAGAGACAAAAATGGGTGTGACTAAGTCTTGCACAACTTGGGAAATAAAAAAATGTGATGATGCTTTTATAGGTCCAAGGTCTTCATCGAAACTATCTCAAGGTACGAATCCTAACCATGCAAATAAATGAGCTGAGGTCGAACATGGAGGATACCATTTGATTAGCGGCCAATGATATAGACCGTTAACAAATGCGATGACACCCACCATTAATGAAAATGGGGCCCAATGTACCTAGTACATTCTAACAGGTGTGAATAAGAGGTCTTGAAGTTGAACACTTTATTTGATCTGTAATAGGACTGAGTACATGATGAAACATAGTGACACCAAGGAATGGCCGACACATGTGGTCAAGGCAACTGCAGAATTGTCAACACAAGGGGTGTCCTTGAACAATGAGCAAGACACAAGAGTGACTTACACAGCTTTTGAAGACAAAGGGACCATGATATAAATATTTAATGTAGGAGAAATTAACATATTATCCATATGATTGGAAGAGTAACCAATCAGAGGAGTAAAAAATATGAGATCGGGTTCATCCTAAGGCCAAAACTAAAACCCAACTTGTTTGAAAAAGACTCAAAAATCGTGATGTGTTCAAGGACATAATTGACTTGATTCCTCTATACTGAAAGATACTTGACATTCTTCCCTTCCCTTTCTCTTTTTATTTAAAAAATGTCCTTATTGTTAGTTTTAATGAGTCCAAGGAAGCAAAATCAATAGTCCTTCATTTTTGAAACAAGCTCGAAGAAAGAGGGACAATATTGCTTGATATAAGTCCAACCATGTGTAATTTAATAAGTCCATGAGAGGGAAACTCAAGACCTTCTTCATGTTGTAATGAATCTGAAGAAGAGATATACTAATACTCGATAACACTGATCAATGGATTTTAATATCGAGCCTGGATTTGTTCATGCTCGCTAGTGTTTTCAATTTTAAGGAGTCTGAAAAACTTAAACAAGAACTCCATATACCTCATCGTGGATTTCACATCAATCCTAAGTTGGTAGATGCTCACTGGTGTTTTCATATTTCGAGAGTCTGAAAATCCTAAATAAGACTCCAAGGGGTCATTTTTCGTAAAGTTAGTCTCCTGACCCGAAAAAAGGGTAAAACAATGAGAGAGAACTCTTCTAGCCAAGTATGACTAGAGTTTTCATTTTTATTAAATAATCCACAAAGTTCTGGAAAAGGGGTAAACTTATACCTAAGTGGATGTCCCTTCGATTCCTTTAGCAAGTTTGAATTGAACAAGTTTACTAGGCCATCTTGTCAATTTTAAGGAGTCTAACAAGAGCTTAGAGAAAACTCCATAAAAATATTTTCTGTAAAAGTTTAACGAGCCCGAAAAAGTAAACTCATGACCTCCTTATTTTTTTTAACGAGCTCAAAGGAGAGATGGAAGAATGCTCATAGCCTCCTCACTATTTTTAACGAGCTTGAAGGAAAAGTGGAATAACGCTCATAGCCTCCTTATTGTTTTTTAACGAGCTCGAAGGAAAGATGGAAGAATGCTCGTAACCTCCTTACTGTTTTTAATGATCTTGAAGGAAAGGTGGAAGAATGCTCATAACCTCCTTACTATTTTTAACGAGCTCGAAGGAAAGATAGAATAATGCTCCTAACCTCCTTACTTTTTTTAACGATCTAGAAGAAAAGGTGGAAGAATGCTCACAGCCTCCTTACTGTTTTTAACAAGCTCAAAGAAAAGGTGGAAGAATGCTCATAATCATATCAATGTCCAAATGAATGGAAGACTGCATTATAGACTCTAGGAAAACTTCATTAGAAGAAAGTATATCATCGCAGATAGAACACATATCTAAACATTTAGATGGAATCAACACTTGATCAACTATCGGGACCCAGTCCCAAGAAGGTAAGCATGAACTCAAAGGCGTCTTCTTAGTAGCAATTTGGCTCAAGGATAAAAATTCCACATAATTCTCTTGTTACATGGTAGATCCTACTAACGAGGGATATACTTGGTCTACAGCTGGGTAATAAGGAGGATCAACAAATGCAATTTGATCAATAGTGAAAATGCTTTCGTTTTGAGGAAAATGCATCACACGAAAGAGCGTAGACACCACAACATGCATATCATATATGTAATCATGCTCGAGGCTCATATCAAAGTCCATAGGGTCCTTTAAAACCATAAAATTCAACTAAGACTATTTTTCCACCAAAAGTAACAGGTACCTGAGAAGAAATCCCACCGGTTCACTAGGTATTCTATCGAAGTTCAACGACCAATTAACAGCTCGAACGAGGTTAGGGAAACCTAAATCTCTCCAAGCATAAAGGGATAAGATAGTAATAGAGGATTCTTCATCTACAATACATCGATGAACTGAATGGTTGCTGATATCAACCTTTATCTAGAAAGGTGTAGAAGAGGAAGGCGAGGCCCACTTAGACTATTCAAATCAAAGGAAATGGTCCCAGAGCTTGGTAGGGGTTCACTCAGCACATATGAAGTGCCCCCTTTTTCAAGAATATCCAAAATGGTAATGTAGAAGACTTCGAGGGTAGGTGCATTAGTGTCCGAAGGACTGATGGGATCGATCGAAGATTTCATCAATTCGATCACTTCACTCTCCAAAGGAAGAGTGGGGTTGACCAAAGATTTTTTTGGCTCAAGCACTTTATCAACCAAGGGTTGACCAGGCTATTGGGAATCTATAGACAATTCAGGAGCAGAGGATCGTTTAGACATGGACCACACTCTCTGCACCTCTGGAATAGTAGGGCATAGGTGAGTAAGGTGATATCCCTTACAAATTTTAGAAGGGAACTTTGGCTTGCGTCCTATAAGATTAGACTCCTTACAACATTAGTACTCTCAGCATGACTAGCATTGGCTGGTAGCTTTCCCGCAGCATGACTTGCAGTGGTTGGTTGCTCAAAAGCAGAAGAATTTTGAACTACGGACCACAATTTTTGCACTTCTGGAAGTACAGGGCACAAATAGCTCAGGTGATCTCCCTCACAAAACTTACAAGGGAACTTAAGTTTCTGTTTATTAGTTTTTTAGACAATGTCAACTTGTTCATCATGACTTGCAGTGGCTGATTTAGTGTCTCCAATATGATTCACAGTAACTAGTGACTTGTCATTAATATGACCAGCAGTGATCAATGACATGTACTCAACATGACCAACAATGGTTGAAGACATACTTTCAATATGATTCGCAGTGACTGAAATTTTTCTCCTAGCATGACCTCCATAGGCTGGGTAGGTGCCCCCAACATAACCTCCAAAGGTTGGTTGCATAGGTTCAGTATCATTTACAGTGACTAAAATTTTTCTCCCACCATGAACTCCAGAGGCTGGGTAGGTTCCCCCAGCATGGACTCCAGAGGCTGGATGGCTACCCCCTTTCTTTGGCATATTCTCCATATTCTTGCTCCGTCTATTCCTTTTAGAATGTTGGTTACTAGTATTACTAGTTTTACCACATGAGGTAGAAGGAGGAGGAGAAGATGTTACTGGCGAAGAAGGCATAGGTTTCTGATGTTCTTGATTTGAGGTGCTTAACTGAGAAGTGTCAGGAGCATGCAAGGTGTTCAAAGTGGAAAAAAACCAAAATAGTAGCCCTATAGTGAATCCCAGAAGATTCAAGGTATCCATTAAGGGAGTACCAACGTTCCCAATGAATGGAAAAGCACAAGGAGCACGTTGAACATGGGTCCCTTGATTGGTGCTCACTGGAATGCTAGCCATAGTTTCTGAATCAATGGACAATAAATCTATAAGGCCAACTAAGAACAAGTAGCACAAAGATCACACCAATAGAAAGGTCCTAGGTAGTCCAAACCAGGGAAAAATCTATGCCTTTTGGAGGGAAGTCTGGGATGATTAGGGACCAGAACAAATCAACGAAGGATGAAGAATAGTTACCTGGGGTCCACAATACAGATTCTTCGGGTGCAAGCATTTGAATCACCAACCACCCTCCCAAATAACTGCAAGGTATTTCCTCCCACGTCTATTTTAGGTATAGTGGAAATAGCATTCCACGATCACCTGTGCATGAAACCTAGAGTCTGGATACTAAGGTTACCAACCTTGTAGAGAGAGTCCCAGGGGACAGTCATAGGTCCAGCCAAGACGCATGGATAGGGTAACTAAGCTTGAAATACAAGAGTACACAAGGCACTAATGGATCCCCATACATGAATCGGCTCTGGTGTATGCTCGAATGAAAAGTGGGGGGGTATCCCCAACAGTCAAATCTCACACGACCTCGTGCTTAAATTTGGTTTGAGTAGAGCTTCTCGGAACACCTCAACAAAAGTGGATTTACCTAGCGATAGTTTGTACTACAATTTGAGATTTTGAATGGTTTCATAAAGTTAAAGGTGTTTTGTTCCGAAATCGTAGCCTAAGCTAGTTGGTTTGTGTGTAACCTAAAAAAGAAAAAGTTACTAATAAATTTTATTAATGGTTCTTTTTAAAGGTTGTTACTTACTCAAAGGATAGTGCAAACGTGTGCAATGGTTACAACTGAAAGAAATGTGTATATGAAATTTAAAAACTTCACAATTTTGCTTTTCTTTCAAAACATGAAATCAATAAAGTAACCTTAAGCATAAATTTTTTTTTTTTCAAAGATGAAACTGTTATGACTACAACTACTTTGAAAATAAAATGAGAACTCTTGCTATAAAGGGAAAGTTCTTTTTTAAATTTATATTTTCTTCAACTATGAAATAAATACAAATAAATATGAACAAACAAGACTTATCATGCACAAACAAGACTTATCAAACAATGCAAATAAAGAGAACATGACCCAAAACCAAAGCAATGAAAACTTTTACAAGACTGAAAAAGACCAACCCAACAAGTTGCTTCAGGAAACCTGGAAGTAACTCAATTTTGGAAACAAAATGAAATCCAAGACAACTGATATGTAAGACAAAAAGCAAAGACTCTTATGTGGAGACCAGTCTGTTCCTAAATATCAATGACTAAAGATGATGAAATCCAAGCACTTGCCAAACACAATATTGGATAGAAATTAAGGGGTGACTTCACAAGCACAGTAAACCAAAGGAGATCTCTTAAAGTAGTTGTAGAAAATACTCAGAAAACACTCAGAAGCATTAAACAGGTGTCAGACCAACAAAAAAACTTCCAAATCAAGAAAAAACAACCCTAAGACCAAACCCTAATATAAAAACAAAAGTCTTAGGAAAATTTCACAACTATAACATGCAGAAGTACGTGGGTGCAACTAGATAACCGTGGTTACTGATATAAGCAACGTGAGAGTGCAAATAGATAACTGTGGGTACTGATATAAGAAGCGCACGAGTGCAACTAGATAACTGTGCCTGTAAGTACAGGAAACTCCCGAGTGGGCTCTGAAATTATTTTAAAAAAGAAAGAAATTTGCAGATCAAGATAGAACTGATTCAGCCACAAGGGTCAAGGATACCCTAGACACCTCTACAGAGATCAAACAAGTTATAAAATATTGAAAGAAACTCAGGAAGATTCCCCAAAGCAGAAAACATATGATGTACCCTAATGGATTCGCTAGTTCTTTTGTGAGGAAAATTACTCTTATAGCAGGGGAAAGACTACCAATGTACTGGGGTTATCAAATAGACATATAAATCTTTGCAAACGTTTTTATTAATAAAATATGAGTAGGGTTAGGAGGAATGTGTACCTTATTCCAGAAGGTTGATACAATATTTTTTCCCTCTGTTCTCCAATGCAACAACTTGCAAAACAAACATAAAACATTCCTCAAACTAGTTTGACCACAAATAAGAGATTGATATTAATAAGAGAACAGACCATCAACTTGTAATCAAATTGCACTAGACATAAACAAATCTATTGTAAAAGGAAGAATGTCCAAATCTTTATTGACAAATGCAGAAAGTACATAAAGATATATTTGTCCTACACCGGCACCGTCGTAACCAGACCCCAAGCTCCTGCTCCTCTCTCTTAGTTATGAATTTTTCTATCATAACTTTCTCCAATGATCATAAGGTGCCTTTCTCAAGCCCTTTCCCTTGTATTTATAGCAAGGAAAGGAGGGCAAGTTCAAAAGGTGGTCGAGTTGGGAAGTTGGGGTAGTTTGGGTACCTACCTCAACTAATACCAATTCGTGTTTTTAATTATTTTTTCAACTTTTTCTTAAGACACAACTATGATATAGGACAACTAGCAAGTGACTCGTGAGTGTCCTAACGTGCATCTAGCAAGTGCAGCTTTTAATTGACACTCGTGGGTTGTCAGTAGAGATACCCGCGACTGACCCGATGGTTGGAAAGCATGAGGGTCGCTGTTATGTATTAAAATAGGCATAGAAAGATGCTTCTAAGGAAAGGATTGCAAGGTTCAGCTCTAGGTCATCTAGGGTCTAGGTAAGCTCTTCCATCCATAGTGTGATTTTGTGTGATGAACAAGGAAATGTCATCAAGGATAGAGAACTGCTAATTTGACTGATAAAACTAGGAAAACCCACTATCGAGAAAATCCCAGTGATAAATGAGGATTATGCCTTGCTATTTATGTCAAATTGCAAATACAATGGAAAAGGTATTCCCTATGGAGTTACCCATGACTATGTGTCCAGAATGGATACTATAGGTTATCCTATATCCTTTGTTCTACTCTAACATCCACTCTCGTTTTGTTTCTCAACTATGGAACAATACAATACATCAAAAGAATGGAACCCCCTTCTCTTCTTACGACCGAGTATTTAACATAGACCGATAGTCATCTAGGGTTCGGTTTATGGTTTTTGCATGCCCCAACTCCTGATTAGATTTAGGGTTTTGGTCCTTCTAGAATTTTCTTGAATATCCACATGTGAGTAGATCCACATGTGTGAGAAATGAGAGCTAACATGGAATCCACTCGGTACCATGGTGGTCAGTTGGATAGGTCAACTTGCAAGAGGCACAACTTTTGCATATGGACTCCGTTTCAGGCAATTTTTCGACTGTTGGAAAGGTATCAGAGTGTAGAATCACGTGAAAGGGAATTTATTGAGAGTTGAAATTTTGACCCCAAAGAACATTGTTTAGACCCTCAAACATGCCTCAAAAGGTTTTGGACCTCAAATCTGCAAAGAGGCCTACCCATAAAATGGGACCTACAAGATGATTCATCCAATCTTCTGACCCAAAAAGCTCCAAGTAGGTGAAAAATTATATATTGATACACTTAAGATCAATTGAATAGAGTGCAAAACAAGTTATATGAAATTCCCTATTTACACATGAGAATTTGCTCTTGTATGTACCCACAAGTGATGGGAAGACTAATGTTGCCATGTCAACCATTATTCAATAGATTAATGTTGTTTTGAACAAGTTCAAAGTTGTTTATGTTGCACCTATGAAAGAATTGGTTGTATATATGGTTGGGAACTTGACTAACCAACTACAGTCGTATGGACTGCATGTTAAAGAACTGACAATAGATCAATCAAGGTTTTGCCAACATATACAATTAACCCAGATAATTATCACCAATCCAAAAAATGGGATATTATTACTAGAAAGTATGGGGATAGTAAACATACCCAACTTGTGTTCAACCTTTAATAATTGATGAGATTCATATTTTGCATCATAATAGGGGACCAGTGTTGGAAAGCATCCTTTCTAGGATGATTAGGGAAATCAATACATGACTCAAGAAATGATTCGATTGGTGGGATTGTCTGCAACACTTCCAAAATACAAGCTTTTGATCAATGATGAGGTCCATCTTTTACATGATAATATAGGATTAGTGCTACAAAGCATTGTATGCAAGGCAATTAGTGAAATAGATACTTCTCAAGAAATGACTCGATTGGTGGGATTGTCTACAACACTTCCAAACTACGAGCTTTTGATCATTTATGAGATTCATCTATTACATGATAATGGAGGACCAGTGTTGAAAGCATTTTTTCTAAGACGGTTAGCGAAATTGAGACTACTCAAGAAATGATTTGATCGGTGAGATTGTCTACAACAATTCCAAGCTATAAGGATGATGCCCTATTTTGAGGGTTAAGTCTAATGGGATTCTGTAACATTTTCGCTATGGAAAACTACAAAATCCATGTATAAAAGTTCACAAAAAATAAAAATAAAAAGTAACAGTAAGTAGTTCTAACATGAGGTTTCTTTACTATAAGTTCTTAAGATTTACTCATGAAATTAAACCGTATATTATTAATTTAAAATTGCTTAAAATCATAAAATGTAATCATAAAACATACATTGATATGTGTCATGCAAAATTATGATAGGAAAATGATACAAAATCATTATATATAGTCCAAAAATAAAGTTCTCGTCCAAAAATTACTAAATTATGTACTCGATACATGTAAATACATAAGTTGAAATGACAAATTTAAAATTCTAATCCAAACAAAACCAAAGACATGTATGAAACTCAATCTAATATCAACTATATGAATCTCCTCCAACACTCTCTCCTCCTCCTCCTAGTTGGCATGCAACACATGTCAACACATATATAAATGCAAATATTAAATTAAAATTAATTACAATTTTTAACTTTATTCTAATACTAAAATAAACTTATAAAAAAAATGGTAACAATAAAAAATTGTAAATCATTACGTGAGTAGTGACCCCCATACCCACAGTGGTCGGAGATTGAAGACTACCTCCAGCAACCTAATATTTAAATTTTTGCACCGAGAGTAGAGATGTGCTCTACAACCTAGTATGGGGGAGATGTTGTTACGTAACATAGAATTATGTAACAAAAATAAAAATAAAAAGTATTTAAAAAATTTAATGTCGGCTCGTAGAATTAAAAAAACAAAAAACAAATAAAACTAATTAAAAAAATCCATGTTGGCTCATAAAATATAAATTTAAAACAAAATAAAAAGTTATTAAAAAATCCATGTTGGCTCATAAAATAAATAATAAATCAAAACCAGCATAGATCCATCTTAAACCCATAACTATTTCTTTAGGTGTAATTTTTTTCTAGACATGTAAAAATGTTAAGATTAAAAAAAACACACCTCAAGATATTGATTCCTCTCAATGCTTGATATATTTGGGTTTAAGATGGATCTATGCTAGTTTAATTAAATAAAACATTGCGTATATAAAATAAAATAAAATAAACTAACACTTCAAATCATAATTAAAAACTTTGAAACATGCAATTTACCCATGAAGTCTCGATATCTGGGACATATGGAATACCTTTGAAGATGGATGAGGAGAGGCACCCCATACACATAGTTCTAGGAGAGGTTTATGGAATCAGTGAACGTAACCAGTTTCAATTTTAGAAAATGTGTTCACATTAATGATGAGATATAAATTTGTTAAATTGAACACTAAACAAGGGCAAGCAATAGAATTAAAGCATAAATATGGATATTTAAGTATATGTTCCCCTTTAAATCGTTCTAAATTTACACCAAGGAAAAATTTTAGGGGATAAATTTACCCCATGGGATATTTTTCGACACTTTTTTCAAAAAAAAGATTAGCCAATTTGCTTTTTTCTCAACGATGATTCACCCAAACTCCATGGGATAATTTTTGTTTACTCTAAAACTCGCCAAATTTGTCCAAAATATATATAAAGTAATTCGAAATTTGAATATTTAAAAAAATAATAATTGAACATTTAAAGGTTGCAAATTTAAGAATTAGTAAGATTTTCCAAGGTTTGTACACTTTGAGAAAATTATAGATCCTTAAAAGTTTCCCTGATTTACACTAGATGACACCCTAAAATCATGTTCGTCAACATTCAAGAGAAATACAATTAATGAACATTCAAAATATTCATTGTTATATCACTAAACTTGCAAAGGAGTGGATCTAATAACAAAAAATTATCATAATCGATGAAGCAACTATCAATTAAATATAACATGTACCTCTCCTCTACATTCTCCCTCATGAGAGAGGAGGTCAAACCACACATTGAAAAACCTCTTGGAATAAGCCATTGGCATATTCAAGGCTCATAGAATCTACCTCGTCATCTATTCTATGAACAAAGCTTCACTAGAATACCTCATGCTCTCTCTTGGCTCAAGCCAACATCAATCACTACAAAATTTTATGTTAATAAATCGGATATGGAATTCCTCACTTCTTGAGAAACCTGATGTGTAGCTTCCATATTTGATCATAATGTGACAATCCTCTGATGGAGAGATATAAAAGGAGGTGGAGGTCAAGGAAATGTCGAATCTCGAAAGGCACCTCTTCAATTATACATTCGACCTTTTCCAACCCCATAATATTTTGATGGAAGGTTCATTTAATCTAGCTTCACGTTCTTAAAAATTATGCTTTAACAAATATAGAAAAATAATGGCATACCTCATCACTCCATGAAAATATAACATAGTCCGCAAGGAACCAATCATAGAGATGATGATTAATGTGAGAGTTCTTGAAATATTGTACCTTCAACATTGGCCACTTTGGTCCTTTTTTAAAATTAAACATTGAAATTTCTTGTTGTTTTGTTACCCTCTTCTCTATCTTGGGCCACTTGTCAAGACCCATCACCTCTACCTTCTACCTCCACATCAAGTCAATGAAACCATCTATAGTTGACCCATGACTTTCATATACATCAATAAATTTTCCTAATTAGTGCAAAACTATCTCGAAGATTTGTCCACTCTCAGCAAGGATTTCCAAATTTGCAAGAGCACGCTTCAATTTTGCATAGTGGGATGTGCAATGTTGAAGGGTCAATTTTTGAACATCATTTTCCCAAGGAATATCCTTGGTTATATTTGTGGGATAATTGGTTATGGGTGTATAGGAATCCTCTTATTCAACAACGAACCTCCATGCTTGACATTCAGCCCCCTCCTGAGCGTTGGTAGCATGTTGATCTTGACCTCATGCCTCATTATAGCTTTCTGCAGAACCCCTGTCCTCTACAGACACAAACACAATTTTGTATAAATACACACACACACAAAACATATATACATGTTGATCTGCAATTGATTTATACTAACATAAATAAATTATACACCAAATATTAACAAGAAAAGGTGGTCGATGTAATGGCGGTTGTGGATAGGATGGCATCAGAGAATTCTCCATGTTCAAATCATTATCCCTCTACCTCAAATGGAAATCATATGTCCATAATCGATCATGTGATGAATCATATTTCCTCTTACCAGATGCAGATGCATGAGCACTCTCATGAGAGGATATGTTCAAATATGTATCTAAAAAGAGAGAAATATAAATTAACAATTTCAATGTTTGATTAAACCAAGATACCTAAGCATGTATGCACAATTTTACACATGCATAAATATACATAGCATAATCTTGATACAAAACACTAGATTCTCTAGATCAATTTAACAATCTGTGAGTACCAACACTGGTGCATGTTTGACTTGATGTTCTTTCCTTAGTAGATGTCCTGGTATCACTAGACTTCCTAAGATGTTTTTTCCTCAAAGAATGAGCCATTGACTCCTCAGGAAATGACACTTCTCTATTCATGTAGTCAAGTTGTCTCTTCTAGATTCATGTCAATTAACAAAGGCAATAAGAGGTCATTGCATCTCCAAATTTCACGTTTTGATATCAAGAGAAAACAATAGATAGTAAGTAAATTCCATAGCCAATAACGCCATTGCCACTCTCAAACTATTGAAAAATAAGAAAAATTAAGCAAATGCCCATACCCCAAAAGTTTAATTGTGATATGTTAATGTTTCGATTCAAGGTTTCCATAAGGTTAATTTCAATGCAAGTACATTGGAGGAACAACAATAATGATGTTTCCACTATCATGGACAATGATAGAATACACACAACTTGAATCCCATTGCCGAATGTAAAAGATGAGTGTCCATGAGATGCGTAGACACTGATTAAATTCATGGTCTTGAATCATCAATTACAATAGAGGATATTGAGCATCATATGTACACCAAAAATTGTGTAAAGCTCAGTTGTTGATCAATGGAATCTAGTGAGATGAAGTTCAATAACTCTTTGATGTAGCAATCTTCATTCACAGTGTTGTAGGCATAGTTGGACAAGATCATTTGGATCTCTTGAGTGATGGTGAAGATGATATATAATTTAAGGTGATAATCTAGCCAAACACAAAATTTATGTATGAGTTGATTGGAGATGATTATAAATGTTGTTTTACTATGATAACTCATTATTGTTTTCAAGATTATTTCAAAGCCCACTGCTCAGCCGAAAATGTTTGGTAATGACCTTATGTAGGATTTTTCAGAATTTTATATGATACTCAAGAATGGTATATAATGTACAACAAAATAATGAATGGAAGGAAAACTCGTTAGATTAAAATTATTTTTATGAAAATGATGTATGTGAAAAACATATTAATAATATTGATTGGGGATTACATGTCTACTAGGTAGTAAAATAAAGGAGAGACAATCCAATTATTTTCTCTCTTGTAAATGCAATGTATTATCATAAGATAATATGTGCCATATTTTTAAAAAGTATATAATGAGTATATAGCAAAGATGAGGAGGTATTCAAGCCCAAATTTTGATGTATATGGTATAAATTATATTGAATAGCATTTTGGATTGGCATATTTTGCTTGTAAGGATTGATCATATGTATGGATTGTATACTACATCTGATGGTGTGAGATTTGAAAATAAGATTTCAGGTTTACTAATGCACTTCTCAGCTCGACACATAGGGTAAAAGTTTCACATTGATTCTCACTTGCATTCAGATTCTGTAATATTATGTGATAGATTATTGATACATGCACTCTAGAAATTAAGGGTATTTTCATTCTAGCTTTGATTATTTTTTATTAAACAGGTTAAGGTGAACAAAAGGATTATAGACTATAACTCTATTGTTTAATTTTTACCATGATGAACAAATGAATACAATTATATAGTGAATTGAAAATGAAATTCATCACTAGCCAAAAAGGTGTATGATATGTCTCTATTTTTGCAAAAGCTAGTATGTGTTGTGTATACATTACAAGATTAGATAGGAATACTCTATTTCTCTTATTTTACTTTGGGTTTTAAACTTGGGTTGATATTGATAATATAAATATAGTTAAGAAATTAGTTAATATGTAGTTAGATACTTAAATTTATTGATCAAGGCATTTTTTGTTTATCAATTTTTATATAATATGTATTTATTTATTTAACAAATTTAACATGCGCAAGATGAAGGGTGTTTATTTTTTAAATAGATGCACCAAAATATTTGTGTTTGTATATTTTGGGGATTTCTCATTCACTTAGTTATGTTGATAGGCACCTTTATAAAAATCTAACACCCTTGTCGCCTAGAGTAGCATAGATCCATTTCAACTCTCGCTCTATTAAATACAAAGAGGGATCAAATTCATTGAGGTGAAAAGCCCTTTCAAAGTGATAAACATGAGGAAAGGTTTGCACATCAAAGGGTTTTATCCCTATGTGAAATTATGTAATATAGCAGATCATTGATCTTGGGAAAATATCACAGTGAAAGGATTAGCAAGGAAGAAGAATTTCAGTGAAAAATAGCAAGAATTGAGCAGTAAAATCAAACATGCAAAGAGACTCATATATGCATCAAAACTAGTTTCATATTCCATTAATATATATAGTAAAATAATATAGTACAGTTGAGAGAATTCGATTATTCAGGAGGAATTCAAATCCATGTCAGTTCAAGATATGAATATCACCACTACAGTGCTTCGGAGGTTCCAAAATGAATTGATTGTTAGTGAACTAAAGCTGTTGTCAGTTAATTGAAAATGAAGGGTGCATCAATGAGTTTAGCATTCAAATCAGGCTAGAGAGGGTGCATTTGATCAAATTTATTTGCAATCGGAGCTCAAACCCCCCACTAGAGTCATGAAATCAAGTGGACTAAACAAGATCATTGAGTTAGATCCTAAAATGTAGGGAACTGAATCTGCATGGACTAAATTCATGCATGCAGGGTGCATCAAGTGGATAATGTGTCTTAGATGACATATGCACTCCACTAAGGGGTCAACAACATCATCCAATACTGGGAAAAGGGAAATAATACTAAGGTGGACAAAGATTGGAGTATTGATTATCCTAACACCCCACCTTAATCCAAACTTAGACAACCTGGGACCTGGTAACTAAGACCAAAGGTCACCCAAACAATAAAAAATAATTATTCATGAAACTAAGGAAATGGGGAAAACCTCATGGGAAAAAAACACCCCCTCAAAAATGAACAGTAGGGAACTCAAGTAGCCTTCATACTGAGCAGAGATATGAGATAGGAAAATCTCTTCTGAGTGAAATAATTTGTAAAAATGTCTGCAATTTGCTCCTCTATAGGGCAATAATACAGTTTGATGGTCCTGTTGTGAACTAGTTCCCTAATGTAGTGCATGTGAACCTCAATATGTTTGGTTCTTTTCTTTTGAACTGAATCACTGGAGATCTTTATGGCACTTTGATTATCACAGAAAATACCTACTGAAGAAGAAGTGAAAATTACAAACTCTATCAAGATCCATGCAACCAAACTTCCTAAATAGATACATTCATAGCCCCTCTATACTCTGCATATGTTTAAGAGAGTGCGAGTGCTGCTTGCTTTGCTTGACCAATAGATTGGTCTTGATCCCAACATGAACACATATCCTGAAGTATATTTCCTATCATTGTTGTATCCTGCCTAGTCAGAGTTAGTAAAACCAACTAGATCTAACTTTACACTAGCAGAATAATGAAGCCCAAACACTTTTGTACCCTGCACATAGTGAAAGATTCTCTTTGTTTCCTTCCAATACAGCTCGTGTGGCTCCTGCATGTACCTATCCACGGCACTAACACCATAATATAGATCCGGTCTCAAATGTGTCAAGCACAATAAGCTAACAATCAACTTCCTGTACAAGGTGCTGTCAACCAAAGGATTAGAACCACTTTCTTCCAATTTGATGCCATATAGAAAAGGAAAAGTTGCTTCTTTTTAATCATCCATGCCTGAACTTTTTGATCAAGTCAGATGCATACCTATACTATGAAACCATGATCCCTGAAGATTTTCGAGTTACTTCTAGACCAATAAACTATTTCAGCAGCACTAGATTTGTCATGGATAAGGATTTTTTCAAAGCAGACTTGATGTTCTTCAATCCAATAGATGAACTAATGGTGATGAGCAATTCATCCACATACAAAAGTATCAACAATAGGAAAGGACTCCCTTATGTTGAATGTAGACATTGCAGTCAGATTTGTACCTTTCAAACTTCTATGACAGTAAGAAGGAATCCATTTTGGCATACCATGCCCTAGGGGCTTGCTTGAGCCCATACAATGATTTCCTTAGTCTGCATACCAAGGATGGATCATCTGTGTACCCCTCAGGTTGTTTCATATAGATATCTTCTTCTAAGTCACCATCAAGGAAGGTACTCTTTATATCCACGTGATATACCTCCCACTGTTTCGAAGATGCAATTGCCCAAAAAGTATGACAAAGTCCATTCTTTCTACTGGAGTGAATGTCCCATTGTAGTTCAAGCCATGAACCTGAGAATACCCCTTGGCAACCAATCGAGATTTGTACTTTGTTGTAGATCCATCAGAAGCAAGTTTTGTTTTGTAGATCCACTTGCATTTGAATAGATTTCTCCCTGGGGGAAGAGAGGCAAGATCCCATGTCTTATTGTTCAGCAGTGACTCATATTCTCCATCCATGGTAGCCTGCCATATTGGATCATGGAAAACCTCTTTGAAGGACTATGGATCAGACCCTACCATCATGTAGCACCTCTCTGGAGGAAGTGGATCTGTGTGACATAGTGCAAGGTTTGCATATTGGTGCTGAGATATGGTTCTTCTATGGTCAGATGGATCTCCAGTTATGTTCCCAACAGCTTCAAGGAATATTTGATCCCATTTTGGCCTTAGATTGGGAGCATGTGCTATATCTGGATCTATATCTTCATACTCAATATCAAGATTTGATTTAACTTGGTCCTCATCTTCATAATCTGAATGTGGATCATTAGAAGAGACATCATTCTGGTCTTCATTAGGTGCAAATGGAGTAGGCGGAGAGTATGGAAAAAAGTGAGACAATTCATATTCCTTGGAGGCATGGTTTGCAACACCTTTTTGTTGTGCAGATTAATTTTCTAATTAAATAAACAAATGAAACTCCCAGAACATAAATTGTCAACCCGAGGAAGTCTTTTATTTCAAAGTTATCGTGCAATATCTATGCAAGCACAATTTCTACCTGACACTGTTGATCTATTGGTATGAAATCGAAAATCATTGTAAACTAGATAACACATTCTTGAAAAGAAATCAAACCCAAAACCTATTCATAAAACCACATTGTAAATCTAATCACACTTGAAACATTGCAATAAAAATCAAATCTTACAAAGCAAGATCTAATTACATAAATCTGAAAGAAGTGCTATGTTGGCAAACAATCTATGAACATGAATTAATAGGAATTACAAAAATGATGAATCTAACAATGAATGAAAGAAGGAACTAAATAATAAAAAAATTCACACAATAACACACTTACCATCAATGCTACCAGCATCTGCTAAGGGAAGAGGACCCTTCCTCCACTAAGCAGAGCTGGATCTCCACAATGAAAGTCGACAACTCTAGATTATGAAATCTCCAGCATGTATTATCAATATGAAACCATTATAGCAGAGTTCAGATCCGAAGAGAATAATGAATTTCAATACTAATTGTGCAACCCCCATACATGAGAATGATTACATATTTATACATAAAAATATCTCATGAGAATCAGAAACCGAATTCCCAACTTGTAATCTGTTTTAATAACTTGCTAATTTGAAACACTGCCCGCAACATTAAATCTGGAAAGATCCCCTTTAAAGCACAACTCGTATATCTCAAACCACGGTTGTTTTGGGTGGTTTTCATCGTGGACAAGTAATTGTGTTCGTTCTGCACAAAACCCATGTCCCATATTTTCGAGATTCGTCTTCATCTTCCCACAAATCGCGACACAAATCAATGTGTTCTTATCTGGCATGCGTTTTTGGTTGGGACCGTTTGATCATGAGTTGGAGGCTTCCATGTTGGACTTGGGCATGAATTGAAATCACAAATCCACATAATAAATCCTAGGAATGAAACCATGTTGTGAACCCCATGTGAATGTGTGCTAGCATGCCAACTTTGGAGGCTTGAACCATGAGTGCTATTGTTGCTAATATGAAAAATCACTCCACAAACCATCATCAATAAAATTATGCATAATAGTTTTCAATTCATCAAAAATAAAGGAAAATAATCATTATTAACCACTAAAGCATCAATGAGACTAATATGGTATTTTCCAAGCAGTTACAGCAAATGGATGGAAAATGGAATGATAAATGGGCAATAATAGGAAGAAGATGGATGAAATAGGTGTCAATAAGTAATGAAAATAGGGACAAATCCGTGACCCAACATCTCCCCCAAACTGAAATTGTTTCATGTCCTCATGAAACCCAATACCTTTTCATTGATCAAGCTATAAAAACTCGTTTGGATTTTGCTGTTACAATGGAGTTTCAACAAATTATGAAATTTGGTGGAGATTCAGCAATTAGTGAAAAATTTAGTGAAAATTTGGTGGTGTTTCAACAATTTAGCGGATTAGTTGGCGGTGTTTCAGCAACTTAACAGAGAAGCTGGCGGTGTTTCAGCAATTTAGTGGAGAATTTGGCGGTGTTTCAGCAAATATAACAGTGAACTTCTTAGACCATTTTCTCTCAAAGTACAAAGTGGATTTTGTTGAAATTTTGCAAGAATGTTCATACTTACCCAATGCTTCTTCACACCAAAAATCATGACAATTCAGTTCATTGATCCCAAGATATAAGAAAATAAACCATGTATCAACAAATAAGCCACTGCAAGTGTTTCATTAGTTGTTTCAACAAACTTCCTGAACCAATTTCTCACAAAATACAAATTGGGTTTGGCTAAAAGTTTTCAAGCAAGTTCTTACTAGTCCAATGCATCTCCGCACGAAAAATCAGAGATACCCACATCACAAATTTAAAGAAAAATGGAAATTGGTTGTAGGTGATGATGGTTATTTTTTCGAAATCCATGAAGAATTGTTTTCTGAAAATTGGTGAGTATATTCCTCTTACCAAAATTTGTTTTCTCTGGAAAACTCAAATCCATCTGATGCATCAATCTTGAGATATAGGTAAAATGGTTGTAGGTGATGATGGTCATTTTCTCGAAAACCATGCATTGGATTGGGCTAAAACTTACCATAGTTTTTCTTCATGATGTAGTCCTTCTCTCCTCCAAGTTTAATGAAGATCCAATTAACCAATTGCAAGATATGGTCACTTCAATTTCTGCACTTTTGTAGTTTTCAAAGTTGCCATAAAAGTGCTTCGATTATATCAAGGAAGAGACTAATATTGCTTTGTAAAAATTAATATTAATGCTGGAAACAGTCATTCACTTGTGAAGCATTGATTCAACCCTCTTCATAACAAGGATGCCTTCTTTTTCTGATAAAAACACAACAATGACTGAAAATGTGACTATTGTAGGATTAATTCTTACCATACCATGGAATGTAGCAACCACTCCTTTCCCCCCAAACTGAATGTTTTACCTACCCTCAGGTAAAACAAGAGTTGTGCACAGAGTTGACATTTGACATATTTGTGGTGGCAATTTTTTTATAAGGACAGGAGCATAATGAATATAAACATACCTCCACTTTCCATATTTGTATTTACTCAATGTGATTCAAGTTTGTTGGATAAGGCATTCCTTGTAGGGATTTCTTCATATAAAGAGATTTGAATCACTAATCCCATCCATTCTTCCGTCAACAACTGAAAATTAAGGATTTAACATACATAAGAGATCACTGACATTGTTTGTAGTAGGTTGTAGTGGACTTCATTTAAAACTAAAACAATGTCAATATGAAGAGTAAGCATTTTAACTTATTTACAAAGCATCATATTTATAATCTCTTGCAAAATCTACATCATTTTAGTACTTATGCTCACTGAAAGTTTGCAAGGACTATTAGAGCTCAAATATCAACCAAACATGGCATAATCAACCTTTTCCCTGGCTGCCAACAATGCCTTCAATTTGCTAGTCTAAATGTATCAAGGATGCTATAGGTTGTTGTATTGCATCTTTGTTTCAATATAATGCTATAAGACGGCTCACAAGAATAAGATACTTATTGCCAACAGGGGTACCATTGTTCAATGCTACTCAATTTATTCTCCCCAATTGTCATGTATTCTTCAAAATGTTGGTGTGGATGCCTTGAATTCTTAGTCAAGAAACCAGATTATTATATCTTCAGGAAAAATCTGCAAATTAACTCAAAGTGTTGCACTCGTAATATTGGAATAGGAATTAATGTTATTGATTGGGTGCTGAAAATACTAAAAAGAGAAATAGTGAAAATAGAGGCTCCATTCATTAACACTCCTATCCTATATCCATATCAACTCATTTACATCAAATTGCCATGCCTTCATCAAACATAAACAGTATCATACATCCCTGCAAATCTTATGATCATATAAACCACTTCCAAATAATGATGTGTAGCAACAAGCAGGAAGAATTTGCAGACAACCACGATGTTCATATGGGAGGGTCATGCATTAATTAAAGGGTTGGCATAAAACATCCATAAACTTCACAGCCTATGAAATCCTTATGACATGTATGATTTCAATCCATGTAACACATATGTTGTAACCTTCAATGAATCCACAACGATAACTTTTTGAAGATGTGCAACATGTGGGAGAACCATGAAGCAAGATGATGGAAAAGATAATTGCAACCCATTTTCCATGAGATGAACTAATGCATCATGGATATGAACCAAAGAAACCATACCTATGAATTTCACCTTGTTTATATGACAGTGCACAACATGATCTTCTTCTTTTCTTTGCTGCTAGTTCTTGGGTGACAACATCAACTCATTTACTTATGCTTAGATGTTGGGAAGCACTTGACTTGGGTGTGCATGAAGTGGAATAGTGAGGGTTTAGAAATGGATAGAGATAGAAGCGGATGGATAAGAGAGGTAATGGCATCGTGTTCCCCCCAACTGAAATCCTTTTATATCTTTGAAAAAATTAAAAATGGTAAAGGAGGGGATAATGGTTATTGGCTTTTCATGACTTTCTCCTAAATATTTAATAAATAAATAAACTCACACTATTTTACCTCAATTTTTACCTCCTTGGAAGCCTTGGTTGACATGAATGTACTGATGCATGATGGGGCTGATGTATGTTTCTAATTGCTGCTAAGAGATGTAGTTGGAAGCTGAAACTGTTGAAGGTTGATCTAAAATGAGGAACTGCACAAGCTGAACTGAATGAAAAAGTATTGCTGAACTGCTGGAACAATAAGAAGATATAGGCTTAATCTAATATCCAATCTTATGTACAATTTAATCCATGTGAATGTATGTTCTTGAAGTCGAACATGGAAAAAATTCATTGGATTACCAACCATTAATGAAAATTGTTAACCAACGCGAGACAACTCACCAATGATGACAATGAGCTTTCAAGGTACAACAGTACAACCTGGTGGGTACAAATAGATGTGATGAAGTCGAGTCACCTACAGGATCTGACAAACATGAGACATTGATGTATTCCCTTATTCATCAATGAGGAAATCTAACATTGATGCATGTAAACCCTAAGGTACTATACATAACTCAAGTCTTGTTGCCCAAATAATGTGCTGAGTTCGATGGGACAAGACCATTGGAAGGTGGACCTTAATGAATTCCACATCATCCAATATGAGTACAAAACAAGTGATTTTGAAGAACCATAGCAAAAAATAGAACCAACATGAAACTTACAGATCTTATTGTGAACCTTGCTAGCTAGTAACCTGGTTTTCAAGCAAAGTTAGTGTCTAGTTGTGCCAGTAAATTGGTTTTCACAGCTAGACTTATTTTTCTCTTTACTATTTTAATTATTTACAATATCCTATTCTACTTGAAAAATAAAAATTATTTTCAAGTGTAGGAGAACTTCCAATGGAGCCACTTTCGAAGAAAGGACTCAAGTATGCTCATACTCCCAACAGAAAAATATAACTTTATGAATGCTAAGATATGAGAGATCAAGTTCCCTTGAACTGATGATGCCAAGAATTGTTGAAGTATGGAATGATGCTGTAGACTAATGAAATATTGAAACCAAGCTTCAATATAGTCTTTTCTCCCTTGATTTCGTATGGTTGATACACCATGAAGCTCCTTAGTAAACTGATCTTCCTAAATTCATAAGAGATTCGGATCTAATGATGTGAAGAATGCTTCAATTTTTGGTTGCAATGTCCTTTCTTCATCAAATTTGATGATCTTGTTGACTTGTTGATGATGATAATAAAGTTCACTTCCAAGTCTTGGATTTAAAACATGTTCAGGCCTCGTATGGATTTGCTGCAGCAGTGCACAATATTTTTGCAGCGGTGTAGGTGAGGTAGAACAAACGGGAAATGTAGGAAAATTTTGCAGCTCAGCACTATAAGCATACTGTACTGCTTTATTATGGTTAGGGTGGGGGGTGGATTGGATAGGAAATTGTGTTGGATACCAAGGAGTTTGATGAGAAGATAGATGTGGCTAATGTAGAGGATTGATTTGTGAGGCTGATATTGAAGGATTGAGTTGTGTTGCAGCATGAGGGAGAATGTCCAGGTGATCATAAGATAGGCCATTCCGAACTTGTGGATAAGGTAGGTAAGAGTTAAATTGAGGCTGCAACAGCTGCCATGATGGAGGAGTATTCAATGATTGAGTATGATAGTAAGAAAATATAGGGATAGAGTTTTGAACCATACATGTAGGCCACGGTTTCCATGACTGTTGCAATAAATTTGATGCAACTCGTAGATCTCCTCTATATGTTGCTTTCATCTGCGATAAGGAGGGGAAGCAATCCGTGGAATGCTTCAAGTCACATATGCCACAAATTGTGAGACTATCCAAAGGACAATCCATTACGAGATGTTTCTCCTAGAACCGAGGGAAAACTATTTCTTCAAATTCCTCATGCTTTTCCTTAACCTGCAAAACAACCAACTGTGAATTAGTGAACCATTGATATCATCATTAAAATTTTCAAATAAATTACCGATTTTAGCTCCTAAAACTCATGTTTTTGCGGCAGATTCCAAAAATCTAGAGGAAATATCTTTAGAATTCTTACCAGTCTTGAAGTTTCCTCTTGAATACCTTACACCTAACTCACAAATATCATCATATGCTAACTGAAATACATCACCTATTCCCATCAGATTTAATATTTCTAAATATTCAGCATGGATTCCTTTAAGTAGGAGTATTTTCAAGGTCTCTTTCCCTAGTTGCCTTTTTTGGATATTTGAATATTGTATTGAAAGTATTCCATGTAATCCTTCAAACTCTCTTATTCCACTTGTGTCATTTTGAAGATATCTTCATTGACCCTGCAATAATATTGGCACCTTTTCAAGAATACATGTTTCCTGTCTTCCCAAGTTTGTATACAATTCTCACCGAGGCTCATGAACCATCGGAGAGCTACTCCTTTTAGAGTAACAGGAAACACATTCAACTTTTGATCATCAGTATAATAATATCCTCTACAAAGTACTTCAAATTAAAATAAAAATGGATTAGGGTCTTCATTTTCCAAACCGTGAAAATTTGGTAGAACATGTGGGGGATGCTTTGCTTTGGTGCCACTCCTCCTGAATCTCTGATGGGAAATTTGAAGGTAACAACTTCTGAATATTTCTTACCTACCATCTCTTCATTAGATTCTTCATGTGCTATCTTGCGGCTCCTCCTTCGAATTTTCCTATCAATTGGTTAGTATAATGGGTGGCACTTACAACACCACTGAGGGGAATGATAATATTTACGCTCCAAAAATTGAAAATGAAATAAAATTAAATGCAAAGTTGAAAATGAAATAAAATTGAATGAAAAGAAAGAAAATACACACTCAAAGAAAATTCAATCAACTGAAAAATAACCATGCAACCTACATGCCCTGACCCTTATGAGGTCGATCACGTTTCAGTCTGTCGAAGGATGCGTAGCTCTTCACTACGTCTTACCTCCCAGACACCCTAGAATTAGGGACACATCTACCATGCTCTTCTTTAATAGAGCATCTAAAAAACAATGTTAGATGTACTTTTGCACCATTGATAACTTCCCCCGCAATGACACCAAAATGTTGGGAAGATTAATTGTCTAATTAAATAAACAACTGAAACTCCCAAAACATAAACTTTCAACCCAAGGAAGTCTTTTATTTCAAAGTTATCATGCAATATCTATGCAAGCACAATTTCTACCTGACATTGTTGATCTATTGGTATGAAATTGAAACTCATTGTAAACTAGATCACACCTTCTTGAAAAGAAATAAAACCCCAAACCTATTCATAAAACAACACTGTAAATCGAATCACACTTCAAACTTTGCAATAAAAATCAAATCTTACAAAGCAATATCTAAATACATTAATCTGAAAGAAGTGTTATGTTGGCCAACGATCTATCAACATGAATTAACAGGAATAACAACAACGATAAATCTAACAATGAATGAAATCAATAACTAAATAATAAACAAATTCACATAATAACACAATTACAAACAACACTACCAGCATCTACTCAGGGAAGATGACCCTTCCTCCACTGAGTAGAGCTGGATCTCCACAATGAAAGTCTACAACTCTATATTATGAAATATCCAGCATGTATTAAGAATATGAAACCATTACAACAGAATTCACATACGAAGAGAATAATGAATTTCAATACTAATTGTTCAACCCCCATACATGACAATGATTACATATTTATACATAAAAATATCTCATGAGAATGAGAAACCGAATTCCCAACTTTTAATCTATTTTAACAAATTGCTAATTTGAAAAAACGGCCGCAACCGTAAATCTGGCAATATCCCCTTTAAAGAACCACTCGTATCTCTCAAACCGAGGCTATTTTGGGCGGTTTTCACCTCATTCAAGAAATTGAGGTCGTTCTGCACAAAAGCCATGTCCCATATTTTCTAGATTCATCTTCGTCTTCTCGCAAATCGTGATGCAAATCAATGTGTTCTTATCCGGAACACGTTTTTGGTTGGGACCATTTGATCATGAGATGGAGGCTGCCATGTTGGACTTGGGAACGAATTGAAATCACAAATCCACATAATCAATACTAGGAATGAAACCATGCTGTGAATCTCCATGTGAACGTGTGCTAGCATGACAACTTTGGAGGCTTGTACCATGAGTGCTACTGCTGCTAATATGAAAAATCACTCCACAAGCCATCATCAATAAAATTATGCATAATAGTCTTCAATTCATAAAATATAAAGGGAAATAATCATTATTAACCACTAAAGCATCAATGAGACTAATATGGTATTTTCTGAGCAGTTACAACAAATGGATGGAAAATGGAATGATAAATGGAAAAATAGGAAGAATATGGATGAAATAGGTGTCGATAAGTAATGAAAATAGGGACAAATCTGTGATCGAACACTTTTTCTATTAGCTTCTGAGATGATATTTCTGCAATATCAATTGTTTCAGGTCCAAAAACAATTTTCTTTGTTGAACCTGTGTGTGTCATCTGATCAACAAATAACAAGTTTACTTCCAATGATGTCACATACCTAACATTTTTGAACTTTCCATGCTCTAGTTGTATTGTGCCCTTACCTTCAGAAGAGATCTATGAATTATCTCCCATGTGGATATTAGGACCATCAGTAAGATCTAGAGAAGAAAAAGACTCTCTGGAGGAAACCATGTGGTCGGAGGCTCAAGAATCTTTGACGAAGGCTTGTGATTGTGAGAATCCAGCCTTTAGTGCATGGCATCTCCCATGATCATCTATCTCACTTCCAAAATCATACTTCCTTGTGCCTTCTAGGATGGAAAAGTTGTGATGTTCAAGAAGTTTGGTCATTTGATCTATCTTCTTATTCATGCATGAACTCTCTCGATGGTTTCCCTTCTTACAATAGGTACACTTGGTCTTCTCAAACCTCTTTTACTTATCCTTCTTGGATCTAGAGGCTCCTTCTGATGGATTAGGCTTCTCCTTTGGCTTCGATTCAGATTGCTTCTTTTCCTTTTCCTTCTGCTTCCCTTTAGCATTCGCACTTTTGGACTCCCCATCCATAAGAGCCTGATTCTTAGAGGATTTCATGGTTCCCATTTGAATCATTTTGTCTTGTTCTTGGATTAGGGATTCTGTGAATGCATCTAAAGAAGCCATTTTCCAATTGGGAATTGACAATCTCCCAGAGTGGAAGGTAGACACAAATACTGAAAATTCAGGGCCACGATATCTTAGGATGGATAGCACAACCTGCTCATCCTTCTTATCAACTCCACATTGTTTTCACTTCATAACCAAGGAGAACTTTGAAACTAACTGATGTATGGTTTCGAAACTGCTGGGTTGAAGAGCAATTAATTCATTCTCCAAAACATGGCCTCTTAGCTCATCTTTCTTACCAAAGAGAGTTTCAAGCTTCTGCCAAACCTCCATTGGTTTTTTCAATCCATCAAGATGGAAGAGAAAATCTCTGGAGATGTGAATACACATAAAACCAAAAGCCTCATCTAACTTGTTCAGGTACTTTGGTTTCTCAACAGCTGCCCGAGGTTCGACCTCCTTGCCCGTTGTGACCATGTACATACTCTTGTTGCACAACACAATTTGCATATATCCCCTCCAATCCAGATAATTGAAGGGTATTAGGATTTTTTGTGTCAAAGGATAATTTGAATTCTCCATCTGTAACTGTTGGAGCGAATGCAAATTGTTACTGCTGCACTGAAAAATTCTCAAAATCCTACAAAAAAATCTTAAAAAGAAGATAAAATAGCTTTATTGAGCTCTGATACCGTGTGAAATTTTGTAACACAACAAATCATTGAGCCTGGGAAAATCTCACAGTGAAAGGATTAGCAAGGAAGAAGAATTGCAGTGAAAACTAGCAAGAATTGAGCAGTAAAATCAAACATGCAAAGAAAATCATATGTGCATCAAAACTGGTGTCATATTCCATTAATATTTATAGTAAAAGAATATAGTACAATTGAAAGAATTCAATTATCCAGGAGGAATTCAAATTAGTGTCAGTCTAGCATAGAAAATATCACCACTATAGTGCTACGGAGGTTCCAAACTCAATTGATTGTTAGTGAACTAAAGATATGGTTAGTTAACTGATCGTGAAGGGCGCATTAGTGAATTTAACATGCAAACCAGGATAGAGAGGGCACATTTTTATCACAGTCAGTTGTAATCGAAGGTCAAACCCCCCACTAGAATCATGAACTCTGGTGGGCTGAACCATAGCATTGATTTAGCTTCTAAAATGTAGGGAACTGAATCTGCATGGACTAAATTCATCCATGCAGGGTGCATCAAGTGGATAATGTGTCATAGACTCGAAATATGCACACCATTAGGAGGTCAACACCATCATCCAATACTAGGAAAAGAGAAATAATACTAAGGTGGACAAAGATTGGAGTATTAACTATCCTAACACCCTCTCCATGATTAATAGAACCAAAGTCAAGATGGATCTATATTGGTAGATATTCCAATAACATTGGCTATGAAAACTCAATTTAAACAAGAAAAACACTTCTATAGGAGTGGATATCTATTGATGAGTACATTAAATATAGAGTGTTTAAATTCCATGAGTCTTATGTTTCTGATATTATTATTAAATAATATGTGAAGGAGTCTAAAAAAATAATTGTCATAAAACAATTCCATAATTATTTTTATTAGTGTTTTAAAAGTTAATAAAAGAAAAGTTAACATTTTCCATGTAATCTTAGTATGATTTTAAGAATTCATTTTTTAAAGTTAATTTTGTGAGGAGACTATAGAAAGAATTAAATGGTTGTTTTACACACGTATATGTATAAATCTTGATGAGTATGAATTGTTTACATAATTGTTATACTTTTTAATGAAATTTTCAAACCGCGTCCATAGTAGGGAAGAGTTAAATTTTTTGAAGAATTCACCAATGGTTTTAAATATCTATTTTTCTCCGTGTTATAAAATCGATAATATGATTAAAAATTCTAAGATTTTTTTAATTTTAAAAAGACAACTTCAAAAGTAGAAATTACATTTAAAGATTACTCAATTTTGGGAAGAGGGTATCGGTAAAGCACTATAATTCCCTTCTTGATGTGTATGCCAACCATCATTTATTCCTTAAAAGAATGGAATTGATAAAGTGAATGTGTGAGAATGGGTGCACAATTGAACCATTTACCTAGGATGCTCTTGTTAGACTATCTAAATGTAGGTGAGTTGGAAAAAGAAGATTCTAATATGTTTAAAAGCTTGTAGTAAAAAAAAAAAGTCTTATATACTAGACAATGTTCACAATCTTAGAAAAGTATGGAGAAAAAAAAGGAGATATTGTTAATTCCAAGAATATTTTTTATAGACTGAGATAGGATGATTATACTGGCAGGGTTGGATTATTTGAGTTTTTTTGCAAGTTTATTTTGAGTATGTGTTTGCAATTGATCAAGATTTATTTGGAGTTTTTAGCTCACCAGGAACTCATCTCTTTTTGAAGATAAATTAATTTCTCCTTTAATCACAACAAGTCTTATTGAAGTAAGGTTACAGTAGCATAAAATATAATTGATTACAAATGCTCATATGGTAGTGGGTTCATTGATAATCAACAAATTTAAACCATTGTCCTTCTTTAAAAGGGAAATTCAAGGAACAATCGAAAATGTAATATTGGTTTTGTATCAGATATAATATCTATTAGTTCAAAGAAGATGTTGGAGAAGACTCCAACAATAGAGGTGTGTTATTGGCTCTATTTATCTCGATAAATGGGCTTTGTGCAAGAATGTGAGATCCTTAAAAATATTTGGGGATTGCTCATTGGTTATTCAACATATGCAAGGCAGGGCTAGTAGAACAAGATTATCTCATTCCCCATTAACACAACAAATTCGGGTTATTATCCAGCATTTTGAACACTATGACGCCAAACACATTTATGGGGATCTAAATGAAGTTGCTGTTTTTTTCTCTTGAAGTTTTTTCACTTAAAGCTGACAAATATTCTATGAAAATCAAAGAAAATGAAATTGATCAAATCATCATAGGGAATCTTTGTGAGTTTTTAAGTTTTACACTGTATGGATGAATTAGGAACAAATGTAATTTTGTTTTTCTTTTGAAGGCATAGTTAAACTAGGAAATTTGCACCTATTTAGTAGGGCTTCTAAACAATTAGACTGTATTGATAATGTAGATGCAAATGAACTTTGGTTCTATTTTGAAATCTCTAGTTAACTGGGGAAATTTGTATCTATGTAATAGGGAATCTAGATAGATATTTTTGAAGCCTTTGGCATAGATAGAGAGTAGCTCTACGACTACTTACCTTGGAGAGGATAAACCTTTGAAACTTTGCAAAGCATGCAAGGAAAGTACTTAAATTTATACATGAAATAAAAGTATTTTTTTTCTTGGGAAAATTGATTGAGAGTTATATTTTGCAGATTGAGTTGCAACTAACAAGTTTGTAACAACACCAAAATACAAATTTTTTTGAAAATTTAACAACTTTGGTGAAACCATTTATTTATAAGACTTATCTTAATTTCTTTTGTAATAAAAGTAGTGCATAACCCTCCTAAAACCTATTTCAACTGTCATGATACATTTAACATTTTCCTTAACATATAAAGGTGATACAACTTGTAGAAGGTGATGCATATCTTCTCCTAATTTTAAGCCTTTTTCCTTCTAACACAATTTTATTTTATCTATTTCATAAATCCAAACAACATACATATATATTGTACCATAGTTTACAAAAAAAATTACATCTAAAGTAAGATTTCCAACTTATCAAAAATACATCTAAAGTAAGATTTCCAACTTATCCTGTATTCAAGTGCCTTTTTCAACTAACCATGTAAAGCAATTCATTTATTAACTATTTGCAATACAATCCAGACAGCACAACAAATGAGATAATTGAAGCAATCCCGATTCACTAGGAAGACCCATTCGACACAAACATGCATCCTACACGAGAAATTCTGAAGACAGGTGGTATGATAATGAGACAAAACAGTCAAAACAGGCAAAACAGTCAACCTCCTAAAGAACTGAAAATCTAAGATGTTAAACGTAACCAATAGTCTAACGTTCTCACCAACCTCACTAACAGGAAGAGAGTTCATACTAGACTTTAACAATAAAAAGGGTTTCAATCTCACACGTTATAACATTACAGTAACCAGATATTGAGCTCAAACGAGTGATTAAACTTAACCTTTATCATGCAATCCCCGATCTTAGAAATTAACTTTAGAAAACGCCTAGTAAGGACATTCGCTCCGGACAGAGGTTAATAATTTATGTTCAAAGAACAAATCACGATAGTTGAACAATTCGACCCTGTTAAAGGGTTAAAATTAAACAAGAGTACAGGCGAGTTCGCAAATCTGACAGTCAACAATAGGTCGATTTTTATTATGAATAGAAATTCAATCCACCTATAGCACAAACAAATATAGAGTATCAATCCAAACTTAAAAGAATAATTGCATTTCTACAAAAGTTTGAAGGAGTATCAGAGACACCCCAATGCCATCAAAACAGTAAAAAGTAAAGTCCTAGCACAATCCTTCGTCCCAAGTAACAACAAAGTTTTAAGCGTGACCGCAAAAGTGATAAAGCAGAGTTACTGGGAATCGAACTCGGAAGTTCCGGTGAATTCGTTTTGGAAATGGATTATATATCTTTTTTTCTTTAGTTCGCAGAATTCAGTGAGACATTAGGATGCGAAATAGCACAACAAAGCACCACTATCATCTTAAAATTAAGATATGAATATGACCAATTTGATATCACATAGGAGTGATTTCAACTTTTATTCAACAAGTGCAAATCCCGCCTTACATCATCGGATTTGAATTGATAAAATGCCCAAAATAGTTTCACCGCACACTACACAAAAGAAGCAATATAAATATAACCATTGCAATCTCAAATCAAATCCCATATACAACTCCAACAAACCCTTAAAAGTCTATTTAAATATCTTTTATATCCAAGTTTTACTGCAGCCATTTTTTTTAAATAACCAGTTTTTTTAAAATTGAAATCTTCATACAAAGAGTTTTTTCAGACACTGGAGTTTCGGGGGGGGTTGGGAATTTGACGCATGAAATCTCCCTTCATTACATTGTTGCATGAGATCTCTTTACCTATCTGCTGGTTTGATAGTACTACTTGCATATCGCTGCGAGTACCCTCCGTGGTGGGTTTGAAGGCCGCCTGGCATGCTGAACAAACTGGTTGTCCAGCACCAAAACATCTCCAACTTCCCAGTTGATCTCCACACACTCTTCTTCACTTATCTGGATGCATGATTCAATTGCTTCTGCAGGTATTGGAGAGCCATCTCCAAACATTGGAGGTGTTTGTGTTAATGTTATATGTTTAAACCAGGCTTTCTTTTCCGTGTCTCCATCAAATGTTCTGATGGAAACGGTAGTTCCAACTTCGATTATCATTCTGCCATCATCTGCCCAGCTCACCTTCTGCAATGAACCACCTAACAATTGAGCCCTGGAAGCAACGACCTCACTACATGGTCAATTTTTTATCCCTTAATTAAATTGCGTGATTGTGTCCAGATAAGCTGTAAAGGTAAGAAGGACAAATGGAATTAAAAAAAAAAAATCCAAATGCCATCATCTAAGAAATTATGCTAGTTATGAATCTATGCTCTTCTTACTTGTACTTCCTTTCTGCTTCCTGTTTATCATTCGTTTGGAAATGGGATTGCCAGCCCTTTATAAGGGATTTAGGATCGTCCTCCTGAGGATAGCTGTAACAATAGATCAACCGCTGTTTCTCCAGTTTTCTTACAAGTTGTGGGTATCTCTGTTCCATTCTTTGGGTGATCTTATCGCTTAATACTATTGCTGTTTGCCCTCCCTCCAAAGGAGCAATCTCACAGAAGAACAGTATTTTGTTAGGAAACGAAGGAAACTGCACAGGAAATACAATATCAAGAATAAGTGTTGAGAAACAAACATTAAAAAAGGTGTTCGTAAAAGATATTATTGTTAATCTACTGTGCACACAGCTGTGTATACGATTGCTGTCTGCCCTCCCTAGGGAGGGGCAATTTCACAGAAGAACATTATGATTTCATTGGAAACTCAGGAAACTGGACAGGAAAAACAGTATCAAGAATAAGTGTAAAAGAAAGCGCGTTAGCCTAGTTTCTTGTGTATAAAAAAAGTGTATAGAATTAATATGGATTTATCAACTACATATATACCAAACATCAAAAAGGATAAAATTAACAACGTAACTATTCTTAAAAGTATTAAAACTTTTAAAGTGACACGATCTTCAAGTTAAACCAGTGCATGATTGTGTTACATGAAAGAGCTCTGTTATCAGTGCAAGATTGATCAGGGATTTGATCAATGTTATCAATGCCGTTGGTGTTCAAGGGAGTACATCAGGATTGTGTTACATGAAAGGTCTCTGTTATCAGTGCAAGATTGATCAGGGATTTGATCAATGTTATCAATGCCGTTGGTGTTCAAGGGAGTACATCAGGATTGTGTTACATGAAAGGTCTCTGTTATCAGTGCAAGATTGATCAGGGATTTGATCAATGTTATCAATGCTGTTGGTGTTCAAGGGAGTACATCAGGATTGTGTTACAGGAAAGGGCTCTGTTATCAGTGCAAGATTGATCAGGGATTTGATCAATGTTGTCAATGCTGTTGGTGTTCAAGGGAGTACATCAGGATTGTGTTACATGAAAGGGCTCTGTTATCAGTGCAAGATTGATCAGGGATTTGATCAATGTTATCAATGCTGTTGGTTTTCAAGGGAGTACATCAAGATTGTGTTACATAAAAGGGCTCTATTATCAGTGCAAGATTGATCAGGGATTTGATCAGTTTTATCAATGCTGTTGGTGTTCAAGGGAGTACATCAGGATTTTTAAAAAGAGAGAGTGATATCTGTGTTAAGATATTAATAGTACAGTCACTTAATTTGCATGAACTGTCCATTATCCGTGCTTCAGCTACCAACCAGTGATGGATGTATAGCTACCAATTATTTTTGATATTTTTTATTAATAATTGTTTATTTCGAATTTGGAAGGACTGCATAAAATCAATGTACACTTGTTTCATCTTAGGAAAAGCATAGACACTAGTCCGCCCCAAATTCTAAGATACTAGCACAGCTACTTAACTTGCTGCCATATATAGGCCACAAGTTAAGTACCACTAACTGTCCTTTATCCATAGGATCAGCTACCAGATATCACATGTAAACTGACGTATTTATTATTAATTTTTTTATAATTATTTATTTAGAATTTGGAATGACTGCATAAAAAAATTCTCAATTCTCAATGTTACACTTTTCTCATCTTAATGCATATAGAAAAGCATAAACACTACCCCCAATATTTCATTTAGTTCATTGTAATTTAGATTTTGTAATTTTTCCATCAGGTCCCAATATTGGATTTAGTTCATTGTAATTTAGATTTTGTAATGTTTCCATCATGTGAAATAAGTCAGAATTCTCTTCTATCAGGTGAAATAAGTCAGAATTCTCTTCTATCTGGATTTCTAATCAACTTTTAAATAATTTTGAATTGATTTTGAAATAATCAAAATCCTGAAAGCATTATTTTTAATATACAAAAAACTTGGACGGTTGAAGTATGATAAGCTGAACTTTTTGTTGATATTAAATGTATGTCAAAATTATTGGAGGATAAAAATCAGTTTGCTACCAGATTAAGTTAATTCCATTTTCCACAAAAATTTACAAATAGGCCAAAAGTTCCAATGATGCACAGATATCCCTCATATGCTGCTGCGGACAAAATCATGAATATGTTAATTTATTTACTGTTTTGAAAACAAAATATATTGATAGGAGCTTCTCTGAGTGCAATCAACTCACCATACTCATCTCATGATGGGATTTGATCGGGAGATGCAGAGGAGCTTCGTTTGCAGTGTACACTCTTCCTTCAATCTTCGTCCTGGCAGCTATGCCCAAATATGGCTGTTCCTCCCATCCCAATGCTTCAATGACAGAATTGAAATCAGAGGCAGTTCTCACTGGAAATCCTCTAAACAGCAACGCCCCAACCCTTTTTAGCTGACTGTCGATCCACTCTCTGTTTTGTTGGATGGCGTTGAGAAAGGGCCCAATCGACGGATCTTGATGTTCTTGGCAGCCGGGAGATGGGGGCAGCAGAAGCATGGGAAACACGCCGCCATCTTCAAGAATTTGTTGCTGAGCAATCTTCCCTTGCTGGAAAATCAACGGCAATTCCTCCATTATCCCAATGCTGTTAACACTGTTTGGTTTGCATTAGCGAGATTGCATCGCTGCTCAAGGGCACCGGTGATTTCGCTCAAATGGATCATTCAAGTATTATATTTAATGTGAAATTAAGGTTAAATAATGATATTGGTCTGTGTTGTCTTTGAATATTTTTTTGTTCTGCTTTGACATTTAAGGTATAGACAACGAGTGGGTATTTCTTTATTTAAATCAGTTCGACTGATTTTAATGTCATAAGGTTTAGGGTGAATATTGGGAAGAGTGTTGCATTGAGATTAGTTTAGCTAAGTTTATTGGTCTATAGTGTTGATCTAGTTTGGGTAGCTCGGGTATGAAGTTGGACAAGTAACGTGGTTGTCCTCTTCTATGGTTGGGAGGAATTCACGAGTTCGAGATGTTTTTCCCTCTTCTATTCTCAAGTAAGTGTTATAGTATATGTTTGTGTAATGATTTCATTAAGTGAGTATAGTATTCTCAAATTAGATTTTTTATTATGATCAATGGCATGTGGCTTTATTTTCAATATTTTATGTTAGTTCGAATTTGGTTGTTACTGTAGTTTTCTGTAACGTATATCGAAAAATACAAGCAAGTATTGAAGGTCAAACTCTTACCCGATAACATGATTGCTATATCGATTTAAAATAAGTAATGAATATATTCTGCAGTAGTGCTAGGTTTGTTTGTATCAAGGATATGATATGAAATCTAGCTAGGATTTATTAAAATAAATTATAGTATTATTTTAAATATGATATCGAAGTTATGCAAATAACTATGCTCTAGTTCAGCGGTTTTTAAAGCACTTTATGACCTTATTGGGTTAGCATGTACTTTCCATACATCATAATTTTTTGTTAGTTTCTCTATTAAAGGACAGTTGTTGTGTGATGTCAAGCATTTTACTATATTGGTCATTTGATGGTGGATCGTCGATTTTAGGTTTACTTCTTGAGAAGTATGGATCCAGCTTAGAATAGTAGTAAATCATGTTGTTACAATTTTTTTTATTTCAATCTTGTTCTAAGATATTCGATCCATGGATTGTCTTCTAAGGGTATCGATTTGTGGTATGTCTGCTAATTTTTTCAACCTACAGATTGTGCCCTTATCCTATCATTGTGTACATTTTAGTTTTAAGCATCTTCTCTTCTAAGGAGTAAGAACGTTCTCGAGAGAAACAAGCTCCTTATTTGTTTTCCTGATTGCTAAATTGTTGACTTGTAACATCCCTCTTTTACCCCTATTCTTAAGTAACCAAAAGTGTAACTGTGAACCAGTTCTTGGTGAGGAGCTGGTGAAGAGCTCAAGGGCAATGAAATTTGTAAGTATTTCTATTTACTTCCTAAATTTTATTTTTGGATTTGTAGACTTACGAAACTAAAGGGTGTGATGCAACTAAATGATGAGAGCAATGGAATCCACTAGGGGGAGAGGGTGAAGGCGAGTAATGCCTAGGGAATCTAATCAATTATGCCAATGCATCATTATAGTGCCTATGGATGCTAAAGGATAACGATTTGTCATTTCCCATTCATAAACATAAAACTTATAAATATGAATACGAGCTCATTATAAATCATTGGGTGACTACAAGACAACACCCTACTCACATGAGAAAACGAGTGGGTTATGCAATTATTAGTGTAGAGCGAGTTATCCTAATATTACGAACCTATTATACCTTATGAACGTATCATCAATGAATTACTATTAATATTATCAAGAGTGCATTACCATAGAGACAAATGTTACCATTCCTATATATATATATACTTATTAAATGTATTCCTAAATATATTTAAAGGAAATTTCCTTGAGCATACAAGTAAAGATTAAAAAAAAAAGACTAAATACATTTAATTGGATTGAGTATAAAGGAAAATCATTAATATTCTATATAGAGTGAGGTTATGACTAAAAGCACTTATTTCCTTATGAATAACATAAGACAAATGAATATTTGACGACTCTACAATTTGGAAACTCTGTAGAAAGGCGGCTCCGATTATCCAGAACGACCTTCGTTGGCTCCCCAGCAATGGAAAGCAGATATGCATCTGGCAAGATTCACTAAGCTCCTCATCTCCAACTAAAAATCCTCTCTTCGTTGATTTATAATTTTGGATGGAGCAACAAAATATCCTCACTTTGCATGATCTTTCTCTCTGGTCCAGCTCTAGCAGATGGCAAGGTTGGAAGACCTTTGAGATCCCTGAACATCTAGCCTTGGATTACTCCTCCCTGATTACCTCGCTTCAGGGCTGCAGCCTGATCCATTTAAGTCTCCCTGACTCCAGAACTTGGCGAAAGCAAGGTCACCACTCGGTCAAAGATGGATACTCCTTCCTCCTCAGCAATCAACACAAAGCAATGATTGAGAAAGGCATATGGAACAATGATGGCATCCCTAAAGTGAATTTTTTATGTTGGACTTTGGCCCGCAAAAAGATTCTAACTGCAGATAATTTGAGGAAAAGAGGCATCTCCGGTCCATCCATCTACATTCTATGTAAAAACTCGGAGGATACAATGGACCACCTATTTTTGGATTGCCCTTATGCTATGGAAGCCTGGAACTTTTACTTCCAAGAACTACAAGCCAACATCACTCTTCCTATCTCCTTAACTAACTTCTTTGCCTGCTAGAAAGACTACTACCCTGGATCTCTTTATCAGAAACCCGACTTGTCTAAGGCTTGGACTGCTCTACCCAAATTCATTTGTTGGAAAATTTGGAACACCAGGAATAAAGGGATTTTTGAAAATCAAACCCTTCCTCCCTTTCAAACCTCCATCTCAGCCAAAGCTTTGTGGGATGAAACCCTTCTCTCCAGAGGTCTAAACCACATTCATCAGGAACCCCTAAACGTTGATGAAAAACTCGGGGCCTTTGACTTTCTCCTTCCCCCAGGATCAAATCCTAGAGCTCTTGATCGAACCAAGCCTCACTCCACCGGATGGCAAATCAGAATCAACCCAGATGACTTTGAAGATTGGAAAAATCAACTTGGCAAGCACTCTCTTTTTTTTAATGGTGCCTCTAAAGGAAACCCTGGGTTGGTAGGCACGAGAGGGGTCATTTTTGACCCCGGGGGAAGCAGAATGAAAAACTATGCCTGGGGAATTGGAACTAAGACCAATAATGATGACGAATGGCTCACCTTACTTAAAGGTCTGGAAATCGCCATCAAGGCTAGGATAGAAGATCTAATAGCCATTGGGGACTCTCTTCTTATAGTCCGAGAAGCTTGCAATCTCACCAGGAAACGCTCCACTCCCTCAAGTAAGTACCACCACATTCTCAAATTTATCAACAGAGATTTCAACTCTCTCAATTTCCTCCATGTTCTCCCTTCCAATAATCACCATGTCGATGAAATGGCTAACAAAGGGGTGCTCCAAATTTTTGGTTTTTTATCCCAAGATGATGATATCCCTACTCCTTGTTGGATCCCCTGACCTTTCTCTCGCTTGGGGTGTCCCCTCCTCCTCACCCTGACCTCTTTCACTCGCCAACTTTGATCGCGAACACCCTAGTACCTACATGCAAACACTTGTCACAAAACACGAGGGCCGATGGAGGCATTTAATGCCATCACATGGCCTCTCCTCACCTAACCCCACTCACTCGCATGCTCCATTTTCCTCCTCCTTCAGACGCTTCCAGAATTGTTCATTGTTAGCTTCTGCCCTGAGTATGGATGCTCGCTCCACTACTTGTATTGCTCCCACCCTGGGCACCAACACTACTTTTTCTCCTCCACTGCTCACCTGCTCACTCTGTGATAAGCCCCTGCACTCTTCCTCTGGCATCTTTCCTCCTGAAGCAAAGCTCCTGGAGCCTTTACGCACCCTGCTCATTGACCTTTCATCGCTCAGCCTGTGTGAAGAAGAGATAGCAGCCCTTGAATCCTCGCCTCCTTCGACCCTATAAGGTTCAGCGGTTGAACTCATAGAAGCGTAGGTGTGCAAGATAAGAATTGAGGTGGCAGACATTAAGAAGAACATGACTAGAATTTTCACCCTTCTGCATTCTCTCAGCACTGAGATTAGGCATAACAATGACCTTATGAATGGACGAATTTCTTCCATGTCAGAAGCGGTGGACTACACAGTTAACAGTATCTCAAATGTGGACTCTAAGGTGGATGATAACTACAGGAACATCTAAGACGTAGAAGGAAAGGTGGACAGGCTCTGAGAAGATTTGGCCCGCTACATTCCAGGGTTCCTGGCTTCTACAGGCTCCATCTCCAACCCGGATGACTCCATGGAGAGCTCAGAACCTCCTCGACCACGTCAGAAATGACCTAGCTTGTCGGTTCTTCATTTTTACGGGTTATATATTCTCTTCCTGTTATAGTCTAGAAGAAGCTCTGGTTTAGTCTTTATAGGTTATTCAGCTTTAATGGATTCTATATCCAAATTTTGTAAAGTATTGCTTCTGCAAGTTTATCTTGGGACAATTTGTTAAGATTTACAGCTTTAGCTTTAGACCTATTAGAGTCAAGAAAAGAATTAGCAAAGCAGGCAAGGAAAACTTGAATGCTGGTCCCTCACAAAGGCAAACCAGAATCTCTATATCTGTAGTTTTTGAAAACTCTTTTTTAATATAAGCTCCATAACCATTCTGGTTAAAAATAAAAAACATAAAACAAATGAATATTACATATATAAATTGGAGATGTGTCTAAAATACTTTTAGACGGGAATTACCTTTAGCATAGAGGTTAAACATTATCGCATATATGATTTTAAATATGCATAAAAACATTAGAATGGGAATTCCCTTGGGATAGGTGAATGCAATTAATTTTATATATATATATATATAAATATTAAATATAAAGAAAGTTATATATATATATTTATTTATTTATTAAAGGAAAAAGGGGGAATTTTGGTGATTGTTTTGTTATCTTCTTAACCCAGAAGAGAATGGGATATGCTCAAAGCTATTTTGTGCTAAATTTTATTTAAGCGGATGTTTTGGGAATCCGTTGTGAAGTGGGGGGACAACCTCCATTACATTTTTAACCGTTTTTGTTTATTGTAGGGAACACATAGAGGACACGATCTTTCTAAGTGAGAGTCCTCATTATTATGATTTCTCATATGAAGAACTCCAATCAACGATCTATGATGTGTTATTGTGTTATGGCTTTGAAAGAAAAAAAAAGGCGGTCTCTTTTAGAGATGTCTAACCCTTTAAATTATATTGCATTCATTTTTTCTGTAAATAAAATTGAAATGTGCACATATGATACCTATGTTAAATTAGTGTAGATGCAATATGAATTGCATATTTATTGGCTTTAAATGTAATATGAATTGCATATTTATTGGTTGTAGATATGTTTGGAACTAAGGGTGATCTTTGTAGATTGACATTTGGTTTGTGTCTATTGAATTCAGTTGAAAGAAAGCAAGGGGGACAGTCTCTTAAAAAGAACAAACCCTATTATTTAATGTTTATTTGTTTTTTGTTGAGTGTGTTTAAAAGAAAAAAGGGTCTTCTTCTTATAAGAGCACTAACATCATTAATCTATATGTATTATATCTGAACCACATATGTTACATCTTGAGAAGTGATATTTATACTTGTTGTTGGTAGTTGAGCTTAATTCCATTACCTTAGTTGTGAATTGACAGATCAAGTAAACTTATTAAGAGGAGGTCATGGACTTAACATCTAAGTCAAATAACCTTTTGAAAGATTTCCCTTGTTCCTTAACCTTAGTGGATTTGTTGCTAGCTCAGGGGTGGCTTCTCGGTAGTAGAAATATACACTAGATAGAGAGTCAAATGGTTGGGAGGAAAGTTGTAGTCAAGCCTTCAATCGCTCGAGTCATCTTATTCAAATAAGTATTGGTGTAATGTTATTAAGTTTGTTATTACGATTCGATATAATGGTAGAAACGGAATTAGTATTATTCACATTGAATGGTGTTAATAGTTGTCTTTCATCATTATACATGTTGCATATTTTAGTCAATGGGTTATTATGAAATATTGTTGCCTTTCATCATTATACATAGTCAATGGGTTATTATGAAGTTAAATGCTTGGATCATAGGAAAGATATTACTGTATCTCAAAGTTATTTTTTTAATAGTTGTAATGATTCCTTCTAATCATGTCAATACTTATCAAGTATAATTGGCATTAATACTTAATCAATTAGTTACTAAGATGAATCCAAGAAGTTGCAATATTGTCATGATCACCATAAGTATTGACGATTTTAATGGTAGAAGCTCGAACTCATGAGAGAATCGCTGGCATTATATAATCGCTTTTATTTAGAAGGAACATTTTTATTAAAACGTGAGTTAAAAGATGTTGAATGTGTTACTTTAAAAAAATAAAGAGCTTGGTGTAGATAGCCAAATCTACATGAGAAAAGTAGACATTATAAATCATAGATGTGAGTAATTATATACTTCATGTTTACTGGAATTTGAATTTTAGAAGTCGATATGTTAAAGTTGAGATATTAGCATGAACTAATGAATGATGCATAGAACTTGTTAAATGAGAAAAATGTATTTTCAATAGAAATGTAATACTATGTTCTATGTGTTGGAGAACTAATAGAGGGAGACAGTAGATTTTATACTAGCGTGACATGTGGGATAACTGGGAGAGAAACATATTGTTTAAGCTTATGTTTATTCAAGTAGGTCTACCTTTGTAATAGTGCAAGTAGTTCCTCTTGATGGAGAAGTTAAAGCATAACAAATAGATAAATCTAGTATTTGTGACTTATTCAACGAAGTAGTTAGTTCTTTCATCTTAGCTATTAAAATAATTACGTATAATTAATTGCCATGACCTTCTACTATTGTCTTTACATAATGAAGGTTAAATTTTGGATACAAGCTAAGGTCTTCAGTGATAACATAGAGATATGTTTCTTTTGATTCGAGTTTAAACATTACATAATGAATCTCAAGTTAAATGGGTCTATATGCAAGTAATGAGAATGTTTAACTGTAATGAGTAATATTTAAAAAATTAACATATTTATTTGTTGGACAATGGAATGGAAAAAATTTATACCCCATTTCCTCAAAATAGTAATGACGATATTGGGTACGTTACATGATTGTGGTACATTTTCCCTGTTGTTATATTTTTCTTTTACTAAGGAGATGGGAGGTCTCTGTCAGAACTCTGCCTCGAGACTCGTAGGGCTGGAATTTGACGGGAAAAATGCCCGTCATGGACCATTTTGCCCATCAAATATAGCCTATATTTCATACTAACGGTTAGAAAAAATGAAAAAAACTGTAAAACGTCTATATTTAGTGTCAAAACCATAAAAAATGACGGATGAGATTTTTACGAAATTCCTGGGCTGTTCGGGAGATCCATCTCCATGCATGTCCATGTCAGAGGCAATGCGATCTAGTAGTGGTATTGTTCCCTATAGTTTAGGATGACATCTGTTTGTTTTTCTTTGTAATATTGGTTCTTGTGTCCCCTTAAAGATCTTGGTGTCCAAACCAACAACACTACCTTTACCTCCATAGTTGATAATGCTCCATCATTTATTGGACTGATATTTTTTTTATTGAACTTATATTTTATTCTTTAAACAGATAAAGGTTGGGTTAAATTTTGTGCTCACTTTTTTATCTATTTCAAACTAGTCCATTTCTCCAATGTTTCCTTACTTTGCAGCCCCTATGTTGCTTAGCATACCTATTTTTCCTGAGATCCACCTTTTAGAAATCCATCTTGGTGTTGGAGTTCTTGATAGACATTGAGATTGAACAGTGTCATAAGTATAAACGTTAACTGTTGTCGTAACTAACTACCTATGTCTAAGTGAGAGGTGTGAAGTCCCAGTTGATAGTTTTTTTTTTATGGTCTATAATTGTTGGTAGAATACCTTATATCTTATCCCGAGCATTTAGGTGACTTACTTTTCATGCTAAGCATATGGGTCAGTACCTTTGTAGTTTTTCATAATAGTTAAGTTAAGAGGAAGATCAATTATATTTATCAATTATATCCGCTGTGTGAGTTTCGTTAGACGTATTTTAATTTTGGAAAGAACTGCCCCTTTTTCTTTGTTTATAACTGAGCAAGACGATATAATCGAAGAAAACACTTTCTTATATTTTGAAAAGAAACCCAAAGTTATATTAGTGTTATTTATAATTATATATATTTTGTAAAAATATTGAACAAGGTTAGCGAGAATTTGTAAATATATATATATATATATGTATATGTATATGTATATATGTATATGTATGTATATATATATAACTTTATGTTGGGACCACATACTGGACATGCATATTTTCCCTTTGTTTGAATCCCTTCAATTTATGGAATAGTGTTAACATATAGATTGTGTATATTGGGGACTAAGGTTTCTCATTGGAGGATGGAGGGAAGATGGCTTGTAAGTCTGATCCACTAGGGATCTGCAGTCTGTAGGGGCCATCATCAAATCCCCCTATCAGAAGTGTTATAGGCGTGGATCCCAACGGGCTATACTATCATGCCACAGGGATATTATCTGGAGTACCATATGGTGGATGCCATGGATTATATGTCGGACCCTTTAGAAGGTTAATCCATTTTTTACCATACTATTGTAGTAAATCCATCGGGCATTGGATTAAACTATTCGACATCTGGGATTAGGACGACGGATAGAATGACAGCTGGGGAATGAAAACAATAGATGGGACCATCACTTTCTAGTTGATGTTCATACGAGGAGGTTGTTTCACTACTGCATGACTTGTTTACAGTTCGCCCACTTGCATCGGAGCTTGGGGGAACGTCGTTTACACTATTTGAACCACCTCAAAATATCGATCTGGGCTTCCCGCTGATGGTGGACTCGACCGTCACACATATAGCACCTCTGGAGGAAATATGGGAACAAAAATTTCCTTTCGAGCCGTAGTTGCTGGATTTTGGTTGGTCATTTGCTGAGTTTTTGGAACAACAGTCGCTTCCCCCGACATTGAGGAGGTAAACAATACTCAGATCCCTAAAGGATTCATTTCCTCATTCTTACAAGCTTCTGATCAACTAGGGTTTCAATCGACTTTGGGAAAAGGGTTTGGTCATAACTCACCAAAAAACCCTCAAAAAACTCCCAAGGGTTCCCTGCCGCGGAGGCCAAAAGGAAAATGTCTTAAAAATTCTAGAGAACCTCTAAATATCATCTGTGGAAAAAATGTTTTACTTGCAAATTCATTGGATATGGTAGAATCAACGATTGTAGGGTGTGCTAGAGGAAAATAACCCAGTATTGAAGGGCTGCAAAAATGGGTTACCACTCATTGGTTGACATTTCTGGAATACAAACCAAAGATTATGGTCCTTTCTCGGGGGTGGTTTGTATTCAAAATATGGAGTAGGGAGAATGTGGTTCTTGTCTTGTAGAAACATTGGATCCTTGGAAACTCCCCAATTCTATTCAAGAATTGGACTCCTATGTTTGATGCTGGCACTGAAAAATTCGATGTCATTTCGATCTGGGTAATGTTGTTGGGCTTACCTTATGAATTTTTGAATTGGGAGTCCTTCAGGGGCATCGGGAAAGCTCTTGGATCCTTTATTGATGCCAATATGTCTTTCACATAGACTAAGTGGATGTCGATGGCCATGATTCTTTTTTCTATAAACATCCGTGCTAGGCTGAGAGAGCAGTTAAATTTCATTTGGGGACTGGAAACATGCATACAAAGGTTAGAGTATGAAGGTGTTCCTTTCCGCTGCCTCCATTTCCACTGCTATGGAAACATGGAAAAACAATGTCGGCTCACCTTTAACAACAAAGAAGATGAATCTAGGAAAAGGATTGATGGAAGCGGACCAGGGGATGAAGAGGGCCTTCAAAAAGTGGGAAGGCTAAACAAACATATGAAGGAGGTTCACTCTAAAAAGGATTCCATAGCATTCCCAAAGGCACCCACCGAGATTCCAGCAACCTCCAATATTCAACATTTGGGGGATAACAATGAAGATAGACTTGAAGTGGAGCCGAAGCCTCAGACTATTGACACGGAATCTCTCTCCTCTCTAGGTAATATTGCTGCAAATAATACTCCTTTTCCCACTCTTGAATCTTCTTTTTGTTCTTTATATTTGGAAAAGGATGGTACAATCTCCCCACCCCCGCTCACTACTTGCCCCCTCATCCCCTTAGATACAAATATTTTTTCCATCATAGACCTCCCTTTGTCACCAGTTGACTCTTCCCCACCCGAGGTCCCTACTCTTTGGAAAACCCCCCATACTTCTCTGAAAATACACCCCCATTCATTTCCATTTAAGATCCAAGGACATTTCTGTCCTCTCGGTCCCACACTCCTTAGGCATTGGAATTGATTTGAATCCCTTGCTTGGAAAACCTATAAAAAGAAGATGGCGACCCACTCTCCTTTCTTTTGCATAGCAGAGATCTACACAAGACCTAGCCGACGGAAAACAAAAAACCATTTTAGGGATGCTTAGAGCAGCGAACGTCCAGATAGGGGTTACCTAATGAAAATCTTATCTCTAAACTGCAGGGGTTTGGCAAGTAAACCCAAAAAACTTTCCATAAAAAGGATGATCACTCTACATAAGTCGGACATCTTTATGTTACAATAAACGATGGGGTCAAAGGAAGATATCGTTTTTTTTCTCAAAGCAACTTTTCCTGTGTTTGATTCCACTGCTATAAATGCCAGGGGAGACTCTAGTGGACTCGCTATGGGTTGGAACACAAAATTGGTAAAATCCACAAATACTTGGGGCTTTGCCTCTGGGTTGGGAGTGGAATAATTTCATGTTGGTTTAAATTTGTTTTTCACAGTCCTAAACATTTATGTTCCATACTTGGAGAGAGCAACTTTCTGAAATTCTCTTAGAAAACAATCTTTACTATCTTCTGAAAATTTGATCCTTGGAGGTGACCTGAACTTCACCCTTGGATCCCATGAAATCTGGGGACCATCAGCTAGCAGGGATCCCCTTGCAGGTTTCTTTTATTTGTTGATAAAAGACACTCATCTCATAGATGTCAACCCCACCAAATTGAAACCTACTTGGACTAATCAGAGAAATGGTGAGGGGAGAATTACAAAAAGATTGGATGGTTTTCTTATGGTAGAAAAACTGGGAGGACAAAATCTATGTTTCAGACAGTGGGTTGAATCTGGAGGTGACTCTAATCACTCTCCTATTTTCCTCGAAATTTTGGGAAACACTGCAAAACCTCCAAGCCCTTTTAAATTATGTGATGCATGGCTAAAATAGGTAGAAGTTACAAAAATCATCAATGATTCCTAGATCCCCTACCAACTTGATGAGGGAAACTTTGCAACTCCCCATTTTGTAAAGAATATCACTAGAGTAAAAAATTTGATAAAAGAGTGAGCTTTCAAAAAAAAACAAAGGGATGAAGAGGAATTACTTCAGATTGAAGGGAAAATGAACTCTTTGCAAGACTCGGAAGGAGGAGGCTTCCTTACTCATGATACAACTGAAAAGTTAAAAACCTTGGAAGGATGCCAATGAAAGATACTAATCGAACATGATGAAGTATGGAGATTAAAAAGTAGGGCCATCTGGATGAAATGTGGGGATGAAAACATAAAATTATTCTAGGAATATGCAAAAGGAAGGAAATCACAAAATATCATATGGGAGTTAAAAGATGAAAACAATGCGGCCATCACATCCTTTAAAGACCTAGATACTTTGGGCACCTTACATTTCAAAGATCTCTTCTTGAAAAACAGAAGAGCTAGTATAGCGGAAGTCATTAGACTCTCATAATTTTTCCCGGGATATATAACTCAAGAAGACAATTAGGAACTCATGGATGAGGTCTCTGAGGAAGAACTCAAAGAAACCTTGCACATCTTTCAAAAAGAAAAAAGTCTTGGGCATGATGGATGGACCATTGGATTCTTTTTAGCACATTTTGAAGTCATTTGAAGCGACCTACTACACCTTGAGGAGGAATCAAGGAAAGGGGGAATTGTGCATCTGCCCCTAAATGCCACTTTTATTGCTTTGATTCCAAAATATTATAATCCTGAAATGATGAATGATTATCATCCAGTCTCTCTCTACAACATCACTTACAAGGTTGTGGCAAAGAACATGGCGAAAAGGATAAAAGGTGTCCTCTCAAAACTTATTTCTAAGGAACAATTTGGATTTTTGGAAGGAAGACAGATTCATGAGGCTATTGGAGTTTCATAGGAAGGATTACACTCACAAAAAATAAAAGGAATAAAGAAGCAGTTATTAAAATTGATCTCTCACAGGCCTTTGATAGTGTTAACGAGCTTTACCTAAGGTTGCTCATGACACATATGGGTTTTGACTATGCCTTCATCAAATGGACAATGAGATACATCACTACAACCTCCTTTGTTGTTTTAATCAATGGATCCCCAACACTTTTTTTCTGTGCTGAAAGAGGTCTTCGCCAGGGATGCCCACTATCGCCCCTCCTTTTCCTTCTAGTGTCCGAAGGGATTCATAGGGCATTATTGGATGCAAAACGACATGAATATTTCAAAGGTATTCACATAACCAACACTCCTATCCTCACACATATACTCTTTGAAGATGACATCCTCCTCTTCTGTGATGGCACAGAAAGGGATGCAAAATAACTGGATAACATTCTGAAATTGTTTCAAGTAGCAACGAGGATGGTTATAAATGAACTGAAATCAACCCTCACTCTCTATCGACTAAACGAGGAGGAACAACAAAGTTATGCAACACTCCTCCCCTTTGAAATCATAAACTTGGATGCAATTCTCAAATATCAGGGCTTCCATTTAAAGTTCAATGGATACAAAAAATGTGATTGGAATTGGATTCTAGCAAAATTGGAAAAAATATTAATGAATTGGAGCCATCGATGGCTATCTAGAGCTGAAATATTAGTTCTTATAAAATTTGTTTTGGAGGCCATTCTGGTATACTGAATGTCATTGGATTGGATCCCAAAAGGAACATTGGAAAATCCAGGAAACTTTGCTTTCATTTTTGTGGTCTGGAAACTGTTACTCTTTTGTTGCTCTGTGGGTCAATTGGGAAATTCTTGCACAGCCAAAATCCTTGGGAGGTTGGGGTTTGAAACATGTTCACCTCTTTGCAAAATCCCTTGTAGCAAAGGCTGGATGGAGGATCCTCTCATCATAAAATATTTGGATGGAAGTGGTAAATAATAAGTACATTGCCCCTGACTCTCTCATACAATGGATAATAAAACCCACAAAGTCACATGTGGGAATCTCTGTTATTTGGAAAGCAGTTCTAACGTCTCTTCCACTTATTGAATAGGGGCTCGCGTGGAAGGTTGGAAATGGATCCCAGATCTGTATTGGAACTGAATGGTGGGTTAGATGTCAAAATAAACATCTCCTTCCCAACCCACTCATTCAGAATCTCCAACGACAGGGCATTTTCCATCTAAATCAAATTGTGGACTATCAACAAACAAATTTGTGGCAATAGGGTTGGCTGGGAACATATGAACTTGGCATACTGACAAACTTACACAATAACTGGAGTAATTTTATCATAACCATTAGCAGCTCACATGTCATAATTAATGACTCCCTAGATGAGCTTATTTGGTCACCGGCTTCAAATTGAAAATACACCCCAAAGTTGGGATACAATCTGTTAGCGGAACAAAATCAACAAAAGAAAAAAAGTTGTGGTGGAAAAATATATGGAAGGCCCACTGTCCATCAAAAGGAAAAATATTCATGTGGTGCCTCTTGGCAAATCATATTCCGACCTGGGATCGTATGAGGAAAAAAAATATAGTTGGCCTGGGATGGTGCGTTCTCTACAAACAAAGTGAGGAAACAAACTCTCATCTTTTCTTAACATGCCCCTTCATGGTAAGCATATGGACTTAACTGAAAACTCAACATCTCCCTTCCATGAAGTGGACTAGAGACTCTATAGAAGATGCTTGGAAATCATGAACTAAAGCACATGACACAGCTTACACACACTCTCTACCTCTATTTGCGAATTGGGGAATTTGTCTTTCCATAAACCGAATGATCTTCCTGGGGAAGAAAACCACCCTTTCTCTCACATCACACCACAACTGCTCTATTCTCTCATACTTCCCACAGGAAAAAAACCAATCTATCCCTCGTACTATAGTGGTGGAAGACATAAACCCTCAAAAAACTTGGAATTTCTTTGATGGGGCCTCACAAAACGAAATATGTGGAGGAGGTGCTATTCTTCACTTATCAGAAAACCATTTCTTCAAGCTTCAAATGGGTCTTGGGCATGGATCAAACAATTATGCTTAAATTTTTGTATTAAAACTACTAATCATATTTCCAAGAGAAAGACAGTGCTCCCATCTACAAATTTTTGGAGACTCAATGATCATCATAAACTGGATAAATCAAGTACAAAGATGCCACAATATTCTATTAAACCAATTGTTGCTCAAAACAATTTGGTTGTTAGAGGATTTTGACACTTTCTCTTGTCATCCTGTATACAAGGAAAGAAACAGAGAGGTCGGGATTGAATATAAATATGGGATAATGGAAAATCACGGAACACCTAAACGATACTTTCCATGAATTTTATCACAGACCCTTCATAGAATGGATGGCACAACAAAACACTTGAAAATTGTTGTCTATTCAAAATGATATTTTTTTTAATCATTCTGATGTATATATTTAAAGGGTATTGAGATCTCGCTAGAGAACTCGCTTATTTTTATGTATTAGATCTTCTCATAAAAAAATTTACTCTTGGATCTTTCGGGATACCAAAAGCTGAAAAATCTTACACTAGAAAGGGCTCACAGAAGCCTTTCAACAATATGTAATTTGATTTTTACTAATGAAATTATGCTTTTTTCCTTGGAAAAAGAAGATAACTTTATGGTGAGGAAGCCTAGATTTTGATGTTGTGTTAAAGTTATATATATATATATATATATATATATATATATATATATATATATATTTATATTTATATTTATATTTATATTGGAAGTATATTATAAAATATTAGCATATGATTTGGATTTGAGATTGTCTCATTTTTTATGTTTAGAAATGGTGTATATGTTGTGTACTTATAATGTATGGAAAAGGTTGTAATGTGATTGGATTATGTATATATGTACATGAAGGAACCTCTCCATCCCATGCAATTATATTAAATCATAACAAAAAATAATTATGTGAACGGAGTTGTCCATTTTATATAGAATTTTGAAAAGAATAATTGATAGGTTTAATTATTAGGGAAAATTAGGTGTAAAGTATAAAATTATAGATATTTTTGTTAAAGGAATTTGTCAATGATACATTATAATTCTTTTTTTCTTATTTTTTTTTATGTATTTTCGGGTACGTTACATTTGGTTATGTAACAACTTGAGGGAGAAAACCCCAGCAAAACCTTCATTGGTATATTGATAGATAGCAAAGAATGTCTTTTACATCAAACACCCTCGGTCTGCAGTTATAGAGCAAGGGAAATATAAAGAAGAGAGACTCAGAATAAAATCTTGCACAAAGAGAAGAACATTGCCTTCAAGAGAGAAGAGAATTTGCTTCACATTGAATTCACCAATCCTAGATAACATATTTATATTTTCTTCACATGCATCGGCTTCTATTTTTATGTGCTTAATTTAGGATAAACTCGCCCTCCATCTAGATGCATCAATCTTGCATGAAGAAGTGCACCCCACTTCTCATGCAATGCATTAACTCATTGAGCTGATTCTTAGGATGAACTTGCCCCTTAACTGAAAGTTTGCCCACTTATTTAGGTGGCTAACTTAAGTGTCATCATTCAAGTGTTGCAACTCAAGTGTCATCTTTTAGTTTAACATAAGTGTCTTCATTTAGTTTAACATACGCGTTGTCATGCAATAACGCTTAGTTAACTAGATCTTATTTGTTACAACTTAGTTAACTCCCTGAATTGATTCTTTCTTGTTAACATCACTATAGTTATCAATTCGAGTTCTCCTTTAATTTACTGAATTCTTCACTAAAGTTTAACAATTTGAATTTCTCTTTTAATTAATTCTTTTATGTGAAATTTGATTATCTTTATCTCTTGTCTTATTTGCATGGTCCACATGCGACATCTTAATTATCATATCACATATACTAAGGATATTTTCCCAATGATGTGATCATATTGTTCTACTAATGTTCCAATTGGTCATATGTTCAAGTAAAAATATAGAGGTGGCTAGTCTCTAGAGGAGACTTAATAGCTCAACCATGGTTAGAAGTACATCACACACCATACATGCAAAGCATCACCTCAACACATGATGCATCGGCTCAACACATGAGGATATATATTGACACAAAATACCTTATCCTTGACTAGAAAGACTGTACATAATCATCACTTTGACATACAAAGCACTTGCCTCAACACATGAAGCTTAACCATTCTTGAGTTCAACTCAAGATTCTTATCCAAGATTCCTGAGTATAACTCATGCTCCTATAGAGCACTACCTCGACACATGAGACTCAATATTGACACATAATATTGACCTAGAGAATTAATCATGATGTTGTAACTTTAGCACTTCCTCTCAGCGATGGAGGCATTCTTTACCATGCCAAGCTTGTATCGGAAGTACCTATACTTGGTCATAAACAGAGGCTTAGTCAACATATTTGCAATCTGATCACCAATAGCAATGTATTGAAGTCTTATGGCACCTCTCTAGACAATGTATTTGATGTTGTAATACTTCATCTCAATGTGTTTCGATTTGTCATGAAAAATAGGGTTTCCTTAGAGCTTTATGGAACTCTCATTGTCAAAGCGAATTATAGTAGAATCAAGCTTCTCAGCGAACAACCCATCAAGTAGCATCCTAATCCACACAACTTCTCGGCAGGTGATACTAGTTGCAATATACCATGTTTCTATAGTAATCTGTGATATGGAGCCCTGCTTCCACCTAGACCAAGAGATCATAGTTGATCCCTAGCTAAAAAAAATTCTAGATGTACTCTTTCAGTCCACATAACTACCACCCCAGTCGGGTATCTAAGCACATGCTTGGCATCAACCCAATGTCTATTCCTTGGCTCAGACATGAACTGACTCAAAATACTCACTGCATAAACAATTAGAAGCATATATGAGTCCATAAGCAATATTACCTTGAAGGTATCTAAGCACATGCTTGGAAGCAACCCAATGTCTATGTCTTGGATCATACATTAACTGACTCAAAATACTCAATACATAACATATGTTTGGTCTACTATGTATCAAATAAATCAAGGAATGAACGATCTGTCTATACATGGTAGTATCCACTAGATCCAATCCAGAATATGTCTCATGTAACTTATTTAGTTTGGACACCATTGGAGTAAACATGGACTTATAATACATCATACCAATTGTCTGCAACACGTCAATTGTAGAATTCCCTTCAGAGAGAAAGATACCATCTTTCCTTTGCCAAACTTCTAGACCAAGAAAATAGTGCATAAGACCTAAGTCTTTCATTTTGAACTCAGAAGAGAGATCCCTCTTGAACTGAGCTATCTATTTCTCCTCTCTTGTAAGGAACAAGTCATCAACATAGAGAACCAAGATCAATCGTTGGTTCTTCACAACCTTGAAGTACAGGTTTGGGTCAGCTTCTCTTTCGGAGAATCCTAAGCTCATAAGATAGCTGTCAATCCTTGAATACCAAGCCCTCGGGGCCGACTTAATCCCATACAAGGATTTATTAAGTTTTCATACATGGGACTCCTTCCCATGAAATACAAGCCCATCCGTTGTCATATGTAAACCTCTTCCTCAACCTCACCATTGAGGAAGGCAGTCTTCATATCAATCTTGTGAAGTTTCCAACCCAACACTAAAGCAAGGGAAATTATTGCTTGGATAATAGAGTACATTGCCACAAGAGCGAATGTCTCATCATAGTCTATCCATTCTTTTTGTGAGAAGCCATAGGCCACAAATCTTGCTTTGTACTTTTCAATACTTCCATCAACTACATGATTGATTTTATAAAGCCACTTGGAAGTTACTATTGACTTCTCATCGGGTTTAGGAACCACTTCCCACACATCATTATTTATGAGAGATTTGTGTTCTTATACCATGGCATCTTTCCATACTTGCTGCTTAGAGGCTTCCCCATCGGTAGAGGGTTATAAATCATCGATGTGACTCATCTATGCTACAGATCTTGAAAATATTTCAGGTCTCTTTTTCTCTATGGACGAACTTGGAGGTGCTACATTCTTTTATGCCTCTTGTAGATTGTCTCTACACCATGCAAATATCCTCTTAGAAGGGGGTTCGTTAAGTGATATTTCTATCAGATATTCTGGTTCTTCAGGATCAAGCCGATCTACTGACTCTTCTAGATTCTCCATCTAAGCATCTAAAAGGGGAGAATCCAAAACTAGATTCTCCATCATTGGAGTATCATGCTCCTCAATGTATGAATCACACTCAATTTCTTTGCAATGATTGAAGGAAACCTCTTCATGAAATGTTACATCTCTACTGAATTCAATGTTTCTTTTTCCTAGAACATAGTTTTCATAGGATTTGGAGGATTCACTACATCCAACAAATGTTCTTTTCTTTTTGGACGGCTTCATATTTCTCCTTTTATCATTTGGTATGTGAATGTAACATGACATCTGAAAATGTTCAGGTGTCCAACATCTGGTTTTTCACTAGTGAAAACCTGTTGAGGGGTCTTTTCTCCAAAGATAGCATTAGGGCTTCTGTTCTAAATATAAATGGCAGTGCTAGAGGATTCTTCCCATAAGGAGGTGGGGAGATCCTAGTCACACATCATCGCTTTTGCAGCCTCACATATTGTTCTCTTATTTCTTTGAGCAACCTCATTTTGCTGGGGTTGTAGGCTATAGTCACTTGTGTTTTTATTCCTGCATATCGATAGAATTCATTGAATTCATGTGACTCAAACTCTCCTCCATTATCATATCTCAGAGCATGAATGTGCTTTCCATTCTGATTCTCAACTAGTGCTGTAAACTCTTGAAACTTGTTGAAAGTTTCACTTTTTTCTTTCAGAAAATAAATCCATGACTTGTGAGAGAACTCATCTATGAAAATCACGTAATACAAATAACCACTCAAGGAGGGTGCAGAAATAGGACCACATAAATCAGAATGAATCAAGTCAAGGATCCCTTTGGATATTTTGGTATTACTTGGAAAACTCTTCTTAATGTTCTTTTCAAGAGTGCAACCTCTACAAATACTACAAAAATCATATTTAAGTATGGGCATACCTTTCACCATTTTCTGCAATCCAGGTAGAACTTTGAAATGGAGATGACCAAGCCTTCTATGTCACATCTCACATAGACTGACTGTGTCATGGCTCATGTCTTGAATTATTTTTACAAGAACTTGGTAGAGACCTCCCTCTCTAACTCCAATCGCTAATGTAGAATTCAAGTCTTCATTCTTAGTCCATAGGAGCGCTTTGTTGTCCATAAAAATAAATCTGAATCCTTTTTCTTCTAGAACTGAAACAGAAAGGAGTTTCTTCTTCAATCTGGGGACAAACATAATTTCATCCACATGCAGTACATCTCCTAAATCCAAGTGAAAGGAAGTGGATCCAATACCTTGGATTGAATTGGTCGTATTATCTCCAAGCCCCACCTTACAAGAAAACTTATTTTCCCTTAGATTTGTGATACTACGTACTCCTATATCTAGTGATGTGCTTGGATGCGCCACTATCTACTAGCCATGTCTAAGAACTAGTGCCAATGGATCTAGAAAGGGCTGAGACAATATAGTACTCCTTCCTTGTCTCTTGATCATCGGATGAATTATTTCTTGTAGGTTCATCTTCTGTAGCAATAGAAGAATAAAACCGACCCTTGAACTTTCCTCTTTTCTTTGCACGACATTCTCTTGCATAATGTCCATTCTTATTGCAATTAAAACATTTAACTTTAGACTTATCAAAGTTCTTGAAATAATTCTCCTTTTGATGAGAGAATTTCTTGCGATATTTCTTACCTCTCTTCATCTATGCCACAAGAGCAAGGTTCTCTTCTTTGGAGGAAATATACTTGCTCTAGATTTTCCCTTCTTCTTGCAGGCAGTAATGCCACAGTCTCTCAAATTTAGGTTGCACTTCTCGACCATTTACTATAGCCAATAATGTCTCCCATGAATATGGAATTTGATCTCTTACTTGAGAGATATTCGTGAAGAAGGAACCACAACTTCGTACTTTTCCATCTTCAGATTTTGAAGCTTGCCCTTCAATGCTCTCTTTTGACTAGGCACCTTCTTTTCATAAATATTTGTCAAAGTAATGAAGCATTCCTTTGCGTTCTTCGATGGAGTAATCACAGACATCAAGTTGTATTTCACAGAATCATAAATGATTCTATTTTCTTTGACTTGATTCTTCTTGAAGGTAATGTGCCTTGCATTAAAAGTAGGATCTTCAATAACACGGGATACATATCCATATAAATCATGCTCTTCCAAGATATTCGGGATCATGGCCTTCCAATTATTGATGTTCAAAGTTCCTTCAAGATGGTCTTCAGGTCTTACTAAGATTGAAGCCATAATTCTTCAAGTACTGTGCACAATCAGGATCTACGAAGGATCAAGATTGATTGCTAAACTTAGCTCTTTCATGCCCTGGCCTCTTATACCATGTTAATTTTTTATCTTTAATTCAAAGTTGCAATAATACTTGAAATCAAATAACAATCATACACATAAGAAATCAAATTCGACACATGAATTTACCCTGGGGAGACCCTCTATGACTTCAGCAAGAAAATCCGAACAAAACCTTCCTTCATATATTGATATATAGTAGAGAATGTATTTTACATCAAGCACCCCCAATGCAATTATAGAGCAAGAGAAAGATAAATAAGAGAGACTCGGAATAATATCCTGCGGAAAGAGAAGCACATTTCCTTCAAGAGAGAAGATAATTGACTTCACATTGAACTCACCAATCCTAGCAAATATATTTATATATTCTTCACATGCATTGACTTCTATTTTTATCTTCTTACTTAAAGATGAAATTGCCCTCCATCTAGATGCATCAATCTTGCATGAAGAAGTGTGCCCCACTTCTTAATCAGTGCATTAACTCATTGAACTAATTCTTAGGATGAACTCGCCACTTAACTGAAATCTTTCCCACTTATTTAGGTGGCTAACTTATGTGTTTTCATGCAAGTGTCGCAACCCAAGTGTCATCTTTTAGTTTAACATAAGTGTTTCCTTTTATTTTAACATAAGTTTTGTCATGCAATAACACTTAGTTAACTAGATCTTCTTTTTCATCACTTAGTTAACTCTCTTAACTAATTATTTCTCATTAACATCACTATAATGATCAATTCAAATTCTCCTTTGATTTACTGAAGTTTAACAATTTGAATTTCTCTCTTAATTAATTATTTTATGTGCAATTTGAATTCTTTCATATCTTATCACATCTTATCTTTATCTATTGTCTTATCTGCATGGTCCACATGTGCCAACTTAATTATCGTATCAAATATACTAAGTATATTTTCCCAATGATGTGATCATATTGTTCTACTATCGTTCCAAGTGGTTATAACAAGTTATATAACTTGATGAGAACCCCGGTGTTGTTCTCCTCTTTTTGGTGGTCAATTTTAGTAGCTATTTTTACCTCCACTTCAGAAAGAGTGTATACTGGTAGCACCAATTTTCATTTTGAGCCATTTTTTTTTGCGACTTTGAAACTTCTTGGTCATGAAAAAACTATAATTTCTATTTGAAAATGTGTTTTTTAAAAATTTACAAAAAAGTGTGCATTTAGTAGCTAGTTATATTGAGAAATATATACATTTTCCATTTTTGTTTTAACTTTTCTCTTAAATAAATCATTTTATAGGAAAATTTATAAACAAACTAAAAAAAAAATTCAAATATTTGTTTATGCATTTTAAGCTTTTCTATGTATATAACTAAAGAAATTTAAATTGAAAAACAAAACAAAACAAAACAAAAAAACTTAAAAACAAAATAAGTAATTAAATAAAAACAAAATAAAAAAACTTTAAAAAGAACAAAATCTAAAATCTAAACTTAATTTGAAAAAAAATAATTCTAAACTATAAAAAAAATTTAAATTAAAAATTTATATATATAAAAAAATATTTCAAAACAAAAAAAATAACAAATAAAAATTCTAAACTATATACAAAATTTTAATTAAAAAAACAAACCAAACCCCCTATCTCCCTACCCCTCTCCCCTTTTGCATGCTACCCTACCTCCTCTCCCGTCTCCTCCCCCTTGCCTCTACCCTCCCCTCCCTCCCCCTCCCCCCTCTCATCCCCTTCGTCGCCCCCATCTCCCTCTCGCCGCTCGCACCCTACTCAAACAACCCCTCTCATGGGGTGGCATGATTCTCGGAACTGTGTTGCTGCAAGGAGGCGATGCTTGGGCAAAAGAAGGAGTGGTAGCACTCCTTCTTCTGCCCAAGCGTCGCCTCTTTGCGATGATGTAGTTCTGAGAATCATGCCACCCCATGAGAGGGGATGGATGGGAAGGGAGTGGGTGGCAGGGAGGGGGATGGGGATAGGGGAGGGGGGAGAGGGGGGAGGGGGAGAGGACAAAGAGGGGAGGGGGAAGGAGGACAAAAGGGAGGGGAGGAGAGGGGATAGGGAGATAGGGGCGACAGGGGGGGGGGAGCGGGGAGGGGAGCGGGTGGGATTGTATAGGGGTAGTAGGGAGGTTGGGGGGTTTGTTTTTTTTAATTTAATTTTTTATATAGTTTAAAATTTTGATTTTTTTTTAAATAATTTTTTTGATATAGTTTTTTTTTAATTTAAAATTTCTTATAGTTTAAGATTTTTTTATTATTTTAAATTTGAATTATTTTAATTTTTTTTTAATTGAGTATTTTGAGTAGTTTTTTTTCAAATTTTTTATTACATTTTCTTTTAAATTTAAAAAAAAAAATTTTAATTTAAAATAATTTTAGAAAAAAAATGAATTGATTTAAAACAAAAATTATTCAAACATGTTCAAGATTTTTAAGTTTTTTTAAATGTTAATTTTTGTTAGTAAATTTGTAATTTTTTAAAATTTGTCTCTTTTTTTTTTTTTACAATTTTTTTAATACATTTATTGTTTTATAAATTTTCTATTAAGGTTGTATTTATTTTTTGAAGTTTTAAAATAAATTTTCCAGTTTTGAATTTTCACATTTTTTTTTAATTCCAGGAGGTCCACTTTTCAATCTGAGGGTCGATTGAGGGTTTCGATTACAATGATATCACCCATGGTTCATTTTGACTTTTTTTTTTGGGTGTTTTTTATGTAAAAATCATAATTTTTATGGCTAGAGTTCTCGTTTGTTACATATAGTTCTCATTTTAGAGTATACTGCATTTCCTCTTTCTCCCTTGTGCATCTAAATATCATAACTTCTACATTTTATGGTTTAATATATGGTTTTGTTATGAATAATATCATAAATTCTTTTATATTATATGAAAAGAGGGGTGAAATAATTTCTTGAATAATTTGTGTTTAACTCAGTGCTAGATTTATGTAGTGTTACTAAATTATTTAATAAATACAATTTTAAATTATGATACAATGATATAATAATTTCATTTGTTGAAAAAGTGTACTACCGGTAGCATTAGTTTTCAATTTAGGGCTTGATTTTAAGGTTTTTGTGAACAACAATAAGGATTGTTTTGGTCCATGTCTATATTTTTAACCACAAAAAAAATGGTGCTACTGGTAGCACCACTTTTTGATTTGTTTTTTTGGGGGTGTTTTTTTATGCAAAAATATGAGTTTTTATGGCTAGAGTTCTCATTTTGAGTATAAAATTATCGTCGAGTTGTATAACTTTTTTTATATATGATGAAGTAATTCACTCTAGAGGTGGTCAGTCTCTAGAGGAGACTTAATAGCTAAACCATGGTTAGTAGTACATCACACATCATACGTGATTTGACATGCAAAGCATCACCTCCACACATGAGGCACCACCTCAACACATGAGGATCTGTCTTGACACACAAGACCTTAGCCTTGACTAGAAATACTATACAACATCATCACGTTGACATACAAATCACTTGCCTCAACACATGAAGCTTAACCATTTCCGAGTCCAGCTCAATATTCTTCTCCAAATTTCTTGATTCCAACTCAGACTCCTATAAGGCACTACCTTGACACAATTGGTTCAATCCTAACACACAAGATTGACCTGGAGAATGACTCATGATGTTGTCACTTTAACATACTATGTACATCACTCTAGGCATCATATTCTATATAGGATGGTACATCACCCCACCCTCAATGAATGTGGTTCATCATTCCTAGAACTCACTCATATCCAATTAAAGGCGAATTATGGCTTGGGATCGTTCTTGTTTCTCTAGTATCTTTCTACTTCACTCATATCCTTGTGCGTGGATGGAAATATTTTGTCTGAGGCTCTAATAAATTGGAAGAACATTTGTCATCTTTCCTCCAATTATTTCCATCCCATCTATCCTTCAACTATTGTTAATCTGGTTTTGAAAGGGTGTTTTGTGGTCTCTGGTGGAAGAATGAAGCCTGATATCACCCACAAATTCAGAATTGATTGGCCATGGCATCTCCAAGTTTCAATGCTCAAGTTTCCCCTAGACATAGATTTATTCCATGCTCTATTTTTTATTTCATGTTTATGTGTTTCCTAATCTAGTTGTTAATCTAACCGTTTAGGACGCGCTTAAGAAATATTGTTGCATTAGTCTATCTAATCCTAGGAATGGTTCTCCCTCATGAGACTTTTCTTTGTCGTTTGTGCCTCTAGTTTGATAATGATATGGTTTCTGGTTATGTTGAGGTTAAATTCTATGATTTTGGTACATTGTTGGTTCACTTATTGCCCTTGGTCCATCGTAGTCGTACCATCCTTGATGACCTTTCTCACTCAACTGCCTCCCCTCTTGGAAAATGGTCTTCCTCATTTCAAGACTCCATTTGCATCTATGGAATTAACCCTCCTTGTCAAATTGATAATTTTTATAGTCTTTAGATACTCTTTTTTGTTTTCAACAAGGCCCACACCTAAGCTAACGAGATCAACAATGTACTCAAGAAACATTGGAACCAACAACCTTCTAAATCCAAATGCATTCTCTATCTCCAGGTCACTAAAAAAGAAAAGGAAAGTAGTCCTAGCAAACCAAGTTTAAGGCTCATAATATCAAATGCACAAATGGAGTTTTTACGATAGTTATGGAAGAATTCTTGTAAAAATCTTTTCATGCATTGATAATTCTATGTAAAATTGTTTTAGTCCTTGAAAAATTTTGTAAGTTGTTTACTAGTTGTATAGTGGATCAATGTACGAAAATCTTAAATAGAAAACAACTGGATAGTATTATTGTGGGTAACATGAAAATTCAAGACGTATGGACAACCTGTAATAAATTTTGTAATCATTTGTATAAGAAGGTTGTCTAGTCTAGTTGAATCTCTTCGCATTTAAAGTAATACAAATATCCTTATGTGTTAAAAAAATATCATCCATGGATTGGAAGGAGCATGACTAATCACATAATCAATAATCATATTAAAATTTGGTTTAAGGTTAACCATTAAAGGATAGAAATAATTATGTTTTGGATGACTTGTTATAAAATATAATATAATACATGTATCAGTTTAAAACTTATTTACAATTTTTATTTCGACAACTTGCAACATCCAAAGGCATTTATATGGTATATGACTTCTTTTTAGCTGGGAAAATATTATATTAAATAATAATTATATTATTATTTTTAAATATATATATTTTTATTTAATAATAATAATATCTATGTTGAAATGTTTTGAATGAAGATAAGTGTGAGATGTATTTTATTAATATGCTGCACTTTAAATATAATGAAATATGGTTTTTAGTTTTATTTTCCAAGAGGTTTTTTTTTACTCCTTTATGAATTAATATTCACATAAGACTCCCCACTTGAATAGTAATGATAATACAATATATTTTACCAAACCCTTAAGGATTAGTTTTTCCATATTTTTCTCTTTATTTCAAAGGGTTGTTTGTGAGTTCAAGAATCTTTCTATAAGACAACTGAAATATGGAAGTAGAGATATGTCGATGGCTAATGACCACAAAATGATATCTAGATGGTGGTTTTGTATGACCACAAACCAAATTCTAGATAGCGGTTTTTTTTACCACAAACCAAATGTTAGATGGTGGTTTAGGATGACCACAAACCAATAGATAGCAAACGTTGATGTCTTCCACTAAATGGTGGTTTTGGATGACCACAAACCAAAAGCTAAGTGACTGTGTAGGATGACCACAAATCAAATGGATGCTCTAGAACATGGTTCTAACTTTATCTCATGTATATAGATCTGACTCTCTCTCTAGCTTGAGGCTAGGGCTACTTCCTTTGGTTTTGGCTATGGATCGAGCTCACTTGTTCTCATAGTGCATAAGTCTATTGATAAGGATTTAAAACTTCAAGCTCGACTGTTCTTATACAACCTAGTAATATTCAAGAATTCAATAGCATAGCCCAACAACCGTCTAGGGTTACTTTTAGGGTTTTTTTTGCATGCATCAACTCTTGATTAGGGGTAAGGTTCTGGTCCTTCTAGAATTTTCTTGAAGTTCCAAATGGAACTAGTTCCACATGTGTGAAAAAATGAGAGCTGATGTGGAATCCACTTGGTACCATGCTGGTCAATTGGATAGGTCAACTTGCAAGATGCATAACTTCTTCATACAGATTGTGTATGAAATGATTTTTGGACCGTTGGCAAGATACCAATGTGTAGAACATGGAATCTTTGTATAAATAAAGGTTTGTTAAAAGAAGTGTCATTTAAACACTTAAAATGGCATCAAAATTTTTTAGATGGTTTTCGACCCCAAATCTAAAAGGGAGACTTGCCCCTAAAGTAAGCCCTACAAGCCAATTCATACAATCTCCTAACCTTAAAAACTTCAAATAAATGAAAAATTATATATTAATCAATTTCAAATCATGAATAATAATACAATATACTTAGCCATAACATTAAAGATTAAGTTACAATATCTATATATAAAAAAATATAAAATTTATCTACAGTATTCAAATTTTTTATATTAAAAATATAAAATATGAAAGATACCTTATTTATAAATAAATATAGACACTAAAGATTAATAATAAAATATACTTTGCCATAACATTAAAGATTAAGTTACAAGATCTATATATAAAAAAATATAAAATTTATCCACAGTATTCAAATTTTTTATATTAAAAATATAAAATATGAAAGATACCTTATTTATAAATAAATATAGACACTATTATAAAATGTGATATAGTTTTTCTATATTTTTATAAAGAGAGAAAAAAAAACTTTTTAAAATATGAGAAATGTCTCCCAACATGTCAACTCTTCAAAATTGAACGACACATTAAACTCTCTAATTATATGTAAAATACAAAATATTTATCATCATAAAGAGCTCCACGACACAATATAAAATATTTATCATCATAAACAATTCTCATAACACATTAGAGAATATTAAAATATTTATCATCATAAATAATTCTCATGACACATTTGACTCTCTAGTTATATGTAAAACATAAAGTATTTATCATCATAAAGAACTCTCATATTATACTTAGGTTGCTCACATTTTATACTTATCAACATGTACATCAATATCAAAAACACGTAAACTATCACTCCTAGATGTCTAAACTCCAATATTATACTTAGGTCGCTGACATATTATACTTATCAACATGTACATCGATATCAAAAACACATAAACTATCACTCTTAGGTGTCTAAACTCCATATTATACTTAGGTTGCTGACATATTATACTTATCAACATGTACATTGATATCAAAAACACATAAACTATCACTCTTAGATGTCTAAACTCCCATATTATACTTAGGTTGCTGACATATTATACATATCAACATGTACATCGATATAAAAAACACATAAAATATAACTCCTAGATGTCTGAACTCACATATTATACTTAGGTGGCTGACATATAACACATGAACGGACCACTTCAGTGACAATGACAACAAAAATGGTCAACCGTGTTAATGCAGAACAAATGATAGTGTATAGATGAAGCCTGAACCAAACATTGTTAACAGCAATAAGATAATGGAGGAATTGTCGTTGATGTTCCAGCAAGGGAAGATTGCCCAGCAACAACTTCTTGATAATGGCGGCCTCTTTCCCATGCTTCTGCTGCCCCCATATCCCAGCTGCCAAGAACATCAAGATCCGTCCAGTGGGCCCTTTCTCAACGCCATCCAAAAAAACAGAGAGTGGATCGACAGTCAGCTAAAAAGGGTTGGGGCATTGCTTTTTAGAGGATTTCCAGTGAGAACTGCATCTGATTTCATGCAGTCGTGGAAGCATTGGGATGGGAGGAACAACCATATTTGGGCAGAGCTACCAGGAAGAAGATTGAAGGAAGAGTGTACACTGCAAACGAAGCTCCTCTGCATAAACCCATTAAATTCCATCATGAAATGAATACGGTGAGATACTCTTATTGTTGAGCTCCCAAATTCCAATATTTGAAATTCTCGACTCGACCACACAGGTTCAGGAAAAATAAAACAAAATTGTACATCATCTAACATACAACCTGCCAAATACACGCACTAATTTGTCTTGGAGATTGTGCCACTTTAAAATTTTTAATATCTCCAGGAACAACTGTTAATTTAATCATTTTCATGCTAGGTAATTTGTAATTGAGATAAATTTGTGCTACTCCCATACACATTAAACTAGCACTTTCTCTTTTAGTGTATGTTTCTTCAAACTTATTCTTGGTGTTTGTTTCTTCAAACTTAAAGTTATTCTTGATACTGTTTATTCTGTGAAGTTTCCTGAGTTTCCTACCAAAATATTGTTCTTCTGTGAGATTGCCCCTCGGGAGGGAGGTCAGACAGTAATCGTATTAAGCCATAAGATCACCCAAAGAATGGAACAGAGACACCCACAAGTCGTAAGAAAACTGGAGAAAGAAGAATTGATCTATCCTTCCACCATTCCTCAAGAAGATGATCCTGAATCGTATTTAAAGGGATGGTAATCCCATTTCCAAGCCACGGAGAAATAGGAAGCAGAGAGGAAGTACAAGTAAGAGCCTAGATTCATAACTAGCATAGTTTCATAGTGGTCTGTATGTGGATTAACATCTCTAGGAAAAATTGACCATGTGGTGAGCTTGTTGCTTTCAGGGTTGTTATGTTAGATGGTTCAAAGCTCAAAGTGAAGTGGGATGATGATGGCGGAATGATATTTGAATTGGGTCCAATTGTTTCTATTAGATCATTTGATGAAGACACAGAAAAGAAATCCTGGTTCAACCTTATAGCACTTATAGAAACACCTCCAGTGTTTGGAGATGGCTCTCCCCTTCCCGCAGAAGCAAATGAATCATGCTCTCAGATAACTGAAGAAGAGAGTATGGAATTCAATCGGGAAGCTGGTGATGTGCTCGTGCTGGACAATCGGTTTGTACAGCATGCCATGCGGCCTTCTGCCCCACCAAGAAGGATAGTGGTAGCCTTATGCAAGCAGTATCTTGGGATAGAGATCTAAAATATTTACAGGCAATTGTCCTCCTCGCAGATACCCATCATTATCTGAACATTTTGACAAATTCTTTTTCTGGTCTATTCTATAGAAGTATGTGTAGGACAAGGAATATTTATCTGAACAAACTTGGAGCTCTTAACCTTGTGCTCATGCTTCTATCCTTGATGTTGTATTTGTTCATGGCCTAGAAATTGTTTTTTCTCAAAGGCTTTTTATGTCATTGGTATTGGTGGTTGGAACAACAAATGTTGTTGGCATAACAGGACTTTGGTTCATAACAGTCTCACTCTGCTTCTTATGTCATTGGTATTGGTGGTTGGAACAACAAATGTTGTTGGTATAATAGGACTTTGGTTCATAAAAGTCTCACTCTCATGTTGTTTCAATTCTCAAACTGCCACTGCCAATTCATTAACAAACCAATTGAGCAATTTTGTATCCTAAAATTAGAGTGAAATTACATTGAAATGGGCCATGTTATCCCTTTGTGAGTGCTTTTTGAGGATGTATTCATAAATAATATCACACATTGTACAATCTAAGTGCAATAGCACCATGGCTATTAATCAGTCCAATTGAATGCTCCGTGGATCTCAAATCCCTTATCGACCATCTACCAATTATTATTCTCATTGATAGCTTCCGAACCAAAGTTACTTCCTGTAATATTATTAAGGTTTTTTTCTCAAAGATTCATGATACTATTGGACACTACACACATCATGCATGTCAAAAACACAGATCTATCCCATATATGAGAAAACCAATCTATATTGCGCCAATCCCCTGCAAGCATCAACCAGTAAGGAGTCGTAACAATTAAATTGTTCATCTTTAGAAACTTCAAAGGAATGCAACCTTCTCTTTTAAGCTTCTCATGTTCTTATAGATGCCATGTATTTGGTTGTGTTGTAACTAGGCTCTATTACATACAAATGTGCCTACCTTCTCTTCTGCTTGGATTAAACATTTAACGACTTAATTGGATCACGGGATGTGTTTCTTTCCATCTTTGATTTATATCATTTTCCTAAGGAATAAAGGTGACTTTACTTCCAATACAATGAATATTTATGATATGGAGACTTCTACATGTAATTAGTCGACTTGCAAGGAGAGATTGATCTTGGAAGATTCTTTTTGTGTCTCTCCAATCCACAATAATTCGAGTCAATTCTTTGAATGATTTGCAAGGGTTCCTCCTTTTATTAAACAAATATTTTCACCATGTCATCACTAGGGTTCATACAAATATTTTCACCATGTCGTCACTAGGGTTCATAATGGGTATGGATGATTCAACAAACCCCTATTATTATTACTATTATTATTTAACGACATTGTTTCTTGATTGTGGGAATAGTGCAATAAGAGATGGGAGTTTATTCTTCGATGGTACAAGAGAAATAAAAAACAATGGCCTTGGAAACCTTGTTCATGGCTACCACATCATCATTTTTTTGCAAATATCATGTGTGTAAGGAAATCAAAGCATACATGTCACGACCCTCGACTTCGAGGAAGACATGGGTGCATGAGCCCTTGTATGTGATAGAAGATGCATTGAGCAAACATGGCAATTCTACGTGACCAACCAATATTTGGCATTGATGACCAACTCATGTGTGGAAGACGCAAGTTGGTTAGGATGGTATAATAGCTTATAGGTTAGGAGGACCAAGGATGGCTTGTCGAGAAAGTGTGGTCATCAATGAGGTCCAAGAGTTCAAGGCTCAGTATAGGACAACACAATTGACAAGGTCCTAGATGGTGCACCATCTATGCTAACACGAAAGTGTTGGCATGGGAGTTGAAGGTATGGGCACACCTCATGCTCATAGGTACATGAACTTTGTGCATCATCTAGTATAGAACTAGATGAATGACAACATCATCGTACAATGGGTGGTCGAATGTTTGACTACGTTGGTTTGGGGAAAGGCATAACAGGGTAGCCTATGGTTGGGTGGTAATGGTATATCATTTCCTATGTGAAATGAGCATGTTCATATTATGAAAGTATAATATACACCTAGATTTGGGTTTGGTCAACATGTGTTGATGAGGCGTAGTCCACGCGATACAAGCAATTTGTCATCATGTAAGATTCTCTAAAATTCCATATCTTATTATTATTTCAACTAAATTTTATTCTTAGAATTTTAATGTAGCAACATTACACATTTGATTCAGTAACAACAATACATTGGAAAATAAAAGTGAGAATGCACAACTAAACAATATAAAAACAACCACACAATTTGCACAAGTATTTACCCTGGAAAACCTAATGGGGAAAATGTAACCTACCTAGTGCTTGATACATTTTATGTTTGCGGAAAAACATTACTTTAGATTTTATTGTAAAGTTTTATATTTGACCAAGTGTCAAGGATGACTGTAAGTGAATAATATTATTATTTAATAAAATAAAATAGGAGACACTCACCCAAAGAGACTATTGAAAGAGTGTTAACTGACCCACTAGGAGGAATGGAATCTGGGGTAGAAGGCAATGGACAAGTGGCAGCATCTGAACTTGGTAACTAGCTGTTGTTATGGGACAACTCCCTTAAATTGTGGTCATGTTCCCAAGGATGTGGAACTGGAGTTGATGGCTCATTGACTGCAAAACTTAACAAAAAGACGTAGGCAATCTTTTATAGCCATTGAATTTGAGCAGAGGCTCACACATTCTCAGAGGAGGTGGAAAGTATTCCTTGTGGTTTTGATGGAAATTGTATTCCTTGTGGTTTTGTTGGAAATTGCACACAAGAGATTTGATGAGGGGAAGCTATGTTTTGAGTTGCAGAGTAAGACTGTCTTATTCTTGCTGAGTGCAGAGATAGTGATATGTATGCAAGTCTCCATTGATTGTTGAAGTACATATGTGAGGTTTGTATGCAAGTCTCTATTGATTGCGGATATACAGCCTCAGTGCCTTGCTTCTACACAGAGACTTCATCCTAGTGGTTCAATGAATAGGCTCAGGGGTCCAAAGAGCGAGTGATTTGGTTGATTTTATGGATAAGGTTGGGAGGAACATGCCTCTTTGGGTGTTTGTCCACTCTATCAAGTTATCAGGTTCTACTTGTTATATTTTATTTCTTTTATGAAACTATTGAACTATTCTGAAAACTGTTTGTTTGATAGATATCAGTTAGCTGTTTAAAAATGATAATTTTCTGAACTATTAGATTTATTTTGTGAATTGAATGTAGGAGTATATTTATGAATATTGAATGAAGGGATACAAATGTCTTCCTGTATTTTTCCTTTCGCCATAAGCGATGAACTCTAGTATAGGAAGAAGGTTAATTAACATAGATTAGATATGATTTCCAAACAATGAATAGAAATAAATTTTTTCTACTTTCATGCTGAGAAATGATGTCTTATAAATTCCTTACTGTAGTATGCAATTTAGAAGTTATATCTGTTTATTTTTACATAGTAGATTTCAGTAAAAATAGAGTAATACAGAAAGAAATATAAATATTGTAATTTTAGTATTGCATATTTATATTCATACCTGTATAATCATAAGCAGAAAGTAAAGTTTATAGTGATTATATATATTATGTTTTACACAGAAATATAAGTGAAACCCTAGGTTATGGAATCGATACATATCTTATAAACATAAATCAACTTAGGAATACAAATTATAATATTTCAAGTCATTACAGAAAACATTTAGAACATCTTTTACAGACAGATTACAATAGGTATAACTTGACAAAATTGCATTATCGACCCCTTACATAATTCAATTTTTATAACAAATTAAATATGCTATTATGGCATACATTTTCCAAACAAGGCTCTTATCGAGCTTTACAGGATCCTTGTAAAATAAACGAACCATTTATCAACTTAATGCACAAAAGATTCTACTCAGGATTTTTGAGATTAAATATTAATTTTAAATACTATAGGAATCGATCTCATTAAACAAGTATGGATATCCAATCAAAACACATTTATACAAATAAATGTAACAAAATCATAAAGTAGGATGACACTATCAGTTTTTTTACGAAGCCAAGGGTTCAAACCCTATAGATACCTACTACTTAGGCATCAAACACTATACTGAAAATATTTAATGATTGAACCATAATAACTCTATAACAAACAAACTCCTAAGTGACTTTACGAATATCTTAATTAATCAACATAAAATATATTTATCTCATATCAAGGGTTCGAGACTAGTGAAGGATCACTTTAGTGTTTCCAAGAAAATACTATGGATCGGGTTATACAACCCCAAGGTTGTCAAACACACTAAAAATGCAGAGGGCTTGATACCCATAATGTAATCTTTTAAACAAACAAATTGTACTAAGTATATATTTATTTTAGCATCGAGCTCAATGGCATCGTGGCATCCTGGTTTAACAAGTTAGGGTTCGAGTCTCCTAAGAGAGAACTCACCCGACCATTTTAATTACACAAGACAAATTCATAAAAGCATTGACAGAGGTTTATCATGTAAACCCTGTAAAAATATTCGTAACTGAAGGTCAATAGCTGGCGCATTCTTTTTAAAACAAACAAAGCTACGAAAACGGGCTGAGTTTCCAAAACCAAACTACACATTAACTTAATATCTTATGGAAAAACTGACAAGAGCCAAGAATAAACCATAACCTTATTCCAACATAGGAAACTTTATTAAAAATATCAAAACCAGTGAAATCATTGTATTTCCTTAAAAGAAAACATTACATTGCAGTCTTATTTCCCAGTGTGATCGAGGGTTATCCATTTTGAGAAACCTTGTATTAAAACTCTCCATATAATCTTGACAGTCGAAACACCAACCCGAGTGCATACCAAGAAATCTATCTAGCACAATGTTGCTATCTAAAACGGCCTCGTGGCCCACTCAACACATTTAAACATGAAAGAGGAACAACGAAGCAATGAACAACCAAACGTTTTGTTGACAGAATAACAACTGGGTTGAACCCGAGGCTTACCATGGTCTCACAACCACCGTGGTCTCTTCCCTTCTATTTTATTAGCCACCACCATGGAAATTGACCTTGTCCCTGTCATTCAACCAACTTGAGGTTAAAATGAGGAACTCTTCTATCACTTAATGAAAACTCACAAACTGTAAAACAACGAAAGCTTTGAAAACTATAAGAGATTACCCTCGCAGGTTTGGAACCCTGGGAAAGAAGAAATACCAAGCAGTCGAACTCCTTGCACGACAGGAACACCATTAAATTCACCACGACCCTGGAAACTAACTTGCAAGTAGTGCTCAGGCTGAGTAGCAACCCTGGCAGCTGAAGAAGGCTCGGCCTTCTTCTTTCACGAAGGAAAAAAACACTAACGAAAGGACCAAACCTCGATTCGTAGCGATAGGGTTTTGTTAGTACCGAGTGGTATAACTCCCTTCACATGATAGCATTAAAGTATCAACCTCTCATCCACTAGTCCCGAAATACAAACCCACATTTCCATAGTTTTTGTTTGAAGTGCTCGCTGGAGATCATAACTATTTTATTGATACAAGCTACCACCCTTCATATAGTTTAGTACCTTTAACGTTATACATTCTTTTTTTCGTTAGGAATCCATCAACCCTAACTTAATTGTAGAACAATGATTATAATATCATTATGGTGTAACTTTTCCATAAGAACTTTTAAGACAAGAACCATGTTATCAAACCCCTAATAGGGTGTAAACCAACCTGTGACCTGGACAAGTGAATGGTATTATGCATTAGCATTAAAGCTAAGTAAGTCTCGAGTTTACTCCAGTATTCACTAGCTTAACAAAGGAGTTAAATAGAATTCAATTAATAATATCAACCATGTTACGACAAAAGTTTTACTAGTGAAGTAGACAAACAAAAGTGTTTTATGATAATAGAACAATGATCGTCAAGTAGGGATATATATATACTTTATACATCTTCATTCCATAATTGAAAAAGAAATACAATCATTAATAAGGATCCTACTTCAGTGTCTTAAGGACAAAAGCAGTAATTATCAGATTCTTGAATATTGTAATAGCATCAATAAAAGCATAAAGTATTCTACTATCACAATGTATTAGAATTTACGATTTGCTAAATGTTGTATTATGGTTAGTACCATATTAATTACAAACATAGGAGTTGCTATCTATATAATTGTCATCAAGATAATTAAATTAATCTAAGAAAATTTATGAGGTGATTAGATGTTGCATTTATGAATATACGTAAGCATAAATTACAAATGCTGAACACACACTTTGTACTTCTACATAGCATTTAATAACATTTAAAATCCTTAGAAAATTTTAAATTTTTATGAATTTTTGGTATGTTACATGTGGTATTAGAGGGTGATTTCAAACTCTAGGCCTGAATATGGCTCAGCGCGCGCAACAGAAAATGAAAACAGAAAACATAGTTTACTAATTTTTGTTTTATTTTGTTTCTGTACAAAACAATTTTGATATTTAAATTGTAGGTATGGAAGGACCGGAAGAATCTGCTGATGATAGATCTAATCATAGTGAACATAATAATAATGAACATGAAAATGTTAATGAAGAAATTTATGTAGAAGTAAATGATCAATCATCTGAACTTTTACGCACAGTTAAAGATTTAAAAGCTGGATTGTATTCATGGCTCCAAGAAGTGATTACTAGTAACAAAAGTGTTCTGGAAATCCGAAATTAGGGTGTGGTGTAGGGAACAATGTTTGTGGGGAACGATAGTTCAGAACCAGGGGAGGGGCCTATCCCCTCCTAATAGGCTTGATGAGGAGCCGACGACAAAAATTCCACAGGTGCAATGGGAGGTGGTAGGAATCGAAGGAGAGGGTTTCAGTATTAAAGCAGAGATTTCGGCATTAGGGACAGGCAAAACGGGGCAGGGATTCTGCATTCCTAAGTCTCTTAGTACTCCAGACATCTTGGTGAATCCGACAAGAGTTAAAGATAGAATTCAACACATGATAGATCACCCGCTAATCGGTAAATTCATGTGTGTATGGCCATCTGAGAAAGCCCTAATATGGTGGATTCACTCAACCTGGAAACCTAAAGGACAGTTTGATCTCCTACTGGGGTCGAAGGGGTTCTTTACTATGGTTTTTATCAATGTGGAAGACAAGGATAGGGTATTCGAGAGAGGACCATATTTCTACTACTCAACAGGGTAATTTTTACGAATGTGGAAGGATCATTTTAATCCTGACAAGGAGGATTTGTCCATAGCTCCGTTTTGGATCGGACTCTATTCATTACCGACTGATTACTGGGACCCTGAAATACTGAAGGCGATTGGAGGCGCTCTAGGGAATTTTGTTAAAATCTCTGATCAAGCTAAGAAAGGAAGGTATGTGTCATATGCCCGTTTGTGTGTTTATATGAATATCTCTAAAACCCTACCTTAAGGGATTACCCTAAATTGGGAAGAATCTGAGTGGTTTCAAACTCTAGATTATGAACACATTCCTTTCCACTGTCGACGATATCATACTCATGGACATCTAGCCCATGACTGTCATTTGAATCTCCCTACGGGTTTACCAGGTAGCAAACCTTTGGACCATCCTGATGCAAAAGGATTTACCAAAATCACCAATCAGAGGAAAGCAGGAAGGAGGCATAATGGGGATGAGCCCAATTGTAAAGGAACCAGCAAAACTGCTTTGCTGCGTTGGATCTTGATCTGCTAGACCTTCTTAATCCAAAGGAAACCCTGAATTCTCCTATTACTAAGGTGGATAAACCAGATGTGATATCTGAAATCAGAAATAAGGGTAAAAATGTGAAGGAAAAAAAACCCTTTGGAAGTTGAGCTGATGGAGGAGGAACTCAAGGAAATGGAACCAGGAGACTTGGATATTGATAGTATTGAAGAAGCCTATAAGAACATTGAGGTGCACTCTATTCCGGACAATCAACTTAAACTATTAAAAGATGCCATTCTCAAAACTAAACCCACTGCTAGTCTAGGGATTGGGCCCCTAAAGCTGAACGAGAGTAAAAGGAAATTTAAAGAAGGAGGATCGAAGAGAGAACGAAGATCCAATAGGGAGTGAATAGGGGAAATTGGGGATCGATTGGTTGACTCTGGTCAATATCCAACGATCCAGGAAGCTCTCTTATCTGTGAGAGACAGTGCTTGATGACAATTATATCGTGGAATATTCGAGGGACTAATGGTCCTCGTAAAAGAAAGACTCTGAAATGTAAGATTATGAAGGAAAAACCTGATGTGGTTCTGCTACAAGAAACCAAGTGTTCGGGAGCTTACTTGGAACTAACTGTGCGTAGAATTTGGAAAAATTCTAATTGTACGATGCTGGATGCTATTGGGCACTCTGGAGGAACGACAATCTTGTGGGACCCGTGACTTGTGGCTCTCACTGATTTTATACCCACCAAGTTCAATCTCTCTGCTTCTTTTCATCTTTTAGGGTCCAACGTGAAGGGGGTGATTACCAATGTGTATGGGTCGAGCAGTTATCCGGAGAAGTGTAATTTCATTACTAGTCTATCTAGGCTTAGGAGCATGTTTGAAGAGACCCACTGTATTGTTGGAGGTGATTTCAACTTGATTAGGTCTCTGGCAGAAAAGAAAGGGGGTAGGAGAATCCTAACTCCGGAGAATACTATGTTTGATGAATTCATTAAGAACAGTAAACTCATTGATGTCGCTATGGGGAGCAATGGTTTCATCTAGAGCAACAGATGGGGAGGGGAGCATTTGGTGGCGGCTAGGTTGGATAGATTTCTTTTGTTTGAAAGCATTATGCTCTTAGGGGGAACTCTGGACTCTTGTCCGATAGCTTCTGCAGGATCTGATCATTGGCTGATTTCCCTTATTTGGAGTAATATTGGAACACGAATGAATAGGCCTTGTCTATAAAATGAGCAATTCATGAACAAGTGATCTAGTATTTCCTCCTCCACTAAGAATAAGGGACACTTGATAGGACCTTTCCAACTCCTCTTAAGTAAATTGTCCCACATCAGCATTTTATTAGGAAATGCCAGCCAAACAAAGATTTTTAACTTCAAGGGACATTCATTTTTCCATAACCATACCCACCACCACCTTGAATGATCTAGATTTGGTTCAGAAAACAAAGATTCATAGGAAAGCTTGGTAGTTAACTACCCATTGGCTTTGTTCATTGACCAAAGCAAAACTTCTTATTTGTCTGATAAGAAGACCCCACTATGTGAGAGAAGGCACAAGTAGTGTAACCATTCTTATGCCTAGTTACTAGAGAGATTCAAGGAAAGAGTCGATCTCCATTGTTGTAACCCAAATCTATTCACCCCCAGCTCTATAATGTCACAAAGCTTGTAGAGACCTTGATTATGAAGAAAAGTAACTCGGCCCTATGATAGCTTGAAATCATGAGAGCACCTGATCCACAGATTTGAGCCAATCCTCAGACTTTGGTCATTCCCTAATTTTCACACAATCCACTTGCTCAAGACTAGAAATGATTTGAATAAGTGTTTCGATGTATTAGATGTTCCCTTCACTGAGCTTGGATTTGATTTGATCCATGACCCGATCAAGATACCTTGAAGATATTTACTAAACATAAGCTTACCCCAGAATCTTCCATTGAATAAAAGTCTCAAAAGATATTTCACGCCCAAATCATATCCAGATAAATATATATTTTGCAACCCCCAACCTCTAGATGACTTTGGTTGTTCTAATATATACCATTTAACCAATGAAATCACTTCTTTTTGCTTCCTTTGCGTCCATAAAAATACAAGGCATGTTTTCCTAATATTATCAAGGGTTCCTTTTAGAATATGATTAAGAGACATCCTATAGATAGGGATATTCTCGAGAACCAATTTTATCAGGATGAGCCTCCAACCCCGAGAGATCCAATGATTGCACCAGTTCATGGTTCTCGCTTTATTTTGTGGACCATCCAAAGCCAATATGAATACCTTTAATCATTTGGCTTGAGGAAAAGTCCTAAATCTTTCATCCCCTTGTCCATTGGAAAATGAGAGAAGGGAAAAATCTCAACAATATTAGCTTCAACCTCATGATGGAATGCATGAAATAATATGAGGCATTTACTTGCATTTATTTGCATCCTTGTTTCCCTTTTGAAGCAATCCAAAATAACCCTGAAATTCTCCCATTCTTGCTTAGAACCATCTCCAAAAAGGATTATATCATCCACTAACAACAAGTTGGTGATTCAACGAGACAAATATATCTTCAAACCCTATATTTGACCTTTCCTGCAAGCATTAAGTATAATCCTACATAGGCCATCCACAATTAGAAAAAATAAAGATGGGGATCAAGGACATCTTTGAAGGAGTCCCCTAAAGTACCTGAAGAACCACGATGGACATCCATTTATAAGAACAACAAACGAAGTAGAATTCATACATCCCATAATCCAATTTACCACCGAGAGACTGAACCCAATTTGGAGCAGAGACAATCGCAAGAATAATCAATTAAATCTATCCAATGCCTTTGAAAGTTCCAACTTAATAACAACAATAGATTCTTTTTGAGATTTGATGAATGGAAGCCTTCTTGGGTTTTTCCTACCGCATCGAGAATTTGACTTTTAATAATAAATACAAATTTTTCTTCTGATATGACTTCGGATAAGGAAATTTAATTATATTAGATATGATATTTAAAATCAATTTGTACAAAAGATTGTAGAGAGAGATAATCCTACATTTTGCAAATGATTTGATTCATTTAGCTTAGGGATCAAGGCCACAAAGGTAAATTTAATGTCCCCCGAGACTTTCCCCTACCTTCTGGATTCTTAAATGATTCCAAAATATATCTTCCCAAAAGATCAACAAATCCCAAGTAGAAATCTATTGTCCATCCATCAAGCCCTAGACTTTTAGATTTTTTTAATGAACTTAAAACATCTTTTAACTCTTCCAATGTGACTTATACTTCTAAGGATTCGTTTTGATTTTAATCCACAACTCTTGGAAAGAGTCAAATAATATCCATTTTATCTACTATGTAAGTTGCTTCTATCTCTTTAAAAATCATTCTAGAGTGCTCCTTGGCTCCTTGGATATTCCTCTGAAGGAATTTTCCTTACTACCATCCTCTTGTACGATTTCCCGAATCGTATTACAATATTTTCTGAAGTTTGCAAAATGGTAGAAGAATTCTGTATTTCTGTCTCCTTCTTCTTTATAGATGGCTTGGCTCTTTAATCCATCTAGATCCTTCTAGTTTGAGAAGAAGACCTTTCATTTCTTCCAATTCTTTGAGTTTTTAAATCTCCTCTTCATTGAATACCCCTTATTGGTTAGAGTTGAAGAGGTTCTCCAACTCTTCTTCTACAGAGATCAAGTCTTCCGCATTCTCCATATTCTTGCGAGCATCCCATTCAACTGCTAGCTTGTTAATATAATTTGAGATTATATATCATCTATGACATCAATTTCTCCATGAGACATTTCTAGATGAATCCAATTTGAAATAACCAGAGTCTTAGATTCTTCGTCCTCTAACCACATATGATTGAACTTGAAAGGAGTTGGTAGTTTCTTGTCTCTTGAATCATATTGATAGAGAATGAGATTGTGATTGAAGTCTCATCCAACCACTTCCGAATACCATAATATTCCCAACTCTCCTACAATCTATTCATAAATTAGGAAGTGATCTAATATTTTTTGGATATCATCTTTTCCTAATCTCAAATTATGCTAGGGAGGAATCACTTGGATTGGTTCAAAGTCCCTCAAATGAATATATTCAAAGATTAAATGAAGAAATTAGTTTGATAACTTATTCAGGTGTGCCAAATCCCCCCTTACTTCACAGGAGGATAAGGTTAAGTTAATATCCCCACCCAAAAAAATATTATCCCTTGTTAGGAAACCCTGGGCTCTTAATTTTTCCGATAAATCTTCTCAGTCTGAAAAAGGTCCATAGAGATAATAACCTTTAACCTTATTCCTAATTTTTTTCCCTCGCCTTCCAAAATGATTTCTATAGAAAAAATAGCAGTGGAATGGGAATGAAACAAAGAATTCCATCCTAAAATCAAACCTCCTGAGTGATCGTTCACATCCACCACAAAAAAATTCCAGTTCTAACAGATAGAGGAAAGAATCTCAATGGCCTTTGAACCAATGGACATAGTTTCTTGTAAAAGAATAAAATCCAGAAAATAGATAGAAACCAAACACTTGAGAGTTAATGTTTTTGGGGAACCCACTACTCCTCTAACATTCATGGATATAAAGATCATGATTGTGGTTTCTTGGGGGGTTTGCTTGCTCTAAGGGCCCCATTTATGGTGAGTTAGTTCCGAGATAGAACTTCTAAAGAAAATTTTGGTTCAACTTTTGAAATAAGGGACTTTTGTCCCATATGTGAAGAAGGAATAGGATATGGCTCTATACCTCCCTTCACTTTCCCATTACCATAATCTTCCAATTTACTATTCGATTTAAGATGGTAGGATGAGGACACCACATGCCTCTTCAAGGAAAAAATGGGAATAGTTTCCTCTTTCTCCAAACCCAAAGTTTCTAAGAAGGGAGAGAGGAAGTTTTCATCTTTTCACCCAAAGGTTCATACCCAAACATCTTCGAAAGGGAAGGGTTCTCTAATTGATTAAATAAATCTAGGGAAGTAGTGGACATACCTTTTAGGAATCGGTTGCCAGTACGGTCTATCCCTTCCACACTACCTTTCATCAAAGAGTTGGGAGCCTCGTTTTCCTAATTTGTAGGATTGAGAGTGTTTTACTTCTGCAAAGCTGGTTTAAGTTCCAAGACTTTCATTTCTATTCTCTGTTGTGACGAGGCCTGAGAACTTGATTCTAACCAATTTTTTTTTAAAGGATTGACTACCACCCTTTTTACATACAATTCTCAAGTGATCGGCCTCCCTACAGTTATTGCCCCTAAATGGGAGCGTCCAATAGTCAAGAGGTTATAGGAAGGAGACTTGTCCACATCCCAACTCTATTTCCTCAAGAAGTCCTTTAGAAATATCTAGCTTTACTAAAACTTTCACCACTCATTTGTCAAGTTGAAGATCAAAATTTTCCTCCGTTGTTATGAAGTTCCCCATTGAGTTTTCAATGGATTTCAACACCTCTATTGAATGAGGACCTGAAATCACTATTATTCCCACCCTTCTCCCTTGCCCCACTCATCGGCTCATTGGGTTGAGTTCCCAACTAATTCTATGATGTGGCCATCTATAGTTGGAATTAATCCATCCCATCACCTTTTTGTATCCTATCACCTACCCAGGTTGTGGTTGTCCTAAGCCTACAGGTATTGTTACATTGTGAAGTTGCTTCATGTATTCTTGAACACCCCATAACACCTTAAGTTAAATTTTACTTAGGATGAGTTAGCAGGTGTGGTCGGGGCCTATTGGGGTCATCTCTTGCATCGTATGTACCTTTCTTCTTTTCCATACATTAACGGTGAATTTATATAAGACGGGTTTCCGAGTCTTGAGGTGGGGAAATTTTGTTTTGTTTCTCTCTATTTGAAACGTCAGTATGTTGGAATGTACCTGCGCCATGACTTTCCTTATTAATTTTTTTTGCTAGTGCCAATTATAGCTAGTCCTAGTTAGATTACTTGCTTCATTGGATTTAATTACTTGTCTCATAACTTTCCTTATAAAGGAATATAATAATTTAGTGGAAGGGAAATCCCCCCAAAGTTTTAGGGGAATACCAGGCAATAGTACCCATATGTGTTGAATGATCAAAGGCTCTAATTGAGGTTCAAAAACAAGATTCCAAGGAACTAACACCGGGATGGGGGGTCCCTAAAGCTAGAATATACCCTTGATATAATCCCTATATTTCTCAAAGCAGAATTCAAAGCATAAGCAAGCTTTTAAAAGGATGTGAAACTGCAAATAATAACCTGGAACATACTTCCAAGCTACTTCGATCTAATCTCAGAGAGATTCACAATGCACTTGTTTCCCCATGAATGTTCCAACTAGAGTGAGTTCTCCTAATGATTCAACTCAATCCAAACCAATGTTATGCCCCAAAACTAGAGTCACTCTTTCACCATGATCCTTCAAACACTTAAATTTTTTTTTAGGGAATGCTTGGACGAGGTGTACCATACTTGGTCCTCTGGGGAAGTCGAATGATATTCAAAGGAAAGAGAGGGGCTAGAAAACGAAGCCTCTAGTGGACCCAACGAAGAAGAAGGAGATTTGGGAACATAGGATCTGATGGTAGAGAGAAGATGGGGAATTGGAAAATGATTAACCTGTATGATATTAATGCCCTCAAAGTAATCATGACAAGACCCCATTCTCTTGGGACCTATGGATGATAAATGTGGATCCTACTCTTCATTATTGATAGCCTAAGTAATGTTGAAGATTCCTTGGAGCTCTTGGAGAAGAAGCCTTTGTACAAATGTATATAAATTTAAAGCGGTCCCCTTATGGTGTAGCTATTAAACATGGCCCTCATGGGAAGACACTTTGAGTTGTACAAGAATGATGGAATCCACCAAAGCCATTAAAGAAGCCCCAAATGACCATGATAACATGAAGTGTAAAGATGTCCCTGAAGTTTCCCCAAAGAAATGTTGAAGAAACCCCTAAATGAATGATGATTGGTTCACATGACCATGGCGATATGAAGTGCAAAGAAGTCCCTAAAGTTGTCCCAAAGCAATGTTTTTGTTAAGTGTGAAGAATCCCCTAAAATAGTTGTGTTGGGTCCAGATGACCATGATGATGGTTCCCATGACCCTTGATGAAGAAGACCCTAAAGATCCCCTAAATTTGTCCCAAAACAATGTTGGTGAGAAGTGTGAAAAATTCCCTAAAATTGTGGAGTTGGGTCCACATGACAATAATGATGGGTCCCTTGACCAATGTTGAAGAAGCCTCAAAAGAATCCTCTAAAGGTGTTCCAAATCAATATTGGTGTGAAGTGTGTAAAATCACTCAAAGTAATGATGATGGTTTCACATGACTCTAAAAGTAGTGATGGGTCCACATATAGAGGAATTAAACTCTGAAAGGAATAAGGATGTGTCCACCATGTAGTGATGATGAGGATAATCCCAAAATCCCCGTTGATGAAGACATGAAGTGATCCCTCAAAGTAATGAGGATGGGTCCACATGACCCCAAAATTAAATGATGGGGAATGAAACCTCGAAAGGAATAACGAAGTGTGCACCATGTAGTGATAATGAGGAGAAGCCCCAAAGCCTCTTTGATGAAGATATGAAGTGAGCAAGAAGGAAAGTTAAAGACCCGTGATGAATTCTTGAAGTGGGGTATTTACCCATTGAAGTACCCCTTAAAATATGGAGATCCTAAATTGAAGGATAAGTGGAATATAAGACCTAAAGCAAGTAAAATGCATCTTAGAGGGTATAAATAGGGGGAGATACTTCTCATTTTCTCATCAATTCTTATCTCTCTTTCTATTGCGCAACTCTAAGGAGAAAATGAAAACTTTTGTGGAGGAGCTAGTGTGGAAATTTTCAGGATCATTTTTTGTTCTTTGGTGAAGATTGATAAAATTGGCATAACTTTCTTATATGGTATCAGGATAATGAACTTCTTGGCTTGTTGGAAATCCTGTTGTAAGGGATATGGGATGACATGATCTAGGGTTTATTTTGGTGAAAGAAATGGTGCATGATTAGGGTTTCTTTATTTTTTCTTCATATTATCAAAGGTATGGTTCTTGCTTATGGACTTTTCTTGTGATGATACAGGTTTATCATGTAATAGTGTCCATCTTGTTATCTTGGCTATGGTATGAATCTTAGAGATTCTCCCTTGGTGAATCTTTCTAAAGTTCTTGCATAGAGTATTGTGAACTTGCATATATTATGATAATATTTGCATAGATTATGGTGATTATCTTTGTATAGATCATGGCGATGGAATAGATCATGATGATGTTATTGGCATATATTATGGTGATTATCTTGGTATAGATCATGGTGATGGCATAGATCATGATGATGTTATTGGAAGATATTATGCTGATGATCTTGGTATAGATCATGGTGATGGAATAGATCATGATGATGTTATTGGAAGATATGATGGCGATGATCTTGCATAGATTTTGGTGATCTCGCATAGATTATAGTGAAATCGGTATGTTATGGTGATTGTAGTGATGATCTTGGCATAGATCATGGTGATTATCTTTCCATATCTTATAGTGATATTAGCATGGATTAGTGTGATGTTGTTGGCATGATCAAGGATTCCTCTCCTGGAATGAACTAGGGTTTGAAGGTGATAATGATGTTAAAGTTTTGAACAAGCAAACAAATGAATTCTATGGGTGATTGTTTCTTGGATTTGATTACACTCTTTAGAGGTATCTTTCTGGTTCTATTCCAAAAAAAATTGTACAGGTTGACAGAAGCAATGAAATAGGTACATGTTGATAGAGATAGTGATACAAGTATAGGTTGACAGAGATAGTGATACATGTATAGGTTGACAGAAATGGTGATATAGGTACAGGTTGACAGAGAAAATGATATAGTTACAGGGTGACATAAAAGAATGATACATGTACAAGTAGATAGAGATAGTGATAGGAACAGTTACACACACATAGTCACAGAGACAAGCTGACATTCCTATACATATCAGGGTGGTCGGATGGGGAAAGGATAGGAGAATGTAGTCTCCTTCACTTTGGTGCCTGAAAAAGTGTGAGTTGGTGCTCACAAAGGGGATTGGTGACTCCTTCTAGTTGGTGCTAGAGAAATCGGGAGGTTGGTGCCTCCTTCTAGCGGTTCTGGTAAACGAGGGAGTTGTACCTTCCTTTAGGTTGGTGTCTGTAAATCAAGGGGTTTTTTCCTCCTTCCAGTTGGTGCTGGATAATCTTGGAAATTGGTACTTCATATGAATGCAATCTTGTTATTATATAAGAAAAGCATTCCATGGTTTTCTCCTATTTGGGTTTCCATGTAAAATCTCTTGTGCACTATGTATGATTTCATGTGATGATTTTATGTTATGATGAATGGAACTTTTAAAGGTTAACACTACTTTATGTGATTAAGGTTAAAAATGGTAAAAAGTGCTCAATATTGATTCACCCCCTCTGAGTATTGGTGAATATTCCAACATGTAGATGCATAATAAAATAAACAACATAAATAAGATCCATCCACACACACACAACATGCATACAAAACAATAATTGTCACAAGCATCAAATAAAAACATTGCATATTCAAATACAAGAGAATACTTATCTTTAAAGAATGCATATCCAATCAACTGGATGTGTCAGAGTGATTTTCCACCCAACCATAGGAATTATGTCTAGCATATAGTATTTATGCTCAGAGGCCATCCCCAAGTAGGGCTATGATGCTACCAAGGCGAAGGAAACACCTACAGGCTTCTCCCTCTCATCCCAAAACCCATTCTGCACTCTATTCTTAGAAAATGATCATACAAAGATCTATAGGGATATCACTCAACCACCACGTCCTTGGCTCCAAAAATACCTACCCCACACAACATCATTCTATGCTTAGGCATCACATTCACCAATCCATGATTCTCTTAGCCGATCCATTTTTCCAGGTGCTTCTAGTGTGCACATAGAAGGAGGCCAATCTAATTTATGTTGTTGGAGAGCCACTTGTAGACTTAATTCTATTGATATATTTGTAACTTAGGAAGATATTTGCTTGTATTTTCTATGTATTGCATTTGTACTTTATTGTATCCCCACCGGAGATGTATTATTCCTCCGATTGGAAGTGTCGTCATTTGTACTTGCAAGTGTCGCAACTTATATTGTAAGTGTCATAACTTATATTTGATGGGTTATTAGACCACCTTCGTAGGTTCGGCCTTGTATGATTCATGTGGGTTAAAGGGTTATTAGACCACCCTAGTGGGGTCAGTCCAGTGTCAAGTAGTAGTGGGTTATTAGACTCTCCTAATGGAGGTCGACATAGAGTCAGTTGTGATGGGGTATTTAAGTCCCCTAGTGGGGTCAGCCCACTCAACATTATGTTAAGTGTTTAAGTTGGGGCCGACCTAGTTAAAGTTAAAAGTCAATTGAAGTAAACTATAAATAGAGAGTGCGACTCTCTCATTTATTCATTCACTCACTCACTCACTTCGCATCAGTGAGAGAGAGGAGGAGTGCGCACAAGTGGAGGAGGAGCTGTTGCTAGGAGAATATCTCTTATTGTGGGGTTTGATCTTTGAGATCTTTGTATTGATGCTCATTCTATCTCTGAGGAAGTTACAGGGTTTTTCACCTTCTTGGTTTTCCTCAGTGAAATGCTTTGTGTCTCTTGTCTCTTGTGTTTGATTTGTTGTACATGTTGTTCTCTCAGTTAAGATCCTAGATAAAATTGAATTAAATGTTGAAAAACTAACATGGTATCAGAGCTACCCTGAAGGAAGGCATGGTATGGCATTTATGATACTTGTTGCACCTGCAACAAATTGGAAGCTAGGGCTTGGTATAGTAAAAACCAATCATCGTGGTACTTTTGCTATAACTCCATTTTGGAGAAGGTTTAGGATCTGAAACTTTTAAAGGTCTAAGATAAAATTTCCATGTATCTTGTGTCCAAAGGAAAGCCAAATATTCATTCTAATTTGTGAGATATGATCCGTATGAGTTAGGGTTTCTGCCTCTTCTAGAATGCAATCCTAAACAGGTGACCTAGGAAAAAAGGTCATATCTCGGGATAGGAAGATGTAAATGGAATTCCTTCAGAAGCGATAGTTAGGGCACAGACTTTATTTCACATGTCTGGGTTTCAGAGGCCTAAGTTGAAATAGTGACACGTGGCATGCCGTACAAGTTCAATATACTGTTTCATCCCATAAACAGGTCACGTTGTGACACTTGGCATAAATCTCTCTGAGAGAATCCATTTGAGCTCAAATCTGTGGGGTTGGAAAGATGACAGGTCAGTCTACCACAAGCCGAAGTTTTAGACCCTGAGGATTCGAAATTGCAGAGATGCGTCAGAAACAATATGTGATATATTTCTGTCCAAACAGAATTGGATTCTATGCACTTTCCTTTTTGGTTTGTCACTACTGCGAGAAATTAGGGTTTTGGAGAAAGTTGGAATTTCTTGAATATAAGACCACGGCTGAATGATCCTCATCAAAATCAAAATTTAGAGACCAAGATCGAAGTTTTTAGTTGGGTAGAACCTCAGTATCTATCAAACCCTAGTTCAGGATTTTGACTAGAAAACCAGAATTTTACAGAAGCTATAGATTCGAAACTTTCAGAGTCATTTTTGAGGGTTCAAATTTTGGATATTTCAAAATTGAAGTATACCAACTTGATCAGCTCAGCAAGGCGCATATTTTCATCGAATCAAAAGTTTGAATTTTTAGGGTTTCTCCGACAAACCCTAATCCAGCTCCAGATCCAGCTTCAACAAATCAAAGTGGATTGGGTTAATCCTAGAAGAGAATGAATTGGACACCTACATAAGTGAAGAAGTTCCAGCTCTAGAGGGAGATGAGGCTAAGGCCTTACATAAGAAGATTACAAGTAATCCCGATAGGTATGACTTGAAGAGATACAAGTATGTTTTGAAATATGTTCATGATTAAGTTTGTCTTCATAATGTTGATGTTAGTAGAATCTTGATTAATTTTAGACTTGTCTTATCACCCTAGTAAAAGTATGAATGCATGTGAATGATAGAAGACATTCATTGATTAGGGGTATGACACTTATGATTTTACTAATACACTGTGGTGTTGTATGAGGATGATATTTTCCACTAACATGAAGGGTACATCAAGAAAGACAAATCAAGTTCTAGATCAAGAACATATGACCATGGTGACATGAAGACAAAGACTCATCCATAGTCATGGATCACATAGAAGCTCTACTTACTAGGTATGTATAACTTGGTTCTACAATTATTAACTTATGAGATATGCAGGTTGCTAGTACAAGGTCTCTAAGAGAACAAAGAAGACATTGTTTGGGTATGTTAGACAAGCATGATAATCCAAGTATGTTTTCCTATATCGAGTTAGAATCCTACTTCGTGTTAGGATATTAGATAAGTATACTTTTGTATGATTGATAATTCATGAAGTTATAAGTTTGAGTAATCATGGGTTTATGCATATTATGCTTCTTACTTTGATTGATGATATGACAAACTAGAAGAGTCCTATGGTCAAATAAGAATATGCATGAGTAAAAGAATCCCTAAACCCTTGAATACAAAGACTTGTGACAAATTACCTGTGTGTGAAATGACTATGACCATATATGTTTAAGATTATTTAGAACCATAATATCTTGATAGTGTTTCTATGACAAACCCTAATCCATATCTAGATCCAGCTTCAACAAATCAAAGTGGATTGGGTTAATCCTAGAAGAGAATGAATTGACACCTACAGAAGTGAAGAAATTCCAGTTCCAGAGGGAGATGAGGTTAAGGCCTTACATAAGAAGATTACAAGTAATCCCAACACATATGACTTGAAGAGATACAGGTATGTTTTGAAATATGTTCATGATTAAGTTTGTCTTCATAATGTTGAGGTTAGTAGAATCTTGAGTAATTTTAGACTTGTCTTATCACCCTAGTAAAAGTATGAATGCATGTGAATGATAGAAGACATTCATTGATTAGGGGTATGACACTTATGATTGTACTAATACACTGTGGTGTTGTATGAGGATGATATTGTCCACTAACATGAAGGGTACATCAAGAAAGACAAATCAAGTTCTAGATCAAGAACATATGACCATGGTGACATGAAGACAAAGACTCATCCATAGTCATGGATCACATAGAAGCTCTACTTACTAGGTATGTATAACTTGGTTCTACAATTATTAACTTATGAGATATGCAGGTTGCTAGCATAAGGTCTCTAAGAGAACAAAGAAGACATTGTTTGGGTATGTTAGACAAGCATGATAATCCAAGTATGTTTTCCTATATCGAGTTAGAATCCTACTTCGTGTTAGGATATTAGATAAGTATACTTTTGTATGATTGACAATTCATGAAGTTATAAGTTTGACAAATCATGGGTTTATGCATATTATGCTTCTTACTTTGATTGATGATATGACAAACTAGAAGAGTCCTATGGTCAAATAAGAATATGCATGAGTAACAGAATCCCTGAAACCTTGAATACTAACACTTGTGACAAATTCCCTGTGTGTGAAATGACTATGACCATATATGTTCAAGATTATTAAGAACCATAATCTCTTGATAGTGTTGAGATTATACTAATGCATGTGTGATTATGTATGAGATACTAAGGATGCCACAATGATGACACTAGTGCACACTTAAGCATGCATAGTGGTCGAAGATGGACAGAAGTTCAAAGACATATAATCATGATGATATCAGAAAGGAAGCAAAGATCAAGAGGGAGCACAGATCAAGAGTGAGTACACTCTAGTTGTTCCTGCAAGGAAGCAAGATCAAGAGGGAGCACACTCTAGTAGTTCCTGCAAGGAAGCAAAGATTGAGAGGGAGTCCACCCAACAACCAAACAAAGATAAGTATTTGAATTTTCATTTATTATATATATGATTACTTAAATGATGTTGTCCAGTCATGTATATACTTATGTTCCTAGATTTAGGATGTATATTATGCATATTAGAAAAGTTGCATTAATGAACAAGATACTACAAATATGCAAGTAATGGGTAAGTGGCCTATGGTACTGTACAACATTCCATTGCTACTTATCTAGAATGAAACCTCTTTGCTGACATGTTGGGATTTGTGCACACTCTTAACAAAATTTCTAGTAGACATGGAAGGCATCTAGAATGTTACCGTGTGAATACGAGATATGGATAAATGTTGTATTGAAGCATTGGCTAAGATAATTGCATGACTACATGACATATATTCTTATGTGTAATATTTTGTTCTAAAAACTATGAGAAGTTTCTAATCATGCAATTGAATTTGACTTGTATGAAAGATCATGTACAATCGCCTACAAAAGAAGGACAACAACATTTGTTCCAGCAACGAAGTTCAAGAAAACTATCTATTGAAGATATTGAAGAATCTGAAGTTCCCAGAATTCGGGATGCAGTAATAAAAGGATGCCATGATCGAGGAATACCAGTTGATCATGAAGAATGATGTTTTGGATGTGGTCCCAAGACCATATGGGAAGTCTTTTGTGACTTCCAAGTAGATCTATAAGATCAAGCATGTTGCAGATGCCAGCATAGAGAAATACAAGGCAAGGTTTGTGGATTGTGGCTTCTCTCAGAAAAGAAGGGATAGATTATGAAGAAAATTTTGCACCTGTAGCCAGATACACTTCCATCAGAAAAATACTTGCTCTAGTTGCAGTGATGAAGTGGAAGATACATCAGATGGATATCAAGACAAATTTCTTGAATGGTGTAGTCGAAAAGGAAGTGTATGTGGAGCATCCACTCGGTTTTGAGACACATGAGAGGGAGTCATATGTGTGCAGATTGAAGAAAGCCTTGTATGGCTTGAAGCAAGCACCTAGGACATGGTACGGCAGGATAGACAACTTCTTGTCCAGTTTGGGATTTACCAAGAGTAAAGCGGATTCCAACCTTTACTACAAGGTTGAGGAAGGCAATCCAGTGATACTCATACTGCATGTGGATGACCTATTTATGACAGGTGAGGATAGGTTGATTGCCGACATGAAGAGGAAGCTTGTTGCTAAGTTTGAAATGAAGGACATGGGTATGATGCATTAATTTCTAGGTATGGAGGTGTGGCAGAGTGTAGATGGAATCTTCCTTGGACAAGGGAACTATGTAGTAGAGATCCTGAAGCAGTTCGTGATGATGGACAGCGAGGCCATGGACACACCTATGGCATCGAACCTGAAGCTATTGAGTGATGCTTCATCAGAGTTGGTTGATGCCACGACGTATCGTCAGATGATTGGGTCCTTGATGTACCTGACGAACACGAGACCAGATATTTTCTTTGCGGTGAACACCTTGAGCCAGTTTTCGACAGATCCTAGACATGTTCACCTAATTGTTGTAAAGAATATTCTGAGGTACCTGAAGGGTACAATTGATTATGGGCTCAAGTATGATGTGAATCAAAAGTTTAACTTGGAGGGTTTTGTTGATTTAGATTGGCAAGGAAGTGCTGCATATAGGAAGAGCACTTTGGGGTGCTGCTTTAGTATGGGATCAGGTGTGATCTCTTGGTTTAGAAGGAAGCAATCCTTCGTAGCACTGAGTATAGCCGAAGTAGAGTATGTCGCAGTTTGTTGGGCTAGTTGTGAGCTAGTATGGATAAGGAAGCTACTGTCTGATTTATTTGATCTCCAGTTGGATGTTACCTATATCTATTGTGAAAACTAGAGTTGTGTGAAGTTATCAAGAGAACCCGGTGTTCCATGACAGGTTGAAGGACATCGAGATCAAATATCACTATATCAGGGATATGGTGCAGAGAGGAGTAGTGAAGCTCTAGTATGTTGCGACAGATGAGAAGATTGCAGATGTGTTGACCAAACCACTAGCCAGAGTGAAGTTCAAGTACTTCGGAGAGAGGCTTGGTGCTCTTTAGATAGAAGATACTTCGTGGAAGAAGTGATGGGACACATTTCCAAGAGACATTCCAAGCATGGTGGTAGGAGGATCCTTCCCATGGCTATGGATGTAAGTGTTGTGTGATGAGCATCATGACAATGCTCTGGTTACTTCTGTGTATGATGATCAAAATGATCATGTGTGATGAGCATCAGGATGATGCTACAGATGATAGGCATCAGGATGATGCTACAGATGATAGGCATCAAGATGATGCTATGATGATGATCATGATGATCATGTGTGATGAGCATCAAGATGATGCTCCAGACAATAGGCATCAGGGCAATGATACGATGATGATTAGGATGATCATGTGTGATGAGCATCAGGATGATGCTCCAGATGATATTCATCAGAATGATGTTGTGGACATGATTAGGGTAATCATGTGATGATGATGTGAATCAGGATGATGTACTATATGATGATGATCAGTATGATCATGAGTATCGGGATGATACTCCGCAGCCATGGACAGACTGTGTAGGTAGCATAGAAAATATCCTAGGAGATCCAATAGTCTGAGATCGGATACTCTTTCGAGGTTTTGCTACAGGTTGGTCATGGACAGATTGTCCAGGTAACATAGAAAAGATCTTGGGAGATGCAATAGTCTAATCCCGAATACTCTTTCGAGGTTTTTCTACCGGTTGGTCGTGGACATATTGTGGAGGTAGCATAGAAAAGATCCTGGGAGATCCAGTAGTTTGAGCTCGGATGCTCTTTTGAGGTTTTGCTACAGGAGGCATCTAATAAATCTGGAGATCCGATAGGTTGAGTTGTGTGCTTGTAAAAGTCCTGGGATGCTCTTTAGAGATCTTGCAGGTTTCAAGTCACTCTTTTAAGGTTTTTCCTGACCACATGTAAAATATCCTGGGAGATTCGATAGTTTGACCTCGGATGCTCTTTTGAGGTTTTGTGGTGGTCACATTTAAAAGATCCTGGGAGATCCGATAGTTTGAGCTCGGATACTCTTTCGAGGTTTTGTTGACGCACATTCCACAGGATGGCCAGAGATGTTCAATACCTACAGGAGGCTAGGCCTACAACCAGCATGAAAAAGGGCTGGCTCTGTAGAACTTTCTATGATGAGAAGAATTGAGAGATAGCCCCATGATCGAGATGATGAGTATAGCAACAATGATGATGATGTTCTATTTTCCAGTGATGATGATCTAGCTCCCGAATTGAAGACTTGTGCCGACATGTATTTATGACCTGTGTCAAGAGAATACCTTCCTAGTTAAGAGGGAGTGTTGATGTATTTGTAACTTCAGAAGATATTCACTTATATATTGTATGTATTGCATTTGTACTTTATTGTATCCCAAACGGAGATGTATTATTCCTCTGATTGGAAGTGTCATCATTTGTACTTGCAAGTGTCGCAAGTTATATTTTAAGTGTTGTAACTTATATTTGATGGGTTATTAGACCACCTTGGTAGGGTCGTCCCTATATGAGTCATGTGGGTTAAAGGGTTATTAGACTACCCTAGTGGGGTAGTCCGAGTGTCAAGTGGTAGTGGTTTATTACACTCTCCTAAGTGAGGTCAAACCAGAGTCAATTGCGATGGGGTATTTAAGTCCCCTAGTGGGGTCAGCCCAGTGAGCATTATGTTAAGTGGCTAAGTTGGGGCCGACCTAGTTAAAGTTAAAAGTCAAGTGAAGTAAAGTATAAATAGAGAGTGTGACTCTCTCATTTATTTATTCACTCACTCACTCACTTCGCATTAGTGAGAGAGAGGAGGAGTGCACATAAGTGGAGGAGGAGTTGCTGCTAGAAGAATATCTTGTTGCGGGGTTTGATCTTTGAGATCTTTGTATTGATGTTCATTCTATCTCTAAGGAAGTTACAGGGTTTTTCACCTTCTTGGTTTTCCCCGGTGAAATGCTTTGTGTCTCTTGTCTCTTGTCTCTTGTGTTTGATATGCTGTACATGTTGTTCTCTTAGTTAAGATCGTAGATCAGATTGAATTAAATGCTGAAAAACTAACAAATTCACGGCTTCTCAAGCATCTATGAGTAGCATAACTCAATGGGTAAGTGCTCCTAGCTTGGCCAACCGCTTTGCTGACATACAACCATATTTTTTCCCTTCCAAATATATAAATTTGTCTCCAAATTTGAATTTATGGCTTATACATAGTGTGGTAGTGGTCATGAACAATAATGGAGAGCTTTGCATAGTGTAGATATGCGTGAGAGAATGAGAGTTGACTCCAAGGGATATGAGATAATGGTGAAAAGACAACTAACATAGCTTCTAACCATAGAAGAAAGGACTCATGGCAGTTGTAGATTGAATTTTGACATATGATAGAACTGACATAAAAGTGCATTTAGCTCCATGCTTCAATAGCTACATGAGGTGACTTTTCCTACCAACCTCACACATGCATTCAATGATTGGGTTCAATAGTCAAAAGAAGGTAATTGACTCACTCCAAGTACATGGAAAATTTTGGATGAGTTCTAAGGTTCACACTTGGTAGCAAAGGATTTAGTATCCTATATCCCCCCTTTCCTATTCCCCTCTTGTGGAATCATGGCCCCTCTAGTGCTATTTACAAAACCATCTTGGACCATTCTATTATTTATGCAACTTAATATAATTTACATACATTTCGAGTTAGCATGACAAATCGACCATACGATCCAATAAAAAATATATACATCATACATGCCTAGCCATTCACTAGTCAGGCCTTGGCCTTAAGCTTCGCAGTATCTGAATCCATACTAGCATATTTACATCATTTACAAAATTTTGGGTTAAATACATTCCAAGTAAAAAATGGGGATACTACACCTAGAACCGGCCAAATTATGACACCTAATGGTATTACAAACTTCTTGTGCATATCAATTGCTTAAGGGAGGTTGTTGAATAAATTCTCAGTTGGATTTCTAGTCGAATCCCCTTCTTCCTACTTGATCGATGGAGGTGTTGTTGTTGAGTTCTTTAGACGATACTTAAGGAGGATTAACCTCATCTCTAGACTCAAGATTTGTCAATTTTGGGATGCTAATTCGTTGGCCATGGCATGATCCCGAGCTTTTTTTTTCAAGTGCTCTTGATCCACATCTCTTTCCATCTACTTAAGTTGTTATTTTGTTTCGTTGAATAACATTCACATCCAATTTTTCATGGTGGATATCTTATGATGAATTACATGAATTTCCGTGGACACCCTTTTCAGCCCATGGGTGGGAAAATAGTTTGTATTACTATCACTATCCCCCATGATATCTGCAATTCTCTACTTCCTTTTCCTTTTGCGATGACATTGCAATCTCATATTATAAACTAAAGATGCATTTCACCAAGTCCAATCTCGTGTAACAGTTCTCCAAACAAACATTCCCCTTCTCTTACGCTAATTTAAGTTCCTATTACAGCTTGCATCCATCATTACTTCATCCTCTGCGATTGATTTCACCATGGTTGTGAAATATTTCCTTTGCATGATCTCGAGCTTCAAATTCAATGTTACCTAAATTGAAATGACAAAAGAGATGAGATGACACAGGTAGGATGGTGTGTCATACAGTGCAAGCTTTGCCTTCGCAAGGCCATAGTTAAGTCTCCATGCGTTACCATAAATGTTATACACTTGCTTGATGTCATGCCAATCCCAGCACATGGAAGCCATGCTTGGAACCACTCGATAGTACAAAGTGATCTTCATTAATTTTGCTTATGGGATCACAGCTGCTTGAGGGGGTCACCATTTACATAGAGCATCCTTGCACCTAATGTAATTGCCTTGTTTGCTTGCATTTTCGCTTTGAAATTTAGTTAAGGAAGAATATGAAAAAATTGAACATCTTCCATCTCAACCATGATGATCTAGATTCTAACTATTATGGCTTGGAGAGAGGTTGTTAGACTTTGCTTGGTTCCTAACTAACTGAATTATATCGTTGAATCCCTAAACATTATGGGCTCTTTACCTCTTTTTTCTTTGCAAAATAAGACCACCTACAAGAGCCATCATAAATTTTTTTAAAGCTACATAATTAAATAAAAACCGTGCTTTAAATTATTGAAATAAAAAATATTACATATAATAAAAACTAGTTTTATTAACTATAAATAAATAAACCCAAAACTTATTTTCCAATCATTCAAATTATTACTATTCTATTTATGAGCGTAACTAACCTTACTATTCAATATTATAAATATGTTTATCACCATAATTAACCTCTTATTTGAATGTTTTACAATCAAAATACTACAATGATAAACTTGGATAAAAATAATAAAATCTATTATTTTATTTGAAAACAATAAACATAAAAATTCAAAATCATAAATAAATTCAAAATTTTCAAAACCCTAGACAAATTCTTCATAAAAAATCAAAACTCAAATCATAATTTGATTTAAAAATAATTATTATAATAAAATTCAAAATAAAAACAAAGGCATATTTTGTAATATTTGTTTTTATCCAATATAAAAGTTTGCAATTTTGCTATAAAAAAACATGAATCAAAAGTAATAATACAAAATCATCTTCACAAACTTTAAATTATCATCATAATAACACTATTTTCTGATGTACATATCCACTCTTTCTTTCTCAAAATATTGAACAAAACATGTAAGAAAACTACCATTTTTCCATGTCTCCTCTTACCACAAAAATACATTTTGTCCTATTATTGTTTTGAGAAAATTTATAACTAAAAACTTTTAGATGTACCCAAAAAAATGTGAGGATAGCACTTGAAACTAATGGAAAAAAAAATCATTGGAGAATAAAGACATATTTTGTTTATATAAAAAGACACAAAATCTGTCATAATGCAAATCAACCATTACTATACATATTTTGTTATAGATAAAAAGACACAAAAATCTGTCCTAATCCAAATCAACCATTATTGTACTTGCCACGTCCAGGTATATAGCAATCGATTTCGATATAATGTTATTAGTCCACACGTTTACATAATTACTGAGACGCCCCAGTATCTTACATCGATCCCAGGCTACAAGGACATATGTGATAATAGCAATAAAATTTATATATAGATGAGTATCTATCAGGCTGACAATTGATAGTACTTTAATTGCATATGGCCGCCAGTACCCTCCTGGGTGGGGTTGAAGGCCGCCTGGCATGCTGTACAAACCGATTGTCCAGCACCAGAACATCTCCAACTTCCCAGTTTATCTCTACACACTCTTCTTCAGTTATCTGAACGCATGATTCAATTGCTTCTGCAGAAAGCGGAGAGCCATCTCCAAACATTGGAGGTGTTTCTGTAAATGCTATAAGGTTGAACCAGGCTTTCTTTTCCGTGTCCCCATCAAATGTTCTGATGGAAACAATAGGCCCCATTTCAAATATCATTCTGCCATCATCTGCCCACCTCACTTTCCGCAATGAACCGTCTGACAATTGGGTCCTGGAAGCAACAACCTCACCACATGGTCAATTTCTTATCCTTCAATAAAAATGTGTAACTGTACCTAGAGAAGCTCTATAGGGAAGCAGGAGAAGTCAAATGAAGAAAGCATTAAACAAATCGAGATGCAATCTTCTATGAAATTATGCTGGTTATGATTCTATGCTCTTCTTACTTGAACTTCCTTTCTGCTTCCTGTTTGTCCTTGGTTTGGAAATTGGATTGCCAACCCTTTAAAACGGATTGAGGATCGTCTTCCTGAGAAAAACTGTAAACATAGATCAACCCCTCTTTCTCCATTTTTCTTACAAGTTGTGGGTATCTCTGTTCCATTCTTTGAGTGATCTTATGACTTAATACGATTGCTGTCTGCCCTCCCTCCGGAGGGGCAATCTCACAGAAGAACATTATTTTGTTAGGAAACTCAGGAAACTGCACAGGAAAAACAATATCAAGGATAATAATTGTGAAGAAACAAACATGAGAAGAAAGCGTTAGTTTACTGTGCATAGAATTAGCAGAGATTTGTCTCAATTACCAACATCAAGAAGATAAAATTAAAATTAACAACTATTCTGAGAAGATAGTGTTAGGTCAAAGGGCTTTGTGCTACATTGATCAGGGATTTGATCAGGTTTGATAAATGTTAGCGCTGCTGTGGGCGTTCAAGGGAGTAGACGAGGATTTATTGAGGAAATAAAGATTATTTTGTTAGAGGATTAACATAAATTCATTTTTCTCAAAAATAATAACCAAAAAAACATGACGGGACCTTTAAAGTTTCTGGACTGCCTATTCGCACAAAATAATGAATCTGTCCGCTTATTTATTGTTTTGAAAACAACACAGGTTTTTGTAGATCTATTTGTAAAGGTCAAAATTAATAGGTCAAAGGGCTCTGTGCTACATTGATCAGTGCTGTGGGCGTTTATGGGAGTAGACCGAGATTTATTGAGGAATAAAGATTATTTGGTAAGAGGATTAACATAATTCATTTTTCCCGCAAAATAACCGAAAAAACATGACAGGACCTTTAAAGTTTCAGGGCTTTCTATTCGCACAAAATCATGAACATGTCCGCTTATTTATTTTTTTGAAAGCAACACAGATTTTTGTAGATCTGTTAGTAATGGTCAAAATTATTCACCATAATTAAAATGGAAACTGTGAATAAGCAAGTTAGAGCCATAATTTCAAGATTCATCATTCTGTCCAGTTTCAACAACTATTCTATGTATAGCCTGGGTCTTCTCTAAGTGCAATCAACTCACCATATTCATTTCATGATGGAATTTGACAGGCAGATGTAGAGGAGATTCGTTTGCGGTGGACACTCTTCCTTCAATCTTTGTCCTGAGAGCTTGGCCCAAATATGGATGTTCTTCCCATCCCAATGCTTCAATGACAGCATTGAAATCAGAGGCACTTCTCAGTGGAAATCCTCTAAAGAGCAACGCCCCAACCCTTTTTAGCTGACTGTCGATCCACTCTCTGTTTTGTTGGATGGCGTTGAGAAAGGGCCCAATCGACGGATCTTGATGTTCTTGGCAGCCGGGAGATGGGGGCAGCAGAAGCATGGGAAAGAGGCCGCCATCATCAAGAAGTTGTTGCTGGGCAATCTTCCCTTGCTGGAACATCAACGGCAATTCCTCCATTATCTTACTGCTGTTAACAATGTTTGGTTCAGGCTTCATCTATACACTATCATTTGTTCTGCATTAACACGGTTGACCATTTTTGTTGTCATTGTCACTGAAGTGGTCCATTCATGTGTTATATGTCAGCCACCTAAGTATAATATGGGAGTTCAGACATCTAGGAGTGATAGTTTATGTGTTTTTGATATGGATTTACATGTTGATAAGTATAATATGCCAGCAACCTAAGTATAATATGGGAGTTTAGACATCTAGGAGTGATAGTTTATGTGTTTTTGATATCGATGTACATGTTGATAAGTATAAAATATGTCAGCAACCTAAGTATAATATGGGAGTTTAGACACCTAGGAGTGATAGTTTATGTGTTTTTGATATCGATGTACATGTTGATAAGCATAATATGTCAGCAACCTAAGTAGAATATTGGAGTTAAGACATCTAGGAGTGATAGTTTATGTGTTTTTGATATCGATGTACATGTTGATAAGTATAATATGTCAGCAACCTAAGTATAATATGGGAGTTCTTTATGATGATAAATACTTTATGTTTTACATATAACTAGAGAGTCAAGAGTCAAATGTATCATGAGAATTATTTATGATGATAAATATTTTAATATTCTCTAATGTGTTATGGGAATTGGTTATGATGATAAATATTTTATATTGTCTCGTGGAGCTCTTTATGATGATAAATATTTTGAATTTTACATATAATTAGAGAGTTTAATGTGTCGTTGAATTTTGAAGAGTTGTCATGTTGGGAGACATTTCTCATATTTTGAAAAGAAGTTTTTTTTTCTGAATCTTTATAAAAATATAGAAAAATTATATCACATTTTATAATAGTGTCTATATTTATTTATAAATAAGGTATCTTTCATATTTTATATTTTTAATATAAAAAATTTAAATACTATGGATAAATTTTATATTTTTTTTATATATAGATGTTGTAACTTAATCTTTAATGTTATGGCAAAGTATATTGTATTATTATTCATGATCAAATTGATTAATATATAATTTTTCATTTATTTGAAGCTTTTAAGGTTAGGAGATTGTATGAATTGGCTTGTAGGGCTTAGTTTAGGGGCAAGTCTCCCTTTTAGATTTGGGGTCGAAAACCATCTAAAAACATTTGATGCCATTTTGAATGCTTAAATGACATTTCTTTTACCAAACCTTAATTTGTACAAAGATGCCATGTTCTACACACTGGTACCTTTCCAAGGGTCCAAAAATCATTTCAGACAGAATCTGTATGAAGAAGTTATGCATCCTGCAAGTTGACCTATCCAATTGACTAGCATGGTACCAAGTGGATTCCACGTCATCTCTCATTTTTTCACACATGTGGAACTAGTTCCATTTGGAACTTCAAGAAAATTCTAGAAGGACCAGAACCTTACCCCTAATCAAGAGTTGATGCATGCAAAAAAAACCCTAAAAGTAACCCTAGACGATTGTTGGGCTATGCTAAATATTGTCAAACTGTGCTACTAAGAGAAGAAGGGGGTTCCGTTATTTTGATGTATTGTATTGTTCCATAGCCAAGAAAATAGAATGGGGGTGGATATTAGAGTAGAACAAAGGAGATAGGAGATCCTATAGTAGCCATTATGGTAGCAGAGTCATAAGTTACTCCATAGAGAATACCATTTCCTTTGTATTTCAAGATTCATCATTCTGTCCAGTTTCAACAACTATTCTATATATAGCCTAGGTCTTCTCTAAGTGCAATCAACTCACCATATTCATTTCATGATGGAATTTAACTGGCAGATGTAGAGGAGATTCGTTTGCAGTGGACACTCTTCCTTCCATCCTTGTCGTGAGAACTTGGCCCAAATATGGATGTTCTTCCCATCCCAATGCTTCAATTACAGCATTGAAATCAGAGGCACTTCTCAGTGGAAATCCTCTAAAGAGCAACGCCCCAACCCTTTTTAGCTGACTGTCGATCCACTCTCTGTTTTGTTAGATGGCGTTGAGAAAGGGCCCAATCGACGGATCTTGATGTTGTTGGCAGCCGGGAAATGGATGCAGCAGAAGCATGGGAAAGAGGCTGCCATCATCTAGAAGTTGTTGCTGGGCAATCTTCCCTTGCTGGAACATCAACGACAATTCCTCCATTATCTTACTGCTGTTAACAATGTTTGGTTCAGGCTTCATCTATACACTATCATTTGTTCTGCATTAACACGGTTGACCATTTTTGTTGTTCTGCATTAACACGGTTGACGGATCTTGATGTTCTTGGCAGCCGGAAGATGAGGGCAGCAGAAGCATGGGAAAGAAGCCGCCATCATGAAGAAGTTGTTGCTGGGCAATCTTCCCTTGCTGGAACATCAACGGCAATTCCTCCATTATCTTACTGCTGTTAACAATGTTTCGTTGAGGCAATTCCTCCATCATTGTTCTGCATTAACATGGTTGACCGTTTTTCGTGTCATTGTCACTGAAGTGGTCCATTCATGTGTTATATTATTATTTGATATATTATAACATCTATATATTATTATTTGATATTTATTAAAACATCTCTGAAAGAATGCACCAAATTTCCTGCGGCCAACTTTTTTTTTGGCTTTTTTATTTAGTTATATCATATTTATTAGGTTGTGGTTTACCGATTGAGAGAAGATATTTTCAAAACATTTTAGATTTAAATTGAAATAAAAGTAAAATAATTATATATGGGAAAGAAATAAAAGAAATTTAACATTCTTTATTAAGTACACTTATTTATTATTATATCTGTTGAAGGTAGAGTATATAGTAATTGATTTGCATTCAAATATATTGGACTTTAAATTAATTTTCAATTTTTTTATGATGTTTTGCTAAGTTTTTCAAAAATTATATATTAAACTAAATATTTAAAAAAATAAAAATAATTTTAAAAATTTTAAAAAATTGAATTATCATTTTATGATTGGTTAACATATATGATATGACTAATTTCATCTGGTTTTGAAAAGAATTGTTAGGAAAAAAATTAATTTAAAATAAAATAAAAACTAAAAAAAATATTGTTAGCATGTGTCTTAATATTTAATGATTTGTATTCCATGGATGGACGAGACACCATACTATGTGTTTGGGATATCCACCAAACTACCTAGACCCTAATGTTGTGACATATTAAAACCAAAAATTTTAAAAATTTGTTAATGCCATGTGTTCCTAACTAACTATTAACCCTCTAACATTTTAATATACACTGAATTAATTATGATACATGTAAACTTAAAAAAATAGAAAATTATTGAAAGATGTGCTATGCATTTATTATTGGTCTTCCACTCCTTATACGTCGTGTATTTAATTATTCATCTTATATCTATCTATTAGTAATAGTGAATCGTACTCTAATACCAATTAAAATTATGTTTAATTTGAATTTGAAGTAATTTACAATGTCTTTTTTTTTATTAAAGTAAAAATTAAGTATTATTATAATAATTTCTAAAATTTTGAAATATAAATTTTTGTTTTATAAATGAAAAAGATATATGAAATAGTTAATTTAATTTTATTTGAAATTTCATTCTTAAAAAAACTAAAAAATAATATTTAAAAAAGTCATAATATTGTTATTTATTCAAAAATTGATTATAACTAAATTCATAGTGACTTCATGATTAACCATAAACATAAATAAAATATTATATAATTTAAAAATAGATAATGTATAAACATTATAGATGTTAATGTCCATGGTTAAAAACTAGAGCTTATGATTTGGTATGTGAAACTAAGTATAAAAGTATTAAACTAAGTATAAAAGTATTAAACTAAATATACAACTATTAAAGAATAATATATATCTAAAAGTCATTATTATTATAGTTTGAAGATAAAAATAACATATTTTATCATAAAAAGAGTAAAATCTACATAAAAATATACCATTTCAAAAAATGTAATGGAAAAAACAAGAATATTATAAACTTAAAGTGATTTTAACTCAATTATATATATATATATGATAATTTATTCGGCATAAGTGAAGAAATTTTAGTCATAAGGGTTTGTGATGAAAATGCTAATAAACATAATAAGAATTCTCATCCTTTAACTTATTAAACTTCTAATTCATTAACTTTGATCAATTAACTCACCCATAATTTTTTTTAGTATTTTAACTCTTCGATCCCTAATTCTTAACCCCTAATCCACTAACCCAAAAGGCCCAACGCCTAATCTCTAATTGCTAATCCATTATCTCAGTGGCCTCTAACCTTTAACTCACTAACCCTCTAATTCATTCATCATATTTAACCATTAAGCGATTAAATCCCTAACACATTAACCCTCTAAATTTAAGCTAAACATGAACCACTAACTCAACTCATTCCCATGAAGGTGCTAATACCTAACCCATTATCTCTAAAATCATTAATCCAAACTAACCCCAACCACTTCATACTATAATCATTGATACAATACAAACCTTCCTATCCTCCTAACCTACCAAAACTATAGTGAGCTAGGAAAGCTTCTCTTCAATCTCTTTTGAGCATAGAGAGAAAATTTTAAAGCAAACCAAATAATTCCCTTCTTTTCTCTTAAGGTTGAATAGACCATAGTACGTTTCAACTAATGTTAACCATGAACATCATCATCATCATCAACAAAGTCGTACACGATTGACCCCACTAACCAACACATCCCCTCATGATTAATCCACGAACTCACAAAGCCTTTAACCATTGACCAACCAATACACTAATGTGCCTTAACCACTAGTCCATTAACTACTATGGTTGACTATAGTTGAACATGGTAGAATATGGTTAGTATCGTTATCCATCATTGACCCTACTAACCCGATAAAATAAATCCTTTAAGTATGGTCCACCTAACTTCTTATTGTACAAAATAATTTATCTTAATAAACATAGTTAGTGTTGTATTGAATATATCAAGCATAATAGAGAAAACAATATAACTATATATATTTCAACTCAAACTTTTTTTAACACGCAAGTACTATGCAACTTTGTTGGGATTATTATACAAACATAACTGACTACTATTTCAATTTTGTTTTACATTATAATTAATAGAATAACTTATAATTACTATAATTATAATAACTTGTAATTGTCATAATTATAATGCCAATCTATTTTTACTAAAAATCTATTAAAATGAAAATGAAAAATACCTTCTCTATTGCACATACTGCACATTAAATATTGCAACTTATCTACATGTCATTTACTATGTAATTATGGTTTCACTTTTCAAATTATATTTTTTCTTATCATAAAATTAACTATTACGACATTTGGTCATCAATCTAAAAGTCTAATATTTATTATTTTACAAATCAAAAGACTTACTAATTTTACTTAAAGAATAGAGATCCAATTTTCTAATTGGATAACTTCCCTCTAGTAGTCATATAACCTCAAATATCTTAAACTAGGTAACACAAATCTAAAAAAGATCATATTTATTTTGATACAAACAAAAACAATTAACGCTACTAGTCTTACATTTCATAATGCCATCATCTCTACTTTATCAATAGTTTTTTTTCAGCGAAAAAGAAAGCAAACTTGTTATTATGAGTAATAATACAAGATTACAACACGAATGCAAAGCAAAGTCAAACTGATCAAAAGGTCCGGAGGAACAATGTGCATCAGACCAACAAAAGAAACAAAAGACAGAACGCAGTCCATCAGCATTCATAAGCACCGGAGCCCACAAGAGCAAACGAGGCCATCACCCAAACAATTGAAATTAACCAAAAGACAAAAACCGATCGCCTGACACGGAACCACCAACAAGATCAAAAACACCGAATCCAGCCTTGGTCGACCGTGGCCTTGTCCATCAGTTCGCTAAAATGTATGAAGCCATCCAGAGGGCCGATGTCGGCCTTTGATAAATGGTTTGCAGTCGTGTTTGCTTCCCGATAGATGTGTCGATAGGTGATGTGGTCAAAGGATTCACCTCCTCCATCCAATGATCAAGAATGATAGCATGGATGGCATAAGACCCATTGAACCAGCTTACCACCAACAGAGAGTCTCCAAAAATGAACAAATTCTTGATCCCCTTTCTCCAAGCAAACCATAACATACATCTAAGAGCCAAGAGCTCCGCCTTTAATCCATCTCCTTCGCCCAGCCCAACATGAAGGTGGAAGCTATGAGTGTTGCTACAGCGAATCCAGATACCTCCTCCACACGGGCCCCTTTGAGAGGCGCCATCAAAAAACCTGAAAACATGACCTTCCTCCATAACAAGATGAATGACCCTACGAATCTTGTCCACACACTTCCTCTCAGGAAACTCTGATCAATGATACAAGATTCTGCAAGCAGTATTATCAATAGTTGCTAACACCTAGATATATCAAAATATATTTCAACTTTTAAAAGCATAGAGTAAGACATGCCACTTTTAGTTTGCTTACAAACTATCCAACATTAATACATTATTAAAATGTTACATATTTATTTTGACTTTTAATTTTTAATTATGTACTACTATTACATTAAAATATTTCTAAGAGGCAGGTATAAACACCTTTGCTGCTAATTTCACTTGTTAATAATATGATATTATATGATATGTTTTAGTTAGTAAATTGTTATATATATATATATATATATATATATATATATATATAGTAATTATTTATTTTTAATTTGTAAGAATGAAGATAAAATAAATCTTGAAAATACATTTGTTTCATTTATCTATACTTTAAAAAAGAATTTTTCTTTATCCACCTTAAATTGTATAAAATATAAATGATTTATTATAAGTTTTTACCACTTTTCATATATATATATATAATCATTTCATATTCTATTTTGATTTCTACATATTGAAAAAATAAATAAACATAATCATTAATTTATTATTCAAATTGTACATAAGAAAGAAAATTATATGTTTACTAAAATTCTAAATTTACAAGAATGCGTATCAAGGCAAATTGTTATTGTAGTATATTAAGCTTTCTCACACCTCACCTCTTAAAATGTAAATATTATCCCGTAAGTAAAGGATATGTAATTGCATTGACTACTTATCAAGGTGCATCATATATTGAAAATCATATATATTTTTATGATATAAATTTTAAATAATAATAATATATTATGTATTAGTTTATTAATTATAGTCAATATATAATAATGATAGTGGTGGTTATTAATATCATTAAAATTAATTTTGGTATTTGAAATTTTTTTTAAAAAGTATTTCTAAATCATTATAATTGTGACGAGATAAAAGATTAGGAATGTTAGTATCGTAACAAAAATTTGAAAATGTGTTTTAATGTGGGTGTATTAAGGACATTCTATGAGAAAGTGGTTTCTATCTTCAATCCTCTTTGGTGTCACAAAGATGACATGTGATTTCATCCAATGATGTTTTAGGAATTGTCTAGAGCCATGTTTCACTATGGAGCTCACGAGAGTTTGTTCTTATTTCAGCAATGTTTTTCTTCTTTACATTAATTATAACATAGAGATACTTTTGATTTTCTAGATTAGGGTTCATCACCTCCTTATAACATTTGAATTTTCTTTTAGCCTCTAATTCTTTATTGCACAATAACTTCTTAAATTTAGGTACTTTTAATATTATCCCTATTATGCAAAATGACATCTTCATTGACTTCCCGATGATTTAGCGAAGACCTTGTATCCTTATGCCAACCTCATCTAAGACGTAGGTGGCTTTGACTAGAGTATGCAGAAATATTAGAAAGCCTCTTGTCTCACATGTTGTTTATCTTGTTCTTATACATAAGGTACCTATGGCATAGTCATGCTCTCAGTATGGGAGAGGATTACTTCTATGAGGAGGATAGGATATGGTGTATTGATTTTAATTTTGATATGTTATAAATCGATTTTGGATTTGCTCTATCCTTCTCCACGATTCTATAGAGATGTTGCAACCTCAAACTTCACATCCCTATAAAATAAGAGGAGTGTGAGAGTCTCAAATATGAGCTTCTTCTTATCCCAACCCTAGATGTTTGTTTATTTACATTTTCTTTCAAATCCATAACAAACTTTCCACCTCTACTATCTGTTATCTCAATTCTATAGTTCTAGTTAAGCTTGTCATGAAGATGAATTCCAAGGCATTTGTATGAAGTCACTTCCTCCAAGTTGTTGTTGTCATACATGAAATTAGCATAAGTGATCTTTTTTGGGATTTGATTATCATAACCTTTTTTTGTAAGTGTTAACAATCATACCCATACTAAAAAAAAAAACTTGAGAATATTTAGTTGCTTTTCGAGATTATAGGGAATCCTTACCATAAGAACAATATCATCATCTATAGAAGAAGGATGATAACTATACCATCCAATTCATGTCGACACAACCCGCGCCTTTCAAAAAATCCTCTATCTTTTCAATGTATATATAAAAAACGATAGGGGATAGGGAACAACCTTACCTTGACTCCTATATTACAATTAATTTCACACACACACACACACACATTTATGCTTATAAAAAAAATACATTCAGTAGATGCTTAAAAACATTTCCATCTTGCTGTCAATATTTTGAAAATATTTACCCAAAACAAATTACATTAAAAAACCGTGAAAAAACCTCACCTAGAGGTGAGCTACATCCACAACAACAAGCCACATTCCCTTATATCATCAATCCAGAAAGACATATGTTTCCTATACACCTTGTCCACATGTAGATATAATATTTAAATAAATGATCTGGAATAGTACAATATCATACAAAAAAGGATTTGTATATGAGAATGTTCAAAGAAACATATAATTCCTGAATCACTACAAAAAGATCATAGAAAATCAGTTGGATTAGAAAAATCCATAATTTACCATCGTCATCTTCTCATATCTTCTAGTTCCTAGGAACTATATTTAGTCCTTCCTAGAAAATATATGTTGAAAGGATATAGATTGAAAGTTATCCTTTTGCGCCATGATTTCATCCAGGACATGATGCAAAGTAATATTTTTGCAAACATATTCACATATCATCCATTTGATAACAACTTGGGAATCTCCAAAGGCCTGGACTTTTCGTGGTCCATTATCCCAAGCAAGGTTGAGCACCATCTTGAAAACGATAATTTCTGCTAAATTATTAGACCCTCTACCAATCCCTACTTTAGAATTTAAACAATGATGATTTGGAAAATGAACCACACCAGCTAGAATATGAATATTTCCCGAAGGAAGCACAATAAGAATACAATAATAATACAGGAAGAATATCTTTCAAATTTACATTCTTCAACACTCCCTCTTAACAAGGAAGGTATTAATCTAGTGCTAGCATCATTATCACTATCACTGCTTCTGCAACTCTGTACACTGACCATTGATTCGAGACATCTCTCTTGAATCTATACATCACTAGAAGTTATGTACGAGCAACCCATCAAGTGGGTACATCTCAAGAGCTCATATTACGTCGCCACAGTGACCACTTGCGTTACCACACTACGTGCCCATATCATCTCGTGAGTGTAGCCTAGGATACTCAATTATGTCGCACACTATGACTACTCGCTAGCACATCACATTTCATCATGTGGAGAACAATCTAGGTTCGAAACCTGGGTCTTCGCGCATCGAGGCAACACAACTCTGTGAGTGTAGTCTAGGAAACTCAATTACATCACACACATAGTGACTACCTGCTACCAAGTCACATCATGTGGAGAAAAACCCAGGTATGAAACCTGCGTCTTCGCACATGTGTTTTTCCCAACATAGCACAACAGTCAGGAGGATCAATTACGTCACCAATGTGAAAACCTACTGCATCCTCAAGAGTGTAGTCTAGGAGACTCAATTATGTCACCGAAGTGACTAACTGCTACATCCTCATGAGTGTAGTCCAAGAGACACAATTACGTCACCGAACTGACTACCGCTACAACATCATCTCAAGTGGAGACACCCAAGAGCTCAATTACGTCACTATGTGACTACTTGCATCTCACATGTGCTATGTTAATCATCCCTCACTCTTTCAAGGAAACTCAATCTGGACCACTTCAAGCTTGTCCCTGAAGTACTCAAAATTCACTCTCAACATAGGCTTGGTCAACACATCGGCTGACTTCTCTTCTTCTGCTACATACTGGAGCCTCACTCCTCCTCTCTACACCATATTCGTGATATAGTGATACTTGATATTGATGTGATTTGAATTTTCATGAAACACTGGGTTCTTAGACAACTTCACACAAATCTGGTTGTCATAGAAAATATAAGTCACCTCTGTCATGTTCCCAAATTTTGCTATGGTCCAAGACATAATTTTGGCCTAAGTCGCATAGGATTAAAATTATTAAATTGGTGGCTAAGGGTGAAAATTTACCTAAGTAAGATGCCCAAGAGAGTAATTGAAGAATAATTGGACTATGCTGGCCCACATGAAGTATAGGATTCCCAATTTGGGTTTCCTAAGATAATTATTAATAATTTGGGAATAATTTGCCAATAATTTTACACAAGTTAATTTTATTAATATTGGCCTAAAATATAAAAATAATATTTATTTATGATTAATTTGGCTCATGAGGGTGCACAAGAGGATAAGGTGGACCTCACTTACTTGAGAAAAAGATAGAAATGAGAAGAAAGTAGCCTAAAAGCAACATGACAACAAAAAATAAGGAAACTAGCAACAACAGTGAAAATCAGGCAAGTGCATAAAGCACAAAAGTGCACAAATCAGGCAAGTGCAGAAAAGCATCTAGTCTTGAAAAGTAAGAAACATCTAGAAAAAAAGGAGGCACAGATTCTAAAAGCAAGAGAAAGTCATAAAGAAAGGAAAGTTGGAAAATCAGGAAAGTTATCAAAATAAAAAAAGAAGCAAGTTTCTTGATTTGTGCAACTCATGAAGGAATATAAACATCCAAAAAATCTACAGGGTCCAAGTTTAGCAAGTGAGGACACATCCATGAGGTTAAGTCGTACAAACCTAATCCAACTAATCAAGGAAACATCCATTCCTCCTCCAATTCGAATTTCTAAGAGGATAAGCTCAACCATGAGGATAAAAGTCTATAAAAGACGGAGGAGAACTCCAGTTCACATCTTTGGCTAGTTTGTATTTTTTCTAGAGAGCTTTGCTTCTCAGGTTGAGTATTGCTCCTCGAACAAGCTTACGTGATGTGCCCCAAGTTCAAAAATATTCACCAGGAAACTGTGAATAAGCAAGTTAGATCCATAAATGAGAAGACCATTTATAATTTCAGGATTCATCATTCTGTCCAGTTTCAACCACTATTCTATGTATAGCCCAGGTCTTCTCTAAGTGCAATCAACTCACAGGAGTCATTTCATGATGGAATTTGACTAGAATATGTAGAGGATCTTCGTTTGCAGTGGACACTCTTCCTTTAATCTTCGTCATGAGAGCTTGTCCCAAATATGGTTTTTCTTCCCATCCCAATGCTTCAATGACAAGATTGAAATCAGAGGCACTTCTCATCAAAGATCCTCTAAACAACAACGCCCCAACCCTTTTTAGCTAATTGTTGATCCACTCTCTATTTTGTTGGATGGCGTTGAGAAAGGGACCAATCGACGAATCTTGATAATGTTGGCAGTTGGGAGATGGGGGCAGCAGAAGCATGGGAAAGAGGTCATCATCTTCAATAAAAAAATTTCCAGCAATCTTCTCTTGTTGGAACATCAACGACAATTCCTCCATTATTATCAATCTTCCGTTAAGAATGTTTCGTTTGCATCAGCAAGATTATATGGTTGCTCGGGGGCACCCACCATTTTTGTTGTCATTATCATCAAAGTGGTTCATTCAACTATTATATTTCAAATAATGTGGTTTATGTTGAATATATCTTTCAATGTGGCCCTTTGGTGTCCATGTATTGTTCTCCGTTGACATTTGTTGATGTATATGTAACTTTGGAATGTATTTCACATATATGTATATTGTATTCCTATAGAGATGTTATTATTCCTCTATACGGAAGTGGTTGTATTCCTATAGAGATGTTATTATTCCTCTCTACAGAAGTGTCATCATTTATATTGTAAGTGTCGTAACTTATATTTGATGGGTTATTAGACCACCTTGTTGGGTTCGGCCCTGTATAAGTCATGTGGGTCAAAGGGTTATTAGACCACCCTATTGGGGGTCGGCCATGTGGGTCAAAGGGTTATTATACCACCCTAGTGGGGGTCAGCCCAGTCAGCATTATGTTAAGTGGTTAAGTTGAGGCCGACCTAGTTGAGTAAAGGTCAAGTCAAGTTAGTGTATAAATAGAGAGTGTGTCTCTCTCATTTTACACATTCTATTCTGTCACTCACACTTGGGAGAGTGGCACACTTGTGGAGGAGGAGGCTCTGCTGCTAGGAGAAGACTATCTCTTGTATTCTGGTTGTATCATTGCTCTATCTATCTTTGAGGAAGTTATTGGGGTTTTTCACCTTTATGGTTTTCCCCAAGTAAACTCTGTCTCTCTTGTGTGCTTGCATTATTGTCCATGGTTGATATGCTGTAGATTTGCTGTACATGTTGTTCTCTCAGTTAATATCCTAGATCCAATTGAAGTAAATTCTGAAAATTTAACATGGTATCAAAGCTAGCCTGAAAGAAGGCATGATATGGCATGTATGACACTTGTTGCACTTACGATGCTAGGGCTTGATATAGCGAAAACTAGGCATCACAGCACTTTCACTATAAATCTATTTTGGCGAAGTTTTCAGATCTAAAACTTTTACAAGTCGAAGATAAGATCCACATGTACCTTGTGTCCAAAGGACAACCTCTAATTCATTGTACTTGGTGATTTATGATCTGTACAATATAGGGTTTCTGCCTCTTCCAGATCTGAGTCAAAATCAGGTGACCTTGGGAAAATGATCATAACTTGGGTTAGGAAGCTCCAAATGAAATTTCGTAAAATGTAACAGGTATTAAACAGACTATAATATCTCAGGAAAAGTTTTCAGAGGCCGAAGTTGAACCAGTGACACGTGGCATGCCGTACAAGTTCGCTCTCCTATATTATCTCATAAACAGGTCACGTTGCGACACTTGGCATAAATCTCTCTCAAAGAATCCAATTGAGGTCAGACCTATCGGGATGGAAATATACCAGGTCTGGATATCTCAGAAAAAATGTTCAGAGGCAGAAGTTGAACCAGTGACACGTGGCACTCCGTACAAGTTCTCTCTCCTGTATTATCCCATAAACAGGTCACGTTGTGACACTTGGAATAACCCTCTCTCAGAGAATCCAATTGAGGTCAGACCTATCAGGATGGAAAGATAACAGGTCGGGCTATCTCAGAAAAGAATTTCAAACCTTGTGGATCGAAAAGTTCAGAGTTACACTAGAAACAATCAGGTACATATTTCTGTCAAATCAGAATTATTTTTTAGCACCTTCATTGATGGCTTCCGGAATTTAGGGCTTCAGAGAAAGTTGGAATTTTTTAAATCTGTGACCACGGCTAGAAGCTCGTCATAAAAATAGAAGCTTAGAGCTTTGGATCAAACCTTTTGATTTGACAGAAGAGTGGGCTTCATCAAACCCTAGTTCGAGGTCACGTCCAGTGAATCCGAAAGTTTCAAAGGCAAAATTGAGGAGTGAAACTTTGCAATTTTCAAATTATGAATATACCAGCTTCATCAGCTCATCAAGGCACATATTTCTATCCTTTTGGAAGTTTGAATTTTTGAGGTTTCTCTGACAAACCCTAATCTAGCTCCAGGTCCAGTTCTTGCAAATCAAGTGGATTGGGTTAATCCTAGAAGAAGTTGGATTGGTCACTTGCATAAGTGAAGAAGTTCCTATTTCAGAGGGAGATGAGGCTAAGGCCTTACATAAAAATATTACAAGCGATCTCGACAGGTATGACTCATCAAGGTATGTTTCGAGATTTGTTCATGTTTAAGTTTATGGTATGTTTGTCTTCATGATTATTATGGTTAGTACAATCTTGATTTGAGATTTGTCGTATCACCTTAACAAAATTATGAATGCATGATAGAAGATATTCATTGGTTAGGGTGTTGACACTTATGATTGTACTAATGCATTATGGTGTTGTATGAGGTTTATGTTGTCTGCTAACATAAAAGGTACACCAAGAAAGACAAATCATGTTCTACTTCAAGAACATATGATCATGGTGACATGAAGACAAAGATTCATCCATTTTCATGGATCACATAGAAGATCTACTTATGAGGTATGTATAACTTGGTTCTACAATGGTTCACTTGTGAGACATGCAGGTTACTAGCACAAGTCACTGTAGAGAACTAGAAGACATTATGCGGGTATGTTAGACATATCTAGCTAGCATGCTAATCCATGTATGTTTTTCCTATATCAAGCTAGAATCCTACCTTGTGTTAGGATCTTATACTATTGTGTTGTTGATAATGATTATTCATGAAGTCATAGGTTTGAATAGTCATGGCTGTATGCATATTATGTTTCTTACCATAATTGATGATATGACTAACCAGAAGAATCATGAAGGTATAGGTTTGAGTAATCACAGGTTTATGCATTGATGATTTAACCAATCAGAAGAGTCCTATGACCAAATAAGAATATGCATGAGTAAAAGAAGACTTCCCTGAAACCTTGAATACTAATGTTTATTATCTATGAATGATCATGACTATACATGTTTAAGATTATTGTGTTTTGATAGTATTAAGATTATACTAATAAATGTGTGATTATGTATGAGACCTCAAGGATAACACAATGATGATACTAATAAGCATGCATAGTGATTAAGGATGGATGTAAGTTCAAGGACAGGTAATCCAGGAAGCAAAGATCAAGAGGGAGCACACTCCAGTTGTTCCTGCAAGATAGCAAAGGAGCATACTTCAGTAGTTTCTACAAGGATGCAGATATTCAGAGGGAGTTGACCACTTCTCACAATCCACATCAGAATGGAGTTGCAAAGATTCAGAGGGAGTCCACCCAACAACCAAACAAAGATAAGTATTTCAATTATCATTTCTTGCCTATTTTTGTTTAAATAATATTATGCATATGTTCCTAGACTTAGGAGATGTATTGTGCATATTAGAATGATTGCATTAATGAACAGTATATTACTAATATGCATGTGATGGGTAAGTGGCCTATGGCACTGTACAACATTCTAGTGATACTTATCTAGAATGAAACCTCTTTGCTGACATGTTGGGAGTAGTGCAAACTCTTAACAATATTTTGGAAGAGACTGGAAGGAATCTAGAAAGTTGTGGAACATGGATAAATGTTGTATTGAAGCATTGGCTAAGATAACTGCATGACTGCATGATATATTTATTTATGTGTAAAGAATTTGTTCTGAAAATTATGAGATGTTTCTAATCATGCAATTTAACTTGTTTTGTAGGAAAGACCGTATATCTTCACCTACAAAAGAAGGACTACAACATTTGTTCCAGCAACAAAGGTATCTATTTAAGATATTGAAGTTCCCAGGATCTGGGATGAAGAAATGGAATGCCATGATTCGTCGATCATGAAGAAGATGTTTGGGATGCAGTCCCAAGACCTGACAGGGAGTCACATGTGTGCAGATTGGAGAAAGCCTTGTATGGCTTGTAGCAAGCTCCCAGAACTTGGTGTGATACAAAGAGGAAGCTTCCTACGGAGTTAGATATGAAAGATTTGGGAATGATGCATTATTTCCTAGATATGGAGGTGTGGCAGAATGCAGGTGGGATCTTCCTTGGTCAAAGGAAGTAATAGTAGATATCCTAAAGAGATTCGGGATGATGGATTGCAAGGCCATGGCCACACCTATGGCATCGAATATGAAGCTTCTGTGTGATGCTTCATCTGAGCCGGTTGATGTCTCTATGTATTGTCAGATGATTGGGTCCTTAATGTACCTGACGAACATGAGACTGGATATTTGTTTTGCTTTGAACACATTGAGTCAGTTCCTGACAGATCCGAGTAGTGTTCATCTGATTGCTGTAAAGCATGTTCTGAGGTACCTGAAGGGTACAATGGATTATGGGCTCAAGTATGAAGTGAATCAAAAGTTTAAGCTGCAAGTTTATGTTGATTCTGATTGGGCTGGCAGTGTTCCAGATAGGAAGAGCATGTCTGGATGCTGCTTCAGTATGGGATCAGGTGTGATCTCATGGTTTAGCAGGAAGTAGTGTTGCGTAGCACTGAGTACAGCGGAGGCAGAGTATGTTGCAGCCTGTTCAGCTAGTTGTGAGGCAGTATGGCTACAAAAGCTACTATCTGAGTTATTTGATCTCCCATTGGATGCTACTGGTATTTTCTGCAATAACCAGAGTTGTGTGAAGCTGTTTGAGAACCCAGTGTTTCATGACAGGTCGAAACACATAGAGATCAAATATCACTATATCAGGGATATGGTGCAGAGAGGAGCTGTGAAGCTCCTGTATGTTGCGACGGACGAGCAAATTGCAGATGTGTTGACGAAGACACTAGCCAGGGTGAAGTTCGAGTACTTCAGGGAGAGGCTTGGTGTTCTTCAGATCGAGGACACTTTGAGGAAGAAGTGATGGACACATTTGCTGAAGCCATTCCAAGCATGTTGGAAGGAGGATCCTTCACATGGCTATGGATCTAAGCACTGGATGATGAGCATCAGGATTATGTTCTAGTTTCTACTTTGTATGATCAATTGGATCATTTATATGTATATGTATGTACGCATCATGTTGGATGCTGTATATGATCAGTTGGATCATTTATATGTATGTATGCATCATGTTGGATGCTGGATATGATCAGTTGGATCATTTATATGTATGTACACATCATGTTGGATGCTGGATATGATCGGTTGGATCATTTGTATGTATTTTGTATATGCATCATGTTGGATGCTTAGACCATGTATTTGTATATGTATCAGGTGGATACATTGTATGATCAGGTAGATCATCTATATTGTTATGTATCAGGTATGATCAGGTAGATCATGTATGATGATGGATACATTGTGTGGATCATGTATCTATGTATTAGGTGGATACACTGTGTATGATGATATGTATCAGGTAGATACTTGGTGTGCATCAGATGGATGCATTGTATGATCAGGGTGATTGTGGATGACGAGCTTCTCCAAATGACATGCAGCAGGATGTTGCAGTGATGATGATCAGGATGATCATGTGTACATCAGAATGATGTATGGTGAGTATCAGATGATACTTTGTGGCCATGGATCAGGTTGTGCAGATGAGCATGTCTGGGAGATCCTATAGGTCGAAGTTGTGTACCCATAACATCCTGGGATGCTCTTTCGACACATTGCTCTGGGAGGACATGTAATTTGTGCCCTGGGAGATCTTCAGGTCGGAGTTGTGTACCCATAACATCCTGAGATGCTCTTGCGAGGTTTTGTCCTATGCCATGTAATTTGCTCTTGGGAGATCTGGAAAGGATGAAAAAGGCCTCAAATGCTTTAGCCAGGTTTTCTCATGACCACATGTAATTTTCTCCTAGGATATCTGGACAGGATGAAAAAGGCCTCAGATGCTTCAGCCAGGTTTTGTGGTGAACCACATGTAATGTGCTCCTTGGAGATTCGACAAGTAGAGCTGTGTGCTCGTAATAGCCTGTGATGCTTCAGCCAGTTTTTGTGGTGAGATCACATGTAATGTGCTCCTGGGAGATCCGACAGGTAGAGCTGTGTGCTCATAATAGACTGGGATGCTTCAACCAGGTTTTGTGATGGGTCACATGTAATGTGCTCCTGGGAGATCTGACAGGTAGAGCTGTGTGCTTGTAATAGCCTGGGATGCTGCAGCCAGGTTTTGTGACGCACGTAATAAGTCCTGAGGATTCGACAGTATGGCCAGTGATGACGAAGACCTGCAGGTGGTGGGCCTACATCCAGTATGAAAAAGGACTGGCTCTGTAGAACTTCCTATGATGAGTAGATTCAAAGATTGATTGAGATAGCAGCAGCAGTGACGATGATGACGACTCGATGACGATTATCCAGTGACGATGATCCAGAGAAGATGACTTGTGCTAGAAGACCTGTGTCGAGAAATACCTTCCTAGTTAAGAGGGAGTGTTGATGCATATGTAACTTCGGAATGTATTTCACATATATGTATATTGTATTCCTATAGAGATTTTATTATTCCTCTATACAGAAGTGGTTGTATTCCTATAGAGATGTTATTATTCCTCTATACGGAAGTGTCGTCATTTATATTGTAAGTGTCGTAAATTATATTTGATGGGTTATTAGACCACCTTGTTGGGGTCGGCCATGTATAAGTCATGTGGGTCAAAGGGTTATTATACCACCCTATTGGGGGTCGGCCATGTGGTTCAAAGGGTTATTAGACCACCCTAGTGGGGGTCGGCCCAGTCAGCATTATGTTAAGTGGTTAAGTTGAGGCCGACCTAGTTGAGTAAAGGTCAAGTCAAGTTAGTGTATAAATAGAGAGTGTGTCTCTCTCATTTTACACATTCTATTCTCTCACTCACACTTGGGAGAGTGGTGCACTTGTGGAGGAGGAGGCTTTGCTGCTAGGAGAAGACTATCTCTTATATTCTGGTTGTATCATTGCTCTATCTATCTTTGAGGAAGTTATTGGGGTTTTTTACCTTTATGGTTTTCCCCAAGTAAACTCTATGTCTCTTGTGTGCTTGCATTATTGTGTCCATGGTTGATATGCTGTAGATTTGCTATACATGTTGTTCTCTCAGTTAAGATCCTAGATCAGATTGAAGTAAATTCTGAAAATTTAACAACATTGAAGATATAGACTAGAAATTTTAATTTAATGGTTAACTATTATAAAATTTGTTAAAATTAATCAAATATAATTATGTTGATAGTCATTTAGATATTGTCTCATATTTTGGATTTTTTTTAGGGATTAACAATATTAATCCGAGTGTAACAAGTGTGCATTAGTCCTATTTATTTTCGAATCTAGTTATGCTTAAATGCATCTTGATTAAGATTCAAGTAAGCTTTAGTAACGGGGTGATTAAAAAAAGTGATATATTTATTAAATAGTATTTGTTTTATGTTTATATTAATTAGTTTAATGTTTATATTAATTAGTTGTTAACAATGGCTTTTCAAGTCATGAAAATGAGTACCGAAGACATATTTATTAAATTGAAATGATGGAAAAGTAAAGTACAAGTCTAAATATGTTATAATTTGGATTTTTCAATAAATTTTTTTGGAAGTGAAGGTATGAATGGTTGATATTGCACAGTTTTGATGTAATAAAGGTATTTTGAGGATGCTAAATTTATTTATGCTTTAATTTAGATCTCTTCAACAACTTTTGTAAGAATTGAAGATACCAATGATTAATATAACAAAAACTCTATGGAATATAGGTATTTTGAAAATGGATCAAAATGTAATGTAATAATTAAAAATTACAACTTGCTAAATATTATATAACAAAAAGAATCAAATCATAAAACATTTAGAATACTCCAAATTATTTAAAACTATCAACACTCTAAAAAATTATTACAATAAATTTAAAAATCTTATACTAAAACTTACATATCACATTAATTTTTATATATTGACAGAACCCATTTCAATATTAAAAATTTCCTAATCCTACAAAAACTAAATTAATTTTTTACTAAACATTATATATAATGATATAATCCATTTCAATTTCTTATTCCTACACACTCAGATCATTTGAAAAACCAAATTACATATATAACCATGTTGATACGTTACCCTACCCCTATGGTATGGTGGTGGATAAGATGCCCAATCATTACCATGGTGAGATATGTAATTTTTTATAAAATTATTTGTTTTATTTTTTTCTAATTAATATTTTGTAAAGATTTATTTATGTCAATAATATAATCCTAATGAGTTATGCATTTTATTTGATGATGATGATGAGATGATGATGATGACGATGATGATGATGCTGGTGGTGGTGGTGATGATGATGATGATGATGACGATGATGATGATGATGATGATGATGATGATGACGACAATGACGACGTCGACGATGATGTCGATGATGATGACGACAACGATGACAACAACGACGAATTATGCATTTTATTTGATTTTGATGACATGATGATCATGATGATGATGATGAAGATGATGACGACGATGGTGAAGACGGTTTTTAGTTTTTAGAATTTTGTGTTTTGTTATTTGTTTTTAAATTTTGTTTCTATGCTAAATTTTTTTTAAGAGAAGCATTCATAAATCACCATAGTTGCGATGATGGTGGTGGTGGTGGTTAGCATCCATTTAGACCAACTTTTGTTTATCGGACCTTAAAAGGGAAAGGAGGCACTTGGTTTTCTTTAAAATTTTATTTCTATGATAAAAAAGCTTTAAGAGAAGCATTCCTAAACCACCATAGTTTTGATAAGTTTAAATGTTAGAAAGGTCAATATTGTAGCAAATATTTTGAAATTGCACGCTAATGTGGGTGTACGCAGGGCATTCTTTGAGAAAGTGATTTTCATCTTCAATCCTCTTGTGTCACAAAGTTGACATATTCTTTCATCCCATAGCATTTTAGAAACTATCCAACGCCTTGTTTCACTATGGAAATTGTGAGAGTTTTTTCTTATTTTAGCAATGTTAATTTTCTTCTTTATGCTAGTTTAAATAGAGAGATACTCTTTGTTGGGACACCCAATATAGGATAAACATGAATGGCCATTTTCATTTAGAGAATATGCATATAAATACAACACAAGCGATGTTTGGTTTCATATTCTAAGTTGTCTCTTGGACTCCAAGGTGACTCTTTAGATTCACCAATGACAACTAAGTACAATTTACCAAATCCACAAGGATTAGGTTTCCAACATTCCCCCATTAATACGAAGGGGTGTTTGTAAGTCCAAGAATATTGTGTAAGGGAGTTGAAAATTTAATGCATACTAGTGGTTGAACATGTCATGACAATCTGATTTTTTCAAGTAAGCTAGAAGAAGTTGATGTCTTATGCTAAATGGTGTAAATATAAGTGCTTTCTGAATTGGTGGTTTTAGGAAGACTACAAACTCGGTGGTTTTGAACGGACATAAAATAAAAATTTGATCATCAGCAACATATCTTGATGTCTTGTACTAAATAGGTGGGTTTAGGCTAACCACAAACCAAAAAGGTGGTTTTGGATTATTACAAACCAAAAAATATTAGAAGCAACAAAAGCTTATGTCTTCTAGGAAATGGTGGTTTTAGTATGACCACAAACCCACAAGATACTTTTAGGATAACCACAATCCAAAAGAAGATGGTGGTTTAATCTGACCAAAAACAAAAAAAGTTAGCAAAGGTTGTTGTCTACTAAATGGGTGGTTTTTGGCTGACCAAAAACCAAAAAGGTTGTTTTAGGATGACCACAAACCAATGGGTGTTCTAGACCATGGCTCTAACTTTGTCTTTTGGCTGCAACTCTAAATATCCCTCTAGCTCTGGCTTGAGGCTCTGGTTCTAGCTCTGGCTCTGGTTCACTTGTTTCTATAGTGTAGATGTTTGCTTACTGAGAAAATTTTCAGATTGATAGGGCTTCGAAACTTGAACCCTGAGTGTCAATCCATGATGTCCCCCTTGTTAGGTACAAGATGAGAAGCAAGAAAAATTTCTTTTGTTTGATAGAAAAAGTGCATGGTTGTCACTCAAGTGGAAAGATATATCAAAGAGGTATATTTGAGTGTCAAAACAAGAAGCAATACCTATCCAAACATCGAAACATCTCATAATGGTTTTGAGTGTCAAAAATAGACACATAATACCACAAGCTGAACTGTGAATGATTGGAAAAACATCAAGTATTTTAGTGTTGATACCTACAAGGGATTTTTGCAAATCCACCCTTTGATAGTGAGACTCAATCTAAAAAATGAAGGGTGTCAAATTCTACATAGAATGCACTCCATTCAACTTATATTTTTTTTACACTCACAAAAAACTATTGCAAATAACAAGAAACAAGTAAACTTACAAAAGCACTATTTTCAAGTTAAAAACTGTTGTTGAATCGATACAAGTGGTAGAAATGCTTTACGTATGTGGATTGATTCTCAAATAAGAAATATTGCATGGTTTTGGTAGAGTGCGCTATGGATTTTTGTATGAGCTTGGAAAGATTGCTTCTGATTCAACCAAAGCAAGTTCCCATCCAACCAAAGAAAATTTTAGTTATGAAATTTATCCCATGGGCTATTTTTCAACTTTTTTTTCCAAAAAAGGATTCGCCAATTTACCCATTTTTAAAGTTGATTCACCCAAATTCCATGGGATAATTTTTTACTCTAAAAATCACCAAAATTGTCCAAAAACTATATAAAGTCCTTAAAATTCTGAAAAGTTTTACAAAAAAACCACCAAACATTTTATAGTTGGAAATTTAAGCATTAGTAAGACTCGCCAAGGTTTCTACACGTTGTGAAAATTATGGACCCTTAAAATTTTCCCTACATCTAACCATCCCATTTTCAACTAATGGCTTTTCCATGGTGAATTTATCCCACTGGATTCGGGTCCTTCATAAGCTGAAAATGTGGATATGGCGAAGGACCCAATGAATAGGGCCAATGCAAATTTGTTTCCCTGCTCTTTAGAAGAAATAGTTACTTGAATCAAATATATTAAGTCCTCTTTCTTCTCCTCTTGCTTTGGCAATTTTTTTTTCAAATTCCTCCTTAGTGTCATCCTTGGGGGATGGTAGATATTTTATACTCTTCATATCCTTGATAGGATCCTCTACCTTGGGCCTAGCCTCTCTGGCCTAGGCTCTAGGATCTTGGATCTATTATAACAATAATATGGACAACCTCTTAAGATATCTTCTAGCATCTAGAGAAGCTTCTCTAAAATATTATGGACATTAGGATACTTTTACTTGAATCAAATATATTAAGTCCTCTTTCTTCTCCTCTTTCTTTGGAAATTTGTTTTTCAAATTCCTCCGTAGTGTCATCCCTGGGGGATGGTAGATATTTTATACTCTTCATATCCTTGATAGGATCCTCTACCTTGGGCCTAGCCTCTCTGGCCTAGGCTCTAGGTTCTTGGGTCTGTTATCACAATAATATGGCCAACCTCTTAAGATATCTTCTAGCATCTAGAGAAGTTTCTCTAAAATATTATGGACATTAGGATACTTTGAAGTCCTACAAACTCCAATGTTTTTCCATAAGTTGTAAAAGTAAGTAAGCTCATCAATCTATTATGTGTCTTTTGTATAAGTTTCAAATGAACTCACGCAATCTTGGTACTCAATGTCAAAGAAACCATCCATCAAAGTAGAAAATCCATTAGTAATGTCTTTGTAAAGATGAAAGCTCCCCCTCACAATAGAGTAAAGAGCAATTTGAACCAACTTGTTGTTATTTGCAACACCCGTTAGATGGGTGGCTAAAAACCATTCAAATAGCCTTTTCCAATGTGGGATCATATCAAGTACCATTCCAGGATTCATATCCTGAACTGCAATAGGTTGAATATTCCCTGTCTTTTCCTCATCCTGCTTCTATAGGCCATCATAACCGCCATGAGAAGATCTATAACCATTATTCCATGAGCCCCCATAAATAGGCCCACAATTGTTGGATCTAGATCTGTAGCCATTGTTACCACCATAGAACCCAACACTATATTCATAGACACTATGGAAACTAGATTCATAATTTTTATGTGCCCTAGGCCTCTGACCCTTGTTAGATCTTCCACCAAACAGGAATTTGCCCAAAATAGAGAAATCAAGGTGCTCATTGAGATACAAGGCATATGTTCATATAAATGCATAATAGTCCCAAGGATTTGAGTGTGAACCATCTCTAAAATAAGATAGATTAAGTAGGTGCGCACCATGCCTCATTCCCTTAAGAATTTTTTGCTCGAAAATTGGATCACCATCCTGAAATAGCCTATGAATGAGCATCAATTCACTTACCTATGCCTTTAAAAAAACTAGAAACCACTTGGTTATTTTGGAGGTGATTAGAAATAATCAACATTGATTTCATATCTTATTTAAAGTTGATCTTCCCCTTCATCAAATAAATATATCATCTAGAAATAAGCGCATTAGTTTCCATAGAAGCTTTTCAATTTGAGCCTTAAATGCAATAGAATATTTTTGCTCTGAGTGTGTGAGTGTAGGAAGATCCCCCTATTTTGTAGCAACCTGGGCATACAACCTCTAAACCTTGTACTTGATTCAATACATATCCAACAAAAACCTTTCCTCTATTCAGTAGATGATTATCGAAACTTGGCATCACATTTCCCTTGACATATGAGAGCATATATGTAGTTTCAAGTGTGGGAAACTTAAACAAGATGATTTGATAATGAATCCAGAGATGTTGGAAAGCCATATGTAAACCTAGTTCGATTCAAATACTTTATACAATGCTCCAAATTATTCACATGTAGGAATGTATATTCTCCTTGTCCATAGCCGAGCTCCATTGAAGACCTCAGATCCACTTCCTTGTCACTCATTCCAATTCCTTAAGATTCTATGGTTTAGGATTTGAAATAAGTTGTGTCATTGAAACAAATGGAGTGCAAAAAAATATAGATGTCAGGGGTTACTTGCCATGAGAGCTGAGAATAATACCTGATGAGTGTGGAGTTTAGATGATGGAAAAAGGTGAGGCAAATAGAAAATGAGAAAAGCTAGTTCATGATGTAGAGAAATGATGAAGAGTTCACCCACGGTAGAGAGGAGTATCCACATGTAGGAATCAGGATTTCTAATGATAGACTCACACAATTATATTATCAATTCATGAACAATCCATATGAACACAAAGATAAAATTAGGGTAATATATAATGTTGATAGCTTTGCATACTGAGCGGGAAAAAACTGGCAAGTAGACTACATGCCATGCGAAGACAACTAAGTACAATTTACCAAATCCACAAGGATTATTTTTCCAACACTTTTGATCTTCTATATTAGGGTGGTGTTGGATTGGTGCAAGGTAATTCTACCCAATTATGATACGTTAGTTGTAATGGAAACTAGGAAAAACATAAATTTGATCACTAAAAATAAATATTAGCGATATATGCACAAATTTTTAGAACACACTATAAAACTATGAAACCTAGACAATCAAGTTACTTTAGAGAATATATAACTTTTATTTATGTAAAATTGCTATAACTCAAATAAAATGGTGTTCTCCAAAGATTGGTATGATCTTTTGTTTCTAAAACATAATGCATATGTTCGCATTAGGCCCCAAGTTTGGTATGTAAACACTAATTTTTTTTTTAAAAAATTACAAAGTTGTAGTGAATAGGAAATTCTTGTGTGACACTATTTTCCATAGTTTTTAATGTTATTTTTTTTAAATTATGAAAGCCAATGGATCCCCATAATCAGAGCTTCCTATTCGCACAAAATCATTAATCTGTCTGCTTATTTATTGTTTTGAAAACAACACAGATTTTTGCAGATCTGTTTGTAATGGTCAAAATTATTCACCATAATTAAAATGAAAACTGTGAATAAGCAAGTTAGAGCCATAAATGAGAAGGCCATTTATAATTTCGAGATTCATCATTATGTCTAGCTTCAACCACTATTCTATGTATAGCCTGGGTCTTCTCTAAGTGCAATCAACTCACCATAGTCATTTCATGATGGAATTTATTGGTAGATGTAGAGGAGCTTTGTTTGCAGTGGACACTCTTCCTTCAATCTTTGTCCTGAGAGCTTGGCCCAACTATGGCTCTCCTTCCCATCCCAATGCTTCAATGACAACATTGAAATCAGACGCACTTCTCACTGGAAATTCTCTAAACAACAATGCCCCAACCCTTTTTAGCTGATTGTCAATCCACTCTCTGTTTTTTTGGATAGCATTGAGAAAGGGCCCAATCGATGGATCTTGATGTTCTTGTCAGCCAGGAGATGGGGGTAGCAAAAGCATGGGAAAGATGCTGCCATCTTCAAGAATTTTTTGTCTAGCAATCTTCCCTTGCTGGAACATCAATGGCAATTAATGTTTACGTTAATTAGTTTAATGTTAATGTTAATTTAATGTTTATATTAATTAGTTGTTAGCTATGGCTATTCAAGTCATGAAAATAAGTACTGAAGACAGATTTATTAAATCGAGATGATGGAAAAGTAAAGTATGAGTCTAAATATGTTATAATTTGGATCTTTTCAATAAGTGTTTTTGGAAGTGAAGGTATCAATGGTTGATATTGCAAAGTTTTGATGTAATAAAGGTATTTTGAGGATGCTAAATTTATTTATGCTTTAATTTGTATCTCTTCAATAACTTTTGTGAGAATTCAAGATACCAATGATTAATATAACACAAACTCTATGGAATAGAGGTATTTTGAAAATGGATGAAAATGTAATTTAAAAGTTAAAAATTACAACTCGCTAAATATTATATAGCAAAAAAATTCAAATCATAAAACATTTAGAATACTCCAAATTATTTAAAACTATGAACACTCTAAAAAAATATTATAATAAATTTTAAAATCTTATACTAAAACTTAAATATCACATTAATTTTTATATATTGACAAAACCCATTTCAATATTAAAAATTTCTTATTCCTACAGAACTAAATTAATTTTTTACTAAACATTATATATAATGATATAATCCATTTGAATTTCTTATTCCTACACACTTGGATCATTTCAAAAACCAAATTACATGTATAACCGTGTTGATACATTACCCTACCCCTATGGTACGGTAGTGGATACGATGCCCAATAATTACCATGGTGATATATATATATATATATATATATATATATATATAGATATAGATATAGATATAGATATAGATATAGATATAGATATAGATATAGATATAGATATAGATATAGATATAGATATAGATATAGATATAGATATATATATTCAAGATTTATTCATGCCAATAATATAATCTGAATGAGTTATGCATTTTATTTGATTTTGATGATGATGATGATGACGACGACAATGATGCCAACAATGACGATTTATGCATTTGATTTGATTTTGATGATGACGATGATGTTGATGATGATGATGGTGAGGACGAGGACGAGGACGACAATGACGATGGTGATGATGGTTTTTAGTTTTTAGAATTTTGTGTTTTGTTATTTGTTTTTAAATTTTGTTTATATGCTAAGGGTAAAAGCATGTTAATGTGTCTCACTTTTTCCCCTTTTGCGGCGATGAACTAATGAACTAAAAATATTTGTTCATAAATATACAAATCCATTGAGAATTAGATAATGGTGTAATGAAACAAAAGTTTTCATTGTGAATGAGCTTTTATATGGTATTTTTTTTCAAATAAAAAAAATTGTTTCTATCTTATTTATTTCGTTTTCTTTAAAGGCCATTTATTGTTATTTCAACATCTCATAAGTACTCACAAAACTGCGACCCCCCGTATCTATCTTCATTTATATTTTTAATTCTAATTTTTTTGAACAAGTGTTTTCTAAACACTTTAAAGATTGTTGTACATTTTTTTAAATATTATTTTATGATATATTTTATTTATTATTAAATTATTAATATAAATAGAAAAATTATTTGTACGTAAAAGCGCGACCCAAAAAAATCTCATTTTAAGACTTCAAAATCAATAGTTTTTTATTTGAATATGGAAACAACATACAAGTGATTGTTAAAATTATTTTTAATATTTTTTTTAAAGTATATTTTTTATTTTTTATAATAGATATTTTGATAAAATTCATAAGAACATCATAACTTATCTCGCCGCATAGTGAGACATATTACCATGCTTTTACCCCTAACAAAACTTTAAGAGAAGCATTCATAAATCACCATAGTTGTGATGATGTTGGTGGTGGTGGTTGGCATCCACTTAGACCAACTTTTGTTTATCAGACCTTAAAGGGGCAAGGAGGCACTTGATTTTCTTTAAAATTTTATTTCTATGATAAAAAAAGCTTTAAGAGAAGCATTCCTCAATCACCATAGTTTTGATAAGTTAAAATGTTAGAAAGGTTAATATTGTAGCAAATATTTTGAAATTGTGCGCTAATGTGGGTGTTCGCAGGGAATTCTTTGAGAAAATAATTTTCATATTCAATCCTCTTGTGTCAAAAAGTTGATAGACTCTTTCATCCCATAACATTTTAGAAATTGTCCAATGCCTTGTTTCACTATGGAATTCATGAGAGTTTTTTTGTATTTTAGCAATGTTAATTTTCTGCTTTATGCTAGTTAAAATAGAGAGATACTCTTTGTTGGGACACCCAATATAGGATAAGCATGAATGGCCATTTTCATTTAGAGAATATACATATAAATACAACACAAGCGATGTTTGGTTTCATCTTCTAAGTTGTCTCTTGGACTCCAAGGCGATTCTTTAGATTCACCAATGACAACTTAGTACAATTTACCAAATCCACAAGGATTAGATTTCCAACATTCCCCCTTAATATGAAGGGGTGTTTGTGAGTCCAAAAATATTTTGTAAGGGAGTTGAAAATTGAATGGCTACTAGTGGTTAAACATGTCTTGCCAATCTGAGTTTTTCAAGTAAGTTAGAAGAAGTTGATGTCTTATGCTAAATGGTGCAAATATAAGTGCTTTCTGAATTGGTGGTTTTAGGAAGACTACAAACTAGTGGTTTTGGACGAACACAAAACAAAAAGGTTAGCATCAGCAACATATCTTGGTGTCTTGTACTAAACGGGTGGTTTTAGGCCGACCACAAACCCACAAGATACTTTTATGATAACCACAAGCCAAAAGCAGATGGTGGTTTAGTCAGACCAGAAACCAAAAAAGTTAGCAAAGGTTGTTGTCTACTAAATGGGTCGTTTTTGGCTAACCACAAACCAAAAAGTTGTTTTAGGATGATGACAAACCAATGGGTGTTCTGGAACATGGCTCTAAATTTGTCTTCTGGATGCAACTTTGAATCTTCCTCTAGCTCTGGCTTGAGGCTCTTATTCTGGCTTAGGCTCAGGTTCACTTGTTTCTATAGTTTAGATGTTTGCTTACTAAGAAATTTTTCAGATTGATAGGGATTCGAAACTTGAAGCTTGAGTTTCAATCCATGATGTCCCCCTTGTTAGGTACAAGATGAGAATCAAGAAAACTTTCTTTTGTTTGATAGAAAAAGTGCATGGTTGTGTCTCCAATGGAAAGGTATATCAAAGAGGTAGATTTGGGTGTCAAAACTAGACACAACACCTATCCAAACATCTCATAATGGTTTTGAGTGTCAAAACTAGACACATAATACCACGAGCCGAACTATGAGTTATTGGAAACCCATCAAGGATTTTAGTGTTGATACCTACAAGGGATTTTTGAAAATCCACCCTTTGATAGTGAGACTCAATCTAAGAAATGAAGGGTGTCAAATTCTACCTAGAATGCACTCAATACCATTCAATTTTATTTTATTTGACACTCACAAAAAACTATCGCAAATAGCAAGAAACAAGTAAAATTACAAAAACACTATTTGCAAGTTGCAAATTGTTGTTGAATCGATACAAGCTGTAGGAATGCTTTACCTCTGTGGAATTTGAGTCTCGAATAAGAAATATTGCATGGTTTTGGTAGAGTGCACTATGGATTTTTGTATGAGCTTGGAAAGATTGTGTCCGACTCAAACAAAGCAAGTTCCCATTCAACCAAAGAAAATTTTAGGGATGAAATTATCCCATGCGCTATTTTTCATCCTTCCTTCCAAAAAAGGATTCGCCAAATTGCCGTTTTGTAAAGATGATTCACCCAAATTCCATGGGATAACTTTTTTTACTCTAAAAATCACCAAAATTGTCCAAAAACTATATAAAGTCCTTAAAATTCTGAATATTTTTACAAAAAAATTACCAAACATTTTATAGTTGCAAATTTAAGCATTAGTAATATTCACCAAGGTTTCTACACTTTGAGAAAATTATGGATCCTTAAAATTTTCCCTGCATCTAACCTTCCCATTTTCAACTAATGGGTTTTCCATTATGAATTTTCACCAAACTCTCTCTCTCTCTCTCTCTCCCCAAACCTCCCACTCCTCACTCTCCTACCCTACCTCCCCACTCTATCTATTTCTCTCTCCTAATTCCCCTACCCCTAACCCCAACCTCTCTCTATCGCCCCTAATCCCACCTCCCCCTCTCATTAACCCCCCTACCACTACTCCCCCCTCTCTTAACCTAACCCAGATATCTCTGTATTTCTAAACCTTTGACACCATACTCTTTCTCTCTCTATATCGGTATACCTTTCTTCTCTACACCCAACTCCTCACCCTCCTACACCTACCTCCCTACTATATCTCTTTCTCTCTCCTAATCCCCCTACCTCGAACCCCACCCTCTCTCTATCTCCCCTAATATCGCCTCCCTATATCCTCCCCCTTCCACTAACACCCCCTCCTCTCTCAACCTAACCCTAATCTCTCTCTCTTTCTCTCTCTCCCTCTCTTAAACCCTAACCCTCAATCTCTCTTTTTCTCTCTAAACCCCTAACCCCACAATAGCTATCTTTCTCTCCCCCTCACTCTCCCTACCCATAATCACCTACAACTAACCACCCTCCATCTCTCTCTCTCTCTCTCTCTCTCTCTCTCTCTCTCTCTCTCTCTCTACCAACCCCCCATGCCTCACCCTACTACCCATTCCCCTCCACTCTATCCCTTTTTCTATCACTCTATCATACTACCCTACCCCTAACTAGCCCCTACTCTCTCTATATATATATCTCCTAATACCCCTCCCTCCTACCATTAACCACCCACCCATCTCATCACCCTCCTACCCCTATCTCACCACTCTATCTATTTATCTCTCCTAATCCCCATACCCCTAATCCCACCCTCTATCTATCTCCCTTACCCTCGCCCCCCGCACCTATCATTCACCCCCCTTCCCCATCTCCTCCCCCTGCCACTAACAACCCCTCCCCTCTCAACCTAACCCTAATATCTCTCTCTCTCTCTAAACCTATAAGCCTATAACCCCCTAATCTCTCTCTCTCTCTCTAACCCTATAAGCCTCTAACCCCCTAATCTCTCTCTCTCTCTCTCTCAACCCCTAACCCTCAATCTCTCTATTTCTCTCTAAACCCCTAGCCCTGTCATAGCTAGTGTTTTCACACCAGCTTGTGCTAAAGAGCACCTACTAAGGATTCCAGAACCTTTAGTAGCAGTTCATGTAAATGGGTAAAAAGTTGTAAATAAACAAAAGATGACTAATATATGTGAGTGCAACAATGGAAATAAAAACTAAACAAATTAACTACTACAGTAATAAAATAAATAGGAACCCATGAATGCAAATTTGATTTTCTATATTAATGTGTAAAAAATGGTTTACAATATGGTGTTACATCTAAAGGTGAGGTTGTAGGAGCCCTTGCAGCCATATGTGAGTAGCGCACCAGGTCTCTAGGGTTCCTTGCTCTTCTCCAAATGCTCAAAAGGTGGCCAAGACTCAACTGAAATGGGAAACAAAAGCTCAAGGTGATAGGCTAAAGTTCAACAAGAATTTCGGCAGCATAAGGGTGTGAAGAGTTGATCATGGATGTGAAATAGGGGGCCTCCATCACCTTTTATAAAGGTTTTGGATGATGTAGTATTGACCCATGGTTTTGGGAAACCAATAGTATTGGTAAATGGTTTTAGGGTTTTAGGAGTATTGACCCTCTTTTTGATTTTTTTTTTTACTTTTTTCCCATTGTTCTTTTATTTTGGGAATTTTAGACCCCTTTTTGAGGGTTTTTGAGCCTTTTTGAAGGAATTTCATTAATTGAGGAGGGAAATAATGATTTTTTTCCCTTTAGGTTACCATTTGAGAGTTTTAGAGGCCAAAAATGTTAGAAAAGTCAACAAATGGGTTATGTGACTAGGGAGATGAGCTAGTGAACAATTTTTGGGTGTTAACAGATTGCCCCCTGATGTGTGAGGGAAATAGCTCATCGTATGGCTGATAGACATCATAGGTTCCATCATTTTCCAGGGTATGAGCATTGTGACAGAGGAGAGCAGAAACTGGTTGGAGACCAGAACACGTGCTCCATACAAACTGCAAAGGCTAAAACTTAAAAATACATTACCTCAATAATGAATGAGGAATAATCTCAATATATGGACAAGGCAGGCATACCCTACTCGTATCAAGATATACAAATAATAATGATTCCCAAAAGGGGACCTGAACAATACATGGAGAACTGTTGTGTACATCATAATGGTCGAGAGTGGTCACAAATATGGGACATAATCATGGTTTGACCATGTATGATATGAAGAACTTATACATGGAAATAATGGCATCCATACTAAATGTGGTACCATAACAAATGATGCTTTCATAGATCTGAAGGTGTCCAAAAAATGGATGGACTCAATGAATGAGAGTCAGAATCGCAAAGGTACATTGAATTGCATCTAAACTGGATACTCTAGGAAGCACAAAGTTGAAGGGAATCTGAATACTATCGCCAACGCAGCCCAAATATCCGTGGGAACATACAAATGGGGGGTTCCAAATAGACTCAGCAATGTGCCAGAGTCAAGGGACATCTGGGGTCTTTGAATAATAACTGAAGGGATCAATACCCTGCATGAATCTCAATGGTGCGATGATGGTGTTGAAGTCGAGCATGTGAGAAACAACCATTCGAAGAGGAACTAAGGACTCCTCTCAAATGGTCCATAGGCACTCACCACTATTGGAGATGAGTCCAAGGTACATGGAACTTTGGGTCTATCCTCTGGAATATATGGGATGGCTTCAACAGAGGGAGACCTGCAACTACCAAGGAAATGATGTTTCCTTAATAGGGGGTGTACAACCAAGAGGTTATAGAACTGGATGTGATACTGATGGACTGTGGGGGGGATACAAGGTTCGCAGAGTGGGGGGGACTAAAACTTCCTTTGTTCAGAGTATTATGGAAAGGTGACCTGGAATCATATGAAACTGACTTCGGGGAAGGGGATCATAGTTTAAGGGAGAAGGGATTGTGACTGCAATGGGGGAGACTCAGGGGGAATTGATGAGTGATATCAGGAGACTCTAAGGGTGAGACATCACAGAATACTTTGAACAAAGGTGACCATACTGGGGATGCTACCATAATAGTGGGACTAGATATGATCTGTCGTGGCATCGAGAGGCACCGTTTGGGCCTTCTTCATGGTTTAAGGAGCTCAAAGAAGGGATATAAGGGTGGTCAAAATGGTTCTATCATGTGGATTTGTACGAGCCTAGGACAGTGCATGCTCGTGGGTGATTTCAATTTTAAGGAGTCTGAAAGCAATAACAAGACTTTGAAATGGTGGGAAGGTACCGTCATGTGGATTTATACAAACCCAAGATGGTGAGTGCTCATGGTTGCTTTCAATTTTAGAGAGTCAGAAAGCAAATAAGAAGACTCCAAGAGGTTCTTTTTCATGTGTTAGTCTCCAAGGCCCAAAAAAACATAAAAGTATGCAATGAAGGACTCTTCTAGCAGATGTGACTAGAGTATTGCTTTTTTGTAATTAGTCTACCAGGTCCGGAAAAGTGTTAAACTTATACCAGATAAACGCCCTTTCAGATAAGTTTAGCGAGCATGAAGAGAAGCAATATTGCTCAGCAATCTGTTCATTCTTTTAGGAGTTAGAAAAGAGCTTAGAGTTAGAAAAGAGCTTAATAGAAACTCCCTAAGTTCCTTTTTTGTAAAGGAATTACTCGACCCGAAAAAGGGATAAAAGTATACCGAACAAATGTAATAGCCAAGAAAGGAGGAAGTGTTCAGTCAAGGGACAAATGTGAGAACCGAGATAGAAGGTGAGGGGGGAGCACTGATGTGGCCTCCTTGTGGGTTGATGAATGGTGGAAAAATAATGCAATGACTACAGTATGGATGGATTGGAGGGCTCATGGATAGGCCACGATGCAAAAAATGTCAAAAAATGAATGCGGCGTCTGTTGCACGCAAATTGAGGCGATGAGGGGCATGGAAAAAATGCCTGAATTTTTTTTAGTGAGAGTGAGAAATGATCTCAAGCATCATCATGGGTGCATAAATCTGAATCCAACGGTGCAAACGGTGCGAAAAATGGACGTCATATGACTCCAAAATGGTCAAAGGAAAAATTGTGTTAAAAAAAGGCTATAAATAGCAAAGGGGCCCTCTTAACACATGTCATTTTCACTGTGCAAATAGGGAGTGTGGAGGGGTCCAGAAGAGGAAATTCATATTTCTCTCAATACGATCGGTGGAATCGAGTTCTGCAACTTGCAGGTAAGTCTTTCAGTCGTTTTTGTTGTTTTTTATGCATTTTGGTGTGCATTTGGACCTCTAGGGAGGTTTGCCAAGCGTGGATTGGGAACCACAGCACTGAAGCACAACATTTGAGGGAAAATGGATGCTTAAGGGCATGGATTTGGGCCATACAGTCTCTCTTTTGGAGCACAGCTATGGGTCGTACAACCGCGCTATGAAGCGCAACATTTATTGAGAAATGAGCGCTTTAGGGCACGGCTATAGGCCTCACAGGTGTTCTCTAGGGGCATGCTTTTCGAGGATAAACGTGCACAAATGAGGAAACAACACGCACTTTGGAAATCACCTTTTGGCCTAAGTTTGGTTACGGCGATCCAAAGGTGATCTAGGCATTGTTGATATAGACCTAAGGGGGTTTTTGTTGTTTGGTTGACAGGATGTCGAGAGTAACTTGGAGAAAGAGTGAGCTCGAGAACTTGTTGGAGGATATACAGGATGATAAGGATGTTCAGGACACCCTAGCCCATTGTGGACTACTGAAGTTTGCAAACATTCCCCTAATGCACATGTCAAAGTTACTGCTGAACATGCTAGTAGAGTTTTGGGATGGCGATGCAGGGGCATTCATGATACAGGGGGAGCGATTAGAGATATCGCTCACAGATGTGTACTTGTTGACAGGGATCTCGTGGTTGGGCATGATTTTTGACACCCAAGCGAGGAAGCCAAGTGATGTATCCTTGGAGGACTTGTTGGAGTGACATTGTTATGCCACAGCGTATGTGCATATGACAATGCGATTCTGATCTGTGACATAGAGAGTCTCAAGACTTGGGCTATCGCGGAACTGGTAGTGCGTATACTAGTGTTGAATTCACCCCACAGGGTCTCAAGGGGATAGCTGGTGTTGGTGGAGCAGGTCTTGGAAGGTACTAACTTTGGTTCGGTCCAAATGTATTTGACGGTTGTTCGGCGTGAGCTGAACAAGGTGAGCCGTATAGGAGGGGATCTCTATTTCCACTCATTCCTTTGTTCATTTTTATTTGAGCGAGTACCGACACTTCGTCTGCATAGAGCAGTATTCCATGGAGGGCCCACTGAGCTGCAGATGTGGCGATTGGGTGAGATGATGACTAGTGGGGGTGGAGGAATGGTGGGATGTTTTTTTACCGAGGAGTTGTTCACTCAAGGGATGCAGTTCCTAGTGGTGATCTAGGACTACCCTTACTATAGGATGGACTAGAGAGGGGATCCAGAGCTACCATGGCCTTCTGGTCAGGTTTGGAGAATAGATGATATGTATTTGTTTGGTTTACAGTATCATGTTGTATCTAATCAATAGTATATATGATAGCTAGAGTATTTTATTACATCGAGTCTGATGATGTGCTTTGTATGGGAAGATGTGGGACCACAGCCTCCGAGGGGATAACGGGCATGGAGAGGCCGGGTGGAGGGAGTATACTCTCCCGCACACGAGAAACACCGACAGCGGAGTGCTTAGATGATGTTGGAGATGTTTCATGTTGGGATTGACTACCTTATTGATGGGGTATTGGAGGACGGTTGGCAGCATTTAGACCAAGAGTTTATCGATATCTTCTATAATGCTCCATGAGAGTGGAGGCCTGTGATGAGGTGTATTGCAATGGAAGCAGAGGTGGTGAGAGCCCTGGCATGGGTGGATTCCCCCTACTATGATTAAGAGGAAGAGACAGAGACTGATGAGGAAGATGAAGAGGAAGAGGAGGAAGAGAAAGAGGAGGAGGAGGAGGAGGACGATGATGATCATAGGGATGACTGAGATTGAGTAAGAAGTTAATGGAACTTCCCCTAATCCAATGAGCATGGGGACTTTTCATACTCGGATTGTATTTTTATGATGGAGAAGCTGTTGGGGCTCGTCGACGTATTTATGTGTATTTTGTGCTATGGGAACTATGACATTTCTATGATGATATATATATATGCACGTGGATGCAATTTATGATGATGGTCTTAGTTTTATTGTTTTTTATGTTTATGTATTCCTATATGATGGATATATGCATGTGGATGGTATGATGATGCACTTATATGGTTTACTTCCTACATGTAGTGATTGATGTGTCAGTCTAGAATATTGTTAGCCATTTGGTCTACAACACTGTTTTGATTTCTTGGGACATGAGTGAATGAAATGGATTTAAACTATCTGATCATTTGTTTAGTGCGTAGGAACTTTCTAAAAAGGGAAGGATCCCGTACCTAGTAAAAGTTGTTGATTTGGGTGACAAGAAGCTGGGAGTCAAGAAACACACGAAGTTGACTTATTCCCATCCAGAGAGCAGCAGTCAAGAGATCGGTCACAGCATTGTACTCAGCCTGGTTATTGGTAGTAGCACTGATACACACTCCGTCGAGGTGGATCAACCTGTGTGAGGGGGAATATAATACGAAAGTTGTGGAGGTGAGGTTTGGAGACCATCAAATTGTGATGTAGGAGAAACCGACATGGAATGGTGGAATAGGGTCCATCTGTTGTCATGCATGGAAGCAATTTGTAGGGTTCTATATGCAAAAAGTAAAAAAAAAGAAGAAATGAAACTATACAACATAGACTAGTGGGTCTGGAAAAGTGATAAAGGTAAAAGTGTTTGAGGTACAACCGATTATGGGGGTTGTTCAAGGGTTGTCCATTAGAATCAGTGAGCATGTATGACCCCTTTCCTATGAAAGTATGGATGATATATGGGCCTTTCCACATGGATTCAAACTTTCCTTACCGGTCTTGTCATGGGTTTGGTCATAAATAAGGACTAGATATCCTTCTTGGAAATTGCGGGGGTGGACATGCTTATCATAACTGGATTCATAACTATTTTTTGTAGCCTTGTTGATTTGTAAGGCTATTTGGAAATATTAGTTGGATTGTTCCAAGAGGATTAAGCAGTAATCAAGTAGTGAGGTGTCCGGGAGAAGTTCAATAGCAATGTGTAAGGTAGGAATCTGACACTCAATGGGAAGGACAAACTCTACACCATGAACCAAATGAAAAGGGGTAAAACCCATGGCAGTCTTAGTGGAAGTACGATAAGACCAAAGTGCCGAAAAGACCATATGGTTCCAATTGGAATTGTGTTGGCTAACTATGCGTTGAAGAATGGTCTTCAAAATTATCTTAATAACCTCAACTTGGCCATTCCCTTGAGGGTAGTAGGATGAGGCATACAGGTGGGCAAAATTCAGAAAGGTAGACAATTCTTTCCAAACTGTGTTTTCAAAGTGTTTTCCATAGTCAGATACGAGTTGATTGGGGACCCTGAACTGAGTGATGACATGATTGAAAAAGAAACGAGCTGCAGTTTCAGCTTTGTAGTTAAATGGAGGCATGGCCTCGGCCCATTTGGTGAAATAATCAACAGCCACAATGATGTATTTATGGCCATTTTCTGAGGGGGGGTTGCACTCCATAAAATCAATGCCCTACTTATAGAAAGGGCCAACAGTGATGACTGGATGGAGAGGGGCAGGAGGTGTCCTCACCTTGGGGCCAAACAGATGGAAATTCTGATAATGTTTGATTGCTGTAATGCAATCATTGAAAATGGCCGGCCATAAAAACAGAGTGTGGATAACGTTTTGAGTAGTGGCTATCCCAGAGAAATGGTCGTCGTAAGGGTCCACTGTGACAATCGTTGAGAACTTGTTCAACCTCGTCTCGTGTGAGGCATCGACGTAAAATGGTGTCGACACCGTGCCTATAAAGGACATCACCAAGCAGGAGATAACGCATGGCATGATGGCATATGCGACGACAATCATTGTGGCTGATATTGGATAAAAAAATTTGTGTGCGTAGGTACACTAGAATGTCTCCATACCAGGGGTCATCCGATGAACTGGTAAACAAGTGCTCGTCAAGTAAGTTGGTAGCGATTGGTGGTGACGTTGATGAGGATGGTAAATCCGTCATGAGCTATGCCAATGCAAGGGATTTGGTTCTCTTCGGTGTAGTAAAAGTGAGGTCGTATTATTGAAGTATGATGAACCATTTAGCCACCTGGCCTTGAAGAAGGAGGCGACTCAAGAGATAGACCATGGGGTTGGATTCTTCTAGAACTCTATTTTGGCTTAATAGGATAAAGTGACGAACCTTCTAGACTGAGAATACGACATCAAGGGCCAACTTATCCTCATAAATGGCGTCTTATTGTATGGCTCACATAAGAAATGGCGTCTCCTTGTCGTGCACTATATTCTTGAACAAACACCCCCGAAACAACATAGTCGGATCGAAACGTAAAGGATTAAATCCTTAGAGAAATCAGGAGGTGAAATTAATGGGGTGGAATTCAAGGCTTGTTTGAGGGCTTCAAAAGCCGCTTGTGCTTGTTTGTCCCAAACAAAGGAACATGGGTGCGAAGCAAGCGAAGGAAACCATGAAGTTTTGTACCATATTCTGGAATGAAGCGATGATGAAAGTTGGCTTTCCCTTAAAGGATTTGTAATTGGTGTAATGTATGTGGGGATGGGAGGTCAAAAATGGATTGAATATTCAATGGCTCTACAATGATTCCTTTTTGGGAAACGATGAAACCCAACAACGGGCCTGCAAAAACGCAAAATACACACTTGAGGGGGTTCAGGCGGATTTTGTAATTGTGACAACATAGAAAGACTTGGCAGAGGTCATTTATATGGTCAGACCGTTTCTTGGATTGAGCCGTGAGGTCGTCTACATAGACCAGAATGATATGACCCAAATCATGGAAACAAAAGGTAATGGCCTGCTGAAAAGTGGCACCAAAATTTGTAAGACTGAAAGGCATGAATCGAGAGGGAAATGTGCTCCATGGGGTAGTGAAGGAAGTCTTGAACTGATATTCCTTGCAAATGTGAATTTGATTATAACCAGAGAAACCGTCGATGAAGGATAGAATCTCGTGACCCGCACATGCATCAATAAGTTGGTCAATGAAAGGTGTAGGAAAGTTGTCTTTGGGACAAGCTTGATTCAAATCACAAAAATCAGTATAGACGCGATTGGTGCCATGTTTCTTGTTAACTGGCATAGGATTGGAAACCCAGGTGGTGTAAGAGATGGGATAAATGAACCCGGATTTATGTAGTTTCTCAATCTCAACTTTTACTATAGCGAGTTTAGAAGGGTGTATGGGTCGTTGCTTTTGGTGAATGGGTGGGACATCCGGCAAGTATCGATACGGTGTTCAACAATGGTGGGGTCAAGACCAGGCATCTTGGTATAGGACTAAGAAAAAACATCACGAAGCTCTTGGAAGAGCTTCTTCTAGGCATTAATTTCGTCTTCAGTATAGGAAGCGCCTAACGTAGTGATTTCAGATTGACCAGGTGGGATGGAAATATCGATGTGATAGGTAGGAAAAATTTTAGCCATGTTACCTTCCTCGAAGGCATCAGGAGATGGGATGAGGTTCTTAAACAAGTCCACTTTGTTAGGAAGGAATTCTTTTGACTCGATCGAAAGTTGGTTGGCCGCAGTAGTGGTAGACTCCTCAGGAATGAAGTAGGATTGATGATGCATATTATCCCAAGGGTAGTCTGGTGCGGTTAGCGCTTCAAGGATTTCTTCGTCGCTACAAAAGAACTATGTTGACAAATTGGTAGAGAGGAGGCTAGATGATGGAGGCGAAATGGGGTCACCATCCGTGGAAATCATGTAAATAGTGTTAATTTCTCCCAAGGAGGAGGATTCAGGGGGATGAATCTCCTCAATAGTAGTGATGGATGAATCTAAAGAAGAATGATTCAGCTCGTGGAGGACCAATATGTACTTGGGTAAATCTAGGAAATGATGTGAATAATGACCGTAGAATCCGCATATGGCGCATGAGTGGTTGGTACACAATGATTTGTTACGTGGGTGGGGGGTGTTTTTGGAGTTCGATAACCAAAATATTGGGGTCATCATCCAACAGATTCATGTGTTCTTGGAGGTTTGGGAGTTGTGGAAAATTATGGGTAGCATGGCGCAAGTCATCACACAAGGAACACTTAGGCGGTGCATGGAATGTGGGGGGAGGTTTCGTATTTTTGGTGGCATGTGGTGCATTATGGGTGTGTATGGCCTTGTCCCCAGTGTTGTTGGATGAAGACGTGGTCACCACAATGGGAAGTGGATGATTGGCAGTGGTGATTGGTTGGACCAGTTGGACAATGACTTGTGGTGTTAGGGGAGGAGTAGGAGTAGGTAGGTACCACATGTGAAGTCCTAGTGTTAACCCAGGTAGATTCAACGTGGCCATAACTGGTGTACTTACTACTCCTAAAGGTGGGAACAAGAACAAGATTGTGTGGATGGGTGTGTCTCCAACATGAATAGGGACTGATGGTGGTTTCAGCAGCAGAGGTTGTTGCGATTTAGGCACTGTTGGTTTGGATGAAATGGCGCACATATCAGATATATCCACTTCTAGCGAAGGGGGTGGGATGGACTAAAAAGTAGAGGTCATGGGAGTCTCTAAGTAAATTATAGGTCCAACGATGGAAACCAAAGAGGTGGGTGCACCAAAAACAGGTTGTTCAACCATGGGGAGAACATTTTCTGGTGCAGCAGGTGCATTCGGGTCATAATAGGTAAGTTGGTCGATATTAACAATAGGTCCCGCGTGGGGGAACATCATAATGAAGAATACTGATGAAGAAACAACCGTGATGGCATGCATGTAACTACGTCCAAGAAGGAGGTTATAGTCAAGCTATGTGTTGCTTACCTCAATGTCGATAAGGATAGTTTTTCTAGCTAATTGGACTGGAACATTGGCCAGGATGCCTTGGGTTTGAGTTGAACGGCCCGCATAAGATATTAAGGCATTTTTGGATGGATGTATTGTAGGTTATCCCAGCTTTTTCCACATGAATGTAGACATAACGCATGTGGAGGAACCCTCATCGATGATACACCACTGGATAACAAGATTCTAGACTGAAACAAAAACTTGAAATGCTAATGTGGAACACATCCATGGTTCAGATTGGTCTAAATCAAATGCCATCATCTGTGATTTAAAAGAGTCTATCACACGTATGGAAGAAAACAATATTTTGTGCTATGCACTGCAGTTTTTCAAAACTTTGAGGGTTGAAATAGCAACAGGGGACTTGGCTAATTCATCCACGATATTATAATAGGGGGAAACACGAGTGTTGGGGTTGTTATTAATGCGACGCAAAGGAAAGCGAGGAGCTTTGGGGGGCCCATCTCACGGTGGTGGGGGTATGCGTAACGAATGATCGGTGGGAAGAGCATTAGCAGCCTTATCGACGGGGACTCTTTTGGTGGTGGAACCATATTGATTTCAACATGTTTGAAGGTTGACGTTAGCTGATGACATCATTAGAAGGTGATGGGTACCTAAGTCAATGGGTTGACTAACATGCGTAGCATAAATATTTGTTCTTGTGGTGCGATAGTCCCTTGAGGGGGAGCCAACAGTTGGGTGTTCACTACTCCTTGCATGGGTAAGGAATTCTACAAAACCATAGTTTTTGTATTGGGTTGTGGGGGGTTCGGGGGTGCCGGAGGTGCAACATGTCCTTGGCGTTGGGCATCATCAGTCCAAATTTGCTAAGCTCGCTCTGAATGGGGACAATTGTGTGTATAATGGAAGTATACCCCGTAGATTGAACATGGGTGGTTCGTACATAAATTGGGGTTCTTTCCTTGACAAGGTGGTCGATCATGGTTTTGATTAGCTAGGGAAACATTGTTATTGTTTGGGGAATTGGGTGGTGGGCCACCGCAATTCAGAGATTGGTTGTTCCCTTGCTTACGACCTTATCCCTGATTTTGTTGGCCTTGTTGGTTTCTTTGGGAGGGTTGGTTATGCTAATGGTGTTGTTGAGCATAGAATTTCCCTTCAAGGGTAGGAGGATTCCGTGGTTCAATAGGTGTTGGTACTGCCTGTGGTGGATAGTAAGACAGAGGGGATTGAGGTTGTGCGGGTGCAGGTGCATCCAGTTGATGGTAATAGGCAGGAGGTGTGGCTGGAAGGGTGTATGCTGGCGATGTCATAGAAATACGTTGGACACGAAGGTCTGTGGACATGAGGGGCTTGGGCCGTGGGAACATATGAAGGTGTTTCTCTTGAATGGGTTGTGGCACGCAAAAGGTCGGGGCCACTCATGATGGAATTGTGTGTAGGATTATAAGCCGAGGGACTAGCAGGAGGAATATGAGTATAAGTCTAACTATGAGATGCAACATGTCCAATAATTCTATCAGAAACATGGGATGCCCACGGCGTGTATTTCCAGGAGGAATCACCTCGGGGAGCATTGGGTAAAATGGAATATAGGTATCCTAACTGAGCATAGATGAGGACAAATTGTTGGGATTTTAGAATGGGTTCTTCTTTGGTTTGGGGTCATTCAGATGCCACATCGTTGGAAATAACTAGTATAATGGATTTCAAGAACCAATCTAGGAAGATGCGGTTGTCTAACTTGATATTACATAAAATTCAACATCTACGCCACTCATGAATATGGTCAGTGATATGGGTAGTCGTGGTTTGTCTGTAAGACAGTAGGATCTCTACACCAGCATCGTAATGGACTGGTAACTGAAAGAACTGCAGGAAATTTGAAGCAAGGGATCTAAAGGTGAAATGTGTCCCATGAGGTTGTTCGATGTACCACTTAGTTGCAGAGCCAGTGAGGGTCTGTTGTAAAAGAAGGAGGCGAATCGAGTCTTCCACTATGGAATTGGAGGAACACCATAACTGGAAGGACATGATGTGGTTTTGGGGGTCCTCAAAACCCTTTCCTTCAAACTTAGGGATGTCCAAAGGGAGTTTGGTAGGAATGGGAGGCCATGTGGGGTCATATCGGATGGGATTGTTGGTCTATCGAGCTAGATCAGGGAGGTTGAGACTAGCCATGAATGGAAAACTTTTAGAAATATGTGACATGTTCATAGGGGCTTGTGTGATAGTCGTAGTGCAAATAGTGGGGCCACTTCCCCCAATGGATGGAGAAATGGTGTGGGTCATGTTGTGGATCGATGGACCTCCAATAAAAGGTGTGGGAATCGTGTAGGAAGGTCCAGTGCCCCCAAGTGTGCTACTAGTCATCAAAGGGACTGTAGTTGTAACTAATCCACTAACCATAGGTATGGATGTAGTGACGGGGATGCTAGGTGTAGGTCCTATAGATGGTATAGCAGGGATAGATGTTGAAGTGGTAGCTGGGCTAGTGGTGGATCCACCACCAACAATCCTTCCATAAAAGGGGTTAGGATTCATGCCAGCCATGGGGCTATAAGATGTTGTGTATATGGGTAACTCTGAGTCGGAATGAGAGATAAAATCAGGGGCATCAGAATCTGGTGACGAGGCAGTGCACCTATGATGGGTGCGGTCAAGTGAACCGTGTTGTGGGGATAGGCCCTAGAGGTGATGAGAATGTCTCGGTGAATCAATGGTGACATGTGTAAAAGTGATAAGGGGTTGTGGTGAGTGAAATGCTGAAAACTACTAATGCAATCATGTGTGCAAAAGGAGAGATAAAAAAACATGGAACTCAGGCCAACAACAATGCTCAAAAGGTGTGCTGCAATAGTGTGCTACAACAAGTAGAGCGATAATAGAAATGGTCAAAATACTAACAATCAACACTCTTAAAGAATAAAAAGGTAGACTCACTAATCCAATGGGGATATAGGAGCATGCAAACACCTATCTAAGAGATATGAAAGCTCATGCAAATCGTATTCCCTGTAGGGTGATGAAATCCACAGTCAAGTAATACAAAATAGAGAACCAAGTGGCTAAAGGATATCCCTCTACTGAAAGGGACTCCAGGTAAAAGATCCCTAGAATAATGGAAACTAAGATACCCCGTTCATGGAACATCCGGAAAGGTATCCCGCAGCTTCAGTTCTTTGGCCATCACACACCCGGTATGGGCGCCAGTATGTACAATGAGAACAACGAGTTGGTGTCATTCAGTATAGAATGGTGAGCGACATTCCACTTAGAATTTCGGAACCAGTCTTGTTACTTTCCCTCTTAAGGGAGAGGCCTTTCGAAAAATGAAAAGTATTAACTACTATATGCAATAGAAATAAATGAACTTGCTGAAATGTAATGTGAAGTGAAATATTTTAAATGCTGCAGGAAGTAAATAGCAGAAAATAACGGCAAGAAAAATGGATGCAAGCAAATAGATGGCTGTTAGGGTAAGAAAAAGTGGAAAAATGGTTGCAGGGTGCAGCTGTGAGGAAAAAATCGCGCTCTCAGTGCGAGAAAACTGCAAAAAGTCGAACTGGAATAGACCGACAAAAACAAGAAAAAAGGGCACGACTTTTGAGGAAATAGACACGCTAAGGGCGCGGGTTTTGGGGTGTGCAACACACTGAAGAGCATGGTTGTCTAGGTGATCTGTGCCGCATCATAAAGGGCATGGCTGTCTGGGTTATCTGCGCGCTAAAGGGGACGGCTATCGGGTAGAAACACGTGCGAAAGGGTGCGACTATCAGGCAAAAATGCACGCGAAAGGGAGCAGATATCAGGAAGAAAAGTGCATTAAGGGACGCAACTATCAGGTGCAAAATCATGCTAAAGAGTGCAAGTTTTGAGTTGAAAGTCACGCGAATAAGCATAGGTTTTAGTCGGATAGTCGCGATCCACGACGCATAAAAACGTTTCGGCAGTCACAGGACGAGCCAGAAAAATGGAATTTTTGAGGGTTATTGTGAAGGAAAGGGCCAGATATGCAAGTATGGGGGCCACGGCTAGGCCAGAGCTATAAAAAGAAAGCAAAATGACAAGTACAAACTAAAATAAACCATATATTCTATGGGAATCGAGCTAGTGGAGTCGCCAAAACTGTAGCTAGTGTTTTCACACCAGCTCGTGCTAAAGAGCACCTACTAAGGGTTCAGGAACCCTTAGTAGCAATTCATGTAAACGGGTAAAACCTTGTAAACAAACAAAAGATTACTAATATATGTGAGTGCAACAATGGAAATAAAAACTAAAAAAATTAACTACTGCAGTAATAAAATAAATAGGAACCCATGAATGAAAATTTGATTTTCTGTATTAATGTGCAAAAAATGGTTTACAATATGGTGTTACCTTAAAAGGTGAGGTTGTAGGACCCCTTGAATCCATACGTGAGTAGTGCACCAAGTCTCTAGTGTTCCTTTCTCTTCTCCAAATTCTCAAAAGGTGGTCAATACTCAACTGAAATGGGAAACAAAAGCTCAAGGTGATAGGCTAAAGTTAAACATGAATTTTGGCAGCATAAGGGTGTGAAGAGTTGATCATGGATGTGAAATGGGGGGCCTCCATCACCTTTTACAAAGGCTTGGGATGGTGGAGTATTGACCCATGGTTTCCGGCAACCAATAGTATTGGTAAATAGTTTTAGGGTTTTTCCCTCTTTTTGAAATTATTTTTGACTTTTTCCCTTCTTTTCTTTTATTTTAGGAATTTTGGACCCTTTTTTGAAGGAATTTCATTAATTGAGGAGGTAAATAATGATTTGTTTCCTTTTAGGTTACCATTTGAGGGTTTTTTAGGGTTTTAGAGGCCAAAAATGTAGAAAAAGTGGACAAATGGGTTATGTGACTAGGGAGATGAGCTAATGAACAATTTTTGGGTGCTAACACCTGTAATATATGTCTCTCTCCCCCTTAATCCCCCTATCCATAATCCCTTACAACTAAACATCCCCCATCTCTCTCTCTCTCTCTCTCTCTCTCTCTCTCTCCCAACCCCCCATGCCTCACCCTCCTACCCCTCCCTCCCTCTATCACTTTCTCTACCACTCTCTCATACTACCCCTACCCCTAAAACCCCACTCTCTTTCTCTATCTATCATATTCCCCCTCCCCCCTACCACTAACCACCCCCCCATATCATCCCTCTATCACTAAACCCCCTCCTCCCTCAATCTCTTTCCCCCTCCCCTAACTTTTACTATGATCCCACTCTCCCCAACCCCTCTCCTACACGCATACCCCTAACCACCCCCCTCTCTTTATCTCCCCTCCTCGCCCTAACCATTAATAACCCCCTTTCCCCTATCTTTCTTCACCAACCCCCTAACACCCTCACTCTCTCTCATAATCCCCTCCCTTGTAAACTATAGTTAACCCCCAAAAGGGATATTCATATTACCAAAAAATGGTTTATATGGTTAAGAGTAGAATAGGGTATTAAATAACAATAATAATAGTGGTATTATCGCAACTCCCCTATAATAATAAGAAATAGGAATGTGCTTGCATTTTTTCTGCATAAGGCATAAACCGACTTTTTCATCCTAGCATTGTCTCCCCAAAACACGTAGGCTATTGTTCTCATGCGAAAACCCCATGGAAAATATTTTTTTGCATGTGCTCTTTGTTGCTTAGACCATATATATTCATTATTTTTACACATTTTTGTTCTATTAAAACCTCTTAGAGATTCTTTTTTTTCATTCCAAGCTTTTGGAGACGGGTAACAAAAAAAATAGAGCAAACAATTCTTGAAGAATGGAACTTCCCCATGAAAAATCCCATGAAATAAAAGAGAAGGTAAGGTTGGGTATGGAAAAACTTAGGAATCCATAAGGCATCCCCTCAAATCCAATGGAGGCCATTCATATTCAATCTAACATTCCATCAAGCAATTATCCAATTGATGAAGAAGGTATTCAAACTTTTCTAGATGTTGGATATTCACTTGATGATATTGGACAAGATACTCCTCATCTGGAAGCTGAATTTGAACAATCAGATGATAAATATACTGACCACACACATGTCCAATGAACTCCCAATCTCGATTCTCAAGTCAATGCAGTGCTACAATATACCGGTGATGGGATTCACACATCGTTTCCACCTTCCTTACTTCGACTATCTAGTTCACTCTAAATAACTCCTAGATATATTCAAGTGAATGAAATTCCTCTAGAATCCCTTGAAGATAAGCTACCAAAATGAACTATTGATTGGAAATGTAGAAAAATTATCAAAGACTTTTTTAAATAAAAAAATGATGCATCCAAATGTCGATTATTGTTGGCTTTGTTAAAGTCACGTTGTTTAGTTGTTGTCATTAGAATTTTAGGTATAAATATAGTTAAAGGTTCAAATGCTAGTAATCATGTTGTTAGAAACATTCAAGCAGATTTTAATACAATCGAAAAACTCTACACATTCGAAATATTGTAATGTTTTCCATCGTGTTTTTTCAAAATCAATTGTAAATAAGTACTGAAGGGATTGTTGATTGTTCTCTCTCTCTCTCTCTCTCTCACACACACACACACACACACACACACACCCCTAATACTCCCCCTACCAATACCTTTCCTCCTCTCTCTCTCTCTCTCTCTCTCTCTCTCTCTCTCTCACACTCTCTCTCTCTCTCTCTCTCTCACACACACACACACACACACACACACACACACCCCTATTCCTCCCCCTACCACTAACCTCCACTACCTCCCCTCGTCTCTCTCACTCTCTCTCTCTCTCTCTCACACACACACACACATATAATCCTCCAAAAACTCCTAATCCACACCCTCTCTCTCTCCCCCAACCACCTAAAATACACACGCCCCCCCACCCACTCCCTGTTCTCTCTCTCTCTCTCTCTCTCTCTCTCTCTCTCTTTCTCTCTCTCTCCCCCAAACCATTACTAACCCCCTCTCTCTCTCCCCCAAACCATTACTAACCCCTATCTCTCTCCCCCATATCATTACTAACCCCCTCTCTCACTCTCTCTCCCCCTACTCTCCCCCTTACCTCTAACCCCCCTCTGTCTCCCTCTCTCCCTCTCTCTCTCTCCTACTCCCCCTACCCTAAACCCATCTCTCTCTTTGTATATTCTAATATCCCTATCACTTACATTTCTCTCTCTCTACCCCTAAAACCCTCTGTCTATTTGTATATCCTAATACCCCTCCACCTACCACTTAGCTCTCTCTCTCTCTACCCATAAACCCCCCCCTATCTTTGTATATCTTAATCCGACTCACCATACCACTTACCTCTATCTCTCTCTGCCCATAAACCCACCTCTTTTTTTATATCCTAATCCCCCTCCCCCTACCACTTATCACTCTTGTTACACCTAAATCTTGCCATTTTGATAGTCAGTGCAAACATTCCCTAAAGTTCCTTTGACCAAGTCATCAGTTTGGAAGGGATGCAAACCTTTTCTTGATAGGTTTTGAGAGGTCGTCGCAGGTCATCCTAATGCAACCTGTGACGTCGCAGGTTGTCCTATTGTAGCCTGAGACGATGTTAGTTAGTTGGATAAAAGAGCATCTTCGAGCCCATTCTCGAAGCTGGTGATGTGGATCCCTATCCCTTGCCTATAGGGGAGCTTGAATTCGGTTCCTATTTATTTGGAAGGATCCCCTAACTCTCTCCTACTATATCTCAACCTATCCTATCCTCATATTCCTATATAAGTGAAGCTCACTCCCATTCCAAAGGGAGGAAGTCTATAATATCTACATGTTGGTGAAATTAGCTTAGCAGAGATCTCTACTCATCCTTTGAGAGATCCACACTTCCTTTGGAGGATTTGGCATTGGCTTGATCGAAGAAGGATTGTTACGTTACGTCATTGGTTGTAATCACTTCCTTCTATGTACTTTCCCTTATTATACAACAATTTAAATACTTTCCACCAAATGTTGTTGCATTGATGATGTTTTGTGTACTTTGCCTGCTTAACTGCTTACTTATATCTATTATTGTTTAGTTGCATTTAATTACTTTCTTTGTTCTGTGTTGTCTTGATAGGTTTTGCAGCTGAGATCTGAAGACCATCAAGCTTGGATCAAACATCAAGGAGAAAGGATCAACGATCTGAAACGTAAAGCATCTATCTACTCGATATCTAATTAGATCTAGAAAAGTATTCTATGCTCTATCCTATTTGTTCTAGAATTATATTAAGCTAGGGAGATCAAGCCTCGAGTCCGCTCTTGGTAGATTGTCCATCAAACAAATCTAGAGACCATACTGGGGAGTACTTTGTTTTGGTTTTCAATTTGAATGCCATTTTCATTTGATTTCTTTTGCAAGCCATCTTAATTTCCTCCTAAGTCTTTTTCACCATCAGATATTCACTTTGAATAGTCTGTAGTCCTCCTATGAGTTTGTCCTCACAATATTTAAACCATTTTATTGCTCATTTATTGGAGATTTGTTGATCCTAGAGTTTGGATCTTACCCGTCGCACCTGGGCAGTGAAGCCAGAGCGTTGATCTGTCATTATTTTTGCACTCTGTTTCTCTGTTGTCGCAGTTTCTTCACTAGTGTCCTGCAACATCGTCGCAATACTCGCACTGGTGACTTGGGACGGTCGCTCTATGTCTGAACATAAAATACGCCGATCTATTAAAATTGATGTAAGGGCATCCCGTCTCCATTTTTTATTTGAGTTTTGGTTTGGTGTGCAGACCCCTCTATACTACAAGATCCAGTCAGAGACCCTTTTTTTATTTGTGCATTGAAAGTGTTTGGCTTTTTGTGTGGATTTGTATTGGGTCCCATTTCAACAAGCTTGAGTTTAGTAGTGGTGGACACTTTGGTTTTCCCCACCTTCATCCACTTAACCTTGTTTTCCCTCCTCTCCTCACCTGATCTGATCCTTGCATTGGATCTGATCCCGAAGTGCTTTTTTCACTTGTTATTTAGCTTTCTTTGTGATCAGTTGTTTGATTGATTGTTTTGAGTATTTTGAAGTGTTTTCAGTTCGCACGAGTGCTTGTCATTTTCTGAGAATTTCCTGAGTGTTTAGACTATTGCAAATCAACTTTCTTTTCAGTTTGTGTACTTAAAAATATCATTGTTATCAAGTCATAATCTTGTCATACCATTGGAAAATTAAAGGTGCATCATTTTTACTGTTTTCAAGTACATTTGAAAATTATTGTAGAAATTGCTTCATGCATTGGAATTGGTCATTCATTAGTCTTTTGGAAAAGTTTGAGAGAAACAGTTAATCATTTGTGCTTTTGGGGAATTATGAATCATTGATTTTCTAGAAAAATTCAAGTGAGATCAACTTTTTATAAAAGTGATTCCATGTTTGGAGAGATTGAATGCATGCTTGATTTTTTACGCTTTTAAGCCATCCTAGTGAAAATTGAAAAGTTAGAGTACTCTAGATAGGAAATTTCTCTCTTTTCATCTCTTAAAGTTTTGATTCGAAAAGACAAAAGAAATTGTTTGGATTTGGTCATTATGCTTGTTGATTTTTTGTGTTTTGCTTGGAAAAATGGAAAAAGTGAAAAGAGTAATTTTTATCAAATTTCATAGATTTGGGATTGTGTTTCATTTGGTTGCTTTGTTAAAATCACTTGGAAAGAAATTTCTCCCTCCCATATATAGAGTTCATCAAAAGAAAAGTATTTTTTGTGCATGTATTTAGGGCTTACATTATGTTTACATTTATGTACTCACCTCATGTATTCACCTAATCATCCAGATAAAATTTGTTAAATTCTAGCATAAATGCACAAGCAAGATCACTGAAAGAAACACAATCACAAGATAGACACAGATATACCCTAGGAAACCCTCATGGGGTAGAAAACCCAGCAAAGCTTTCCTCAATATAGATAATCAACCAAATACAAGATAGTAGACCACAACAAGAGCTCCTTCTCCTCCTATGCATAACTCTCTCTCTCCTATGCGCACAATAGAAGTGTGAGAACAAGTGAGGAACAACCTCCTCTACTTATACTTGTTTTCCAACTGACTTTTTACCCTATGAGGCCGACTTGTCAAATTGAGTCTAATAACCTCCAATAAAATAACTTCGGGCCGATCCCCACATAGGAGATCTATAACCCTAGTTCCCATAATCCAATGGAGGAATAAACATCTTTGGATATACAATAGAGTCCCGTCGGAGGAAAAAAACATCTCCGGAATAATACAAATATAATATTCTTTGAAGTTACAGTATTTCAACACTCCCCCTTAACGAGAAGGATATTATAACAGCAACTACAGGAGCAAGGAGTCATCGACTACATGATACATGATACATCTATAAATCATTGGAAGATTTCTTTATACATCATCAGTAACTCAAGCAGTTACTGGAACATCTTCAAGATCTTCAATACTGGAACATCAACATTTTCAGTACTGAGTCTTCATATTCTACAGCATGCGAATATCTACATCATCATCACATGATCATCAGCATCGTCATCGCATGATCATCAACATCGTCATCAAACGATCATCAGCATCGTCATCACACGATCATCAGCATCATCATCACACGATCATCAACATCATCATCACACGATCATCAGCATCATCATCAACTGGATCCACTCGATCATCAGTACAACAGCAACATATCCTGCAATACACATGATCCAATTATGGGATGATCAATCCCTCTCACTTTAGGACATAGGTCCAAGGACGATACAATCCTGATCCACTTACGGGATGATCAATCCCTCTCACTTTAAGACACCTCTCATGTCTATGGATGATGCAATCCAGATCAACTTACAGGATGATCAATCATTCTCACTTTAAGACACCTCACCATGTCTATGGACGATGCAATCCCAATCTACTTACAGGATGATTAGTCCTTATCACTTTAAGACACCCCACCATGTCTAGGGACGATGCAATCCCAATCTACTTACAGAATGATTAGTCCTTATCACTTTAAGACACCTCACCATGCCTAGGGACGATGCAATCCCAATCTACTTACAGGATGATTAGTCCTTATCACTTTAGGACATAAGTCCAAGGATGATGCAATCCTGATCCACTTATGGGATGATCAATCCCTATCACTTTAGGACATAAGTCCAAGGATGATGCAATCCTGTCATGTACATTTTGAACCAAACGCTTAGGGATGATGCAGTCCTATATACGTCCACTAAGGACCATATTCTCGAAGACATCTATCTATGGATCACTTTAGGACTGAAGTCCAGGGATGATACAATCCTCATCGTTTTCTAGGAACTGCATTCTCGAAGACATCTGTCTACGAATCACTTTAGGACTGAATTCCAAGGATGATACAATCCTCCATCAACCTCATCGTCGGAACAGGCAACCTCATCTTCAACCTTATCGTTGAAACAAGTAGGCACATCATCGATACAGTATCCTCATCAATACAGGTATCATTAGTATGTATCATCAATACAAGTATCCTTATCAATACAAGTATACACATCATCAATAAAAGTATCCTCATCAATATAAGTACATATGCAAGTATTCTCATCAATACAATCAAACATAACATAGATGCAAGTATCCTTATGAATACAGGCAAACAAAACATAGATGCAAGTATCCTCATCAATACAAGCAAACATAACATAGATGCAAGTATCCTTATCAATACAAGCAAACAAAACATAGATGCAAGTATCCTCATCAATACAAGCAAACATATAATCTATATAAGCAATCTCATCATCAATATAGGTATCCACATCGATACCAGTACCCAAAGATATATTCATCTATCATATCACTCCCGCTTTCGAGGAGAGTCCTTTTGAACTACACCAAGCTTGTCTCGGAAATGCTCAAACTTTACACGAGACAGAGGTTTGGTTAGTATATCAACAACTTGCTCGTCCGTGCTCACATATTCGAGCTTGATAGCTCCTTTTTGCACCATATACTGTATATAGAAATAATGGATCTCTATGTGTTTTGACTTATCATGAAATACTAGATTCTCAGTCATCTTGATACAACTCTGGTTATCACACAGAATCATAGTGGGTTCCATCTCTAAGTCAAACAGTCATGATAATAACTTACGAAGCCATACTGCTTCAAAATCGGTAGAGCAAGCAGCTATGTATTCTTCTTCAGCTGTGCTGAGAGCCACACTAGACTGCTTCCTGCTATACCACGAGATCATAGTAGATCCCAGACAATAACATCCTCCCGATGTACTCTTCCTGTCTGATACACTTCCTGCCCAATCAGCATCAGTGTAGCCATGCAAATTGAAATCATGATCTCCACTATAGTAAAGACCAAAATCTATCGTACCTTTTAAGTACCTCATCACATGTTTTGCAGCTATCATGTGAACTCTTCTAGCTTCCAACAGATACTGACTTAAGGTATTCACAGCAAAACATATGTCTGGTCTAGTGTTAGTCAAATACATTAATGATCTAATAATCTATCTATACAGAGTTATGTCCACTAACTCTGATGAGTTATCTACTAATAACTTCAAGTTGGAGTCCATGGGAGTGGCCATGGCTTTACAGTCCAACATATAGAATCTTTTCAAAATATCCACAACATAATTACCCTGATTTAGAAAGATTCCTTTTGGGTCTTGCCATACTTCCAGGCCTAAGAAGTAGTGCATCAATCCGAGATCTTTCATCTCAAATTCTGAAGAGAGCTTCTTCTTGCACTCGATAATCTGTCTCTCATTTCCAGTCAGAAATAGATCATCTACATACAATAATAATATAACAGGTTCATCATTCATAACTTTGAGATAAAGCTTAGGATCAGCTTTACTCTTGGTAAAGCCCATGCTTGTCAAGAAACTGTCAATCCTTCCGTACCAAGCTCTAGGAGCTTGCTTCAACCCATACAAAGCCTTCTTCAGTTTGCATACATGAGTTCTTCCATATTCTACCTCAAATCCAAGTGGTTGTTCTATGTACACTTCTTCTTCAATTACACAATTCAGGAAGGTCGTCTTAACATCCATCTGGTGTAGTTTCCATTTCATCATCGATGCAAGTGCCATGATAGCTCTAATGGAAGTGTACCTAGGAACTGGTGCAAATGTTTCTCCATAGTCAATTCCCTCTTTTTGAGAGAATCCTCTGGCTACAAATATTGCCTTATATTTTTCAATGCTACCATCCGCAACATGTTTTATCTTGAATATCCATTTGGAGGACACTACACTTTTAGATTTTGGTTTGGGAACTATATCCCAAACATTGTTTTTCATTATTGACTAGTATTCTTTTGTCATTGCTTCTACCCATTCTTTCTTCTGAATTGCTTCTTCATAGCTAGTAGGTTCTAGATCCACTAGATTACACATCAAAGACATATAGTTGGATACTAGCTTTGGTTTCTTCCTTTCTGGAGCCTTCAGGAGCTCCATACTTTTCAGCTCCTTGAATAATGTCTCTGGCCCATGCTGGCCTTCTTTTTCTTGATAATTTTGCAATGGGGGGTTCTTGTGGTTCTAGCAAGTCATGGTCTTAAGGTGTAGTATCTTCAGAAATGGGTGCAGCCTATGTGATCCTGGAAGGTGTGTCTTCTTCATAGATTTATTCATGTTGGCACTTCCTAGATCTCTTGAGAGCTGCTTCTTCATCAAATGTCACATCCCTACTCATTTCCATATGATGAAAACCTGGGATGTAAATTCTGAATGCTTTGGATGATTCACAATATCCAACAAATATTCCCTTCTTTCCAAAAGGATCCAACATGGTTCTCTTTTTTTTGGAATGTGAATGTATACAGGACATTCAAATATTTTAAGATGACTTACCTCAAGCTTCTTTCCTGTGAACACTTCTTCTGGAGTTTTGAAATCAAGAGCACTATGGGATAGTCTATTTTGAACATAGACTGCTGTTCTAGCTGCTTCAGCCCATAAATACATAGGTAGGTCTTGATCATGTATCATTGTCTTTATAGCTTCCATGATGGTTCTATTCTTTCTTTCTGCAACACCATTTTGTTGGGGATTGTAGGGAGTAGTTAGCTCTCTCTTGATTCCAGCTTCTTTACAGAAATCTTCAAAATCTTTTGAAGTATATTCTCCGCCATTATCTATTCTAAGTATTTTAATTTTTTTTTCTGAAGGATTTTCTATCAATGCTTTGAACTCTTTGAACTTTCCAAAAACTTCATTCTTCCCTTTTAAGAAGTATATCCAAGTCTTCCTTGAATAGTCATCAATAAATGTGAGATAGTATTCATATCCACTTAAAGATGTGAAGGGCATTGGTCCACATACATCTGAATGGATCAATTCCAAAATTCTTTTGGTATTTGTTTCACTCTTTGGAAATGGGTTCTTGATGTTCTTCCCTTTTGCACATGCTTTGCATGTGCCATCATGGTCAACCTTTAAGTTTGGTAGACCTACAACTACCTTGCTTACATGAGGTAGTGCCTTGTAGTTAATGTGAGCAAGTCTCCTATGCCATAGCTCATTTGGGCTAGTGACTTCATATACAAGGGCAGCTTCTGGATGACCCTTGAGCTTGTACAAACCTCCTTCCTCTTCACCAATGACAATTGCATTCTTAATAGATTTACCTTTGGATCACATTAATACTTGTCCATAAATGAATGCAACTCTATAGCCTTTCTTGTCCAATGCTGAGATGGAAAGCAAGTTCTTCTTCAATCCTGGAACATACAAAACTTCCATCATCTTCATGGGGGTTCCAGAATCAAGTTTGTAGTTTTGTTCACCAATTCCCTTGATGGGATATTGATAGTTATCTCCTAGAGATACCTTTTGTGGGGAGGTGTTTTCTTCAAGTCTTGATAGATTCTTCTTTTGTCCTGTCATGTGCTTTGAAGCACCACTTTCGATAACCCATGTACCTTCTCCAGGTGTTATAGATCCAGAGAGTGTGGAGAATAGAACATACTCTTCTGCATCTTCTTCCTCACTTCTTCTAGATCTTTTCTTGAAGAAGGTCTTTTCTTCATCTTCTTCTTCTCTTCTAGGTCTTTTCTTGTGAGGCCTTTCTTCCTCTTCAACTTCTTATTCACTATCATCTTCTGCAAGATGTGCTTGATGTCTTTTGTGGTGAGTACCCTTTTTATTCTTCAGAGGATAGTCCTTAGCAATGTGTCCTATTTTGTAACAAGTAAAACATTGGAATGAGCAGTAATCTCTTATTTGATTAGATCCTCTTTTCTTTTGAAATATTTGTGGAGGATGAGACTCCTTGTGACTATCCTTCTTAAAGTAGGATTGATTCCTTCTTCTCTTGGTGTGGGTGGCCAAGGCTTGGTCATCTTCCTTGAGCAATGCTTCTCTGTTGGCAACCCTGGATTCCTCTTGAATGCAATCCTCCCAAACCACATCAAACTTCATACTTTCTTTTCTGCCACACATGGTTTGGATGAATGACTCCCAAGGTCTAGTGAGACCATTTAGATTAGTCATGACTAGTTCATCTTCATTAAGAGTATCTCCAATAGCATCTAGTTGTTCTTTGAACTGAGAAACCCTTGAGAAATAGTCTTCAATAGATTCTCCTTTATTCATCTTGGTGTTCTTCAGTCGAGCTCTCAGGTTCATCTTCCTATTGATGTTATTTCCCTCATACATTCTAGAGAGAGCATCATACATTTCCTTTGGGGTCTTCTTGGATGCCACTTGGGGAATCGAGTGGTCCTTAATAGAATCAGCAATGATTCTCTTTTCCCTAATCAAATCTTTCCTGTACTTCTCTTTAGCTTCATCTTCTATAGGTTTTGCAATCTCATCTTTGATATAATGGGCAAGATCATTCTCTTCAAGAATGAGACCAATTCTTTATTTACATGCTCAAAAATTCTCTATACCCTCTAGCTTGTCTTCAAGCTTAGTACTTGGGGCAATCTTGCCCAGGGGGTCACTCAAAATTGAAAATTCCAAAAATGAAAAACTGACCTTACCAGGAGATTGGCTTGAATGAGGCGAGGTGACTAATGTACTTACTTTCTGGAAACTTCAATTTTTCAGCCTCCAAACTTGACCAGCGAACTTCAGATCTGCTGTAGAATTCTGGTTCTGGTTTTCTGGTTTTATCGCACTTTTGTCAAACTAGGGTTTGACTTTCCCGAAATTCTACCCAACCAAAAAGTTCGACATAGGGCTCAAAAGATTGGTTTTGAGAAGGGCTATCCATCCATGTAATCAAAATTCAACAATACCAACTTTTTACAGAAACCCTAATTTTCACCGGAGAGAGAGATAGAGATATTTTCACCTTGTGAAAGATGTCCTATTCAGGCTAGCTCTGATACCATGTTAAATTCTAGCTTAAATGCACAAGCAAGATCATTGAAAGAAACACAATCACAAGATAGGCACAGATATACCCTGGGAAACCCTCATGGGGTAGAAAACCTAGCAAAGCTTTCCTCAATATAGATAATCAACCCAATACAAGATAGTAGACCACAGCAAGAGCTCCTTCTCCTCCTATGCAGAACTCTCTCTCTCCTATGCACACAATAGAAGTGTGAGAACAAGTGAGTTAAGTGAGGAACAACCTCCTTTACTTATACTTGTTTTTCAACTGACTTTTTACCCTATGAGGCCGACTTGTCAAATTGAGTCTAATAACCTTCGATAAAATAACTTCAGGACAATCCCCACATAGGAGATCTAATAACCCTAGTTCCCATAATCCAATGGAGGAATAAACATCTCCAGATATACAATAGAGTCCCGTCATAGGAATAAAATATCTCCGGAATAATACAAATATAATATTCTTTGAAGTTACAATATTTCAACAAAATTAACGGTAGAACTAGGGTAAAATCTTTAGTAACTTGTGTGTTAAGTTAGAGACATGTTCCGACGTCATAAAACGCGGTAGTTGTCATTACTTGCCAGCACTATAGTCTGGGGGTATTATAGTATTCCATGTACTTATCGGTATATCGAAACTCTTTCACGTACCAACCAGGTATATCGAAGCTCTTTCACATACCCACAAAGTACTTCACATACTTGGCATATATCGAAAGGTGTTTCGCGTACTTGGCATATATAGAAAGGTGTTTCACATATTCGGTAGTATATAGGAAGGTCTCGTGCCGTACGGTTGTGCATTAGATAGCACCACTACGGATTTGAGCTCCCACGTACCTTGTGTATATCGGGAGACACCATTAGGATTCCTGAAACCAACTGAGCTAACCATTTGGCAGTCTTGGCAGAGAAATACACCGAGAACAACATTCGGGGAGATTACTACACATGTACTGTCCAGGTAGTTTGGTATTCAGGAAAGGGTACGGTCCCAATCCTCTTTGTCACGTTTTACTGTTGGACCTTGCAGTATGTAGTGATTTGCAAAGCCTTGACAATCTTGTGAGGTTCCAGACTTTTGAATCCACTCCTATCACATAAGTTTGCTTGCAGCCTTAGTTTGTGTAGGATTTTTTCTGGAATACTTTTCTTTTGCTTAGCTTACCCTAGGATAAACTTTTGTTTGAGTCACTTTGGATAACTTTCCTCGGAGAAGGTCCCGTAGTATTCAGAACCTACTGCTCGAATATCCCCTTAACCAGGAGGTAATTTCGAAGGTAAGGATGGACCCACAAGCCACCATCATGTCACGTGAAGTAGAAAAGCCTACTTTGAATATTGGAGCACATATGTTTCCTCCAGATTCACCTGCCTCCCACCCCCCATAGGTTGAAGAGGCGTAAAATTGTTCTCCACAAGACTTACCTCCTATTTTCCGGGGAGAACCTGGATGAGGATCGATCGAATGGATAAATCCACTCCAATATGACCCTGTAGTAGCCGTTGGTCCAATATCAGCTTATTGGACATCATCTCTAGGCCACCCAGTGGCCCATTGTGCCATTGCATCCCTGCCCAGTTGGCCTACTCCTAAAGAGTTTTTCGGACCCATTCCTGATCGCCTAGATCAATTATGTGCTAGTGGTGATGAAATTTGAAGACAAAGTCTTTCATGAAGGGTTGAAGACCGACATTACCTTCTTATCAACCACTCCCAAGTCATGTTTTATATTATGATTCACCAGAATCATCCACACAACATGTGACCACTTCTGAATCTATTCAACCATCATTTCCTGCATATACACCTCATAGACAGGAGACCAGTTCCATTCCTCCAACGACCCAACCTGTTGAAGGACAACAATACAATACACATGTTAATACCACGGTTACATTACCCATTCCTTCCCCACCCCAAAAATCATGGGGAGGATACTCATTACCCCCTACCTTCCGTACGGGTAATGTTAATACTACAGTCGATAATCAACAACACGTGTTGGGCCAACCTTTGATTAGTGGTTAGCCAGTTGTTGCTGGGGGGAAACCCCCATCGCTTAACCATAATACTGGAGAAGGAGTTCCCATCAGTCCTTCCGTTGGAAATTCCTTACCTCCCAGAACTTCCACCATGGGATTATACCATGTTGGGGGACCATCCAATGTAATTCATCCACCATGGATTCAAGCGTATCGAGGTTATCTTAACCTTGCGTCGGGACAACTCAATCCTGGAAATGCACTCTATGGGGTACACTACCCCGGAAATCCATACACTCTATGGGGGAAACAAAATGTTTTACAACATGGACCCTGACCTACAGTCCCTCAAGTCCCACCACTGCCGTTTGGTCCACCCCCACCTCCCATTGGAGGTGGAAGGCCCATACACAATTTCAAATGAGGCAGACCTCTACCTTCTTACAGAGGACCACCTCATTCTAGTTATCATGTCCCACCCCCCCTGGCAGCAGAGGTGGAGGTCCTCCCCCTTCAGGCGAAGGCAGAGGACCACCCCCAATGATGGTGGAGGACCATCCCATCCTGATGGTGGTGGTGGAGGACCATCCCATCTTAGTGGTGGTGGTGGAGGACCATCCTACCTTGGTGGAGGTGGCGGAGGAGGCCCTTACCCTTTCAAAGGACGATCCCATCCTGGTGGAGGTGGTGGAGGACCATCCCATCCTAATGGTGGTGGTGGAGGACCATACCATCCTGGTGGTGGTGGTGGAGGAACATCCTAACCTAGTGGTGGTGGTGGAAAACCATCCCATCTTGGGGGTGCTGGTGGAGGACCATCCCATCTCGGTGGTGGTGGTGGAGGACCATCCCATCCTGGTGGTGGTGTTTGAGGACCATCCCATCCTGGTGGTGGTGGTAGAGGACCATCCTACCCTGGTGGAGGTGGTGGAGGAGGCCCTTACCCTTTCAGCGGCGGCGATGGACAACCACCTCCTCCCAACAAAGGTGGTGGAGGTCCATCCTATCCCAGTGGTAGTGGCGGACCCCCACCATTTGGAGGTAGCCCACCCCCTTCTGGTGGAGGAGGCGGGCCCCCACCTTACTATAACGACCCACCTTATTATGGTAATGGACCACCTTATTATGGTGGAAAACCTACCTATTGTCCATGAGACACACCCCCTTATGGTCAGTTCCTGCTGGGGACACCTTACAATAAGTCCATTCAAGGTTCTATCGTTCCATACATGCCTTATCAGTACTATTAGTACCCCCAGCTAAACCAATAGCTGCCCTTTTTGGATACTTTGGACTTACCTGACTTGTCTCATCTGACAAATGACCCCATCTTCCACAGGCATAACTGGCAGCCCATTCCAGTTAAGTTACCATCATATATCCCCAAATTTGATGGAAAGCCTGGTGAGGATCCTAAAAACCATGTGATGACATACCATTTATGGTGTTCATCCAGCTCCTTGATGGATGACTCAATCCGTCTTAGGTTATTTCAACGGACTCTCATTGGCCCAGGTGCCAAGTGGTACATTGAACTACCACCCAATTCTTTTCCATATTTTTGATCTCTTGATATGTCATTTTTGACCCACTCCCAATTACCCATCCGCTATGAGACTAGTACAAACTTATTGACCTCCCTTCGCGAGAACACTTCCACTCATATTTCAGATCATATTCATGAATGGCAACAAAGACGATGTCTCATTAAGGCTCATATTCTCGACCAAATCTTAGATGACTAGTTTACAAAGTCACTTTTACCTGTCGTAGCTGGAGATGTATCTATGGGAGGAGCCGTCATGGAGGAACATGCTATTTCCCATTCCCATTACTTAGAATTGGTCTATGCTCAATCCAAGACATTGTATGAAATTGTTCCTCACGCACCTCGCCCTACGTATGATCCCACGAAACCACCCAAGGGACCACATGCTAATGGCATCATCGGTTCCCTTGCCTCCCATCCTTCTACTCAAACTGTTGGATCGTCGAACCCCCAGGGTTCCTCCCTGTCCCCAATGCAGGCTAGAAACAACACTACCGATTCCACCGCTCTTGCCTCCACCGAAGAGGTGAATTCTGTGAAATCAACTTCATCTCAAAAGTATGGTGGTAAGAAGAATAACAAAGGGAAAACCAAGAGATATTCTAACCAATAGGAGCCCAAGCCCACTCAGGAAAGCACCAAATAGAAGAGGAAGTTGAAGTATCCTTGTTTGTTGTGCAGTGGAGACCATTTCTCAAAAGAATGTCCCCACCAAGATGAAGTTCAGAAGTTTCTCAAAGGAAAATCTACTACTGCAGTTCTCAATGATCTCTTCCCACTAAAAACCAACAACTAATCGCACACACCTCTCCTTCCCATGGAGAAGCATCCTCCACCAAGGATGTTCTCATGATGCGTAGTGAGACCATCAACTTGAACATGCGTTCTCGTTCGTATGACCCTGTCCCGCTGAAGGAACCCATTGGAAGTAATACTGAAAAAGATTCCACTTCGATTCTCGATGTCACCGTACCACACGCTTCTCTCACGATTGAGAAGCCCTCTTTAGATTCAGTGTTGCATCCGCCCAAGAGCATGATTAGAAAAGTTGTTTTCAATCCCAATGCTCGGGTTGCTCAGAACTACAATATTGTAGAGGACCTAGCACAAGCTGATTGTTCTATGTCGACGATTGAGGTCTTGCAGAACTGTCCTAACCAGCACAAGACTCTCCTCACTTCCATCGGCGCAGTTGATCCAGATTCTTCGAATACCATCATGTTCTAGATGGAATAATTTAAACCGATTCTTTCCCATCAGTTGGCATTTCAAGTTTCCACAAAAATTGTCGGGAAGACAATCCATCGTACCATTTTGGATGAAGTTGCCTCTACTTCAGTCATGTTGATTTCTTGTTGGAGAGCCATTGGCTCTCCCAAGTTGAATCATTCTCATACCACCTTGAAAGCATTCGACGGACGTGGCTTTCAACCTCATGGGATGTTACAATCCTTAATAGTCGAGTTGGCGGGAAAGACTACAACCATTAATGTGGAAGTGGTCGTTGCCCCTTTAGATTATAACATTCTACTTGGTCGTAATTGGTTTTATGCCATGTCTGTGGCCACATCATCTGTCTTTCGCGTAGTATAATTACCCCATCAAGGCCAAATTGTTACTGTCGACCAACTGGATTTTTGTACACCTGATGTCGCTACTCATCAGGGCGATATCGTTCCATTACTTGGATAATCTTCGCATCCTTATGAGATCCTGGGGGTTGGCCTCATCAAGGACTCATCCCTTATGGGAGTTTCTCCAACCTCAGATCCCCCAAATAATGTTTCCATGGTGAACATGATCTCCTCTCGAATTTCATCTATCCCCAACTCTACTGATCAATGGCTTCTACTTGATGAAGCCACCACACACCTGATTGGAGACACTATGCCTCTTTCACCCACTGAACTCACTTACAAGGCTATCCAGTCAGCACCGAAGGACTACTTGGCCATGGCCTTCACCTCCTGTTCTCTACAGTGGACATCATCCCTACCCGATCCTCTACTCCAGACTTTTCATTCTAATGAGTGCATTATGGAAATCATGAGTGCGGATGACCCTCCATGGAAAGACCTCCATTATTGTTCATCTTTCCTTCCTTCATTGGATGCTGTTGAGAATATCATCACCACCATCTTTACACCAGATGTCTACCCTTGCTCTCAGTCCTCGATACTCAAGTGTCAAATAGACTCTGAAGGAAACTTGGCCAACATTGAGCCTACCATCTTGGTCGACATGTCGATTACTCTTGGTGTAGTGGAACACATTCGTTTAGGCCATAAGTGTTCCCCTGAAGAGATTACAACATTCACGACCTTGTTCAAGCAATGTCGAGACGTGTTTGCTTGGACTTACGAGGAGATGCTCGGGATAGACCCCACTATTATTTCACACACTACTTAAACCTATCCTGATGCTAAACCAGTTCGAAAAAAATTGTGGCCGGTACACCCCCGAAAGATCGTGACAATCAAGGTAGAGATTGAAAAGCTCTTGAAAGTTCTTTTTATTTACCCTGTCCCGTTGACAGAATGGGTCTCAAACGTCATCCCTATAGCTAAAAATGAAGGTAGCATTCATGTCTGCATCGATTATTGGGATATTAACAAGGCTTGTCCTAAGAACAATCAACCGACTCCCTTTATCGACCAGATCATCGACAATTGCGCAGGAAGTGTCATCTTTTCATTCATGGATGGATTTTCCAGCTACAACCAGATTGAGATCCACTCGACTGATCAACACGAGACCGCTTCATCTATCCTTGGGGTACATTTTCTTATTACAAGCTCCCTTTTGGTCTTAAAAATGTAGGTACCACATTCCATCGGGCCATGTCATATGCCTTTCACGACCTGAAGGACTTTGTGGACCCTTACTTGGACGATTTACCTACCCATTCACGGCAGTGCGAGTACCACATTGACCATCTGACGACGGTATTCCTCAAATGTAGGTGGTATAACATCCATTTGAATCCTCACAAGTTATGTTCTACGTCAAGTCTGGATGCCTCCTTGGTTTCATAGTCTCAAAAGATGGGATCCTCATTGATCCCCTGAAGGTGGCAGCCACTGTCGCTCTCCCACCTCCCACCGACATTACGGAACTTCAAAGTTTGCAAGGGAAGGAAACTTATTTAAGGTGTTTTGTCTATAATTTCACGCAAAAGACGAAGGGATACATGAGATTGATGAAGAAGGATGTCTCATTCATATGGGACGACCAAGCTCAACAATCTTTTGAAATCCTAAAACATGCCATCACGCATGCGCTTGTGCTCCAACCGCCCAATTACTACAAGGATTATATCCTTTATCTTGCTGTTTTTTCTACTACGATCGCCATGGTCTTGGTACAAGAAGACAATAACATCCAAGAACATGTGATTTATTACTGAAGTAAAGGTCTCATTGACACTGAAACATGATACTCACATGTTGAGAAAATCGCTCTCGCGACAGTTATTTCCATCCAAAAGTTCTGACATTACATCCTGCTTCGTACCACCACCATCATTTCTGATTTGAAACCCATGTACCACGTTTTGACACGTCAGGTGCTTTGGGGAAAGTATTCACGCTGGATCGTGATACTTCCAGAATTTGATCCCCTATTCGAAAAAGCTAAGTCTAAAGAGTCTTTGGTGTTTGCTGAGCTGATCTGTGATCTTCCCCGTCCTGATGTAGAATTTGAGCCCAATGATTATCTTCCAGATAAATCATTGTTCCTCATTAGCATGTTTGATCCGTGGTATGGAGATATCGCTTTATATCTTCATACCCAACGTTTCATCCCCCAACTCTCATGGGATGACCATCGTCGAATACGCCACCATGCAAAGTATTATCTAATCATTAGTAATAGTTTGTACCACCGTGGTATCGATTCTATTCTTCGACGTTGTCTCACTCATGAAGAGGCTGAAAACATTCTAAATGACTGTCATGTTGGGGCATGTGGCACTCATCTCTCTGGGATAGCTATAGCCCAGAAGATACTTCGTGTAGGATAGTTTTGGTCATCTATCTTTAAAGATTGTATAGAGGCCGTCGAAAAATGTCCTCCATGCCAGCACTTCCAAACTAAGGAGTGCACCCACCCAGCCCCATTACACCCGGTTATTGTCATTGGCCCCTTCGCTAAATGGGGCATTGAATTCATACACTATAAGCCTACCTCGTCTGGGGGGCATGGTTACATCTTAGTAGCGGTGGATTACTTCACAAAGTGGACAGAGGCTATGCCTACATACACAAATGATGGAAAAACCATCACACTCTTTATGTTTAATCATGTTATAGCGCGGTTCATATTTCCTCAAGCTATAGTTACTGACCATGGTTCTCACATTATGAATCACATGGTTGACGAATTGAGCACTAGATTGGGTTTCTTCCATGAAAACTCAACACCATACTACGCACATTCCAATGGACAAGTAGAGGCCATTAACAAGGTCTTGAAAATCATGATCCAACGCTTGGTGGGTACACACAAGTCCAACTGGCATAATATGCTCTTCTCCGCACTTTCGTCTTATAGAACTTCTGTCAAAACCGCCACTGGATTTACCCCCTTCCAATTAGTTTATGGATTGGAGTCAGTCATATAGATTGAGTGTGAGATTCCATCCCTCAAACTCACAGTTGAACTTCTCCCTAACACTACTGCCGAGGAAGAACGCTTCCTCTACTTGGAAAAAGTCAACGAGACTCACCACGATGTCGCTCTTGCCAATGAAGCTCATAAGAAATGTATCATAGCATAGTATGACAAGTTGGTAGAACCTCGCGTCTATAGCGAGGGTGATTTGGTCCTTACTTATGACCAAAGAGATGACAAGCTGGGGGCATGAAATTTTGAGTCCATGTGGCATGGAACCTAAATAGTAAATCCCACCCTGGAGAAGGGAGATTATGAGCTTGAAGACTATGACGAGATATCTTTAGGTGAGCCCCGCATTGGGCTTTACTTAAAGAAGTACTATGCCTGAGTCTTTCATGCATAAGTACATTGTATATACTGTACATGGTGTGTGTTTTGTGTGGTGTGATGCTTTGAATTTTTGCATGCTTAGGTATCGTTTCGTTACATATACCATGTTCTCTCTGTGTGTGCAGATGGAAACTTGTTACAGATTCACGGATGGCGCCAACTGGCATACCCACAACCTTGCTTTGGTAGCCTGGGTTCTCTATTCACCTACCGGCGAGCTTATCAGCCTAGGGGGAATGTGTCTAGGTTTCGCAAACAAAAATGCTGCAGAATATTAGGTAGTCATTAGAACCCTAATCAACGTTATTTCTTTGGGTATGAACCACGTTGTCATCCATTTGGACTCTCAGTTGGTGGTCTCTCATCTTAACCGGGTTTACGCCATCTGCAACCCTACCCTACTCCATCTCTATAGATGAGTTCATCTTCTGGAAAGGTCCTTTGAATCCATTCAGTACCTGCACATTCCACGAGACGTGAACAAAGTTGCCGACTACATGGCCAACTTCATTTTAGATTGGTACATTGCACACACATGAGCATATTCATGAACTGTAATAGCGGACATAACATATAAATAATTCATCACATAAGAAAACACATAAACAATATCTCATATCGAACAAAAATATATAAAGCCGCCAGAATGTCTATATATATATATAAATTGAGATAAAGTAGTGCTGATACAAAATCTAAAGCACGATGGCTTTCAGTGACTCTATACAAAATATGAAGCTTGAAAGCTTTCAGTAGTAGAAAATCTGAGCCTCACAAGCTCTCAGTACATACATAATAACAGAAGGTCTAACACCTGGTCCGTGCACCCCTGGGTCTCGTAGCTCTCACCTGCTGGCCATGGAAGCAGTCTACCGCTCTCCCTACCTTGCAGAGCAGCTCACTGAAGTGCAAGGTCACACCAACCGTGTACCTCTACACGAGCCTCGGTAACTCATGCACTGTTGCATCTAGAATGTCCAATTTCAACCTGGTAAGGTTCTCATAGACATCCTCCATCTCCACGATGGCATCATGCATGGCTGGGGCTGCTGCTAGTGCCTCTCCCCTCCTCGTGAGAAGTGAAACTCCTAACGGTCGTGAAGGAACCACATCTACACACACATGTTATTAACTCATCAACACTATCCAAAAAAAATTATAAATACAAAAAATGAAAAAGTACGAGAGTCATTGTTCTTACCAATGTCTCTCCACTTTGCTCCCTCAAGAACCACTAGGTATGGATCCTCCCTAAAGTCCGTATCACTGTATGGATAGTCCTTGATCATGAGTAGTTGGCCTTCCATCCAGGTGAAGAATCTGGAACCGTACCTGGTGATTGGACCCCCACCACCATGGTAGGCCATCACCTCTGTCCATCAAGCCATATGTGGATCCTTGGGATCCTAGTCATCCAAAGTCACCTGTGGGTGCAAGAGAGGAACCCGCTCCAACAAGAATGAGATCACTACTGATCCATACCCAAACTGCTTGAGCTCACCACACTGACACTTGGTCAGCTGAGCTCGAAGGTTGGTGAGGAGTCCCTCACACCACTTAAACACCTTTGGAGACATGCACTCCTCTGCGTATAACATTTGGGACTTTTTAGCCAAATGAGCCGCTTGGATCCCTGCTATCCTCACTATGGTGAAGAGTATAACATGCAATGAAATTTCTTGAACCTCTTTGATGAGAATTTTCCCACTAGAGGCACAAGCATGTGGAGTACAGTGCTGGGCGATCAAGTCATCTACCGCCTACTCACTCCCTCATTATCTGGTGAGTGACACATTATCCCCTCTCCAGGATATTCTTGTCAAGAAATAGATGTCATCAGCATCTATATTCAGTATGTGTTCCCCGATCATGAAGTATTGTTGCACTGCATCCCAAATCCGGAGCATGTGCTCTAGTAGTGGGACTTGGGCCCTCATGCCCTAGAACTGGAAGAACTTCAACAGTCTAGAGTTCCTCAATGCCTCCACACATAATGGATGATTTGCTACTTGTACATCTTCCACTTCATGTTCTCGCTCATGCCATTCTAGAACCATGGTGACGGCCACAAACCTGTCAAAGGAAGCATTTAAACACTATTAGAACTCACCCAAGCCATTACATTTTTTTCTTGTGGGCTAGGTTTTCATTTGGAGATGGACGTTTCTTCCATTGCACCCCATCTTTGTAGACAAGGCGACGTCATTGCAAGATGCCTTTATGGGTTTTGTGACGACCCGAGTTCTTCACAGTTCCTGTAAGGGAGGCCCGTGATGACCCGAGGGCGCACAAACCCCTCACAAATCAACCCAAAAAACCTAAAGAATGAACAAAAATTGAAATTGTAAACCACTAGAAAGTTTCTCGCTAAGATTTAGGTTTACCTGCTCTTAACTGTTCATGAATGTTCACTCGTAGGTCCGGTAATCGACGAATGAAAATCTGCTCCAAATGGCACTTTCTTCTCCCCAAATTTGGAAAATGACATTGGTAACTATTTTTGGTCATTTTTTCTATTTTATAAACAAAAAGGGAATATTCTTTTTCAAATTTAGATGCTTTTTGGGTTATTTTCTATAGTTTGGATCATTTTACCGCGTTTGAATACCTGGTTGACTATTTGACCTAGTTTTCAAGCATGCAGGAGACGTTAAGTGTTTCATTTGTGCCATTCTCTCATCGTAGCGATCATCTCATAAATGTTGTCAGGTATGAATGACCCGTTGAAACTTTTTTGTTGTTATTATTTCAGTTATGTAATGATGATGAGCTCACTCTTTGTTCTTTCTCATGCTCATAAAAACATGATAGTAAGTCACCTAGTTACGATTTACCACTTTTTCGGGCTCGTTAAACTTCTACGGAAAAGGAACCCCCCCCAGATTCTATCTTTAAGCTCTTTTCAGGCTCATGAAATACGAAAAGATCGCCAAGAAAACTTGTCGCATTCACACTTGTTAAAGTATTTGAATGGTCATCTCCCTAGTGATGGCTTACCCCTTTTTTTGACCAAGGGGCACTACTTATGAAAAAGGAATACTCCATCCAATCCTGACTGGAAGAATCCTCTCTCGCGTTGTTTTACCCTTTTTCGGGCGACAGGGCAAACTTTATGAAAAAGGATCATTGGATTCTTCTTTAGTTCTTTTCAGACTCTCTAAACATGAAACGACGACCAAGTTTCCCTTCTATGGACTCGTTAAAATTCAACATTGAAGGGCCCGTTATGGGACAAACCCCTCCTCTCCTAGGTTCAAAAAATATTTGCAGTTGGACTCATCTATGAGATGAGCTATACTGAGCATCTGGTTACCCTCATCAAGCTCGTAAAAAACACATGAGGCACTCATCAGTCATGATGGGGAAAAATGAAATCTTTTGTATTACACGTTTATCAGTGGCAGTACCTAGTCATTCTTGAACATGGCACTCATTTTCATTTGCATACAACACTTGGATCATCTGTTTGTCCTCGAGTCTTTCCTACTCCCTGAGTCTTGTTACTCCTTTGGGTCATCCAAACAATGCTTCCATTATCAGTTGCATTAGGATTTGGCGTCATACTCATCATGTCAATACTGCCAAGTCATGCCATGCCCATGTTCAAGAATAATTTCACCACTCATTATCTGCATTCAATACACCTTCCACCATGTCGGTCTACTCTGAGTCAGTCTTGCATGTTACTTTACCATTCGATCTACTCCAAACATCTATTATCGAGTTTCATGTTGATGATGGGGGATTCATCATGGACCTCCTTCGACGGATTCATCCTTTTCGACTTCAGATCATCATCTGAGGATTGAATCTAGAAACCAACCAATTACCATGGGCATGCATGCCTCAATGGCAAGTTACCTTGATTTCAACATGAGTTTACATAATTGATTCTTGATTGAAAGATTTCATCATGCATTCGACTTCAACTCATTTATTCACGCTTGATGATATGTACTGTGATAGCTTGGGGATCATTGACATTAATGATGATTTCCCTCACACTTGTTAACGGTATACATCAATGACCGGTAATCAATTGGTTTCTACCATGTTCGATGTCAAGACATTTGTAATCACATGGATAGATTCATATCATTGCGGGTTCGGCTTGAAGACCCTGAGGAGTCATGTTTTACCCAGGTTGCGATGGAGATTGTTTTGAGTCATGTTACATGGATCCACTTTTGTATTGGTCGTGGCTATGTTATCATCTCATCATGGATCTACGCTTGTGTCTAGTAGCCATGATTGTGTTCAGTCGGTCATTACTACCATGGATATGCATTGTATTGGTTGGCAGCCATGTTGTGAGTCATATGAGACTATGTACTCAGAGTCAATTGTACTGCAATAGCATCCTTCGTCCAACGAGCCATTTCCATTCCTTCTGTCAAAGCATTTCGCCTATCCAGTTTTAACAGCTTCATGCTTTGGGGGGGCATTATGTTACACCTAAATCTTTCCATCGTGACAGTCAGTGTAAACATTCCCTGAAGTTCCTTTGACTAAGTCATCAGCTTGGAAGGGATGCAAACCTTTTCTTGCAAGGTTTTGAGAGGTCATCACAGTCCATCCTAACATAACTTGTGACTTCGCAGGTTGTCCTATTGCAACGTGTGACGATGTCATTTAGTTGGATAAAATAGCATCTTCGATCCCATTCTCGAAGATGGTGATGTGGATCCCTATCCCTATCCTATAGGGGAGCTGGAATTTGGTTCCTATCCTTTTGGAAGGATCCCTTAACTCTCTCCTACCATATCTCAACCTATCCTATCCTCTTAGTCCTATATAAGTGAATCTCATTCCCATTCCAAAGGGAGGAAGTCTATAGTATCTACATGCTAGTGAAATTAGCTTACGAGAGATCTCTACTCATCCTTTGAGAGATCCACACTTCCTTTGGAGGCTTTGGCATTGGCTTGATCGGAGAAGAATTGCTATGTTAATTCATTGGCTGTAATCACTTCCTTCTATGTACTTTCCCTTATTATACAGCAATATAAATTCTTTCCACCAAACGTTGTTGCGTTGATGATTTTTTTTGTAGTTTTCATGCTGAACTGCTTACTTAGATCTATTATTGTTTAGGTGCATTTTATTACTTGTTTTGTTCTATGTTGTCTTGACAGTTTTTGCAGCTGAGCTCATAATACCATCAAGCTTGGAGCAAACATCAAGGAGAAAGGATCAGCGATATGAAAGGTAAAGCATCTATCTACTTGATCTCTAATTAGATCTAGGAAAGTATCCTATGTTCTATCCTATTTGTTCTAGACTTACATTAAGCCAGTGAGATCAGGCCTCGAGTCCGCTCTTGGTAGATTGTCCTTCAAACAAATCTCTCTCTCTACCCCCAACCTATACCCCCCCTTCTCTCTAACATCCCTAATCCTACCTAAACCACTACCCCAACCCCAACCCAATCTCTATCTCTTTCTCTCCCTCAACACCCCTCCTCAACTCTATCTCTCTCCCCCCTCTTCCTGCTAACCCTTCCTAACCCCATATATCGCTCTTTCTCTCCCCTACTCCACCTATGACTTACCCCTACCCATCTCTCCCTCTCCCCCAACCTCCTAACACCCCTTCCTCTCTCTCACACACACATAGTCTCACTACCCCTAAATCCCCCTCTCTCTCCCTAACCCCCTTCTTACTCTCCCTACCCACAACCACCCCCTCCACCCCTCTCTCTCCCCTACTCCCCCCTACACATAACCACCCATTCCAACCCCCTCTCTCTCTCTCATACTCCTCTTACCCCTACCCTTCTCTCACTATGTCTCTGCTAATCCCCCTACCCCTACACCTCTCTCCCTGTCTCTCCTAATCTCCCTCCCCTACCACTTACCACCCCCCATTTCTCTCTCTACCCCCACCCTATACCACCACTTCCCTCTAACTACCCTAATCCTCCTTAAACACCTACCCACCCAAACTTGATCGCTATCTCTTTCTCTCCCCTAACCCCCTTCCTCCCACTTACCCCTAAGGTAAATTTGATGTCTATAACATCATGCATACATTTTAGATCTACAAAATGTGTGCATGATTTAGCTCTACAAAATGCACTTGCATTTTGTAGAACTAAAATGCACGAGCATTTTGTAGAGATAAAACAGGCACACGTTTTGGTTTTCATGGCACCCAGAGAGGCAGGAAAGGGAAATTTGAACTTAAACGGAATGCGCTCACGTTTCTTACCACCTAAATTGAGCCTCGCCACATGTTTGGGTGTCATACCTCTTGCAATGTATCTGTTTCGGATTTAGCTTCAAGTTAACCAAACATGTGCTATGGAATATGGTAAACCATAGCTAATTGGAAATTTCATCCATTTTCTCAATATGCGTGTGCTTTACCACTCATTACACTATGCTACAATTTTTTATGAAATTTTAGACGCAGATAGCTTTTTTTCTGTAGATTCCAAATATGTTTTTTTTTTAATTCTATTTTTCTTGTGTCATTACTCCTTAACTCATAAAACACACTATTAGTGTTTTTTCCGTAACTTTTTCATTTCTCAAGCATTTAAAAAAAATGTAGGTTGTACTACTAGACATTGACCACTACATGCTATAAAAAAACCATTTCATGATCATTGCATTAGGACCTTCAAAATATGCACCCACACTTGGTGTATTGTTTTTGATGTTCGATCAATTATATATATATTTATTTTGGAAAAATAGTGCTACACAAGTACTATTTGTTCTTTGTATGTCTACAAGTTTTTGTAGGTTGATTCCATCATTTAGGCACTCAAAATCCTACACCCACAAGGACATATACCTTATCATTTGCCCAAAAAATAAAAAAGTACATGTTATAAAAGCTCAAACTCAAGAGATAGTTATGAACATTTTCAATAAATAAAATTTATATATTCGAAAATGTGAATCAATTTCTTACATTTCATGTTTTTTACTCAAACCAATATTTATTAGGTATGTAGCTCAAAATATCCATGTAAGTTGAGAGATGCTTGTTTTTTCAATGTTCTATTGCATCTAACGCATCAAAAGAGACCCTCACTAGCTTGCACCAACCCATGAATAAACATAAAATTAAAATCATAAATAAATTAAAAAATGTCAAAACCCTAAGGAAAATTCAACCTAATTTTAAAATGATTTATTATAATAAAATTCAAAATAAAAACAAAGGCATATTTTATTATATATAAAAAGGTACAAAATATTTCCTCATGTAAATCAATGATTATTATGAGAGTAGTCCCCATGTTCACAAAATGGTTGAGACGAGTATATTACATCGATTTGATCCATAAAGAAACGTGATAATCAAAATATAATTTATATATGTGATGATCTATTAGGATGACAATTTCATACACATATTTTAGATCTCAATCCTTGTTTGTTGGTACTACTTTACTTGCATAAGGCTTCGAGTACCCTCCTTCATGGGGTTGAAGGCCACCTAGCATGATGTACAAACTAACTGTACAACACCTGAACATATGCAACTTCCCAGTTGATCTATAAACACTCTTCTTCAACTATCTAGACACATGATTCAATTGCTTCTATAGGAAATGGAGAGTCATCTCCAAACACTGGAGGTGTTTTTGTAAATGCTATACGGTTGAACCAAGCTTTTTTTTCTATGTCTCCATCAACTTCTATGATGGAAGCAATAGGTCTCACTTCAAATATCAATCTTCGATCACATCCCCACCTAACGTTTTTCAATGAACCACCTAACAATTGAGCCCTTGAAGCAAAAACCTCATCACACAGTGATTTTATTATCTTTAACGAAAATGTGTAATTGTGGCTAAAGAAGCTATATATGGAAGTAGGAGAAAACAAATGAAGAAAGCATTAAAATAAATCGAGAATGCTATCCTCTATGAAATTATGCTAGTTATGATTCTAATCTCTTCTTACGTGTACTTCCTTATGCTTCCTATTTATATTTGGTTTGGAAATGGGATTTCCAACCCTTTATAAGGGATTCATGATCATCTTCCCAAGGAAAGTTGGTAGGATAGATCAACCTCTCTTTCTCCATTTTTTTTACAAGCTATGAGTATCTCTGTTCCATTCTTTGGATGACCTTATGGCTTAACATGATTGTTTTTTTCCCTCCCTACGGAGGGGAAATATCACATAAGAAGATTATTTTGTTAGGAAACCGAGGAAACTGCAAAGGAAAAACAGTATCAAGAATAAGTGTGAAGAAACAAGTATTAAAAGAAAGTGGGTAGTTTATTGTGCATATAATTAACATAGATTTATCTCTACTCCATATCTACCAAAGATTAAATTAAAATGAAAATGAATAGTTTTTTTTAAACGATTTGAAAACAACATAGATATATTGTTTGTAAAGATCATAATTACTTACCAATAGTGAATAAGCAAGTTAGTGCCATAAATTAGTAAACCATTTATAATTCGAAGATTCATCATTTTAACCAATTCCAACCATGATGATCTCTATAACACCCCTGGTTTCAAACCCCTAGTTTGGTGATGCCATGATGTCATTATTATCTAGAAATGCTTTCAAGGTTGAACATACTGTATTTTGCAATTACTAATATTAAAATCCACAACTAGTTGTGCTGAGGTGCTATGCTGAAGAGATCAGGAAATCATGTATTCACTAGAGACAGTAAGGGGGGTGTAATGTATTAGGAAAGGAAAATCATGTTATGACCCCATTAAAACTAGGGTCCCTAAAGTTTATCTTAAATATTGTTTAAAAATTAATCTCATTTAATTAACCCAAAACTTATTTTAAATCATAATTATGATTTAATTATGAGTGAGTGGACCTTGGAGAAAAAAGGTGGCTCATGGAAGAACCCGTGTGCTTCCATATTGTCATGCATTAAAATCATGCATGCAAAAGGAATTGCATTCCTTCATTCTGGGAGAATCCATGCATATGTTGAGTCTGAGTGAATACGAGAGGTCTTAATTGTCTAAGAATAGAATATAACATGAATTTATGTACCCGTGAACCAAATTGCTAGAAAATTTATGCTGAAACTCTGTCGATTTTGTCTCTGGTCATTCTAATGAAGTGGAAAATGGTGTATATAGATTCTTGGGTGGAATTCTAAACACAGAGGGTAGTGAAGTGTCTCAGTGCTTTGCGGATCAGAAGCAAATAAAGGAAGTGAAATGCATGTTTTGGCATGGAATTGGACTTAAGACAAACTTCCTGAGTGGAGCATGCCTCACACACAACCAGTTCCCCAATTTAAGTACTTTCCATATAACTTTTAATTCCTAGAAATGATGATTTAATTTCTCAATGGTGTTTATTTAATGAATGGTAAAACAATTTCCATGGTTTTCCTATTTTAATTTATGAAATTAGATATAAAGAATGAGTTAATGTGTTGCGTGATTGAATTCTTTCCTATGGAATAAGTGCAAGTTCAATTTTGGTTGCTAATTATGGGTCCGTAAGACGGAATTGTAATTGCAACTATAATATTATTTGTCTTGTCAAGAGTGTGAAGCTCTGAGCTATCTATAAATAGTAGATAATTTCTCAAGGTAAGAAAATGTGTTGCTTTACGTTCTGTGTATGTTGGTTGTCTTGGAAAGACCCGAGTTCGGTGAAGTTCTTGCAGCAACAACAAAACCCCTTTTAGTGTCCCTTTCAACATTAACTTGTAAATAGGATGAAGTCTCAACCAAAGCAAATATGGGGGGTTACAGAATCAAGATTTTGTAACCGTGGTGATGCGTATATGTGGTCAAAAACCTCGCTAACAACCCTATTTACCATCGACTAGCAAAATAGATTGAACAGATGACTTCTCACTTCGCACTTCGCAGCTTATCAACAGTTTATCGAACAACGTTGAATCTCTACTGTATTCACCAGTTGGCTATGCATTCATCACTCTTAGAGTTCCTTCATAGCATTCATGCACATGTATTCCATTTACTCAACATACAATTACGATTAACATACACATGAAATCAAATACATAAAAACACCATAAACTTGTATACAAAGCAGATCATAAACTCATATACATAAACACATAGATTTTCGTAGTTCACCCCCAGGTGGGAGATACGTCCACATGAACTGTTCTTTTATATTAACTTGGAAGGGTAACAGTTCCATTTTTTGCACTCAGTTGCAGACTCTTCTCTTCAATCGGATCTCTACGCACTCAATTGTAGAGTATGTTCTCTCTCTTATCACTATTCTTCTATTACACTTAACCCAACATATAACATCTAACATATAACCCTTCCTCATACAAAAAATACCCTTATATATGGGTGTTCCTGAAGGTCACATATTACAATAACTATGGGCCAACCCCCATAGTACCAAAAACCCAAAAACTCTCGTGGTTCTCCTATAGACCACGCTAAGATTTAACTTCGTTGTCCCTTTGGCACCACTTCCTCTAAATCTTTCACTTTCTCTAACAATGCACCTATGAATTCTGTAGTGGTGTGTCCTTTACACCATTCTACTTCTTAAATTCTTGTTCCTATAGCATTCAGGGTGTCACTCATCCCTTAACTTTGCCAACCACCTCTGGCTTCCCTTAGTACTTTTCCTTTATTAAGGAACAAGTTCTTTCTTCTCAACAAAAATTCGTTCCATGCCCTATTCTCAGAATTTGCGGAGTCTCCTTTATCCCAAAAATGGTCAATGTTGGGCCTCGCCTAACTGCACTTTCATTCATAACTTCCTCTTCTTGGGCCACCCCCAACAGGCCCCTGACAATTACTTGTGGCTCGCCCCTGTTACAATGTAATTTTCCACCTTGTGAGCATCATCACTCTTTGGCCTGTACGATCCATATTACTGACTCAGATCCACTTTATATCCTTTAGAGACACTATTTTCCCTATTTTTTCCCCTGTACGCTAGCTACATCACTACAGTGGGCGTACCTGTGAGTTGCATCACTATAGCCCGCGGGTAGCATGTAAAATGGTAAAAATCACTAGTTAATTACTTTTTACTCCCAAAAAGTGGTCATAGGGTGACCTTTGGCCCTCCATTTTCCCTGTAACACCTCAATGTGTCCTTTCACTTACCTTCGAGAGGACTATATATTGAGCACATATGGCTTATTGATGGGACGAAAAAGAAGAGCAAGAGAAATCTAATGGATTTTTGCCCTATCTTGAGTCTACACTCATTGATCCTTGTAGTTGTGAACCCCTTTATGTTCACCTTCCAAAATCTTATCATAGTTTGAGTTTTCCATTCCACGGAGGATTGAAGTGGTGGAGGCACAAGTGGATTGATCCAGATCTTGGTTTAGACTGGTTGGCGGTAAGAGGTCGTATCACATTGTACTTCTTGTTGTTTATTAATAGAAATACTCATATTCTCATCCATTAATGTTTTGAATGTTGTTTATATTACATTGGGTTGCATTTACTTATAATATCATGGACCATTTACTTATAATGCCATTTATATATTATATGCACTTGTTATATATTGTTGTTAAGACTAATTTGTAGGTTCAAGTGCATGCGTTGAAAGCTCCAACGGGGATCTACATCAAACGTTTGGATCAAGGTTGGTTACATTCTTCATTATCTTAGCATTGTCATTTATACAACATAGCAGTGAGAATTGAGTTAGTTTCTAGTAGTCAGCTGTATTTTGTGGTCTACCCCAAGCCATAGAAAGTTTTCTCCAATACAGAAATGGCGACTCCACTGTGGAAAACATCCATTTTTGGTGATTTTTAGAGCATTAGTCCTTATTTAGAGTTGTCGTTTGTCGAAGCTCTATGTCACTGATTGGCCGTTGAGATACATTGTATAAAACTGGTTTTTTTTTAGCCACTGGACTCTTTCTTTGCCCATTTGATTTTCCCTACCCGTGGGTGATCGTAGCTCTGCCCACGTACACTCGCCTCTGTTTACACTACTGCTTGCGAGTACCCGCAGGTATTCCTTCGACAGTAGCGTACAACTATGGCTTTGGTTGTTTAATGACCCTTGGTTGTTGCTGGGTTGGCTTTGGATGATCCTGAGTCTTTGTTGGCTTGATTCTTCACTGTTCCATGCCTTGTTTATGACCATAACTCTTCTCTTCTCTTGTTTGAGCCTTGTTGGTTTTTTACCCATCTTTGGATTTATCCTTGTCGATTTTTTCCTTTTGAGCTCATTCCGTTGGCTGAGTCTTATTGTTTCGGATCTGCTCGATCGTCTTAGTGATCTCCTTGGAATTTCAGTGACTGAGTAGTAGGATTTTGCTTGCAGTTTTCATTTCATTATATTGAAAAATACAAAAAAAAATAGTTTTGCATTTTCCTTTTGCTTATAAGAGAAAATACAATTTTTTTTTTACTTTTATGTACTGCATTTTGCTTTCATTTAGGTTCTACTTGTGCATTGAAAATATAAAAGAGTTTCATTTTTATTTCAAAACCATTGGATTGATTTTGCATATTAGTGGCATTGTTTTTATTGGATAGATGAGTCTAGAGTTTTGAAAATTTTGCATACTATTGAGTCATATACATCACTAGATTCACAACCATATCCTTTGAATAACCACAACCATTAAAATTAACGCTTAATATTAAAATTGATTAGAACGATTGTATTTATAGGGTACACCAACTAGCATAGGTTTAGAGTCTTAGAATAGATCATTGTGAGTAAACAATCCAATACTACTAGATGAAACATTATGTGTCTGACCAGGGAGTGGTGAAATCCATGGTATACATCGGTGTTCTCAAGAAGCTCTACTCAGACAAGAGTTAAGTACAAGGTCGTGAGAGGTTGGTTGCAGAGATATCCATCCAATACCAATTGAATGTGGGAGATATTTCCAGGGTTTGTTCATATCTAGGGATTCTCGGGGGATTTGACCCTCTTGACTTTCGGGCTTAGCTACCCTACCCATCCGACGGATCCCACTTGCGACTGTCCCCATGAGCATTGGTCATACTATGGTGACCATAGTTTCCTTACCTAAGTATCGCATAGGGTACTTGCAGTGGTTATATTGATTGTGTCCTGAGTCAGATAGGGGATGGACATCACAGTTGTTTGTTTCCGAGGGTTACGGCCCTTTGCATGCAGTGAAGCCTGGGTGCCTCTATAACTGATTCTGTTACTTCTGGCTACAGTTTGGGAGTCTCAAGCCTCTCCTAGGAGAGACATACTGGCTCTAGTGTTGGGAGCTCATTTAGCCACTCTGTTTGTCTGTTCTTGGTTGTAGTTTCTCTAGGTGTGTGCTCTTGATTTACTATTTTTGATCGATAATTGGTCGTTAGGGGATGCTGTGATTTTATATTCTCTCTGGAGATATCGTGGCACGGAGTCCTACTCTCCACCGATCCCGTCGATTGGCTGGTTTACAGCCCGCCGAACTTTCACGCCATGTTGTGAGGGGATGTCGGAGGGCTCCCTCTGAGTCTTTGAATTCTTACGAGACATACGTCCTAGATGTCATGATGGTTGTACACTCTGACACGGGATAAATCCCTACAACTCCATCGGCTAGATTCGAACACACTTCAGACACCCCTACTCCTCGCGAGGCATGGGGGGTGATCCACTTGAGACCCAACCTAGTTCATTTGATCCGGGTCCACCTGAGACTCGACCTAGTTTGTTTGGTCTGGATCCACCCGAGGACGACCCATTCGATCCTTCATTTCCACATAATTATTTATACAGGATGCCAGATTTACATGATGAATCAGGCCCTACGATCAACCCTACCATTTTCTCATATGGTATGCCGAATTACACCATAGTTGATCCTTCCACTGCTTTTGGTAGTCATGTTGGCACTAGTCATGGTGTTAGCCACACTGCGGGCACTGGGGGAAATACCCTCGCCGGGGGCACCACATTGTCCACTCACACACATAGTATGGGGATTGGTCATATTCCTCCTAACAATGCTAATCTTGGAAGATGACTGCCTCCTAGGGATACCCAACCTAATAGGAACACTATTCACAACATGACTCACCATCCACCACCTAATACACATGTCGCTACCCGTCAACCTAGGACCACTTTCGTGAATGTTAATGCTCCTCCCAACCTCGGGGGTGGACATATACTGCATACTTTTGTGTCCGCTGTCGCTACTAGTAATGCTAATATAGGAGGTGGGAATATGCCTCATTCTCATAGTCATAACACCACCATTCCTACTACTAGTAACACCAATGTTGGGGTTGGGAATACATCTCATGCTTATGTTCATCACATGACTGCTCACACTAATCCTAATGCTTATGCTGGGGGTGGGAACATTCCTTACCATCATGGTCATAACAACATGGTTCCCGCTACGAATAGTACGTATATGCCCCAACCTTATGGCGAAAACCCTTACTACAATACAGTCAGTGCTGGCTACTAGTACAACCCAGCTCAATATGGTGCTCAGAACACATATATAACTACCTCTCATATGGGTCAGGTCGGAGGAGGTTATCAACCTTATGGCCATGGTCAAGCTTATGGTCAGTCAGTTCCGTATTATCAGCAGTTTAATGCTCATGGTCAAGCATTTGGTCCATCTTATAATTTCGTTCCATACAACCAACCTTTTATGGGAGCTTATAATCAAGCTTTCCATCCACAGCTCCCCTTCCTTGCATGTTTGAATCTTCTGGATCTTTCAAAGCTCACGAATGATCCAGTGTGTCATGACCCTAATTGGCCTCCAGTCCCTACCAAGCTCCCTTCGAACATTCCTAATTTTGAGGGGAAAGGTGGTGAGGATCAGGGTGATCATGTCACAATATTTCACCTTTGGTGCTCTTCCAACTCGTTGAATCACAATTTCGTTCGATTACGACTATTTCATTGCACCCTCACGGGGGCAACTGCGAAGTGGTATGTTGAGTTGCTTGGGAACACCTATAGGGGTTTCAATGAGATCGCTTTGGTTTTCTTGGATCACTTCCAGTTTCCAGTTCGTTACGATACTGGTACTGAACTTTTGTCTACCTTCCGTCAGAACAAGGCCACACATATTTATGACCATGTTCAAGAGTGGCATCAGTGGAAGAGGTTAGTGAAAGCCAACATTCCTCCAGAGTTTCTGTTGGAATGGTTCCTCAAGTATTTACTCCCATATATCTCTAAGGATGTTTCGATGTCTAGCATTAGGACTGAGGAACAAGCCATCTTAAAAGTCCAATAGTTAGAATTACTGTACTCTCAATCTGGCATTTTGTATGACATTATTCTTGATGCACCGCGAACACAATATGAGCCCAAGTCAGTTCTTGGACCACATGCTGATGGCATTATGGGATCTGCAAGTACTCTCCCTATTGATTTGGTGGCTAATCAAATGCAAAATTTGTCACTTAACTAGTCTACTCCCGGACAGGTCCACACATTGTCCACTTCCACCCCGTCGTCTGATGTACACATTGTGTAATCGACGAACTCATCGGGTAACCATCAACCTGGTGGTAAGAAAAAGGGGAGAAACAACCATAAGGGTGGAAACAATGGGAATAATAATGGTGATCGCAATACCCCTCGTAAAGAGAATGCCAACCCTCCTCGGGAAGGAGGAAATGCTAGTGAGGACCGTAAACCTAGGAGTAAGGTGAAATTTCCTTGTAAGCTTTGTGGGGAAGATAATCTTACTCACTTGTGTCCTCGAATCGAAGAAGCATCGAAGCATTTGGCATAGAGCCTAGCTGTGTTGAAGGATCCCCTTCCTCATCATCAAAACATGGCTTCGCATGCTCCCACCACTGGTTATGGACTTAATGAGATTGCAATGTATTCTTCCAATACTAGTGGTTATGGATGCGTGAATATTGTTCAATAGGAGGTTAGTGTTGCTACTCGTCAACGCGATTATGGTGCACCACAAACTAATATTGGGGAGTGAGCCTCCCCCTGCTCCTGATAATTCCTTGCAAATTGAGAAGCCCTCTATTATGTCATGGATACTGAAAGGTGTTGTTAAGCACTCTACGCATAATCCCAATGCTCAAGCCGCCCAGAACCACTCCATTGTAGAAGATTCGGGCCAGACTCCGTGTGCCATGTCGGCTCTTGAAGTTTTACAGGCGTGTCCTCCCCCTTTTGAGTACGTTAGGAGTTCACAATGGGGGAAATCCCAATGTTATCAAGTTTGACACTACTGATATTCAACCTCACTTACCTTACCATGTGGATTTTCAAATCCATGTGGAGTGCCTTCAGAATTTTGTCAAAAGAACGGTGGTTTACGAAGGTGCCTCCGCATCAGTGATGTCGTTAGCTTGTTGGAATGCTCTTGGTTCTCCTCCTCTACTCATGTCTAGGACCATGCTCACTGCATTTGATGGTCGATCATTTAATCCACATGGGATCATCCCTTCCCTTGTTGTTTGCTTGGGGGGTAAACCTGTGCCTATTGAAGTCGAAGTGGTTGATGTGCCCATCAACTACAACCTTTTACTGGGTCGGAATTGGATGTATGCTATGAAAGCTATTGCGTCTACTGTATTCATATTTATCTGCTTTCCACACGAAGGAAGTATTGTTACCATCGATCAGTTGGATTTCGTTAATCCTCCTTCCATAGCATCCACGGGATTCGTAATCCCGCAAGTTACAGATTCTCAGCTGGCAACTAGGAACATGGGTGTTGGTATGTACCCCTCATTGATGGGATCTTATGATTTGCCTGCACCCATGAATTTTTATGAACCATTTCTGACAATGGGTCTCTTGCATCGCATAATGTACCATTCCAGACTTCATATTTTGTTGATCTGTGGAATTTACCGTCTACGAGTTCTACATCTAGAGATATTACACACGTCAGGATGTCTATGCTATTATCTGTAACTAAGCTTCCTTATCAGGATATTCAACAAGCCACTACAGAGCCAGATCTCTCTTCTTCTCAGACAAATGAGGAAGATCTCATTACACTGCTAGTTTAGGCAGCCGAATCATCTTGTTTGAATGATTTCCTTGATGGTACTTTACCTTAAGATGAAGCTATTATCGAGGCCATGTGTGGTAGTGAGAGGCCTTGGGAGGATATGCACCATCGCTCTTATTTCCTTCCCAACCTTGATCTTGCCGAGCAAGAAGAGTTTAGGATGACTCTTACAGAGATGGTTGGTCACCCTATGGCCCTTTTGGGTTCACATGATATTTTTGTAGAGGGGAACATGGATAATATTTCCCAACTATATCGATTAACATCTATTGTACTCCCATAAATATTGAAAATGTTTACATCGGTGCCGATTGCTCTGCTGAAGAGGTTTCCATCTACACTAAATTGTTTACAGAACTTTGGAAATATTTCGCCTGGTCATACGAGGAGATGCTAGGAATAGACCCTAGTATTGTCGAACACGAGATTAGAATGTATCCCCATGCTAAATCGGTTTGACGACGTCTTCGAGCTGCTAGCCCTAGGAAGGCAGTTGCTATCAAGGCAAAGGTGGAAAAATTGCTCAAAGCTGATTTTATCTACCCCATTCCCCTTACTGAATGGGTGTCAAACCCCATTCATGTGGATAAGAAGCAGGGAACGATCCATGTGTGCACTGACTTTAGAGACCTAAATCATGCATGTCCGAAAGAAAACTTCCCCATGCCATTCATTGATCAAATATTGGATGCTTGTGCAGGAAGTGAGATTTTTTCGTTCATGGATGGTTTTTCAGGGTATAGCTAGATTCAAATCAAACTCGAGGACTAACATAAGAATGCTTTCATTTGTCCTTGGGGTACATTTGCATACCAAAAAATGCCCTTCGGCCTTAAAAACGTCGGAGCTACGTTTCAGCGTGCCATGACCTACCCCTTTCATGACCTTAAAAGTATAATGGAGGTTTTCTTGGATGATCTTGCCAGCCATTCTCACAAGAGAATGGACCAACCCAAGCACCTCCATTGGATTCTCGAATGATGTATACACTATAAGATCCATTTGAATCCCAGTAAATCTATATTTGTGGTGAGGTCAAGTCACCTTCTAGGATTCATAGTTTCAAGAGAGGGTGTTAGAGTCGATCCTCTTAAAGTTGAGGCAATACCTCAGTTGCCTCCTCCGCACAAGGGAGAGCTACTTTTCTACGTTGTTTTGTAGTCAAATATGATAATCTTACCAAAGGTTTCGCGCGCTTGTTGAAGAAAGACACATCGTTTATCTGGGATGAGCAAGCCGAGCAATCTTTCGATGCCCTTAAGAGAGCTTTGGTATCAGCCCCTGTGCTTAGTCCACCCAAATTAACACGAGATTTTATACTTTATGTGGCTGCATCTCAAGAGATGATTGGCATGGTTTTAGTTCAAGTTGATGATGCACTCATCGAGCATGTCATCTATTACCTCAGTCGAAATTTAGTAGATGCTGAACAGAGATGTACTCACGTGGAAAAGCTGGCATTTAAGACTGTCCATGTAGTCCAACGGCTACGACACTATATTTTGCTTAGATCAACCACATTTGTAGCGCATATCAATCCATTTCAGTTCGTGCTATCACGATGCCTTATAGGGGGCAAGTACAATAAATGGATTGTGATCCTTTCGGAGTTCGATATCGATTTTGCTTCGGCAAAGTCGGTGAAATCGTTGGTGTTCGCTGAGCTTATGTTTGACCTTCTGAGACTTGATGAGGATGTCATCCATGAGGATTCCTTTGTGGATGAACACTTATTTCTTATCTCATTAGAGGACCCTTGGTATGGGGATGTCGTTGTATATCTCAAAAATTTGAAGCTCCCTTCACATTATTCATGGGATGAGCGACGGCATGTGAAACATCATGCTAAAGATTATACTATCATTAGTGACACTTTGTATTGTTGAGGAAAGGATTCTATTCTCTGTCGTTGCTTAAATCACGAAGAAGCGAAGCATGTGCTTAATGATTTCCATGCTGGGGCATGTGGTGGTCAGTTATCTGGGCTTGCTACAGGCTAACGTATTTTGCAAGTTGGTTACTTTTGGCCTTCAATCTTTAAAGATTGTATTAATGCTATGAAGAGATGTCAACCTTTCCAGGTGTTTTCTCAGAATATACACTTGCATCCAGTGCCCATTCATTCGGTCGTCACCGTTGGTCCCTTCACCTAGTGGGGGATGGATTTCATGGATTGCAAACCAGCTTTGGCTGGGGTGCATCACCATATCATAGTGTTCGTGGACTACTTTTCCAAATGGGCTGAGGCCATGCCTACCGTAAAAGCCGATGGCGCTATAGCATCCCATTTCGTGTTCAATCAGACTATTACTCGGTTCGATATTTTGAAAGAGATTGTCACTGACCATGGCAGTCACTTTCAGAACAAAATGATGGAGGATTTGTCACTCAAGCTTGGTTTTTGTCAGGAGCGCTCATCTTCTTAATATCCCCAAGCGAATGGTCAATTTGAAGCAGTTAATAAGTCTTTAAAGACCATTCTCCAATGTACCATCTGTTGGCTTGGTTTTGCAACCAAGCTTAGTGCTATGGGCACCTACTAACTAGTAGTAGCAGTTTCAATAGAAATAAAAACAATAAACTAAATAAACAATACTTTTCATGGATCTAAACAAGAATCTAATCAAATAATGTAAACATTTCAAAATCAAGAACAAGAAACATAATAAATAATTTTTTGTATTGAAAAGTGGGGGGCAAGCAAGTGCTTGCGATATTACCTTCAATGGTGAAGGTTGATGTTGAGCAACTCCCAAGATGAGTAGCTCCAAACTCCAATAGGTCTCTTTCTCCAAGGTTGCTTCAATGGCTAAAAGTGCTCAGGGGAGATTTCAGCAGCATAAGGATGAGATAATGGAAGGATATGAAATGAGGAGCCCCTACCACCTTTTTATAGGTTTTGGTGGTGAGGAATACCATTTGTGGTTTTGTGGAAACCAATGGTATTGACCAACATGGTTTAGGTAATTTTCCCTCCTTTTTCCTTTTTTGAATAAAAATAATATTTTAATTCCCTTTTTAATATTTTTGGGAATTTGGACCCTTTTTGAGGGTTTTTTATGATTTTCTTGGAAAAATAATCTTTTTTAATGGAAAAAGGGGTGTACCAAGGTCTTTTGGTGACCTTTTGTTGGTTTCAGAGGCTCAGATGGTGGAAAAGTGGACAAATGGGTCATGTGAGTAAGGAAATGAGCTAGTGAGCACTTTTTAGGTGTTAACAGATTGCCCCCTGATGTGTGAGGGCAGGAGCTCATCGTATGGCCGATAGACATCATAGTTCTTTTGTCCTTTTTCTGGGTTTTAGGGGAGAGAAGAGACCGTTTGGAGACTGGAGCCACGGCCCTTGGAAGCTGCAAAAACAAAAAATATTACATGGCCTCAATATGAATGAGGTATAATCTTTGATAAAGGACGAGGCGGGCATTCCCATGCTCGTATCAAGGCATATACAAAACAATTAGTCCCAAGAAGGGGGATCTAATACGTGAAGAAATATACTGGTACATCATAATGGTCCAGAGGGGACATGATTGTGGGATATACTCATGATCATGAATGATCGCAATAAGAATGATCTCAATAACTGATACACTGGATCAACTGTGGAACTGCTGAAACTGAAGGTGTCCAACATCCGTAGGGACTCAAGGACTATGAGTCAAATCTGGGAATAAATGTAACTGTATACTCAAGGGAGTATGAATCAGGTGTGAATCTGAATATCATCGCCATGCGCAGCCCGGATAACTATAGGAAAAGTGTAACTGATATTATCCATAGGAAGACTCTCAAATGTGGAGGAGTCAGGAGGTATCCGGGGTCTTCGACTAATAACTGAACGGACCAATACCCTGTGCGAGTCTCAACGATGCGATCAAGGTGTTGAAGTCGAGCATGTGAGAAACAACCATTGGGAGAGGTACTGAGGATTCCTCTCGAAATGATCCGTAGGTACTCATCATAAATGGTAATGAGTCCAAGACACAGGGGCCTCTAGGTCTATCCTCTGGAATAAATGTGGTTGTCGTCGACAGAGGGAGACTAGCAACTAACAAGGCAATGATGTATCCTTGCTAGGAGCGCGAGGTGTAAACTGAAGTGATGAGTACTGCTGGTAGGACTGACATACTTGTGGGGAAGGGAAATAACTGGGTCAAAAAATAGGGTAGACTCAAACTTCCTTTGTTCAGAGCATGATGACATGGTTGACCTGGCAGCGTAGGGAACTGACTTGTAGGTGCAGGGATCATAGCTTTGACTGAATGGTATATATTGACTCTGGGGGGGGAGGACAAGCTGATGGTAGCTGTCGAGGGAGTTTCAGGGTGACATACTGCAGAATACTCTGAACAAAGGCGACCAAAAGGGGAAGCTGCTATGCGAGTAGATATGATCTGTCGTGGCGCCAAGAGGCACCTTTCTTCCTTCTTCATAGTTTTAATGAGCTTCAAGAAGGGATAAAAGTGTGCTCTGAAATGGTACGGTCCTGTGGATTTTGTGAGCCCAGGACGGCGCATGCTCATGGTTGCTTTCATGTTTAGAGAGTCTGAAAACCGTAAGTGGACTCTGTTGGTGTTTCTTTTTCGTAAGTTTAGTCTCCGAGGCCCGAAAAAGTATAAAATGATGCGAATGGAGAACTCTTCTAGCCGATGTGACTAGAGTATACCTTTTTCGTAATTAGTCTACAAGGTCCGGAAAAGGGGTAAACTTATACCAGGTAGACGCCCTTTCAGATACGTTTATCGAGCATGAAAGGAAGCAAGATTGCTCGGCGATCTTTTCATTGTTTTAGGAGTCAGAAAAGAGCTTAACAGAAACTCCCTAAGTGCCTTTTTCGTAAAAGGGGTTGCTTGGCCCGAAAAAGGGGTAAAATCATACCGAACAAAAATGGATTGACGAGGACGAGAAAAGGTCTCAAGCATCGTCATCTGTGCGGAAAACTGGATCCGGCGACATAAGATACATCGAAAACGGAGAACGGCCTATGTGGCACGCAAACCGAGGCGACGAGGGGGCGTGGAAAAAATGCCCGGAAAATCTAAAGGTGAGAGCGAGAAATGGTCTCTAGCATCATCAAGGGCGCGGAAAACTAAATCCGGCGATATAAGACACATCGAAAACGGAGAACGGCCGATGTGGCACGCAAACCGAGGCGACGAGGGGGCGTGGGAAAAAAAAAAAAAAAAAAAAAAAATGCCCGGAAAATCTAAAGGTGAGAGCGAGAAATGGTCTCAAGCATCATCACGAGCGCGGAAAACTGAATCCGGCGATATAAGAATTCGTAAAAAATGGACGACGACTGATGTGGCACGCAAACCAAGGTGACGAGGGGGCATGGGAATAAATGCCCAAAAAATCTGGGCGTGAGAGCGAGAAATGATCTCAAGCAACATCACAAGCTCGGAAAAATGAATCCGATGATATCAAATATATCAAAAACGGAGAGCAGCTGAAGTGGTACGCAAACTGGGGTGACAAGGTGTCGGGACACAATGTTGATATTGGTCCTGGTGAGAGCGAGAAATGATCTCAAGCATCATCATAGGCACGGAAATATGAATCCGGCAGTGCAAATGGTGCGAAAGACGGAGCTCATAAGGACTCCGGAATGGTTAAAGGAAAGAACTAGGTTAAAAAATGGCTACAAATAAAGGTGATCTCACCAAGCGAAGGATGCAGTGGTGGGGAGAAATGATGACCCGTGGGGGCAAAATACTAGGTGTATCAAATCAACTGAAATATACAAGTGACACGTGACCTCAAAAATGGTTGAGATCACGAATATGAAAAAGTGAGCAGGGTTAATGACCTGCCCCCATGCTATGTGCATGGGGTTTGTGATTATGGATCACATATGTGTTGGTTTGAACGATGGGCTCATTGAGGTGTTGAGATAGAGATGATGGGGAAGGTTCAAAATGATTGATCATGCCCCCTATCCCGGGGTCGAGGTAATCTATTATGCCCCCTAACTCATAGGTGTCAATGTGGTGCAGATGTTGTCTCAGAGAGGGATCAATAGAGCATTGAGCAACTGCTGGCGGGGTGTTATACCATGAGGCTGTGGGTCGTGGTGGCATACTGAAGTGATGATATGATGATGGGGGATTCCCTTTGTGGGGTGGATGCCCCCAGTATCTCCGACGAGGATCACGATGATGATGAGTAGGCAAGGTTTTGGGCCTGCCCCCATGTTGTGGACATGTGGTTTCCTGGTCGATTTGAAAGGGTTGAACCTGTGTGTCAAAGGGATCAGTGGAAGGGGCCGACCGGACAGAGGGGTATCCAGTGGAGATCGTATAAATGGTGGGGTCAAGGCCAGGCATTTCGGTATCTGACCAAGTAAAGACATCAGTGAATTCTTGGAACAGTTGTTGGTATTCTCTGATCTCATTCTGGGAGGTTCCTAATGTGATGGTATGAAGGGCACCAAGTGGGTCAGAGATGTCAATGTGGATGACGGGAGAAATATCGGCCATGGGATCCGTTAACCAGTTGATTTTAGTAGGAAGGAAATCCTTGGACTCAACCGCGGATTGGGTAGCGGTGGTGGATGAAGTCTCTTCCAGGAGGAAGTATGGACGATGGTGCATGTCTTCCCCGGGATAATCAAAGGTAGTAGGAGTCTCGAGAACCTCTTCATCATTGCGGGACCTTTGAGTGGTCAAATCAAGTGATGAGGTAGTGGTAGTCGAAGAGATCATATAGATGGTGTTAATCTCTCCGGATGAGGATGATGTGGGAGGGTAGATCTCCTCGATAGTAGAGGGTGCCGTCTCTAGGTCCAAATTGTTCATCTCGTAGAGAGCTGCTCTGTAGTCTGGGATGTCAGGACAGTTATGCGAGTAGTGGCCATAAATACCGCATATCGCACATGGGTGGTTGGTACGCAGTGATTTATCACGAGGCATAGGGTTTGGATCTAGTTTGACCACCGGGATGTTGGGGTCGTCGTCCAACATTTGCATGTGTTCCTGCAATGCAGGTAACTGTGGGCACTGATGGGTTGGATGGCCTAACTCATCACACAGCGAGCATTTTGGAGGAGCACGAAATATGGGGGGAGGTTTAACTGCCTTGGGTGGGGGAACCGCAGTGTATGGTTGTGGGCCTCTGCCCCCAGTGGGCCTGACGAATGGAGGGGGATTCGTCGACGACGAAGGAGTCGTTATACCGGGAGGTGGTTGGGTAGAAGTAACAATGGGTTGCACCGGTTGTAGGATGACATTTGGTGTCGGTGGAGGAACGGGAGGCGTAATATACCACACGGGTAATCCTAATGTTAACCCGGGGAGACTAAGGGTAGCCATAAACGGGGCGCTTACTACACCCGAAGGAGGAAATAGAAAGGGGATTGTGTGGATAGGTGTAACACCGATGTGACTAGGGACCAATGGTGGTTTGGGTAACAAGGAGGGTTGATTACCGGGTGTTTGTGAAAGAGTGCAGAGGTTAGCGACCTGGGTCTCCGGTGACGGTGGTGGAATGGCCTGGAATGTAGAGGTTATCGACGCCTCGGAGTAAAGTCTGGGTCCTACTGAGGAAATGAATGAGGTAGTTGCACCACAAACAGGTTGTTCAACCATGGTGAGACCATTTTCAGGTGTGGTAGGGGCCTTGGGATCGTAATAGGTGAGCTGGTCGACCTTGACCACGCGTCCCTCATGGGGGAACATCATGGTACGAAAAACGGATGAGGCAACCGCTTTCATGGCGTACATGTAGTTGCGACCAAGTAAAAGGTTATAGTCTAGTTGGGCATTGATGACCTCAATGTCAATGAGCACGGTTTTACCCGCCAGCTGGACAGGGACATTGGCTAAAAGACCTTGGGGTTGAGCCGAACGGCCGTCATAAGCTCGTAATGCAGTGGTGGACTGCTGGAGAGTAGGGGATCCCAACTTCTGCCAAACGAATGTGGATATGACGCATGTGGAGGACCCTTCATCGATAATGCATCGATGGATGACAAGATTCCGAACAGAAACGGAAACTTGGAATGCTAAAGAGGAAGGCAGGCGAGGTTCAGATTGGTTTGAATCGAATGCGATCAACTGTGAATCATTGGGGTCAATGGCGCCAATGGCAGAGAGCAAAGTTTTGCGCTGCGAAGGACAGTTTTTCAAAACTTCTAAAGCAGACATGGCTGCAGGAGACTGGGCTAAGTTATCGACAATGTTGTAATTCGACGCAGCGCGAGAATTAGGATTACTGTTGATGCGACGAAGTGGGAAGCGAGGTGCTTTGGAAGCGCCATCAAGTGGAGCCGGAGGTATACTTAACGTTTGATCTGTGGGATTAACGTTAGTGTTTTTGTCGGTGGGAGGGGCTTCAGAGGTGGAGCCATATTGGTTCCGACGGGTTTGGAGGTTGGCAGCGGCAGTCGACATCATCAACAAATGGTGAGTACCTGAATCGAACATGGGTTGATCAGGGGATGCATAAGTGATCTGCTGGGGTGGCACGTTGCCCTGAGGGGGGGCTAACGGTTGAGTGTTAACTACACCCTGGTTTGGAAAGGGGTTTTGCAGCACTAAGGGTTGATGTTGAGGTGGTGGAGGGTTGGGCGACGGCTGAGGAGCTGCTTGCCCTTGACGATGTGCATCGTCAGTCCAGAGTTGTCGAGCTCGCTCCAAATGTGGGCAAGAATGCGTGTAATGACCATAGACCCCGCAGATAGAACAAGGGTGGTTTGTTCTGAGGTTATTATTTCTAGGCTGCTTAGGATTCCGATCCGGATTGCGGTTGGGAGGAGCAGCATTGTTATTCTGCGGAGGATTGGGAGGTGGAGGACCTTGCTGATGTTGTTGGTTATTACCGCGGTTATGACCTCTACCACGGTTCTGTTGCGCACCTTGGTTGCATTGGTTATTTTGGTATTGGGGCTGATGTTGTTGTGCGTACACATGCCCTTGAGCATTGGGGGGATTCTGGGGAGCTGCAAGTGCAGGAGCAGGTTGCGGTGGATAGTATGTAGGTGGAGCTGGAGGTGGTCCAGTTGCCTGTTGGGGTTGTTGGTATCCCTGAGCTGGTGGAGGTGTGAGGTTAGCTGGTGCAACCGGTTGTGGGTAATGCATGGGCTGTTGTGGAAACTGCATGGGGTTTTGTACCGTAGGTTGAGCATAGTATGTAGGAGGTACATATGCTGATGGCGCTTGGCCATAACAATGTTGTGGACAAGAGGGTCCATGAACATGATGGGTCTGGTTTATTGGAGCATAAGAAGTTGTCGCTCCGGAACTGGATGTAGCCCTAGAAAGGTCTGGGGCGGGCATGGTGCTCACCATACTGAAAGGTTTTGCTTGCGGTGTAATTTGGCCAATAATGCCATCAGCGGCATGTGATGCCCCCGGTGTGTCACCGCGTGCAGATTCGCCTCGTGGGGCGTCAGGTATGATGGTGTATAGGTATCCTGACTGGGCATAGATAAGGTCAAACTGTTGGGCCTTCAGGATGGCCTCCTCTTCCGACTGAGGTCTTTCAGATGCTACATCCTTCGCAATGAGGGGAAGGAGGGATTTAAGGAACCAGTCTAAAAAGATTCGATCGTCTAATTTGATCTTGCATAGGCTTCGGCGCCGACGCCAATCATGAATATGGTCAGTGATGTGCGTGGCCGTGTTCTGTCTGCAAGACAGTAGGATCTCGACGCCCGCATCGTAGCGGACAGGTAGCTGGAAGAATTGTAGAAAGGTCGAGGCAAGGGAGGTAAATGTGGAATGCGTCCCATGGGGTTGCTCGATATACCATTTGGCTGCGGAGCCAGTGAAGGTGCGTTGTAAAAGCCGTAGGCGGATTGAGTCATCCACTATGGAGTTTGAGGAACACCATAAGTGGAAGGACATGATGTGATTTTGGGGGTCTTCTCCAGCCTTACCCTCGAACTTAGGGATGTCAGAGGGAAGTTTAGTGGGCATATGGGGCCAAGCAGGATCATGTCTGATGGGGTCATTTGTGAGCCTAGCTAAATCTGGCAGGTTGAGACTTGCCATGTATGGTAGACTAGCGGATGTGGTGACCGGAACCGGGACTTGCCTAGTCATTGTGGTATGGTGTAGGGGTCCAGTAGCTCCTATAGGTATGCTAGGTATGGAGGGTATGTGCCCTCCAAAAGGTGTGGCCTGATATGGGTTAGCACTCCCAAGTGCAACTTGGGTTACACTTGGGTTAGGAATCGCACTAGGGATTCCTGGTATAGCACTACCGAGTGCAACATGGGTTACACTTGGGTTAGGAATCGCACTAGGGATTCCTGGGATAGCACTCCCAAGTGCAACAGGAGTTACACTTGGGTTAGGAATCGCACTAGGGATTCCTGGGATAGGGTTTGTGGAAACCGAAGGGGGTATGACCCCCATGTTGGGCATGCCCATGACAGGTGGTGGTCCTGTGCTAGGCATTCCTGAATGTGGAGTGTTACCCATATTGGGCATACCCAAGGGGGTGGCTGTTGCCGTTGATGGTACTACCGCAGAAGGGTCTGCGGATGTCTGACCTATGGTTAATGTATATAGTGGATCAACTGGTGTTCCGGACATAATTGTGGTTGGTGGTAACTCTGCGGGGTTTTCGGATTCTACCTCCAAATCAAAGGTGAAGTGGGGTATGTCAGAATCGGATGACCGTCTAGATGATCGGCGATGTGTCGAATCAAGGGATAATGCTCTGCGTCCGTGACGTGGAGAGCCAAGTGGACTAAACTCTGGGAGTTCTCCCTGTAGACGACGAGAACGTCTAGAATTCTCAATGGTGAGAATATGGTTTTTATGTAAAAATTGTTTTAAGTATCAGGTGGTGATATATATGTAAAAGACTCAAAACCCTAATGCAACCAAGGGTGCAAAAAGGGGAGTGAAAAAAGAAGGCTCACAGGCCAAAAAATCAATCCTCAAAAAATGCACTTATTCTAGCAGCTGTGCTACAATAAGTGGAGGAATGCAACAACCGGTCAGAATACCAACATGCAAGCGGCTCCTAGAAAAAATAGGTGTAACTAGACTCAAAAGGTGGTAAAGATCATGCAAACACCTAATCTAAAAGTATTGTGACTCAAACAGACGATATCCCCTGCAAGGTGATGAAATCCAAGTCAGACAATATGAATGTAGAGACAACGGCTAGATATCCCCCTACCGGGAGGGACACCGGGTAATCAATCCTAAAAAGACAGGCTACTAGGATACTCCGTTCATGACGCGTCGAGAAAAGGTAAATCTGCCGTTTGGTCCTTTGATCGCAATATCCCAATACAGGGATATCCCGAGAACTGCGAATGGTAGCCCTTCGGTTACTGAATGGGTTTCGGTATCCCACTCAGGCTTCCGGAACCATCCTCGCGACTTCAACCCTCCTAGGGGAGAGGCCTTCCCACAAACCGGTTGTGACCGCGCCAAAAAGTACTAAGAGATTTTAGCTCCCTAATTGGACAACTTCTATGTCTCAGATGTATGAACTGAGGGGTGTTATTGGAACACCTATCCCCCCAATACTACCTAGCTACAAGAATTCTTTTTGTGTTCCCCAAGTGGGGTTAAGAGTGTGTTCAAATTAGGGTAAGTTTTAAGTCTTAGTTCAATTAAGTGATCGTGTGAGTGCACGTGAGGTGTTGTAAACTGAACTTGAAAAAATTAAATGCTTTAAGGGAAATTTTTCAAAAAAATAAAGGACTTTTCGAAAAATAATAAGCAAATATTTAAGACTTTTTTCACTAAAAGAAATTAAATTGCTTTTTCAAAAATAACTCAAAAAATAATGGATTTTTTGGATTTTTGAAAGCAAATAATAAATTTCTAAAAGAAATAAATGGATTTCTTCGTTTCAATAAAATTTGCTAAGGGCAAGATTCTAAAGAAGTAAACAAGAAAAAATTTGAATCTAGATAAAGAATGCAAAATGAATCTTTCTTTCACTTTCTTGAAAATTTTTAAAAAGATTTCTATGTATGCACTTTTAAATAGTAAAAAAATTTTTTCTAAATCTGGAAAATATGCAGAATTTGATACTGTAAAAAATGTGCTATGGGCAGAAAGTACAGTAAAAAATATTTTTCAAAATCGGGATGGCCGAATGAAAAAATTCAGCCGCGCGGGTTTTGGACGAACAGCCGCGATGGGCCGCGCGGGTTTTGGCCGAACAGTCGCGATGGACCGCGCGGGTTTTGGACGCACAGTCGCGATGGACCGCGCAGGTTTTGGGCGCACAGTCGCGATGGACCGCGCAGGTTTTGGGCGCACAGTCGCGATGGACCGCGCAGGTTTTGGGCGCACAGTCGCGATGGACAGCGCGGAAAAAGGCCGCGAAGCCGCGGTGTGCAGCGCGGAAAAACACAGAAAAGTCGCGATGGACCGCGCGACTGTCTGGAAAAAGGGCGCGATGGACCGCGCGGAAAAATGCAGAAAAGTCGCGATGGACCGCGCGACTGTCTGGAAAAAAGCCGCGAGGCGGAAGCCGTGCACGGAAAACGAGAAACGAACTCGAAAATTTAAAATTTAGGGCTGTTTTTTGGGGCCAAATCTCAGAACAGCAATGGATCTGCTGTCTAAGATGGCAGATCTATGGATCTAATGGTTAAAAACTCATAAAAACTAAGATTTAATGGCAAAGCTAGAGATCTAAAGTTCAAACCAAAGCGGAGTCGCCAAAAACTGTTGGCTCGGTTTTGCAACCAAGCTTAGTGCTATGGGCACCTACTAACTAGTAGTAGCAGTTTCAATAGAAATAAAAACAATAAACTAAATAAACAATACTTTTCATGGATCTAAACAAGAATCTAATCAAATAATGTAAACATTTCAAAATCAAGAACAAGAAACATAATAAATAATTTTTTGTATTGAAAAGTGGGGGGCAAGCAAGTGCTTGCGATATTACCTTCAATGGTGAAGGTTGATGTTGAGCAACTCCCAAGATGAGTAGCTCCAAACTCCAATAGGTCTCTTTCTCCAAGGTTGCTTCAATGGCTAAAAGTGCTCAGGGGAGATTTCAGCAGCATAAGGATGAGATAATGGAAGGATATGAAATGAGGAGCCCCTACCACCTTTTTATAGGTTTTGGTGGTGAGGAATACCATTTGTGGTTTTGTGGAAACCAATGGTATTGACCAACATGGTTTAGGTAATTTTCCCTCCTTTTTCCTTTTTTGAATAAAAATAATATTTTAATTCCCTTTTTAATATTTTTGGGAATTTGGACCCTTTTTGAGGGTTTTTTATGATTTTCTTGGAAAAATAATCTTTTTTAATGGAAAAAGGGGTGTACCAAGGTCTTTTGGTGACCTTTTGTTGGTTTCAGAGGCTCAGATGGTGGAAAAGTGGACAAATGGGTCATGTGAGTAAGGAAATGAGCTAGTGAGCACTTTTTAGGTGTTAACACCATCCAACAAAGAAAGAACAACTAGCACATTATGTTATATCCTGCTTTGCGGGCATATCGAACCGCAGTCAAAACTGCCATCGGGTTCTCACCGTTTCAGCTAGTACATGGTGTGAAGTTGATTTTTCTGATTGAATGCAAAATCCCTTCGCTTAAACTGGCCATAGAGCTCCTCCCTAATACGACAGGTATTAAGCAATGTTTAATCCACCTTGAGCAACTTGACAAGCAACGTCGAGATGCCGCTGTGGCTATAGATTCCAATAAACATCATGTCAAGGTATAGTATGATAGGTCTGTCCGTCCCCAACAATATGTTGAAGGTGACTTGGTCCTCTTATATGACCAAGCTAAAGAACCCCTGGGGGCAGGTAAGTTCAACCCCATGTAGCATGGTCCTTACATTGTGAGGCATGTTCGCCTATGAATTAGAGGACTATGTGGAGAATGTCTTGAAGGAGTCTAGAAATAGGCTCTACCTCAAGTGGTATTATGCTTGAACTTCTAGTTTGAGCTAATGCCTTTGTATACTATTGTATAGTTGTTTCTGTACATAGTTTAGCTTTCTTTTGGTCTTCGGGTCTATTGATTCACTTTCATTTGATTGATAGATGTCAGCGGAGTTTCCTACATTCTTAAGTTTCACGGATGGTGCTAGCTGTCATACGCAACAGCTTGCTTTTGCTGCCTGGGTTATTTATTCACCTGACCACCTACTTGTGTCTTCAGGAGGAGCTTGTATGGGTCCTACATCTAACAATGTGGTTGAGTATAGTGCTGTGATTGAACTACTTCAGGGTACTATTTCACATGGTATCCAGTCTTTAGAAGTCCATCTGGATTCACAATTGGTTGTGTCCTAGATGAATGGTCAGTACCGCATGAGAGATCCTATGTTACTACGAAAATTCTTAAGGGTAAGACTCTTGGAATGATATTTTGTTTCAATTACATACATCCATGTTCTGAGAAGTTTTAATCATATATCTGATGCATACGCTAACTATGTATTAGATTGGCATTTGTCATATTCACATTGAAGCACACAAATAAAAGAAGACATTCATACATTTGTACATACACACATATAGTAGAACTGGAGAACGAAAGTTTTTTATATAAATAATATGTCCAAAAATGTTAGTGTCATAATACAAAATTGGAGCTCGTAGCCCTAAAAAATATACATATCGATATAAAATGGGACCCTGAGATATCTACTCTCTACGAGGAGGCCTAGCTACCGCCCTGATAGGATACGTCTCATAGTAATATTGTACTGCATTTTGTATACACTGCAGTAGTCATACCCAGTTACCCGACACCCCCACTTCCTGGCGCTGCATATCCTCTGGTAGCCGCGCCACCTCTATCTGTGGTACCTTGGAAGTCATCCTTGATAGATTTCCTCACAAAGTATGTAGTGTATGCTCTGTTGCAACACCCCCTGCCTCATCACCCCTGCCCCAGCGACGATGTCTCGGGAAGCCCTCGGGTGTCACTAGGCCCTTATCTGCGAGCAAATAGTGAAACATTAATATATGATACTACCCCAAAAAAGATTTTTTCATTTACATCTATAATAAAAAATCCATAAAAATTTAACACACCAAAAACCTAAAAAGAGTACTCACCAATGTCTCTGAATGCTACATCCTGTGGGAGCAGCAGGTCATGAGCCTAGCGGAATTCTATCCCTCCATAGGGGTAGTCGTCTATGGCTATGACCTGTCCGTCCCACCAGTGAAAGAAATCCTCTGTATATGGTGACGCTTGATGGCCACCACCCTGTCGTTTCAAGACCTATGCCCACCGGGTTAGGGCTGGGTTGCAGAGACTATGAGGAGGGACCTCAACCCTCAGACTGAGCCTCAGAACTCACTCAAAGAAGAAACTGCACAAGATACTACCGTATCCGAAGCTTTTATCTTCCCCCTGCTTGCACTCTATCAACTGGGTCTTCATGGACCCCAACAACATTATGCACCAATCAAATATCATGGGCTGCATACACTCTGATGCATAGAACATCACTGGCCTGGATGCCTTGTGAAGAGCCTTCGTGTTAATTTTTCAGAATTTACTTCAATCTGATCTAGGATCTTAACTGAGAGAACAACATGTACAACATATCTACAGCATGTCAATCATGGACACAATAATTCAAGCACACAAGAGACATAGAGTTTATTTGGGGAAAACCATAAAGGTGAAAAACTCCAATAACTTCCTCAGAGATAGATAGAGCAATGACACAACCCAAGCATAAGAGATAGACATCTCCTAGCAGCAGCTTCTCCTCCTACACAAGTGCGCCACTCTCCCAAGAGTGTGAGAGAGAATAGAATGATGAAATAGAGTGCCTCCCGCACTCTATTTATACTTGACTTGACTTTCCTAATAACCTTTACTAGGTCGGCCTTAACTTAACAACATAACATAATGTTGATTGGGCCGACACCCAATAGGGTGGTCTAATAACCCTTTGACCCACATGACTTATACAGGGCTGACCCCAACAAGGTGGTCTAATAACCCATCAAGTATAAGTTACGAAACTTAGAATAGAAATGACAACACTTCCGTATAGAGGAATAATAACATCTTTATAGGAATACAAACACTTCCGTATAGAGGAATAATACCATCTCTATATGAGTACAATAGACATATATGAAATACATTCCGAAGTTACATATACATCAACACTCCCTCTTAACTAGGAAGGTATTTCTTGACATAGGTCTTCTAGCACAAGTCTTCTTCTCTGGATCATTGTCACTGGATAATCATCATTGAGTCATCGTCATCATCACTGCCACTACTATCTCAATCAATCTCTGAATCTACTCATCATAGGAAGTTCTACAGAGCCAGTCCTTTTTCATATTGGATGTAGGCCCACCACCTGCAATTCTTCATCACCAATGGCCATACTGTGGATCCCATGACTGATTATGTGCGTCAAAAAAACCTAGCGCAGACTATAGGTTCTTTTACATGTTGACCTTCACAAAACTTACTCAGAGCATCCCAGGATGTTACGAGCACACAGCTCTACCTGTCTGGATCTCGATAGAGGATCCCAGGATGTTACGAGCACACCGCTCTACCTATCCAAATTTTAAAGGATCTTTTCTATGTGAACTTTTGTAAAACCTACTTAGAGCATCCTATCGTAGAAAATACGATCTCGATAGAGAAACCCAGGATGTTATGAGTACATTGCTCTACCTGTCTAGTTTTTAAAGGATCTTTTCTATGCGAAACTGTAGCAAAACCTACTCAGAGCATTCTAGCGTAGACTATAGGATCTCCCAGGATCTTTTCTATGCTATCTGCACAACCTGTCCACGGCCACAGAGTATCAAACCGATACTCACCATACATCATCCTAATGTACATCATCACATGATCAACCTGATTATCATCATAGCATCAACCTGATGCGTATCATCTGGAGCAACATCCTAAAGCTCGTCATTTGTGATCATCCCGATCATCATAGCATCAACCTGATGCATACCATCTGGAGCAACATCCTGAATCTCGTCATCTGTAATCACCCTAATCAAACAATATATCCATCTGATGCATACACACTATCTACCTGATACATATCATACATGATCCACCTGATCATATGATGCATCCATCTGATATACATAAGTACATGATCACACTGATCATACAAGTATCCACCTGATACATACATAAGTACATGATCACACTGATCATATCCAGCATCCAACATGATGCATACAGAGCAGTAACTAGAGCATCATCCTGATGCTCATCATCCAGTGCTTACATCCACAGCCATGTGAAGGATCCTCCTTCCAATATGCTTGGAATGGCTTCGACAAATGTCTCCATCACTTCTTCCTCGAAGTGTTGTCAATCTGAAGAACACCAAGCCTCTCTCTGAAGTAATCGAACTCCACTCTGGCTAGTGGCTTCATCAGTACATCTGCAATCTTCTCATCCATCGCAACATACAGGAGTTCACTGGTCCTTTCCGCATGATATCCCTGATATAGTGATATTTGATCTCTATGTGTTTTGACCTGTCATGGAACACCGGGTTCTCAGACAACTTCACACAACTCTGGTTGTCACAAAAGATACCAGTAGTCTCTAGTAGGAGATCAAATAACTTTGACTGTAGCTTCTGAAGCCATACTGCCTCACAACTAGCCGAACAGGCTGCAACATACTCTGCCTTAGCTATACTTAGTGCTACGCAAGACTGCTTCCTGCTAAACCAAGAGATCACACCTGATCCCATACTGAAGCAGCACCCAGATGTGCTCTTCCTATCTGCAGCACTGCCTGCCCAATCTGAATCAACATAACCCTGCAGGTTAAACTTTTGATTCACTTCATACTTGAGCCCGTAATCAATTGTACCCTTCAGGTACCTCAGAATATGCTTTACAACAATCAGGTGAACACAACTCGGATCCGTCAGGAACTGGCTCAATGTGTTCACTGCAAATAAAATATATGGTCTCGTGTTCGTTAGGTACATCAAGGACCCAATCATCTAACAATACATAGTGATATCAACCGGCTCAGATGAAGCATCACACAGAAGCTTAAGGTTTGATGCCATAGGTGTGGCCATGGCCTTGCAGTCGATCATCCCAAACCTCTTCAGGATCTCTACTGCATACTTCCCTTGTTCAAGGAAGATTCCATCTGCACTCTTCCACACCTCCATACCTAGAAAATAGTGCATCATCCACAAGTTCTTCATCTCGAACTTGGAAGTAAACGTCCGCTCTATGTTAGCAATCAATCTATCTTCACCTATAATAAACAAGTCATCCACATACAAAAGTAGCATCACTGGATTGCCTTCCTCAACCTTGTAGTAAAGGTTGGAATACACTTTACTCTTGGCAAAGCCCAAACTGCATAGAAAGTTGTCTATCCTACCATACCAAGTTCTACACATATATGACTCCCTGTCATGTGTCTCAGAACCAAGTGGCTGCTCCACATACACTTCTTCTTCAACTACACCATTCAAGAAAGCTGTCTTGAAATCGATCTGGTGTATCTTTACATTCATCACTGCAGCTAGAGCAAGTACAGATCTAATGAAAGTGTATCTAGCTATAGGAGCAAAAGTTTCTATGCTACCACCTACATCATGGTTGATCTTTTAGATCCTCTTGGAAGTCACTACAGACTCCCCTTTAGGTCTTGGGACTGCATCGCAAACATCTTCATGATCGACTGGTACTCCTTGATCATGGCATTCTTCCCAGATCCTGGGAACTTCAATATCTTCAATATTTTCAATAGATAACTTTGTTGCTGAACAAATGTTGTAGTCCTTCTTTTATAGGTGATGGTATACGTTCTTTCCTACACAACAAGTTAAATTGCATGATTAGAAAACATCTCATAGTTTTCAGAACAAATTCTTACATATAAAGAAATATGTCATACAGTCATGCAATTATCTTAGCCAATGCTTCAATACAACATTTATCCATATCCTGTAACTTTCTATATGCCTTCCAATCTCTCCCAGAACATTGTTAAGAGTGTGCACAACTCCCAACATGTCAGCAAAGAGGTGTCATTCTAGATAAGTAGCAATGGAATGTTGTACAGTGCCATAGGCCACTTATCCATGTATATTAGTAGTATATTGTTTATCAATGCAACTATTCTAATATGCATAATACACAACCTAATTCTAGAAACATGAGTATATACATTATTGAACATTATTATTTAGACAATAAAATATGCAAGGAATGATAATTCAAATACTTATCTTTGTTTTTTTGTTGGGTTGACTCCCTCTCAGTCTTTGCTTCTTTTCTGCAACTCCATTCTGATGTGGATTGTGAGAAGTGGTCAACTCCCTCTGAATATCTGCATCCTTACAAAAACTACTGAAGTGTGCTCCTTCTTGATCTTTGCTTCCTTGCAGGATCAACTAGAGTGTGCTCCCTCTTGATCTTTGCTTCCTTGTAGGAACAACTGGAGTGAGCTCCCTCTTGATCTTTACTTCCTGGATTACCTGTCCTTGAACTTATATCTATCACTATGCATGCTTATTAGTATCATCATTGTGTTATCCTCTAGGTCTCATAGATAATCACACATTCATTAGTATAATCTTAATACCATCAAAACACAATAATCTTAAACATGTATAGTCATGATCATTTCAAACACAGATAATAAACATTAGTATTCAAGGTTTCAGCGAAGTCTTCTTTTACTCATGCACATTCTTATTTGACCATAGGACTCTTCTAGTTAGTTAAATAATCAATCAAGATAAGTGTCATAAAATGCATAAACCCTTGATTACTTACATTTCTAACTTTATGAATAAACATAACCAATCATACCAAGTATACTTATATAAGGGATCCTAACACAAGGTAGGATTCTAACTTGATATAGGAAAAACATACCGGGATTGGTATGTTAGCTAGTTATGTCTAACATACCCACATGATGTCTTCTTGTTCTCTTCAATGACTTGTGCTAGTAACCTGCATATCTCATAGGTTAACCATTATAGAACCAAGTTTTACATACGTCGCAAATAGATCTTCTAAGTGATTCATGACAATGGATGAATCTTTGTCCTCATGTCATCATGATCATATGTTCTTGAATTAGAACATGATTTGTCTTTCTTGGTGTACCTTTCATGTTAGCGGAAAACATAAACCTCATACAACACCATAATGGATTAGTACAATCATAAGTGTCAACACCCTAATCAATGAATATCTTCTATCATGCGTTCATAATTTTATTAAGGTGATACGACAAGTCGAAATTTAATCAAGATTGTACTAACCGTAATGACATGAAGACAAACATACCATAAAATTAATCATGAACAAATCTTGAAACATACCTGGATGAGTCATACCTGTCGAGATTGCTTGTAATCTTCTTATGTAAGGCCTTAGCCGCATCTCCCTCTGAAACAGGAACTTCTTCACTTATGTAGGTGACCAATCCATTCTCTTCTAGGATTAACCCAATCCACTTGATTTACAGGAACTGGATCTGGAGCTGGATTGGGGTTTGTCAGAGAAACCCTAAAAATTCAAACCTTGAATTTCAAGCTTTTGAAAGGATAGAAAGATGCGCCTTGATGAGTTGATCAAGCCAGTATACTCAGAATTTGAAAAATACAAAGTTTCACCCCTCAAAATTGCCTTTGAACTTTCTGGGTTCACTGGACATGACCCGGAACTAGGGTTTGATAAATCCCACCCTTCTGCCCAATCAAAAGGTTCGATCCAAATCTCTAAGCTTCTTTTTTTCTAAGGAGTTTCCAGCTGTGGTCACAGATTTCAAAAATTTCCATTTTTGCAGAAGCCCTAATTTTCCACTTTTCCAATCAAAGTCCCGAAATAGGGTCTGGTCAAGCCCGGCCTTCTACCCAACAAAAATTCTGAACTTGGTCTCTAAATTTCAATTCTGATGAGTAGCATTCAGCCGTAGTCTCCGATTACAACAATTCCAACTTTCTCTGAAACCCTAAATTCCGGAAGCCATGAATGAAGGTGCTAAAAAATAATTATGTTTTGACAGAAATATGTACCTGATTGTTTCTAGTGTAACTCTAAACTTTTCAATCCACAATATCTGAACATTGTTCTTGTAATACCCCAATCTGTCATCTTTCCAGCCCCACTGGTCTCACCTCAAATGGATTCTCTGAGAGAGAGTTATGCCAAGTGTCGCAATGTGACCTATTTATGGGATAAAACAGGAGAGCGAAATTGTACAGCATGCCACGTGTCACTGGTTCAGTTTCGGCCTCTAAACAAGTTACCTGCAAAATTAAAGTCCATGCACTACCTGTCACTATTTACAAAATTTCATTTGGAGCTTCCTATCCAAAGTTATGACCTTTTTTCCAAGGTCACCTGTTTATGACTGACATCTAGAAGAGGAAGAAACCCTATATTGTACATATCATAAATCACAAAGTACAATGAATTAGAAGTTGTCCTTTGGACACAAGGTACATGGGGATCTAATATTAGACCTAAAAAATGTTTAGATCCAAAAAATTTGTGAAAATGGATTTATAGCGAAATTGCTACGATGACTGGTTTTTGCTATATCAAGCCCTAGCATCGCAAGTGCAACAAGTGTAATAAATGCCATACCATGCCTTCTTTCAGGCTAGCTCTGATACCATGTTAATTTTTCAGAATTTACTTCAATCTGATCTAGGATATTAACTGAGAGAACAACATGTACATCATATCTACAGCATATCAATCATGGACACAATAATGCAAGCACACAAGAGACACAGATTTTATTTGGGGAAAACCATAAAAGTGAAAAACCCCAATAACTTCCTCAGAGATAGATAGAGCAATGAAACAACCCAAGCATAAGAGATAGACATCTCCTAGCAGCAGCTTCTCCTCATCCACAAGTGCACCACTCTCCTGAGAGTGTGAGAGAGAATAGAATGATGAAATAGAGTGCCTCTCGCACTCTATTTATACTTGACTTGACTTGCCTAATAACCTTTACTAGGTCGGCCTTAACTTAACCACATAACATAATGTTGACTGGGCCGACACCCAATAGGGTGGTCTAATAACCCTTTGACCTACATGGCCAACCCCCAATAGGGTGGTCTAATAACCCTTTGACCCACATGGCCGACCCCCAATAGGGTGGTCTAATAACCCTTCGACCCACATGACTTATATAGGGCCGACCCCAACAAGGTGGTCTAATAACCCATCAAGTATAAGTTACGACACTTACAATATACATGACGAAACTTCCGTATAGAGGAATAATAACATCTCTATAGGAATACAAACACTTCCGTATAGAGGAATAATACCATATCTATAGGAGTACAATATACATATATGAAATACATTCTGAAGTTACATATACATCAACACTTTGAACCAGTAATTCGCACTAGGGTTACCATTATGATCTTCATACTCAGATTAACTATGGCTCTAATGGGCACCTGACTCCCCACTTCCCGACTATTTTGTATACAATACCACTCTATATAGTTGGGGATGGTGATCCCACCACCCACAGAATGAGATTGAAGGCTTGCCACGTCACCTCGACAGGACAAACCAGTGATGAAGTAGATATCTTCCACTTCCAGTGAGAGTATTTTCCCGTCTAGATTGAAGTTTTGTGCATCAACGTCCCAATAGTCTATCAAGTGGAGGAGCAATAGGTTTTGGGCCCTTAAACCCCCTATGCTACAGAATTTCTATATCCCACATGCTTGCAGAGCTTGCTGTGCACGCACACCATTGTGGACGGCCTCATCCACTAGGTCATGTTCCCTCTCTCTCCACTCGAGAACCATCCTGGAGGGATAAAAACAAAAGAATTTAGTCAATTTTATTTAAAAAACCAACTTGACGGCCATACCCATGGGAAATTTTGCTTACAGAGGTGGGTACCCGCAGTCAACGCCTGCGTTGATTGCGATTATCCTGCCCTACCCGCGACTTGCACAGTTATAGCTCGCGGGTAGCCTTGAAGCCATTTAGGGCTTGGCCAAACTAAAAAAACAACTGATGAAAATTGAAATAAAAGCATTGAAATGAAAGGTATGGATGAGACTACCAACCTGCTCCTGACCATTCAATGATCGGATGCCCGTGGCTCCTAGAATCAGCAGTTGAACTTTGAGGTGAAAACTAACCACAAAATTCCAAATGGGTGAATAGTAAAACTGAATTGTAAATTGTAAATTTTTGTTACTATTTATAATTTTCAAAACCCACTTGTCTATATTTTTCACCATTATATGTTATTTTGGACTAATATAATGTCTTGGAGTAGCATTTTTTACCAGATTTCTTCGGCGAGAGTTGTTTTGGACCATTTCGCGCCTACAGCAGGTATATTTCACACATGGCATATAGGTTAGATGTCATTTTCACATGCACTATGCATTTGACCTTTTGACCATTTTCATAAACCCTAGGTGTGACGTCGCTTCTTAACTGACACTGAACCTTCAAAATATTATAGAAGTGTCGTTATGTGGTAGTAGGGCCTTTCCGAACATGGGTGCCCTATTTAGAACCCCCTTTTTCATTATGGTGGCCATGCTGTTGTGTGCCCTTAGGATTGGGAGTCCTTTGTAGTTACGCCATGAATTTGCGATAAAGATTCATACTCTACTTTGTCTTATGCTAGCAATCTCCCATAAGGAATCCCCTAGTTATATCAAGTTGTGATTGCATTGCATCATCCTACTTGCCGCTTGAGCCTTGTGCCGGCTCCCACTCACTTAGTTGATAGCTTGGTGCCTGAGCACTTTTTCCCTGTCGAGCCTTGCAGAGCTTCCATTTATCCTTCATAAGTTGATAACCTTTTGACCCTAAGGGAACACCCCCCCAAGTCTCCACATCCTGCACACGCTTGCTTGCATTGATCATAGGTATGTTCCACTACTTGGGACTAGTCTGCTCGCTATTTGACACTCGTTCCCTCACTTATTGTACTATAAGCAATTTTATTCTTTTTCAAGCTTTTCCCAAATATGAAAAGACCAAAAAAATCAAATATTCCAAAAAGCCAGATGGGATTATGGTTACTACTTATAGTTGGTAGCTGTTGTGTCGCCTTTGAATAGAGCATTCATTCCACTCCATACATTATGAGTCGAGACTATAGTTGGACCTTAGGATCTGTACTTGTTTCTCAGTTTCCTATACCGATTGGTTAAGCTTCCAGTCATTATGGAGCCCTTTGTGGTGTCTCCTGCATCGTACAGTCTATATTGAGTCTATGTTGCCTGAGTCTATCCATCTTCTCATGCTCTTGTTCAAAGGATGTCCTGAAACCAGTGTTGGCCAATCCTCAGATTTCTTGACTATTGCATGTCGTCCATCCTTGTTAAGTCAGTCTGTTTCACCTGAGATCTTCCAAATCTTTCAGCATAGTAGGTACCTCCTACTGGTTTATGGGGGATGCCTTAATTCCCTCCTTCCAGTGAGTCTCGTTCCATCGAAATCAACCCATTTATTCCAAGACTTGAGGCTTAGAGTTCGGTTGAGTACCTTGAGGCTTGCAGTCATTGGTGGCAGGTTCTCTCGCCATCGATAGTTTTGGGAATATATCAATGTCCCCTGATCAATGGATCCATCCTAGTGTTCGACTTCAGCCCATCTATTCACACTTTGATGGTTTTACTCTGTGCCTTGATGCCCATTTTCATCATTGGTGGGTTATCTCGCATTTGTTAATGGTATACATCATTGGCCGGTAATCAGACGATGTCATATCAGGTTCGACCTCAACTCATTTGTTCACTTGATGGGACTTGCACCGTCGAAGACTTGTGTAGAAGACCCTAGGTGATAGTGGCATTCAGTATGCTACTTATGACTATGACTTTACATCTGAGATATCACCTCTCAGATATCAGCAGTTTGCACCTCCAGTTTGCACCAGTTGTTTCCTGTTCAGCAGGAAACCATATCTTACTGTAGAGGGATCATGGCACTGATCACTTATGATATGTATTTACTATGTACTACCTATTCATGGCCATTGTATTAGATTGTTGTAATATACCGACATGTATTCAGGGATACTATTGTATTATGACGAGTGAGCTGCTCCTTCCACTTGTGTCTCCATCACTCCACTTCTGAGATTTATAATGTATTTCAGTCATCGTAGCATCAGTCTCTGACCTCACACATTAGGGGGCATCTGTTACAACGTAATTTTCCACCTTGTGAGCATCAACACTCTTTGGCCTGTAGGATCCATTTTACTGACTCAGATCCACTTTATATCCTTCAGACACACTATTTTCCCTATTTTTTCCCCTGTACGCTAGCTGCAGCACTACAGTGGGCGTAATCGCAAGTTGCATCACTATAGCCCGCAGGTAGCATGTAAAATGGTAAAAACCACTAGTTAATTACTTTTTACTCTGAAAAAGCAGTCATAGGGTGACCTTTGGCCCTTCATTTGCCCCGGAACGCATCGATGTGTCCTTTCACTTACCTTTGAGAGGACTAAATGTTGAGCACATATGGCTTATGGACGGGAGGAAAAAGAAGAGCAAGATAACTCTAGTGGATTTTTGCCCTATCTTGAGTCTACACTCATTGATCCTTGTAGTTGTGAACCCCTTTATGTTCACCTTCCAAACTCCTATCATAGTTTGAGTTTTCCATTCCATGGAGCATTGAAGTGGTGGAGGCATAAGTGGATTGATCCAGATCTTGGTTCAGATTGGTTGCTGGCAAGAGGCCGTATCACATTGTACTTCTTGTTGTTTATTAATAGAAATAATCATATTCTCGTCCATTAATGTTGTGAATGTTGTTTATATTACATTGGGTTGCATTTACTTATAATATCATGGACCATTGCTATTGATGAGGTTAATGCCATTTATATATTATATGCACTTGTTGTAGATTGGCTGTTAAGACTAATTTGCAGGTTCAAGTGCATGCATTGAAATCTCCAACGGGGATCTACATCAAACGTTTGGATCGAGGTTGGTTACATTCTTCATTATCTTAGCATTGTCATTTATATAGCATAGCATTGAGAATTGAGTTAGTTTCTGGTAGTCAGCTGTCTGTTGTGGTCTACCCTGAGCCACTTTCACTAGGTCTTGCTGACATAGCATTGCTTGGGATCTTCATATTTTCCACGGACTCTTGATATGTTGCACTGAACTTCACAACAGCCTCCTTAGTTTCCTGCTCATATTGTTTCACTGTATCGAGCAACATCGCAGATATTAGTTCCTACATCTGGTCCTTAACTGTTGTTTATGTTGTGTGAATCTCTTAAAGCTTCACCTCAATCTCTTTAGAGAGTGCCAATGCCTCTTCCTGCATTAGTTGTAACTTTTCCATAGTTTCTTCTTCCTTGGTCCTTAACGCCTTTAGCTCTTTCTGGAGCTCCTTTGTTTCTGCTAATTTATGTATTGTCTACCTCGTCGGTAATTCCTTCATCACCATTTTCACTGAGTTGAGGTCCTTCTGCTTCTTTTGTACTTCACCCTGGATTTTATGTAAGTCTGATTCTTCTTGTAGTATGGACCATGACTTGGTCACTTCCTCTAACAAGTCTTAGCACGTCACAACTTCCGCAGAGATGCTCTCTATCGAAGTTTTTAGCTCTTCATCTCTTGTTGTCTTTACTTATGGTGGAGTGATAGGTTGTTGTCTAGCCTCTAAGTCTACAATCTTCTTTTTGTATCCAATTTTCATGTCCTCCATATTTTCTTTAATATTTTTTACTGCAGTACCAATATTGGCTATAGTTGCTTCTACTTCAGGTTCTTTGTTGAAGTCTGGGAGCTTCGCACATAATTCCTCTACAACCTTCTTCAGCTTCTTCTTCCTCTCGCAAGCGTCTACTATCTCATATGTATTTAGTCGGCATTCATTCTTAAAATCATTGTAGATCTCTTTCATCTTCAGATGCTGGTTGTATGTTATCATTTGCATGTCTTTGATCTCTTCTATGACTTGCAGGTGTAGATCATGCAATCCTTCTATATCTAACATTCCCACATTAATGTCTAAGTGAGCGAGCTTCTTTGCACCTTCAATGACTTCATCTGATGGGAATATCATCCTTCTATATGTACCTGGACTCAAGAAGAATCTTCTCTCCATATCATCCTTGGATGTAAAAGGAATGAGAGTTATATTTATAGATGTCCAAGTACTCATGTGGCCAAAGGGTAAGATAATAGATAATGCAGTGGTGATTGGAGAACAAGAGGGAGGATTGTACATATTGAAAGGACAACCTGAACATGCCATGGTACATGAATTCATGGATCCAAGTGAACTTTGGCATAGAAGGCTTGCTCATGTGCACTATAGAGCACTTCCAATAGCAAGCAAAACAGTAGAGGGTCTTCCTAAAATCCAGTAAAAGCATGAAGGTATTTGCAAAGGGTGTGCAAAAGGAAAGAACACAAAGAAGGCATTTCGAAGCTATGGAAACAAAGCAAAAGGAATTTTGGAGATTATCCACTCTGATGTATGTGGACCAATGTCATCCAGTTCTTTGAGTGGGTATGTATACTATGTTTCCTTCATTGATGATTTCTCTAGGAAGACTTGGGTTTATTTCTTGAAGAACAAAGATGAAGTGTTTGATAAGTTCAAGGAATTCAAAGCTTTGATAGAAAATCAAACTGATAAGAAGATCAAGACCTTCAGATCCGACAATGGCGGAGAATTCACTTCAGGTGACTTCAAGAAGTTATGCAGTGATTCAGGGATTAAGAGGGAGTTGACTACTCCTTACAATCCACAACAAAATGGAATTGCAGAAAGGAAGAAGAGAACTATCATGGAAGCAGCACAGGAAATTCTTCATGATAAGGATCTGCCTATGCACCTATGGGACGAAGCAATAAGGACAGCTGTATATGTGTAGAATAGAACACCTCACAAGATACTTGACAAAAAAACACCTGAAGAAGTTTTCTCTTCTAAGAAACCAGAAGTTAGCCATCTCAAAATATTTGGCTGTCCAGTATATACACACATTCCAAAGGAAAAGAGGACAAATCTAGATCCTTCAGGAAAGAAGGGCATCTTTGTGGGTTACAGTGAAAGCTCGAAGGCTTACAAAATTTACTTTCCAGGGTTAAAGAATATTGACATCAGCAGGGATGTGACATTTGATGAAGACTCAGCATACATCAAATCTAGGAAGACACCTGTTGAAGACAATGAAGAAACAAAGGTAACCAGATTTCAAGACACCACCATGAATTAAGCAATTCCAGAAGAATATCATGAAATTGAAGATCCACAAGAACCTATAGATCCACCCCGTGAGAATAACTCTCACAAGAGGAAACCTGCATGGGCTAGAGAGATCATCCAAGATGCAAAAAGGTATGGCATTCCAGAAGAAGAACATAGAGAAAGGAAAAGGATCAGATCACATACCAGTTATGTTGCCTTACTCTGTGACATTATGAATAAAGAACCTTCTAGTTATGAAGAGGCAACAGAAAATAAAGAATGGAAGGATGCCATGGTTGAGGAATACCAGTCGATCATGAAGAATGATGTTTGAGATGTGGTCCCAAGACCTGAAGGGAAGTCTGTTGTGACTTCCAAGTGGATCTATAAGATCAAGCATGATGCATATGGTAGCATAGAGAAATACAAGGCAAGGTTTGTAGCTTGTGGCTTCTCCTAGAAAGAGGGAATAGATTATGAAGATACTTTTTCTCTTGTAGCCAAATACACTTCCATCAGAACAGTACTTGCTCTGGCTGCAGTGATGAATTGGAAGATACACCAGATGGATGTCAAGACAACTTTCTTGAATGGTGTAGTCGAAGAGGAAGTGTATGTGGAGCAGCCACTCAGTTTTGAGACACATGACAGGGATTCATATGTGTGCAGGTTGAAGAAATCCTTGTATGGCTTTAAGCAAGCACCTAGGACTTGGTATGGTAGGATAGACAACTTTCTATCCAGTTTGGGCTTTACCAAGAGTAAAGCAGATTCCAACCTTTACTACAAGGTTGAGGAAGAAAATCCAATGATACTACTACTATATGTGGATGACCTGTTTCTTCCAGGTGAGAATAGATTGATTGACGATACGAAGATGAATCTTGCTGCCGAGTTCGAGATGAAGGACTTGGGGATGATGCACTATTTTCTAGGCATGGAGGTGTGGCAGAGTGTAGATGGGATCTTCCTTGGACAAGGGAAGTATGCAGTATAGATCCTGAAGCGGTTCAGGATGATGGATTCCAAGGCCATGGCCACACCTATGGCATCGAACCTGAAGCTCATGTGTGATGCTTCATCTGAGCCGGTTGATGTCACGGTGTATCATCAGATGATTGGGTCCTTGATGTACCTGATGAACACGCGACTAGATATTTGCTTTGCGGTCAACGCATTGAGCCAGTTCCTGACCCATATCAAAGGTGTTCACCTGGTTGCTGTAAAGCATATTCTGACGTACCTGAAGGGTACAATTGATTAGGGCTCAAGTATGATGCAAATCAAAGGTTTAACCTAGAGGGTTATGTTGACTCGGATTCGGTAGGTAGTGCTGTAGAGAGGAAGAGAACTTCGGGGTGCTGCTTCACTATGGGATCAGGTGTGATCTCTTGGTTTAGCAGGAAGAAGTCCTGCATAGCACTGAGTACAATCGAAGCAAAGTATGTCGCAGCTTGTTCGGCCAGTTGTGATGCAGTATGGATTAGGAAGCTACCATATGAGTTATTTGATTTCTCGTTGGATGCTACCTATATCAATTGTGACAGCCAGAGTTGTGTGAAGTTGTCAGAGAACCCAGTGTTCCATGACAGGTTGAAGCAGGTTGAAGCCAGACGTGTTGACGAAAACACTAGCCAAAGTGAAGTTTGAGTACTTTAGAGAGAGTCTTGGTGTTCTTCAGATTGAATATACTTCAAGGAAGAAGTGATGGGACACATTTGCAGGAGCCATTCCAAGCATGGTGATAGGAGGATCCTTCCCATGGCTATGGATGTAAGCGTTGTGTGATGAGCATCAGGACGATGCTCCAGTTACTGCTATGTATTATGATCAGGATGATCATGTGTGATGATATGCATTAGGTGGATGCTTTGTATGATCAGTTTGATTATACGCTGATGATGTATATCAGGATGATGCTCCAGATGATATGGATCAGGATGATGCTATGACGATGATCTGGATGATCACGCAATAATGATATGCATCAAGACGATGCCATGATGATGATCAGGATGATCATGTGATGATGTACATCAGGATGATGTATGATGAGTATTAGGATGATACTCCATGGCCATGGACAGGTTGTGCAATAAGCATTTAATAGCGCCCTGGGAGATTTGCAGATACTCTTTCGAGGTTTTGCCTATGGCATATAATAGTGCCCTAGGATATCTGGCAAATCCCCTTTCGAGGTTTTGCTTGGGAGGACATATAATTGCACCCTGGGATATTTGTAGATACTCTTTCGAGCTTTTTCCTATGGCATATAATAGCGCCCTTGGATATCTGGCAAATGCTATTTTGAGGTTTTGTCCTATGGCATATAATAGTGCCCTAGGAGATCTGATAGGTTGAGCTATGTGCTCGTAATCAGTCCTGGGATGCTCTTTCGAGGTTTTTCCATGAACACATGTATTAGCGCCCTGGGAGATCAAATAGGTTGAGCTGTGTGCTCATAATCATCTTGGGATGCTCTTTCGAGGTTTTGTGGTGACCACATGTAATATCGCCCTGATAGATCCGATAGGTTGAGTTGTGTGCTTGTAATTAGTCCTGGGATGCTCTTTCAACGTTTTGTGGTGGTGACATATAATATCACACTGGGAGATCCGATAGGTTGAGCTGTGTGCTCATAATCAGTCCTGGGATACTCTTTCGAGGTTTTGTGATGCACACAATAAGTCCTTAGGATTACACAGTATGGCCAATGATGATGAAGAACTACAGGAGGCTAGGCCTACATCCAGCATGAAAAAGGGTTGGCTCTGTAGAACTTCCTATGACGAGAAGAATTCAGAGATAACCCAGTGATCGAGATGTCGAGTACAGCAGCAGTGATGATGATGATGCTCTGTGATCCAGTGATTATGATCCATCTCCATAATTGAAGACTTGCGCCAATATGTATTGATGAACTATGTCTAGAGAATACCTTCCTAGTTAAGAGGGAGTGTTGATGTATTTGTAACTTCGGAAGATATTCACTTGTATATTACATTTGTACACTATTGTATATCCAACAGAGATGTATTATTCCTCTGATTGGAAGTGTCGTCATTTGTATTTGCAAGTTTCGCAAGTTACATTGTAAGTGTCGTCATTTGTATTGATGGGTTAGTAGACAACCACTATGGGGTCGACCCTAGTTAGGTCATGTGGTTGGGTTTTTAGGCTTCCTTAGGAATTCGGCCCTATTGGTTTATTGGTAGGTCAAGTCAATGTATAAATAGAGGGTTTGCCTCTCTCATTCTATTCACTCACTCACTTCTGAAGCTCGCATACCTAAGAGAGAAAGTGGCGCACAAGTGGAGGAGGAGGAGTATCTTCTAGATACATCTCTTTGGGTTTGATCATTGTGATCTTGGTTTGTGGCTTATCTTATCTCTGAGGAAGTTGTGGGGTCTTTCACCTTCTTGGTTTTCCCCAAGGAAAATCTGTGTCTCTTGAGTGCTTTTGTTATTGTGTCTATGATTGATATGCTGTAGATATGTTGTACATATTATTCTCTCAGTGATCCTGAATGATAATGGAATGAAATTATCGAAAAATTAACAATAATCACCTCACATAACTGTTGGTAAAATGTTTATAGTTGAACATTTTTCAACCTTTGTCTTTATGGCCTTGTTTTACTCCACACATTTGCATACCAAGGTTCACGACAGTTGCCAGAGAAATCCGGTACATTCTATTGGTACTTTGGCTCTTTCTAGCTCATAAATGTGATGAGGACTATCAACCAACTATGGTAAAACTGATAGCCATTTTCTTTTGCATCTTCTACATCGTCCAAAAACTCATTTAGCAGGTAGCCTTCCCAGTTAAACGGTATCCCCTCCTTAGCCTTAGCAACTAGGGAGATCGCAGCAGCCGACACTTATGTCAGTCTACATTTCCTGAGTACTCTTCTTGCGAGCAACTGTACTATGAACTCATGGAATCATCTTGAATCTGGTCTGCCTGATAGCCCGTAGCTCCTTCAACTAATTTGAATTCTTTCTTCATCTGCTTTGTGAGGTATTTAGCTTTATTCTTACCCACAAATTTTGTTGTGGGGTCAGTACCTCGTTTTCTTAGATGGGTGATCCTGTAGATAATATCAATATTTATATCTATGTTGTGGTCTAGCCACAATTATCGCTACTGTGCATGACAAAAACACAGCCATGACGGCTGTTAGCTCTGGAATTCGCCATCAGTACAAAATTCTAAAGAGGATCAACAGTCTTGAAGGCTGTAATGGTGCGATCTAGTCCCATTCTTGTATGGTCGTCTGCTTAGTGGCTTCATCAAAATTTATGCACATGTATCAGTCTGGCTGGAACTGTGGATACTTGTTTGCATCCAACAGATTGTAATATGTGAACATAACATCCGGGATATTTCCCAACAAGTTGTCCTTTTCCCAAACATGGATTGACATCGGCAGCATAGGGATGTCATATTGCGGGTTCTTCTTCAATACTACTGCTGGTGCATCATATTTTCCTGGTGGAATATACTCAGGTATCAACAAAATTGGCCTCTCATGAGGTCTCTCTTCCTGGTGCTCTCGTGTTGTTTATATATCATGTGGTTTCTGTGGTTCCTTGGATTTATTCTTATCCTTCTGCTTGGATTCTGTTGCATGCCTAGGTGGGGCTCTAGAAGACCCACCCTTCTCTTGAGTCACTTTTTTCACTGGTTTTTTCATAACTGCTTTTATACCAGACTGTTGGAATTTATTTAATACCCATTGTATTTCTTCTTGCTCAGACATGTACTGTCGAAATGCTCTGTTCTTCACTGGTAAAAGATCAAAATTTACTCATGGTAAAAATAACAATCACAGTAAAACAAGTAATTGCGCGCTTCTATGTTATTTATAGCCATAACCCAAACTGAGACTCGCCCAAAAACGATTAAGTTAAAATTAAATTCTATGTTTGTTGTACAAATATATCTTAGATCCTGGTCATTTCCTTACATTAAATGTGTCTTCAATGGACAAGTATGCCTTAAAGCGGAAAAATTTGATATCCCGAAAATACTGTATAACAACTAGTTTCTACAGAAAAATGTAACCGCTAGTATTCTTTAGCTTCACCAAAGGTTAGTGTGAGAATTCTTTATAGGTTGAATACCATGAAATCATTATAATAGACAAGAATCTTGAAGCAAATAAGTCCTCACAAGAATTATTCAAAGATATGCAAGAATAAGAAGAAGAAATATTGACACAAAAACATAAGAGAAGGAACTCAATTGATGAAAATATCATCTCATATATTCTTCCTCAATATTAATACAATATATAATACATATCAAGAGAAAAAATCTAATTCCTTAAAGGAAAGTTTAAAAGCTTACAAAAGTAAGGCTTACTAAAAGCTAGAAAAACTCCATATGTGTCAAAAGCACTTTCCAAATCAGTCTAAAGGCTCATGAATTATCTAAATATGGTATGGAAGCTAATGAGTGATGAAAATGGAATGTGATGATGAATTTTGGATACAAGAAAGAGGTGGAGGTCGAATTGGCCAATTGGAGATAGTTTCTAAGTCAACTAGCTTTACCTTATCCACTAGAAAGTAGAAAAAATAGGATAAAGCTGTCTAAATCAGAAAATGCGTCTTTCTAATTCAGGAATGGAATAAAATCAAATAGAATCCAAGGAAATATTATGCAAAATCTATCCAAATTCGTTTTTGGTACTTAGGATGGCGTATGGAGGCATATAAGACAAAACTAGGCCAACTACATAGTCTACACCTAGGAAAATTAATCTAGATGATTAATAAAATATATCCTAAGTATGGAATGGGTTTTTAAATGTTCCAACACCCCCCCTTAAGCCTAACTTAGAGTGATTAAATTATGTGTAGGTCCCAAGCAACAAGGCTTATGGTCACCCCAAAAATTATTATGCCCACGTAAACTAAGGAAATAAGGAAAACCTCATGGGAAACCCCCCCCTAAAAAATGGACATGTGCACACCAAAATTGTTGTTGCTCCAAACTCAAGTAAGCATGGAATTGATCAGATGTCTGGAGGAATATTCTTATTGGTAAGTAGTGGATCATGCTCCAAAAACATTTGCTTTAATTATCCTTCAGTGGATGCAAGCAAATCTGGAAGCTCTTTGAACTTGCTCCTGAACATAACAAATCCATGAATATGCAGACCATTCCGGAACTTGAAATTTGAACTAGCTGAGGTAGGATAAGCTCCAATCAGATCTGATTTCTCTTGAAACTTGAACTTCAAATCAGATAAAGTTATATCAGGTCCAAGAAAATATGCCATTGTGATGGTAATGTCTCCATCTTCAATGAAACTTTTAGGATAGGTGCTATTCATCATGTAGGAATAGGCAAAAAGCATGAGATCACAATAAATGAGTGTAAATGGAGAACTCTTGAATTCTGAAACATCCTTCAAATCATCCAATAGATCAACATATTGCACACTATAAGCTTGTGAATTCCACAGAATCATCAAAAACTAGCTTGTCATCATCAATATCAAAATATGAAGAATGATATGAGAACTGTGAATGGATGAAACCCTCTTCAACAATGGAATCTCCATTAGTTGAACCTTATTCATTATCAGTAGCTACATATGAAGGAGAGAGATTTGATTTCTCAACTTCTAGAGCCATAGAATAAGTCTCTTCAATTACTGCTTCATGGAAAGAAGCATTCAAATCAAGGAGATCATTATCAACATGAACTCACTTGTAAGAAATTTATGCAATTTCTTTTTCTTCAAAGACAACTTCTTCAGGGAGGGTTGAGGCCAAGAATTTGGGAGGGAGAACACATGAGGAGGTGTTAAATTTACTCTCCATATTGTTGATATGAACCTAATTGTGATTTCCAAATACTCTATCCAAATTGGTCCAGATTTACTTTGGGTATTCAAAAGAATCAATAAGGTAGTGCATGCACGGATAAAAAGCTAGACACATGGCTCCAAGCGCTCCATCAAAATTATTCAGTCAAACATTTTTCTCTTTTGAGGATTCAAGATCTGCAGCACTTCCAATAGACACATAAAAGAGATAATTTCTCTTCACATATGCACTCATATTTGGCTTCCACTCATCATAGTTGAATGGCGTAAGAAGAGGAACTGAATTCGAATCCATGAAGTTGTACCTACAAAACAAATTTGAAACTTATACTGGAAGACTCATCTAAATCTAAGCTATGAGATCCCTGAGCTCTGATACCATGTCAGAATATATGGATCTGATACCATGTGATAATTATATATAAGTTGAATACAATGAAATAATTATAATAGACAATAATCTTGAAGCAAATAAGTCCTCACAAGAATTATTCAAAGATATGCAAGAATAAAAAGAAGAAATATTGAGACAAAAACATAAGAGAAAGAACTCAATTGATGGAAATATCATCTCATATATTATTCCTCAATATGAATACAATATATAATACATCTCAAGAGACAAAATAGAATACCTTAAAGGCAAGTTGAAAAGATAACAAAAGTAAGGCTTACTAAAAGCTAGAAAAACCCCTTAGGTGTCAAAAGCACTTTCCAAATCAGTCTAAAGGCTCATGAATTAGATAAATATGGCATGGAAGTTAATGAGTGATGAAAATGGAATGTGACGATTACTTTTGGAGAGAATAAAGAGGTGGAGGTGGAATTGGCCAAGTGGAGATAGTTTCTAAGTCAACTAGCTTTACCTTGTCCACTAGAAAGTAGAAAAACCAGGATAAAGATGTCTAAATCAGAAAAGTGTCTTTATAATTCAGGAATGGAATAAAATCAAATAGATTCCAAGGAAATATTATCCATAATCTATCCAATTTTTTTTTTGTGAATTAGGATGGCATATAGAGGCATATAAGACAAAACTAGGCCAACTACATAGTTTACACCTAGGAAAATTAATCTAGATGACTAATAAAATATATCCTAAGTATAGAATGGGTGTTTAAATGTTCCAATAGTTAGGTGAGTAGATAATCTCACTTTTCATTCCCCTTCTCTTGATGTACATTTGTAACACTACCCCCTGCTTTACTTCGCAACTTGAATTGCTATGTGTGCTTCGCAGCACATCTTCAAATCTGCGAACTTCACATTATGCCAAAACTGTTGTGTGAAGACTCTGCTCTCTATTTAAGTGTCCAATTTAGACTACACTTGACACTTAAACACCATTGCGCTGTTTAATTTATGGTTGTAGGAGTAGGGCCATCCCTGTTAGGATTTAACCTACTCCCATTGACAAGTCCTTGTAAGTTTTTTCCCAGTAATGTGGCTAACAACATTGCGCCACCATTAGTAACATGTTTAATAGTGTATGGACCTAACTAATGCATTCTAAATTTCCCAGGAACTTTCAAAAAATTGCTATCATAGAGGAGAACAAGGTCTCCGACCTGGAAGAGCTTGTGTTTGATGTGTCTATCATGCCATACCTTTTCTTTAACTTTATGCACTTGTTGGTGAAAGCCTACAATGAAGCAGTCTTCCTCCAATCCAATCATCTGTAATAGTATTTTATCCATTGTTTTTGCATCACACATGTCCATGAATGATGCAATTCTCAATCTTGGTACTATGTATTCCATGGGCATGACAACTTCCTATCCATATGCTAACCTGAAAGGTGTATGACCTGTCAAATTTTTACAAGTTATTCTATATGCCCATAATACTACTGGTATTCTGAGATCCCAATCATCCATGTTTGTATTGATTACCTTGGTCAATGCATTCTCCAATACTTTATTAAAGGCCTCCATAGTGCCATTAGCTTTTGGATGATATGGTGTAATTTTTTGATGATATATCTGAAATTCTTCTGTCAAGGATTCAATGGTTCTGTTTAGGAAGTGATTTCCCTAATCACTCATCAAAATATTTGGACATAAAAACCTTGTCAAGATGTTCTCAAAGATGAAATACGTTGTTGTAGTTTCGCTACAGTCCTTCACTGATTTTTCTTCTTCCCATCTAGTTAGATAATATGTCATTGTAATGATGTATCTTGGGCCAGTTCTCTTCCCTGGTGGGGTAATAGGTCCCACAATTTCAATAGCCTATTTATCAAATTCCCGTAAAGTCAAGTGTGGCATAAATGGCATCTCATCTCTATGAGATGTCTTTCCTGTTCTCTGGCATACATCGCAACTCTTGCAATCTTCCTTTGAATATTTATGTGATAGTTGGCCACCACAGTCCTACTCACAAAATCTTTTGCACAGTAGCTTTAACAGCATAGTGTCCTCCATATACTCTTGAATGTGCTTCAGTAAGTATGATAGGTCTCTCATGCTCTAGTACACACCTAAGCAACACTTCATATGGTCCCAATTTATATAATTGTCCTGCAATCAAGGTAAAATTAGTTGTCTTACCACTAACTATTTCTTATGTTGCGTAGTGAATTCTATAGGTTCTAACCCTATGGTTAGAAATTCTACAATGTATCTAAAGTAATCATTTGCTAGTGAATAGAAAACAATTGCGCATCTAGTAGATTATCCTCCAAATTACTAGGTTCCTTCCCTCAATCAATCCTTGAGAGATGATTAGGTCTTGCATTCAATATTCCTCGATTCACTATGATCTCAAAATCATATTCCTAAAAAAGTAGAATACATTTGCATATTCTCCCCCCTAACATTGGTTTATTGACCAAGTACTTTAAAGATGAATGGTTAGTGAACATGCAAAAGTGCGAACCTAGCAAATAATGCCTGAATTTTTGCAATGCGTACACCATAGCTAAGCCTTCTCTCTCTGTTGTGGTGTAATTATTTTCTGTTGAGGATATATATATATATATATATATATATATATATAATAGAAAATGCAATTGGATGGTTGGTGCCTCCTTCACCAAGTTGTGCTAGTACAATGCCAAGAGCTATAGATGAAGCATCTACATGTACATGAAATGACTTACTCTAGTCATGGAAGACTAGAATAGGTGTTGTGACCATTTTCTCTTTCAATGTATCCAATCCTCTTTGGAAATATTCAGCGCACTCATACTTCGCTTCTTTTTTCAATAGTTTCTCCATAGGTGTAGTTATCTGTGCATATCCCTTAATGAATTTTCTATAATATCTTGTCTGTCCCAATGTAGTGTGTAGCTGCTTAACTGAATTAGGCAGTGGGAGATTTACTATGATAGCTATCTTTGTTGGATCAACTATAAATCCTTTTTTTCATACTATGAATCCTAACAAAATTCCATAAGGAACACAAAAGACACACTTCTTTAAGTTCAAGGAAATCTTATGTTGTATACACTTTTCTAACATCATCCTTAAGTTCGCATGATGGTCCTTCAGAAGGCCAAATAGTGTCCAGTCATTAAAGTAAACTTCTAGGAATTTATGAATATAATCCTTAAATGCAGCTATAACCACCCTTGAAAAGATAGAAAGTGTGTTCTTGAATCCCAAAATCATAATAGTGTACTGAAATGATTGCCATTCAATAGCAAATGCAGTCTTGTGTATATCTTCCGCAACAATTTTGATCTGATGGTAGTCAGAAAATCCATCAGTGAAAGAGTATGTCTCCTTTCCACCTACATTATCTAGTACTTCATCTATGAACGGAGTATGAAATGGGTCATGCACAGATGCATCATTCAATTTTATGAGATCCACACAAATTCTGATTTCTTATTTAGCTTTCTTGTCTTGAATCACCATGGGAATTATCCATTCTAACTCTTCTACTGGTTTAATGATCCTTTCCTCCAGCATTTCAGCAATTTCTGCTTTGACTCTTTCTTTATATTTGGGGTTCAATCTGTAAGGTATTTTTTTCATGGGCTTCGCATCATGATTGAGAGGTATTTTCATAACTCCCAAGTCACCTAAAATGACTTTCATTTAAGAAAACTTGGTAGGAAAAAAATATTGATATTTAGGCAGTAGGTTTGCGATCTGTCCCACTGTTTCTTCATCCCAGTAATCTCCAATAGAGGCAAAATTTGGTTCTTCATCCATGCTAATATTGATATTTTTAGTCTTAATGGGGTTACTCATATATGGAATTTTCAAGTCAGGTCCATATACATCGGGTTTTCCTCTAGATTCTGGTATATTCACATTGCGCATGTCTTCATTTTCATCTTCATCTAGTGTAAAATTATAACATTCAATGGCATGTTCCAATTGTATTTCTCAATCTGGTTGACTATACATAGGAAACAAGAAATCATCAAATATCTTCTTTTTAATGATCTGCAGAGTCTCGTTAATGCTCAAACAATCATCCTCAAAACTGAAAGTTAGCTTAAATTTCTTTATCATCATGTGCCAATTTGTTGTACCATGTCAAAGTTTCATTTCTATATACCAGTTCTTTTCTATTGGATTCAATGTCTACACAAACATATGGACCCACTCTATCTTTGGTATATCTCTTCATGATTTCAAGAAAGATTCTATATGATATCTAGGATCGGTCTATCCATTGTACTTTTCTTGTACATTCTCAGTTTGTTCAACAAATCTAACTTCCATTAAGTGCTTACATACTTCCGGTATGCTCAATTTTTTCTTGTGCACATCCCACCACCTAGCAAGTGTAGCTTGCAATCCTATATCTAGATTTGATAGCCTATGTTCATCTGAAACTAATATATTCATGAAAGAATGCATGTATGCTACTCAAACCATCATAAGTAGGAATTGGAATTACCTATTTTCCAATCTAGTGAAATGGCTTTGTCATCCTCGCACATCGTCTAGCTAATACATCATCCATTCTACTTTTCCAGTTCTCCAGTCTTGTGTCTGAATCTGACACGCAGGAACTATCGCATCTCCAGCTCAACATTCCATCTTATGTAGGATTAATGTAATCCCCTTGATTAAATATCATCTTGTATATGTTATCTAGTTCTTGAGCTCTGCATTCTTCTCTTATTGGCTCAAAATACCTTATTCCCTATGAAGGATCCAGGGGTGCAATAAACCTGATTTCCTGTCCATCAAACATCATTTGTTTTTTCTTCAAGTTGATAATTGTGAGGTTATCAATTTCCCAGTCAATCCCTAAGATTGTAGGATAAGGATTACTATCATATATGATCTCAATAACCTCATAGTCTACTTTACATCACACTCCATCAATGTCAATAGGAACACCTGATAGCCTCCCAAAAGGTATAACCTTTTGCCGGTTAGCTAATCTCAACTGTATCGGAGACCACGATAGCTTTGGTTTCCCCATCTGTTCCAATGTATGTTTTGTCAACACATTCACCTATGAACCCAGATCGAGAATGACCTGGTTCATTTCAAAATCTCCAATCTGCGCACTTAACCTCATTTCTCTTCCTATTCTTTTAGGGTTCTTAATGTGATGGAATGCTCTATGTGCGTCGTTTACTATACTACGTTGCTCTTAATATCCTGTTACATTATGTAGTTCCCTTAAGGTGTGTTGATGCCTTAGCATATTAATTCAACTCTGTATAAATTGTGTTACAAGGATTTCCTGTTCTTGTGAAGCTCGCGACCCATCATACAAGCCTAGAATACCTAGTATAGGTGTCTGATCGCTTTGTAGAGGAATTCTTGTTGTCGAAGCTCCCAAGTCCTGAAATTATTTTCTTGGTTCCATGAATACTCATTTTTATTTGTTAGGGTCGAATGTAGGTATATTTCCAATTGATTTCCTTTCCCAAAATCCATTAGTATGCTTTGTTATGTTTATGTGATTATCAAAATTCAAAGCTTCGTTGTTCTATCATCTCCTATTGAAGCTCCACTTCACATCACAACATGGATGTTGCGATCTTCATTCCTTTTCTCAGCTGCGATCATCCAAATATTATGGTTCTATCCTTCTGGTCTTTTTTCTTGCATTTTTCCTAGCAAAATGTGATATGCTTCAATGATACGGTCATAATATTTATAATACTTACAAGTAGTCGAAGGGTTCTGACAATCTCTTTCCAAATGTCCAGGTTGACCACAGTTATAATAGACAATCTAACCTCTACCATGTCCTAGCTAGTATTATGTCCTCTTCCTCTAAATCCACCACATCCTCCTTATGGATCCTGATCATACTGTGCATTCTCATTGTTGTTTTGTATATCTCCTTGGAATCTGTAGACATCATGCTTTCTTTCTATCATGAGGTCACATGCTCTACAGTTGGTGTCATCATGGCCAACTGACTTACAAAATGTGTAGTACAGGTTCTTTGGTGTCTGTACATACATCTACAGTAGGTAACAGTCCTTTGTTCGATGTCCTCTACATTGACAAATCTTGCACCATTGTCCTTGAGGTTGATTTAATGGGTTTGGTTCCCTGCTAGTGAGGTAGTCTCTGAATACAAGACAATGTTCTTTGGAATGTCCTTCTCCTTTACATTTACTACACCAAACCTCTTCTCTTACTTATTTTCCTTTTTGTATCTCTTGTAGCTATAATGTCAGGTTTTCTGGTTGTGTCTGTATTTGTACCATACCTGCGCTAGTTTCTCCTACGGGCTAAGCTTATAGCTTCACCGCAATTTCCAATGCTTATGTTTGTGAAGCAACCTTCTATTGCATCAATGGTAATCTAATCTGGGGAAACAACGCAGCTATAAACCACTATTGGCGCTATTGCGATGCAATGTCAAATCTAAATTGATCCAACAAGGGTTTGAACTTTTGATCAAATTCCCACACAGTCTCATTACATTTCTATTTTATCCCTTTCAACTCTGTAATGCATTGAAACTTTGATTTAGGATTCTTAAATTCTCTAATCAATGCAGCTCTGATTTCAACTAGTTTTCTTTGCTATCCAATAGAATATTTCATGAACCATGTTAAATCTCTATCTCTAAATGTAGTGTTTAGTTGGGATTGCTTTATATCATCGTCGTGAACTTATTTAATGTTCCAGATAGCATCACAAAGAAACCAATGTTTCTCTAGATAATCTAGACCGGTTCCTGTAAAAACAGGTAGCTTTAAATAATTTGTCATCTTTCTTCTACGAGGTGTAGGGTTCTAAAACACTACAATACTAATTGTGGTGTGAAATGGTGGAGGTATACCACCACTCAACTGATTCTTTGTACTTGTTTTGGTAGTATTACTACTAGTAGTGTTCTGCGAACTAGTAATATTTCTTTCAACAACTATAGGTTTATGCGGATTTATAGGATGATAGCCAATATGCCTAACTTATGTCTCACTATCAGACTCAGCTTGAGATGAGTTTCTATCACTCTCTAATTCATTTTCTAGGAATGTGCGAGGTTCAACTTCATGAGACCTATTTCTAGTGCTAAGTTTATATCTTTTTACACTACGCAAAATGCCAATATATTCGTCTGTCACTATCTGTTCTTTTTAACATTACAGACTCAAACCCTAGGAATCTGAATTAATTCTTAACACATCCTTTTTAGGCTAATATCTTTTTACTGCATAAACTCAGGTTTTTCAAGTACTTGCCTCTAAATCCCTTGAAAAAGTATCTTGCAGTTGCATTGTAGGACTTCAAAGTGTCCAGAACAAACCCTGGAATGTAGCGTTCCAACAATCACTCCAACAAAAAGTCTATTGCTCTTGAAATATGGTTAATAATCCCTTTAAGCCTATGTATCAACTCTAGATTCCAAACTATAGGTTCTCGACCCTGAAAATAGTTTCTTCTTTCTGCTACCCTAGATATCCATTCATTTAACTCATTAGAAAAATATGCAAAGAAAAATTCATGCAACTCAGTAAATATGTACGTCTGTAGCCATTGTAATGTAGTAAGTCGAGGATGTTTGTTTTCTTTCTTCGCAAACTCATGTTCTATCTAACTCACCCAATTCTGTATTTCACTCTTCTCTAGATTCCACATCAACATGACACATCACCGAAATTCCATTCCAAATTTGGAAACAAAACCATTTGTTGGTTGTCCTGGGTAGTCCCGGGTTCGATGAAGTTCTTGGAGCAACAAAAAAAACCTTTTCACTAGCCCTTTCAACATCAACTTGTAAACATGATGAAGTCTCACCCAAAGCGAATATGGGGAGTTACAGAATCAAGCTTCTGTAACTGTGGCAATCTGTAGATGTGGTCAACAACCTCGCTAATAGCAAGGTATTTACCATCGACTAGAAGAATAGATTGAACATATGACTTTGCACTTCGCAGCTTATCAACATTATACAGAACTACAATGAATCTCTATTGTATTTTCCAGTTAGCTATGCATTCATCATTCTTAGTGTTCCTTCATATAATTCATGCACATGTATTCCATTTACTCAACATACAATTACCATTAACTATAACATCCCGAAAAATACCAAAATTTAAAATTTTTTATAATAGCAATAATTATCAAAGTCATTAATGCAGAACATATAAATTAATTAGATTTCTTAACTAAGATAATTAGTAACAATGGCACGTGATACTTCTCTGATAAATATGATATAATTGTATTTTCTATTTTATATTTAAGCGGATGTTAATCTCAACGAAAGATATTTTTATGATTATGCAAAAGAGTATAGTTTACAGATTTGCTTAAGTTCTGAATATTATTACATGCTATACACAGTTTGTACTATTGTGATGTTCTTGATGAAGTGCTGACAGTTTGTTTGCATGATGATGAAGGGGTCCTACGAGTTACCCTATGGCTTACTTAGCTACGATTAGCTAAGGCATTTGAAATCGGTTTCCATGTGCAGAACGCAGGTAAGAAATTATACAACAACCATGAGTTAATAGTACATGAGCTCATCAATTCATCGTCAGTATAACATGAAACAAAACTAAGGACTACCCTGCGAAAACAAGTTACTAGAGGTATGGGTATTTTGATTACAATCCTAGTTTACGTGATAGATTACAAACTCTTCAACACATCGTCAGTTTGCTTGTTATAATACGATTTATTATTTATCAATGAGAAGTCATCTAAAATATCCATTACTATAACAACTCAATGACCCAATGTCCAAATGTAATTCTATTTGAAATCTTGGAAAATAATAAAGTTTATATTATTTAAAAAGAAATCTACTATTATATTATGCAACAACAAAATCTATAGATTATCCTAAGTCTAACAATTATCATTTGATTATTATTACAAGACTCAACCTAAGGAATATATAGTGTTTATAGTTCTTATACTATGATCTTAGCGTTGCAGTATGTATTAACTATACCTTAGTCTTATAATATTCGTTGGCTTGTCAAAACATAACAATCATATGCAATATATATCTTACCCTATATGATGATAAGTAAACTAAATAAAACAACCATGAAATGTAAACATTTGTATTGACCAAGCATTCATACCAAACAAAATAGCATGTGATAATATTATTATCACAATGCCTAAAGAAGCCTTCAAAACTATATAGAAAAGTGCACAAGGATGTAATATTGCAATAACTACGATGATGATGACAGGGTATAAAGCTCGGGACTTGACATGATTCCACTGGAAATGACAGGTCTTGGCATTTAAAATCAATCAGCTCAATAGTGAAGTGGAAGCTTAGCTGTAAGGTCTTCACATGCTTGTGATTGCATTGAGTGCCAACATAAGGCTGAGTTGTGCCATGCACAAGCTCTCAGTTCGCTTACATGGAAATTGGTAGATGTAGCAATTAAATGGTATTGATTGCAATGCTGGTTCGAATATAAACATACTTGGAATGGCAGCTATCCACCGTTGATCTCTGTAGGATCTAGGGTGGTGGACGAAACCCTAAAAATGTGTTGGTAAGTCATGACATTTTGTTTTCATGTCTTCATTGTTATGCTTAGTGGGAGGTTAGTAGGGCCGACAGAATGCTGCAATGTAGGGTTATTGGTTTCTCAGAAAAGAGGAATCCTTCCTCGGTCTTGAACCTGGGAATTGAGCGATGAAGTTTACAGGTTTCAGGCTTATGCATTTGTGCAATAGAGCCACGATATAGTTCTACTAGATGTGCATGGTTCTTTTGTCTGTTCTTGAGAGTGATTTGAATTTGGGGTTTGATTTCCCAATTTATGATATCGTATTCTGAGTCCTTGCATTTGTGAATGCTGCAAACATTTTTAGGCTTCATCGCCTTTGTAGGAGTGGTGCTTCTAAGATAAGAGGCTTCATTCGAAGGGTAAGTAGTTTGATACTGAGTGTAATACTGTGAACTTACTTTTTATTTGCATTTGCATACTTTTAACCCTTCGAACTTGTAACTTGGCAGGTGCCCACTTCATTGGAAGGTCTCTATACGAAGGATTGGAAATGGAAGTGCTTCAACTACTTCTGGTAAGCCTCAGTGGTTCTTGAAACCTCGTAGGTGCCTTTGGAAAGGTTTAGCTGGCGAATATGGTTTGACGATAGTTGGAACTATTCGAATTTGTTTTCGGTGATGGCTGAGTGTTGAGTTCTAAGGTCTTAATTTGATGAATACTATAATGTGGATAACCTTCACTAGTTTAAATGGCTATTCGGCTCTTTGATGCCTGGTTGCGCTGTTTGCTAAGAACTTCGAAATTGTATTTTAAATGTTGTTTGATAAGGGTATAACCTTGTTTACTTTGTTGCTCCACGGTCTTGTTCAATGTTTTGGGTTTGTACGAGTTAAGCCTTGTATAATATGGAACCTTGACAGGTCCGTAATGTAGCACTGATATAAATTTTTGAATGGAAACCCCAAGAACCGAGGGTTCTCTTGCACTTATGAATAATGGTTCGATTTTCCAAGGAATGTTGTGATTTTGAAGTAATGGTTAAGAAATTTGAAAATAAATGTTAATGTAGTATCGGACAACAATAGTTGTTTGTAGACTTGCTTCCTGTACTTCGTCATCGTTGCTGGTATTTAGGTTTTGGAATAGTGATGAGATAAGTTCGGTTGTCAAATGTTTTTGGAAAATCAATGAAATAGCTTGACTATTATATGTTTCGAAATGGCTATACCACAATGTTCTATTTTGTTTTACAAAAGAAACCCCACTTGTAGCTTCCGATTTCTATCTGGCTTGTACTGAGCTTTTATATTCGATCCTTAACCTGTGTATTAAATGTTTTTGATGCTGTATATGTGTTTTTACTAGGGTTATGAGCTATCGATAGACTTTGGTACAAAATCGTGCTTTCTGCTAAGTGAAGTTTATTGTCTTACAGAAATCTTGAAATGTTTTAAAAGATTATTTGGTAAAGAAAATTTATCAATTAGGGTTTGGAAAAATTAACTGTTACAAACATAAACTAGGGTCTGTAATATCTAGGGTTTGATACAACTATGTAGATATTAAATAATTGAAATAAAAAACAATTGTTAGTGAAGAATAAAATATGTATGATTGTAAGAAATCTATACAGAGATTAATTCTTACAGCTGCAATAATTCTTGAACATACAATTTCCTTAAAGAAACATGAAATGTATAATATTGATGTGCATTTGCTTACTATCTAAAATAAATAGAGTTAAGAGAAATATATAGAACTATGCATAAAATTACTGTGTTTTTCTTTCATGTGTTAATTAAATGAATTCTATACAATTGTTGATGTTATACTGTAATGTTTATTGTGTTTAATTATAGGATAGAATCTTAACAAGAATCACTACTGTAATCATTATTCCAATCGATGGCATTCTACCTATCACTTATCTTTCTTAATTTTCATATCTATACTAGAGTACTATGCAGAGAAAAGCATGGGGAAAAATATACAGATGGTTATCAAATCAAATATTTCACAAAGCTTTTTCATTCAGAATCATACTTAGATCAAAACATAAAATAACTTCTTTTACATGACAGAGTTTTATAATTCTACTAAGCATAAACATTTAACTATAAACAAAATTAGGAACAGTAAAACCTGGTTGATTGTAGGAGAAACAAACATCCCAAGGAACTTGTTCCACCCAACCAATTCCTAAAGAAAACCAAGTTACTTTCCTTAGGACCCCCGAGCCTGTTCACTGAACCACCAGGAGGAAGATTCTGTAGAAGCCTTAGTACATCAACTTGCAATAGAATGTAAATCATCCAGTCCTCAAGACTCAATAGTCAAAGAGACCTGCACCAGCACCTCTAGTTTTCCTTCTCTGTATAATTAGAAGACTTACAGTTGCACTCTCACATAGCCTCCCTTTTCGAATCTCTCAGTGATCGCCCGATGCACTTGAGGAATATTTATACAGAAAATATTGTAAGGGGGCTGCCTGCTCAATTCGAATTGCCTTATGTAGGATTCCTAGGCCTTTTTGTGGTTAACTGGTCATTGATGAGCTTCCTGTTCACTCCCACCCACGTGGGGGATAATGCCACATTTTTAGGGGTAGTTGTCCCATAAGCAACAGCTAGTGGTGGAGTACAAATGCTACCATCTGTTCCATACCTTCTAGCAACTTCCATTCCTCCTAGTGGGTTAGTGAACACTCATTTAACAATTCCCTTGGGTGTTTGTCTCCTACTTTAATTTATTAAATAATAATAATCAGTAATTACATTCATCCTTGACCAAACTTGGTCATAATTACAAAACTTTGTAATTAAAATTTAACATAAAGTATTTCGCAAATAAAATAATATTCTCAGAATTTGGGTAGGTGACATACAGCTCCCCTTAAATCTCAACATCGTCCTCGATGTTGGTTAATCACTCTCTATGTGTTCCTAAAATAGAGTTGGGTATGCTGCTTGCATACTACTCTCCAACTCCCAGGTTGCCTCTTCGGGGCTAAGGTGCTTCCATTGCACCCTTACCTGCCCAATGGTGTGATTGCAGAGTAGAGTTTCCCTTCTTTCGAGGATCCAGTCCGGTTCACCTGAAAATCGCCATCCTGTCCCACCTGTACATCATTCCAATTTACAACATGAGTAGCATCATGTGCATACTTCTTTAAAAATGATATATGAAAAACATTATATATCTTTAAATTCGGTGGAAAATCCAGTTGGTATGCCATTGGTCCAACCCTTGACAATATTGCGAAAGGACCACAATACCTGGGTGCCAACTTGGCACAGCTTCCCAATTTCAATGAACTCTTTTTTGGTCTTACCTTGAGAAAAACATGTTGACCAATCTGGAACTCTTTATGAGTCCTTTTAAGATCTGCTTGACTCTTTTGTCTATCTTGGGAAGCTTTTAGATTTCTTTGTACCTGTTTCACAATTAGTTCTAATTCCTACAAAAATTCAGGTCCTAAAATAACTCTATTTACTGGGTCATTCCAAGAAACAGGTGTATCACATTTCCTACCATAAAGAATTTCAAAAGGGCTAAGTCTGGCGGATGCATGATAATGGTTATTATATGGAAATTATGCTAAATGCAAGTAGTCTTCCCACTTACCAAGCTGATCTTTAACATACATTCTCAACAAGTCTTCCAAAACTTGATTCACTCTTTCTGTCTGTCCATCTGTTTGTGGATGAAATGTTGTGCTAAAGTTTAATGTTGTATTCAACCTTTTAAACAAAGACCTCCAAAAGTTTCCAGTAAACTTAGAGTCACGATTTGAAATTATCACTTTCGGTATACCATGTAGTCGAAAAATCTACTTCATCAAGATTTCTACAATGTCTGGAGCCTTATGAGTAGTCCTCACAAGTATAAAGTGTGTTTCCTTACTGAGTTTGTCCACTACCACCATGATAGAGTCATTTTGTTTCTAATTTTTGGGTAGTCTAGTAATAAAGTCTATGCTTATCACTTCCCATTTACAGCTAGGTATAGGAAATGGCTACAACAGTCCAGCTAGATGTTGATGTTCAACCTTCACTTTTTGACAGTCCAAACACTTAGCTATGTACTATGCTACTTCATCTTTCATTCTGGGCCAATAGTACTCTTTCCGTAGCATAGTGATGGTTTTTTGATAACCTGGATGACTAGAGTAATGGCTTCTGTGCACCTCATTTAAAATCATAATTTTTACTTCTGGTATGTTGGGTACATACAATCCATTTTTGTATAATAACAGTCCATTTTCCTTTAAACTGTAATCTTCCATAGAATTTTTAGAACTTTTATTTGTTGTCTTTTCTTGTAATTTTCTGTATTCTTCATCCATTTCACTCCTTTCAAGGATCTGATTTTCTAAATCTGTTGAGTAAGTACTGATAGCTGAAATAAAATTCAGTTTTGCTTTACGACTTAATGCATCAACAACCTTGTTCTCTTTCCCTTTAATATGCTGAATTTCAAAATCATGTTCACTTAGAAAAGTTAACCATCTAGCTTGTCTAGTGTTCAGATTTGTCTGATCTAATAAATATTTCAGACCCATGTTATTTTTCAACAAGGTAAATTTTATGCAATAAGGTGGTGATGCCACATTTTTAAAGCATGAATTACTATTAATAACTCTAAATCATAAGTAGAGTAGTTCTTCTCATGTATTTTAAGCTTTCTAGATTCGTATGCCACATCATGCCCTTCTTGTATTAGGACTCCACCGAGTCCATCATTACATGCATCTGTGCAAACTATAAAATCCTTATTAGGATCTGCTATCCTCAAAATAGGTGCGGTAGTCAATAATTCCTTTATCTTCTTAAAATTGTCTGAACATTTCTGATCCCACACAAATTTATTCCCTTTCTTCTGTAAGTAGGTTCTGGGGTTTGAAATCTTTGAAAAACCCTCTATAAATTTTCTATAATATCCAGTAATACCCATAAATGATCTTACATCCGACACATCCTTAGGAACCATCCAATCATTAATGGCTTTTATCTTATCGGGGTCAACCAAGATTCCTTCCTTAGAAATTATTTGTCCTAAATACTAAATTTTGTCCTTGTGAAAGTCACACTTACTAAACTTAGCGTACAGTTGATGATCTCTCAGAACTTGTAAGATAATCCATAGATGTTCGTCATGCTCTTCTTTGCTTTTAGAATATACTAAAATGTCATCTATGAACACAACAACAAACTTATCTAAGTATTTGTGTAGAATATTGTTCATCAAACACATAAATACAGTGGGGGCATTAATCAAGCCAAATGGCATGACTACGAACTCATAATGTAACGACCCCATTTACCACGGAACTAATTGGACACCTATTCCGATGAAACTTCCGTCTGATATCCCGAAATTTGATGGCCAGCTCGGTGAAGATCCTAAAAATCAGTGATGACATACCATTTATGGTGTTCATCGAACTCCCTGATAGATGACTTGATCCGTCTTAGATTGTTTCAAAGGACTCTTACTGGTTCGGCTGCCAAGTGGTATATTGAGCTACCACCACATTCTTTTCCCAATTTTGGTTCTCTTGCTATAAATTTTTTGACTCACTTCCAGCTGCCTATACGGTACGAAACTGTTACAGACCTTTTAACCTCGCTCTGTCAAAATATCGCCACTCACATATTGAATCATATACATGAGTGGCAAAGGAGACACCGTCTCATTAAGGCTCCTATTCCAGATCAACACCTAGAGGATTGGTTTACGAAGTCTCTCCAACCCACCATAGCATGAGATGTTTCCATGGTCGGTGATGTCACTGAAGAACAAGCCATTGTACGTCCCCATTTGCTAGACTTATTCTATGCTCAGTCATGCACATTGTTTGATATCCTTCCTGACGCAACCCACAACACTTATGACCTCACGAAACCACCTATGGGACCCCAAATTGATGGCATCATTGGATCCCTTACCACCCATCCTTCTTCTCAAACTGTTTGTTCGACGAACCCCCAAGGTTCTTCCCCATCACCAACACAGGCTAGTCACGGCACCACCAAATCACCCACTCCTACTGTAACCGAAGAAGTGAATTCTGTCTCATCAGCTTCACCTCAAAAGTATGGTGGTAAGAAGAAGAACAAGGGGAAACCTAATAAGTCTTCCACCTAGAAGGAGCAAAGGAGCACCCCTGATGATACCAAACAGAAAAGGAAGTTAAAGTATCCTTGTCTACTGTGTAGTGGTGACAATTTCTCTAAGGAGTGCCCCCATAGAGGTGAAGTTCAAAAGTTTCTTAAGGGAAAAGCCACACTTGCAGTTCTCAATGATCCTTTCCCTGCTCAAAATCAGTAGTTGATCACTCACACTTCTTCTTCCTAAGGAGAAGCACCCAACACCGCACATGTTCTCATGGTGCGTAATGAGACCATCAACTTGAACACCTGTTCTCATTCGTATGACTCTGTTCCAGCTAAAGAACCTGTTGGAAGTAATGCCAAAAAAGATTCCACCTCGATGCCTAAAGTCACCATACCAACTGCTCCTCTCACCATAGAGAATACTTCTCTAGAGTCAGTGTTGCGTCCACCTAAGAGAATGATTAGAAAATCAGTTTACAATCCTAATGCTCGGCTTGCTCAAAACTACAACATTCTAGAGGATGTAGCGCAAGCTCCTTGCGCTATGTCGATGCTGGAGGTTTTGCAAAAACGTCTTAATCAACGCAAAACTCTCCTTGTTTCCATCGGTGCGTTTGACCCGAATTCATCGAATACCATTATGTTCCAACTGGAATACTTCAAACTAAGGCTCTCCCATCAACTGGCATTTCAAGTTGCCACAAACATCGCTAGGAAGATAATCCATCACTGTGTTTTGGATGAGGGCGCCTCCACTTCAGTCATGTCGATCTCATGTTGGAGAGCCATTGCCTCTCCCGAGTTGAACCGTTCTCCTACCACTTTGAGATCCTTTGATGGACGTGGCTTTCAACCTCATGGGTTGTTACAGGCATTACCTATCGAGTTGGGGGGAAAGACCACAACCATTAATGTGGAAGTAGTCACTGCTCCGTTAGATTACAACATTCTACTTGGTTGTAATTGGTTTTACGCCATGACCGCGGTTTCCTCATCAGTATTCCGCATAGTGCAATTCCCCCATCAAGGCCGAATTGTCACAGTCAACCAACTAGATTTCTGTGCACCTGCCACCACTTCTCACCCAGGTGATAACGTTCCTTCCATTGGACAATCTTTGCAGAAGTATGAGAGTGTGGGGGTTGGCCTCCGTAAGGACTCAAAGCTTATGGGCATTTTTCCTACTCCGAATCCCCCCAACCATGTTGCCACGGTGAACATGATCTCCTCGTAGACTTCATTTATTCCCAACTCCACTGATTCATGGCTTGTACCTGATGAAGCTACCACACACCTGATTGGAGACATTATGCCTTTGTCACCCACCGAACTTATGTATGAGGCTATCCAGTCAGCTCCGGAGGATCACTTAGCTATGACCTCCACCCCTAGTTCTCTACAGCAGACATCACCGGATCCATTCCTACGGACTTTTCATGATGATGAGTCCATTATAGAAATCATGAGTGTGGATGATCCTCCGTGGGAAGACTTCCATCATCGTTCATCTTCCCTTCCCACTTTGGCTACTGTAGAAAACAACATTCACACCATCTCTACACCGGATGTCCTTTCTGGCTCTCAATATTTGATACTCGTGTGTCAAACAAATTTTGAAGGCAACTTAGCCAACATTGAGCCTACCACTTTGATTGACATCTCGGTTAAAGCTGGTGTAGTGGAACACATTCAGTTAGGCTAGAAGTGTTCCCTTGAAGAAGTCATTACTGCTACAGCCTTATTCAAGCGATTTTGAGATGTGTTCGCTTGGACCTACGAGGAGATTCCTGGGATAGACCCCTCCATTGTTTTCTATGATATCAAAACCTATCCCAACATCAAACCTATCCGCCAAAAGTTGCGACCGGTACACCCCCAGAAGAATGCAGAAATCAAGGAAGAAATTGAGAAACTCTTGAAGGTCAGATTCATTTACCCTGTCCCATTGATAGAGTGGGTCTCTAATGTCATCCCTGTTACTAAAAAATAGGGTACTATTCACATCTATGTTGATTATCGGGATCTCAACAAAGCTTGTCCCAAGGACAACTACCCGACTCCTTTTATTGACCAGATTATCAACAATTGTGCCGGAAGTGTCATCTTTTCATTTATGGATGGTTTTTATGGGTACAACCAGATTGAGATTCACCCCGTCGACCAACACAAGACCGCTTTCGTGTGTACTTGGGGAACGTTTGCATACCGCAAACCTTCGTTTGGTCTCAAAAATGCTGGTGCCACATTCCAACGGGCCATGTCGTATGCTTTCCACGATGTGAAGAACTTTGTGGAACCTTACTTGGACGATATACCTGCCCATTCAAAGCAGCGTGAGTTCCACTTCGATCATCTGATGGCCGTTTTCGTCAGATGCAGGCAGTACAATATCCATCTAAATCCTCATAAGTGTATTTCCTGTGTCGAGTCTCGACGCCTCTTAGGGTTCATTGTCTCGAAAGATGGGATCCGCATTGATCCCTCAAAGGTGGAAGCCATCATCGCTCTTCCACCTCTGACCAATATTACAGAACTTCAAAGTCTGCAAGGACGAGCGACTTATTTATGATGCTTCATTTGTAATTTTGTGCTAAAGACACAGGGGTAAATGAGATTGATGAAGAAAGACATCCCCTTCATTTGGGACGACCACCCTCAACAATCTTTTGATAGTTTAAAGCATGCCATCACGCATGCCCCCGTGCTCCAACCGCCAAATTACTATCGAGATTACATTCTATATCTCGCTGCTTCGGACACCACTATTGCCATGGTTTTGGTCCAGGAAGACTAGGACGCCCAGGAACATGTGATATAGTATGCCAGCAAAGGTCTCATTGACACTGAAACCTGGTATTCACGTGTTGAAAAACTCACTCTCGCGGCCATCATAGCCGTGCAGAAGTTCTGACACTACATTTTGCTTGGCACCACTAACATCATTGCCAATTCGAACGCCATGTACCACGTTCTGACACGTCAGGTGCTTTGGGGCAAGTATTCATGCTGGATCATGACACTACAAGAATTTGATCTTCTTTTCGAAAAGGCCAAGTCTAAAAAATCATTGGTGTTTTTCGAGCTTATCTGCGACCTCCCCCATACTACTGAAGAGTTTTAGCCCAATGACTCCTTTCTGGATTATTCATTGTTTCTTATTAGTATGTCTGACCCATGGTATGGAGATATCACATTGTATCTTCAAACCCAACGTTTCAGTCCTCAACTATCTTGTGATGATCGTCACCGCATACGCCACCATGCAAAGTATTACTTGATCATCAATGATACCTTGTATCGTCGTGGTGTCGATTCTATTCTCCAAAGTTGTCTCACTCATGATGAAGCTGAACACATTCTAAATGATTGTCATGCTAGGGCGAGTGGCGGTCACCTCTCTGGGATGGCTACAGCCCAGAAAATTCTGCGCGTAGGATATTATTGGCCTACTATCTTCAAAGATTGTAATGAGGCTGTCAAAAAATGTCCTCCATGTCAACACTTTCATGCGAAAAATCGCACCCACCCCGGCCCGTTACACCCGGTTATTTCCATTGGCCCCTTCGCTAAATGGGGCATAGATTTCATCCATTGTAAGCCTACCTCGGCCGGGGGGCATAGCTACGTCATTGTAGCTGTGGACTACTTTACAAAGTGGGCCGAGGCAATGCCTACATACATGAATGACGGCAAGACTGTCGTACTCTTCATGTTCAATCATCTAATAGCTCAGTTTGGATTTCCTCAAGCGATAGTTACCGACCATGGTTCTCACTTTATGAACCACATGGTTGATGAGTTGAGCGATAGATTGGATTTTCTCCATGAAAAATCAACACCATACTACCCATAGTTGAATGGACAGGTCGAGGCCATCAACAAGGTTTTGAAAACTATGGTCCAACGAATGGTAGGTATGCATAAGTACAACTGGCATAATATGCTCTTCTCTGCACTTTGGGCTTATATGACTTCCGTGAAAACCGTCACTGGATTTACTCCTTTCCAACTAGTGTATGGATTGGAGACAGTCCTCCCTATAGAGTGTGAGATCCTGTCTCTCAAGCTCTCCATCAAACTTCTCCCAAACACTACTGTCGAGGAAGAATGTTTCCTCTACCTAGCTAAACTCGTCAAAACTAGCCAAGATGCCGCTCTTGCAAACGAGGCTCGTAAGAAATGCATCAAAGCATAGTACGATAAGTTGGTAGAAGCCCGTGCTTATAGCGAAGGAGATTTGGTCCTTACATACGACCAAAAACATGATAAGCTGGGAGCAGGAAAGTTTGAGTCCATGTGGCATGGACCTTGCATAGTAAAATGCGTTTTAGAGAAGGGAGCTTATGAGATTGAAGACTACGATGGGAAATCTTTGGGTGACTCACGGAACGGGCTCTACCTGAAGAGGTACTATGCTTGAGTCTTTCATGTGTCAGTACTTTGTATATACTGTACATGGCGTGCATGTGTGTTTTCTGTGTGGTGTGATGCTTCGATTTCTTGTGTGCTTAGGTCTTGTTTCATTTCTTATACTATTTTCTGTCTGCATGTGCAGATGGCAACTTGTTTCGGATTCGCAGACGGCGCCGGTCGGCATACTCACAACCTTACTTCGGTAGCCTGGGTTCTTTATTCACCTACGAGCTAGCTTATCATCTCAGGGGGAATGTGTCTGGGTTTCACAACCAACAATGCTGCAGAATATCAAACAGTCATTGGAACCCTAACTAATGCCATTTCTTTGGGTATGGACCATGTTGTCATCCACCTAGATTCCCAACTAGTGGTCTCTCATCTTAACTGATTCTACGTTATTCGTGACCCCTTTTTACTCCATCTATATCGACAAGTCCATCTTTTGGAAAATTCCTTTGAGTCCATTCAGTACCTGCACATTCCATGAGACGTTAACACAGTTGCCAACTCTATGGCCAACTTCATTTTAGATTGGTACATTGCACACACATAAGCATATTCATGAACCGTTAAAAGTAGACATAACATGTAATTAATTCATTTTATAAGCAAACACATAAGAAAGACAACATCATTCACTCATTTGAAACACATAATGTATAAATCACCGGAATGTCTATATATATATTTATAATCTCAAAAGGTAGTGCTGATACAAAAGTCTGAAGCACGACAGCTTTCAATGAGTCTCTACAAAATCTGAAGCCTCGCAGCTTTCAGTAGTACAAAAAATATGAGGCCTCTAATCTCTCAGTACACACACATTAACAACATATGGCCTATCTCCTAGCCCATACAACCCTAGGAGGTCTAGCATCCCTAGCTTGCTGAGTCTAGAAATAGTCGACTGCTCTCGTAACCTTGCAGAGCAGCACGTTGAAGCATGTAGTAGCTCCAACCGTGTGTACCTGCATGGGCCATGGCACCTCATCTACCAACAGCTCAGAAATTTCTAGTGTCAACCCACTCAAGTTGGCATAGAATCTATCCATCTCCATGATGGGAGCATGCATAGCCGGACCCATAACTGCTCCTTCTCCTCTCTATCTCCTAGCAACAAGAGAGGTCCCCACTAGTCGTACAGGCCCCACATCTGCACACACATGTTGTTCACCTATCAGCACTATATCAAAAAAATCATAAATGCACAAAACTTCAAAAGTACAAGGGTCATTTTTTCTTACCGAGGTCTCCCCATGCTGCTCCCTCTAGAAGCGACAAGTCCGGATCATCTCTAAAGTCCGTGCAACTATATGGGAAATCCTCCACCATCAATAACTGGCCCTTCAGCCAAGTGAAGAACTCAGGAGGGTATCCAATAATGGGGCCACCACCATGTAGGGCCATCACATCGGTCCACCTAGTCATGTGAGGATCTCTAGGATCCCTGTCCTCCAGTGGTACCTGAGGACACAAAAGGGGAACCCGTTCCAGTAAGAACGAGATCACTATCGATCCATAGCCAAACTATTTGAGCTCTCCCTGCTGACACTTTGTCAGCTGAGCTCGCATGTTTGCGAGGAATCCCTCTCACCAGTTGAAGATATTTGGAGACATAAAGTCCTATGCATAAAGTATCTATGCCCTAGTGTCTAAGGGAGGAGCTTGGCTCCCTACCATGCTCGTAATGGTGAATAGTATGGTGCGTAATCGATGTTCCCATACATCTTTAATGAGAATCTTCCCACTAGATGCACAGGTGTTGGGAACATAGTGCTACATAATAATTGAAATAAAAAACGATTGTTAGTGAAGAATAAAATATGTATGATTGTAAGAAATCTATACAGAGATTAATTCTTACAGCTGCAATAATTCTTGAACATACAATTTCCTTAAAGAAACATGAAATGTATAATATTGATGTGCATTTGCTTACTATCTGAAATAAATAGAGTTAAGAGAAATATATAGAACTATGGATAAAATTACTGTGTTTTTCTTTCATGTGTTAATTAAATGAATTCTATACAGTTGTTGATGTTATACTGTAATGTTTATTGTGTTTAATTATAGGACAGAATCTTAACAAGAATCACTACTGTAATCATTATTCCAATGGATGGCATTCTACCTATCACTTATCTTTCTTAATTTTCATATCTATACTAGAGTACTATGCAGAGAATAGCATGGGAAAAAATATACAGATGGTTATCAAATCAAATATTTCACAAAGCTTTTTCATTCAGAATCATAATTAGATCAAAACATAAAATAACTTCTTTTACATGACAGAGTTTAATAATTCTACTAAGCATAAACATTTAACTATAAACAAAATTAGGAACAGTAAAACCTGGTTGACTGTAGGAGAAACAAACATCCCAAGGAACTTGTTCCACCCAACCAATTCCTAAAGACAACCAAGTTACTTTCCTTAGGACCCCCGAGCCTGTTCACTGAACCACCAGGAGGAAGATTCTGTAGAAGCCTTAGTACATCAACTTGCAATAGAATGTAAATCATCCAGTCCTCAAGACTCAATAGTCAAAGAGACCTGCACCAGCACCTCTAGTTTTCCTTCTCTGTATAATTAGAAGACTTACAGTTGCACTCTCACATAGCCTCCCTTTTCGAATCTCTCAGTGATCGCCCGATGCACTTGAGGAATATTTATACAGAAAATATTGTAAGGGGGCTGCCTGCTCAATTGGAATTGCCTTATGTAGGCTTCCTAGGCCTTTTTGTGGTTAACTGGTCATTAATGAGCTTCCTGTTCACTCCCACCCACGTGGGGGATAATGCCACATTTTTAGGGGTAGTTGTCCCATAAGCAACAGCTAGTGGTGGAGTACAAATGCTACCATCTGTTCCATACCTTCTAGCAACTTCCATTCCTCCTAGTGGGTTAGTGAACACTCATTTAACAATTCCCTTGGGTGTTTGTCTCCTACTTTAATTTATTAAATAATAATAATCAGTAACTACATTCATCCTTGACTAAACTTGGTCATAATTACAAAACTTTGTAATTAAAATTTAACATAAAGTATTTCGCAAATAAAATAATATTCTCAGAATTTGGGTAGGTGACATACAACTCCCCTTAAGTCTCAACATCGTCCTCGATGTTGGTTAATCACTCTCTATGTGTTCCTGAAATAGAGTTGGGTATGCTGCTTGCATACTACTCTCCAACTCCCAGGTTGCCTCTTCGGGGCTAAGGTGCTTCCATTGCACCTTTACCTGCCCAATGGTGTGATTGCAGAGTAGAGTTTCCCTTCTTTCGAGGATCCAGTCCGGTTCACCTGAAAATCGCCATCCTGTCCCACCTGTACATCATTCCAATTTACAACATGAGTAGCATCATGTGCATACTTCTTTAAAAATGATATATGAAAAACATTATATATCTTTAAATTCGGTGGAAAATCCAGTTGGTATGCCACTGGTCCAACCCTTGACAATATTTCAAAAGGACCACAATACCTGGGTGCCAACTTGGCACAGCTTCCCAATTTCAATGAACTCTTTTTTGGTCTTACCTTGAGAAAAACATGTTGACCAATCTGGAACTCTTTATGAGTCCTTTTAAGATCTGCTTGACTCTTTTGTCTATCTTGGGAAGCTTTTAGATTTCTTTGTACCTGTTTCACAATTAGTTCTAATTCCTACAACAATTCAGGTCCTAAAATAACTCTATTTACTGGGTCATTCCAAGAAACAGGTGTATCACATTTCCTACCATAAGGAATTTCAAAAGGGCTAAGTCTGGCGGATGCATGATAATGGTTATTATATGGAAATTCTGCTAAATGCAAGTAGTCTTCCCACTTACCAAGCTGATCTTTAACATACATTCTCAACAAGTCTTCCAAAACTTGATTCACTCTTTCTGTCTGTCCATCTGTTTGTGGATGAAATGTTGTGCTAAAGTTTAATGTTGTATTCAACCTTTTAAACAAAGACCTCCAAAAGTTTCCAGTAAACTTAAAGTCACGATTTGAAATTATCACTTTCGGTATACCATGTAGTCGAAAAATCTACTTCATCAAGATTTCTACAATGTCTGGAGCCTTATGAGTAGTCCTCACAAGTATAAAGTGTGTTGCCTTACTGAGTTTATCCACTACCACCATGATAGAGTCATTTTGTTTCTGATTTTTGGGTAGTCTAGTAATAAAGTCTATGCTTATCACTTCCCATTTACAGCTAGGTATAGGCAATGGCTACAACAGTCCAGCTAGATGTTGATGTTCAACCTTCACTTTTTGACAGTCCAAACACTTAGCTATGTACTCTGCTACTTCATCTTTCATTCTGGGCCAATAGTACTCTTTCCGTAGCATAGTGATGGTTTTTTGATAACCTGGATGACTAGAGTAATGGCTTTTGTGCACCTCATTTAAAATCATAATTTTTACTTCTGGTATGTTGGGTACATACAATCCGTTTTTGTATAATAACAGTCCATTTTCCTTTAAACTGTAATCTTCCATAGAATTTTTAGAACTTTTATTTGTTGTCTTTTCTTGTAATTTTCTGTATTCTTCATCCATTTCACTCCTTTCAAGGATCTGATTTTCTAAATCTGTTGAGTAAGTACTGATAGCTGAAATAAAATTCAGTTTTGCTTTACGACTTAATGCATCAACAACCTTGTTCTCTTTCCCTTTAATATGATGAATTTCGAAATCATATTCACTTAGAAAAGTTAACCATCTAGCTTGTCTAGTGTTCAGATTTGTCTGATCTAATAAATATTTCAGACCCATGTTATTTGTCAACAAGGTAAATTTTATGCAATAACGTGGTGATGCCACATTTTTAAGGCATGAATTACTATTAATAACTCTAAATCATAAGTAGAGTAGTTCTTCTCATGTATTTTAAGCTTTCTAGATTCGTATGCCACATCATGCCTTTCTTGTGTTAGGACTCCACCGAGTCCATCATTACATGCATCTGTGCAAACTATAAAATCCTTATTAGGATCTGCTATCCTCAAAATAGGTGCGGTAGTCAATAATTCCTTTATCTTCTTAAAATTGTTTGAACATTTCTGATCCCACACAAATTTCTTCCCTTTCTTCTGTAAGTAGGTTATGGGGTTTGAAATCTTTGAAAAACCCTCTATAAATTTTCTATAATATCCAGTAATACCCATAAATGATCTTACATCCGACACATCCTTAGGAACCATCCAATCATTAATGGCTTTTATCTTATCGAGGTCAACCAAGATTCCTTCCTTAGAAATTATTTGTCCTAAATACTAAATTTTGTCCTTGTGAAAGTCACACTTACTAAACTTAGCGTACAGTTGATGATCTCTCAGAACTTGTAAGATAATCCGTAGATGTTCGTCATGATCTTCTTTGCTTTTAGAATATACTAAAATGTCATCTATGAACACAACAACAAACTTATCTAAGTATTTGTGCAGAATATTGTTAATCAAACACATAAATACAGTGGGGGCATTAGTCAAGCCAAATGGCATGACTACGAACTCATAATGTAACGACCCCATTTACCACGGAACTAATTGGACACCTATTCCGATGAAACTTCCGTCTGATATCCCAAAATTTGATGGCCAGCTGGGTGAAGATCCTAAAAATCAGTGATGACATACCATTTATGGTGTTCATCGAACTCCCTGATAGATGACTTGATCCGTCTTAGATTGTTTCAAAGGACTCTTACTGGTTCGGCTGCCAAGTGGTATATTGAGCTACCACCACATTCTTTTCCCAATTTTGGTTCTCTTGCTATAAATTATTTGACTCACTTCCAGCTGCCTATACGGTACGAAACTGTTACAGACCTTTTAACCTTTCTCTGTCAAAATATCGCCACTCACATATCGAATCATATACATGAGTGGCAAAGGAGACACCGTCTCATTAAGGCTCCTATTCCAGATCAACACCTAGAGGATTGGTTTACGAAGTCTCTCCAACCCACCATAGCATGAGATGTTTCCATGGTCGGTGATGTCACTGAAGAACAAGCCATTGTACGTCCCCATTTGCTAGACTTATTCTATGCTCAGTCATGCACATTGTTTGATATCCTTCCTGACGCACCCCACAACACTTATGACCTCACGAAACCACCTATGGGACCCCAAATTGATGGCATCATTGGATCCCTTACCACCCATCCTTCTTCTCAAACTGTTGGTTCGACGAACCCCCAAGGTTCTTCCCCATCACCAACACAGGCTAGTCACGGCACCACCAAATCACCCACTCCTACTGTAACCGAAGAAGTGAATTCTGTCTCATCAGCTTCACCTCAAAAGTATGGTGGTAAGAAGAAGAACAAGGGGAAACCTAATAAGTCTTCCACCTAGCAGGAGCAAAGGAGTACCCCTAATGATACCAAACAGAAAAGGAAGTTAAAGTATCCTTGTCTACTGTGTAGTGGTGACAATTTCTCTAAGGAGTGCCCCCATAGAGGTGAAGTTCAAAAGTTTCTTAAGGGAAAACCCACACTTGCAGTTCTCAATGATCCTTTCCCTGCTCAAAATCAGTAGTTGATCACTCACACTTCTTCTTCCTAAGGAGAAGCACCCAACACCGCACATGTTCTCATGGTGTGTAATGAGACCATCAACTTGAACACCTGTTCTCGTTCGTATGACTTTGTTCCAGCTAAAGAACCTGTTGGAAGTAATGCCAAAAAAGATTCCACCTCGATGCCTGAAGTCACCATACCAACTGCTCCTCTCACCATAGAGAATACTTCTCTAGAGTCAGTGTTGCGTCCACCCAAGAGAATGATTAGAAAATCAGTTTACAATCCTAATGCTCGGCTTGCCCAAAACTACAACATTGTAGAGGATGTAGCGCAAGCTCCTTGCGCTATGTCGATGCTGGAGGTTTTGCAAAAACGTCTTAATCAACGCAAAATTCTCCTTGTTTCCATCGGTGCGTTTGACCCGAATTCATCGAATACCATTATGTTCCAACTGGAATACTTCAAACTAAGGCTCTCCCATCAACTGGCATTTCAAGTTGCCACACACATCGCCAGGAAGATAATCCATCACTGTGTTTTGGATGAGGGCACCTCCACTTCAGTCATGTCGATCTCATGTTGGAGAGCCATTGCCTCTCCCGAGTTGAACTGTTCTCCTACCACTTTGAGATCCTTTGATGGACGTGGCTTTCAACCTCATGGGTTGTTACAAGCATTACCTATCGAGTTGGGGGGAAAGACCACAACCATTAATGTGGAAGTAGTCACTGCTCCGTTAGATTACAACATTCTACTTGGTTGTAATTGGTTTTACGCCATGACCGCGGTTTCCTCATCAGTATTCCGCATAGTGCAATTCCCCCATCAAGGCCGAATTGTCACAGTCAACCAACTAGATTTCTGCGCACCTGCCACCACTTCTCACCCAGGTGAGAACGTTCCTTCCATTGGACAATCTTTGCAGAAGTATGAGAGTGTGGGGGTTGGCCTCCTTAAGGACTCAAAACTTATGGGCATTTTTCCTACTCCGAATCCCCCCAACCATGTTGCCACGGTGAACATGATCTCCTCGTAGACTTCATTTATTCCCAACTCCACTGATTCATGGCTTGTACCTGATGAAGCTACCACACACCTGATTGGAGACATTATGCCTTTGTCACCCACCGAACTTATGTATGAGGCTATCCAGTCAGCTCCGGAGGATCACTTAGCTATGACCTCCACCCCTAGTTCTCTACAGCAGACATCACCCAATCCATTCCTATGGACTTTTCATGCTGATGAGTCCATTATAGAAATCATGAGTGTGGATGATCCTCCGTGGGAAGACTTCCATCATTGTTCATCTTCCCTTCCCACTTTGGCTACTGTAGAAAACAACATTCGCACCATCTCTACACCGGATGTCCTTTCTGGCTCTCAATATTTGATACTCGTGTGTCAAACAAATTTTGAAGGAAACTTAGCCAACATTGAGCCTACCACTTTGATTGACATCTCGGTTAAAGCTGGTGTAGTGGAACACATTCAGTTAGGCTAGAAGTGTTCCCTTGAAGAAGTCATTACTGCTACAGCCTTATTCAAGCGATTTTGAGATGTGTTCGCTTGGACCTACGAGGAGATTCCTGGGATAGACCCCTCCATTATTTTCTACGATATCAAAACCTATCCCAACATCAAACCTATCCGCCAAAAGTTGCGACCGGTACACCCCCAAAAGACTGCAGAAATCAAGGAAGAAATTGAGAAACTCTTGAAGGTCGGATTCATTTACCCTGTCCCATTGATAGAGTGGGTCTCTAATGTCATCCCTGTTACTAAAAAATAGTGTACTATTCACATCTATGTTGATTATCGGGATCTCAACAAAGCTTGTCCCAAGGACAACTACCCGACTCCTTTTATTGACCAGATTATCAACAATTGTGCCGGAAGCGTCATCTTTTCATTTATGGATGGTTTTTATGGGTACAACCAGATTGAGATTCACCCCGTCGACCAACACAAGACCGCTTTCGTGGGTACTTGGGGAACGTTTGCATACCGCAAACCTTCGTTTGGTCTCAAAAATGCTGGTGCCACATTCCAACGGGCCATGTCGTATGCTTTCCACGATGTGAAGAACTTTGTGGAACCTTACTTGGACGATCTACCTGCCCATTCAAAGCAGCGTGAGTTCCACTTCGATCATCTGATGGCCGTTTTCGTCAGATGCAGGTAGTACAATATCCATCTAAATCCTCATAAGTGTATTTCCTGTGTCGAGTCTCGACGCCTCTTAGGGTTCATTGTCTCGAAAGATGGGATCCGCATTGATCCCCCAAAGGTGGAAGCCATCATCGCTCTTCCACCTCTGACCAATATTACAAAACTTCAGAGTCTGCAAGGACGAGTGACTTATTTATGATGCTTCATTTGTAATTTTGTGCTAAAGACACAGGGTTAAATGAGATTGATGAAGAAAGACATCCCCTTCATTTGGGACGACCACCCTCAACAATCTTTTGATAGTTTAAAGCATGCCATCATGCATGCCCCCGTGCTCCAACCGCCAAATTACTATCGAGATTACATTCTATATCTCGCTGCTTCGCACACCACTATTGCCATGGTTTTGGTCTAGGAAGACTAGGACGCCCAGGAACATGTGATATAGTATTCCAGCAAAGGTCTCATTGACACTGAAACCTGGTATTCACGTGTTGAAAAACTCGCTCTCGCGGCCATCATAGCCGTGCAGAAGTTCTGACACTACATTTTGCTTGGCACCACTAACATCATTGCCAATTCGAACGCCATGTACCACGTTCTGACACGTCAGGTGCTTTGGGGCAAGTATTCACGTTGGATCATGACACTACAAGAATTTGATCTTCTTTTCGAAAAGGCCAAGTCTAAAAAATCATTGGTGTTTTTCGAGCTTATCTGCGACCTCCCCCATACTACTGAAGAGTTTGAGCCCAATGACTCCTTTCTGGATTATTCATTGTTTCTTATTAGTACGTCTGACCCATGGTATGGAGATATCACATTGTATCTTCAAACCCAACGTTTCAGTCCTCAACTATCTTGTGATGATCGTCATCGCACACGCCACCATGCAAAGTATTACTTGATCATCAATGATACCTTGTATCGTCGTGGTGTCGATTCTATTCTCCAAAGTTGTCTCACTCATGATGAGGCTGAACACATTCTAAATGATTTTCATGCTAGGGCGAGTGGCGGTCACCTCTCTGGGATGGCTACAGCCCAGAAAATTCTGCGCGTAGGATATTATTGGCCTACTATCTTCAAAGATTGTAATGAGGCTGTCAAAAAATGTCCTCCATGTCAACACTTTCATACAAAAAATCGCACCCACCCCGCCCCGTTACACCCGGTTATTTCCATTGGCCCCTTCGCTAAATGGGGCATAGATTTCATCCATTGTAAGCCTACCTCGGCCGGGGGGCATAGCTACGTCATTGTAGCTGTGGACTACTTTACAAAGTGGGCCGAGGCAATGCCTACATACATGAATGACGGCAAGACTGTCGTACTCTTCATGTTCAATCATCTAATAGCTCAGTTTGGAGTTCCTCAAGCGATAGTTACCGACCATGGTTCTCACTTTATGAACCACATGGTTGATGAGTTGAGCGATAGATTGGATTTTCTCCATGAAAACTCAACACCATACTACCCATAGTTGAATGGACAGGTCGAGGCCATCAACAAGGTTTTGAAAACTATGGTCCAACGAATGGTAGGTACGCATAAGTACAACTGGCATAATATGCTCTTCTCTGCACTTTGGGCTTATATGACTTCCGTTAAAACCGTCACTGGATTTACTCCTTTCCAACTAGTGTATGGATTGGAGGCAGTCCTCCCTATAGAGTGTGAGATCCTGTCTCTCAAGCTCTCCATCGAACTTCTCCCAAACACTACTGTCGAGGAAGAATGTTTCCTCTACCTAGCTAAACTCATCGAAACTAGCCGAGATGCCGCTCTTGCAAACGAGGCTCGTAAGAAACGCATCAAAGCATAGTACGATAAGTTGGTAGAAGCCCGTGCTTATAGAGAAGGAGATTTGGTCCTTACATACGACCAAAAACATGATAAGCTGGGAGCAGGAAAGTTTGAGTCCATGTGGCATGGACCTTGCATAGTAAAATGCGTTTTAGAGAAGGGAGCTTATGAGATTGAAGACTACGATGGGAAATCTTTGGGTGACTCCCGGAACGGGCTCTACCTGAAGAGGTACTATGCTTGAGTCTTTCATGTGTCAGTACTTTGTATATACTGTACATGGCGTGCATGTGTGTTTTCTGTGTGGTGTGATGCTTTGATTTCTTGTGTGCTTAGGTCTTGTTTCATTTCTTATACTATGTTCTTTCTGCATGTGCAGATGGCAACTTGTTTCGGATTCGCAGACGGCGCCAGTTGGCATACTCGCAACCTTACTTCGGTAGCCTGGGTTCTTTATTCACCTACGAGCTAGCTTATCATCTCAGGGGGAATGTGTCTAGGTTTCACAACCAACAATGCTGCAGAATATCAAGCAGTCATTGGAGCCCTAACTAATGCCATTTCTTTGGGTATGGACCATGTTGTCATCCACCTAGATTCTCAACTAGTGGTCTCTCATCTTAATTGATTCTACGTTATTCGTGACCCCTTTTTACTCCATCTATATCGACAAGTCCATCTTTTGGAAAATTCCTTCGAGTCCATTCAGTACCTGCACATTCCATGAGACGTTAACACAGTTGCCAACTCTATGGCCAACTTCATTTTAGATTGGTACATTGCACACACATAAGCATATTCATGAACCGTTAAAAGTAGACATAACATGTAATTAATTCATTTTATAAGCAAACACATAATAAAGACAACATCATTCACTCATTTGAAACACATAATGTATAAATCACCGGAATGTCTATATATATATTTATAATCTCAAAAGGTAGTGCTGATACAAAAGTCTGAAGCACGACAGCTTTCAATGAGTCTCTACAAAATCTGAAGCCTCACAGCTTTCAGTAGTACAAAAAATCTGAGGCCTCTAATCTCTCAGTACACACACATTAACAACATATGGCCTATCTCCTAGCCCATACAACCCTAGGAGGTCTAGCATCCCTAGCTTGCTGAGTCTGGAAATAGTCGACTGCTCTCGTAACCTTGTGGAGCAGCACGTTGAAGCATGTAGTAGCTCCAACCATGTGTACCTGCATGGGCCACGGCACCTCATCTACCAACAGCTCAGAAATTTCTAGTGTCAACCCACTCAAGTTGGCATAGAATCTATCCATCTCCATGATGGGAGCATGCATAGCCGGACCCATAACTGCTCCTTCTCCTCTCTCTCTCCTAGCAACAAGAGAGGTCCCCACTAGTCGTACAGGCCCCACATCTGCACACACATGTTGTTCACCTATCAGCACTATATCAAAAAAATCATAAATGCACAAAACTTCAAAAGTACAAGGGTCATTTTTTCTTACCGAGGTCTCCCCATGCTGCTCCCTCTAGAAGCGACAAGTCCGGATCATCTCTAAATTCCGTGCAAATATATGGGAAATTCTCCACCATCAATAAATGGCCCTTCAGCCAAGTGAAGAACTCAGGAGGGTATCCAATAATGGGGCCACCACCATGTAGGGCCATCACTTCGGTCCACCTAGTCATGTGAGGATCTCTAGGATCCCTGTCCTCCAGTGGTACCTGAGGACACAAAAGGGGAACCCGTTCCAGTAAGAACGAGATCACTATCGATCCATAGCCAAACTATTTGAGCTCTCCCTGCTGACACTTTGTCAGCTGAGCTCGCATGTTTGCGAGGAATCCCTCTCACCAGTTGAAGATATTTGGAGACATACAGTCCTATGCAAAAAGCATCTATGCCCTAGTGTCTAAGTGAGGAGCTTGGCTCCCTACCATGCTCGTAATGGTGAATAGTATGGTGCGTAATCGATGTTCCCATACATCTTTAATGAGAATCTTCCCACTAGATGCATAGGTGTTGGGAACATAGTGCTAAAGAATCATGTCGTCGACACTCCGATCTCTCCCACGTGATCCTGTAAGTAGCACATTGTCCCCTCTTCAGGACAATATAGTCAGAAAGTAGATGTCCTTGACATCTATGCTAAGCTCATGCTCACCGATCATAGAATATTGTTGGGCCGCATCCCAGCATCGGAGCATATGAGTCAATAGTGGGATTTGGGATCTCATCCCCTGGATGCAGAAGAACTTGAGGAGACCACAATTTCTCAATGCTTCCATGCATTGTGGATCATTTACAGCTTGTTCATCATCCAACTCATGCTCATGTTCTTGCCACTCCAAAACCATTTTGGATGCTTGGAACCTTCTAATAGGAGAGTTTTAGCAATGTTAGAACTTGCTTCAACCACTACCAGTATTTCTTTTGAGCTTGGCTTGAGTTTGGGGATGGACGTCGCCATCACCGCACCCCATTTTTACAAATAGAGAAACGTCATCGCAGTCCACTTGTGAGACCCTAGCGACGAATCAATCTTGTCGCAGTTCCCAAAAGGGACAACTACGACAAGCTGAGGGTGCAATGACCCTTCCCAAATCAATCTAAAACCCAAAAAAAATGACTGAAATTCAAAAATGTAAACCACTACAATCTTGCTGGATGAAGTTTAGGGTTACCTGCTCCTGACGGTGACTGAAATGGCTGCTCGTAACTCCCAGAATTGACAAGTGAAGATTTGGCTCCAAATGGCACTACTCCTCCCAAATTTGGCAAATAGAACAATGGTGACTATATTTGGTTTTTATTTCTATTTATAAACAAAATGGAATATTCCTTTTTCAAATATTCGATGCCATTATTCCATTTGCTATAGTTTGGATCGGTTTTACTATATTTGAACGTTCGGTTGACTATTTGACCTAGTTTTCGAGTGTGCAGGAGTTGTGAAGTGCCTTTCTATGCCATATTTGTATTGGAACAGTCATCTCATGTATGAACACCCCTTGTGTATTTTGTCATTTATCTTTTCATTTCATTATATTTTAATTATTTAATGATTATGAGTTTACGCTTTGTTCTTTCTCGTGCTCTTGAAACTATGAGAATACGTTACCGAGTTATGATTTATCACTTTTCTAGGCTCATTAAACTCCTATGGAAAAGGAACCCCCCCAGAGTCTTTCTTTAAGCTCTTTTCAGGCTCTCGAAATACGAAAAGATTGCCAAGCGAACTTGTCGCGTTCACGCTTGTAAAAGAATTTGAACGGTCGTCTTCCTGGTGATAGTTTACCCCTTTTTCGGACCAGGGGGCACTAGTTATGAAAAAGGTATACTCCAGCCAATCATGACTGGAAGAGTCCTCTCCTGCGTTGTTTTACCATTTTTCGGGCGATGAGGCTAACTTTACGAAAAATGACCGTTGGAGTCTTCTTTAGTTCTTTTCAAACTCTCTAAACATGAAATGATGACCGAGTTTACCTTCTAAGGACTCGTTAAACTCTCACATTGAAGGGCCCGCCATGGGACGAACCCCTCCTATCCCAGGTTCGGAAAATATTTGGGATTGGACTCATCCACGAGATGAGCTATACCGAGCATCTAGTTACCCTCATCAAGCTCATAAAAAATGTTGAAATATTGTAACTTCTAAGAATATTATATTTGTACTTTATTATTCTGGAGATGTTTCATTCCTCTGTGAAGACCTTATTGTATATCCGGAGATGTTTTATTCCTCCGTGGATAATGTGGTAACTTGGGTTATTAGACTTCCCTAGTGGGGGTCGGCCCTGTATGTGTTATGTGGGTTAACGGGTTATTAGACCACCCTAGTGGGGTCATCCCTGTCACTTATGTAAAGTGGTTAAGTTGGGGCCGACCTAGCTTGTGTAAAAGACAAGTCCGAGTTGTGTATAAATAGAGGAGGTGTGTTCCTCATTTAACACACATTCACTCACTTGTGATCAGTGCATAAGTGAGAGAGAGATCTGCTATGGAGGAGAAGGAGCTCATGGTTGAGGATTACATCTTTGTATTTGATGGACAACTATATTGAGGAAGCTTTGCTGGGTTTTCTTCCCCATGAGGGTTTCCCAGGATAAATCTGTGTCTCTTGTGTTTATGCTATGCTTGTTGTTCTTTCAGTGATCCTGTATATGCTATTATTATGAAATGGAATGTAATGTTGATATTTTTTGTCTTAGCATATTGACTCTTAACAAAAAACACATGAGGCAATCATCATTCATGATGGGGAAAAAGAAAAGCTTTTGTATTACATCTTTATCAGTGGCAGTACCTAGTCATTCTTGAACATGGAACTCATCTACATTTGCATACAGCACTTGGATCATCTATTTGTCTTCGAGTTCTGCTTATTTCCTGAGTCTTATTACTCCTTTGAGTCATTCAAAGAAAGCTTCCATCATCAATTGCATTAGGAATTTGTGTCATACTCATCATGTCAATACTGCCAAGTCATTCCATGCCCATGTTCAAGAATACTTTCGCTATTCATCTATTTGCAGTCAGTACACCTTCAATCATGTCGGTCTACTCTGAGTCAGTCTCGCATATTATTGTACCATCCGATCCACTCTACACATCCTTTTTCATGTTTCGTGTCGATGATGGGGGATTCATCATGGCCCTCCTTCGATGAATTCATCCTTGTCGACTTCAACACATCATCCAAGGATTGAATCTAGAAACCAACCAAGTACCTTGGCCCTGCATGCCTCAATGGAAGGTTACCTCACTTTCGACATGGGTTTACATCATTGACTCTTGATCGAAAGATTTCATCTTGCATTTGACTTCAACTCATTTATTCATGCTGGGTGATATGTACTGGGGTACCTTGGGGATCATTGACATCAATGGTGATTTCCCTCGCACTTATTAATGGTATACATCAATGACCGGTAATCAAGTGGTTTCTACCATGTTCGACGTCAAGACATTTGTAATCACATGGATAGATTCGTATCATTGTGGGTTCATCTTGAATACCCTGGGAGTCATGTTTTACCCAGGTTGCGATGGAGTTTGTATTGAGTCATATTACATGGATCCACATTTGTATTGGTCATGGCTGTGTTACTATCTCATCATGGATCTACGCTTGTGTCCAGTAGCCATGATTATGTTCACTCAATCATTACTACCATGGATCTGCATTGTATTGGTCGGTAGCCATGTTGTACATCATATGAGATTGTTAGGTCAAAGTCAATTGTACTGTAGCAGCGTCCTTCATCTGACAAGTTCATCTTGCCATTCTTTCTATCAAAGCATTTTACCTGTCCAATCTTTAAACAGCTTCATGCTTTGGGGGGCATTCTGTTACACCTAAAATCTTACCACCATTAGATTCAGTGTATACATCCCCGAAGTCCCATTGACTAAGTCATTTACCTAGAAAGGACATCATTGTTCTTCTACTAGGTTTTGAGAGATCATCGCAGGATGCACTCATGCAACCTACAATGTCGCACCTTGCTCCATTACAGGATGCGACGAAGTCAGTTAAATAAAAAAAATAGCTTCTTCGAGCTCATTCTTGAAGGTTGCTGACTTGGATCCCTATCCTTGACCTGTTGGGGGAGCTGGCCTAAGTTTCCTAACCTCTTGGAAGGATCCCCTATCTCTCTCCTACCATATCTCAACCTATCGTATCCATACCCTATCCACTTAGTCTTATATAAGTGAAGATCTACCCCTCTCCAAAAGGAGGAAGTCTATAGTGTCTACATGCTAGTGAAATCATCCTTGGTAGATCTCTGCTCATCTATTGGGAGACTCATACTTCTGTGGGAGGATATGGAAAATGGATTGGATGGAGAAGAGCTGCAGCGTTAAGCTTTGGTTGTAGTTCTATGTCTTTGCTATGTATTTCCCTATTTACAGTAATACAAATGCTTTACACCAATATTGTTAATGTGTGATGATATTGAGAAATTTACCTAGTTAACTGTTTACTTAGATCTCTTATTGTATAGATGCTCTTTACTCATGTTATGTTGTTCTTTGTGTCTTAACAGGTCTTACAACTGGGATCTGATGACCACTAGACATGTAACTACATTCAGGAGAAAGGATTGCGAAGTAAAAGGTAAGACATCTAGCACTTGATCCTTAAGTAGATCTAGGAAATCCATTTGTAGTTTGTTCTATTTGTTCTAGACTCACATTGAGCTAGGGAGATCCGGCTCGCATCCGCTCAAGTGGATTGTCCGTCAAACAATGGTCTTGTTCTCTCAAAGAGCAAGATGGAGATTGGAAAAATTGAAATTGAGTTTCTTGGTTTCAAGATTGATAAATGACAGGTAATTCTTCAAGACCATGTCTTGAAAGTTTTCTCCTAGTTCCCAGATCAGATTCTAGAAAAAGACCATCTTCAGAGATTTATGGGAAGTCTAAATTATATCAGACCATTTTATAAAGGACAAGCTGAGGATATCCATATCCTTCAGAAAAGATTGAAAAAGAATACTCTGAAATAGTCTCAAGAAATGACTGCAACAGTCCAGAAGATAAAGACTAAAGTACAACAGCTCCCTGCTTTGCCTCTCCCTCAAGAAACTGGTTAGCTAATCATCGAAACATATGGTTCGGCTAATTAATGGGGTGGGATTCTTATTGAATTACAAGATGGAAAAGAAGAAATTTGTGGCTATGCTTCAGGATCGTTAAAATCTGCATAACTTAATTATCCTTCTAGTCATAAAGAAATTATGGCTGTTAAAAAGACAATCAATCAGTTTCGTTTATTTTTAAAACCTGTAATGTTTTTTGTTAGGACTGATTTGGAAATAATGCCTAGGATATTTAAAAATGAAAATCTGATGGACGAAAAATAGTTCTAAGATTTTAAAATGGTTTTTATGGTTAGAAAATTTTGATTTTGATATTGTATATAAACCTGGTTATCTTAATTGTGTTGCTGACATGTTAACTAGAGAAGAACCACATACTCCAGTTTTTCCCTAGCTAAATATTTTCCATACAAGAGCCTCTAGCTCCCAGCAGCAGGATAAAGGCAAAGGGCCTACAAGACCGTTTCCTTCCCCTCTAAGCCATTCTCAGGCAGGGTTGTTCTTAAAACCATGGGATGAATCGGTGACACATGAAGAACGCAAGCTATCTTTGGAATATGCAAGCAGAATAGAAGCTGAAAAGTTCCTCTCTTTGACGCTTATCAGACAAATCCAAGAATCCCCACTTAAACTCCAAATTTTGGAGAAATGGGAGAAAGATGCCTTTCTTGGCTTAGAAAAAGCACAAGATAAACTAATTGGTTGTCGAGAAGTCTTCCTGGATTGTAATGAAGAAGAAGGAAGACATGTTTGGTATGTTGACATTGGACATGGTGATCTTACCTAGACAACATACAACCTTATTCTTCAATTTTGCAGAGAAGAAAGGGAGATTGCTATTTGTGCATATCCATCTAATCTCCGCAACACTACGTGGTCAGGATGGACATAAATCCTTTTGGATAAATTCTGCCCAAGGAAAGATTGGATCCAAAGGAGGGCCAACTTTATTCTTCACCCCCAGGCTGATATGTAGGTTGCTGATCTAAACCATATGTGGTTCAAATTCAAGTTACGACACCTTGGGGGCTGTTATTCGCCACTTGAACACACTGTGTACACAACTCAGAAGTTTATCAAAAGGGACTAAGCTAGCAATAGGATTGATTCTAAAGTTCACACCAGATGGATTCCTCTAAAGTTTAGAGTTGAATCAGCTTTTCAAGGTGAATTCATGTGTGAACATAACAAAGTTATGTTTGGTTCAGATGTTGAGCAATGCTTTGATTATAATCTATATCCATATGCCTTACTCGATGAACCTGAGGATTCTGGTGAGGATCCATTTAACTGCCCATGTGGTCACGTCGATCTCAGCGATGGCCGAGAAATTTGTATTTGTCTTCAATGGTGGGACCCCTATGATTGAAAGGCATGGTGGGCCGCCTTTATAGGTTCCACATTGTTTAATTTTGTTGGACATTTGTCCTTTTTTCATTCTATCAAAGTCTGTCGGAAGTATTTTATTCGGGTCCCCACATGTATGCTAGACCATTCAAGGGATGAGATAACGGTAGTGGTGGTTCCCATTCACCGCCCCAAATATTTTCTTTTGACTGTGTATTGTCAGTCAAAGGTCACCGGGTGACCAGTTCAAATTTGTATAAATAAAGCCCTTTGGGTCTCTTTTGAGACATTCGAAAGTGTGCAAGTCAAGAGATCTGCAAGTTTTAGAGTCGAGGTATGTGTATCCTCTATGCTTGCGTCTAGTGCGAACTGGCATATGAAAAATAGATATCTCAAGTGTAAAGAGTCTGTAAGAGATCAATAGCGTATGCTCTCCCTCTGCGCTTTGTGCTACCAATTAGGATCAAAAGCTGTATGGTTTTCTCTGTGTCATCAGCGATGATCTTTGCAGTCCGAAGACGAGCTGATAGTCTGTAAAATATTTTGTATTGCGTGTGAAAGATTAATGCAAAGAAAATGGATGATTGTCATAGAAGATTACGAAGACATTTGTGAAATTGATCTTGGTGTGCCCCTGGTACTGGTGTGGATTACGACAAATGATGAACGAAACCAATGAAATGAATGATATTTGTGGAAATAGATACTTTACTTAAATTGATGGATAAATGTATGCTCTGCTTAATGATTAGTTGTTTATGAAATATATGATGTGTATAAACGAATTTGCATGCGCTACTTAACAATTAGTTATGTTATGAAATATATGATGTGAATGAATGAATTACATGTATTGCTTAATGATTAGAAGAATTACGAAACATGATTGTAATTATGGACGGATTGACATGATGTATATTGATGAGTTATGATGAGGAGTACTACTGATGGGTACTTTGAGAATATGTGCAGCAGCATGTAATTATCATAACCAATTGACTCACAAAGGAAATATAAGGGTCGTAGAGTACGAATAAATCACACACAAAAGGACGACGATGGTGTCGACTTCCTACGGATTCCATGCACGAGTTGAAAAGCACCTGTCTGCTTACTCGGGGAAGCGTGAAGTCGTGCGAAGTGGACCATGATGGAATTAGTCACGTACAAGGTTGAGGGGTGCACAGTAAGAACAGACTTAATCGCCAACGCCATTAGTCTCCAATAGAGTGTAGATGAAGGATTGGAGGTAATGAATCCTAAATCGCTACATGAAGTTCCTGCATATCAGATGCAACAAAGAAGTATTGGTGAAAGGACCCGACGATGTGGTACCTTGTCGATAAACGAAGATGGACGAATGGACTTGACGATGTGGTACCTAGACCCTAGACAAAAACAATTGATGAATATTATGAATTGAAAATGTAAATTTGTATTTAGACTATTTGCACATGAAATGATTATTAGTAATTAAAATAATGGAGAATATTTGTTTAGGAGCAAATAATATACCAAAACATTAGCATGTAGATATCTCTACTTGCACCCACAAAAATAGAAACTAGATTGAAGCATCAGGGGGGACAAACTTGAGTAAATCTAGGAATGTAGGTGCACTCTCTCAGGAATTGGACACATGGCTGGGTGAGCTAATTATTTTTGAATAATTAAAATATTAGGCATATTTGCTTGAAGCGACATGTGCTGCAGAAGAATTTCCTATTTAAGGAAGGAATGAGGAAAGGGGAGGATACCGTATGGCTGGATGGTTACCGTAATGTTTACAAGTCATTGACTTGATTCTATTGTGAGTTGGGCAAGATGTCTTGGTGGGGGGAAGCCCACTTCTGGATCTCTAGTTTTATGTGTGAGCTCTATGGCCCCATTTCTCGGGGGTTCAAGAAGAATAAGAGTATTCCTGAAATTGGAAGGGAGGCTAACTGAGTGGTTAGTTGGATAGTAGACATCTGGACGTTGGATCGACCGTAATCTCTTAGTACTACAACTACGGCTGGAGAAACCATTTCTACAGATATCACTTACTCTTAGAATTATGTTAACCATGTTTTACTAAAGAATTACTTGTAGATTATGCAAGAATTAGAATATACAATACTTTTATAATTGATTAGAGTGGTTTAAGAAAGGAGTAATTCGAATAGATAAATGGTTAAGCATCACCTATACACACATAGTTTCGTGTCTTTGTTTTTCTTGAAAAGAATTATAATGAGGTTAGATGTAGATTTAAATTAAGATCCCCTGAACAATCTGCTTAATAGATTGCTTTCTGGGTAATCTGAGTGGAAACGGTCATGGATATCACTACATTGTTTTACATGATACTTCCATCGCTACCTTTATGCGATTTCCTGATTGAGTGGAGAAACTGATCTCATTCACGCTTAAACTTTCTATAACTCCATCTCTGCTATAATACCATTCCATTAGTGAATGAAGGAAATCGATCTCCTGCCCGCGTTATTTTTTATCATTCTGTATTTCTTTTATTCCCGCACGATTGCGAATTCCAGTTAGGAGTGAAGGACTGATCTTCACTGTAGTGATATCTTTGTTCACTTGTTTTACTTTCCCTTTTTGTTACTGGATATTCATACTCCAAGAGAAGACAGGTCCCGTGGTTACACTATTTGTCGATTGTATGATTTCTTATATACATTTTCCTTACTGCAAGAATTCGATCGATCGGTAAAAAGGGGCCAATCTCTACGGTCACCATACTTCTCCTCAACGAGCAGCTCTGTGTACTCACTTTTTTTACTATGCAATTAAAATACCAGAATCCTCTGATCCTGAACCATAAATCACGCCACTTTTTGCTACCCAAATTCCTGGATTAAGGAGCTGATATCCCTACTATCGTATTCACTGAGTGATACACGCCCCATTTAAAAAAATAAACTCTTTGTTGTTATCTCTGGTTTTAATGTCGATATCAAGGGATAGCATCTGTGGAGTTTAACCTAGCAAGGGAAATAGTATATCCTAATCCAATGAGTAATGATAATCTGTGCTAAGTTATATGGCTGTCCAAGACTATTGGATCTCTTTCTTTCTATGAATGGAAGAGAAAAGTTCCTGAAAAACAATTGGTCCAAATGATGGACTCTAAGAAAGGAAAAGGACCAGAAAGCCCTAAGTACAAGTGGAAAAGCATTGATAGACAGCAAATTGAGTCTGCTTCTACATTTCCTTCCTTCAAAAGCATTATGCTAGAAGAAGAAGAGAAACAATCTAAAACTAGCCCTCTAGTCCTGGCTAGAGAAGATTCCCAAATGGGCAGTGTTGATAAAAGAATACAGATGGGAAATGGTATAAATGAATATTTTGTTTTCAATTAGTCAAAGTGCCACGTAGTGGTAGAATATGTTAATCGAATTTGTTTTCGTATCATCACTAAATTTGGATTTGGATATATAAGTTTTAAATGAATATTTTCAAGTATTTGATTTTGTTTTCAATTCATCAATGTTCCTCGTAGTGGTATAACATGTAGCGAGAGGGTTTAAAGTTTAACGATATGTTAACTATGAAAAAGACAAAAATGTTAACTATGGAAAAGACAAAAAAAAAGGGGGGGATTATATATATCCATATTTCAATCGTTTATTGTAGTTGAATTTCGAGTTTAAGTGTATAATTGACAAATGCATTACCTATTGTAGATGTATGTGTATATCTCAATCATGCTAATTATAGTCGACTTTGAATTAGAATATATATTTGTCAATATGTTGCTTAGAAGTTGAGTTTAAGTTAAGTAAATTATAGAGGGAATTGTGAATGAGTATTTATACCTTAATTAGTTTATTTATAGGTGAAGCCTCACGTAGGATTTATAAAATTGCAAACGGGTTACTTAGTATTTGAAATGACCACATCGGGGATTTATACCACTTATGAGGGTGGTGAATTATTTATTGTTGAACATTTATTCATGTATTGGGATCATCTATATATTATAAATAACCTAAATAACAAACCTACTTTAGTTAGAGTTACTTTTGTTCAGGTAGATTGTAGAGATCTCATGGGATTTGAAAATATTGTGTAAAAAAGAAAAAAAAAAGTGGATGAGTCCTACACAGAGGTACTAACCTCATCTCTAGACTTCTTCTTGTTTGAATCATGATTGTATCTTAGCCTTCTCGAGGCAGACATATTCCCTTCCACATCGACATCATAATCTTGCATACTTAGAAGAGTTGCATATCTTCTTTATCTAAAGATCATAGCGAATTTTGACTCAAAATTTCCTGCATATGTGACTTTGGTAGCATCTTGTGAAGGATTACTGTCCAGAGGAGTTTTAATGTATATTTTGTTAAATACCACAACTATTTCCCCATTCTTCTTCCTTAATGCAACAAACTATGTTATATAGTATAGGTGATCTCTCTTTTCACCCCATTGAGAGAATTGATGAACACAACTGGCCTATCGTTGGGTGGAACGTTGCAACGACATAGCTAGTTGCTTGGGACCATTTCACCATAAAGATAAGTGTTTTTCTGTCTATGTATCTACTTATGTAATGTTTAATTTGATGATTATTTTGTTATGCTGGACGAATATGAAATGTGTGTGGATGATGTTTTATTCCGCTGTACATATCTGCTTGATTTGCATCTGCACACTTTTGATTTTACTTGTATGAATCTAATGCATGGGATGAGTTTATATATAAAATCCCAGAATTTGGCATCATGTTCCCTTCAAGGAATTGGAACCGCGAGAGTGGACGTGACAGAACCATATTTAGATGTTGCAAGATTATATTCCTAGTTTTAGGTGTAATGGGAGTCCTTTGAGGATGAAATTCAGGATGTCCAGGGCTATAAGTATTAACCGAAGGTGATAAAGAAAAAAATTTAGGTTCTAAAATAGGATTTAAAGTATTTCCAAGAGTCTTATGAGTATCACCCTAATTATTTAAATCTTCTATACTTTCTTGATTTTGGAAAGAAGGAGACATCAAAGGAGAATTTATATGGGGAATCTCTTTTCCATAAGAGCCTTGCATTGTACAAAGATTCCTCCAATGTGTTCTCGATCCAAGAAGGCTACACAAACTCTTTGACTCTGGATTGGATTTGGTGTTCTTGCTACCAGAAGCTTGCTTGTTTAAGTGGAGTCTCCAAGTGAAAATATTCAACCAAATCCGCCTGACCTGCTTCCACTACATGAAAAACAAAACCTTAACAATTGTCGTACCCCAAAAAAACAACTTTCTTATATTTCATCCACTACAATGGCTCCATTTCTCATGTTAGCCCTTGAGATATATTAGGTTGAAAATAGTGCAAGCGAGGGAATGACAAAAAACAATTTTTATATATTTTTGAGTTGAATCTCTATGGACTTTGATGTGAAATCAATCATTCTTGAAACATTTTAATAAGTAACCTTTGTGAACAATTATGATGGTGTACAACAACTACGGAGGAATTTTGCAAAGTGTTACTGTAATATGGATAACAATGAAGTTGAATTTTAGTAGATGGAGACAAGAATAGGTTCAAGAGGTGCCTACAGGACGAGTCTCTTTAAACCTAGTGGAAGCATAAACATACTAAGCTTTGATTTAAAGAATTCAATAGTTTTTTAACAAAATGTGTAGAAGATCATGAGTTTATTTTGCGAAGTTATTGGTAACAAGAAATTGATGAAAATTTTTGATAATAGAATACTTCAAATACTACTGAATAACATAAAATGCTTTGAAACTAGACCAGAAGCCAAAATATTTGAAATATTTGCAATTGATCTCAACCTTCAACAACATACAATATCACTGACACAATATGGAGTTGAATTGTTACTCATAAATTTTATTAGAATCTCATGAGAGTATACATAGACATAGAGGAATATGATAAAAATGAATATGGACAAAATACAAAGAAAAAATGTCTATGTCGTACTTTGGAAGCTTAATCCCTAACAATAATATAACATTTACATGATTCACTGCTCAATAACTGATAGAGTCCCTCTACAAAAATTTCTAGCCTCTAGTTATGAACTCATATTACATTATATAGAAATATACAGGAGTAACTGAATTCAGTTAACTTTAACAGAAGTGTAAGTCCATCCTTGTCAGTAAAACTTTCTAATTGATTTTCAATATTTCACTTTTTTTACTTCTTTTTACTTGATCTTTTCTTCTTTCTTGTTGTTTTCTTTTCCTGTTCTCACAAGTATGCATTAGTCCAGGTAATTGGATACCCAAATACTTGACCTACTACTTGATTGGATGGAAACACTCTTGTTTTTCCCATCATCTAGTGAATCATTTGCATGTTCGTCTGCTCTCCAAGTGGCATAAAATTAAAAGTGGTTAGCTGACCCACAAATTGACCTACCACTATAGGAAACTATTCTCAACCTGGTTGTCCTTGTGGTGTGCTGGAATTTTTCCCTATGGTATTCTTTTGGGGTGGAATTGATTGGTATTATTTTGATACTGTATTCTAGTTCTTTCCTAACAAAATTCAATGCAATTTGAAAGCTTCTAGCACTATTTCAGCATTAGTATTTTTATCATACGATATAGGACCTAGATTTTTAAATAACCTCTTCAAATGAGTCTATATATCTAAAATTGAGGATTTAGCCTATCAATCACCTGATCTTCAGTGATGAATCCTTCTAATGCATCAGCTTGAGGTAGCTCATTCCTTTTCTATGTCAATATAGCTTTATACTCTTCCTTGGGGACAATTTCTTCATTACCACCCCATGGATGTGGCACCCAATTTTATTACTTTATTAAACATGATTTTAAATGTATTTATATCATCAGCCATTAATTTCATATTAATATGGGCTCTATATCAGATGCACCACCTTTATCAGTTGTGTCATGTTTGTAAGTTGTAATCCATCCAACTGTGCTTTACTTCTGTTTTTTAAAAACTCTCTTATCTGCTCAGCTTGTTTAGGCATCTTTCCCAGATTTGTTTGCGCCCTTGTAATTTCTGCTTTGATTGATTTGTAGGTTTCCAATTCATCTTGGATAACCTCACAATGATCCCACTCGTTCATGAACAACTGATATATATTATCCCACGGGTTCTAATTGGTTATTCTAATCAAAGAATCCCCTTCTACATCCAAATTTAGCTTTGTAATTTCACTTTTAAGATCTTTTACCTTAGTTTCCAATTCTTGGATCTCATCTTCTATCTTGCCAATGTCTCCCTCAAGCTCAACAATTCTCTCATATTTATGGCTTACTTCAACGTCCAACTCTTTAATATTACCATCTTTGTCAATTGGCTCCTAATTAGGCTATTGAGTTTGAAGGTATTCCACGGGGGGTTCACTCAATGAACTTGTTACATAGCACGATCGTTCACATGATATTAAAGAATATCCCTAATTTCACTAAATATTGGAAAATGCATCCTAAAATTGTATTGTTGACCCCCCCTCCCAATATGCCTTTTCAATTAAGAAAGCCCCTAGTTTCACTAGATATTGTAGGTATCCATTTTTATCAACCCATTTTTAACACCCCCTTTATATCATATTATCAAGTTGTAACAAACAGGAGCCCTCACACATCTTAGTATAAGAAAACAATCTATGCTAAATAAAATAGTAGTATAATGCTAATAATGATCCCACTAGGATTGTAGGGGCGACCGATCAATTTGTAGCACTGGATAGTGGAAGACCCAACGAAATATTATCAGGGAAGGCAAAATGCGTAAAAGGAAACACAGTCAAGAGATCAACATAACAAAGAATGTAAAAGACTGATAGTCCAATTGTTAGTGCAATGCTTAGAAAATATGAGAATTGCAGATGTTTCACACCATAGCCTACAAATCTACCAATTTTATATCATGTAAATACAAATATAGCCATAGAGAGCCCATGTTTTCTATAAGCTTAATAAATTAAACTCCATAAAAATGAAAAATTGAAACCCTTTCGTTGATGGACTCCCCTACCTTCCTATCAAAAGTAACATCATTGATGTTTGAACCCAAATGCACATAGAAAAATTCTTTTTAATTTTTAATAACACCATATGATCACGTGCATAGCGTGGATTTGGGTGATTCACAAGATCCAAAGAATTTCCTCCACTTCCTCTACATTTGTTTTTGCAATCAAGGGAATTAACAATATTTAGTTACCTTTTCTTGGCTTATATCTAGTTTTTTTTTTATAATCTTTAATATAGGAGAGGGAAAAATCTCCATTGTTAGGTTTCAAGCATGCAATAGTTATAAAGATACACATATGGTGAAACTTATATGATACTATTTCATGGTATTGATAACACATAGGGTATGTAAATAAGGATTTACATTTTCACCTATGTTCATGTTAGTTCCAATACAATATTAAGACGGATGCCTTGCATATAAGAATTGAAATCACAATTATGAATGTGCAAATATAACTCAATCTAACAACTATTCCTAAATGGCAATGTGAAAATATTAAAGAAGAATACAAAAAGTTGAAAGGTATAATTAGTAAAGAAACATTGATCTAAATTTTATTGGTTCTAGTGAGCCAAGAAAGATTGATCTCACTTTTCTTGGTTTCCGTGGAGCAAGGTTTAATTGAATTTAAATTCCCACCTAAACCCCAACCTCAAAAATGAAGAGTTAAATATTTTACTTGAATTCCTACACAAAATACAATACAATTGTTCAAGTCCGGAACTCCCAATTAGCTACATCTCTTAACTTAAAGATGAAAAACAATATGACATCAATTCAAACCAAGCCTAAATAAGCTATTAAATGAGGATTTCTCAAGGTCAATAATCTAAATAGACTTACATCAATATTATCATTGGTACACTATTATCAGATTTATGCAAAACTTGGGATCATAAGCAATATCAAACAAAAATGGAGGGTCCTCAAGTTTTAGGTGGGTATGAATTGAGCCCATGATTTGGAGGTATGAATCCATCCCATGATTTGGAGGTTATTCCTCAGCACACCCAAATAAAATAACCCCCAATATTTATATTACTTTGTCAAATTAAAACCCCCCTTGAGCCCTTAATATGGGGCAATATATTTTTGAGGTTTTTAAGAGTATTCAAACCCCCAATATGAATGGACGTGATATGATATTGCCTCACTAGTGAACCCCCCGTGAGGTATTCATCCATTAAACCAACTATCTCCTAGACTATATCTTGCTTCTCAGGATTTCTTGTAACCTTCTCAGTTTCCCCTACAGGATGACCTACTTCTTGTGGGTTGGAAGGAAGGCCTTGAGTGATCTACTCATTTGACAATGTATCCTTTTACAACTTTAGGGAGGAAATCTACAATTTTAATTCATTTATTTCACCATCTTTATCCTGATATGGCTTCTTAAATTGCAACATACTCACATACATCCTCTCATTTTCTTCTTGGGCCTGTCTTAGTTCAGGGGTTTGAATTGGATGATTTACAAGTATATTTGGCTGCCTTCTAAGGTGATCTATTTAATTATCTTTCTCCTTCAAAATGTATGCAACATGAGATCCATCACCTGGATTAACACTTAATTCCTTGCTTTTATTTTCTATGTTCCTGATATTGACTTTTTTTTTCTCTCACTGTCACCTTTTCTACCTTCCACAACTCTTCACATATTTCTAGTGATGCTCTAAGATTTTTATCTATTTTGATGGAATGTACTAATTCCTTGTAGATCATGTCACTGTCCTCTTTATAGAATTCTAACTTTTCCAAATTTTCAAACTGATTGAATCTACTTAATATTCATCAGCTTTCCAACCATTATGACTAGTAGGATAGGTAACTACAGGTTCCATCACAAACCACTTCAAGGTATCATTTTGGTGATTTGCTACTATCAGTAGCCTCTTCCCTGATACACCTATTTTATTCCTAATGTCATTTATAAACTTGACATACTTCTCTCCTATATTCTTGTATTTGGTTCTCAAATATGTTTTCACTTGTACTAAACTTGTTGAAGAATATTGTGAAGGTGATGTTTGCAGAATTCTAGGCTCTGTGAATTCCATGGAAAGATAATGAGTGAACTTGATTTTTGACCCCTTTCTTTTGGATGGAAGTTGCAGTATCATGTCAACCGAATCATTGGGAAGATCATAAGTTGGATCCTCTTCTATCAAGGCTTGTTTGGCCTATTCTCCTTCTATTTTGGCCCTTTTTTCTTGATGACTTTGATCAACATTGTCTACTTCAATATCTATAGAAATCTCATTAGCCCCTCTCTTCTGCCCATCTTTATTCTCTTTAACCCTTTCCTCTTCCATTCTTCTTTGGGATTCTAGGACTTCCTCCCAAGTCTCTAAATTAGCAATTCCCTGCTAGTTTGGACTTGGCACAAGTTCATATGTAGAATTCCTATTTGCTACTCTTTTCTAGGAAATAAATCTATGAGGATCATGAGGTACATCCTATGCTTTCTTCAAATTTAATTGATTCAATAAACCTTCCAAGTATTGCATGGATTTCAAAACTTTGAGTTGAAAGGGTGCTATCTCTTGTTGAAGCAGGAATGTTATTTGATGTCTGAAGTGTCAGAAATGAATTTCATCCACCTTGAATCTATGTCTTGCATATTCTATTCCAAAAATCTATGGGTTAGGAATGTTGGAAGCTGATAAGCCTCTTCCTCAAATCCATAAAATATTATTACTATATATTCTTCCAATAAAAATTAGCCACCTATAATGGTGTCATGAGTGAAGTGGAGCCACTTTCTATTCTTAGGGAACATTCTGGGTGGTGCAGAATCATGGATGATAGTGTATGTGATCTCCATCACTCTGTTGGTGAACTCAACATAGTTGGAGTTGTTACATCTTCTCAATAATAGGTAATTCTACTTGAATACTGGAATTGGGCTTCAAGTTTCATCGGTCATACTTAAATCCAATCATTTATAATCCTCAAAGTTTTGATACACAAACATATAAAACAAACATGAGGGTTATCTAAAAATTGCGATTGCAGGGAATTCCTCCAAGTGTTCATGGATATCTTGAATTATGAAACTGAGAAGGTTATATCTAGGGAAAAATATTGTAGACATGGGGGTTAGGGTTAGATGAAAACCTAATATCACCTCATCTACTTTTGCATCATTAAAATACCCTAGGACTATATAGATCAGAGATAAGGCTTTCCTTCAAACTTTATAGAATAATATACTTTCATAAGGGGGAGGGGATGAAGGGAGAGAAATCCCTGTTTCCAAGTGTTGTAGTAGAAAGAGGTTTCTATCAAAATGTTTCAAGGTTTTGTAGGAAGATGCAATGGATTTCTCATCCAATTTCTGCATTGCAAGGAATTATAGGATGCAAAACATATTTTGTAGTTTTATGGCCTCTATGCTATATAAAGTTTTAGAGAGATTTGATGAAAAAATGGATTTCTTACTTGGAGAGTATCTGTCATCACACCAAGATGTGAATTCTAGGAAATACATTAACCCGAGGGAAATGGTCTAGGTAAGGTTGGAATCCCAACAATGGAAAGGGTCTTGGTTTGCAATGACTAATGACTAGGATTCTTGAAGGGTTGAGTTTAGGCCCGAGTCTGTGATGATGTTGTCAAAGACATTGGAATTCTTATCATATATATGTTCTAGGCTGCTTGGATTTAGATTTCTAGGCCATTTTAAGGTAAAAATTATAGTTGGTAGCTAAAATGGGATTGTAAGATTTAACAAGGTGAATTAGGGCCAATTATTGTGTAATCTACTTTAAAACAAGTAATGAGTAAAAGATTAATATTGTAAACACTTGGGTGAAATTTGGTTGTGGCCAGATACTTCTGGTCACTGGTGTTTGTTGGGAAGGCAAAAAGGTTTTAGACGCCTCTCCTCTTTGAAATAAACAAGATAACAAAAAAAAATGTATTTTTCCCTTTTAACAGATTTGGATCTGAAATATTTTAGGACAATTGGCATCACTTGATTTGGTGCTCTTTGAATGAGGTCGACTATTGTCTGGGCCCTATATGGGACATTTCCACTTTTAAGGGACTAATGTGTATGTCATGGTGTCACCCACTTTATAAACAAGGATACTTTTTTTATTGGTAGTTTTGGGATGAAACCAAAGTAGTTTCCATCAACGATAACTCCCCATGGGCTTGGCGGTATTGAAAAAGTGATTTGCAAGGAGTAACCAATAAAACTTCACCTTGTGTCCTCAATGGAGTCGGGTATAAATCCTCCTTAGAGTAAAATATCCCTGGTATTTTTTGTTAGTGCGCTATTGATGTGGGTTGTTGATATAACAATCAACTTATTTGATTAGCTCGATCATTCACCCTATCATGTTGGCACTTTTCCGATGCATTATTATGCATGACCATTGATTTGTTTATGGATTGATGGTTTTCCAATGCTACCTTTAATGTTGGGATCTTATCCCATGCTCCCATCATCTTATCCTCTAGTTATAATATACCTTCCTGAATTTCTATGCGAATTTTGTCCTTAGCTCTTCATGGGATAAACTCTAAACATTTTGTGTTACAGTCTTTTGGAATGCCCAAACTCATGTGAAGATATTGATACTAACAAGATTCATGAGTTTCTATTTTAAAACCAGGCCAAAACAAGAAGTATTTCCAATTTCTTTGTACATTATTCAATTTATCCACAATAAACAATTTGATTAAACCATGGTGGAAAACACTATGTTTGGTGTTTTAGGGATGATCTTGAACCTCAGTTGCCATTTTTGTTAATCCCTTTAACAAAAAGAAATGGAGGTTCATTCTCTTTTCACCAAAGCGATGCAATAGGAATCTCATATGATACAAGAAGCTAATTCTATATCTACCTTCATAGGTAATATGCCTCTGAACGATATTTAGCAGTTTGCTCCATTCATCCTTGAGCCAACTCCTTGGAATTCCCTACTTTTAGTTTGGTTCCTGGTGCTCTGCTTTTAAGAACTAGTTATAATCTGCACCTATAATACTCTTGTTCTTGAAACACCTTTCACCATCTATGGGTAATCTTGAAAGGTTGGAGGAACATCTTGAATTTCCAAGTTATTTACTACAACTAAACTTAGAGTGGGAAGGTGGAGGAAAGGATGGATTGGTGTAAAACAATTTTTTTGGGACATGTCTACTACTGAAGTGAAGGTATAATCCACCATGCCCAGTGATATGAACCTTGGAGTGAAAGAGAACTGTTGGATAGGTGTCTCAAAATTTGGTATTAATGGTTGCATCTATGAGGAGGGGGCTAGTAGTTCTATTGATTATATGGCTATTTATTTTTCAGTTGGGGGTAATGGTATTTTAGATAAAATTAATTATGTGGTTAAAGATAACATGGACATAGTGTACTAAACTAGTCCATTATTGTATAATGGATATGGTAAATTATGTAGAGCTATTTGGAATAATAAGAGGAACAAGAGACTGCTTAGGTTGAGAAATGTAGGTGTTGCAGACGAGATAAGTGCACTATTAGATATACATCTATACTAATCAAGTGTAGGTTTGTGTTAGTGGTGCTACTTTGTGAGTTTGTGAATTTTGTAAGGATAAACCATGGCATAATGTTTCTTATAGACCTATGATTGTAAATGCATGGAAGAGGTAGAATGAGGAGAGATGGATCATGGAATTAATGAGGGTATGATCTTATATGGGATCTACTTTGGGAATGTATAAATTAGGGTCAACACATAATGATATCTTATTCAATTCACACAACATTATGTTAAGAATGAATGATTGGTTTTAATTTGTGTTCTTTTACCATATGTGAGCCTCAAATATTAAATTATACATAAAAATTCATTAAAATAGCAGATATCCAACATCACAGAGGTCTTAAGAGCACATTCAAAAATATTAACTCGAAAAAGATCCTTAGTAGTTGTTCTGTAAGACTAGAAGTTGAAGATCAAATACAACTAAAAAATCCTGAACACAGATCTTTTTACTTTCATATGTTTCATCGTGGGATCTCCGTCTATAAAATTATATCCCTCTTTCCTCTTTATTTTTAAGATTGAAAAGCAAAGTAGACCCAATATCCAAAGTAATTTTATGGCCAAAAGCAAATATGTAAGAGTAACAATTACTTAGGAATGCACTAGTTGTACCCAAGATAGTGTTTATAAAATATTCCCGAGGATTTATAGATATATGACTCGAAAAAATTGACACAATACACCTATTCAATTGGAATAAAATAAATTTTTTCCTTATTGTGATAAGCATACCATTCATTGAGAGATAAAAAAAGAGATTAAACATGCTACTCCTACCAGGGATGGGAATAGACCACATATATACAAATAAATGATTGTCTTATACTACATCTTTATCTCCTTCAATATAAAACTTTAATATAAGTTTGATAAAAACAATACTTTATATGACACGAGCAAGTCCATTATGTACCCTTATTTGACACAAACTTTATTTATCCTCTGTGGTTGTTATGCATTGAACTTTTTCCAAGAACCATGCTGTGTGGTGTAGGATTATATCCCTTCACATAATTTTATTGATAATGATAGGATGGTTTCATTGCAATGTTCACTGCCAATGACTCATATTTCAATACAACGCTTGGCGTCCATGCATTTATGGCCATATGTTCAGTCCACTTTTCTTAATGTTCATATCAATAGACAATTATAGTTTGGAAACAATGATAGCACTAGAAATTAAGTGGCCCTTTGGGGGCACTCTCTTCTTCCCATCCTAATTGAAACAAAAATCAAGCATCTGATTAATTCAAATTACTTTGAAACCATATCTAAAAATGACAGTTCAGTTACATTCTATGAAATGAATTTCTTTCTAAGACTTGTAAAATTACAAATTGTGCCAATCCTTTGGTAGGTCACTTTTCCATTTTTTTTATTTCCCATTTCCTCCAAATCATATTGCATTGAAATGCATGCAAAATAAGTAAATAGTCTAATAATCTTCCATAGCATCCATAGAACAAAAAAATTACCAAGTTATATAAAAAAAATGATGTGCATGAACAAAAACATATATTTCATTTATTCCCCTTGAACAACATGCTCACACCCATGTATCACCATTGTTTGATGGCAATGTGCATCCAAAAAAAATAGATAAACTTTTGCTTTTGCACTTGGAGTTTAACATATTTATTCCTCTGTTTGCATTGAAGTTAATGTGCTATATGTAGTTTTGCTATTCATTTCTTGAAAACCCAGAAGATTTCTTCTTGCTTGAACTAGAAAATAGAACATATTTTATTTTGATTTATATGTGAGTTGAATTCCTATAGGCAATTGCACTCACCATATCTTAAAAGGATAAAAATATTACCTTAGTAATGTAGACATAACCATTTGGTAAAGCCAAAGGTGGATTATCTGCATGCATTAGTTCTTTTGAAATGTAGCACACGAGCTTAGAGTGGATATGATTTGGGAAAGTTTAATGTGAAGCAACATTCTGGAAGCTCTTTTGTGACAATCAGTCTTATTTTGTAAAATTTTCCTCATAGGAAAATCTTCAGTAAGGAAAGGAAACAATCTCATGGGAATCAAAGAAAACTATTAAAGCAACATATCCCACATTTAGAAAACTTTTATGTACCCGATTGAATATATATAATTAAGCATTATTCAGATTAAAGGATACTAAGTCTTAAGAGTAGATAACCCATCTTGTAGGTAAATATTTAGTAGTGGCTTGATAGTGAATCCCTTCAGTTTGTAGAACTCCTCCTTGAATTGGATGGACCATATTATCCCATTATTGTGCATCAAATAATACATGTGAAGTAAAAACACAAGAATGAATATTTTTATAACAATCAATAAATTCATACCCAAGTTACAATGAGAATCTTAAGGATGCATAAATTTATTCAATAGCTACACATTTAGAAACATATTAAGATAAATTAGGTAATGTTTGAAGAGTGAAGATTGCTAATTTAACTAGATCTCTCTACTGACAAAATTATGAAATTGATAGCTACTCTTACCAACAAGCATTGATAATACTCTTACCAACCGTCGATTAAGCTACTTGATTATGGTTGATTTCCTTTTCATCTTCAATGGAATTATTTCATAATTTACATGACATAATTTCCTAGACACGCTCCTAAGATTGTTGGAAAATGATAGTATTCTTGTGTTGATAGGCCCCTACGTTTTTGTTTTCACTTAATTTTGTTCATTCTGTAGTTTACCATAAAACATTCAAAAGGTGTAAAAGATGTTGATATGGACCTTATGGCGATGGAGAATATTTTGTTTGGAAAGATCACAACACATATTTATGGAATTTGCTCAGAATGCAATTTGCTCATCTCTTACATGAAATCTAGTCTAGACATATACCTGGGATGGAACTATTAGAAATGTACATTAAAAATGTGTTAGGGTAATCCTTTCTATTTGGTGAATAGTCTGGAAATGTATTTTTTACAGGGATAAACAAATCTAATTTTTTTTATGGAGACAATAAAATTATGTAATTGAGGGGAAAATTCATAATTATTTATAACCTTAGCACACTCTCCATCCAATCACTAAAAGAAACCTAATCTTATAGGTATTTGGATAAAGTATATAAGCATCTAATTCCTTTTCGTATGTGTAGCCAATTAGTAGATTCAACTTTTAGTTGAGCAAATAAATCTTGTAGGCACATTGAAATAGTTGGAATATTTGAATTGGCAAGGACAAGACTACTTGGAACTTAGATATAACAATTTGATTGTAACTTAAAGTAGTCAGTCAATGGAGTTGTGGAAGCTTAAAGGGTGAATTCATAGTATTTTTGTCACCTATGTAAGGGTGAATTCATTCTCTATCTATTGAAGAGTTTGTGCAACAAAATTCTAATATTTTGTGGTTTGATATATTATACAATCCAATGTTATTTGGGAGCTATAAGAAACTTGCAAATATATATGACAAGGTGATATAGTTGTTTTCACTATTATCTTATTATTTTTCCAATAAATTTTAGGATGCATGTCTCTTTTATATATACTTTTTTATTAATATATTTGATCATTTTTTAATATATTGCAATTAATGTTTCCATATTAATAGAAGGTAGACTTGATGTTAAATGATGGGACTAACACATAAATGTATTGTAGTGGAAGAAGCAAAGTAATTTAAGTAAGAGGGTGAAATTGATTCAAAGACGAAGTAGTCATTGTTCATTAATGAGTTTGGATTTAGCAAAAACTCGAGACCAATAGGTAAAAATCTAGAGAAATGGGTAATTAAATTTATCTCTTTTATGATTGTTGTATATTGTTGAGGTTCATACTTCACTTTTGTCTTATATCTATGGGTAATGTTTTTTTTACTGCAAAATTGGTTACTAGGATTAAAAGTTTAAATAGTAGGTAATGAACCTTTTCTTCTTCTTTTAAATTAGGCGTTTTATAGTATGAAATCCTAGTTGAGATTTGTCTTTGTGTTTAATCAAGCTAACACCTCATTTTAATTTCCTATAGATTCAAGTCCACCTACTTCATTTGATTACCTTACAAATGATTAATCACTATGAGCTAGAGTTACTGATGCAGGAGCATTAGCTCTCGTAATCAAGTGCTAAAGGTCTAGTTGGACCTTTAGGTCTAGACAGTCGCCAAGGAGGGTTTATTTCAAAATGAAATTGTAAGATTTCTTGGAAAAAGCATTTATTGCTAGTATAGGTGTCAATGTTAATGTTAAGTTATGTAAATGATCCCTAAAAGAGAGGGATGATTCAAGAGAGAGATTTTTAGTGGATTTCAAGAAGATATGGTGTGTTGGAATGGGTCATAAGTGAGTTTTCTTAAAATAGAAATGGTAGAGCTAGTTTAGTGACTAATGGCTGGGTTTTTTTTAGGGAATCAGTTGAAAGAATTGAAAGAAGGTGAAAGACCAACCGACAGAGGGGGTCTATTGCTAAGCCTATGGGCAATAAGAGAACTCAGTAAGAGGTTTCGTAGAGAGGATCCAAAACTCTGAAAGTTTGAGGGACAGAGAGTAAAGAAAAAGACCAAATATGTAAGTCGCTGGAGATATAGACTATGTTTTGACTGTGAGTAAATAAATGATGAGTAGAAGTATTTTGTAAATCCGTGGATCAAATGTTTTCTGTGTGAATGAGGCAATTATTGTCGGTATCGACTTTTAAGTTTGGAAAATTCAATTGCAAACTTCTTATTTGCGTAACAGAAGGTTCTTTTATTTTTTTCAATTAGTTGTTTTATGAAATGCATGGTCAAGCTTAGGTTCTGTGCACAGTGGGATTCTGGTCTTTATTGAAATCTATTGATGACTCACGAAGGCACCCTGCGAACAGAGTAATTGTGTGTTCTATTGCTATTGGAACATGAATGAGTAGAATATATGAGATTAGAGAGAAATCTTATGTTGATTGTTGTATGTGAAAAGAACTTTGTACAGGTCCTAGAAATGAGTTGTGTAAAACCCTATTGAGGGTCCAAATCGAGATAGTGTTGAGCAGAATCGGTGGTAACTATAACACTTGTAGAAGTTTGTTAATGATTGTTGCTTGGTTTTTCAACCAAGCATGTGCAAGGATGCACCTGCTAACTAGTAGCAGCAGTCTCAATAAAAATATGTAAAAGCTAATGTAATCCGATCTAATATTAACATGTGCAAAGAAATAAAAAACTATATTTAAGAATATAAGCAATAAGATCCATGAGAAAAACAAGAAATTTAAAAAATTTGATCTTTTGTATTACCTCAAATGGTGAGGATGATGAGTTTTGAGCAGCTCCAAGATTGAGATGCCCCAATGTCCAATGGTCTCTTCTTCTCCAATGCTCCAATGAGGATATTCAAACTCGAAATGGGAGGCAATGGCTCTCAAAGGGAATTTGGCAGCATAAGGATAGGATGAAATGTGGATGAATAGTGAGGAGCCCCTATCACCTTTTTATAGTTTTTTGCTGATGGGGAATACCATTATGGTTTTAAGGAAACCAATGGTATTAACCAACATGGTTTAGGTCTCTTTTTCCCTCTTTTTTCCTCTTTTTCCTTTTTGAATATTTTTTATATTTTTATTCCCTTTAAATATTTTTGGGAATTTTGGACCCTTTTTTAGGGTTTTTTGTGTTATTTGAGGAAAAATATATTTTTTGAGTGGAAAAAGATGGGTTTTGGTCTTTTTGGTGACCTTTTGAAGGTTTTAGAGGCTCAAATTGTTACATCGTAATCTTCCACCCTATGAGCATCAGCATTATTTGGCCTGTAGGATCCATTTCAGTGACTTAGATCCACTTATATCCTTTAGACACTATTTTGCCCTATTTTTATTCCTACCCACATGTTGCATCATTATAGCATGTGTACCCGCGAGTTGCGTCACTATAGCCCGCGGGTATCAAGTAAAATGGTAAAAATCACTATTTATTACTTTTTACTCCCAAAAAGCGGTCATTGGGTGAGCTTTGGCCCTCCATCTTCCCGAGTAACTCATCGATGTGTCCTTTCACCTACCTTTGAGAGGACTATATATTGAGCACATATGGCTTATGGATGGGAGGAAGAAGAAAATAACAAGAGAACTCTAGTGGATTTTTTCCCTATCTTGAGTCTACACTCATTGATCCTTGTAGTTGTGAACCCTTTATGTTCACCTTCCAAACACCTATCTAGTTTGAGTTTGCCATTCATGGAGGATTGAAGTGGTGGAGGCACAAGTGGATTGATCCAGATCTTGGTTCAAATTGGTTGCTGGCAAGAGGTCGTATCACTTTGTACTTCTTCTTGTTTATTAATAGAAATACTCATATTCTCGTCCATTAATGTTGTAAATGTTGTTTATCTTACATTGGGTTGCATTTACTTGTTATATCATGGGCCATTGTTATTGATAATGTTAATGTCATTTATATATTATATGTACTTGTTGGATATTGGCTATCAAGACTAATTTGCAAATTTCAAGTGCATGGATTGAAATATCCAATGCGGATCTACATCAAATGTTTGGATCGAGGTTGGTTACATTTCTCCATTATCTTAACATTGTCATTTAGAATAGCATTGCTTAGAGAATTGAGTTGATTTTTGGTAGTCATCTGTCTGTTTGGGTATTCCCAAGCCATAGTGAGTTTTCGCCAACACACAAATGGTGGAAAAAGTGGACAAATGGGTCATGCGAATAAGGGAATGAGCTAGTGAGCACTTTTTGTGTGTTAACAAATTGCCCCCTGATGTGTGAGGGCAGGAGCTCATCGTATGTCCGATAGACATCATAGTTCTTTTGTCTTTTTCCTGGGGTTTGGAGAAGAGAAGAGACCGATTGGAGACTGGAACAACAGTACCTTGGAAGCTGCAAAAGCTGAGAAAATACACGGCCTCAAAATGAATGAGGAATAATCTCTGATAATGGACGAGGCAGGCATACCCATGCTCATATCAAGACATATACATAACAATTAATCCCAAGAAGGGGGACCTGAATAATACATAAAAATTTGTCGGTACATCATAATGGTCCAGAGGGGACATAATGATGGGATGTACTCATGGTCATACCATGAATGATTTCAATAACTGATACATTGGAAAACAGTAGCAACCATTCTAAATAAGGTTTCAGAAGGGTTGATGAACTGTTGGAGCTGAGGGTGTCCAGCATTTGTAGGGACTCAATTAGAGTCTCAAATGTGGTAGAGTCAGAAAATGAGTCAACTTCTGAGGAGTATATGTAACTATATACTCGAGGGAGTATAAAACTGGGGTACATCTGAAAATTGTCGCCAAGCGCAACCCGGATATCCACAAGAAAATGTAACTAGTTGTTTCCTCTATTAGAGTCTCAAATGTGGTAGAGTCAGGTGATATCTGGGGTCTTCAACAAATAAATGAAAGGAACGATACCCTGTATGAGTCTCAACGATGCGATCAAGCTGTTGACGTCGAGCATGTGCGAAACAATCATTTGGAGAGGCACTGAGGACTCTTTTCAAAATGATTCTTAGGCACTCATCATTAATGGTGATGAGTCCAAGGCACAGGGACCTCTCGGTCTATCCTATGGAATATATTTGGTTGGTGTCGACAGAGGGAGACTAGCAACTACCAAGTCAATGATGTTTCCTTGGTAGGAGCACAAGGTGTACAACTGAAGTGTGATAGTACTGATGGTAGGACTGACATACTGTGGGGATGGGGAATAACTAGGGTCATAGAGTGAGTGGACTCAAACTTCCTTTGTTCAGATCATGATGACATGGTTGACCTGGAAACATAGGAAACTGACTTTTAGGTGTGGGGATCATAGCTTAAGGGATCAGGGGTATGTATTGAAAACTGGAGTGACTCTGGGGGGCCAAGCTGATGGATGCTATTGGGAGACTCTCAAGGTGACATACTGAAGAATACTCTGAACAAAGGAGACCATAATGGGGACGCTGCCATATGAGTAGACATGATCTGTGGTGCTGAAAAACACCATTAGGTCCTTCTTCGTAGTTTTAATGAGCCCCAAGAAGGGATAAAAGTTTTCTCTAAAATGGTATTGTCCTATGGATTTATGCAAGCCCAAGACTGTTCATGCTCGTGAGTGCTTTCTTTTTTAAGGAGTCTGAAAACGATAAGAAGACTCTAAATTGGTGGAGGAGTACCATCCTGTGGATCTGTACAAGCCCAAGACGGTAATTGCTCGTGGTTGCTTTCAATTTTTGAGAGTCTGAAAGCAGTAAGTAGACTCCATTGGTGTTCTTTTTCGTATGTTAGTCTCCAAGGCCCGAAAAAGCATAAAATGATACAAATGGAGAACTCTTCTAGCCCATGTGACTAGAGTATTCCTTTTTCATAATTAGTCTACAAGGTCCGGAAAAGGGGTAAACTTATACTAGGTAGACACCCTTTTAGATACTTTTAGTGAGCATGAAAGGAAGCAAGGTTGCTCGATGATATTTTCATTGTTTTAGGAGTCAGAAAAGAGCTTAACAAAAACTCCCTAAGTGCCTTTTTCGTAAAGGAATTGCTTAGCATGAAAAAGGGATAAAATTATATCGAACAAAAAGGTATTGGTGAGAGCGAGGAATGATCTCAAGCAACTTCATGAGTGCGGAAAACTGAATGTAGCGACATAAAGATCATCAAAAACGGGCAACGGCCGATGTGGCACACAAGCCAAGGCAATGACGGCCATTTTGAAAGAGAAAAACAAAATGCTCGAAAATTATAGGGTTGAGAGCAAGAAATGATCTCAAGCATCATCATGAGGGCGGAAAACTTAATTTGATGACATAAAGATCGTAAAAAATGGGCAACGGTCGATGTGGCACGCAAACCTAGGCGACAAGTGTGGGAGAAAATGTCTGAAAAATTTGGTGGTGAGAGCAAGAAATGATCTCAAACATCATCATGAGTGCGGAAAACTGAATCCGGCGATATAAAAAACATAAAAGATGGAGAACGACCGATGTGGCACGCAAACTAAGGTGATGAGGGGCATGTAAAAAATGCCTAAAATGGGACATGGTGGAATCAAAAAAAAAAGTGGACTATCATGAAGTTCTCGCCGCGCTGATTCCAATGGAACCAACGGTTTGGAAAATGGGCATCGTGTGATGCCGAAATGGTTGATTGAAAATTGGTCAAATTTCTATAAATAGCAAGTGGACCCAATGTGACAAGTGTCATTTTCACCATTGACTTTCACAGAGTAATTTAGTTGGGTCAGAGAATTTTCTTGATTTGTGGGAGATTCGACCGTCAGTTTTTCATTCAACGAGTTTTAGGTAAGCGTATGTGCCTTAGCCTTTCCATTTATTTACTTTTGTTGAGCATCGGGGTCTCAGAAGTTGCGAATATTCCACGTTGGCTTGCCAACGCAGAATATCATGGGTTTTGGGGCTTTTCCCACAATGCACATCATGGGTATGTGTGGGATAGCCACGATGTGCATCGCGGCTGTGGATTCCTATAGCCGCGATGTTCATCGCGGCTGTGTATGCTTACAGCCATGATGTTCATTGCGGCTGTGGGTCCGAAAGTCACGATGTTCATCGCAGCTGTGAGTGCTTACAATCGTGATGTTCATCGCGGCTGTGGGTGCCTATAGACGCAATGCACATCATAGCTATGAGGGTTGAAAGCTGTGATGTTCATCGCGGCTGTGTGTCTGAAAGTCACAATGGGGATTGCTTGTTTAGGGAAAAAAAATTTCTTTTATTTTTCTAAAAAAAACTTGTGTTGTTTTGGCAGGATGCTGAGGATGTCGCAAGTATTGTGGAGGGAGAGGGAGATTGATGAGGGGCTGATTGATAGTATTCAGGAGAGCTTTCATGTGTAGTCATCCTTGGATTTGGGAAAAATACTGAAGTTCGCTTAGATCTCTCTCATGCGTTCAGTCAAGGAGCTGCTGAACAAGTTGATTGAATTCTAGGACCCAAAGGAGGTAGCTTTTATTGTGCAGGGTGAGTGACTGGAGATCACCTTGAATGATGTATATTTCCTTACTGGTTTGCCTCGTTTGGGAGAGATAGGGGCACCCAGCCCAGGATTCCGGCTGGTATGGATATTGAGGATCTCCTTGAGAGATTTTTCATTCTTGGGGCCCATGCACAGAACAACACACTGAGTATCTCGAATCTGCGAGAGCCGGAGATGCAGGTGGTGGTGGCTTGTGTTTTGTGGGTGCTTGGTGCACAGGAGCCTCATCATTTGTCAAGGGGACAAATGATGATGGTTCATCATGTCATGACTGGGACCTACTTTGCTTGGTGTCAAATGTTCCTTGCTTGTGTTCGGTGAGAGCTAAACAAGGTGAGGCACGAGGGAGGCGAGTTTAGTTATGCCTCTTTCCTATGTTGCTTCTTTTTTGAGTGGGTACCTACCTTACGGCCACGTGTGCCGGTTCGGGAGGGACTGAGGAGTGAACCGCGGATGGTGCGGTGGGGGACAATGATTCCCCGGGGTGGTGGTGGCATTCGGTGGTTCTTCTCGTCGGAGATGTACGATCAGTGGGAGTATATGCCCGTTTTGATTGACGACTATCCATATCAAGGTATGGACTTCCGGGGACACCCTAAGATTCCTCGAGCTCAAGGACATGCTTGTGGGTTAGATGATACATATTCGTTTTTATTTCTCTATTATATCATATTTAGATGTTTTGTTATGAGTATGGCTAGAGATGTTTATATGATACTGACTTGTTTCAGTGTGGGTCATGGCAGATGTTGGTCTGAGGTCTCTAGTGGATCATATGGGCCATAGAGGATGGGTGATGGTGGTGGTACCTCAACCGATAGCAACACCCCTACCTCATGCACGAGGAGTTGTGCGTCATCGAGATGATGCACTAGAGGATGTATGTGGTACCTTGGAGGTGTTGCTAGTGGATGTACCAGATGATGGTTGGAGGGATCTAGATCAGCATGTTCTCGATCGTTGTTTCAATGATCCCCATGAGTGGAGATCGATCCTGTGGAGAGTAGCTATAGTGATAGCTAAGAGGAGGGCTCGAGCTCTATATGATCTAGAGGAGCCAGAGGAACCGGGTGACCGTGATGATTAGGTTATCCTGTACCTACCCCAAATGTTGATGAGCATATGGGGATGTATTTTGTTGATACACATTTTGTACAGCTGGTGTACTTTTTGTATATTTGGGTGCTGAGGGCACTCTTGACATTGTGACTATATGATGATATATGTATTTATGCCTATTGATGCGTTTTGATTATACAGTAGTGTATGCACATGGATGTACATTTTTTTCATTGCTTTTATTTCTTGTTGCATGTGGATGCAATTGTATTTTTTTTGTTTTCCCGTGGAGGCACGTTCGATGCACGTGGATGCAATACTATTGTTTTTGTATTCTCGTGGAGGCACATGTTATGCACGTGGATGCAATGTTATGATGATTTATTTAGTTTGTTTATTTGATATTTTGATGCCTATGTGATGCATGTTGTGATGTCCTACATGTTTTCATTGACATGCCAATTTAGAATGTCGTTAGCCATTTGGTCTGCTACACTGTTTAGATTTCTTGGGACATGAGTGAATGAAATGGATTCAAAGTGTCGAATCATTTGTTTAGTGTGCAGGAATTTTCGAAATAGATAGGGATCGCGTACCTGGTAACAGTTGTTGAGCTGAGAAACAAGGAGATGGGAGTCCAGAAAAACACTAATGTGACTTATGCCCATCTGGAGAGCAGTGGCCAGTAGACCGGTCATGGCATCATACTCAGCTTGGTTTTTTGTGGCAGCACCTATGCACACTCCGTCGAGGTGCACCAACTCATGTGAAGGGGAATAAATTATCCAAGCTGTTGAACTGAGATTTGGAGACCAACGAATTGAACTATTGGCAAAGCCAATATGGTAGAGTGGAATAGGATCCATCTGTGTTCATGCAAGAAAAAATGAAAATGTAAGGTTTTGAAAGTTTATAGCAAAAAAATAAATTAAAAATTGTATAATATGGACTATGGTGTCCAGGAGATTTTTTATGGGTAGATTCTTTTGAGGTACAACCTGTTACGAGGGTTGTGCATGGGATTGTCTTACGATTCAGTCAAAAGGTATACCCCATGTCCAAGGCAAGTGTGTATGATATATGGGCCTTGCCACATAGATTTGAACTTTCCTTTTCCTGTTTTGTCATGGGCTTGGTCGTAAACAAGTACCAAGTCTCCTTCACTGAATGCTTGTGGGTGAGCATGCTTATCGTAATGGAGTTTAGATCTGTTCTTTGTGGCTTCGATTGTTTGGAGAGATGCCTGACGATCTTCATCGTCCTGCTCTAAAAGAATTAAACGTTCTTCAATTAGTGAAGTATCTGGGGGGAGTTCTATGGAAATTTGTAATGTTGGTATTTGGCACTCAATGGGGAGGATAGATTCCACGCTGTGAACCAAATGGAAGGGGGTAAAGCCGATGGTGGTTTTGGTCAACGTACGGTAATTCCATAATGCGGGAAACAACATATGATGCCAATCGGATTTATGTCTATCGACAGTGCACTGGAGGATGGTCTTCAAAATTTTGTTAATAGCTTCGACTTAGCCATTTCCTTGGGGGTAGTAGGCGGAGGAGAAATGATGTTCAAACTTAAGGAGTGTTGACAATTCTCTCCAAATGGAGTCCTTGAAGTGAGAGCCATAGTCTGAGATGAGTTGCTTTGGTACTCCGAAACGAGCGATAACATGGTTGAGCAAAAAATGGGCTGCAGTGTTGGCTTTGCAATTGTAAGTAGGCATGGCTTCTGCCCATTTGGTAAAGTAATCGATAACCACAATAATGTGTTTATGGCCGCCAACTGATGCGGGCTTGCAATCCATGAAGTTAATGGCCCATTTGCAAAATGGTCCAATGGTGATGACTGGATGAAGGGGGGCGGGGGGGGTTCTCACCTTGGGAGCAAAAAGCGGGCAGTTTTGGCAATGTTTGACTACTATGATACAATCTGTGAATAATGACAGCCAAAAATAACCTGCATGAACTACCTTTTGGGCGGTGGCCATTCCATAGAAATGGCCGCTGCAATCACCGCTATGACAGCCATTAAGGACTTGTTCTGCTTCTTCTTGGGAAAGGCACCATCATAGGGCTGTGTTGACACCACACCCATAGAGGACATCACCCAAGAGGAGATAACCGGGGCATGGTGACGAATGCGACGGCGTCCATCACGGTTGATATTGGGTAGAAAATTCTGTGTGCGGAGGTATACCAAAATGTTGTCGTACCAAGGGTCGTCAGACGAGATGATGAACAAATGTTCATCAATTATATCAGTATGGATAGCTGGTGATGATGACGAAGATGGTAGGTCTGTAATGAGTTGAGCGAGTGCTAGTGCTTTGGTGCTCTTCGGGGTTTTAAAATTCAAGTCATATTCTTGTAAGATAATCACCCATTTGACAACATGGCCTTGTAGAAGGTGACGATTCAAGAGATAGACCATTGGGTTGGAATTTTCCACAACCATAGTATGGCTTAGGAGAATATAATGGCATAGCTTTTGTACTGAAAAGACGACGGCGAGGGCCATTTTCTCTTCATGTGGGTAGCGCAGTGGTGGGCTTGATAAGGTTTGGCTCACATAGTAAATGACATGCTCTTGATGAGTGGAGTCTTCTTGGACGAGTACTCCGGAAATGGCGTAATCTGATGCCAAAATGTAAAGGATAAAGTCTCTTGTGAAATCGGGAGGAGAAATCAAGGGGGCACTTGTAAGTGCTTTCTTCAGGTCTATGAAAGCTCCTTCTGCTTGGTCGTCCCATACAAAATGGGTATGAAGGCGTAGCAAACGGAGGAAACCATGTACTGTGGTGGCATAATCTGGGACAAAGCGACGAAGGAAGTTGGACTTCCCTTGAAGGATTTGTAGTTGTCTTAATGTACGAGGTGACGGTAGTTATACTATGGCTTGGACCTTTAGAGGGTCGATGGTGATCCTTTTTTTACAAATGATGAAACCCAACAGACGGCCTGCTAGAACACAAAATACACACTTGAGTGGGTTCAAGCATATTTGGTATTTGCGACGGCGCAAGAAGACTTGTGTGAGGTCGTCTAAATGGTCGGATCATTTTTTGGATCGAGCTGTAAGGTCATCTAGATAAACCAATATGATGTTAATTCGGTCATGAAAACAATAAGTCATAGCTCACTAAAAAGTGCCTCCAGCATTCTTGAGACCAAAAGGAATGACGCAATAGGTCAAGGTGCCCCATGGGGTAGTGAAAGTGGTCTTATATTGATATTCTTTGTGGATATAGATTTGGTTGTACCTAGAGAAACCATACATGAAAGACAGTATCTCGTGCCCCGCACATGCGTCAATTAGCTTATCAATAAATGGTGTTGGGAAGTTGTCTTTGGGACAAGCTATATTAAGATCTCAGAAATCGGTACAAACACGTATGGTTCCCACTTTCTTGTTGACTAGAACTGGGTTAGAAACCCAGGTAGTATACGCAATAGGGTATATGAAACCTGTTGTTCGAAGCTTCTCAATTTCGGCTTTTACAGTTGGAAGCTTGGATGGCTGAATGGGGTGTTGTTTCTGGTGCATCGAAGATATGTTGGGCCAAGTATCTATATGATGTTCAACAATGGTAAGATCAAGACTAGGCATCTCGGTGTAAGACCAGGAAAACACATCTCGAAATTCTTGAAAGAGTTTCTTATAGGCTTGGGTTTCCTTTTCAGTGCATGATGCACTGAAAGAGATAAGCTCAGGTTTTCTAGGGGTGGTGGAAATGTCGATTTTTATGATTGGCGAAATGTTGGCCATATTACCTTCTTCAAAAGCCTTTGGTGCTAGGATAGGATCTTTGAACCAGTCGACCTTGCTTGGTAAGAAATCTTTGGATTCGAAGGACAGTTGGTTCGTCGTGGTGGAGGTAGATGCCTCAGGGATGAAGTAGGATCGATGGTGCATATCATCCCAGGGGTATTCCAGTATTGTAAGTGTTTCTAGGATTTCCTCATCGCTACGGAAGTAGTGCATCATCAAATTAATTGGTTCAAGCTTGTAGGTGGTTGAAATCATATAAATGGTATTGATTTCTTCTAAAGGGGAAGATTATTGGGGGAATATTTCCTCAATGAGTGGGGGGGATATCTCTAGGTCATCATTATTCTGTTCGTATAGTGTTTCTCTATAGTCTGGGAGATCGGGGCAGTGTTGTGAATAATGGCTGTAGATGCCACAGATCGTACAAGGGTGGTTTGTACATACTGATTTATCGCAAGGATGAGGGGGTAGTTGAATTTTAACAACTGGAATGTTCATGTCGTCATCTAGCATATTCATATGTTCTTGAAGTGTCGATAATGGTGGACATAGATGGGTAGCATGGCCTATATCGTCGCACATGGAGCACTTAGGGGGTATGCAAATTGTTGGGGGATTCTTTGCTAATTTGGGAGTCACTTGGGGGGTGTGAGTTGTGGGTCCAGTGGTGTAGGTTTGTGGACCTCAGCACCCAGTGTGGCGGAATTGAGCGGATACATAACTAGATGTTGATGTAGTGGCCCCTGTTTGAGGTGGTCGGTTTTGGGGGTTCAACACACCAGGTGGTGGACAGTTTTGGGGGTTCGGTACACCAAGTGGTGGATAGTTTTGGGGGTTCAGTATGCCAGGAGGTGGATGGTTCGAAATATTGATGGGTTGTACCGGTTGTAAAATAATGGTCGGTGTTGGTGGAGGGGTTGGGGGAGGTAGGTGCCATATAGGTAATCCTAACGTTAACCCCGGGAGGTTAAGTGTATCCATTACTGGCGTGCTGACAACTCCTGAAAATGGAAATAAGAATGGGATAGTGTGAATCAATGTTGTTCCGATATGACTAGACACTGTGGGTGGTTATGGTAGTGGTTGAGGTTGTGGAGTATGCTGCTGTGTGTTGTACGAGAGAGTGCACAAATCATATATTTCAGTTATACGGAGAGGGGGTGGGATAGATAGGAAAGTGGTGGTCATGGGAGTATCCAAATATATCCCGGGTCCGACTGAGGAGACGAACGATGTGGGTGCACTCAGAACGGGTTGTTCAATGATGGGAAGAACATTTCTAGGTGCTGCAGGGGCATTGGGATCATAGTATGTTATCTGGTTGATTTTGACTACATGTCCTTCGTGGGGGAACATCATGAGGCAGAAAACTGAAGAAGTGATAGCTTTCATTTTATACATGTAGCTTCGTCCCAGAATGATATTGTAATCAAGTTGGGAGTTGATGACCTCTATATCTATGAGAACTAATTTTCCCCCAAGCTGTATGGGCATGTTCACTAACAGACCCTAAGGTTGAGCTACACGACCATTGTAAGCTCGTAATGCGGTAGTTGACGGTTGTAGCGTTGGGGATCCAAGTTTCTGCCAGATGAAAGTCGACATAACGCAGGTCGAGGCACCTTCATCGATTAGGCATCGATGAACGATGAGGTTGCAAATGGACAAAAAAACTTGAAAAGCTAGAGATGAAGGCAGACAAGGTTCGGCTTGGTCTAAGTCAAAATCCATCATATTGGAGTCGTTAGGGTCTATGGCACCAATGGCAGATAATAACAATTTTCTTTTTGTAGGACAATTTCTTAGGATTTCTAGAGAGGACATAACAGCGGGGGACTGGGCTAGGTCTTCTATGATGTTATAGTTCGAAGCTGCGCAAGCGTTAGGGTTGTTGTTGATTCGTCGTAAAGGGAAGCGAGGTGCTTTTGGACCCCCGTCCATGGTCATACTAGGTATGCGAAGTGGTTGATCAGTTGGGAGGGTACTCGAAGATGGATCAGTGGGCGTGGCCTCAGGGGCTGAGCCGTATTGATTTCGGTGGGTTTGAAGGTTGACATCATTTGATGATATCTTTAGCAAATGGTGAGGTTTGGACTCTGTATGCTGGTAATTGGTTGCTGCATAGGTAATTTGTTGCTGTGTTGTCACAGATCCTTGTGGGGGATCCATTGGATGAGCGTTTACTACTGCTTTGTTGGGTAGAGGATTTTGCAATATCATGTGTTGCGGCTGGGGAGATGGTGCTGGATGTGCAGCATGTCCTTGTCATTGGGCATCTTCGGTCCAAAGTTGACACGATCAATCTAAATGGGGGCAATTATGTGGGTAATGGCCGTAGACCTTGCATATGGAACACGGGTGGTTTGTTCTCAAATTAGGATTTTAGCCCTATTTTGGTTGACGATCAGGGTTTTGATTTGTAGGAGCAGTGTTATTGTTATTGGGAGGATTAGGTGGTTGTCCTCCTTGGTTTTGTTTTTGGTTATTTCCGCAGCTATGTCCTCTTCCGCGATTTTGTTGACCTCCTTAAGTACGGTAGTTGTTCTGGTTTTGAGGTTGGTTGTGATGTGCGTATACATGCCCTTGGGAAGTTGGTGGGTTTTGAGGTCGTGTAGGAGCTGAAGCAGGTTGCGATGGATAGTAAGCGGGAGGGTTATAAGATAGAGCTAGTGCTTGTTGCAGTTGTGGGTAACCTTGAGCTACTGGAAGTGTTGGAGCAAGAGGTGTTGCCTGTTGAGGATAATAAGCTAATTGGGCTTGTGGGTGAACCGGAGTCTTATGGGCTTGGTTATAATATGGAGGTGGTGCATAAGCTAATGGTGCGGAGTCGCCAAAAACTGTTTCTTGGTTTTTCAACCAAGCATGTGCAAGGATGCACCTGCTAACTAGTAGCAGCAGTCTCAATAAAAATATGTAAAAACTAATGTAATCTGATCTAACATTAAGATGTGCAAAGAAATAAAAAACTACATTTAAGAACATAAGCAATAAGATCTATGAGAAAAACAAGAAATTTAAAAAAATTGATCTTTTGTATTACCTCAAATGGTGAGGATGGTTAGTTTTAAGTAGCTCCAAGGTTGAGATGCTCCAATGTCCAATGGTCTCTTATTCTCCAATGCTTCAATGGGTATCTTCAAACTGGAAATGGGAGGCAATGGCTCTCAAAGAGAATTTGGCAGCATAAGGATAGGATGAAATATGGATGAAGAGTGAGAAGCCCCTATCACCTTTTTATAGTTTTTTGGTGATGGGGAATACCCTTATGGTTTTAAGGAAACCAATGGTATTAACCAACATGGTTTAGATCTCTTTTTTCCTCTTTTTCCTTTCTTGAATATTTTTTATATTTTTATTCCCTTTTAATATTTTTGGGAATTTTGGACCCTTTTTTAGGGTTTTTTGAGGAAAAATACATATTTTGAGTTGAAAAAGATGGGTTTTGGTCTTTTTGGTAACCTTTTGAAGGTTTTAGAGGCTCAAATGGTGGAAAAAGTGGACAAATGGCTCATGTGAATAAGGGAATGAGCTAGTGAGCACTTTTTGGGTGTTAACAATGATTTAGAAGGATCCTGTAGGATCTAAAGTGTGGTGCATATTTGTATAAAATGACTGAAGGAATCCTATTGTTGACTTACTATAGCGCAAAGATATTTTAAGTCACTGTGCAGAGGCAGTTGAAGAAATTACACTCAGAGATCCAATGGCGGTTGTACGTTGTAGGTTGATCAAATGGTGGAATAAGGTCAAATATTGATGAGGAAGTGCAGATTGGACTACAAGCAATTGATAGGAGTCTGTGAAAAGGAATCAAATCTAGGAATCAAAGCATTCTGTGGGCTTTAGGAGGGATTGAATGGTATATGTCAGCACAGAAAATGAATGGCTCCTGAGTGTCTCCAAGAGTAATCAAATGGTGGAGAGGAAGTCAGTTATTGATGAAAGTAGTCAAGCGATGATGTAGTAGTCAAGGTTTGATGTGGAGATTGTATGGTAGGGTTCTATGTTTCGATGAAGGGAGTGCTTTGTGTGTGAGTTTAAGTCATTTGAACATCGTGACAAGTCACCAAAGCATATGGTGTGGACATATGTCTAATGTGAGGAGCGCTTAAGGTATTTGAGTAGGGCCTTAAATCTATGAAATAAAGGTTCGTATGATAGTGAGTACCGGGACTTAAGCGCATAATTTGGAATTTGGCTTAAGTTTGGTGAGCGTCAACCAATTTGGGGAAGAACCAAAGATTGGCAAGAATACTAAGAAGATAGAAGTGTAACTTAGAGTGGTTCGAAAGGCTTTAGAGGAAGTTTTGAAGCCTGCAGTGTGTACAAAACTGAAACACACTAGTTTTTCCTGGGGGAAGGCAGGCTCTAGTCTTGGGTCTGTCATCAATTACAAATGGTGAAATATGGGTGTTAATATTGCTCCTCTCTCCAATTATTAAAGGGTGCTAGCTGAATGTAAGAGAACCTTCCTTAAAGGTAGGATGTTGTTGATTTGATTCCTCCATGCCCTACGATAAATTAATAAATGATATTGAAATGTATTTTCTAAATATACTACCAACTGATGAAAATTAGCTAATTAAAAATGATTAAATATACTACAAATTGATGGAAATTGATGATTAAAATGACTAAATATACTACCAACTAAGATAAATTAGTGAAAAAATGATTAAACATACTACTAGTTAATGAGAACTATTAATTAAAATGACTAAATATACAACCAAATGATGACTATCAATGACTACAATGACTAAATAAAATACAAGTTAACAACAATTAATGACTAATTAAATGACCAAATATATTTCCAATTATGAATTAGAACAACCAATGAATTATTGTTTTTTTAAGTCATTTATTTAGGTGCATTATATATGACTGGCAATAAAACACCATTGGTGGCCTAACAAAAATTAGTCATTTATATTCTAAATTTAGTAGTTTTTTAATTCACAAATTTGTCTTTTTATACTAGTGATGTGTCACCTAACTAATATTTTGCAATCAATTCCCTAAGACTCACCCTAATTAAGTTAATGTTATCAAGGCAAATTGATTGTCTCAGTAGTTCTCAAGACTTAGATTTTTGTTCTAACTTATATTGAGTTCATATTGAGTTAAATTCACTAAATCTTCAAAATGGATGACATGTCAACTCCAAACATAGGGACCTATAAACTTCTAAACATTTGAATTTTAAAAATAATACTATAATATATAAAACTATAGAATCTTTCATTATATAATATTAAAAAAATTAAAATTAAAAAGGAATAAAAATAATTGAAACTAATAGTACTGGATATATGTATATGAACATATTATAAAGTTTATAATTTATTTTCTTTTTAAATATTTTGTATTTATATTCTTAATTTAATGAAATCATAATTGTATCAATATAAGTTAATAATCAATTTTCTAATAAATGAAAGTGTTATGAATTTTAATCATTATTATTTTTTAATTGAACATTAAAATTTTCATATATTTGTATATAATTATAATAATAATATATTATTATTATTATTATTTAATAGGATATTGAGCTCTTCATCATTTAAAACACTTCAACATACTCAAAAACTTATTTATTATAAGTCAATACTCAATAAGAAAACATCTATGAAATTATAAGCTTTTTCATAGCATAATTAGTAAATAGTTCGACTTGTATTCATAAGCATATTTGGATGTTGAATTTGTGTGATTTTAAATTCACTTTAATCGTAATATAATGCAAGGCATACAAGTTGAATGTCTAAGTCATGATCGTTTAGATGAATTAATACTACACACAATCATAAACCTTTTCTAAATTTATTTTTCATAAAAGTATATCAAATCAACAAAATGATACCATTCCATATTTTAAATATTTTCTAAAATGTCATTGACATTTGATAAACCATACTATACATGTTCAAGTTGAATGACACCATTCCATACCTTCTTACACATGAGAATATTTTCTAAAGTATCTTAAGAATTTACAAGCAGTAAGCTAATTGATACATATAAGAGTATCTCAATCGCAATGAGTGATCCATTATTAATCCCTCATCGCAATAATATAATAAGGTAAAATAAAATGTTATCCCAATGACTGACCATCTACATGGACCATGAAAATACATTTTGATGTATGTGTGGATGAGACTAATACTCCATACATATAAGTGAGATAGTTATATTCTAAACTATATTTATTAATAAATGTGACATGCCAACCAAGCTAGAAACGTAATTTCAATAGTAATTGAAATGTGTTCTTCCATTTATCTTATTAAAGTATAAATGAGATTTTACTAAGTCTCATTGCTTTATAGGACCTCAATATCTTGATGTTTTATCCTCAATCAAGTCATTGTAGAAGGCATATCGATTATGACATAAAATAATATCTCAATATCCATGTAATTGATCATCGAGAAAACCATAATCAAGGTTATGGTAGTGGAGAATGAGATAAAAGAGAAGGAACATTCTTGATGATTCATAGAACACATGGTTGTTAATGAGTCATCCTGAGGTCCATTCAACAACTTGAAACTCCTTACTACTTTAGATACGAATTGGTTTAGAAAAGTTCACTCGGCAATAACAAGAGGAAAATGAGGATTCAAGTTCCATTTTTGAGTTTTCTTCCCAAGTTTGTATCTAAAATTGCTAATATGAATTTGTCACTCTTTTTCTTCATTCGAGGTTGTTTTTTTATTAATCTTGTAGCTAATGTATCTTTTGTTGATACTTGTTCCATGCATGTTTTCATTAGTTTCCATTCAACATTGTGTTAGAATTGGAGTCCCCATTGATTAGGAACAATGATCGTGATTTTTTTAATACATTGTTTAGAACCACCATTTTTGGATTTGAGTATACAACTACTACTCTATTTTGAAGAAGATTCTAATATTTAATCTAAGTTAAAGATAAAGTGTATACATGAACACATGAACAAGGTCAAACTATCCATCTAACTTATATATGAACACATGAACACATGTAAAAGGTTAAGATATATATGAACACATGTAAATTATCTAGTGTTTGCTACTGATTTCATTTTTAGTACGATTGTAAGTTATGGATTCTTTTCAATCCTCTGTGCATTGTTAAGGGATTGAAAAAACATTGGGAGAATTGTTGCTTACCGATACGCACTTGAAAATAACCCCGGCATTATAACCATTGTTGGTTTATGATTTATGGATGTCAATTTAGGGTTTATGGTTACCCGTTAAATATTTTATGGATTTTGGTTTAGGGTTTATGGTTACCAGTGAAAGTGTTTACAGTTAATGTTACTGGTTTAGAGTGTATGGTTGTCAAAATTCATTGAAGTAAACTAATTCTATTTTTTTATTTTTTTTTGGTTTTTTGATTGATTAAGCTTACATTGTAGTTACTAAAAATATATATAGTGAAATTGAAAAAAAAATATTGAAAAATTACTAAAAAAAAAAAAAAAAAAAAAAACTAAATTAGTAATTCAGATTTGTTGGTTTTAGGTGGCCAACATTTTGGTTTGGAGGCCATTTTTGAATTGATTGGTAGAAGGAGGTGAGCAAGCTGCTGGTTGGTCAGCCACTGGTTCGTGGTGGTAGAAGATCTATCGTGGTTGCAAATGCTTGGTCGAGCCCCTTTACTAGTTACACAAATGGAATAACATACCGCATGTTATTTTTTCATTTTTTAAAATAGTCAAAGGAACTCGATCGATATTTATACCTTGATTAAGCTAATAGATTTTTTGAGGTATAAATCTCAATCGAGCTCGAGAGATTGATTGAGCACTTGGTTAATACCCCGATCGAGGTATAATGATTTATTCATCTCAAGAGCTCAATTAATTTCTTGCTTAAATTGTCAATCAATATTTTAAAAGCTCGGTCAAGGGATTAGTCAAATCTCAATCGAGATCTTTTTTTCTTCAGTTCATGCCCTCCTCTTAAAAAAAAATGGCTACCCATGTTCATAGGAACACCCAATAAAAAACAACATAATTGAGAGTTCCTCGATAATATCTAAGAATGATTTTAGATACTTTCCAATGACTATAATTAGGATTTTTTTTAAACCTTGAAACCATACTAAAAAATAAAGGAGATATTAGGCCTACTATGAGTTAAATAACTTGAACTACCAGCAAGCGTATGATAGAGTGTGGAATCAAAAGGATGATGTTCACAATCAACCTCACAATAACCTCTTAATTGGATTCCTAACTAAAATGGTGTCGTTGAAGGAATATAATCACTCATGTGAAATTGATCTAGAAAATAAAAAGAATAATTAAGCCAAGAAAATAAAATCCCATCGTCCATATGCCAACACTGAGGAGATAAAAGGTAATGTAACAATTGCAAGTTTATCATTTGAAAATTATACTTGAGATCATTATTTAATTCCTGAATGAATAAAATATGGTTTCTTATGATAAAAATATCATCCGCATAAAGAAAAACTATAAGAACATCATCGTTAAATAATTTAACTTAGATATTTGGATTAGATAAGCACTTCCTAAAACCACTCTTCAAGAGTGAGTATCAATTTTCTTATACCAAGCTTTACGTTCTTGTTTAAGACCATACAAGGCTTTGTTCAATTTGGATACAAAATTTTAATTGTTATAGGTGATGAGACCAAGTGGTTGTTGCAAATAAATTTCTTCATGAATTTAAAAAAGAAATCTTGACATCCATTTGGTGTATTTCCCATTGAAAAGATGTATCAAGAAAAATAATGGTTTTAATGGTATTCATTTTAAAAACTCAAGCAAAGTTTTTAATGTAATCAATACCCTTCTCCTATATAAAGCCTTTGGATACTAATAGATCCTTATGCTTTTCAATCTATCCATATATAGTAATATTTTCTTTGTAGACCCACTTATAGCCAAAAAGATTCTTTCCAAGAGCAGGTGGGACTAAATTCCTAGTGTGATTCTTCATTAAAGAACCATATTTAGTAACCATCTCTTTCTCCCATCCTAGATTTCCTTTAACCTTTCCATAAGTGATATAATCATATATGTCTAATACTTTTTCCATAAGGAAAAATTCTAATATATTCCCATGACTGTCATATGGAATATCAACCTCATAACCTATAGATTCAAGTGTTTTCCATGCCCAAATAGGAATAGATTTAGTAATGTTAGAACAACACTAGAATATTTGGAATATTCCGGTGGACCACTAGAATCAACAGTTCAAAAATGATATAGTATTTCTATAATACTTGAAGAAGGATTTACAAACGCTAGCTCAACTGAAAACTTAGCCAATTTCAAGGAAATATGGGGTTCTGCATATTTTTGTGGTGTAGAGACTTCATCGAACTATAAATCCCTATAAATGATAACATACTGAATATATGGATAAAATAACATATATGCTTTAAAATCCTCAGTATATAACTAATAAAAAAGCATTTATTAGATTTGGAATCTAACTTCTTCCTTTTTTCATCAGGAATATGAACCCAACTTTCATATCCAAAAACGTTGAAATTGCTAATGCATGGTCATATTCCACTCTTATATTCTTCACAAGCAACATGCAAAACTACATTGGTAGGAACGGTGTTCAAAATGTTATTAACAAAACAAATTGCTTTAACCAAAATCTCTTCTTCAGTACTTTTGAATGCAACATACATCCATCCATTTCAACTAAGGTTCTATTTTTCATTTCTTAAATCCCATTTCATTGAGGTGTGTAAGGAATAATCATAATGTTTAATGCCATGCTTGGATAAATATGCTACACATTTATTCTTTGTGTACTCCCCCACATTATCAGTTCAAAGATTTTTGATGCATTTTCCAGATTTGTTTTCAACTAGAGCTTTAAATTCTTGGAATACAACAAAGGGTTCATTTTTATTCTTAAAAAAATAGACCTAATTTTTCCTATTGTAATGATCAATGAAGGTAATGAATTAAATAATAGTTGATAGTGAAGGAGTCTCAAGAAGACCACAAATGTCAATATGAACCTGCTGCAACTATTCTTAATGACACTAGACTTTATCCTTTCTGATTTTTTCCATGTGATTCTTGATGATGGCACAACCTTCACAAACACCCTTAATGCAATAAATTGGAGGTAATCCATGTACCATCATAGATAGATGCATTTTCCAAAGTTGACATGAGTTAAACTTTCATGCCACAACTTACTTTGCTCATTGGCATGTGGAATATAAGAATATGATGGTCGTTTGTTGTATGAAGTGAAATTGGTAAACTTAAACCAACCAACATCATTATCAATAGGCCCAAATGAAACATTTTTGAAGTCATTATTAATATTTTAAAGACATATTTAACAGGACAAACTTCAAATCTATACCCCATTTGACAAGCACGGTAAACAGAAAAGGGATTCATGGGCATGTCTTCAACATGAAAAACATTTTCTACTACAACATTCGGGAAATTAATATTACCATACCCAAATACTAAAATATTATTACCATTAGTTATTGAAATTGTCCGAGACAAGTGATTTCCTTTTTCATAAGAGTTGAATAGGAAGCATTACAGGTTATGTGATTGGAGGCACTTAAATCCAAAATCTATTCCACAAGAGGAAAGGATAACTTGGTTGAACATAGTAAGTAGTGAGAGCAACCTACTATTCTTTAGAGATTTTTTTTGTGGCTTTAGAAAGATCATTCTGCAATTATTTTCGATGCGATTGGTTTTTCCACAATGCTTGCATGGCTTACACACTTTCTTCTTCGAATCCCGTATAAGAGAATCATTAGAAGCATTATTTGAATTACTAGAAGCATATTTATATTTTGTGTTGTTTTTAGGACCTTTGATTCGATTCTTATTTCTATCTTGAATGGGCCTTCTCAATAAAAATTTGACTTGAAGATACAAATATATCATGTTAAAAGATCGACCCTTTGCAAAAGTATTCAAAATTAGGTTTCATGGTTCCCTTAGACATTTTAATTTCTTTATTTATATACTAAATGAACAAATCATAAACTAGAGGCAATTTATTCTCTACTAGAATAATGAGTGTGATATCATTTGTCTTATAATTAGTTCCACAATTATTAAGTCTTTAATTATAATTTTTTAGTTTACCAAGAAATTGTTTGTTTCTCTCAAAATAGGATCTAGCTCATGTATTTTATTCTCTAGCTAATAAGTAGAAATGGGATTATATTCTTTAGAGGCCCTTTTCTTGGCTTTGGAAAGCTCATTCTACCTCTTAAATCAATTATTTTCAATGCGGTTGGGTTTTCCACAATGCTTGAATCATTTCCAGTCTTTGTTCTTTGACTAAAAGAGAATCATGAGAATAAGTACTAGAAGAATTAGGTTTTGTGTCCTTTTAAGGACCTTTGACCATATTTTTCCTGCTATGTGCCAAATGGAGAGGTTTAACAATCTAACATGAATATATAAATATGTCCTATTGAAAAATCAACCCTTTGCAAAAGTATTGAAAATTAGGTTTCACAATTCCCTTAGACACTTCAATTGATTTATTTCTACTGTTAATCAGTGGACCATAATATCGATACAATTTATTCTCTACTACAATAATGAACATTGTATCATTTTTATTATAATTGGTACCACAATTATTAATCTTCTCATTATAACTTTTTAGTTTAGCAAGAAATTGTTCAATTCTCTCAAAATCCTTAGCACCTAGTTCATGTATTTTCTTCTCTAGATAATAAGTACAAATGACATTGTATATTTCATACATTGATGATGAGACCTTCCATACCTCTAGAAGATTATATTCAGTTTCATTCACGGAAAAATTTAAGGATCCATTATTTTTTTAAAGTGTAGAAACCTTGGCGAATCCTACTAATTATCAAAGTTCCAACCATAAAATCTTTGGCGATATGTTTTAAAAAATATTCAAATTTCTAAGGGTTTTATATAGTTTTTGAACAATTTTGGTGATTTTTAGAGTAAAAAAATTTAATCCTACGGAATTTGGGAAAATCATATTGGAAAAAATATGGAAAATGGTGAATATTTTTTGGAAAAAAACCCTTAGAAATTAGCCCATGGAGTAAATTTCACCACTAAAATTCTCCTTCATTTCAATATATACGCATAGGTTATTAGAGACAATTTAACCAATAATCCCTCTTTTCTATTCACAACACTCTTCACATGCATGCAATTCCTTTTCATTTGTTGTTTTCTTCATGTCACCATTGAAAATCCACTGTAGACTCTTTCCTCCTAGAAAATCAATCATCTTATGTTTCGAAGTGGTGAAGTTATAACTAGTTATTTCAGGAATGATAACTACCTTAGAACTCATGGTGATACTATACAAGAAAATTGATCAAATAATGCAAAATGTTGACCAAAAATATGGATTCTACCACATCATTTCACAGAAATAAACCAATGTCCTGCCCCAGTGATAGATCATGTATTAACCACAAGGTCAATCTCATAAAGTGATAAGAAAGCAAATGATCTATGCACACAATCTAATTATGTAATATGAGTCTATGATCTCGAGTAGGTGGTGAGTTTACTAGTTTCTATGAAAGGAAAAGCATAAGAACAAGAACTAAATTGGAGCACATGATGGAATATTTCTAGGAAAAACCTAGATTGCACATCAACTTACTATAACCACAAAGTCTAAAATGCTTGGCTTTCCTTTCCTTTTAATTCTATGCAAAACTATGATAAGGTAGCATGGATTTGTCAACTCCTATAATTTCTCTGCTCAAGGATCATTGTATTGACTAGGCCAAGAGCACTCTACCTAAATGGAATAGTTGTGATGCATCCTTTTCCTTCACCAAAAAAAATCTGATATGTATATCTTGTCTTAGATATTAGGTGGTTGTTGGTGAATGAATCCCTCTCCTTCACAAAAAATATGTCGCTAGTGAGTGTGTCCCTCTCCTTCACCAAAAAATATGTTATTATATGTATGGTTGGATATAGAACTTACATGGTTGATGGTGACTGAGCCACATTCTCACAATTGAAGTAGCACATAGAGAAAAAAGAGGCATGATCTCATAATTGAACGTTCACACATAGAAAGGAGTGTCATGATCTCACAATTGAAGGAACACACAAACAAAGGAGAACCATCATATCACAATTAAAAGATCAATCCCTTTCGATGCAAAAACTGAGGAGAGAAGAAGAGCCAGAAATGAGGTTTGGAAGTAAATGCAACAATGGAGTACCTTTTTAGGTTCAAAGGTAAAAGAGCTAAAATTTTAGGTTTGGATGTAAAACCTTCGAATTTTTAGGTTTGGCATTTAAGATTGTACCCACGACCTTAGGATAAAAGTCCACAAATATCGTAATCCTTCATAGGTTTTTAATTCAATCTAGAGTAAATGGGGACCAAATTTGATGAGTGAACAATCAATTCCAACTAATTTTTATGCTTTGTATACAATGGCAATGCCAAATATGGTGAAAAGTGCTCAAAAAACAAAGAAACTAAGCATGTGATCTAGATCTATGTTGAAGATATACTTATGTATGGATGAAAGAATAGATATGAAATGGTGGGTTGAGATATGATTATATACTAATGTTTGATGCAAACAGAAATTCAATATATAATTTTATCTAAGGAGATAGATCTAGGTAGCATTCACGCTAACATGTGGAAACATCCATCAATGTAGACATTCTAATATTCAGGTAAACTTTCCAGATTACAACACTTAAGTTCTTCACACACGTATACACCACACATTACAATTTACCTCCTTCATCTCTATTATTTAGGCTAGAGGGATAGGAGAACATTACCCATAACAAATGTGGGATAAAATCACTTTATAAATTATCTATGCTAGTTAAGATGAATCTATGATGGGTTAATTTATTATCATGATATCCCCTTTTGTTATATTTTTATTAATATGGTTAACTATTTTTTACCATAATTATAAATTGTTACAAGTTATTCTAAAGCTTTGATCTAGATGGGTATCGGTGGAAACCCACCTATTCCACTGGATCAAAACAAATTTTCTAGTTTGGCAGCTTTTATAGGTTTTTGTGTCATCGTATTTGTCTAGATGGATATCAAGAGCTAGCCACCTATTCCACTACCTCAAAACAATTTTTTAGTTTGGCAATTTTTATGGTTTTTCAGGCCCAAAATTTTTGGTGTTGTTTTAATGCCTTAAATGATGTTTTTTGGTGATGCAACAATTCAGATGTAACCGAAGATAGCTCTATACATATGAAATGTGTTCTTCTTATATAGACATTTTCAATGATCTACCAAACACCCTAAACCAATATCGTATGCAAAATTTATGCCCTCCAGAAGTTGGCACTTCAACTAACCACCTTAGGGCATGCAAACCTTTTTATGGCTCATCTCCTAGGGTTAGGGTTTTGGATGTTTAGGTTTCTTTCCCTCATTCTTATGATAAAAATCCCCTTTGACATCCTTGTGTAATCAACTTGAGATGAATGAGAATAGCTTCCATGTATCTCTTCTTAGAGATAAAACTACCATTTTTCTACATCCTTTTATTTTATAGTATGTTATGTTTTATTCATTTAATAGAATATGAGTTTACTAAGTGAATGAAACATACCATACTGTAAAATAAAAGCAACTAAAATGGTAGTACCTTTATTTCATAGAAGAGATGTGGTGGCTATACTCATTTGTAACAGGTTGATTACAAAAGGAGGTTGAAGGGCCTTTTTACCATAAGCATGAGAGAAAAAACCCTAAACATCCAAAATTAGTCTAGATTCTACCAAATCAATGAAACAGAGCATACCATAAAATAGAAGCAGCAAAAATGGTAGTAGCTTTATCTCACAGAAGAGATGTGGTTACTATGCTAATCCGTAACAGGTTGATTACAAAAGGAGGTCAAAGGGCCTTTTTATCATAAGCATGAGGGAAAAAAACCTAAACATCCAAAATCCTAATCCTAGGAGATGAAACGTAAAAAGGCTTGCATCCCCGAGGTGGTTAGTTGAGATGTCAACTTCTTGGGGGCATGACTTTTGCATACAATCTTTGTTTAGGACATTTAATAGCTTGTTGGAAAGGTCTAGATTTGAAGAAAACATTTTGGAAATTGACATGTTCCTTTGGATATGACCAAAAAACTTCGTTTAAGGCGTGAAAACAACCTCAAAAGTTTTGGGCCCGAATAACCGTAAAAACAACCAAACTAAAAAAATGTTTTGAGCCAATGGAATAATTGGATGGCTCTTGATATTGATCTAGACTTGTCCACTGACCTGAAAACCCATAAAAACTACCAAGATGGAAAATATGTTTTGAGCAATGGAATTCGTGGGTGGCGATTGATACCCATTTGGATCAAGCTCCATGTCAGTCTTTGTTTTGTTCTTATGCTCTTGAACTTCAAAACATTCTTGAGATAACAAAGTGTAAGCTAAATAGCTTGTTCAAATTCATTAAATTGAGCTATTAGGATCCTTGCTTGATGACTTCATGAAGTTTCATCTTCAAGTTAACTTTTTGGCAAAATTTGGAGATGAAACCACACTCAATTTCTTGAACCTTGCTTATAGGGAAAATTCCTGAATAGAATGCAAGAAGAACCAACAAGACTATTATAAGACTTTGCAACTTGTTCTAGAAAGCTATTACAATATCTTTTTATGAAATATGGATATCAAATTATAATAAAATGGGGATACTTAGTGATGCCTGCACAAGCTATGTTTGAGTGATGTTGTTACTAGTGATGTTTTTCTTCTGTTGAATATCCTTTGGACTTAGTAGGACTAAAACTTCTTAAAAAAGAACTTCCAAACTTCAAATTTGTGCAACAAGTCACTTCAATGTTATAAGGTGAGTTGGACTATGAGTATTGATATTATATTAAAATCATTAATAACTTAACTTATATTATAATTAATAAATTAACTTTACTGTGTTAATTGATAAATTAACTTTGCTTAATTCCTATATTACAACTAAACCTTATCCTAAACTTAAAAAATAATATAGAAAATTGGTTTTATTATTATGACATTATTTTGTAATGATCCCTAACTCATAATTAAATGATAATTCAATTAAAGAAATCATTTATAGTTTACTGTCTATAATATACACAATACCATCATACTTTGTTATCACCGATATATATATATATATATAACATGAGTAACAACGATCCAAGGCTAATAAAGTTCAAATTGGCAGATATTTTATTTGGAACTTATAAAAGTCGAATCAATTTGACTCGAGGTTACAATTGAAGTGAATTTGAATTTAAGATTATCCATCGTATCAAACGTTAGCTTTCTTTGACGAGGGAAATGGGGCTCTAAAAATTGTACCGTTGGGAGGAGTGGACAAGAAAGATCTATAAAATTCTTCTCAATGCATTCGCCTTATTATTTTTCTGAATTTGAATCTCTGCGCTCTTTGTTTCTGTTTGTATGTGTTGCGTGAAATGTCTTGTCTGTACGTTCTGTGTTGTAGTTTCTCTGCGTGCTCCGTTTCTGTGTGTAGTGTTGGTTATCCCTCATAACCGAGAGGAATTTCTGGGAGGCAGACGTTTCTATTTCTTGGAGGAATTTCTTGGACGGAGACAGGGCCAGAGGCATGGCATTCAACATTATGTCTATCAGCCTCAGACAGGTAGGTGAGAGAAGATCTATTTCTTTCTTTCCGTGTTTACAGTTTTCCATTATAAAGAATCATATAATTTAGCTAAATACTGGTTTAAAAATATGTCCCCTTCTTATTTCTTGGAAACAGATATGATGACATTGCAGGCCGGAGGGGAAGAGAGGACTCTTCAGGTAAATACTTCATACTTCTCTTTCTTTACTTTGTGTCTGTTTGTTTTTCTTTACTTTCTTTTCTTTTGGCCTATTCTAACGCTAGATAGAATTTGAAATTCAATTGTTAGAGAGGCTTGGATGCTTGCAGTTCCAGCATAATTTATCATTATTTTAAGTTTTCATTATGGTAACAGTTTGGTTCGGTTCTTTTCTTTAATTTATTTAATCTATCTTTGCCCTTGCTTTTCTTCTCGCCTATTCTGTGCTGTTATTTTCTTTAATTTCGTAAATCATTCTCTGCCAATGCCCTTTTTCTTTAATCATTTTAATCTTTAATTTCATTTTATGTTCTGGATTTTACTACAAATTGAATCATGAAAATTGTATGTTCTGTGTATGTCTCACTGGTGGACGATCTCTCCTATTCTATGTTGTTCTTTTCTTTAGTTTATTTCATTTGTCCTTACCCTGGCCACTTTTCTTTAATTTATGTTCTGGGTTTTCCTACAAATTGAATCAAGAAAATTGTATATTCTGTGTCGGTCTTGTTGGTGGACAAAGAGAGGCATTTCTTAGAATGAACCAAGGCAAAAGGCTAAGCCTTGCGATCAACAAGATTTCCACCGGCCTCTCGGATGGGTGAGCTTGACACGACATATTCCTTTCCTTCAGTGTTTAAAAAAGTTTCTTATGATAAATAATTATCTAATTTCGGTATCTGTTGGTTTAAACATGAAATGATATTTTGCCTTGTAATGTGTGAGACAATATAGGATGGCACTCTAGGAAAAAAATGAGGGCACTATTTAGGTAGTTACTTCCCTTCCATTTCTTTGTTTATGCTTTTATTTTGGAGTTTAATTTGTAAAGGATGAATGCCGTTGCAGCAGAATTTGTCATCATGTTTATGTTTTCACTATGACAATAAGTTTGTCAAGCTTTTTCAAATTTCTTTAAACTGTTCCCACTCTAACCTGTAAAGTTTTTTAAAATTTCTTTAAGATGTTCCCACCCTTTTCCTCTCCTGTACTGTTGCGTTCTATCCTGTCGTACATTGTATGTTCTGGTTTATGTTATTTTAACTTAAATATATTTTCCTTCTAAACACAAACTGAATTTGAAATTTATTAATTAGGGATACTTGGAGTTGCAATGGAATCTATCATTATGTTAGTATAAATAGAAACCATCGTTCAGCGTTCACTGTTTTGTAACGATTATCTTTAGCATTCATTTGTTTTTTCATCCTACGTATCATTTAAATTTAAATTCAGAATTACTAAGCTCATGGTTTCAATTCTAGCGTTCTATTCGTAAAACTTCTATGACTGTTTTGTAACGATCATCTTTAGCATTCATTTGTTTTTTCATCCTACGTATCATTTAAATTTAAATTCAAAATTAGTAAGGTCGTGGGTTCAATTCTAGTAGACTGTGGTGGCATAATAAAACTGCATCTTACCATTCAATTAACTGATCGATCTCTGGCTGAATTGAGAGAATATATGGTTAAATATATTCGAACAGCAAATACTGATATTACAGCGAGGGGAGTGATAACAGTGTGTATCCATATAACAATAACATATCTAACAGGGTGCAAACTGGTATTACGTCAACTTTAACAATATTTTGATATTTGTTGCCATGAAGTATGGCAACATGGTTTTAGAATTGTTAAAATATTTTCTCATTTATATAGCAGATGAACAGTGTTTCTACATTTACATATTTGCTCGAATTAAACTGAACTGTAAAAATAAAAATTAAAGAGAAGATTCACAATAAATATCCCCATCATCATAAAATATTGAAAATATATACTTATTAAATTTAGTGTTTAGATATTTTGGAGATAATTCAATAGATTTTTTTTAATATATATATATATATATATATATATATATTAATGAATGAATAAATAAATAAATGAATGGATTATTTTGTTAACGAAAAATATTTGTGAGGTTCCAAAACAATATTCACTTCTATTTATATATATTGTGAGGTTACAAAAAGAATTCACTTCTATTTATATATATTGTTTGTATTTGTGTAATTTTTTTTTTTTAATTACATAGAAACTTTATATTGTAATAATGCATTTAGGATGTGGTATGCTTAGGAATATTTTTTTACTGTAATGAAGTTTTTTTTCAATTATATATAAATTTTATGTTATAATGATGCGTCGTATTTAATGAATAATGTATTATTTTTGGATGATGTGTTATGTATTGTATTTGATAGATATCGCATATTATAATTAAATGTGTTTGTTTTTTATATGTGTTATTTGATGAAAATATGACATGTTTTGTAAATTGATGAATTAATTTTTAAAAGCTTGAGGTTTACTTAGGTTATTAGAATAATATATTTATTTAAGAGTTTAATAAACATTCTTCTTAGCAATCGAAACTAAATTTAATTGATCATATTAAAAATAAATTTATATATATATAATATTTAATAATTTTGATTTAGATTATAATTAATGTATTTTTACAATATTTTATTTTAAAATTTAATGTTTATTGAGTGTATTATTTATTTATATATAATATGTGTTGTTTAAAAAGTAAAGAAATTTAATACATAATTAATAAGTCAAATTAGTTAAAGTAGACTATAATATGATATGTTAAACTTGGCATAATTTAAAAAGAATTAATTTAATTTAAATAGGTATTAATATGATATTTTATTTCTATGTTTTAACAAATGTATTAGTTTTTTAAATTGAAATTTAATTTTTTTTTAAGGATGGAGGATGACTTAATTTCTAGTAGAGAGGACTAGCAAGGAGGACGAAGTGGAGGTAGAGTAGGTAAAGGAAAAGGAAAAGGAGCAGGTTGGAGGTAAAGGGTAAGGTGAGGGAGGAGGTGGTAGAGGTGAAGACAATGGGGGTGGAGAAGGAAGAGGATGTAGGGTAGGAAGGAGAGATAGGCGTGGGGGAAATGAAGGGTAGAGGAAGTGGGGGATGCAAAGGATGGAGGCGGAGGAGATACATAAGGTAAAGGGGAAGGGGAAGGTGAAGGTGGAGGTGGAAGTGGAAGTTGACGAGGATGTAAGGGAGGAGGAAGAGGAGTTCAATAGGTTGAAGAGCCAGAAATGAGAGTGGGAGAAATAAAAGGAGAGGTTGGAGGTGATGAGAGGAGGATGGGAGGAGGAGTAAGTGGTGAAGGAGGAGAAGGAAAATCAGGTGGAGGAGGAGGTAAGGTAGGTAATGGAGGAGGAAGAGGAGAAGGAATAAATAATGAGAGGGGGTTATGGAGGAGGTGGAGGTGGAGGTGGAGGTGGAGGTGGAGGTGGAGGTGAAGGTATAGGAGAAGTGGGGGAAGAGGAGTAGAAAGAGGTGGAGGAGGAGCAAGTGGAGGAGACCAATGAGGTGACAAGAGAGGAGGTGAAGGAGATAGTTTTAAATTAGACAAAGGAGTTAACGAGGGTGGAAGAAAATGTTGAGATGTTCGAGGTGGAGGTGAGGGAGGTGAGAGAGGGAGGAAGCAAAGGAGGGGGAAACGTGGGAGGTACTAGAGGTGGCATAGGTGTTGAGGGAGGAGAAGCAGGTGGGGGAGGTGGAGGTTTAATTGGGAGAGGTAAAGGAGAGGAGATGGGAACAAGGATAATTTTAGGGGAAAAATTTATGCCGTGGGTTATTTTTCCATATTTTTTCCTAAAAAAAGATTCGTCAATTTGCATTTTTTGAAGCCCCATTTCACCCAACTTTGATGGGGTAAACATTTTTCACTCTAAAAATCACCAAATTATTATATAAACTATATAAAATCCTTACAAATTTAAATAATTTTAGAAAAATATCGCCAAATATTTTATAGTTGACATTTAAATAATTGGGTAGTTTCGGTAAGGTTTATACACTTTTAAATAAGTATGGGTTCCTAAAATTATCCCTAGATGGGAGAGGTAGTGGGGGGGAGGAATTGGTAGAGGAGGAGGAAAAGAACGGGGGAATGGGGAAGTCAATGTAGAGGTGAGGGAGGCAAGAAGAGGAGGTAGAAAAATGGAGGTGTGGAGGGAGAGGTGTAGGTGAAAAGTTGTATCAGGAGTATAGGATAGAGGGAGGAGGACGTGGAGGAGGTGAGAAGAGGTGGAGGAGGAGAAGACATAGGGGAGGAGGTAGAGTTGAAGATAGTGGAGGTGATAGAGGATGAGGAGATTGAGGTGGCATAGGAGGTTGAAGACAAGGTGAGAGGGAGGAAAGAAATTATTGGGTGGAGGAAAGGGACGAGGATATAGAGGAGGAAGTGGACGAGATGGGGATTGTTAGATTAGGTCATAAGGGAGGATGGGAGGTGGAGAAGGGGTCAGAAGGGACAACCAAGGAGGAGGGATATGAGGTGTAGGGTGGGTGACAAGGGTGGTGACAAAGGATGTGGAGGTGGGAGAGGAAAAAGGAGAGGGGAAGGAGGAGGTAGAGGCGGAAGAAGAGGGGAAGGTGGTGGAGGAAAAGGAGTAGGAGTCGATAGGCTAAGAGGAGGAGGAAGAGGAGGTAGTAAAGATGGAAGATGAGGCAAAAGAGGTGGAGGTGGAGGTAATGAAGAGGAGAATATCATGGTGGGCCTACAGGGAATCCAAAAGAGAAGGAGGTGGAGGGGGGAGTGGAGGTGTGAGAGGAAATGAGGGAGGCAAAGGAGTAGGTTGAATAGGGGGGTGTGGAGTGTTAGTTTTTCATCATTTAATTCAATAGATCTAGGATCTTAACTGAAAGAACAACATGTACAGCATATCAATCATAAGAGACAAGAGATAAGAGACACAAAACATTTCACCAGGGAAAACCAAGAAGGTGAAAAATCCTGCAACTTCCTCAGAGATAGAATAAGCATCAATACAAGGATCACCATGATCAAACCCAAGAGATAGATATCTACAGCAACATGCTCCTCCTCCACTTGTACGAACCCTTCTCTTCTCTCACTAATGTGAAGTGAGACAATGAGACAATGTGTAAAATGAGAGAGACACGCTCTCTATTTATACACTAACTTGACTTGACATTTACTCAACTAGGTCAGACCCAAATTAACCACTTAACATAATGTTGACTGGGCCGACCCCCACTAAGGTGGTCTAATAACCCTTTGACCCACATGACTCATACAAGGCCAACCCCATCAAGGTCGTCTAATAACCCATCAAGTATAAGTTACAACACTTACAATATAACTTGCGACACTTACAAGTACACATGATGACACTTCCAATCAGAGGAATAATACATGATCTCAATATGCATATTAGAAGAGTTGCATTAATGAAGAAGATACTACTAATATGCATATTAGAAGAGTTGCTTCACTGCTCCTCTCTGCACCATATCCCTGATATAGTGATATATGATCTCAATGTGCTTCAACCTATCATGGAACACTGGGTTCTCAGACAACTTCACACAACTCTGGTTGTCACAGAAGATATAGGTAGCATCCAATGGGAGATCAAATAACTCAGATAATAGCTTCCTAATCCATACTTCCTCACAACTAGCCAAACAAGCTGCAACATACTCTGCTTCGGTTGTACTCAGTGCTACGCAGGACTGCTTCTTGCTAAACGAAGAGATCACACCTGATCCCATACTGAAGCAGCACCCTAAAGTGCTCTTCCTATCTGTAGCACTGCCTACCCAATTTGAATCAACATAACCCTCCAGGTTAATCCTTTGATTCACATCATACTTGAGCCCATAATCAAGCGTACCCTTCAGGTACCTCAAAATATGCTTTACAGCAACCAGGTGAACACTTCTTGGATCCGTCAGGAACTGGCTGAATGTGTTCACAGCAAAGAAAATATATGGTCTCGTGTTTGTCAGGTACATCAAGGACCCAATCATCTGATGATACACCGTGACATCAACCGGCTCAGATGAAGCATCACACAAAAGCTTAGGGTTCGATGCCATAGGTGTGGCCATGGCCTTGCATTTCATCATCCCAAAATGCTTCAGGATCTCTACTGCATACTTCCCTTGTCCAAGGAAGATCCCATCTGCACTCTGCCACACCTCCATGCCTAGAAAGTAATGCATCATCCTGATCATAATCACTGCATCGTCTTGATGCATGTCATCCAGAGCATGATCCTAATACTCATCACATATGATCATCTTGATCATCGTCACTGCTTCGTCCTGATGCATGTCATCCAAAGCATCGTCCTGATACTCATCACATATGATCATCCTGATCATCGTCACTGCATCGTCTTGATGCATGTACATATACATGATCCAACTGATCATACAAAGCATCCGACTGATACATATCAATATAGATGATTCAACTAATCATACAAAGCATCCAACTGATGCATATCCAAAGTAGTAATTGGAGCATCATCTTGATGCTCATCACACAACGCTTACATCCACAGCCAAGGGAAGGATCCTCCTCTCACCATGCTTGGAATGGCTCCTGCAAATGTGTCCCATCACTTCTTCCTCGAAGTATCTTCAATAGATAGTTTTCTTTGAACTTTGTTGCTGGAACAAATGTTGTAGTCCTTCTTTTGTAGGTACACGGCCTTTCCTACAAGACAAGTTTAATTGCATGATTAGAAACTTCTCAAAGTTTTTTCAAAAACACATTCTTATGCATAAAGACATATGTCATACAGTCATGCAATTATCTTAGCCAATGCTTCAATACAACATTTATCCATATCCCGTAACTTTCTAGATTCCTTCCATCTCTACCCTAACATTTGTTAAGAGTGTGCACAACTCTCAACATGTTAGCAAAGAGGTTTTATTCTAGATAAGTAGCAATGGAATGTTGTACAGTACCATAGGACACTTACCCATTACTTGCATATTAGTAGTATCTTCTTCATTAATGCAACTCTTCTAATATGCATAATACATATCCTAAATCTAGGAACATAAGTATTTACATGACTGGACAACATCATTTAAGTAATCATATATACAAGAAATGACAATTCAAATACTTATCTTTGTTTGGTTGTAGGGTGGACTCCCTCTCAATCTTTGCTTCCTTGCAGGAACTACTGGAGTGTGCTCCCTCTTGATCTTTGCTTCCAAGATTACCTGTCCTTGAACTTATATCCATCCTAGACCACTATGCATGTTTAAGTGTGCACTAGTGTCATCATTGTGTTATCCTCAAGATCTTATACATAACCATACATGCATTAGTATAATCTCAATACTATCAAAACATTATGATTCTAAATAATCTTAAATATGTATGGTCATGATCATTTCATACATAGGTGATAGGCGTTAGTATTCAAGGTTTCAGGGAAGACTTCTTTTACTCATGCATATTCTTATTTGACCATAGGAATCTTCTGGTTAGTCATGTCATCAATCAAAGTAAGAAACATAATATGCATAAACCCTTGATTACTTAAACTTCTAACTTTCATTATCATTCATACAAAAGTATAATATCCTAACACAAGGTAGGATTCTAACTTGATTTAGGAAAAACATACCTGGAATATCATGTTAGCTAGTTATGTCTAACATACCCAAACAATGATTTCTTGTTCTCTTCAATGACTTGTGCTTAGTAACTTGCATAATTCATAACTTAACCATTGTAGAACAAAAATATACATACCTCGTAAGTAGAGCTTCTATAATGGCTATGGATGAGTCTTTGTCTTCATGTCACCATGGTCATATGTTCTTGATCTAGAACTTGATTTGTCTTTCTTGATGTACCTTTCATGTTAGCAGACAACATCAACCTCATACAACACCACAACGCATTAGTACAATCATAAGTGTCATAACCCTAATCAATGAATGTCTTCTATCATTCACATGCATTCATACTTTTACTAGGGTGATGAAACAAGTCTAAGATTAATCAAGATTGTACTAACCTCAATAATATGAAGACAAAGATATCATAAACTTAATCATGAACAGATTTCAAAACATACCTGTATCTCTTCAAGTCATACCTGTCGGGATTGCTTGTAGCCTTCTCATGTAAAGCCTTAGCCTCATCTCCATCTAGAACTGGAACTTCTTCACTTATGCAGGTGTCCAATTCATTCTTTTCTAAGATTAACCCAATCCACTTTGATTTGCTGAAACTGGATCTGGAGCTGGATTAGGGTTTGTCAAAGAAACCCTAAAAATTCAAACTTTGAATTTAAAACTTCTGAATGGATGGAAAGATGTGACTTGCTGAGATGATCAAGCTGGTATACTTCAATTTTGAAAACTGCAAAATTTGACCCCTTAAAATTGCCTTTCAAACTTCCGAATTCACTAGACAAGACCCCAAACTAGGGTTTGATAAAGCCCATCCTTCTACCCAACCAAAAAGTTCGATGCAAACCTCTAAAATTCAATTTTTCTGAGGAGCTTCCAGACGTGGTCACAGACTTCAAAAATTCCATCTTTTGCACAAGCCCTAATTTTCCATCTTTCCAATCAAAATCCCGAACTAGGGTTTGATCAAGCCCGACCTTCTACACAACCAAAAAGTTTGATCTTGGTCTCTAAATTTCGATTTTGATGAGGATCATTCAGGCGTGCACTCTGATTCCAAAAATTCCAACTTTCTTCGAAGCCCTAAATTCCCGCAGTAGTGACAAGCCAAGAATGAAGGTGCTCAGAATCCAATTATGTTTTGACAGAAATATGCACCTGATTGTTTCTGGTGCATCTCTGAAATTACGAATCAACAAGGTCTGAAACTTTGGCCTATGATAGCCTGACCGGTCATCTTTCCAACCCCACAGGTCTGACCTCAATTGGATTCTCTAAGAGAGAGAGAGTAATGCCAAGTGTCGCAATGTGGCTTGTTTATGGGATAAAACATGAGAGTGAACTTGTACAGCGTGCCAAATGTTACTCGTTCAATTTCAGCCACTAAAAAACTTACTTGAGAAACTACAATCCATGCTATTACTTTCACTATTTACATAAATTCATTTGGATCTTCCTAGCCCAAGTTATGACCTTTTTTCCTAGGTCACCTGTTTATCACTGAGATCTGGAAGAGGCAAAAACCCTATATTGTACTGATCATAAAACACAAATTACAATGAATCACATGTTTTTCTTTGGACACAAGGTACATAGGGACATTATCTACAACCTGTAAAAGTTTCAGATCTTGAACCTTCGTCAACATGGATTTATAGCGAAAGTGCTATGATGACTGGTTTTTTCTATATCAAGCCCTAGCTTCCAATTTGTCGCAAGTGCAACAAGTCTCATAAATGCCATATCATGCCTTCCTTCAGGCTTGCTCTGATACCATGTTAGTTTTTCATCATTTAATTCAATAGATCTAGGATCTTAACTGAAAGAACATGTACAGCATATTAATCATAAGAGACAAGAGACAAGAGACACAAAACATTTCACCAGGGAAAATCAAGAAGGTGAAAAACCCCGCAACTTCCTCGGAGATAGAATAAGCATCAATACGAGGATCACCATGATCAAACCTAAGAGATATATATCTATAGTATCATGCTCCTCCTCCACTTGTGCGAACCCTTCTATTCTCTCACTAATGCGAAGTGAGACAATGAGACAATGTGTAAAATGAGAGAGACACACTCTCTATTTATACACTAACTTGACTTGACCTTTACTCAACTAGGTCGGCCCCAACTTAACCACTTAACATAATGCTGACTGGGCCGACCCCCACTAGGGTGTTCTAATAACCCTTTGACCCACATGACTCATACAGAGCCAACCCCATCAAGGTGTTCTAATAACCCATCAATTATAAGTTACGACACTTACAATATAACTTGCGACACTTGAAAGTACACATGACGACACTTCCAATCGGAGGAATAATACATCTCCATTGGGGATACAATAAAGTACAAATACAATATACAAGTGAATATCTTCCGAAGTTACAAATACATCAATATGGAGGAGGTCAAGGAAGTGGAGGTAGGGAATGTAAGCTTGATGCCGAGGAATATGAGGTGAAGGGGGGTGGGGTGACAACAAAGGCATCTGAGGAGGTCATTGAGGTGTAGATAACACGATAGGTAGAGGAGGTGGAGGTAAATGGGCATAAGTAAGAGGATGTGAGGAAGGAAATAAAGGGGGAGGTGGAGTAGGTATGCAAGTAGATGGTGACAATGGAAGAAGGGGAGGAGGTGGAAGTGGAAGAAGAGGTGGAGGTGGATGAGGTAGAGGAGGATTCAATGACAAAGGAAGAAGAGGAAGAGGCTAGGGGGGAAAGATGGTGGGAAAGTTAGGGCAGGAGGAAGAGGTGGAGATTTGGGGGTGGAAGGGGTGAAGGAATAAGTTGAGGAGGTGGGGCAGAATGTTATGGGAGAGGTAGAAAAGGAGGAGGAGGAGAATGTGGGGTAGGAATATGTTTAATAGGAATAGGAGGAGGCATGTGTGGAGGATATGAGAGAGGGATGTGACAAGGGAGGGGTGAGGTAGAGGACGCAGGGGTGGAGGTGGACTAAATTGAGGTGGTGGTATAGGTAGAGGATATAGAGTTGGTGGATGAGGTAAAGGATAGGGAGGTGGTGTAATAAGGTAGGCGTAGGGGAGGTGGGGAAGGAGGGGTGAAGGATGAAGCTAAGGAGGTACTGGAGGCAATTGGAGAGAAGTGGATAGATGAGAAAATGGAGGAGGTGGGTCAGAATTTTATGGGAGAGGTCGAATATGAGGAAGAGGAGGATGTGTGTAGGAGTAGGTGGAGGAGGCATATGAGGAGGGGGAGGTGGAGGATATGAGAGAGGGAGGTGACAATGGAGATAGAGAAGGATTATCTAGAAGATGCATAGGGGAAGGGGGGTGTGCAAGAGGTGACTGAGGTGGAGGTGGTAAGGGAACACATAAGGTAGGGGGGAGGTGGAGGAGGCAAAGGAGGAGGTGGAAGAAAGTTAGGTGTTAGCGGAGATAGAGGAGATAGAGGTGGTAGAGGATTTAAAGGATAGGGAGGTGGGTGATGAAGGTCAAGATGTATGGAAGGTATTTGGAGAGAAGTGGATAGAGGAGGAGGTGGGATGAATGGTTATGGGAGAGGTATAAGATGAGGAGGAGGAGGAGGATGTGGGGTAGGAGTAGGTTGAAAAGTCATAGGAGGAGGGGGAGGGAGAGGCGATGAGAGAGGGATGTGACAAGGGCGATAGGGATGGAGTAGGTGGAAGAGGCATAAGAGAAGTGGGGTGTGAAACAGGTGAGTAAGGAGGAGGTGATAAGGGAACACATAGGAGGGGGGGTGGAGGAGGATGTGGAAAAAAGTGAGATGGTGGTGCAGGTAGATGAGATAGAGGTTGTGGAGGAGGTAAAGTACGAGGAGGTGGATATAGTAAAGTAGGATGAGGATGTAGGGAAATTAGATTTGGATGTCGGAGTGTGATATTGGGAAGGTGACAAGAGAGGAGGTGGAGGTTGGTGTGATATATGAGGTGAGAAGGAGGTTGATAAGGAGGAAGTATAGGAGATGAAGGTGAAGGTGGAAGTGGAGTAAGAAGCGAGGAAGGTGCAAGAGGAAGAATGTGTTGTAGTAGAGGATAGAATAGAGGAGGAGGTACCAGACGTAGATGTGGAGGAGGAAAAGGAGGAGTAGGTGGATGAGTTGTGAGAGGTAGTTGGGAAGTTATGGGAGGTGGATTAGGAGGAAGAGAGTGGTGGCGAGGTGGAGAAGAGGAATATAGGGAGTTTAAAAGGGAGGAGATGAGGTGGGGAATGTAGAGCATGAGTGGGTGAGTGAGGTGATGGTGGGAGAATATGAAGCATAGATGGGGGGAGGAGGTAGAGATGTGGGTAAAGGAGGAGAGTTAGGTGAAGGGTAAGGAGGAAACGGAGGAGGAGGTGATTGTAGAGAGGTGTAAGTATTCCCCAAGACTATAGGATTATCTACTTCCATGGACATTGGGGTTAGATGTGGAAAGTTGTGCAAGCTCTTGTTTCTGCCACAACATGCTCTAGAACACATCACTCTGCTCAGTGCTGAACTCAGGTAAACGTGTAACCATGCTCCTCAAAAATATCAAAGATGGGTGATGTAAGTGGGCCATCCTTCGATGCCATAGCTCACAAAGCTCACTGCTATTGCTATGTGCCAGAGCATACTGTGGCTAAAACAAGAGCTTGTATATCTTTCCACATCTAACCCCAATGTCCATGGAGGTAGATAATCATGTAATCTTGGGGAATACCTGCACTTTCCCATCCAAGAAACAAACCCCAAGACCCATGTCCTCAATGGTGAAAACTGATACAAGGTTCTTCTTCAGCCCAGGGACAAATAACACATCCCTCAGAATCATGGGACTCAAAGAATCCCTCTGAAATGTAATGGTCCCCTGACTTACTGCTCTAACAATGGTGTCATCACCTAGTACAACCTCCACATTTGTACCTATTTGTGAGAGCTCGAAGAACATCTCTCGAGCACTTGTCATGTGGCTCGAGGATTCGCTATCAATATACCAAGTGCCAGTGGTGGATGCACTCATCTGATGGCATGTCAATAAGGAATACTCCATATCCATATACACATCAGTGCTGGTAACTAAAGAGGCTCTCTCTCTCTCTCTCTCAATTTGTCCAGCACACAAAGAAAAATCTCTCTGAAATATGTCTCCAAAGTCATCAACCTCCGTTGAAGCTACAATCTATTGTCTCTTCTTCTTTTTGCTCGGACACTGTGAAGCATAGTGCCCAAATGTCTGACAACCATAGCACTTGATTTTACTCAAGTCCTTCTTATGCCCACCCTGTTGCTGCTGCTTGGACCCACTCTGCTTGGGACCCTTCTTCTTCTTCTTCCCCTTTGCTGTTAAAGCCACATTCTCATCATCTTCCCCTCCCTGTGAATAACTTCCATGTACGAGACCTCTCCTAGTCTCCTCCTGCATAGAGTCATACCATAGTCTCTCCCATGAAGGTAGGTTCTCTCTGCCTACTATAGCCTGCGCAAATGCACCCCAGGGCTTGGAATCCCCATTCACTGTTGTACGCACAAGCTCAATAGCAGTGACCACCTCCCCAACTACTGCTAGCTCATCTCTAACTGTAGATATCCTCGTACGGTAAGCTGTCACTCCCTCTCCTCCATTCAACTTTATACTCTTTAGTTTCTCCTTGAGAACCATCTTCTGGTTCTCATTGGTACTCTCGTATAAGCTAGTTAAAGTAATCCACATCAAATGTGCCCTAGCTTTACCAGAAATGTGAGGGATGATATGGTCTTTAACTGCATCAAGGATTATTCTTCTAGCTTTACAGTCCTTCTTGTTGAAGGATGATAATGCTGCTACATCTGTACCATCGGGAATCTGAACAGGGTTTGCTGTAGTGTTTCTAACCACCTCCTCCCACAGTTCATTCTCCTCTAATATCAGCAAAATCCTAGCCTTCCATTGCACAAAGTTTCCTATCCTATCCAACCCATTCTCCAACCTAAGTCCTGTAGCCATCTCTACTATCAACCCAACAAGGTGTTGGCTACTAACAGAAGAAAATACCCAAATCTAGAAATTTATGTATGTCTGCAAATTTTACTATTTTCTGCCCCCAAGCTCTGATACCATGTAAATTTTCTATGATATTTCAGTTTGCTGGTTTATGTCAACTTTTCAGTGTTTTTCATTCCCAAGCCGGTTTTGCATTGGCTGGAAACTACTTATAAAAATGCAGACAATTAAACACGCTGTAAATACACTATAACAGGTAGAAAATTAATTTAACATCCACACCATAAATATTTCAGACTCAAAAATTTTTGGCCAACAGCCCTGGAAAAACCCCCATGGGGAAAACCAGTCAGAGATAGAAATATTTATTATTTCTTTTGAGAAAAATTCAGAGCAGTAATTTTTAGTCAAAAATACAACTTATCTCAACCCGAAAATACACCCAGCTGACTACCTCGATTTTTGTGCAACTGCTGCCTCGATTTCAATGCAAAATCCTTCTCAAAATCTGTGCCAAAATAACAGCTCAGTTCTTCCCTCAAAAACTGTGCCCAACATGTCTCGAAAATGGTTCCCAAACTACTTTACTCTACAACAATTAATGTTGAAGTACAATCCTCGAAATGTGTGCCCAGAACCTTGAGAAATGTGCCCAAAACTACCTCGAACTGTGTGTTGTACAGACTATGTAATAAATGCAGTGGTACGGCCTCGAAGTTCATGCCATAAATTTAATACTGCTATCGGGAAATGTGCCAGGAATTTTTGTCGAAATATGTGCCAAGAACAACCTCGAAATTCGTGCTAGAGAATCCATACAATACGGTTGTCTTGGGAAATGTGCCTGCAATAAATGCTGGAAACCCTCCTCGATTTCTGTGCTAGAATCTCGCCTTGGAAATCGTGTTGTTTCTCTCTTTCTCTTTAGCTCACTCTCTTCCTCAAGAATGAAATTCATTTGCCTCCCTTTTCCTTTTTGACAAAACCCTAAGTGAGTTTTTCATCCAACGGTGGAGATTAGATCAATCCAACAGTTGAGATGTGATGAGAATAAAATTATCTAATTTAATTCTCATAAATGCATTTTCACTCACCCACTTAAATTTATCAAAAGTGACTTTATGTTTTAAAGTCACATTACATGCTTTCACAAGTCATTTAATGCAAGGGTCACTTTTTCCCCCTTTTAAGTGACTTAGGCAATAAATTCACCTAGGGAACACTTCCTAGGTACAAAAACTAACAAGGAGGCGTGTGTGGAGGATATGAGAGAGGGATGTGACAAGGGAGGGCCAAAGGTCACCCTAAGACCACTTTTTGGGAGTAAAAAGTAATTTTCTAATGATTTTTACCATTTTACTTGGTACCTGCAGGATATAGTGGAACAGGTTGCGTGTACGCTGGCTATAGTGGAATAGCTAGCGTACAGGAACAAAAATAGGGAAAAATGTGTTCCTGGAGGACAAAATGATGAATCTGAGTCAGTGAAATGGATCCTGAAGGCCAATCAATGCTGATGCTCACAAGGTGGAAAATTACACTGTAACAATTATTTATTTTGAACTCAATATACCTTAACAACAATGATTCGTATCCTTGGATGTAGCACTGAAGGCTACCCTAGAAAGATGGTGGGATTTCCATAAGGAATATATAGAAGGTTGGCCATAGTGTCATAGGCTGATAGATATTAGGTTCGGAGAAGGGGTTTCATATGTTGGAATAAAGTATGATGGGATAACTAGTCCTATATATCATTTAGTAGCATGCACTAACATATAGAAGGATATACCTGATAAGGAGTGGGTTCATAGGTTTATCCATACATTGGATACTATAACCAGAAACTAGTATACTACATTAGAGATTCAATGAGGAAAAATAGATTGCGAGGATCTGGCTATAAATTTTAGAAGGACATTCAACTATGAAGATGATTATCCAATAGCGGATACAACATTACAAGTCATTAAAGCTAAAATATTTGAATGCATTATAGTACCATTCTCTCCATGGATTGTGACATTTGAGCAAGCTTTGGAATGTTAAAATATTACTAGCGACCTAGATGATGATATGAGAGATGTACATTGTACATATCTCAGAAATAGAAGGAATTTGAAATCTAGATGGACTTGAGATTGCATTTGATAAATTCTTACATCCATTGAAGATGAAGAAGGTAAATATTGGCTCGAAAGAGCTTCCTAAATTTGCTAATATTGGATATTATTGGGATGATGAGACTATCGATAGGCTAATTGAATTATTGCATGAATATCAAGACTTGTTTCCTGCTAAGTTTTAATAAATGAAGGGTATTATTGGGTACTTGGGAGAAATAAAGATCCCCATGAATCCTGATGCAAAACCCATAAAATACAGACCTTATAGGTTGAACCCTAGGTACAAATAAAATTTAAAAGATGATATTCAAAGAATGCTAGAAGCAAGAATCATTGAATCTGTTGAATAATTTGAATGGATTATCCCAATGGTAATTCAAGACAGGAAAACTGGTGAAATTCCAATTTGTGTAGACTTGAGAAAAATGAATGATGCAAGTTTGCATGACCCATTCCCTACACTTTTTACGGATGAAGTATTAGAAAATGTTGGTGGTCAAGAGGCTTATTCATTTACTAATGGTTTTTCAGGTTTCCATCATATTAGGATTCCTAAATAGGATCGACATAAAACCACATTACAACTCAATGGGGATGTTATCAGTATACAGTGATGCCATTTGGCTTAAAGAATTCCTTAGCTATCTTTTGTAGAGTGGTTGTCACATTGTTTCAGGAGTTCATTCATAAATTTATGGAGGTATATTTTGATAACTAGATAGTCTATGAGTTGCTAAAGAATCACATTGAGAACCTAAGATTGATGTTATACCATTTTTGATAATATCAAATATCTTTAAATATGAAGAAATGTGTTTTTTCTACTCCATTTGGTATATTGTTGGGACATGTAGCTTGTAAATAGGGTTTGGTGATGGAACCTACAAAAATAATTATCATCGTAGACCTACCACCTTTGACATCAATATGACAACTGAGGACCACTTTAGGACATGCAGGTTACTAAGGAAATTTATTAAAGGGTATGTGCAAATTTCAAAACTGATGGAGAAACTGTTAAAGAAAGACACTAAGTTCCAATGGAACGAAGACTGTCAATAGAGCCTTGACACGTTGAAAGAAAATATGGTGACAACACCTATTTTTGTATTTCCATATTAGAAGAAGGAGTTCCATATTCATGTTGATGTTTCATCCATTGCTCTGGGTGCAGTCCTTTATCAACTTGGAGAAGGATCTATCGACCATCCTATCACGTTCACTAGTAGTAAATTATATACAATAGAAATAAATTATACTACGAAAGGAAGCGAAGGGTTATCTATGGTATATTCTTTACAAAATTTTAGGAGTTACTTCTTAGGGGGTCAGTAATCCTCCCAAGCATTAACGCGGCTTCAAAATCAGGCCTTAAAACACACCATCTTCACAGAGGATCAAGACAGGCATCAATGAATACTTCCCAGTTGATCACGGACAGCAGAGAAACCAAAACCAAAGGTAGGGATCCCAACAAGCTAGTCGTCAACCTCTCAAGCATGGAAATTACTGCGCCCTCCAGAAAACTCTTAGAGAAAGGTCTTAATTTCGCCATTGCCCCCAGAAAGATTCCTATTGAGGACATCATTTGTAGCATTGAGGAAAGTATTAAACACCTTCCAGAGAATGAAGCTGAAGAGGTGCGTCAAGATAGTGCGCTGACCCTTAGGAGATCCAAGCTTCCAAAACCCAACATTATCATAGAAGAAAGTAGAGCGCTTAAGGAGATGAAGAATAATAATGACATTGTTATTCTGGAGGTTGACAAAGGAGGAGCGACGGTTATTCTCAATAAGGAAGACTATGTGGATAAGATGAGAGATCATTTGCATTCAAGTGGCTGTTATAAGAAACTCGACCATAATCACCTCAATCGCATTACTAAAGAGGTCACAGAGGTCATTCAGAAATTGATCATCCTAGGACAACGAACTCAAGAAAAAACTGATTATTTCTGAACCATTGATTCCAAGGATATACAGTCTCCCCAAGATTCACAAAGATGGCATTCCCCTCTTACCCATAGTGGATACCATAGGATCCCCAACCTACAGACTATCTAAATTCCTAGCTACCAAACTAAAACCATTGGTAGGCAACACAAGCTCCTTTATTAGGGATTCTTCTTTCTTTATTCAAAAAATTAAGGACAGACATATGGAAAACAAGGAGGTATTCCTGAGCTTGGATGTAGTTTCCCTCTTCGCAATGATTCCAATTGATGAGGCAATCAAGTTCATTAATGAACTAACTGATCCCGAAACAGCCAGGCTAGTAGGATTATGTCTCAAATCCACATTCTTTAGTTTCCAGGGTGATCTTTACGAGTAGACTTGTGGAGTGGCAATGGGTTCCCCCATTTCTCCTATTATTGCCAACCTATTTATGGAGAACTTTGAGCAAAAATATCTCAACTTAGCTCATCCAAAACTAGAATGGTGGTCCAATTTTGTGGATGATACATTTCTAATATGGGCCCATGGACAAGAAGAGATGGATAGATTTGTTGATCACCTCAATAAACAATCCGACTCCATTAAATTCACAACTGAGTTTGAGGAGAATAATGCCATTTCCTTTCTTGACACTTTGGTCATAAAAAAGGATGATGGTAGTATAGCCGCCAAGGTCTATACGAAGAAAACCCACACTGAGCAATACCTTCATGCCCTTTCCCACCATCACCCAAGCCATATAATGGGGGTTTTGAACACATTGATCACTAGGGCCCTACGGATTTTTGATAAAGACCACATAGATGCTAAGAAAGAACACTTATGCACTGTCTTCCTAAGTAACGGATATAACCTAGCTCAAATTAACAAAGCCTTTGCTAAAGTCGAAAACTACCAAAATAGACCTAATGTTTCATCCAAAGATAGTAGGTTAGGTGATCACAAGGCATTGACTCCCTACATACAAGGAGTCACAGACAAGATAGCTAAACACCTAAAAAAGAAAAACATTGACTCAGTATTCTCACCACCTAATAGCATTAAAAAACTTCTTAAGTCAGTAAAAGATCCCATAGACCCATACCTAAAAAAGGTTTTTTACCAGAGTCCTTGTGATTGCGAGCAATCCTACATTGGTGAAACTGGAAGGTCCTTTCGAACAAGGGTTAAAGAACACTGCGCAGATATCCATCTAGATCGAACCCAGAAATCCGCACTAGCAAAGCACTCCCATGACACTAAGCACCTAATTAGGATAGAGAACATGAAGGTGTTGGCTCAAGTTGATAATTGGTCCAAAACAAGAATCAGGGAGGCAATTGAGATAGTTAAGAACCCTAAATGCTTTAATAGGGATGACGACCTGACCATTAGTAAAACCTGGCTTCCTAACCTCACAAAATAAGCTAAGTTTCTAACTAAACCTAATTAAGCTAAAGTAATTAAAATTTTAACTATAATTTAATAGGAATTATCTTAGAATTTTAAAACCCTAAAAATTTGAATTTAATAAACCCTAAAAACCCCTAAAAAACCTAAAACTATATAAATTTATCAAACTTGAAGAAATTAAATTAAATTGAAGAACTAAATAACATTGTAAATTTAATAGTAATAAACCCTATCCATAATTAAATTGAATTATTTGAAATTAATCTAACTTATCATGGTAAATTTAACTAAACTATCAAACACTAAATTATCAAACCCTAACCCTAATTAATTTTTTTTTAAATAATTAATCATCAATCAATTAATTAAATTAATTATTTAATAATTTCATTCTAACCAACTAAACAACTTAATATGTTATCAACATAACCACTATTAAAAAATTACTTTATCACTATTAAAAGTAATTTATTAACAAATACCAATTGAATTTAATAAAAATTAAATTAATAATAATATCAAAATTAATTACTAATAATAATAATAAATTTTCAAAACTAAATAATAATTTATTTCTAAATAAGAAGAATTAATATGAAACAACACTAATATTAATTCATTATTTAATTAAAATTAAAAGAATTAATATGAAATTCAAATTAAATACTTAAACTTGCATGTAAATTAATATAAAATAAAAAAACAAAACTACTAATAATTTATTGTGTAGATAAAACTAATAGAATTAATTTGAAAATAAAAAACTTAAACTTTAATGTAAAATAATATAAAATAAAAAGAACAAATCTTTAAAAATTTATGAATTTAATGTAACAAACCCTAAAACATAAAAAATTTACCATTAATTAACTTAACATGGGAATTCAACTAAATTGTTTCCCAAAACTTTAGAGTCGGCTCCATAAACCACCCCCCGTTTTTTTGACTATTTTGTATTTAAGGAATTGATGAGGGAGAAGATTTTCTTGGCATCTCTAATGTCCTGATGATGAGCCAAGGATAGCTCGAAACGTTGATTATAACTCATCCACCGCAGACTCTCCACAAGATGCCATCATTTTGAAATGTTCACTGATAATTTTGCTTTGAGATACCTAGCCAACAAGCCAATGTTGGGGGACGAATATGTCGGTGGTTACTATTATTCTAGGAATCTGACTTCAAAATTGTAGTTAAACCAGGAATACTGAATGCGTTACCTCACCATCTGTTGAGGATAGAAACATAAGACGATCTAGTTAGTTAGGACGATAGCCTCCCAAATGCGCAGCTCTACTCTATGAATATTATAGATGAATATTTCAAAGATATTGTAAACCTTTTAACTACAGGTATGGCACCGCAAGGGTTTACTGTAGAATTGAAAAAGAAGTAGCATTGAAAAAGAAGTTGGTTATCAAAGTCGTAGATTATCATCTCATAGAAGGTAAATTATATAAAATATGATCTGATGAAATCTTGAGAATATGTGTTTTGGAGCATGAGTGACCCTTGATTTTGGCCAAAGATCATGATGGTGTTGTTGGAATTCATTATGCAAAGAAACAAACTGCATAGAAAAAATTGAGGGTGGGACTATGGTGGCCTACCCTATTTAAGGATGCCAAGGAATATTGCAAATCTTGTGGTATTTTCCAAATAATGGGGAAACCATCAAGGATGGATGAGATGCCATTAGTACCATAGTTCACGTTTCAAGGCTTCGATAAATGGGTTACTGATTTTGTTGGACCAATTAATCGACCTGCAAAGAGGTCGGGAGCATGGTGCATTATTGTTGTGATTGATTATCTAACTAGATGTGCTAAAGCCGAGCCAGTAAAATACTATAGTTTTTTCACTATTGTGAATTTTTTATTTTGAGATGTGATCACTGGATTTTGATGCCCCTGCATTTTATTAATTGACCAAGGAACTCACTTTATAGACAAGACTATTGAATGAATTACACAAGAATTCTAGATTCACCATCAAAAGAGTAACCCATATCATCCTCAATATAATGGAAATGTCGAAGCCTTTAATAATATTTTGGAACAAGCTTTAGCTAAGGTTTGTAATGTGAATTGTGACTGCTGGGATTTGAGGGTCCCTGCATTTCTATGGGATGATCGAACAACTTGCAAGATGTTGATGGGTCAAATACCTTTTAGGTTGGTATATGGGAAGGATATTTTTATGCCAATGGAATATATTGTACCCAATTTAAGAGTTTTGTGTTACAGAGATGTCATATACTAGTACGGTAGAGGAACGATTGTCGCAGTTTCCGCAATTAGAGGAAGATATATTTCTTGTAGGTTTTCGTTAGCAAGTTTAGAAGCGATAAGAAAAGGCCTATCATGATGATCATATCAAGCAGAAGTAGTTCCAAGAGAGATGTTTAGTTCTCCTATATGACAGTAAGTTCTTCAAACATCCAACTAAGTTGAAAATGCATTGGCTAGGGACTTATGTGATTAAGTACATAACAGGACGAGGTGTTTTCCAACTGCAAAAATTTTGGGTGAAATTATGAAGGGACTAATCAATGGGATCGACTAAAAGTATATAGGCACAACCACAACTCCTATCGAGAATTAGAAAAAATGGTGAATCCTAGGTGCCAAATGTAATTGAAACAAGCATTGGGCATTGAACTAAGTCTACACATGCTAAAAAAAATAAGTTGTTCTTTGTGTTCAAGTTGGAGTCTGTACATATTTCGAAGTCTCTAATATATCACAGGTGGATGGGATACTATTTAATAGTTTCACATGTAGTTGAAATGACCAAAAAAGTACTCAAAATACACATTAATGAAAAGAAAAAGGTGACAGTCGAAAGACAATAAATCCAATAAATTTTGAAATACGACAAAACAATGGGAATGATCGACTCATGATAGTGGCAATAACTATTGTCATAATTAAGGAATTATGGTTAGATGCATGAAATCTACAGACATCATGGCGAAAATATCTTATTATGAGACATTAAAACATAGTGTGCTTGGGAATTTAGGATCATTGTGCATTGCTGAGAAATGAGAGAAGAGTAGAGCCAAAGAGCAACATATTGAGAAAGCGGTGACGCATGAATCATCACTTGACATTATCATTCAAGAATTCATTGAATATGGATTAACAAGACCTCAAGGATAGCTAGAGATGTTTTGGGAGTAGTTACTGGTACTTCCTAGTTCATTGAGGACAACAACATGAAGTACACTGCATCCACAGAGTCATAAGGTGAGAAGTAAGCATGGAAATGATGCAGGGGCGTCTAGATCTGCAATTGCATCTGGGATACCAGAATTCATTCCACCGAGAAAGTCGAGTGCTAAACTAGTTCAGGTTCCTAAGAATGCTAAATACACACTCAGCATGCCTAAGATCCAGGTATGAGTTTTGTAGGTAGGAGATATGATGGGAAATATTCCGAACTTAAAGAATTTCGATCATGATCTCACAAACAAGTTGAATTTCCTATATTTTGTGCCAAATAACTATCCATGGATGGTACCCAATGCAGAAGGAGGATCCTAAATTTTTGAACCGTTAGAGTGGGATTTGGGGTTGGAAAAATCAATTCTATTGTGTCTCTTGAATATTCCACACTTTGGACGATGTTGCGAAGCTAATGCCTGCATAAAGAATTTGTTACTATGTGTCCATGGTGGATTCCTGTGGTTAGAAAATAAAATTTCAATTGATACAGACATGATAACAAGTATTATAGGTCTTCCAACTCATGGGTTACATCTAGAAACATATTATGTGGGGAAGGAGAAAGACAAAGCGATTGAAAACAAAATGAAGGATAAGTACGAACTGGAGAAGAGAAACCAGGGTTATGAAGTAACCTCTATTAAAGATGAGGCTATTCGATTTGCAATGATAATTATTGCAAGTAAATTACTGTAGAAATGTTGGGACAATCAAGTTCCTACGTGAGTGATTACATTGGCAGAGCATTATACTAAAGGTTTCCAGATGAATTGGGAAACAATCCTTCTTAACGATTTCTTGAGTGACTATCGAGATGCGCAAGAAGGAGGTACTCTTTTTCATTATTCATGGTTGTTATTATTGATTTCTTTGGTTTCCTAGGAAGAGAGAATAGATTCAAATTTTGCAGTAGCACCTCCTGGTTGTCTTATGGTTGCACAGTTTGCATCCTTATTGGTTAGTGATAATGCATATAGGCAGAGGTATTCTAATATAATCCTTTACATGTATAAGGAAGTTATTTAGTATAGCATTAATAAGGTTCCTCGGATAAAACCTTGTGTGGTGGATCTCTTTAATCATATCATCTGGTTTAAGGCCACACCACAACATATGTATATTCAATCTCACAGGGATCCAAATTAGGAGTGGTTTCCCACCCATTGAAACTTGATGAATTCAGGTATTGGTGAAATCATTAATCAAAGGCCATAAGAATGGAAGGTTCCCATTTTTCAGGAAGAACTATTTCCACCCATGTCGCAGGTGGAAGGTGCAAAGGCTCAAAAGAATGGCGAAGGTAAGAAAGGCCAAGTACAACAGGGAGAAGGTACATTTTCTGTGACAGGAGGAATTGGGGGCACGGGTGGAGTAGAAGAAGTCCCACCACAATTGTAAGAGAAAGATTGTGAGTTTGGTGCAACACAACCTAAGCCTTTAACAAAGGGAAAAAGAAAAGTCTCAGAATCGCCACTAGGAAGGAAGATAAAGATGAAGGCTCCTAAGGAGTTGGCAGTTTTGGAATTAATAAAGGATGACATGGAGCTGCTAACATATAGATTCAAGGACACAACAAAGGATATTTTGCAAAAAGGTATTGATGCATAGTTAAAGCTTTATGGAGGAATTTTAAATTAGATAATTACACTCAAAGAAGTGTTAGAAGGGATAGGACTAAATTCAAATCCAAAGGATACAACAGCATACACGTAGGATGAGCCCCAAGAATGAGAGAGGCCAGTGTTGTATCTACCTTTGGATGCACAACCATAAGTTGTAGCAATACCTACGAAAGAATTGAGATTCCTAGAGAAAGAATTACATGTTGTTGTTGAAAGTTTGATCTCTATCGATCTTCATTTAGTAGAAATACATATGTATACCTTACACACTCTTCATTTGATGACCATAGCTAATGAAACCAAGGGATGGGAAGAATATGGTTATAGTCATATGATGAATCAGAGCTCAGAACTGGATCAACTGACAAGCAAATGCAAGGGACTTCAAAAAGAATGTGATGTTGTAGATCAACAAAAGGATAGGATACAGAAAGCTATCGAGACAGTTTGTAGTGAAGTTCTTGAGGTTGAGATGGTAGATGTAGCACCACTGGAGAGAAAACTATCAAGCTCGAGTAAGCCATTGAAGGATTTAGAGCAAGAATTAGTGACTTGGAGAAACAAGTTGTTACAGGAACACAGTAGGATGTATGGGATCAATGAGATGAGGAAGTTAAATCTTATTTTAAAAGTGTTAAGGCCTTAGAGGCGGAATGCGTGAATTTTTTTTATTAAAGTGCACATGCCTAGGTACTTTTGATGGACGATGAAGGTATACAAGACATCACTGCTAAGCTTCTAACTATGCAGTTTAGAACCACAAAGCTAAAGGGTGTTATCAATAAATTTCCACAACAAGAATGAATGAATAAGGTAGTTGAGATTAAGCAATTACAAGTTAAAATAAATCAGTTGAGAGAAGACTAGCAGAGGAAAAGCTAGTAGGTAGAGTCTCTGCAAATTGAAGCGGTTTGAGTATCTTACATTTTTTGAAGAGAGAATGAATAGATAAAGGTGATAGTCCAACTAGTTCAAGAGCAATTTTGGAGCATTATAACTGCACAACTAGTCAAGGATCTGAGAGATCAAACCAAAAAAGTGAAGGATATTTTCGTCTCAATGAGGGACAATGATCATTTTTTGATATAGTGGAAACCACCATAGGTGCAAGAGTAAAGTGGCTTGGGATGAGCTAAATCTGAGTGTTGGGGGCATGTTGGGCCTGGGTAATTTTGGCATGGTTTGGAAACTATTTTTTGTATGGACGGGGATAGGAAGAAGTGATCCAAAAAAGTAGGATCGACTTCGATGAAGCGGTTGAGGAATAAGGAACACGTGGAATTTGAATTCATCAATGGGGGAGTTAGTTGGGAACAATTATATTTTTTTGTCCACTTACTTTAGTGTGTATAAGTAGGGGGAGCAGGAGAGCTATGAATAAGTCCTATATATATGTAATGGGTTGGGAAATTTTGGGTTGGTTAGATTAAGAGAGTACATATAGTTTTTCTCTATGTATTGAAGAAAGTCTATTTTTGATATAAAGAAATACTATTGTAATGTTGATGTATAAGAAAGTCTCAAGAGGTTGTAGTGATATGCAAGCTTAGTGTACAGATCTGTTGTAATGAGGAGATAAATTATGTTGGATGTGTGCGCAGACATGAAGGGGTAATTGTGCTACAACTTATGTATAAAAATAGTGCTTCCATGGTTTTTTCCATCTTGGATTTCCACATAATTGCTGGTGTTCATGGGTGTGAAAGATTGATGTGTGTTAATTTAATTTTATGTTGCTATGCACTATAATGATATAATCATGTTGATCTGTTAATACATGAATATTAATTCATCCTGTTTTGAATATAATGTATGAACGTGATGATATTTTGTGTGTTTACATTATATGTAACTTGGCAACTCTTGATTGATTTGTCAAAGATATAAGATGTTGATTTTTGTTGATTTAAGTCACTCCCCTTCACCATTGTAGAAACCTAGTTCTTGCAGTTCCCATAGTTACGTCGAGTGATTCATCAATTGTTCACAAGTGATGTTGAAAGGTTCGGTATCTTGGGGTTTGTTGGTGAATATTTTAGTGGACCTGGTTTGAGGTATATATAATCCAACATTTTCCTTCTCTACAAAGTATAATGAATAACAATTTGAATGCTTTCACCTTTAACGGTTAATACAATTTGAATTTTGACATATGGCATGTGTTTATTGGAATATTTTGGGATGACATCATATGATCTAATTGGGCCCGCTTGACACTTGTCTTCTCTTGAGTGGTACACATGGATGCTAGCTCACCCGTCCTTTCATCCATTGATTCCCCTTTATGCTTCATATATCCTTGGTAGGAAACCATCTTTTAGTAAACCAGAGTGGTAATGGTTTAGGCCTCAAGTGGTTTTAAAAATGGTTCTAGAGATTCGTTACTAATTGTGACAATATTACGCATGTCCTAGCTATTTCAGGAAAATGGATCCTCAAAGAACTCTTATCTTCCTTGGATATTAACAATGTGATACTTCTTCTCACCATCGATATTTTATCCCCTTTCATGATCTACTCACATGTCCTCAAGATTCTTTTCCTTTGGGAACTTGGTTCTGCTCTTGGTCATGTGCTCCTCTTTATTTTGGCACCAGATCGTTATTTTCTTTTAGCCCTTGATCTTTAACACCTAGTTATCATGCTCATCCATGATCCTTATTTCCATATACTTTGAGCCCTACAGCACTTATGCCAAACATCCTCAACCCCTTTTCCTATATTTTGAAATTTTTGTATCCCTTTTGGGTTTGGGAACTTTTGAGTGTTAACATTGGCTCCAGCAGTGACAACTCTTTATTAAAAAAAAGATGAGAATTGTAAATTAGTGCCTTCTGTGTTGGGATATGCAGTCTTTTCCTTCATAATGGATCTTCATACATCAAGCAAACTCTTGATATTTTTGTGAAATTTATATGGCCTTAATTCCATGCAATAATTTTACAAGCCAATATCTAGAAACAAACTAGTCCTCACAAAGAATTTACACAGAGTTTAGCAGAAAATAGAAGAATTATTGAAACAAAAATACATGAGATCGAACACAATTGATGTAAAATCCACTTCTCTATTATTCAATAATATGTGTAAAATATATAAATTCTCTCTAGCGACAAAATCGAGAGGCTTAGTGGTGAGTTGAGTAGCTCACAGTAATGCTAGGCTTAGTGGAGTAATTCCCCCAATCTATGAAATTGTTCCAAGTGTAACTCCCTTATTGGGCCATAATGAGGTCCAATGAACCTATGAGAACCATGAGGAAGTTAGGAAACTCAATACATGTGGATGGAATAATTATGAGGGTTAATTAGGTGTTTTAGGGATTTGGTAGTGGCCATTAATGAGCAATTTGACCATTTCTAGTGCATTAGCGCCCTTGGTCCAACTTTATCCCATAAAACAGGGAAGTGGTGCACCTACCTCATTAAATGCATTAAATATGGTGCCTTTGACTCCCCAGAATAAGGAAATGGGAACACTTGTGGACAAACTTGTCTATAATGACAAAGCACTAGTCTAATATGTGGACAAACCCCCTAGACTAGGCACTATTGAAGCCAAACCATGGAACAACTTACATTAAACACTTGGAACCTTATGCAAGGATTATTAACCAAGTTCTATATGGTAATTATGTTCCAACACCCCCCTTAAGAAAAAATAGTTGAGAAAATAAAATTATTATGAGTTTCCAAGCAACAAAGGCTTATGGTCACCCTTTACATTATTCATCCATATGAATTAAGGAAAGAGGAAAAACCACTTGGGGAAAATCCTCTCTCTAAAATGGACATGAAATACACCAAAATAAACTGAACTAATCCAAAACTCAAGTAGATTTGAACTTGATCATATGTTTGGAGGAACCTTCTTCTTTGGAAGAAGTGGATGTTGCTCCCATGCTTGGATCAAATGCTTGATCTCTACAACTATGGAATCAAGCGCAAGCAGGTGCTCTTTAGACTTGATCATCATACCAAATGTGGCCAAAACAAATCCAAATGAGACTTGATGAGATTGAGAATCAATCCCAGGTGAATGATAGTGTCCTCCATCTTCTGTGCAACTCTGAGAACAAGATCCAATCTTAATCATGTAGTGGATAGGAAGCATGACAGTGAGATTGAATGCAACAATTCAATAACGAATTTCAGCCTCCATAGCATCCAATGTCACACCAAATTGTGAACCAATGAGAGGATATGATTTTCAATGAGCTGCAGCAACTAACTGATGATTCTCAGAACTCAAATGAGAAGACTCGTGATAGAACAAATAGGTTTGGAGATCAACTCCGAATGCTTGTAGATGGTCCAAATACTTGAACCTCGAACCATATGAATCTTGATATGCTTGAGGCTTAAACCCAAGTGAATGCATGTTGTCTCCATCTTCAATAGTACCTTGAGGAAGTGTGCATGTGACCATGTAGGAAGTGAGAGGAGGAATGGGACCAAGTAGTGCAAATGCATGAAATCCATAATCTAATATAGACTCCAAAAATATCCAAGGAATCACAATATTGCACATCATCGAACTCATAGGAAGAATGCTTACCTTCTAGAGCAATCACTGATAGAGAATCCTGAGTAGAAGAAGTATGATAGGAGAAAAAATGAGTGGAGAGAGATTTATTCTTCAACAATGGCAGCTCCATTTGTTGTATATTCATAATTAGCAGAAACATCTTGTGCAATAGATGATTTCTCTTCACATTCTACTTCATAACATGTAGAAGAAGCATTCGAATCAAAGAGATATGTACCAAGAGGAACTTGTGTTGAATATTCTTCCATTTGATCTTAACGAACAACTTCATCAAAGAGAGTAGAGGCCGATACATTAGGAGGGAGAGCACATGTTTAGTTATCCATAGGCTCACTCCATGCACCATTCTTATACTTATCAATATCCTTGTCCAAGTTGGATCATAGCTCAAATTGATAGTTTGTAGGACCAATCAAGTAGTGCATACTTGGAGAAATGGCTAGACACATAGCTATGAATTCTCTGTCACAGTCATTTAGCCATTCATTTTTATCTTCATAAGACTCTGGTTCGCTCTCAACACCAATGGAAACATCATAGAGACCTCGTCTCTTGATATATGCACACATTTTAGGCTTCCACTCAGCATAATTTAATGGAGTAAGAGGAGGAACATTCAAATCCATGTAGAAGTTTTTGAACCTGCAAAACAAACTTTGAAAAATTATAATGGAAGACTATTTGGATCAATATGAACTCCTTACTTCGACAATAGGCACATTCAGGAGTGCATCACACTTGGGTTGACTCCAAAGGATTTCTCCAATGGATTCAAGGCAATTCCCCCACGTATTTATGTGGTTGCTCCACTGCTTTTGGTGCACTACTGGAAGCCACTATGCTCATCTCACCTAAGCTCTAATACAATGTGAAATTTATATGGCCTTGATTCCATGCAATAATTTTACAAGACAAGATATAGAAACAATGTAGTCCTCATAAAGAATTTACATAGAGTTTAGCATAAAATAGAAGAAATGTTGAAACATAAATACATGAGATAGAACACAATTGATGTAAACTGCACTTCTCTATTATTCAATAATATGTGCACAATATATCAATTCTCTCACGAGACAAAATCGAGAGTCTTAGTGGTGAGTTGAGTAGCTCACATTCATGCTAGGATTAGTGGAGTAATTTCCCCAATCTATGACATTGTGACAAGTGTAACTCTTGTATTGGGCCATGCTAAGGTCCAATGAACCTATGAGAACCATGATGAAGTTAGGAAAGTCAATAAATGTGGATGGAATCATTGTGAGGGATAATTAGGTGGTTTAGGGATTTGGTAGTGGGCATTAATGAGCAATTTGACCATTTCTAGTGCATTAGCGCCCTTGGTCAACCTTTTCTAGTGCATTAGCGTCCTTGGTCCAACCTTATCTCATTAAATGCATTAAATAGGGAACCTTTGTAACATCCCCTGACCTCCCTGGTGGTATTCAGAGGCCATGGAACCCCTTCCACACATTTTTCTTTTCTTCAATTTCTTCTAATTCCACATAGTCGCAGTAGGCTCGGATCCGTAATCCACCATTGCACTCCGCAATGTGCATTGCGGGATTCAGAATGCAGAATCCTAAAAATGATCCTTCTGATGATTCCTCTTTTCGCATTCCGCAACCCGTGATTCGCACTGCAGATGCGGAAATGTGGAAACCCACACCGGGCGACTTTGCCTTCCACAATCCGCAACCCGCATTGCGGATGCAGAAATGCAGAATCCCAAATACATCGATCTGATGGTCGGTCCCTGACCTCTGCAATACACACCCTGTATTGTGGATGTGGAATGGTCCTTGTGGATGCAGAAAGGATAGGACAACTGACCCCTGCTCCCGCAAGCTTCTAAGCCAACTTCAGAGGTTGATAACTTCGTCATCCTTGGTCCAAATTGGGAAAGGCTGGTACCGTTGGAAATATCTTGGAGAGATCTATCTGATGGTAAAAATTCCCACTCCATCTGAGCACTCCAACCATGCCAATTATCCAACTGAGTTTTTGTTCATAGTCCCACTAAGGTGACTTATCCCTCTGCAATATTTTTGCCTCCTTCCTGTCATAACTTCTTCCTCCTCTTAACCTATAGAGGGGTCCTAAAACACATCAGGGTTACCTCCTTTCCTTCCCAAATCCTAGGTGAAGTCCATTCATCCTTTGAAGGGTGAGTACAATGCACAAACAAACATATCTATTGAACTAAGATAGTTAACATATCAGCCACCTATAGGGGTTAGCCATGCATATCATTCATGGGACAATGAAGTATCCCAACACACATTCAATCATGCATTCAATAGCATTCCCATACTTATCTCTCTAATGAGAAAGTCCATGAAACCATCCATTCATTAATCTAGGGAATGACAAGCATAGCAATGCATAAGGTGTATGAAGTTAGGTCTAACCAATACATCTAGCCCATGCAAGATTTATAATGCATTAAACTCATGCAAATAGATGAGGCATCCAACATGAACTCATCCTTATACTTAGGATTATACATAGTACACTTATTGGTCATATTCATATGAACATTTATTCAACAACTTGAACAAAACAAGCATCATATAACGCATGAAATAGTAACATTCGCTCCATAGAAACACTTATCTTTGGATCTTGAAGTTGCCCAAGCAACTAGCTAAGTGAGAGAAACGTTCCACCCAACCTTAGGTCTCTGTCCAACCTATACTCTTTCAGTTGAGAGACCACCCCCGAGCTGGGATGCGCATACACTAAGGAGGGATAACTAGGCTCTCTAACAGTCAAGATCCACTTCAATGCTAAGCCAACCTACAGTTGGGTTTATCAAGCATGCAGGGCAGCAGTGAGGATATTTCTAAGCCAGTGAGTTCAATCCACATAACTACAGGCATCTCAATAGTCAGTAGACATGGAACCCACATTATCTACCTCACCCAACACAAGGAAGGCCCTCTTCTCTGCTAAATAGTCCCTTAAGACCCCCTCCCTTCCAGTTCTATTTACAGTGGGAATAAGAAGGTCCAACTGCTAGTTCTATGAGATTACAACCTTCAGTGGGTTTATCAAGCATTCCAACCGTAATTATGACCTTCTACCCCTGTTAAACAAGATGGGATCTTCACAGGGTTGCGGATTCGACTTTGTCCCACAACTCGGCTCTCTACACACTGATTTTGGTCTTCTCATGGCTTCCTCTAGTTGTTAACGCTCTGTAAATTCTTCTAGGGTTTCTTACAAGGAATTTATCAATAGATAGTGCATCCGCATAGGGTTTTCTATGAAATTCGGCTCTGTAACTTCGGTTTTACAAAAAATCATGTTTTCCTTCTCTATTTCATGGCTGGGTTCTTTAATTCTTGCCCCATGGTATTCTTGGTAACTGTAGCATAACATAACAGGTTTTTGTATTCTTGGATGGTCGAATGGCTTCCAGGACGAATGAAAACAACCCCATTTTGGATCTCAGGGAGGTTTTATCACCCCAACCCTCCCTGCGCTGACCTTCCTTCCTACCACTCTCTGCAACCGATTTACGGGTCATGATGGGGAATCAAAACGGTTTCTCTTGTACGGGTGGCAGCATGGGTTCCCATCCCATAACCCCCTCACCTCTCCCTAGTGGATACCATAGGCCCTTCTCATTAGCTGCCTCACTTAGCCAATTTCCTTAGTATTTCATTATAATATTAAACATTCAAATCAATTACAATATATCATGGCTTAGTAGCACACGAATAGTTCAAATGTCAAATACTTTCCTATGCAACAAATTTTAAGCAGTCACTAGTGGGGCCTTGGCCTTGAGCTCCACACTAGGGAAAACACACATTTCATATACACAATATTCACATTGAGGCCAATAATTATTAAGGAAAGGTAGGGGTATTACAGCCTTTGACTCCCCAGAATAAGGATATGGGAACACTTGTGGAAAAACTTGTCTATAATGAAAAACCACTAGTCTAATATGTGGACAAACCCCCTAGACTAGGAACTATTGAAGCCAAACCATTGAACAACTTACATTAAACACTTAGAACCTTATGCAAGGATTATTAACCAAGGTCTAGTTGGGAATTATGTTCCAATGCTTTTCATATTTATTGAAAATACTTAAAAACGTGAAACTTGAAAATTCTGAGTGTAATGTAAATAGAAATGAAAGAAGGAAATAAAATGATTATATCCTACTATGATACATAATTGTAGGATTTCATGATCCTCCAATATTACAAGAAGTGCTTTAAAATCCTTTCATTCACCTGCTTCTAGAATTACACCATCCAGTTGAGAAAGAGTATAAGTATTGTTTCCTTGTACAGTTGAGATTTGGAAATGACCCATCCAAATATTGTCAAAATTGCCATATTTTCCTTTGTCTTTTATTTTGGAATCCAATTTTAAAACTAAGTCTCTTGGTTGATCGATCCACTTGTACAAAATGAGAGATAAGTGACCAAAAAAATGACCAAAATCCACATATAAATGACCACTTTCGATTTGGCGATCACTGGTGGCTAATTTTCGGTCTCTTATCACTCGACCAAAAATGTGGTCATATCTAGTTTGGTCATTTATAGCTTGTCTTGTGGTCATTAATTTGGTCATATATTTGGTCATTAATCGTTACAATTAATGACCAAATATACCACCAAATTAATGACAAAAAATATGACCAAATTAATGAGCATAAGAAAAGATATAAATGACCAAACTAAATGTGACCACATTTTTGGTCGTGTGATAAGAGACCAGAAATTAGCCACAAAAACTGTCATTTGGTCGTTTATATGCAAATTTTGGTCATTTTTTGGTCACTTATCTCTCATTTTGTAGTGGTCATTTATCTCTTTTTAGTGGCCATTTATCTCTTTTTGGTCATTCGTAGTCATTTTATATATATAGGGCATGGAGGAATCGAACCACCAACCTCCTGCCTATAAGGAACGTGCTCTTCCATTGAGCTAGTACCCTTAAATATAATATATTACATAATTTTCCATTAGTTATCTAAGAATTCTCCTTCCTCAACTACTAACAAAAAACTGAGATTGTGTTTTGGTAAACAAACACACACATGAAAAGCAACTTAACAGAATGGAGACCATAATGGGGATTTGAGCCATTCGTCTTATTATTGGTTTTTACTAAGGATTACTTTAGCTCTCTATTAGTTTGAAAATGTTGTAGGGAAATCGGTTAAGGAAAATTAAGTTCCCCAACAAGGGGTTGGATCCTTGTTATAAATTAGAACAAATAGAAATATTATATTCCCTATTAAGGTAGATGAAAATAACAAAATACTAGACTATAGGGGTGTAGACTACCTGTGAATGAATTCCCATTCCTTTGTGTTGAATGTTGAACAACTGGATGAATCCTTAACGCCTAGATTCCTTCGACGCCTACACAAACCCAAATGACAAATACCCTTACACTTTCTTTTGTAAGAATCTTATTCTAAGAATTGAATTCAAATTGCATCATTATATACTATAAACATGAATACACATATACCAATTCAATTACATCAACAACATGAACATGAATAAATTCAATTAACACATAATTGTAGGGTAGAGGAGATATTCACATTACATAGAAAACAAGATACCAACAATCTATATACTGGTTAATGGTGAGTGTGGCTTGCTCACCCAAGCTTGGGTTCCTCCTACCTGAATCTTGTTCAAACTCAAACTCTTGCTAAGACAAAATCATAATAGCCTATATAGGGAAATATAGGATCCCCCTCATGCCTTGTTTATATGCATTTGACTTGAACCGCCGCAAAACACATGCAAATTCCTACCCGAAACAATTGAAGCTTCTTGCAAATTTCACAAAGGAATAGTAGCTGTTAGCATATATGATGAGTACCTTTCCTACGGACGCCAAATACTTCAATCAACATACAAAGTTAAAGTATTATAAACCAATGGAGTAACACTACCGTTCTTATGGACTAGATAAATAGATTTTACAATGCCAAAATGAACAAGTTACTTCAAAGATTAAGTCACCAATAGAACCCAAGAGAAGGAAACCTTTAAACTTCATAGTTCTCCATAAACAAATGTCAATTAGGCTCCAAAAGAAAAAGAGAGCCCTCAAAATCCAACCATGTCAAATGAGTGAGAGAGCCAACCCTTATATATGTTCTATCTCAATCTCACCTTACAACAAAATAATATGAAATTCCTAGATCTAACCTACGATTGAGTTAACAATGGATAACTCCACTAAAACTCTAATGAATATCTGACAAGCTCCTAACATAAGGGTGGTCAAAGCCATCAGTACAATGTTAAAGATAACATAAGGCCCCTCACTTTTTTTTATGAGATTTAAAACATTTCTCACCTTCCTCAACAAACTCTCCAAAGTTGATAGATTTTACCTTTTTTCTAAACTTTTAGCAAAGCATAAAATGAATGATGACTTTTTTTAACCAGCTCCCACAATAAACCAAATAGTGAGTGGTTATGATAAGCATTCCCCTTAAATTTTAAAGATAACATAAGGCCCCTTACTTTTGTTTAATGAGAAATAAAATATTTTTCACATTCCTCAACAAACTCTCCAAAGTGGATATATTTACTTTTTTTTTTCTAAACCTTTATCCAAAAATGAAATAATGATGACTTTTTTTAACCAACTCCTACAATAAACCAAATAGTGACTGCTTATGAGAATCACTCCCCTTCAATGTTAAAGCTAAAATAAGGCTCCTCACTTTTGTTTAAAGAGAAACAAAATATTGCTCACATTCCTTAGCAAACTTTGCAACGTGGATAGATTTACCTTTTTTCTAAACCATTAGCAAAGAATAAAATAATCATAACTTTTTTAACCAACTCCAACAATAAACCAAATAGTGAGTGGTTATGATAAGCATTTCCCTTCAATGCTTTGCAACGTGGATAGATTTACCTTTTTTCTAAACTGTTAGCAAAGAATAAAATAATCATAACTTTTTTAACCAACTCCAACAATAAACCAAATAGTGAGTGGTTATGATAAGCACTTCCCTTCAATGTTAAAGATAACATAAGGCGCCTCACTTTTGTTTAATGAGAAATAAAATGTCTCACATTCCTCAACAAACTCTCCAAAGTGGATAGATTTACTTTTTTTTATAAACGTTTAGCAAAAAATAAAATAATGATAATAGTAATCTTATTTTTAAGATCCAACTTATAAAAACAATTAAAATTCATGCTTACTGAACGGTTGGACACTCTTCTATTAGCCATACCAAATAATGATAATAGTAATCTTATTTTTAAGATCCAATTTATAAAAACAATTAAAATTCATGCTTACTAAACTGTTGGACACTCTTCTATTAGCCATACCCTGAATGTGGTTATAGTTGGTATCTCTTTTTGTGTATACACAGTCTTAGGCTAGAAACTAAAACAATATGGACATTTATAAAATTTAGTTCATCCTATAATTCTGCAAAGTTATGGAAATCCAAGATCGTACCTGCCGTTTTTAACCAACTCCCACAATAACCCAAATAGTGAGTCATTATGATAAGAACTCCCCTTCAAACATGTGCATCCTCAATCAAAGGGAAATATGCTCAATTAAGTTTCCCTATAGGGATGTCACCCTCCATCCAAGGCTCAATCGCAACCTCCATGGCTAGCAAGAATGAAGATCCACAAATCATAAAGTGGGAAACATTTTACATCAAGTCGCCCCCTAATAATGCTATGTTAACACCCGACCTTCATACGAAAATATGGCCAAACCAAACCATATGATCTGTGAAATGGGATGGCCCATAAACAAAGAAGAACTTCACCAAAATGCTTGAACCCATGGCTCCCATAAGTGGGCATCCAAGGTGGACGATTTCCTCTTGAAAAAACTAAACAGATGGCTCAAACAGTAAGCAGGCGGCCTCACATATTTGTTCCGTCCATACATCTTGCTGAATATTGGATCGCAAATGTTGTGCCAGCATTTGCTGCACTTTTCACAAACGGCCTTGGCTTGCAGGAATTGTAACTATGTTTCTTTGACCCTGCAGACTTGACACCATAAACGATACATTTCCCAGGCCAAGAACTCTTATATCAATGCCTCATATGAAACTTTCAGAACTGCGTGACAATTTTGCTTGATAACTGTCTTCTCATCAATTTCCATATTCGACACGCCATAAAATGTCCTTTTTTTTAAAACAACGTTGATATCTGTTGCTTCTATAGATAATTGTGATATTAGGTCCTCTGAATTGGCATTCCTAGATTAAACCAAAATGCACTTCATTTCCAGAACCATGAGCCTGGAATCCATCATCGATTCTGTCCAAAAAAAAATTCTTAGGAAAAGGCTTCAAAATTCCCTCTGCATAAGTGAACAACATGGGCATAAGGGATAATTATTTTGGTTGTGAATCTTGTGATCTTCCATCCTATCCAATGAAACTTGCAAGAGACCGTTCCACTATGAAATTACCTCCATGGAAAAAGATAATAAAGAGTTGCAAAATAGATATCAGCTGAGATGACCCTTAGAATGCTCCTAAGTGCTACCCTCAATCAAATAGGTCTGGGCGCATCGCCCTAAAATTTGAAGTCTGCGAACATTTCAAAGTGGAGGTACCACTGTAGGCTGCAAAATATGTTTGTAGATATCTGGAAAATCCTCCAATTTCATCTTAATTGCAATAGATGTTGACTCATTTAAAGGGATGCTATTACAACAATTATCAACAAGGTTGAAAACAAGGCTTTATTTCTAACTTAGAGTGCTAATATGACTAATGAAGATGTCTCTTCTCATATCATTGTTACACTCAGTTGATAATCACTTTATGGAGAGATATAAAAAAGGCTTAATTGTTTGGATGTCTTGTCATTGATCTCAGAAATTCTCTTCTACACAAAAATTTTCCCAGAAATCATGCTCATAATCACTGTCCTATTGCACAAGTAAGACAAAATTAACAACTCTGATGTTCATTACTGTTTTAGGGTTCAGATTACACCCAGAACTTGGAGAAACTACTGAGAATGATTCCCAGACTTCTATAAAGAGCCCAGACTACTGCTTAACCCATAGGAAAAAGGACCAGAATTCATATTTCATGCCCAAGTCAGCTTCTTCACTACTGCATGATCTTGGAAAAATGCCTATAATTGCTCCTGAAGACCTAGTTGGGAACCCCATGCAAATAGGAGGGTAACAGACTATACATTGAGAGTTGTTTTGAGATACTGTATTCTGACACATTACTTTCAATATTAAGGATTTTAATGTAGTGAAATGATATTCAATCTATAAGAAGGAATTTTCTGAGTTACCAAATGCAACAGACAGGCTTGAATCCAAACCATATCACTTTTGTTTCTGTTTTATCTACATGCAGTCATAAAGGCCTTATGGATGAGGGCTGGAAGTATTTCAATTGCATAAGTCAACAGTTAAGTGTTACACCCATTATGGAACATTATGCATGCATGTTTGATCTCCTTGGCCGACATGGGAACCTAGATGAAGCAAACAAATTAATCAACAAGATGTCATTCGAACCCAATGCCAAAGTGTGGGGGATTTTCCTCGGTGCATGTAGAATCCACCACAATGTCAAGTTAGGGAAATGGAAAACCAAACACCTTGTTAAGTTGGAGCCTAAAACCACTGGAAATTATGTTCGTCTTGCAGACATCTATGCTGCAATCGAAAAGTGGGAGAAAGTTGTTGAGGTGAGAACTATACTTAAAGATAGAGGGATGAGAAAGAGAAAAGGATGCAGTTGGATTGAAATCAAGAACAAGATTCATGCATTCCATGTAGGAGACAAAACACACCCACAAACAGATAAAATATATGCAATGTTAGATAAGTTAGTTCGGCATATGGAGGAAGAAGGATATTCACCTGGCATGAATTTGAATACCATTGAAGAGGAGAACGAGTTCATACCTTGCGACCAGTTGAGAAACTGGTCGTTGCTTTTGGGATTATTAAGACAAGATCTGGGACATCTATTTGGATCACTAAAAACCTCTGTGTCTTTAATAGTTGCCATAGTGCTGCTAAGCTCATTTCCAAGATTGTCCAACGAGAAATTAGCATTAGCGATGTAAACCGTTTCCATCATTCCAGTGGTGGATCGTGTTCTTGTGGGGATTACTGGTGATGCTAATCAAGAGAATCAAACTTGCATAATAACAACATAAACATGTTACTTACCTTGTATTGGCTTATAGGATCTCAATGGTAGAGAGTCAGAGACACCTTGCACATTTGACGATATCTGCAAATTGAAGTATTTGCTCCTCAGGATGGCAGTATGTTGGCATGTTCTTTGCAAGGATTACCAAGAATGTTTTGATGTATGTTATATATGTATTGAAATGTAAGTTGAAATATGGCTTTTGTTGATTCAGGTTCTGATATTTGTGCAGGAAGGTTGAACTTGGATGCAAAATTGTTCTTATTTTTTCTAACTAGTATTTGCTAGCAAGTTTTCATTGTGGTTAGACCCAATTTGGATAATGTGAATATGCACCCTCTCTGCACAAACATTTTATGAAAATTTGTAACTACTTCAATATGCTTGGGATATAAAATTATATGATATCTACCATTATTAATTCTAGACATGTTTATTGATAGTCAAACCTGTTGAACATACTATTTAGACATTATGTTGTATAAGTTTACAGAATATGGGAATGCTGGGAATGCTGGTGTATGGGTGTCATGAACAGCTACACGATTTTCCCAAATTTGTAGGAAATGGAAATTTGGGAGTCGAACTATAATGAAGTCTTTTATAAGTTCATTTAGCTTTCTAAATGAAGTTTTACAAGTGGAAACTAATGAACATTAAACCTAAAAATGAAGTCTTTTAGAAGTTCCTTTAGCTATCTAAATGAGGTTTTGCAAGTGAAAACTAATGAGCAAAGATTGAAGTTGAAGTGTATAATATATATGATTTGCGGTAAGTTTCGTGCCTATAATAATCGTTAAGTTTCGTGCCCATAATAATCGTTGGAGTCACATAAGAAATCTTCAAAGAAAGGATGAAGAATTTGGAGACCAAATCAATTGACTAAGGCAAGTAAAGTCTGAAATTGGAGTCGAGTGCCTTCCAAGTAGGAAGAATCCCTCTTTGAAAATGGGAAGGGCTTGAGTCATGGAATACCTCTACATGGTTTTGGAGAGTTTGTTTTTAGAGAGAAATCGGTGTGATTATGGAAAAAGTACAAGTAAAGCAACAAACTTAAAATGGATACATGTAAGAAAATTTATAAGACTTGTAATAGAAATCTAGGCAGAAACACTTTGTCACAGAAAGGTTGTGGCTTGAAGGCATGATTTGATTATGAGTCATTGCTTTGAAATCATACGGTTGGTCCAAACTGTAGTAATGGGTAAATGTACATTAAATAAACAACCAAATGAGGGTAAATTACTATATATGTATATATATTATTAGTAAATGTATAATATTTAATATTAATCTAATAAGGGTACATTCCCATATGTTCTTCTCAAAATACACCATCATTATTTTTTTGTCATTCATGGCCATCATAAATTTTCATAATTGTACTATATTTTTTCCTCACTCTTTCCTTTGATAGCTTCCTAAAATGGGAGTGTAGTGTATTAGAAAAACATCAAAATGTAGAAATTTAGATTTGATGCCATATGAGGTGTGGGATGAATGCCTCTCTCTATTGCAGCCCAGGAAATAACTAAATTTGTGGGATTTAAAACGATAGAGGACACAGGTTTTACTTCCAACCATTTGAATGATGGTATAATTGATACAAATTCTCAGATTTGGCAGGTAACATAGTGGTTGCAGTAGATAGATCACATGGTTATATGTATTTGTATGTCTGTAAGTATTTTTAGATAGATATGTATATGTATGCCTGTAAGTATCTTTAGATAGATAGATAATCAATACAACATAATTCTCATCAAATGCATTAAGAAAAAAACTCAGTTGCTGTGAAAGAAGGAATTCAATGAGTGTAAAAGTTGTATAATTGATAAGATACATACCTGTATCCTCTAGGGTAAGATTATGGTGGAGGATGACTGGGAGGATTTTGATGTGCACCCATCTTCAACCTTACATCTAGAGCACGAGCAAGTTCTTCATCATTCTCCTTAGGCTCTTGTAGACTATTACATGAGGCTGAAACAAAGATAAGGAATAAATGGAAAAGATAATATATTGAAACATGAAAAACCACCATAAGGTTGGGTTCTCAAACAATTTGTGTGAATCTTATGAATTCTTGAGGGATAGCTAATTTTCAAATAGTTAACTGAATTCTATATGTTTGACAATTAGTTGTCCCTCTAGTTCTAAATAGTAAATTTTACATTCTACGGTCTTATATTCTTATGTCCTTGTATACAAGACACGTGATAAAAGTGCATTATTTATCTTTGACAGTATTTTTGTTGGATAGCATACATAGTAATATCCAAGATTTTTTAAGAAGTGGCTCATCTTCAGGTATTTAAATTGCTGGAACTAGTTTTTATCTTTGTAGCTCATTTTTTGTTTCTAGCTTGTAGAATGTGAGGGAAGGCAGGGGTGTTGCAGTTACTTCCAGCAACACACACTAATCTCCAAACTCCGAGAATTCACCAACAGGACAGTCATAGGTCACTGTTCCAGCTCATTGTTTTAGCTAATAGTCACCTATAGGAGTGTTGTAGCTGTGTTGCAGCTGACTGTTTCAGCTACATTATGATGACCCCTGCGTTCATAAAATTAACCAATATTATTCTTCAACATTTAAACATATTCAACACACAAAATAACTCTAATTTCTTAAGCTGCTACAGCAAACTAACTTCAAAAATAATTCTGAATTTACAAACTCATGAAACAGAGCATAACAAAAAAAATGCACAGTAAAATTCTGAGATTGATTTGAACTCTATTCATTCACTCCGTATTACTTAAAATCGCGATTACAATGTTGGGTATATATATTGCTTTAACCCAGTTGATCATTAAATGCTAATTGCCCCTTCATTACAAAATTTAAGTGCAGAAATAACTACTCTCTTTCAGGCTGTTACAGACTGACAAATAAAAAAGCTGCGTTGGCCCTTCAAAATAGAATCTTATCTCCAGAAATAAATGTTCTGATTTGTTACAGTCTTGATAAGTTAAAATCGCGGGGTGTAGGTGCCTCTTCTAGCTTCGATGTGCTTCAGTATTAATGCTTAAGTCGGTTTGACGGTGAATGCCTCTTCAGTAATTTGAGTGATCAACCAAATCTGATCTTATTTGTGTCTTTGATAATTTCTGAATTTGATGATGGCCTTTCTAATATATTATTTATGGGCGGTGTGGTGGTGACATCTCTTCAAAATTTTGGCAGTCATCCTTTGAGGCGGTGGAGTAATTAATTATATCCAACATTCTCCCCCTTAATTACTACACTCAAAAACAAAATTTTGAAATACTGGATTTCTATTACAACTTACAAACCCCAATGTTTTTTCTATGAAACTCAAACAACTCTTTTCCCGGAGGTTTTGTAAATAGGTCTGCAAACTGATTTTCTAATCTGCAAAATTCCATAGTGATTTCATTATTGTTTATCAGTTCTCGAATGAAATGATACCTTGTATCAATATGCTTACTTCTTTTATGAAAGACGTGATTTCTTGATAGTACAATCGCTGATTTGTTGTCACAGAAAACCTATGTTGGTCCATATTGTTCATGCTGCAACTCAGAAAGAGTTCTTCTCATCCACACAGTCTGACATGCAGCTCCTATTGCTGCAGCATACTCTGCCTCAGCAGAGGATAGTGTCACTATGGGCTGCTTCTTTGAAGCCCATGCTATTGATCCTGATCCAAAACTGAATACATATCCAAATGTACTTCTTCTATCATCTGTAGAACCTACAAAATCACTGTTAGTATATCCAATCAACTTAAAATCTGAGTTTGATGTATACTGGATACCAAAATTTGTTGTTCCAGCAATATATCTCAGAATCCTCTTTCCAGCTTGCCAATGGGTATTCTTTGGGGACTCCATAAATATCGAAATCATACTTACTGCAAACACTATATCAGGTCTTGTTGCAGTCAAGTACATGACACTTCCTACAAGTCTCTTATACATCGTTGGATCAACTTTTGACCCATCATCCTCCTTACTAAGTTTTGTACCAGTTGCAATTGGTGTTACAGTTGGCTTACAATTCATCATTCTAAATCTTTTCAGTACATCATTTGCATACATAGCTTGATTTATAAAAATACCATCCTCGGACTGAGTTACTTCAATACCAAGAAAATATTTCATCATTCCTAAATCAGTCATCTTAAATTCTATTTTCATGGCTTTCTTAAAATCATCTACTGAAAGATCTCCAGTGAAGATCAAATCATCAACATATAAGCAAACAATCAGTATTTTACCTTCTTGGTTTACCTTTGTATACAAGCTTGGCTCACTTGGACTTCTGCTGAATCCTTCACTATTCAAATATTCATCAATCCTGATGTACCAAACTCTAGGTGCTTGCTTCAATCCATACAATTCTTTCTTTAATCTATAAACTTTGTCATCATGTCCATCAATTTCATATCTAGGCGATTGTCTCACATAAACCTCTTCTTCTAAAGATCCATTCAAAAATGCAGACATTACATCCATTTGATATACATACCATTTATTATGAGCAGCAACAACTAATACCATCCTTACCATATCAAGTCTGGATACAGGTGCAAACATCTCATTATAATCCATACCAGGTTGTTGACTAAACCCCTGAGCTACAAGTCTGGCTTTGTATTTTTCAACTTCACCATCAACATTTAACTTAGTCTTATAAATCCATTTGACACCAATACAATTTTTATTATCAGGCAGATCTACAAGATCCCAAGTATTATTTCTTTCTATGGCATCAATTTCTTCATCCATTGCTTTTATCCAAACATCATTTTTAACTGCTTCATCAAAACTTACAGGATCACATGCTATCAATGCAAAATTTGAAACTTGATCTACTTCTTCATCTTGCTCATACAGTTCTCTCAAACTTCTAGTCTTCTGACCTATAACTCTGTTTCTCAATGAAGCTAATGTAGGATTTGATTCATTGCTTACCTCTGATCCTGTTTCTTGCCATCCACCAACACTTGATAGTTCACCACGTTCTTGAGTTCTGGGCATTCTGGTAGGTGTTCTTACTGCTGGTGTAGGTGTATGTGGAGTTAACTGTCCATCTTGTACGTTCTGCTCATCACCTTCATCTTCTGCATAAGATGTAAAAGCATCCTCTGCAACCAACTTATCTATGCTGCCATCCCATGCTTCTTCTTCCTTAAACATCACATCTCTGCTGATGACATACTTCTTGGTGATTGGATTATAGAGTCTATATGCTTTAGAATCTTCAATATATCCAACAAAAATACATTTCTGACTTCTATCATCTAACTTTCTCCTCATCTCTTCAGGTACATGTGCATAAGCTACAAAACCAAAAATTCTTAAATGAGATATGTTGCTACACTTACCATTCCATGCTTGCTGAGGAACTCGATCCTTCACGCTCTTAGTTGGGTTTCTATTAAGAATGTATACTGCACAGGTAACAACGTCTCCCCAATATTCATCTAAAAGATACTTCTCCTTCATCATACTTCGAGCCATGTTTATAATGGTTCGATTCTTTCTTTCTGCTACTCTGTTTTGTTGTGGAGTGTAGAAAGCAGTAAGCTGTCTTTTAATTCCATGATATTTACAAAATTCCACAAAATCATTCAACATATACTCAACTCCTCTATCTAATCTCAATACATTAATACATCTGTCACTCTCTTTTTCAACCATAGCTTTATGGCTTTTAAACACATCAAATGCTTGAGATTTCTGTTTCAGCAAATATACCCAAGTTTTTCGACTGAAATCATCAATGAAAGTCATAAAGTAAACATTACCAGTCAAAGAAGGTGTTTGCATCAGTCCACACAAATCTTTGTGTACCAGCTCCAACGGTGCTTTTCCTCTGTATGAGACTCCAAAGATGAATTTCTCTCTATGATGCTTTCCCGATATGAAACTCTCACATGAGCTTGCTGGTTGTTGGATGCTGGGCAACCCTTTTACCATCTGCTTTTTCTGTAACAGATCTAAGCCACCAAAATGTAAATGGCCATATCTCAAATGCCATAACCATGATTGATCTAAACTCTTAGTTTTATAAGCATTCAAAGAGTTAGTCAAATCATTCCTCAAAATCAACAGAAGTATTCTATTATGTGGCATCTCTACTCTGGCTATCAACTGCTTACTTTGATATTTGTCATAAATAGTACATACCTTGTTCTTAAAGAACACTCTGTACTTCTTCTCCAACAACTATCCCACATTGAATAAATTACATGTTAAAACAGGAACATAATAAACATCATGAATTGTTTTTCTTTTACCATTCTTGGCATATACAGCAATCACACCTTTACCATTAACTTTTACCTTACAGTCATTACCCAACTTCACTTCAAACTAAATGCTTGTATCTAGATTTACAAATAACTCCTTATTTCCAGTCATATGATTGCTGCATGTGTTGTCCAAGAACCATATATCCTTTGAACTTTCCTGGGTGACATTACAAGTAAAAATCATAGGCTTCTCTTCATTTTTAGCCTCCTCTGTAATGTGTGTAGATATCTTACCAGTATTTGCTTGCTTCTTCCAACACTTGTTAGCATAATGCCCAAATTTCTTGCAATAGAAACATTGAACTTTAGATCTACATACCTTTGATTTCTTGGCTGCCACGTTCTGCTGCTACTCCCCCTTACGCTAGGAGTATTATGCTGTAACTTCTCTTCAGATTCCAAATCATTTATACTGTCACAATGATCAACAGTTCGACCTCCTCTTCCTCTGCTACTAGACCTTCCTCTGCCTCTGCCTCTAGTAACATGTAAGTGAGATTTAAAAGCATTTTCTAATGGAGTGTCCTCATACCTATTCATTCTTGATTCATGAGCAATCAAAGAACCAGTCAGCTCATCAATGTGCATTTGACTGAGGTCTTTAAACTCTTCAATTAGAACAACCACTACTTCAAACTTCTTTGGAAAACATCTCAGCAATTTCTCAATCACACGCTGATCTGAGAGGTCTTCACCATACTGTCTCAGCTGGTTCACAATACTCATAACTTGAGTCATAAAATTATCAACAGTCTCACTGTCCTTCATCTTCAGATTCTCAAAATCCCTTCTCAAATTCTGCAACTTAAAATTATTCACCTTGGTCACACCTTGATAGCAAGTTTCAAGAGTGTCCCAAGATTTATTCAAAGACTCAACACTTGATATATTCGGAAATATTGATTCACTTAGGCCTTGCTGAATAAGGCCAAGAGCGTTGTTGTCCTTCTTCCTATTCTCCTTCAACAGAACATGCTCAGCATTTGACAGAGCCAATTCAGCAGCTTGATCAGATGGCTCTGGATAGCCAATCGTAACAAACTCCCAAATATCCTGAGCATGCAGGAAATTTCTCATCTTAGTAAACCAAGTGTCATAATTCCTTTCAGTCAACATAGGAACTTGTGGCTATACTGAACTGCTACTAGTAACCATCACTAATTAAATTTTAAATTACTCAAAACGAAAAACGAGAAAGAAACACTTAACCAGGCTTTGATACCACTGAGGGAAGGCAGGGGGTGTTACAGTTACTTCCAGCAACACACACTAATCTCCAAACTCTGAGAATTCACCAACAGGACAGCCACAGCTCACTGTTTCAGCTAATAGTCACCTACATGACTGTTGCAGCTGACTATTTTAGCTATGTTATGATGACCCCTGCATTCATAAAATTAACCAATATTCTTCTTCAACATTTAAACATATTCAACATAGAAAATAACTCTAATTTCTTAAGTTGCTACAACAAACTAACTTCAAAAATAATTCTGAGTTTACAAACTCATGAAACAGAACATAATAGAAAAAAATACACAGTAAAATTCTGAGATTGATTTCAACTATGTTTATTCAATTCGTATTACTTAAAATCACGATTACAATGCTGGGTATATATAGTGCTTTAACCCACTTGATCAAAAAATGTTAATTGCCCCTTCATTACAAAATTTAAGTGCAGAAATAACTACTCTGTTTCAGGCTGTTACAGATTGACAAATAAAAAAACTGCGTTGGCCCTTCAGAACAAAATCTTATCTCCAGAAATAAATGTTCTGATATGTTACAGTCTTGATAAGTTAAAATTGCAGGCTGTAGGTGCCTCTTCCGGCTTCGATGTGCTTCAGTATTAATGCTTAAGTCAGTTTGATGGTGAATGCCTCTTCAGTAATTTGAGCGATCAACCAAATCTGATTTGATATGTCTCTTTGATCATTTCTGAATTTGATGATGGCCTTTCTAATATATTATTTATGGGCGGTGTGGCAATGACATCTCCTCAAAATTTCGGTGGTCATCCTTTGAGGCGGTGGAGTAATTAATTATATCCAATAGAATGTCCCAATAAAAACCAAGAATCCCCAAGAATCCCAAGAGCGAGGATTTAGAAAAGAAGACAAAAATAATCAAGTACAACCCAAGGAATAGCACTACTCAGGAACCCTACAAGGAATCTGGCTTCATCGAGACAATGAGTTTCATAAAGTGAGGAGAGCCATTATAACCCTGAATAAAAGGATTACTATAAAGAAAATTTTAACCGCATGCATCCTTAATATAGTTAAGAATAGCCTTAATTCTTCGAAGATAAAAAAGAGAAATCTTTATCCTAAAAATAAGCTAACTGAAATATTTAAATCTAATAGTACATCCCCATATCAAACACAACATAGGTTGTCCTTTTTCACATTTCAATATGTAGGGATATTAGATAATTGCAGTTTCCAACCCTAACACTTCTAATCCTTAATTGGTGGTCATGTACTTAAGATGGCATACAACAATGAGGTATATAGTTTCATATCTTCATTAGTCCATCCACACATATCCGACACAAAAAGTAGTTTACCAAAACAATCTCTCTTTTTAATGTCAAAAAGGATGAAGCAAAATTTGAGGATCTAACATTAAACAATGAATTCAATGGCTACATGACACAATTTGGTCTCCACCTATGATTGCACTTCCTAGTTTGCAACCGCCTTCTTCCATAAGTATTCTTCATAAATAGAAAATATATCATGTGGCCTATCATTCCACGGGATATATCCTTTTCCTATGAAATGTGATCGCATTTCACACATATACCTTCTCAGCATGTTATGTATAACACCCTTTGGTCGAGTCCTTCCCTATTTGCACACATATTGAGGATGATATGAGGACGTTTTAACTTTGCTTGACCAAATGGAGGCCTTCTATTGGAACTCCCTAGTTCACTAGATGATTTTCACACTTGAAAGGGAGTTAGTTTGAGCTACATTATCGTTTTTGTTGGAAGCTAGAGAAGCTAACCTATTTTTTTTATTTTTTTCCTTCACAATGTTTCAATTGATCCTGGAATTTTATTAAAAATTAATAAATAATGTAGTATTTTATGGGCTAAATAAATTTACAAGGGTCCACTGAGCCTTATACATATTGTGTTGAGTGTTGAAGAAATTTAAATAATGCTCATTCTTTTAGCAGCAAGTCTGAAAAACTTAGATTGCACTTTGGAAAATCCAAAGTTCAAAGATATTTTTTATTTTGATTTCATTGTGTGCTTCATCCATCTTAGATTTTGTTGATCACTCGTACCTATAACAAATGCGTTACAAAACTTGGGTAGAAATGGGACATTTTTGTATCTTGTTCACTTTTCAACTTTTTCCTCATTGTATGATTTAAATTCAAAAAACATATTAAATATGTATCAAAATTGCTTGAAAAATTACTATCAACCTTATCATCATAAATTGGATAAATAAGAAAGACTCGTTTCCAAGTTGTTATTATGCCTGTAAATGACTATCAATACATGTAACTAATTATGCATGTAAATGAATATCAATACATGTAACTAACTATAGATATTTAGAGTACGAAATAGAGCACAATAAATTTGTTTGACTTCAATTCCAATGTTTTTGTTAATGTTACTAAATAGCATATTAAAGTAGATGCATATATAAAATTGTAATTGGAATTACAGAGGTTCCGAAGTTGAGATAATGGAAATATAGTTGACAAGATAAGATAAGATAAGATAATTTGATTAATGTTCAATAAATGACCACAAAAGTATGTCAATAGTTATTGTGTTGTACCATGATAGCAATACAAAAATGATAAACTATAGGGAGTAAATTAACTATATCTATTATAATTCATATCCCCTATATTTCTTGTTCAATTAAACAAGCACTACTAGATAGGTAGGATTACACCCTGTAATACAAAAAATCCGGTAGACAAGCAAATCCAATAGTTCTTCATACTATAAAGGAATTGTCAATCAAGAAGCACTATTAGACAGCGAGGATTACACCCCATATAAATTTAAATATCCAACCAGTTTTAAAATCCAGCAATTCTTCAGACTAGGAATTGCCAATCAATCTTAACTCCACAGTCTGGTCACAAAGAAAAGTATTCAATCTGTTGGCATGGGATATGGGAGAAGGTGTGCATGTAAACTTGCCTCTCGGGTTAAAGCCTTATCCAGCATTTGTCAAGCTCACTCCAAAATATAGTTAAGTCCTATCCTGTGTCATATTGAAGTCAGGAGCCGGTAATATGTTAATGTTAAATGTTAGTTATTAGTTAGTCATTGGGCACATGAACATAACTCTTTACATTTTTTATATTTATGTGAGTAAACCTGTAAAGTGTTACGGAATGAATTGTTAAGAGTTGTAATCTCAATGGTCCTAATTTGGTTGAGTTAGGTCATTAGTTGACCCATGGTTTACACTGGCCCATAGTATTAGCCAATGGTTTTGGTCTTATTTGAAACTATATATATGTGTGCTTAATAATGAGAAGGAAATCAATATGCCCTTTGTGTTTCTACTCTTTATGTTCTGTGTATTGCAAACTTTATCATGGTATCAGAGCTGATGTCCTGATCCTTTGATCTTGTTTTTTGAGTAAGCCTTTTCAGAAGTTGGAGAGCACACACACATGACTGGAAGTTGCAGTAGGGGATGGAGATGGAACACTCGGGCCACAACAAAAAACAAATTAAATTATTTTTTTTCGGCGGAAAAAACCCCTGAAGGGAGGCTGTCGCACCCTACCTGAAGGAAAACTGCGACGTCTCACCCTGGCTGAAGAGAAACTACAACGTTGTCGCACCTTGGCTGGGTACAACCTGCGACGACTGTCGCAAGCTTGTTAGAAGGAAAACTGTGACGACCAGCCTTGGGCTTATAGGATTTTGCCCGTCGCACCCCATCAATGAACTGTGTTAGTTAGTAGAATGCAACAGTCAATTTAATTGTTGTCATAATCCATGGCAAGAATTAACATGAAGCCGATCTCAGGTCCAATGCTGAATGACAATAATTATGAATTCTGGTCTATCAAGATGCAGACCTTTTTACAGCTCAACAAGTGTTGGGACATGGTCGAAAAGGAGTTCACGGAACCGACGAAAGCTACTCTCACTGCAATGACGAATGAAAATAAGAAGGCCCTCAAGGAAATCAAAGATCGGGATCTCATTGCGAAGTGGTTGATCCAAAGTTGCATTGAGGAGTCCATTTTCCCATGGATCGTTGGAGCTATGACCACACATCAGGCATGGAATCTCCTCCAATCTACATATAAAGGTATAGATCGAGTCAAAATGGTAAGACTCCAAACCCTTCGACTTCAATTTGAAAGTCTTAAGATGAAAGACACAGAGACAATCGATCAGTTTATGACTAGGGTTTCTTGCATTGTCACACAATTTCAAACCTATGGTGAAGCCCTAGAGCAGAAGGGTATTGTTGAAAAGGTACTTCGATGCCTCACTAATAAATTGTCTTTGGTGGTTACAGCCATAGAAGAATCTAAGGATCCGTCAACATTTACTCTAGAAGAGTTAACAGGGTCTCTTTTGTCTCATGAAGCTAGACTTAGGAAGTAAGACAAGTCTCTGTCTCATGCATTTAGCACTCAAACCTCTTTCAATAGAGGTCGAGGTCGAGGAGGAAAAGGACAAGGCAAAAGAGGAAGGATTTCTAATTCCATAGAGGATAGAACTTCCCATGAACACCATGAACACATGGATCACTGTGAGCATAGTCATAACTCTCAGAACTAGAGAGGAAGAGGAGGAAAGAGATGGACTAATAGGTCCAATGTCCAGTGTAACTAATGCAAGAAATATGGCCATTATGAGCGTGACTACAGAAAGAAGCAAGCAGATCAGAATAGTGGCAGAGCAAATGTCTCTAATGTTGAAGAAGATTCATCAGAAGTTATGTTTCTGTCATACCAAGCTACTGAAGAAGAAACATCAGTCAGATGTATGGTTGCTCGAAAATGGATGCGGCAATCATATGACAGGTAACAAATCATTGTTCTCTGACCTAGATCCATCTATTAATTCAAAGATCAAACTGGCTAATCACTATCTTGTTCCAGCTCAAGGCAAAGGTACAGTTCCTATACTTACCAAATAGAATGAGAAGAAGTACATAAATGATGTATTCTATGTTCCAAATATTAAGGTCAATCTGATCAGTGTGGGTCAACTGATTCAGAATAAGTATGATGTTAGGTTCATTGATTCCTACTGTACTGTCTATGATAAAGCTCCTAGTAGAAGACTCCTAACCAAAGTAGAAATGACCAAGAATAGAATTTTCCCACTCAACCTGAGAAGTGTTATCTTGTCACAGTCATGTGCTCATACTATCTCTAGTCAAGACAACACCTGGCATTGTAGGTATGGTCATCTACCCTTTCAGATTCTCTCTCATCTGCAAAAACAATCCATGGTCAAAGGATTACCAGTCATGAATGAATAGTCAAGCTCTTGTGAAGACTGTATTTTAGGGAAACACCAAAGGGACAGCTTTCCCCCTTCTACAAATAGAGCAAAAGAACATCTTGAACTTTTTCACACAAACCTATGTGGACCCATGAAAACCTAGTCTATAGGAGGAAGTCTATACTTTTTAACATTTATTGATGACTATAGTAGGAAACTCTGGATTTACTTTCTCAGAAATAAGTCAAAAGCTTTCTCTAGATTCAAAGAGTTCAAAGCTTTGAATGAAAAGCAGTTAGGTAAACCACTCAGAATACTCAGATCAAACAGTGGAGGTGAGTATGTCTCTCATGATTTTGCAGAGTTCTGTAAGCAGCATAGAATCCAACACTAGTACACCACTAGATACACTCCACAACAGAATGGAGTTGCAGAACGGAAGAATTGGACCATCATGAACATGGCCCGAAGTATGTTTTCATACAAGAAGTTATCAGAAGATTATTGGGCATAAGTTGTTGCATGTTCAGTATATCTACTGAACAAATCTCCCACAGTAACTGCCAAAGACAAGATACCTAAAGAAGCATGGAGTGGCACTCAGATTAGTGTCTCACATCTCAGGATATTTGGATGTGTTGCATTCGCACACATACCTGATGAGTTAAGAAAGAAGTTGGACAAGAAGAGTGAAAGGTATATTTTCACAGGCTATAGTGAACAACAGAAAGCCTATAAGTTGTATAATCCTGTCACTAAGAAAGTAGTGGTGAGCAGAGATGTCAAATTTCTGGAAGATAAATGCTGGACTGATACAACAGACATTCAACAGACTGACAGTCCAGTACCACCAGAACCACTCAGAATGCCCATACTTGAGGTGTACTAGCAGTAGCAAGAAGGGACACCAATAGATAGTCCACAACAAAACCAGAGAACCAGAAGCTTGAGGGAGTTATATGATTAGACTCCTGTCATTGATGAGCAGTTACGGTGCACACTATTTTCATGTCAGCCAACATGTTTTGAAGAAGCAGTAAAAGATCCACAGTGGATCCAAGCAATGAATGAAGAGATTGATTCTATTTAGTGGAATCATACATGGGATCTAGTTGATCTCCCATCAGATAAAAGTTGCATTGGTGTAAAATGGGTCTATAAGACCAAGTTGAATGAAAAATCCAAGATAGAAAAGTATAAGGCAAGGCTTGTTGCAAGAGATTTTGCTCAGTAATATGGTGTAGACTATGATGAAACCTTTGCTCTAGTAGCAAGGATGGACACCATCAGAGATGTACTTGCAATAGCAACACAAAACCAGTGGCCTATTTATCAAATGTATGTGAAATCTTCCTTTCTGAATGGCATACTTGAAGAAGAAGTCTATGTAGATCAGCGACCTAGCTATGCTGTCAAAGGTCAAGAACACAAGGTATGTAAGCTGAAAAAGGCCTTGTATGGTCTCAAACAAGCTCCAAGAGCTTGGTATAGTAGAATTGACTCTTATCTAATCAACAACAGGTTCAGCAGAAGCAGCAATGAAACTACTATGTATGTTAAAACAGATCAACAAGGTAACATTTTACTTGTTTGTCTTTATGTTGATGATATGATCTATACTGGAAATTTGATGCTAGAAGAGTTTAATACAGTCATGAAAAAAGAGTTTGAGATGACTGATCTTAGTCTTATGAAGTTTTTCCTTGGTCTGGAAGTTGATCAAAGTGAAAATGGGATCTTCATCTATCAACATAAGTATGCTACTGACATTTTGCAGAGATTCAAAATGGATAAATGTAAACCAGTAGAAACTCCCATTGCTACAAGAACCAAGTTCAGCAAGAATGATGAAGGACCAGCAGTAAATTCTACACTTTACAAAATATTAGTAGGCAGTTTAATGTATTTGACTGCTACTAGACCTGATTTGGTGTATGCTGTCAGTATTATTTCTAGATTCATGGAATCTCCCAAAGACTCTCACTGGAAAGTTGGAAAAAGAATACTGAGATATGTTGCAGGTACTATTGGTTATGGACTTTGGTACACTCATTCACAGGACTATACTCTCACAGGGTACATAGACAGTGATTTTGCAGGTAGTATTGATGATAGGAAAAGCACATCTGGTTATGCTTTCCATCTTGGTACCAGTCTTATTTTTTGGGCTTCTCAGAAGCATCCTATTGTGAGCATGTCTTCAGCAGAAGCAGAATAGATTGCAGCAACTACAGTAGCATGCCATGCAGTTTGGCTCAGAAGACTCCTGAAGGACATGGGGCATACAGAAATAGAACCAACAACGATATATTGTGACAACAGTTTTGCTATATAGTTGTCTAAACATAATGTATTTCATAGGAAGAGTAAACACATTGACACTCACTATCACTTCATACGTGAGTTTGTCAATAATGGAGAAATCGGTTTGATGTTTTGTGGCTCTAAGGAGCAGCTAGCTGATATGTTTACCAAACCTCTGGTTACATCTACATTTGAGTTTCAGAGGAAGCACTTAGGCATTGATAGTGTTGACCACACCATCCCACTTGAGATTAAGGGGGTGTGTTAAGAGTTGTAATCTCAATGGTCCTAAGTTGGTTAGTTAGTTGAGTCAATGGTCAATGGTCCTAAGTTAGTTGAGTTAAGTCATTTTTTGACCCATGGTTTACACTAGCCCATAGTACTAGCAAGTGGCTTTGGTCTTATGTTAAACTATATATGTGTGTGCTTAATAATGATAAGCCAATCAATATTCCCTTTGTGTTTCTACTCTTTATGTTCTGTGTATTGCAAACTTTATCATGAATAAAGTATGAATCTCTCTACTAATTGTTGGTTTTTGGTTGATTACATCCTCCTTCAAGCCCCTTTCAGCCTCCACAGGCATTCAAATCCAAAATTATTAGTCATAAAATGTATGGTATAAAATGCATCCAATGATGGGAAGGGCCACCATATTGTTAGAAGGCCCGGTTCATAGTAAGTTTTGTAAGTAGCAGGAAGTAAAAAAGGTCTATAAATATGTCCATACATTTCAATATTTTTTCCACACTCATCATAGAACCCATATATATATCCAACACACCTAAACGCTGACATCAGCACTACACCTCACTTCTCTCACTGCAAGCATGACAAATAAAAGGAAATGCATTCTACATAAATGGTAACTCAAAAGAAGCATATGCATTGCGAAGACATGCCAACAAACACTCTCAGTGCAAGCATGAAAAATAAAAGGAAATACATTCTACAGAAATGGTAGCTCAAAAGAAGCATATGCATTGCGAAGACATGCCAACAAACATGCTAATTGAAAACATTTTCCATACCTCATTTCCGGCTGGATGGAATCCACCACCACCATAGTGAGTAAATTGAACAAAGCAGTGTACAAGACATGACACTCAATGATCCCAAAGAACACCATTCCATAAAAACATTGCATCTAAAGGACTGAAATGGATGAGCCATTGTGTATGTACATGAATAGGCCCAGATGGAACTGCAGAGCTTTCAAACAACCTTTGTTTAAGAAGAACTTCTTGCCGAGAATATTTCAATGAAATTCCAACAAACATACTTCCACTATGATGAAATCGTGTTGCTCTGGAGTTGTCAAATGCATGCAATTTCCCATTTGCAAGTACTGAAGAATCCCAAAGGAAAACATTATAATTATATGATGATAGTAAAAGGTGACTTCTAAGGGTAGACTAGTTTCCAATTCCACGTGATGTACTTTGAACCAAGGTTATCGTGACTAATGGAAAGCATGGATTTCTAGCACATTTCCACTGTTTATATCTAATATCTTCAATTATTCTGCATGACTTCCACTAGAAATATGGGTAGAACTTGCCAAAAATGTAACTGAACTAAATAATCCATGATCATCACGACATGTACTCAAAGGCCTGAAACGGATGAAAACAAAATTTCAATCACACCTATGTCCATGCATTCCAGTATTACACCATACTGTGTTCTAAACTCATGAGTGCTTTGCTATCCTATTGTGTTAAAAGGTGCATCTAGATCTCTGCTAGGTTCAGGACATACATGTGGGTGAAAAAGAGAATGTATGAAGAGTGATAATATGAGCTGTTGTTCAGGATTTATAGCTTATAGTGAGGAGATGGACACTACCAACTGGGCGGGGTTGACAGGTAAATACATTATTTTCATTACAACTAGTTCTCACAAAATGATAGAAATCGGGATATCGAAAGACATACCTTTACTCAACAGCTAGTCTTAGCTTTCACTGGATCTCCCATTTGATCTCCCACTTGGTGAACCTGCAATACAAAGGATACCTTCCTCAGCGTATCTTGGCCATATAACATATGATGAAATTATAAAGCAATTTAACATCAACTATAATCAAGAATTAAGCCAACTAGACATACAATCTAATAGATATCTGATTTGGGACAGGAAGGGTATTTTGACCTTTTTATTGTCAAAGAAACATGAAATCAGTACAATATACCCGAAGTGTCGAGATGTTTCTGCAACTAATTCCTAGGATCCTACTCTTCACAAGGACTTGGGACTTTCCTCCAGCGTAATAGTGCTTAAAGCCTTTCTTCTAGGTCTCTCTATCTCTAACCCCTCTCATGGATCCTCCTTGTATTTATGGGACAAGGCAGGAAGTTGTAATCGAGAGTTGGTTGAATTGGAAGGTTGGGAAAGTTGCAGAACCAACTTCAACTAATCCCAATTTGTCAAATTAATATATTTTTGATTTCATCTTAAGATGTGCGCAAGTTTCCTCAAGGCATAGTAGCGCACAAGACGCAACTTTTGTGTTTTGCAACAAGCGCCTGCAGCTTTTTCAAGGTGTGTGCTAGTTTAACTTGAGCAAAGTAGGGCATATAACAGATGTGTGCTAGTTTACTACCCAAAGAGTAGCACACATGTCAAAAGATCAAGGAAATCAGAGAAATTCTCATCTGAAGAGAGTAGGTTCAGTCCATAGATCATCTAGGGCAATCTAGCTCTTTAATCCATGTTGTCCTTTTGTGTGATCGACAACATAATGTGATCATGGACGGAGAAGTGCAGATTTAACCAATAACAGATGCCCCTTGATGTGTGAGGTCAGAGAGAAACGATGGCTGAAATACATTATAAGTCCAAGTCAGAGGAGGAGCAAGAAACCGCAGAACCAAGTCACAAAAAACACCTGAAACAATGATCAAGGTCAGCGAGCAATTAGAATATTGAAATCATATAGATGTGTAGTATGATATCCGATACATAACTAGGAGATGTATATATAGAGCATGGCCACTAAAATACAAGCGTGGATCCATGTCAAAATGAGAGATCATAGCCATAACAACAAGCTGGATCTATGTCTCATGCAAAGACAAAATGAGTGAGGCTCAGTCTTGTGCAGCTTGGGGGATAACATAAATATGGTGATGCTATCATAATCCCAAGGTCTTCATCCAAACAACCAAAGGTACAAACCCTAACCATGCGAATAATTGAGTTGAAGTCGAACACGGGGAGTATCATTTGATTACCAGTCATTAATGTATACTGTTAACAAATGCGAGGAATTCCATCGATAATGATAATGGGGTCCAAGGTACCTAGTATGATCCACCAAGTGTGAATAAGAGGACTTGAAGTCGAACACTTTAGGAACCTGTCGAATAAGAGACATTGATGTATTCCCATTTATTCAACAGTGAGGGAAACTTCCACTGATGACTGCAATCCCCAAGGTACTAACCGAAACTCTAAACTTCGTTCCCAAAGCATAATGAGATGATGTCAATGGGAAGAAGTCCGCTGGAAGGGAGGCCTTAATGCATCTTCCATCATCCAACACGAGGAAAGCTCATTGGTATGAGCTGATATGGAGTAGGACAAGTAACAAGATGAAACAAACTAACACTAGGATGGCTGACACATGAAGTCAACGTAAACTGCAGAATGGCCGAAACAGGCTGTATCCTTGAACAGTGAACACGACACGGAGTGACTTAGGCAGTTTTCAACATGAAGGGGAAAGGATATAAGCCTACAATGTAGGAGACATTGATAGACCCTCCATATGATTGGAAGAATAACCAACCGGGGGAGTAAAACCTCAGAGATCAGGTTCACCCTAAGGCCAAAAACTAAAACCCAACTGACATGAAAGACTCAAGTAGGTGTTGTGTTCAAGGATATGACTGACTTAACTGCCTTTGAAACTGAAAAAGATATGATATACCCTTCTTATCCCTTATTCTTTTTTATAAAAGAATATCCTTCTTGTTTTAATGAGTCCAAGAAGAAAAGAAAACTCAATAGGTCCAACCATGTAAAGAGTTTAACGAGCCCATGAGAGGAAGACTCAAGACCTTCTTCATTGTTTAGAGAGTTTGAAGAAGAGATAGAAGAATACTCTATAGTATTGATCTCTGGATTTTAATATCGAGCCGAGATCTATTCTTACTCGCCGGTGTTTTCAATTTTAAGGAGTCTGAAAAACTTAAACAATAACTCCATATACCTACTCATGGATTTTAATATCGAGCCCAAGTAGGTTAATGCTCGCCGGTGTTTTCCTGTTTATAGAGTCTGAAAAACTTAAACAATCCTATATTTACCCTCTCGTGGATTTCACATCAAGCCTGAGTAGGTGAATGCCCGTTGGGTGTTTTCATGTTTCAAGAGATTGAAAAACCTAAAGAAGGTTCCAAAAGGTCATTTTTCGTATAGTTAGTCTCCTCCCCCGAAAAAGTATAGAACAATGAGAGGAGAACTCTTCTAGCAATGGATGACTAGATTATTCCTTTTTCGTAATTAATCCACAAAGGTCCGAAAAAGGGTTAAATTTATACCTAAGCAGATGGACCTTCAATTCCTTTAACGAGCTTGAAGAGGCCAAGTTTGCTATGCAATCTTGTTTAGTTTTTCAATAGTCAAAACAATATCTTAAAATGACTTAAAAGACAACTTCTAGGATCGTATTTTCATGACCTACCAAAGAATAAGATCTCAACAATCGCATTAGTAATGATCGACAAATCTTCTCATTGACATAATATTGATGATATAATACCTATATGATCTATCAATAAGAAAATAAGTCATTTCCGGTTTGATACTAGTGAAAAATTGAGATATTTAGGCTAAATTTACCTCACCAAAGTGTTGAAGTATGAGTGATTAAATAGAACATTTTCTGCACAACTTGAAACTATACACTTTTGAAAAAAGTGGGTAAAAATTTAAAGTCAATTTTATATAATTAGTTTCAAATTGAAAACTCAAATATCATTTTGGAAATTTGTAGGGAAAATTGGAGCAAACCCTTGATCTTCTTCCACTCATTACGATCAAACCGGAGCATCAATCGACCTTCTGCCTCCACCAAGTAAGTTATTTCTGCCAATACTTGCAATTTAATGCATTTTTTTGTCAATTTTTATGGTTAAAAATCATTTTCTAGCAACGTACAATTCATATTTTGCATGTGCGCTATTGTGTATGAAGTAAAGTAGGGCATACTGGTAGTGTGCTCTATTTTACTTCAAGAAAAGTAGTGCTCAAACGTGCCTGTGTAGCTTAAACAGTAGCGTACACCCCTGAATATGAGGTAAAAAATGATGAGGGCTAAAAAATTGACCTTTTCTTGGTAGGATGGTACTTGTTTGGAGAGAAAGAGAGCATGGGGATATGGATCGGATAGCTTTGCAAGATCCATGGACTCTTCATACACTCCGAAGGTGTGGGTTGTTAAAATTCTATCGAACCATTAACATGAGGGCACAAAACCGCTTGCTGTAGAGGCTTGTTCAGTATTGGGATGCCGATGCCATGGTATTTGATATCCGGGGAGAAACCTTAGAACTCACCATGGATGACATTTATTTTATCACGAGTCTCTCTCGAAGGGGAGATGAAGTGAATCTGAAGGGGTCCTCATGCAATGTGGGCGCCTTATCTGTGCAAGAATATGTGAATACTTACTGTGTACCGAAAACAGAAAAATCCAGTAGTCAAGTGCTCATCTCGACCATTGTCATCCTCCCTCTCAAAGTTATTGTGAGTATACTGAATCGAATGGGAGGGAGTGCTACACAACATTTAGCCTTGAGACACTATATGCATATTGGTATTGAATGCTTGCAGGGGCATGTATATGACTGGTGTACTAGTCTTTTGGCAAACATGAAACTTCAACTCTCGAGATGTAAGACCAGGAGGATGAAGAATTTTGGATACGAGAGCATACTTTGCACTTTCTTCTTTGAGAGAGTTCCTGCTATCAATTTGGGCATGCCTTTACCCCCATTCAACCCTCGTGAACCAGGGCTAGCTCGTTGGGGGGGAATCTTTCTCCGCCAAGGTGGAGGTGTGAGCAACGTTTGCTATCATGAGGATGATTTCTGGGGATGGTGGGAGAGATAGGTGCCAACATTTGAGCAGTTTCCATATGCTGGTATGCACTTCCACTGTGATCCTGAGCTGATCATTCCTCCAGGTGAAGCCTGGGGAGAGATAGGTATGTTTATTCTTTTTGAAAAATTATTTAAATTTTTCAATTTTTTTTCATATATGATTTTTATGATGAGTTCGAAGTACTGAAACAAAGTGTCAAATGCAGATGTTGGACTAGTGCCACCTAAGGGACACCCATATACTTTCGTGAGACCAGTGGAAGTGGTTGCAACTGATGTCATGCTGGGGACCATAGAGAGGAAGATGAGTCAGTTGACTCATGACATTCCTACTTATCGGATTGAGAGGATGCCAATTGATATGCAGGAGGATGTGGTTGGTGTGCCCCCAGCTTGGATTAGGTTGCTGCAGAAAGTAGCTAGGCTAGTCATTTGCTACCGAGAGGCAGCAGAGGTAGATGAGGCCCCACCTTCTCCATAGGAGAAGGATATTCTATGTATATTTTTTAGGCCATCGAGCCCAATTTTTGTATCTTATGACATGACTCTATGACAGACCTATGATCCAAACTCATATTATTTTTTGATACAGTATAGGATATATATACAGTATTGGTTATCTACATGTGTGTTATTGTGTTTTATGCATGAATTACTTATGTATGTGAATGATGCAAATGCCAATCTAAAATGTAGTTTGCAAAAGAATTAGCTAATGCATTCAAGTTCCTTGGAATATGTTGATATGTGATGTAATTGAAATGTCTCTCAAGTAGCTTAACACGCATAAACTAACGTAGCAAACTAGGATCTCTAACCTGATAAACACCCAATAACTGAAAAACAACTAACTACGAGTCGAGCCATACCTCCAAATGTGAAATGCCATGAAACAGAGCATCCTGGAGTAGCTCTATGACTACACTTTATTCAACTACATTGTTCGTTGTGGGACCTAGATAAGCCCCTCCCGAAGACACAAGTTGACCAGTTGGTGAGTAAATAACCCAAGCAGCTATGGACAACTGACGGGTGTGGCATCTAGCGCCATCAACAAACCCTATAAAGTGTTCAATTGACATCTGAAACACCAAAAGTAAAAGATGCATAAGACTACCACTGTAAACAAAGCGAACGCTACAACATGTACAGCTAAAAATACATGAAAAAGCATGGGAGCCTAAGCTTAGTACTTCTTCAAGTAGGATCGATGCCTGGGGCCTCTTCATGAGGCCAGAAAAAGATGTCATAGAAATCATTAAAAAGATTGGTGTATGAAATGATCTCATCAAGATAGCGACCCACTCCAATAAAGATGTTTTTCATGATGCTAGGTTTAGTGGAAATGTTGATCAGGATGGTTCTCACTGTACTCATCCTATTTCCTTTGCAAAAAACAGCTTGTGAAGTGGAAAGGATAGAGGACCAATCAACATTCTCACTGGGTCTCAAAGAGAACTCACATCTCTCTATCAAGTTCAGAACGGGAAGTAAATAAGACCTAGGGTGCATATTTTCTTGAGAGAAGTCCAAGCCTATCATGGCTTCCAAGAACGTTTCGTCAGAAGGAAAAACCGTGTCTAAACAATTAGGAGAGTGGTTGGATTCTAGTGACCATGCAGGAGCACAATCCATATCTGACTCAGCAGGGACCAATGGAGTCATGATATGTCCTGCTGCAGTTTGTTGTGAATCCAAGTGGGTTTCCTCTGCAACAGATACAGGCATAGCTGGTTCTGATTCAGTTGAGAGAGTTCATGGATCTGTCATTAAATGGACTGTGGAAGTCTCAGGAAATGAAAATTCTTCAAAACCAATAAACAAAGTGGGAGCAGGTAAGTCAAAAGTGCATATTAATGACCCGTAGAGACCTGTTCCCAAACTCTCAGTGACTGGACAGGACTAATCAATCAACGGAATAGATGAATCCGATGAAGTCTGGTTATTTCTCTGGGTAAATGAAAGTTGATCGACTATGATGATCTTTCCTTCATGCGGGAACATTATGACCTCGAAGACAGCTGATGGAACGTCCTGCATGGCATATGTCCATATCCTACCCAACAACAAGTTGTAATCGAGTGGGGAATCCAAAACTTCAACCTCTACTGATACTAGTTTTCCTGCAAGTTCGACATCGAAGGATGGTAAGACTCCGTGTTGACAGAAGGATATTCCATCAAAGGCAGTAAGTATCGTGTTTGAGGGAGCTAACTCATGCTCACCTAAAGCTTTCTAACAAGATGTTGACATTACGCACATGGACGCGCCCTCATCTACAACAGCTCGTCAAATGGTCATTGGACGATGAATGACCTCTATCTGGAGAGCGACGTGATATGGAAACCAGAACTTGATATCTTTAATATCAAAGCGTGCAAGCATGTTGGATGAATCAACATTCCCGATTGCTACCAGAAGAGCACTGCGTTGCAATGGGAAACTTTGCAGTACCTCCAGGGTGGAAATGGCACAAGGAGTTTGGGCTAAACCCTCCACTACATTGTAGTTGGAAGCAGCCCTCACGTTAGGGTTGTGCACAGCCAGTTTGAAGACACCTTTCAGAATCTTCGGCAGTGGATCCATCGGTCTCTCGATGTGGAGAGGGGTAGATGATTCAAGGACATCCTTCTGTTGCGGGTTCGGGGTATAATTTCTTGCTCTATTTTGCAATAGAGCATCTGAGTTAACCATGTTAACGAATGATTGATCAGCTGAGATGTCACGAATAGTGTCCCTAGCACTAGAGCTGCCGGAAGATGAACTCTGTCCATGAGGAAAAGGATCTTTCAAGATAGCCGGTTTCTTCTCATGGATCACCTTCTGGGCTTCTTCTATTAGAGGGAATTGGTGGGTAAGGTGGTCCTCTTCACACAGTTTGCAAGGGAACTTAGCCTTCCTTTTATCTTTTTTCCCCTCCTCGGCATTTTTTCTATCTTTGGGATTTTGTTGGTTTCCCTCCCCTTTCTTGCCCTTTCTTTTGGGCTGTCGAGAGCCCTTTTTGTTTGTCTGCACCCGCTGTATAGATTCTATAGTAGAAGGAGAGGATGCAATAGAAGTTTCTTCTGCAGTAGATTTTTTGACTGACAAGGCGTGAACCTGCTTTGTTAAGACATCAAACGCTACAGAGTCGACTTAATCCACAATGCCATCGGCATGTGGTCTAGGCTTAGGCTTACCTAAGTCTATATTAGACCTCAGCGCATCAGGAATAATCTCATACAACAGCCTAGACTAAGCATAAACTAAGTCGAGCTGCTGATTTCTCAAAATGGACTCCTCCTCAGAAGACACCCTTGAAGTGGCAACTTCCTTAGAAACATAAGGAAGAAGAGACTTAAGGTACCATTCTAATAAGAATGCTAGGGGGATGTCGGACTTGATGAGCCTCTTTCTCCTTCGACAATCCTGAATATGATCAGACATATGAGTGGCCTTGTTTTGTCGAAATGTCGACAAAACGTCTGTACCGGCATCTTAATGGATAGGAAGTTGAAAGTGGTTCAAGAGAACAATGGCAAGATCTCGAAAGGTGTTATAGGCAGCCGTAGGTAGTTCAATGTACCACTTGGTTGCAACACTTTTCAAGGTTCTTTGGAAGAGCCTCAACTTTATGGAATCGTCGTTCATTGAATTGGAGGAACACTAGAGATGAAAAGTTGTGACATGGTCACCAGGGTCCTCACCAGTCTTACCTTCAAACTTTGGTATGTCTGAGGGAAATTTGGTGGGAACTGGTGGCCATGCAGCATCATGGCGCATGGGGTCGTTCGTAAGATTTGAAAGATATGGCAAGTTTAAAGTTGCAAGAAATGGTAAACATGGTTGAGACGATGGCATTTGGTAAAAAGGAACCTGGTATTGGGAACCACCCATGGCCTGGTTTGTGTAGTGTTGGTTGGGGTTGCCCCCAACCACCGGTTGTGAAATGAAAGGATTGAAATTGTTCCATCCAAAAGTAAGCGGATTAAATCCTTGGGAGGCAGTCCATTGTGACTGGGGGTTAACCCCACTGAACTGCGGGTTAATGATATTACCCCCTCCTCCAGGAAACAGAGAGAAGGGGACACTCCCTATAGGTATATTCTATGGATTAATGTTATAACCTAGATAGGGGTTAAAACCTGACATGGTAGTAGTGGATGGTGTCGTCATCGTACCCATGGCGGGCATGGATGCAGAAGGGATGGATCCGACCACGGATGAAGAAGCAATATTCTAAGTTACACCTTGTAACGGTTGTGTGGCAGAAGACTGAGTGAAACTCACTGTGGGTACCCCTGATAAAGGGACGTTGTTGGGTCCAAAAGTAGGTTTGGAAGCTGAGGTAGATGTCGAGGCTAATGAGCTCGACATGCCTGAAGTGCCAACATTGAAACTAAAGGATGGGGTTGAGGCTAAACCATTTTGCGATGAACTCGATTGAGTAGTGTTTGAGAAAGAAGGATTAAGAATCCTTGCATCCATAGAAGTTGTGGGAGTTTGTGGAACTCCCTGCTCATCTCCTGGGTTTGTCATGGTATAACCCTGTGTAAAAAGGTAAGCACTAAACTCAGGCTGTTGGAAGCCAACAGGTACCAGAATTGGATCGTTGGGTCCTGTAAGAGGAGGGTTAAAAGGAGTACTAAACTCTGTAGCAGTTAGATCGTCAAGCTCGACAGTGTCAAAGACTTGTCGATCCGTTGTTCTAGGCCGTGGTTCTCCAAGAACCTTTGTCTCACCCGTAAGTTCAAAAGAACCACGAGAATTAGTTATCCTACATTGCAGTGGAAGTGGAGGCTCCACTATGAGTGGGTGAAGGTTTTGAAACCTCCGAGACTAACGAAGATCTTGGTCCTCCACAACTATAACAAAATAAAACTAATTAAAAACCTAGTGGACACTACAACTAAGGAGCAAACAACATTCCACTAAAAAATTTCCTAAGTAATCAAACCAATCAAATAGCTGGAAAATACTCTCGTAAGCAAGTCTGGGATGATTAGGGCCCAAAACAGACTAACAGAGTATCGACAGTCAGTTACATGGCATCCTAAGTAGGTCCACTGGGTGCAAGTGCTTGAATCACCAGACCGCTTTCCCGAGATTACTGCCAGAGGGTTACCTTCCACGTCTGTATGAGGTGAAGTGGGAATAACCACCCACTCTACCTATGTAGAATCCTAAAGGTTTGATACCAAGGCTACCATCAGTAAGAAATAACCTAGGGGGACAGTCGTCAGCCTAGTCGAAACGCATGGGTAGGGTAACAAAGCCCGAAGTCCGAAAGGACCCCCGTATGCGAGTCAACTCTAGTTTATGGTTGAGAGGAAGGTGAGGGGATATCCTCAACAATTCCAATCTCCCACGACCTCGTGCTTAGCTCTAGTTTAAGTAGAGTTTCCTAGGACTATTTGATGTAGATGGCTTTACCTAATACAAAGTCGTACTACGATTGTTGATTAATGAAGCCAGTTCTGAGCAGTTTAAGGTGATTTAAGCTCGAAACTCTAGCCTAAGCTAGTTGATGTTGTTTATACCTAAAAAGAAAAATGTTGCTAGTAAATTTTATTAATAACTTCTTTTTAAGAGCTACTTATTACTCAAGGGTTGTAGTGCGGTGTGTGGAATGGTTTGTTATGAAAGTAAAGTACTTGTAAAATAACGCTTTAAAATTCACAAAACTTTTCTCTTTTCATTTATAATTCTTTCAAAAACTTGAAACCTAAGCAATCCTAAATCAAAATCTTTTTGTATTTTCTTTTTAATATTTAAAAGTAAACTAGTCTACCTCAAAATAATGCAAGACCTTTCTACTAAGCTATTTGGACAATTTTTTGTCTTTTCTGATAAATGTAAAAGAAAGAGAACTTGTACAAAAGCGAGCAAGATCTAAATGTAAAGCATGCATAGGACAAACATCTAAATGGCTCAAAGAAAACGAATCAAGACACTCAATGAAGACTTGACTTACCAAGTTTTTGCAAAAGAAAAACTTGAGGCTTGGAAACAAAGTGAAAAAGAAACAGGCAAAAGAGACACTTGTGATTAAAAGGAAGACCTAAATAGGTTTCTCCTAAGTATCAAAACCCTAAGAAAACACTAAGCCAAGCAAAAAGTAAGCAAGTGAACCAAGAATGACTTTAACAACACATGGACTCAACAGAAAGAAAAACTTAGAAAGACTTGACTTACTTGGATTGAAATGATTAGACAATCAGCAAGTGTCTGAACCAAGCATCCTTTCGAAAGAAACCCGAAGGACTCACACTTGAAGTCAAACCCTAATGGAAAGGATAAGACAAAGTGAAAGCGTGCCAAACGTTGCTACAAACAACAAACATTCAACAATGCAGGTCTGTATGACTGCAACAACAACTAGGATGAAAGAATGCATAACATATATTTATATACAATTATAATATAATATATACCATTAATATACAAAATATATAAATATATAATTATATATATATGTTAGTGTATATATGTATTTAATTAATATATATATGTATTAATATATATATGTATTAATATATATATATATATATATATATATATATATATAGATAGATAGATAGATATTGTATATATATTATATATATATATATATATATATATATGTGTGTGTGTGTGTGTTGTATATTTGTTAGTGTAATGTATGATATGTATATGATAATATACATATATACACTAACATTTATATATAATTATATATTTATATAGTTTGTATATTAATGGTATATATTATATTATAATTGTATATAAATATAGAATACAAAAGCTGTAAAAATTGCCAAAGATAGATCCTAGAGCGTATCTTGCTTTTCTCTAAGCTGGAGCCTTAAAAGCTTTTCCTTGTCTCTTCTATGGGATTGCCTATCCTCATGGCTACCTAGATAATCGTGATAGATCTCAGTAGGGTTATAATAGGCAGACAGAGTGTGAGAAGAGATGGGCTTTTTAGCTTTGTCAGGTTTCAATGTTTCAAGCTGTTTTTGCAGTTTGGTCTTTTCTTCTCTTAATTCTGTTCTCTGATGGTGTCTGTACATGGGGATAAGAGAAAGTTGGAGATCAATGTCAGCAATATGTTTTTCTATTTGATGCGAGGAAGATCTAGATGGAGATCTGGAAAACATGTACAATGAGAAATCAAAATCAGGTCAGCTACTACACCCCCCTAAATGTGCATCCGAACTGGAATCAGACTCAAAGGACGAGCTAGAGGAAGGAGGATCACACTTAGCTAAAACAGGAGGTTCAGAATCAGAATCTGTACAAGAATCAGAAGAATCATCATCAGGAAGAAAAACTACTTCACCAGAGGGTTTGGGAGAATTTACAGTAACTTCAAATAAATCCCACCAGGCGAGGTCCAAACCAGTACATAAAGTGGCAAGCTAAGGTCTTGATTTCCTTTATGGGCACTTTGCATCCCAATGATCTAATTTTCCACAAATAAAATAGACATTTTTCTTCCCTTTTCAGTCCGACACTTCACATCGCGTTTGGCATTATATTTGGACTTGTGATAGGGTTTATCATATCTGTGCTTCTTATATCTGTGCTTAGATTTGTGGTGACTTATCAAGATGGTATCTTGGTTCTGATGTGTAGAAACCCTTTTTCTTCCTCTTCTGACACTTACAAGAAGAATCTAGATGTCCTCGGTTGTGTGCTCCACACACCCAATCAGGCATTCCTGCAACATCTTTGCATAATGAAGCAGAATACATCTTCTGATGTCTCTTAAAATCTTTGCTTACTCTTTTCTCTAGGAAATGTTCTTGCCATGTTTCCATAATGTGGGCATGAAGTTGAGCAAGCGACAAACTTCTCAACTCTACCCTTTTGTCTTTGAGTGCCTGCTCAACAGCATCAGGCACATGACCTAGATAGCTTCTAAGATAATGCTTTAGATATGCAGGGTTACCTGATTTCCCTGATGAAATTAGAAGCTTTTGCATATAACAAAAATAATCTTCACTCTTGCTTAAATCACATAAACATGCAGACATGAATAATTAAGCAAGGCGATCATAATCTTCTCCCTCTTCAGGGCCATACAATTCTCTACCTAGGGCACTTAGAATTTGCTCATTTGCATCATCAGCAGCAAGCATTTCATTTCTTGTTTCCTGTGGCAACCATCACCAGCATTCATATGCTAGACCAGATAATCCTGCTATGAGCTGGGTTCCTAGCATTTGCCCTGTTAGATTTGGGTCCTATTGTTTCTTATACAACGTCCACTGAGCAAGCATTTGGATTGCATTTCTAATATCTTCCCTAGATTGACATTGTATATTGAATACAGGTTGCTTAGGCATTTGGGAGATTATATCATTCATTGAATTGATACCAAAGTGGAACACTTTGGCAGGGGCGGTTGAAGTTGAGGTAGCATCCAGCATGTGTGTATCAAAGTGAGGAGGAGGTAACTGTCTTCTTTGGTTAGAGGATCCTTCATCATTTAATGCACTTAGACTAACCAAATATTTAGGATCTAAAGCAGGTTTGAAACTTTTGAATTCTTTGATCCATTCCTCAATATTCTCTCTAACTGCATCACTTTCACCAAAATCCCATTCTGGCTTTTCTTCTTCAGGCAACACACTGAACTGACCTAAAGAGTGACTCTTAGCATGTCCTTTTGCTGCAGCCTTCAAAACATTGTCTGGGACCACATACTGTTTTTTCTTAAGATTCTCTGTTTTACTCTAGAGATCTTCAAGGACAGCTAATCTTCGTTCAAGCTTTTGAGAAGCTTGTTCAATGGCAATTCGGATTTCTGTTGAATCATGAAGTAAGTGATCTGGCAGTTCTAGCTTTGTATCTATTTTTACAAGATGCTCTTGTTGATCTGCACACTTCTTTTTCAAGATCAGAAGATCACTAGCCATGTCGTCTAGATTTCTAGCAGTGTGGACTTGTTGCAAATTGCCCCAATTTGCAAGCTTTATCTCTTCAGAAACAGTCTGGTCATGACTGGAAGATTTGCAAGGTAAGAATTCTCTTTTGGTCTAGCCATCTTGTGAGTATTGTCTAAAACCAACGTCAGGTAGATTCCTTCCAGGAACAAAAGATTTTTGACCAGCATTTACTACCTCTATACTTGAATTTTCATGAGGTAGGGAAAACATACCTAACGAAGGTAAGACCGAAAACATACCTAGGGAAGGTAGTTCTTTCTGTTTCTATTTCTGTTGGTGAATCAATTTTTGTTTAATTTTTTGGCATGCTTGACAGGAAGTATGTTGGCCTCTATGTTCTAAGTCAGATAAAGCAGAAGAAGAAATTTGTACAGAAGACTCATTTACAAGAGTAGAAAAAGAAAACTAATATGCAGAGACTTTACTAGCTTGCTTGGACAAGGCTTGTAGTCTCGCATTATTATAGGAGGAGATAGAAGCAGATTTTATCAATGGAGGATTGAATCTCTATGTGGGAAAATCTTGGGGTACACGGAAGGAGCTCAAAGCTTCATCAAAGACAAGCAGTTGATGGGTGAAAGAAGCAGCAACTCTTTCTCTGTTCCTTAACTTAGAATATTTCATTTCCCAAGATTGAGGATAGTTGATAACAGTCCAATTGAAAGTAATAGGTGTGGCATTTTTGGATCGGGATTTCTCCGTTTCCAGCACACTGGTGTCTGCAGAACTCTGATGGACATGAGTTCGCAACTGAGGAAGGGTATCATTTCCAAATCTAACATAGACTCCACCTTTAAGCTGGATTATGCGGGAACCTGTCTCCATGTCAAAGCCTTCCGGTAGGATATAAGCCTTTAACAGATTGTATATATGAGGGTCATCCAAGCTAACAGAAAACTTTGGATATACTGTGCCAAAAGCAGGATCATCATGAAGTGGTGCAGTGAAACCACCTATGACTGCATTTGAAAACTTACGATGACGAGTATCCACAATGCAACAGAGAGACAAAACAACAAGACGTGGATGAACTAACGGACCAAGTCCAAGTTGGATAGCACCAAAGTGTGCATATTTATAATTTTATTCTTTAGCCCAGTCTATTTGCATTTATCAAGCAAGTTTATATGTACAAGTTCTTGCTTATCAGTAAAAGAAACATCTATACTTGACACTCGGATATGGGTTGCCGCCGTGACATTCCACCATGGAAGTCTGTATACTTCTTTGGGAAGTATTTGCGGTAGTTGCTAATTTTCAGAAGGGTTATGATCAGAGATGGATATATAAGAAGAATCTGATGAAGGAGGATTGAATGAGGACTACCTGCGTTCTGCAAGACTTACTTCTGTATCATTATGAGAATCACATTCTAAATGTGTCTACTCAATAGTATCCATTGAAGGGTCCATTTTTAAATGAGAGTGAGTGCAGACTCTAAATTATTCTCTGGCAACTCTTTAGACTTACTCCCATATCCCAATGGGCCTTACTGCTAATTGGACTTCAGAATACTCTTACACTCTTAATGACCCAACAATCCACTCAACGGTCATTTCCACCGCCTAGAGAACACTATTGTAGAATGTTGATAATCAAATAATAAAACAGAACAATGAATTTGCTGCAGATTTAACAGAAAATGTTAAGCATTCATCAGAAATTCAGAAAAGATATACCAAAATTGAAGTCTCTGGCTCTGATACCAATACGCTCCAGGATCTATCTTCAACAATTTTTACAGCAATTCCACAAAACTTCAAAGATTTATTATTCCATCATCAGCATTATATTACAGACTCATGTGTGTATCAGCTTTGGAGGGCGAAGCTCATCACCACAAACACAAACTCAGACTGAGTGCCTAGACACAATGTCGCTGGCCCATTTACCATTCAGAACTTTGCAGAGCGATGAACTTACTTGGAGGCTTCCTGGGGATCCAGTGATATGCCTACTAGCACACCTCATAGACTCGACATATTTTTACAGAGGTTGAACCTTGGTCTTTTGATGTTGTATTATACCACAAGGGCAATAAGCAAAGCATACAACTTTCGCCTCTGGACAGACTCTCTATGACTCGTAGAGCTTCCAACTACTGGAGTAGCTCGACTATAGACTCCTTAGTTGCAGAGCTCTTAACTAGCTCGATGCACTAGACTCGAATACCTAAATGAAATCCAGGACCTTTCTTTTATAGCACTCTAGCAGGTCATCCGGTTACCAAGAACAGGCACTAAGCAGTCAGAAGGAGGGAATCCGGGGTAATGCTGGGACCTCACCATTATTATCTTGTCCCTTAAAGGCAGCGCCATATGGGGATCCGGATCGACAGACAAGACAAGTGGCCGACATATAGGGCCTACCATAAAGCATTAAAAGATTCGGGGAACAACATCCCAACAAATACATCAGTGGAGCTATTGTTACCGGCCCACCACGACTTCAATTATTGAATGCAGGAAAATAAATATTTACATTTAATCTCCGCCAGAATGGCAAACACAAAACAGCTCCGGATTACCCGAAGGACCCACTGGCAGGCCGCCACAAGCACAATCAAGACCATCCTGTGCATAGAGGCATTCTTCTAACTCTCGTTGTTCAAGAAGAGAGTCAACATCTTGGGAATCATCAAGCACAGCAGTATCTTCTTTCTACTCAGGAGGAGGGTATAACCATGTGCTGAAGCATTGTTCAATATCCGATCCATGCAAGACTTCATTCTTCTTGCCAATAAATTCATTGGAAAACATAGACTCAACCCGCAAGTCTAAAGGTAAAGTTCGTCGGTGTATTTTTGTATCAAGATAGTTTCCTTTGCTGTCATGTTTGATATACTTTTGGGTGATGTGAACCGTGTGTTCTAGCGGACTATACCGGCCACCATGATGTCGTAACAAGAATTTAAACCATAAGTTATTTTGATCCGTTACTTGCATATTAGCTTCCATGTGCAATATAAAATTTGCACGGTGATCAGTCCAATCAAGTCTGGGGCAGAATTTATCCAAAAGGATTTCGGTCCAACCAGACCACTTCTTATTTCCGAGGTTTCCAAGGTCAGCACAAATTACTATTGACATCTATTCTCTGTAGAACTGCAGAATCAAATTGTAGGATGTCCATGTGAGGTTTCCCTCACCAATGTCTACATACCATACCGGGCCATCCTTTTCATCATTGTAGTCAACCCACAACTCTCTGCATCTTCTGAGCTTCTCCTGAGCTTGGGCGAATCCTCAGAAAGCCGAACTTTCCCAGCGTTCCAAAATGTGCAGTTTACAGGGATTCATTTGTATCTGCTTTATTAAAGTCAAACTGAAATATTTCTTAGCTGCATGGCGATCTGCATAGTCCAGAAGCTCTCTTCTGTCACTGGGGAACAAACTTTCATCCCAAGGCTTCATAAACAATGCATTGCGGGGCTTGAACCTGACATAATCAGGCTCTGTATATGTTGCTTGTGCTGGGTCTTTGCTCTTATCTTCTTTCTGACCTGAGGAACTTGAACCAACAGAAAACATTTTCAAACTGACTGCTTCTTGTGGCTGCACAGTCTCACGAGTAAGCATGTCAACAAGGCAATTAAGATAACTTGGCTTATAAATAATTTCATAATCAAAATTTGAAAGCCAGATAAACCATTTGAGAATTCAGCTACTATTTTCAGCCATCAAGTTTTCATTCTTAAAGATCCCTGGCATAATCTTTAAATCAGTTCTAATGATAAACTTAACAGGCTTTAAAAACAGAGTGAAATGATTAACCATTTTCTTCACAGCCAAAATCTCTTTATGACTACTCGGATAGTTAAGCTCAGCAACTTTGAAGGAACCAAATCTATAGCCACATATGTTCTCTCTGCCATCAATCTTTTCTAACAGAACACCACCCCAGGTAGTGTTTCAAGCATCTGTCTCAATTATCAATTGACCATTACCCTGTGGCAGATGAAGGGCTAGTAACTCTTTAACTTTGGCCTTTATTGTTTGAACCGCCAAAGTCATTTCATTTGACCAAGCAACGGGATTCTTTTTCAGACACTGTTGTAGACATTGGATGTCTGTTGCTTGTCCTCTGTAGAAGGGCCTTATTTAATTCAAACTTCCCAGAAATCTCTGAAGCTGTGTCTTATCCAAAATTTTATCTGGAAAATGCTCAAACGATTGCAACACATGTTGCTGCAAAACAACTTGTCCCTTTTTGATATGAAAACCTAGGAAATCCGTTTCTGTTTTTCCTATTTCCATCTTTGATTCAGACAGGACCAAACCATGCTTAAAAACAATATCATAGAAAAACTGAAGATGCTTAAGATGATCTTGAAGACTCTTTGAGCAGATTAAAATATCATCAATAAAGACAGCAAGCCAAGGGATGTCTCTGAAGATATCCTCCATCCTTTTTCTGAAACTCAGATGGAGCATTATTAATTCCAAAAGGAAAAACCTTCCACTGATATTGTCCATGAGGGACAACAAAGGCAGTTTTGAAGCGATCTTTTGCTTCAATGCCTATTTGATAGAACCTAGATTTTAGATCAAACTTGCTGAACACAGTGCAACCTACAATCTTCTGCAGCAAGCTAGATTTATCAGGCAATGGGTATCTAACCTTTTGTAAGATAGCATTGAGAGGTTTGAAGTTGACTACCAGGCGAGACTTTCCTCTCTTCTGTTCTGAGTGTTTGTTTACAACAAATGCTCTGCATGCCCATGGACTCTTAGATGGCTCAATCAGCCTTTTTGCAATAGCTCCTGTATTTCTTTTGAACAAAACTCCCTTTCAGAGGGACTCATTAACCAAGCTGAAGCTTTCATGGGTTTTATTTTCTGAAGTGGATCAAAGGGTAGAGAAACAAAATATTTCTCTCGAGTCCAAAATGCATTGGGACTCTCTGAACAATAATATTTTTTAATTTTTTCTTTTATTGCTACCAAGCCTTTATCTCCATGAACTTCTGCATATGCTATGCAGCGATCCATTTTATTTAAATTTACTGACCTAATAGGACTGACTGGCTCAATAGGAATGGGCTTGCACTTATTTACAAGACTAAAACTTAAAGGCAACTGGACTGACTTTCCCAACACTATACAAGAGAAAACTATTTTGTTTGTATCAATGGAAAATGGACTGACCTTTTGCAGAAATTCTGAACCTAATACACAATCTTCTTTTAAGACATCTAATCTAAACAAATATAAATCACTCTTGACACGAGATAGTTGTACAGGGAAATGCTTAACCTTTCCAGACAATGACACAGGGGAACCTTCAATGGTAGAGCCAAACTCTCGACTCTTTTCCCAATAAAACTGTGGAATGGCACTTCCTTTTGCAAGGTTAAACTGACAACCAGAATCAATTAAACATTGCACAGAATAAGTTTTGAACTCAAGTGGATAGAACTGTAAAGATATGAACAATTTGGGACCAGATAGAGCACCTAACATATTAGTACGCTAAGACTTCGGAGACTGTGGAGGAGTTGAAGAAGGTGACTCTTCTTTATTTTTAGGATTGAAACAGGATCTTTCAATTTGTTTGGATAATTCCTCATCTGAGGACCGATCTTTCTCTAGAACCAAAGCAGATATCATATTTTTCAAATCATCTATTTCTTTGATCATTAGTTTAAGCTTATCTTGCTTTTCTCTAAGCTGGAGCCTTAAAAGATTTTCTTTGTCTCTTCTATGGGATTTCCTATCCTCATGGCTACCTAGATAATTGTGATAGATCTCAGCAGGGTTATAATAGGCAGACAGAGTGTGAGAAAAGATGGGCTTTTTAGCTTTGTCAGGTTTCAATGTTTCAAGCTGTTTTTGCAGTCTGGTCTTTTCTTCTCTTAATTCTATTCTATTATGGTGTCTGTACATGGTGTTGATGTATATGTAACTTCGGAATGTATTTCACATATATGTATATTGTATTCCTATAGAGATGGTATTATTCCTCTATAAGGAAGTGTCGTCATTTATATTGTAAGTGTCGTAACTTATACTTGATGGGTTATTAGACCACCTTGTTTGGGGTCGGCCCTGTATAAGTCATGTGGGTCAAAGGGTTATTAGACCACCCTATTGGGGGTCGGCCATGTGGGTCAAAGGGTTATTAGACCACCCTATTGGGGGTCGGCCCACTCAGCATTATGTTATGTGGTTAAGTTCGAGCCTACATGAGTTAGGTAAAAAGGCAAGTCAAGTCAAGTATAAATAGAGTGCGGGAGGCACTCTATTTGCTCACTCACTTCTCACACATGCTCTCAAGGAGGATAGGCGCACTTATGGAGGAGGACGATTGCTGCTAGGTTATGGCTATCTCTATTGGTTGGTTGTATCATTGCTCTATCTATCTCTGAGGAAGTTATTGGGGTTTTTCACCTTTATGGTTTTCCCCAAGTAAATCTTTGTGTCTCTTGTGTGCTTGCATTATTGTCTCCATGATTGATATGCTGTAGATATGCTGTACATGTTGTTCTCTCAGTTAAGATCCTAGATCATATTGAAGTAAATTCTGAAAATTTAACATGGTATCAGAGCTAGCCTGAAAGAAGGCATGATATGGCATGTATGACACTTGTTGCACTTACGATGCTAGGGCTTGATATAGCAAAAACAAGTCATCGTAGCACTTTCGCTATAAATCCGTTTTGGCGAAGTTTTCGGATCTGAAATTGTTACAGGCCGAAGCTAAGATCTCCAGGTATCTTGTGTCCAAAGGACAACCTCTAATTCGTTGTACTTTGTGATTTATGATCTGTACAATATAGGGTTTCTGCCTCTTCCAGATCTGAGTCAAAATCAGGTGACCTTGGGAAAAAGGTCATAACTTGGGCTAGGAAGCTCCAAATGAAATTTCGTGAAAAGTGACAGGTAGTACACAGGCCGAGCTATCTCAGAAAAGCTTTTCAGAGTCCGAAGGTCAAACAGTGACACGTGGCATGCCGTACAAGTTCGCTCTCCTGTATTATCCCATAAACAGGTCACGTTGCGACACTTGTCATATCTCTCTCTCAGAGAATCCAATTGAGGTCAGACCTGTCAGGATGGAAAGATAACAGGCCGCGCTATATCAGAAAACTTTTTCAGAGGCCGAAGGTCAAACAGTGACACGTGGCACTCCGTACAATTTCGCTCTCCTGTATTTTCCCAAAACAGGTCACGTTGCGACATTTGGCATAACTCTCTCTCAGAACATCCAATTGAGGTCAGACCTGTCAGGATGGAAAGCTAACAGGTCAGGCTATATCAGGAAACTTTTTCAGACCCTGTGGATCAAAAATTTTGGAGTTACACCAGAAACAATCAGGTACATATTTCTGTCAAAACAGAATTATTTTTTGGTACCTTCATTCATGGCTTCCGGAATTTAGGGCTTTGGAGAAAGTTGGAATTTTTGTAATCGGAGACCACGGCTGGATGCTACTCATCAAAATAGAAATTTAGAGACCGAGATCAGAATTTTTGGTTGGGCAGAAGGCCGGGCTTGATTAGACCCTAGTTCGGGACTTTGATCAGAAAAGTGGAAAATTAGGGCTTCTGTAAAAATGGGAATTTTTGAAATCTGTGAACACGGCTGGAAGCTCCTCAGAAAAATAGAAGCTTAGAGATTTGGATCAAACATTTTGATGGGGCAAAAGAGTGGGCTTCATCAAACCCCAGTTCAGGGTCACGTCCAGTGAATCCAGAAGTTTCAAAGGCAAAATTGAGGAGTGAAACTTTGCAGTTTTCAAATTTTGAATATACCAGTTTGATCAGTTCATCAAGGCGCATATTCCTATCCTATCGGAAGGTTGAAATTCAAAGTTTGAATTTTTGGGGTTTCTCTGACAAACCCATATCCAGCTCAAGGTCCAGTTCTTGCAAATCAAGTGGATTGGGTTAATCCTAGAAGAAGATGGATTGGTCACCTACATAGGTGAAGAAGTTCCTGTTTCAGAGGGAGATGAGGCTAAGGCCTTACATAAGAAGATTACAAGCGATCTCGACAGGTATGACTCATCGAAGTATGTTTTGATATTTGTCCATGATTAAGTTTATGGTATGTTTGTCTTCATGTTATTACAGTTAAGTACAATTTTGTTTTTAGATTTGTCATATCACCTTAACAAAATTATGAATGCATGATAGAAGATATTCATTATTTAGGGTGTTGACACTTATGATTGTACTAATGCATTATGGTGTTGTATGAGGTTTATGTTGTCTACTAACATGAAAGGTACACCAAGAAAGACAAATCATGTTCCAGTTCAAGAACATATGATCATGGTGACATGAGGACAAAGATTCATCCATTGTCATGGATCTCATAGAAGATCCATTTACGAGGTATGTATAACTTGGTTTTGTAATGGTTAACATATGAGACATGCAGGTTACTAGCACAAGTCACTGAAGAGAACCAAAAGACATTATGCGGGTATGTTAGACATAAACTAGCTAGCATGCTAATCCAGGTATGTTTTTCCTATATCAAGCTAGAATCCTACCTTGGTTTAGGATCTTATACTATTGTGTTGTTGATAATGATTATTCACGAAGAGTCATATGTTTGAGTAATTACAGGTTTAGACATGTTATGTTTCTTATGATTTGACTAACCATAAGAATCCTACATAAACCTTGAATGCTAATGCTTATTATTTCTGTTTGAAATGATCATGACTATACATGCTTGAGATTATTGTGTTTTAATAGTATACTAATGAATGTATGATTTTATATGAGATCACAAGGATAACACATTCATGATACTAATAAGCATGCATAGGGACCAAGGATGAATATGAGATTCAAGAACAGGTAATCCAGGAAGCAAAGATCAAGAGGGAGTACATTCCAGTGGTTTATGCAAGGATGCAGATATTCAGAGGGAGTTGACCATCTCTCTACATCCCACAACAGAAAGGTGTAGAAGAAGCTACTTCAGATTAGGACTCCAGCAGCTCCTGCAAGGAAGCGAAGACTCAGAGGGAGTCCACCCAACGAACAAACAAAGATAAGTATTTGAACTGTCATTTCTTAAATAATACTGTTCAATAATGAATATACTGATGTTCCTAGAATTAGGTTGCGTATTATGCATATTAGAATAATTGCATTGATGAACAGTATACTACTAATATGCATGGGTAAGTAGCCTATGGCACTGTACAACATTCCATTGCTACTTATCTAGAATGAAACCTCTTTGCTGACATGTTGGGAGTTGTGCACACTCTTAACAATGTTCTGGTAGAGATTGGAAGGCATCTAGAAAGTTACGGGATATGGATAAATGTTGTATTGAAGCATTGGCTAAGATAATTGCATGACTGTATGGCATATTTCTTTATGTGTAAGAATTTGTTCTGAAAACTATGAGATGTTTTCTAATCATGCAATTTAACTTGTTGTGTAGGAAAGATCATATGCCATCTCCTACAAAAGAAGAACTACAACATTTGTTCCAGCAACAAAGATATCTATTGAAGATATTGAAGTTCCCAGGATCTGGGATGAAGAAATGAAATGCCATGATCCGTCGATCATGAAGAATGATGTTTGGGATGTAATCCCAAAGACATGAAGGGAAGTTTGCTATGACTTCCAAATGGAACTATCAGATCAAGCATGTTGCAGATGGCAGCATTGAGAAATATAAAAGTGATGAAATAGAAGATACACCAGATGGATTCAAGACAGCTTCCTTGAATGGTGTAGTTGAAGAAAAAGTGTATGTAGAGCAGCCACTTGGTTCTGAGACACATGATAGGAAATCATATATGTGAAGAACTTGGTATGGTGAAGATAGATTGATTGCCGACACGCAGCGGAAGCTTACTACCGAGTTCGAGATGAAGAACTTGGGGATGATGCACTATTTGTTTTTAGCATGGAGGTGTGGCAGAGTGCAGATAGAATCTTCCTTGGACAAGGGAAGTATGCAGTAGAGAGCCCAAAGAGGTTCGGGATGATGGATTGCAAGGCCATGGCCACACCTATGGCATCAAATCTGAAGCTTCTATGTGATGCTTCATCTGAGCCGATTGATGTCTCTATGTATCGTCAGATGATTGGGTCCTTGATGTACCTGACGAACACGAGACCAGACATTTGCTTTGCTGTGAACACATTGAGCCAGTTCCTGACGGATCCGAGGAGTGTTCACTTGGTTGCTGTAAAGCACGTTCTGAGGTACCTGAAGGGTACAGTAGATTATGGGCTCAGATATGAGGCGAATCAAAAGTTTAACCTGCAGGGTTATGTTGATTCAGATTGGGATGGCAGTGCTACAGATAGGAAGAGCACATCTGGGTGTTGCTTCAGTATGGGATCAGGTGTGATCTCTTGGTTTAGCAGGAAGCAGTCCTGTGTAGCACTGAGTACAGCTGAGGCAGAGTATGTTGCAGCCTGTTCAGCTAGTTGTGAGGCAGTATGGCTACGGAAGCTACTGTCTGAGTTATTTGATCTCCCGTTGGAGGCTACTGGTATCTTCTGTGATAACCAGAGTTGTGTGAAGCTGTCCGAGAACCCAGTGTTTCATGACAGGTCAAAACACATAGAGATCAAATATCACTATATCAGGGATATGGTGCAGAGAGGAGCTGTGAAGCTCCTGTATGTTGCGACGGACGAGCAGATTGCAGATGTGCTGACGAAGCCACTAGCCAGGGTGAAGTTCGAGTACTTCAGAGAGAGGCTTGGTGTTATTCAGATCGAGGACACTTCGAGGAAGAAGTGACAGACACATTTGCTGAAGCCATTCCAAGCATGTTGGAAGGAGGATCCTTCACATGGATGTGGATGTAAGCGCTGGATGATGAGCATCAGAATGATGTTCTGGTTTCTGCTTGATATGATCAGTTGGATCATTTTTATGTATGTATGTACGCATCATGAGGATGCTGGATATGATCATTTTGTATATGCATCATGTTGGATGCTTGGACCATGTATCTGTATATGTATCAGGTGGATACATTGTATGATCAGGTGGATCATGTATGGTGATATGTATCATGTATCTGTATTTGTATCAGGTGGATACATTGATGATCAGGAGGATCATGTATGATGATATGTATCAGGTAGATACTTGGTATGCATCAGGTAGATGCATTGATGATCAGGAGGATCATGTATGATGATATGCATCATGTATTTGTATCAGGTGGATACATTGTATGATCAGGAGGATCATGTATGATGATATGTATCAGGTAGATACTTGGTATGCATCAGGTAGATACATTGATGATCAGGAGGATCATGTATGATGATATGTATCATGTATTTGTATCAGGTGGATACATTGATGATCAGGAGGATCATGTATGATACTTGGCATGCAGCAGGATGTTGCAGTGATGATCAGGATGATCATAGATGACGAGCTTCAGGATGTTGCTCCAGATGACTTGCAGCAGGACGTTGCAGTGATTATGATTAGGACGATCATGAGTACATCAGGATGATGTATGGTGAGTATCAGGTTGATACTCTGTGGCCGTGGATCAGGTTGTGCAGATGAGCATGTCTGGGAGATCCTATAGGTCGGAGTTGTGTACCCGTAACAGCCTGGGATGCTCTGTCGAGACATTGCTCTGGGAGGACATGTAATTTGTGCCCTGGGAGATCTCAGGTCGGAGTTGTGTACCCGTAACATCCTGAGATGCTCTTGCGAGGTTTTGTCCTATGGCATGTAATTTGGGCCCTGGGATATTTCAGGTCGGAGTTGTGTACCCGTAACATCCTGAGATGCTCTTGCGAGGTTTTGCCATGACCACATGTAATTTGTGCCCTAGGAGATCTCAGGTCGGAGTTGTGTACCCGTAACATCCTGAGATGCTCTTGCTAGGTTTTGTGGTGGACCACATGTAATTTGTGCCCTGGGAGATCTTAGGTCGGAGTTGTGTACCCGTAACATCCTAAGATGCTCTTTCGAGGTTTTGTGGTGGGGTCACATGTAATAACGCCCTGGGAGATCCTACAGGTTGGAGTTGTGTACCCGTAATATCCTGGGATGCTCTTTCGAGGTTTTGTGACGCACGTAATAAGTCCTGAGGATTCCACAGTATGGCCAGTGATGACGAAGACCTGCAGGTGGTGGGCCTACATCCAGTATGAAAAAGGACTGGCTCTGTAGAACTTCCTATGACGAGTAGAGACAGAGATTGGATGAGATAGCAGCAGCAGTGACGATGATGATGACTCATCCAGTGACGATGATCCAGAGAAGATGACTTGTGCTAGAAGAACTGTGCTGAGAAATACCTTCCTAGTTAAGAGGGAGTGTTGATGTATATGTAACTTCGGAATGTATTTCACATATATGTATATTGTATTCCTATAGAGATGGTATTATTCCTCTATAAGGAAGTGTCGTCATTTATATTGTAAGTGTCGTAACTTATACTTGATGGGTTATTAGACCACCTTGTTTGGGGTCGGCCCTGTATAAGTCATGTGGGTCAAAGGGTTATTAGACCACCCTATTGGGGGTCGGCCATGTGGGTCAAAGGGTTATTAGACCACCCTATTGGGGGTCGGCCCACTCAGCATTATGTTATGTGGTTAAGTTCGAGCCTACATGAGTTAGGTAAAAAGGCAAGTCAAGTCAAGTATAAATAGAGTGCGGGAGGCACTCTATTTGCTCACTCACTTCTCACACATGCTCTCAAGGAGGATAGGCGCACTTATGGAGGAGGACGATTGCTGCTAGGTTATGGCTATCTCTATTGGTTGGTTGTATCATTGCTCTATCTATCTCTGAGGAAGTTATTGGGGTTTTTCACCTTTATGGTTTTCCCCAAGTAAATCTTTGTGTCTCTTGTGTGCTTGCATTATTGTCTCCATGATTGATATGCTGTAGATATGCTGTACATGTTGTTCTCTCAGTTAAGATCCTAGATCATATTGAAGTAAATTCTGAAAATTTAACACATGGGGATAAGAGAAAGCTGGAGATCAATGTCAGCAATATGTTTTTCTATTTGATGCAAGGAAGATCTAGATGGAGATCTGGAAAACATGTACAATGAGAAATCAAAGTCAGGTAAGCTACTACTCTCTGGGATCTATCTTCAGCAATTTTTACAGCAACTTCAATGAATTCCCACCAGGCGGGGTCCAAACCAATACATAAAGCAGCATGGCGATGTCTTGATTTGCTTTCTGGGCACTTTGCAGCCCAATGATCTAATTTTCCACAAATCAAACAAACATTTTTCTTCCCTTTTTAAGTCTGATGCTTCACATAGCGTTTGGCTTTATATTTGGACTTGTCATAGGGTTTATCATATCTGTGCTTCTTATATCTGTGCTTAGACTTGTGGTGATAGGGCTTATCAAGATGGTATCTTGGTTCTGATGTATAGAAACCCTTTTTCTTCTTCTTATGACACTTACAAGAAGAATCTAGATGTCCTCGGTTGTGTGCTCCACACCCCCAATCAGGCATTCCTACAACATATTTGCAGAATGAAGCAGAATACATCTTTTGATGTTTCTTAAAATCTTTGCTTACTCTTTTCTCTAGGCAATGTTGTTGCCATGTTTCCATAATGTGGGCATGAAGTTGAGCAAGTGACAAACTTCTCAAGTCTACCCTTTTGTCTTTGAGTGCCTGCTCAACAGCATCAGGCACATGACCTGGATAGCTTCTAAGATAATGCTTTAGATATGCAGGGTTACCTGATTTCCCTGATGAAATTAGAAGCTTTTGCATATAACAAAAATAATCTTCACTCTTTCTTAAATCACATAAACGTGCAGACATGAACAATGAAGCAAGGTGATCATAATCTTCTCTCTCTTCAGGGCCATACAATTCTCTACCTAGGGAACTTAGAATTTGCTCATTTGCATCATCAGCAGCAAGCATTTCATTTCTTATTTCTTGTGGCAACCATTGCCACCATTCATATGATAGACTAGATAATCCTGCTATGAGCTGGGTTCCTAGCATTTGCCCTATTAGATTTGGGTCCTATTGTTTCTTATATAATGTCCACTGAGCAAGCATTTGGATTGCATTTCTAATATATTTCTTGGATTGACATTGTATATTCAATATAGGTTGCTCAGGAATTTGGGATATTATATCATTCATTGAATTGATACCAAAGTGGAACACTTTGGCAGGGGCGGCTAAAGCTGAGGTAGCATCCGGCATGTGTGTATCAAAGCGGGGAGGAGGTAACTGTCTTCTTTGGTTAGAGGATCCTTCATCATTTAATGCACTTAGACTAACCAAATATTTAGGATCTAAAGCAGGTTTGAAACTTTTGAATTCTTTGATCCATTCCTCAATATTCTCTCTAACTACATCACTTTCACCAAAATCCCATTCTGGCTTTTCTTCTTCAGGAAACACACTAAACTGACCTAAAGAGTGACTCTTAGCATGTCCTTTTACTGTAGCCTTCAAAACATGTTCTGGGACCAGATATTGTTTTTTCTTAAGATTCTTTGTTTTACTCTAGAGATCTTCTAGGACAGCTAATCTTCGTTCAAGCTTTTGAGAAGCTTATTCTATAGCAATTCGGATTTATGTTGAATCATGAAGTAAGTGATCTAGCAGTTCTAGCTTTGTTTCTATTTTTACAAGATGCTCTTGTTGATCTGCAAACTGCTTTTTCAGGATCAAAAGATCGCTAACCATGTCGTCTAGATTTCTAGCAGTGTGGACTTGTTGCAAATTGCCCCAATTTGCAAGCTTTATCTCTTCAGAAACTGTCTGGTCATGACTGGAAGATTTGCGGGGTAAGAATTCTCTTTTGGTCTGGCCATCTTATGAGTATTGTCTAAAACCAGCCTCAAGTAGATTCCTTCCAGGAACAAAAGATTTTTGACCAGCATTTAGTACCTCTATACTTGAATTTTCACGAGTTAGGGAAAACATACCTAGGGAAGGTAGTTCTTTCTGTTTCTGTTTATGTTGGTGAATCAATTTTTGTTTAATTTTTTGGCATGCTTGACAGATAGCATGTTTGCCTCTATGTTCTAATTCAGACAAACCAGAAGAAGAAATTTGTACAGAAGACTCATTTATAGGAGTAGAAAAAGAAAACTCATATGCAGAGGCTTTACTGGCTTGCTTGGACAAGGCTTGTAGTCTCGCATTATTATAGGAGGAGATAGAAGATAGGAGCAGATTTTATCAATGGAGGATTGAATCTCTGTGTGGGAAAATCTTGGGGTAAACGGAAGGAACTCGAAGCTTCATCAAAGACAAGCGGTTGATGGGTGAAAGAAGCATCAACTCTTTCTCTATTCCTTAACTCGGAATATTTCATTTCCCAAGATTGAGGATAGTTGATACCATTCCAATTGAAAGTAATAGGTGTGGCATTTTTGGATTGGGATTTCTCCGTTTCCAACACGCTGGTGTCTGCAGAACTCTGATGGACATGAGTTCGCAATTGAGGAAGGGTATCATTTCCAAATCTAACACAGACTCCACCTTTAAGCTGGATTATGCGGGAACCTATCTCCATGTCAAATCCTTTCGGCAGGATATAAGACTTTAACAAATTGTATATATGAGGGCCATCCGAGCTAACAGAAAACTTTGGATATACTGTGTCAAAATCCAGACCATCATGAAGTGGTGCAGTGAAACCACCTATGACTACATTTGAAAACTTACGATGACGAGTATCCACAATGCAATAGAGAGATGAAACAGCAAGACATGGACGAACTAACGGACCAAGGCCAAGTTTGATAGCACCAAAGTGTGCATATTTATAATTTTGTTATTTAGCCTAGTCTATTTGACATTTATGAAGCAAGTTTATATGTACAGGTTCTTGCTTATCAGTAAAAGAAACATCTATACTTGACACTCGGATATGGGTTGCGGCCGTGACATTCCACCATGGAAGTCTGTATACTTCTTTGGGAATTATTTGCGGTAATTGCCAATTTTTAGAAGCGTTATGATCAGAGATGGATATATAAGAAGAATATGATGAAGGAGGATTGAATGAGGATTGCCTGCGTTCTGCAAGACTTACTTTTGTATCATTATGAGAATCACATTCTAAATATGTCTACTCAATAGTATCCATTGAAGGGTCAATTTTTAAATTAGAGTGAGTGCAGACTCTAAATTAGTCTCCGACAACTCTTTAGACTTACTCCCCTATCCCAACGGGCCTTACTGCTAATCGGACTTCGGAAGACTCTTACACTCTCAATGACCCAACAATCCACTCAACGGTCATTTCCACTTCCTACAGAATACTATTGTAGAATGTTGATAATCAAATAACAAAACAAAACAATGAATTTGCAACAGATTTAACAGAAAATGTTAAGCATTCATCAGAAATTCAGAAAAGATATACCAGAATTGAAGTCTCTCGCTCTGATACCAATACGCTCCAGGATCTATCTTCAGCAATTTTTACAACAATTCCACAAAACTTCAAAGCTTTATTATTTCATCATCAACATTATATTACAGACTCATGTGTGGATCGGCTTCGGAGGGTGAAGCTCATCACAACAAACACAAACTCAAACTGAGTGCCTAGACACAATGTCACTGGCCCATTTACCGTTCAGAACTTTGCAGAGCGATGAACTTACTTAGAGGCTTCCTGGGGATCCAGGGATATGCCTACTAGCACACCTCACAGACTCGACATATTTTTACAGAGGTCGAACCTTGGTCTTTTGATGCTGTATTATACCACAAGGGAAATCAACAGAGCATACAACCTTCGGCTCTGGACAGACTCTCTATAACTCGCAAAGCTTCCAACTACTGGAGCAGCTCGGCTCTAGACTCCTTAGTTGTAGAGCTCTTAATTAGCTCAATGCACTAGACTCGAATGCCTAAATGAACTCCTGGACATTTCTTTTATAGCACTCTAGCAGGTCATCCGGTTACCAAGAATAGGCACTAAGCAATCAGAAGGAGGGAATCCGGGGTAATGGTGGGACCGCACCATTATTATCTCATCCCTTAGAGGCAGTGCCATATGGGGACCCGGACCGACAGACAAGACAAGTGGCCGACATATAGGGCCTACCATAAAGCATTAAAAGATTCAGGGAACAACATCCCGACAAATACATCAGTGGAGCTATTGTTACTGGCCCACCACGGCTTCAATTATTGAATGCAGGAAAATAAATATTTACATTTAATCTTCATCAGAATGGCAAACACAAAACAACTTCGGATTACCCAAAGGACCCACTTGCTGGCCACCACAAGCACAATCCAAACCATCCTCTGCATAGAGGCATTCTTCTAACTCTTGTTGTTCAAGAAGAGAGTCAACATCTTTGGAATCATCAAGCACAGCAGTATCTTCTTTGTAATCAGGAGGAGGGTATAACCATGTGCTGAAGCATTGTTCAATATCCGATCCATGCAGGACTTCATCCGTCTCGCCAATAAATTCACTGGCAAGCATAGACGCAACCCGCAAGTCTAAAGGTAAAATTCGTCGGTGTATTTTTGTATCGAGACGGTTTCCTTTGCTGTCACGTTTGATATACTTTTAGGTGACGTGAACCGTGTGTTCTAGTGGACTATAACGACCACCATGATGCCGTAACAAGAATTTAAACCATAATTTATTTTGATCCGCTACTGCATATCAGCTTCCATGTGCAATATAAAATTTGCACGGCAATCGGTCCAAACAAGTCTGGGGCTGAATTTGTCCAAAAGGATTTCCGTCCAACCAAACCACTTCTTATTTATGAGGTTTCCAGGGTCAGCACAAATGACTATTGACATATGTTCTCTATAGAACTGCAGAATCAAATTGTAGGATGTCCATGTGAGGTTTCCCTCACCAATGTCTACATACCATACCGGGCCATCCTTTTCATCGTTGCAGTCAAGCCACAACTCTCTACATCTTCTGAGCTTCTCCTGAGCTTGGGAGAATCCTCGGAAAGCCGAACGTTCCCAGCATTCCAAAATGTGCAGTTTAAAGGGATTCATCTATATCTGCTTTATTAAAGTCAAACTGAGATATTTCTCAGCTGCATGGCGATTTGCATAGTCCAGAAGCTCTCTTCTATCACTGGGGGACAAACTTTCATCCCAAGGCTTCATAAACAATGCATTGCAGGGCTCGAACCTGACATAATCAGGCTCTGTATATGCTGCTGGTGCTGGGCCTTTGCCCTTATCTTCTTTCTGACCTGAGGAACTTGAACCAACAGAAAACATTTTCAAACTAAGTGCTTCTTCTGGCTACACAGTCTCATGAGTAAGCATGTCAGCAAGGCAATTAAGATAACCTGGCTTATAAATAATTTGATAATCAAAATTTGAAAGCCAGATAAACCATTTGAGAATTAGGCTACTATTTTCAGCCATCAAGTTTTCTTTCTTAAAGATCCCTGGCATAATCTTTAAATCATAATGATAAACTTAACAGGCTTTAAAAACAGAATGAAATGATTAACCATTTTCTTCACAGCCAAAATCTCTTTATGACTACTCAGATAGTTAAGCTTAGCATCTTTGAAGGAACTAGATCCATAGCCACATATGTTCTCTCTGCCATCAATCTTTTCTAACAGAACACCACCCCAGGTATTTTTTGAAGCATCTGTCTGAATTATCAATTGACCATTACCTTGTGGCAGATGAAGGGCTGGTAACTCTTTAACTTTGGCCTTTATTGTTTGAACTGCCAAAATCATTTCATTTGACCAAGCAACAAGATTCTTTTTCAGACGCTGTTGCAGATAGTGGATGTCTGTTGCTTGTCCTCTGTAAAAGGGCCTTATGTAATTCAAACTTCCCAGAAACCTCTGAAGCTGTGTCTTATCCAAAATATTATCTGGAACATGCTCAAATGATTGCAACACATGTTGCTGCAAAACAACTTGTCCCTTTTTGATATGAAAACTTAGGAAAACCATTTCTGTTTTTCCTATTTCCATCTTTGATTCAGATAGGACCAAACCATGTTTAAAAACAAGATCATAGAAAAACTGAAGATGCTTAAGATGATGTTGAAGACTCTTTGAGTAGATTAAAATATCATCAATAAAGACAACAACCCAAGGGATGTCTCTGAAGATATCCTCCATCCTTTTCTGAAACTCAGATGGAGCATTATTAATTCCAAAAGGAAAAACCTTCCATTGATATTGTCCATGAGGGACAACAAAGCCATTTTTGAAGTGATCTTTTGCTTCAATGCCTATTTGATAGAACCCAAATTTTAGATGGAACTTGCTGAACACAGATCAACCTACAATCTTCTGCAGCAAGCTAGATTTATCAGGCAATGGGTATCTAACCTTTTGTAAGACAACATTGAGAGGTTTGAAGTTGACTACCAGGCGAGGCTTTCCTCTCTTCTGTTCTGAGTGTTTGTTTACAACAAACTCTCTACATGCCCATGGACTCTTAGATGACTCAATCAAGCCTTTTTGCAATAGCTCATGTATTTCTTTTGAACAAAACTCCCTTTCAGAGGGACTCATTAACCAAGCTGAAGCTTTCATGGGTTTTATTTTCTGAAGTGGATCAAAGGGTAGAGAAACAAAATATTTCTCTCAAGTTCAAAATGCATTGGGACTCTCCAAACAACAATCTTTTTTAATTTTTTCTTTTATTGCTGCCAAGGCTTTATCTCCATGAACTTCTGCATATGCTATGCAGCGATCCATTTTACTTAAATTTACTGGCTTGACAGGACTGACTAGCTCAACAAGAATGGGCTTGCACTTATTTACAAGACTAAAACTTAAAGGCAACAAGACTGACTTTCCCAAGACTGTACAAGAGAAAACCATTTTGTTTGTATCAATGCAAAATGGACTGACCTTTTGCCAAAACTCTGAACCCAATACACAATCTTTTTTTAAGACATCTAATCTAAATAAAGATAAATCACTCTTGACACGAGATAGTTGTACAGGGAAATGCTTAACCTTTCCAGACAATGACACAGGGGAACCTTCAATGGCAGAGCCAAACTCTCGACTCTTTTCCCAATAAAACTGCGAAATGGCATTTCCTTTTGCAAGGTTAAACTGACAACCAAAATCAATTAAACATTGCACAGAATAAGTTTTGAACTCAGGTGGGCAGAACTGTAAAGATATGAACAATTTGGGACCAGATAGAGCACCTAACAGATTAGTACTCTAAGACTGCGGAGACTATGGAGGAGTTGAAGAAGGTGACTCTTCTTTATTTTCAGGATTGAAACAGGTTCTTTCAATTTGTTTGGATAATTCCTCATCTGAGGACTGATGTTTCTCTAGAACCAAATCAGATATCATATTTTTCAAATCATCTATTTCTTTGATCATTAGTTTAAGCTTATCTTGCTTTTCTCTAAGCTGGAGCCTTAAAATATTTTCTTTGTCTCTTCTATGGGATTGCCTATCCTCATGGCTACCTGGATAATCGTGATAGATCTCAATAGGGTTATAATAGGCAGACAGAGTGTGAGAAGAGGTGGGCTTTTTAGCTTTGTCAGGTTTCAATGTTTCAAGCTGTTTTTGCAATCTGGTCTTTTCTTCTCTTAATTTTGTTCTCTCATTGTTTCTGTACACGAGGATAAGAGAAAGCTGGAGATCAATGTCAGCAATATGTTTTTCTATTTGATGCGAGGAAGATCTAGATGGAGATCTAGAAAACATGTACAATGAGAAATCAAAGTCAGGTAAGCTACTACACCCCCCTAAATGTGCATCCGAACTGGAATCAGACTCAGAGGACGAGTTGGAGGAAGGAGGATCACACTTAGCTAAAACAGGAGGTGCTTATGGCGGCCAGTCAGTGGGTCCTCCGGGTAATCCAGAGCTATTTTGTGTTCGCCATTCTGGCGAAGATTAAATGTAAATATTTATTTTCCCGCATTCAATAATTGAAGCCGTGGTGGGCGATATTTGAGACTAGAAATAACCAAATAACGAATTTGGTTTTTGAAAAACAACCCAAAAAGCCAATTGGTGAAATTTTGCCCTAAAAGTTTCCCTAATCCTAGGTCCAAAAGACATATATGTAGCCAACAAATTCAATTGTTATACTAAAATACAAGAACAAATGCATTATGTAAATATATTACTAGTATATAGATTAGGTTGTCCTAATTAAAAAAACTATTATAACAACATAACTCAATATGCATATGATCACGAGTTGAGTTGTTATTTTGGAATTTCATTCAAACAACATAATATAAATAAAATAAACAAGTCCAAACAACTTCAAATCTAGTTAAATAATAAAAATAATTATCAGACAACAAACAACTTCAAATATAGTTAAATAATAGACATAATTACCAAACAATAAGAACAATTGTTGAATAACCAATACTTATATGTATCACAATGCTTTGATGAAGTCTATATCAGTAGTGTAGATGGAACTTTAATAACAAGAAAAACCACTAGGGAAACACATCATAAGGGTATGTTTTCCTCTTGACCAATCCAACATTAAGAACTCTGGTGATGCCCTCCTATAGGGATTTAGCTCACTAGGGATTCTCATTGCCACACTCACCTAAGGGCCAAGTTAACCAAGAAAGTAAATAAATAGGTATAGTCAACTGAGCTATGGTCAAGTGGTAAATTGGTGCGAGTTTCCCATCACTAGCCTAGTTTCGATTCTCAGAGTGAGGGTGATAGCATATAAAAATGGGATCCATAGCCATGATGTGATGGTGTGAATAAGAATCACCTTCACCTTGCATGACAAAGAGTTGTTGAAGGTGAACGAATCAAAATGGGAAAGAGTCAATGTGGCTCTTCAAAATTTTTATAAATTTATTATAATGTTGCAGAATGAAATGCGAAATTTTTAATCATTTTTATAACATACATTACAAAGAAATGATAATTTATTGGTTTTGGAATATGATTTAAAATTGTATTTTAACGATTAATATTTTCTTTTGGAAAAAGGAAACACACTAATGGTTCAAGGTCTAAAGACATTTGGGAAGAGTAAAGGTTGACTCATTGCAAGCCATTGGTAAGTTATGTCAAATGGATAGGTTTCTCATTGCAATCCATTGGTAATTTATGTTAAGTGGATGGTCTTTGTTTGCACACCATGATGTTGATGGATGTCGGTAGGTTGAGATTGTATCACTAAAGGCTATGCTAGTGAGCCTATGTTTTGCATGTTTTTCTTACTTTGAAGAAAAAGGGAAAGGTTATCCCCCAAACATATTGTATAGTGTACTCTATCTAGCATATAACCTTTGCTCATCTTAACGCACAGTTTTTATATTCAGTGATAGGAAATCTGTGGTGAATTGCAAAATTCTCATTGCAGATTTCCTGTCACTGAACATATAACCTTTGTCGATGAAGAATCCCCATAAGGCATGGCCATATAGATGTAGAGAATTAATTATATAAGTTAGTAGGCTATCACTATCTTTTTATGGTATAATGAGACTTGTATGTTGTTGGGGCCAAGCCTCTCAGCTAATATGGGACAATAGGAGATGATATTTATAGTCTTAAAACAATTCCAAAACATTATACATAGGCATATTTTGTTTTTATTATTCATACAATATAGACCACACAAAAAGAAGAAGAGGAATGTCAAGCAAGCAGACATAAAAACCCTGCACATCGAATATGCTACATACACATAACATATTACATGTTTGCATTAAAAAATTGAACAAGGGAGTTACAATGCCACCACAAAATTAATTAAATATATGTTTTTATTTTAAACCTTCAATTGTTAATTAGTGATATAATGTCAAAAATAAAGACATCAACAATGAATTGCAATGAAAGCCACTAGCATGCTTTAATTACTATAATATAAATAAATACTTTGTTATGCATCAAGTTTCACCATTAATGAGTATTTCTAGGAGGCTCATTAAAAATATAGGGATTTTCAATTTTTTTAGGCATTGGATTGAATTACCCACCTTTTGAGATGGTAGATGGAATACATAAGAAATTATCATTGTTATAGTCATCGATGTCGTTGTCATTCATCGTCATCAATGTGATCATTCTCATCATCATCGTCTTCATTGTCATAATCATTGTCATCATCATTGTCATTATCATTAGTAGCATCACCATCATTGCCATCGTAGTCACCATTATCAGGTCCTACATATCAGGTGCAAGTTAAGGTGACAATCGAAGCTATTTTACTATTTCACTTATCATGTCATCCTCATCAATTAGAAGGATTAGTTAAGGGTGTCTACATTTTACTAAATTTTAACATTGTAGATTGATTCAGAGACACCTAGAAAGGGGTCTCTGAATCCTTCTAAAGGGGTCTCTAAATCCATCTGTAGTGTTTAAATTTAGTAAAATGTACAAATGCATTGTCAAAATTGTAATTTTCCATTGTCGAAATGACACAACTAAAAATGACCAAATAAATGGCCAATTGTTATGTGTTCATTTTTAGTTTAGTTCTTATCTCGTGACCAAATTGGTCATTTTTAGTTAGCTCACTTAAAATTTCTCAATTTTGGTCATTTATCCCTTGAAAAAACTGTGGTGACCAATTTTTTTGGTTGCCTGGTCACTTATATCTCATTTTGTACTAGTATGAAAATATCTTTATAATTCTCTTTTATCAAAATGTTCTTCATTTTTTCCTAAGTGCACTTGCATCTTCAAACCAACCTTCTATGTGTCTTGTTGTAGCTCGACTAGTTGATAAATAATCCTTATTATGTCATTTGGTTCTTTCATTTCATTTTGGATAAGCTTCATCACAGGTATCCCTAATTGGATTGGGAATACTACTTCTTTCCCATAGACCAATTGAAACGGTGAAGTGCCAATAAACCTTTTTATGCTTATCCTGCCATCCCAAAGTGCATAACTCATATGTGTGTCCCATTCCTTCTTGTTTTGTGACATCATATACTTAATTATCCCAAGTAAACTTTTATTTAAGGATTCTACTAGTCCATTTCCCTAAGAATAACAAGGGGTGGACTGCCCCAATTCAATATTGTATATTTTGCAGAACTCTAAGAATTTGGCAGATTTAAATGCTTGTGCATTTTTAGCTAGTATCTTCCTAGGGCATCCAAACCTGGACAAGATATTTTTTTCCAAGAACTTTATGATTAAGTCATATCATTTGTTGATCTATTGGGGATGTAATCTACCCATTTTGTGAACTATTCAATACCTGTTAGAATCCATTTTTGTTTACCATTGGAGTGGGGATTATCTCTTTAATAAAATCCAATCCCCATTGTTGGAAAAGGGGATTCTGTTTTAATAGGTTTCAAAAGAAGTGGTTTCATCTTTTGCTTCCCTAGAATCAATTGACATTCTGTGCATGATCTTACCAAATTGATGACATCCAAAAAGAGTCTTGGACAATAGTATCCTACTCTCAATATTATGTGGCATATGGCCCTCAATGCATGGCTCAATAGTATTCCCAATGGACCCTTCCAGTACAAATACTCATATAAGATACAATATTTGATATCTTGGAACTTCAAATATCTATATTGAGGCTTACGTAACTCATTAGGACATTGAAGGTGCACTAGATAGAATATTATATATCTTTCTACAACATTTTGAATCTACAAATTTTTTATTTACCTTTATAACTGCTTCTTGAGGATTACCCGTGTTTGATGTTCTCCCTTCCTCTATCAACTCAATTACCAAATTCAGATCTAATGCTTCATAATTTGACTTGGCTAGGAGTTTTTCTAATTCTTGTCCTTTCACTAATTTAGTGGGATTGATCTCTAAGTCATATTCTTGAATCTTAGCAATTCACTTTCGTCTTCTACCTTCATTGTCTGTTTGACTGAGAATATCCTATACTATATTATTTGGCACATAAGTGACAATATGGGAATGTAAATGTAGCATATGAAATATTTAAGCGCTTTCACCATGGAATATGCATGTTTTTCTATGAGGCTATATTTTAACTCAGCATCTCTCAATGCCTCGGTGAAAAAGGCTATGGGTTTCTCATGTCCTTGATTATTTTGTAACAGCACAACTATAATAGTATTTCTTGAAGCAAAATAAAATATCATGAAATATTTAGTATAATCAGGGATGATTAGGATGGGAGCTTCTCATTGATAATTCTTGAGCTACTGGAAATCCTCCTTGGTCTCATTTGTCCATTTGTCTTCATTACCTTTTTTAATCATGTTGGTAATGTTTTTTAATCATTTCTTCCAAATTTGGAATGAACCTTCAAAGAAAATTTATCTTACCCATGAAATATTGAACCTCTTTTTCTATTCCTGTGGGTAACTATCTATTAATTATATTTAATCCACTCTCTCTAGATCAATCCTAACTCCATATTTGGAAACAATGTGCCCTAACAACTTTCCTTCTTGTAGAGAGAAGTGTGACTCTTTGGGATTCAATGATAATCCATATTGCCCACACTTGTTGAAGGTTTTATTTAATTGAGATAGATGTTCATCATCAGTCTTTGAGAAAATTGCCATGTTATCTAAGTATGCGACAATGAACTTGTCTCTTTCACCTACAAAGGCTACTCCCATGGCCCTTTGAAATGTTTCACCTACAATATGTCTAGATGGAATCTTGTCATATGTAAAGGTACCCCAAGGGGCTGTGAAAGTTGTTTTTTTATATCATTATTATGCATTGCTACCTGATTGTAACCCGAAAAATCATTCATAATGGATATCTTACTAACTCTTACCATTTTCTGCAAAATATGGTCCATCTTAGGAAAGGGGTAATTGTTTTTCAAGGAGAACTTGTTAAGACTTCTAAAGGAAACACACAATATGATTTCCCCACTTTTCTTTATAAATGGTACTATGTTGGTCACCCATTCTAAGTATCTTAAAGGAATTATAATTTTAACATCTAGTAATTTCCTTAGTTCCTTCTCAATTATAGGAAGTAGGATGTGATTGGCCTACCTCAATTTCTATTTGAAAGGATTTTCTCCTAGATTTAGAGGTATCCTATTTTTTATATAGATGTATCATATGTTCTAAGATCTACATGATTCCATGAAAATACATCTATATATTCCTTAAAGTGCTTCAGATACCTTTGTTTTACTTCTATAGGAAATAATTTAGACAATTTGATATATATTGGATCCTTTGATGTACCTATGTTGAAATATTAAATATCCTCCTCTTTTGGATGTACAGTGGGTTTAAAAGGGACATAACTTTTGTGAAACAATTTCTCTAATGGAATTATTCCTTTAGGGCTTCAATTATTCTTTAACTTGAGGATTTTATGATTTGTAATCTGACTACTGAAATCTGTATCTGATTGGTCACTTTCTTGAGACAATTCTTCCTCCCTTATATCCTCATCATGATCTAGTGACAAGAAGATGAAAACTAAACTATAGTTTCCATGAACCTTTGTATATGTTGGTCATCCTAAAAAACTTGTCTATGCTTGCGATTATTAGGGATGGAAGGTGTTAGCCCTAAATTTTGCACAAGACTATAATAGTACAGTGTTTAGGTACCTCAATAATTGTATAAGTTTGTTCAAATGTGATTCAAATAGGATTGGTAATTTGGATGGGATTATAAAGCATATATTCAATCATATTAGTAATATTTCACAGTTCAAAGGCATGCAATTAGATAGCTATACACTTGAATCAACGTGATGGAATAGAATAAAAGAAACACAAACACGAATATATAAGTTTCCCAATCTTCTCATTCTTACATACCCATAAGAGGACCATTCACATTCAAAACAAGATTTTGAAATGGAATAACAATATTTGAATATAAACTATGAACTATAGGTAATCACCAATAAAGGATTACTATAATTGGGTCTATCATTCATGTGACAACCAAGGTAGAGCAAAATTTGTCTTTGTATTCAAATCAGAAGAAACAAAACATGGATACAAGAAAACACAGTCTAACCATGAAGATGCATGAGTATCTAATGATGAAACATTATAGAAAGTGTAGCTTTCATTCAATATACAATTCTCCCAATCCTCACTCTTCGACACTCAACACTCGAACCCCTTTCTCTATTTTCCTCCTTTTCTTTATAGATACAAAATTGGTTCTAGAATAAATCTAGGATCCAAAACTTATGTATCAAATACTAGATGGAAACTAAGAACGGTACTGTTGATGCCTCAAAAGTCGTAGCATCAATCAGCAAGGGATTCTCCCCGGTAAGCAAGCCCAATTAGATTGCTCATCATTTGGTGTAGGGAATCCATCCAGTTCACGATTTCGGCTACCGTAAGATTTAAATATTCGTGTTCTTTGCACTGGTTGCGGCCCGATTCACCATTTATGTATTTTATTTTAAGATGATATGCAAGTGCTCTAAACTAAATGCAGCTAACTAAGAAGAATTAATCTAAAACTGTGTAAGCAAATCTAATCTATCCTTGCAAGGAGCAAACTTTAAATATGAGTAATAAACTGAAAGAAACATCTAAATATTAGACTGATAGCTATTTAATCATAAAGATGTAGTTCCAACAGAAGATAAAAAATATTAAAGATAGCTTTAATTCAGTTAACACATTCCATTACTCATTTGAGATAAACATCTTTGCACAGAAAATAGGAGAACATTCATCACATAGAAGTAATTCATAATAGTAAGGAAAGATCTCACAGTAATGTATAGATGATACAGGAGTAATCCAACAAACATTTACCACATCCTTCAGGAAAAAATGCAGTTTCCCAGGCTTTCTTTAGGTAAATTCGAATTTCATATACATGTAGTAAAATAGTTCCCGTACATGACAGAAAATGTCTTTCACCTGCAAAAAGTCCTCTATTAATATTCCCTAATCATCTAGATATAGGTTTACAAAATGCCTCAAGGGCTGCCATGTGTCCTTTCCCCCTAAATATTTTAATTTTCCTTTAAAATTTTTACAAAAATGGAATAATTCGTGGCATCCCTTACATAAAAGAAAAAACAGAGACAACTATCCCTTTGACTACATGCCTTGACAACAGAAAGGAAATTCTCAATGCAGTGTGGCTGTCAAGCTATTTTTTAGGTAGCGCTTCTACTTTAGATGGATCCTTTATCCTAGATGGTGCTTCTACCTCAGCTTGTGCCTCTATCCCATATGGCACCCGTTCTTCGACTGATGTCTTGATTGCTTCCCTTTTATCTTCTTCTGATATGTAACTGAACCAAATGCCTCTATCCCTTATGACAACGTTGGCAGGGGCAGGGAGTAGGATTATCTTGGAAACCACATGCTTGTCTAGCTCTTCTGCAATGTACTGCATTTCTGCCACTGCAGTCTGAAGAACCTCATGGAGCATATGAGCGTGCACAGAAGGAAGCACAATGCATTGATGGAGTTCATTTGTTGTTAACACATCAATTTTCCTTACATATTCCATCTGAATGCTTAGTTCACCTTTCAAGTCTAACAGGTGCTGCTCTTTACCTCGAAAATATTCAAGACTCTGGGGAAAAGCTATTTTGCATTTCTCATGAACTCCTTGTACTTTCTAATAGAGACTATTGCACTTTCCAATAGTTACCTGAATCATGGATATCAATTTTGCACCACAGCTCTTACAGAACTCCAAGAGGCCCATTTCTTCTTTAAAGTCAGCCACAAATTTGAAAGGGAGGTGTTTGGGGAAATCGGCCTTTCCTTCTCTCCATGACATCTGTTTCATTATATCTTCTTTCACCCAAGTATACTTTTTCTTGAGCCTAATATCTTTAGAGTTAATCTCCTTCATTCTATCCACCATAGCTTTAGCATGCACATTTCTTCAGTAAGCAACTCTTGCAACTCATACATCTGATTGAGTATGTTTTCTCATGAAAGGGGGTCATGTCCATTTCCTTACTATTTGCTTGCTCCAGCTGCTCGGTCATCAACTCCTTCTCTTCTTCTAATTGAATGACCCTAGATTCAGAATCATTCTTCTCCCCTTCAACTATCATCATCTGTACTACCAGGAGCTCCTTTTCCTCCTCTAGATGTTGATACTTATTTGTCAACTCCTTTTGATTTGATAGAAGGCGGTTATATTTCTTTACCACGAGGTCCCTATAAGCCTACTCATTAGCCACAGTGTGCTACAGCATATGAGCCCTTTTCTTAGTTGACTCAAACTCCTTAACCATTTCGATTACATTGTCCTCACTTGCTTTTGTTGTCGCTACAGTAGCAGATGCCATAGCTACAAGAGCCTTCTTTGTGTTTTGCACAACAATAGTTTCTCACTGGTTGATGATGTCCGGGTGAAAAGGTCTCTTCAACCTTGTTTTTTACTTTAGCACAATGGACTTCCTTTCCTTATTATACAAAAATCTATCCCATTGGGACAAAGTATGATATTTTGATGGGGTGAAAATGATCAGTGGAAGATTTTCTATAGGTATGTTCTCTTTTGTGGGCATGGTCTAGACTGTTTGGGATGAGTCTACCTCCATGTCTTGCGTGTTAGAATAACCAACTTGTGCATCTTCATTAGATTTATTTTCTTCCTCGTCCTTGAGCTGTCTTTCCATTGCTTCATCCCTTTGCTGGTTCTCAACCACCCCCCTTTCTTCCTGCTCTTTAGCAGCTTCTTGTAATCTAATCTTCTCTAGTTCTTCATCTCGAAGCCTCTGGGATTCTTCTTCCTAAAATTTAAGAGATTCTTCTTGCTGAAGCCTAAGAGCTTCTTCCTGTTGAAGCCTAAGAGCTTCTTCCTGCTGAAGCCTAAGAGCTTCTTCTTGCTGAAATTTAAGAGCTTCTTCCTGTTGAAGCCTAAGAGCTTCTTCTTGCTCCTTATGCATCTTATCGGAAGCTTACTTCTAGATCCTTTCAGCTTCCTCTTTAATCCTTTGTTCTTCATTGGCTAGAGCTTCGGCTGCTTCCTTTTCTTTCCACAGCTTGGCTTATTGGGCATCTTGGACAGAGGTAGAGCTAGAACTAGCTCCATCCTTGAGACAAAAAATTTGCAGCTCAGTCATGTTACTGATTCCTCTATACACCTCCTCATCTTCATCATAATAATGAGCATAATGAAAGTGAGCATGTAACTCTTTGCAATGTTCAGCAGCTTTGTTCCACTTGTCATTCCTATGGAAGACCACTTCCCCGAAGTGAAATATTTTTAACTCTTGAACAAACTCTTCAGCCGATTCAACTTTTGAGAACTTATAGGCTCCAATATAGAAAGGTAAAGGAGGAAAAGAAGCCTTCTTCAACCTATTCAAAAATCCACCAATCCCATCAAGAAAAACCTGTCTGACTGCTTCTTTCAGGACGATGTAATCAATAGCATACCTGGGAAAGATATATGGTGGCTTGGAGCCTCCATACATTCTAATATAAGTACCTTTCTCTGAAAAGTAGAAATCACCGTAATTCTCCATAACTTCCATGGCGTTCTCCGATAAGAAATCTGGTTCTTCATTAAACATTAGCTCATACAAAGGTATGATGAATTCTTCACAAATGAGCTTGTAGTGCATCCTATAGTTTTGGGCCCAAATAATTTTATAAGAAGTGTACATTGGGGTGTTGGCCTGGTCCCAAATGCAAGCTAACTTTGGAAAAGGAAGCTTTGCCAGAATACAATCTATGAGATAGGATGACATGCAAAACTGTAACTTCTTTACGATCAACCATTCTTTGGCAGTGGCTATGGCAAATGAAAGACTATCTGAGAGGATAGTTTCCCAATTAAAGACTATTCTCTTGAATGCCACATAATGAATTATGGGGACCCATTGTATCCTATAAAGGGTTCCCCCAGCATGACATTCAGAGGCTGGGTGGGTGGGTTCAGTATGACTTACAATGCCTGAGTGTTTTCTCCCAACATTACCACCAAAGGTTGGGTGGGTGCCCCTAGCATGACTTCCAGGGGTTGGGCGGGTGCCCCCATCATGACTTCTAGAGGCTGGGTGGGTGCCTCTAGCATGACTTCCAGAGGCTGGGTGGCTGCCCCCTTACATCCTATTCTTCCTCCGTCTATTCCTTTTAGATTGTTGGTTACTAGTGTTACTAATTTCACCACGAGGTAGAAGGAGGAGGAGAAGATGTTACTGGCAAAGCAGGCATAGGATTTTGACACTCTTGATGTGAGTTACTTACTTGAGAAGCATCAACAGCATGCTAGGCGTTCGGAGCGAAAAACAACCAAACCGGTAGCCCTATAGTGAATGCCAGAAAATTCAAGGTAGCCATTAAGGGAGTACCAATGCTCCCAATGAATGGAAAAGCACAAGGAGTCCCTTCAACAGGGGTCCCTTGATTGGTGCTCACTGGGATGCTTTCCATAGTTTTCGACTCAACAAACCAGAAATCTCTAAGGCCAACTAAAAACGAGAACAAAGAGCACACACACTGTACTGAAGTTGTTGAAATCCAACAAGTACCAGTAAAGGATTGTTGAGTCCAATAAAAGGAGGGTTGAATGGAGTACTGAACTCTCTAGAAGTTAGGTCCTCAACCTCTACAGTATCAAAGACTTGTCGATCCGGGGTTCTGGGCTGTGGTTCTCCAAGAACCTGTGTTTCACTCGTAAATTCAAAAGAACCACGGGAATCTATCCTCCGGCGTCGCGGTGGCGGTGGAGGCTCCACAATGGAAGGAGGAAGGTTTTGAAACCTCTGAGATCGATGAAGATGTTGGTCCTCCACAACTATAAAAAATTAAACTAAGTAAAAACCTACTGGCCACTAAAACTAAGGAGCAAATAGCATACCACTACAAAATTTCCTTAGTAATCAAAATAAGCAAACATATGGAAAATACTCTTGAAAGCAAGTCTCGGATGATTAGGGCCCAGAACAAACTAATAGAGTATCGACGGTCAGTTACGTGGCATCCTCCGGAGGTCCACTGGGTGCAAGCATTTGAATCACCAAATTACCTTCCCGGGATTACTACCAAATGGCTACCTTCCACGTCTGTCCGAGGTGAAGTGGGAATAACCACCCACTCTACCTGTGTAGAGCCCTAAAGGTCTGATACTAAGGATACCATCAATATGAAATAACCTGGGGGGACAGTGGTCAGCCTACTCGAAACACATGGGCAGGGTAGCAAAGCTCGAAGTCCTAAAGGACCCCCGTATGCGAATCAACTCTAGTTTATGGTTGAGAGGAAAGGGAGGGGATATCCTCAACAATTCCAATATCCCACGGCCTCATACTTAACTCTTGTTTGAGTAGAGCATCCCAGGACTATTTGATAGAGATGGATTTACCCAATACAAAGTCATACTACGATTGTTGAGTAATGAAGCCAGTTTCAGATCGTCTAAGGTGATTTAAGTCTGAAACTCTAGCCTAAGCTAGTTGATGATGTGTATACCTAAAAGGAAGAATGTTGTTAGTAAATTTTATTAATGTTTCTTTTTAAGGGATACTTGTTAGTCAAGGGTTGTAGTGCGGTGTGTGGAATGGTTTGTATGAAAGTAAAGTGCATGTAAAGCAAAGCTTTCAAATTCAAAAAAACTTTTTCTCTTTACCATTTGTATTCTTTCAAAAATTGAAAACTAGGAAATCCTAAAATCAAAATCTTTTTGTGTTTTCTTTTAATATTTCAAAGCAAGCTATGCTACTTCAAAACAACGATAGACCGTACTACTAAGCTACTTAAACATTTTTTTGTCTTTTCTGATAATTGCAAAAGAAAGAGAACTTGTAAAAGAGCAAGTAAGAACTAAATGTAAAGTGTGAGTAAGACAATCACCTAAATGGCTCAAAATAAACAAATCAAATGATTTGAGGAAGACTTGACCTACCAAGTTTTTTCAAAAGAAAAACTTGAGACTTGGAAAAAATGTGTAAAAGAGACAAGGAAAATAAAATGCTCATAACGGAAAGGAAGACCTAACAAGCTGGTCCTAAGCATCAAAACCCTAAGAAAACACTAAGCCAAGTAAATGAGTAGGCAAGCGAACCAAAAGTGATCTTACCAAACACACGGACTCAAAAGAAAGATAACTAGAAAGATTTGAACTCACTTAGACTGAACCGAAAACACAATCAGAAATTATCTAAACCAAACAACCTTTCGAAAGCAACCCTAAGGACTCAAACTTGAAGTCAAACCCTAATGGGGAGGATAAGACACAGTGAAAAACTGATAAATGTTGCAACAAACAACAAATGTTGAGAACGCAGGTCTGTGTGACTGCAACAAGCGACTAGGGTAGAAGTATGCAGCTATGTCTAAAAAAGAATAGTGCACGAACTTCAAAAAGTTCTAGAAAGCAGTAAAGACACTTAACCAAGTACTCAAGCAAGCAAAAAGAAACTAAAAGACTCAAGAGAGGCCAACAAGACTCAAAAGAGACTTGAAAGTCTCAAGGGTTAGTTAAGGAGGCAAAGCAAAAAGGTGGAAATGAAACCAAACCACAGGAAATCAAACCCTAACAGCAAACTGGAAGACATAGGAAAATGCACTATTGTGCAATGCAGAAACCAGCACACACTAGAAAATATGTGCTATTGTTCAATACACAAACCAGTGCTCATCAGGAAAGATGTGCTACTGTAAGTAGTGTAAACTAGCGTACACCCCACAGAAGGGAAGAAATAGGCTTTGCAGTAGTGGACTGAGATGAATCAAGCAATAAGGAATAGGTAACAAAGACCTGCAAGACTTCTCAGGGAATCAAAAACTGGAAAAGGGACTCGAAGAAACCCTAAACTAGGTCTCCTAGAGCAAAACAAACTATCGGTTACTCCCCAGCAAAGTCGCCAATTTGTTGTTCAGGATTTTAAGCTTATAGTGAGGAGAGACACTACCAACTTGGGCGGGGTTGACAGGTAAATACATTCATTATATTGCATTTAGTTCCTACAAATGAAAGAGATCAGGATATCGAAAGATGTACCTTAAATTGACGGTTGGTCCTAGCTTTCACTTGATCTCCTGCTTGATGAACCTGCAACACAAAGGAAACCTTCCTCAACATATCTTCACTATACAAATATGATGAATATTGAAAACAATCAAACATTAACAACAATCAGATACTCAACCAAATGAACATACAATCTAATAAACATTCGATTTGGGATAGGAAGGGCATTTCCACCTTTTTATTGTCAAAGAAGCATGAAATGAATACAAGTATACCTGACGTGTTAAGATGCTTCTGCAACTGAGTCCTGGGCTCCTACTGTAATCAATGACTTGGGACTTTCCTCTAGCGTAACAACCCTTAAAGCATTTTTTCTAGGTCCCTCTCTCATGGATCCTCCTTGTATTTATGGGACAAGGTAGGAAGTTGGAATCAAGAGGTGGTTGAATTGGGAGGTTGGGGAAGTTGCAGAACCAACTTCAAATAATCCCAATTCATAATCTTAATATATTTTTGATTTCATCTTAATATGTGCGCAAGTTTCTCAAGGCATAGTAGCGCATAGTATGCAACTTCACTGTTTTACAACAAGTGTTTGCAACTTTTCCAAGGTGTGCACTGGTTTCCCTTGAGTAAAGTAGGGCATTTTCCCAGATGTGCGCTAGTTTACTGCCCAGAGAGTAGCGCACATGTCAAAACATTAGGAGAAATAGGGAATTTCTCAGCTGAAGAGGGTAGTTCCAGTCCATAAGTCATCTAGGTCAATCCTAGCTCTTCATTCCATGTTGTCATTTTGTGTGATCAACAGAGCAATGTGATAATGGATGGAGAAGTGCAAATTTGACCTATAACAATATGCATTTAGAATTCTCAAATAACTATCAAATCCTTATCATTGGTTCCATCGAATAAAGATATCAAAGAATAGGAAAACCACTAAGTCAAAATAGTCCAAATGACTCATTCAAGAGAAAAGGTAGCAACGATGAAGATCATCATGAGGATATCCAAGCACTCAAAATTTATTGGTTCTTCACATATCAATATTGGTGACACTCACAAACCCAAAATTTAATATGTCGTCCCCTTGTTTTCTAATACAAGATCAAGAAAAATAGGGGAGGTAGTTGTGGCCACAACACACCCATACACTCATTCCCCAATAGTCTACACAACACAAGAGGTGGAACCCCCTTCTTTTATCTATAGTCCCTCAAGATGTCCCCATCCCCTTCTAGTGATCCAACATAAGTCAGCTAGGAAGTCTCTATGTTAGGGTCCCAAGTAGTTCAACTATAGGTCAAGTCTCTCTAACATGGCAACCAAGACCAATCACCTAGTTTATTCGGGTAAGATATATGTTTGTTTAACATGGCTTTTCTTTGGATGTGAAGGTAGACTCAGTGAACAACTAGCATCATTCCTCAATGGCAACCTACATCCCTCTCCATAATAGAGTGAATGAATGATATCCCTCAAAATGAATTCCTAACAAGATATATTCATTGTTATGGATTGACAAGTGTCTTCCCTAGAAGTATCCACTTTCCCCTTTTCAATCTCACTTAGGATAACTAATCCCATAATTAATTAAAGTGACATAGCAAGGTTAAGGAAATTTGGTTAAAAATATCAATGAAGGTTAAGTATATTAACTAAATCCATCACCTCTTATCCACTCTCACTTCCCCCACTTGTTGAATCATATCCCCCCATATCTTTTTCATCCTTCTTCACTTGCAGTTGTTAGGTATTTTTATATTAAAAAATATGATATATGTCATTTACATATCCATGGCCTTCTAGAACATATAATTTTTGCATATAGCATTTGCATAATTACATCACATTTACATCTTCAAGTAAAAACAGGGTGTTATGTTCATCTCCCCCTTAACATATGCATCATCCTTGATGCATATTATCATTATGTACATGTACAAAAGCATTACAACAAAGTATGTTGAAACAACTGCAGGTATGTGTCCCACATCTTATCCTCCAATTTCCACATTACTTCTTTATGGTTGTGATGCATCTATTGGACCTTTACTTGGCCCATGGATTTGTTCCTAAGCAATGCTACCTTCGTATCTAGGATGTGTATTGGTTACACTAGAATATTTCCTTCTAGTTCCACCTGAATTACAACCCAAACAATAATGTGGTTAGGATCAAGTAAATAATTTTTCAATAATGACACATGAAACACATTATGCACTTTTATGCAAGAAAACAATGCAAGCTCATATGCAACATGCCCTATCCTAGACAAGATTTCAAATGGACCACAATATCTAGGTGTTATATTAGGAAAAATTACAAGTCTTAATGAATTTTTTTCAGCCTGACTTGACTTTCAAATACACATGTTCACCAAATCAAAATTCTCTTCGTACTCTTCCCTTGTTTGCATAACTTTTCTGTCTATATTAGGACAAATTCCAAGTTTCAATGAAATCTTCTTTGGCCTAACTTTCAAATACTCATGTTCACGAACTCCAAATTCTATTGTTACTCTTCCTTGCCTGCATAACTTTTCTTTCTATTCTATGCCATCTTTACAATTTTCTTGATCTTTACAATCTGCTTTTCCATCTCCTTAACAAATTCTGGCCCAATTACTTTTATGTCTAATGGATTGTCCCAACTGATTGGAGTATTGAATTTTCTACCATACAAGGCTTCAAATGGACTCATCATCAATGAAGCATGATACCCATTGTTGTATGAAAAATCCACCACGTACAAATAATAATCCCATTTAGATAATTGATCCATCACATGCATTCTTAGCATATATTCAATAACTTGACTAACTCTCTCAATCTTCTCATCTATTTGTGGGTGATATGTTGTACTCGGATTCAAATTTGTTCTAAATCATTTGAATAACCATTTCCAAAAGTTCAAAGTAAACAATGAATCTCAATCTGAAAAACAGGTCTTTGGTATCCCATGCAATATGGCAATCTCTTTCATATAAATATATGTTATCTTATTTGCCTTATGTGTTGACTTGATTGAAATGAAGTGGGTAGCCTTTGCTAACTTCTCCACCACTATGATGATGGAATCATGTTGTTTCGTTTTCTTGGGTAACTTAGTGATGAAATAAATGGTCACCACATCCCATTTCCACTTTGGTATTGGTAGTGGTTATAGTAAGCCTATTGGATGTCTGTGCTCCACTTTTACTTTCTAACATTCCATGCACCTAGCTATATACTCAACAATGTATTTATTCATCCCTAGCCAAAAATATTGACATCTTGTTACTGCAATTGTCATTTGATATCCAGGGTGCCCTGCATATGGAACCTTATACATCTCATTCATTACCAATTTCCTAAATTCAACAAAATTAGGAACATAAACTTTATTTTTATCCATAAGAATTTATTCATCTTCCAAGCTATATCATTCATATTTCTATTGTACATTTTCCTCTTTCAATCCTTATTTTACCTATAGATAATGTTGTTATGAGGTAACAACCTCAGGAATTCTAGTTCTTAAATTAGATTTACACATGCTAATGGTTGTAGCATGCATCGTGTGTACTCTCCGACTGAGTTCATTTGCAACCATGTTCTCTTTCCCTTTTATATGTTTGATGTCAAAATCAAAGTCACAAATAAATTCTAGCTATCTTGTATGCTTGGAATTTAAAGTATGTTTTTCAAACAAGTATTTAAAATCCATTGTGATCTGTCCTTAATTAAAAATTCATTGCCAAAATATAATGTCTCTACATATTTAAGGCATGCACACAATCAACCAACTCTAAATCATGTGTGACATAACGTTTCTCATTTTTTTCATCTTTTTGGATGCATTTAACAAACCACATGCCCATTTTGCATAAGCACTCCACCAATTCCTTCTTTGCATACCAAAAAATATTCATTTGGATCAACAATTTTGAGAATTGGCGTACTAGTGAGAAATATCTTGAGTTGCTAGAAACTTTCTTCACATTGTGGATTCCATTCAAGTTTAACGCTTTTCTTTTGTAATGAGGTAATTGGATGTGCTACTTTTGAGAATCATTCTATGAATCTTCTGTAATATCCAACCAATCCCATAAATGATCTTACTGTGGATACATTCCTGCTTGTATTCCATCTCATGATAGCTTCAATCTTCCTTGGATATATTTTTATCCCTTCCTCAGATATGGTGTGTCCCAAATACTGAATTTGCTTATGATATAATCAACATTTACTCAACTTAGCATAAATATGATTCTGTTAGCACCTATAGTACTAATCTCAATGCTCCACATGCTCCTCCTATGATTTTGAATAAATAAGGATTCCATCAAAGAATATAATGACAAACTTATCCAAATACTATCTAAAGATGTCATTCATAAAAAACATAAAGGTATCTAGTGCATTTGTTAACCCAAATGGTAGCACTACAAACTCATAATGACCATATCCAGTTTGAAATTTTTTTTGTTGGTTTCTTCATCCTTTATTCTCACTTGATTATAACCTCATCTAAAATCTTTATTTGAGAAAAAAATTGCTTTCTTTAGCTAATCAAACAAGTTATCAATTTTGGGAAAAGGATATTTATTCTTCACAGTGACTTTGTTTAACTTCCCGAAGTCAATACACAACCTCAGTGTTGCATCCTTCTTCTTTCAGAGTAATGGTTCTCCCCGTGGAGATGTAATTCAATGTATGTATCCTTTCTTCAATAAATATTCTAGTTAAATGTGTAATTCCTTTCGTAAAACACCTTTTTACTGTACAAGTTAAAAAAACATTGTATAAATTTAATAAACTAGAAGAAGAACAATATCCATCCACCATCAAAAAGTCCAAAAACAATAACCATATGCAAATAGTCCTTGGAATGCCTTCACTATATTATTCTATCCTTTCTCCTCAAGACAAGTGAGAGTGTTGTTATGGAAATCCAAAATGACATGGTGTGCATCAAACCAATCCATCCCAATAATCACAACATAAGAACCAAGAGTTATTATGTTCAAATTTGAAAATATATGGAGTCCATTCATATCTAAGGACAACCCATCACTCTCTCATTGATTCTTCTTTTGGTTCTAGTATCCCACTACCAACCTTGACTTATCATGCTTACTTTTCTTTAACTGAAATATTTCAAACAGGTTATGAGCAATATAACTATGACTTGTCCCTAAATCAACTAAAATGGAAATAGGTTGATTGGTAATATTAAATTCAACCTCAATCATATTGGATTGGTTATCTTCATGTATGTTATCTAAGGGTGCATATATTTTGGGAATGTCTTTAAAGTCAGCCACAAATTTGAAAGGGAGGTGTTTGGGGAAATCGACCTTTCCTTCTCTCCATGACATCTATTTCATTATATCTTCTTTCACCCAGGTATACTTTTCCTTGAGCCTAATAGCTTTAGAGATAATCTCCTTCATTCTATCCACCATAGCTTTCATCCTGCACATTTCTTCAGTAAGCAGCTCTTGCAACTCATACATCTGATTGAGTATGTTTTCTCATGAAAGGGGGTCATGTCCATTTCCTTACTATTTGCTTACTCCAGCTGCTCGGTCATCAACTCCTCCTCTTCTTCTAATTGAATGACCCTGGATTCAGAATCATTCTTCTCCCCTTCAACTATCATCATCTGTACTGCCAGGTGCTCCTTTTCCTTCTCCAGATGTTGATACTTATCTGTCAACTCCTTTTGATTCGATAGAAGGCGGTTATATTTCTTTACCATGAGGTCCCTATAAGCATGCTCATTAGCCATGGTGTGCTGCAGCATACGAGCCCTTTTCTTAGTTGACTCAAACTCCTTAACCATTTTGATTACGCTGTCCTCGCTTGCTTTTGCTACCACTACAATAGCAGATGCCATAGCTACAAGAGCCTTCTTCATGTTTTGCATAACAACAGTTTCTCGCTGGGTGATGATGTCTGGGTGAAAAGGTCTCTTCAACCTTGTTTTTGACTTTAGCACAATGGACTTCCTTTCCTTATTATACACAAATCTATCAAATTGGGACACAGTATGATATTTTGATGGGGTGAAAATGATCAATGGAATATTTTCTATAGGTATGTTCTCTTTCATGGGCGCGGTCTAGACCGTTTGGGATGAGTCTACCTCCATGTCCTATGTGTTAGAAAAACCAACTTGTGCATCTTCATTAGATTTATTTTCTTCCTCGTCCTTGAGCTGTCTTTCCATTGCTTCATCCCTTAGCTGGTTCTCAACCACCCCCCTTTCTTCCTGCTCTTTAGTGGCTTCCTGTAATCTGATCTTCTCTAGTTCTTCATCTAGAAGCCTCTGGGATTCTTCTTCCTAAAATTTAAGAGCTTCTTCTTGCTGAAGCCTAAGAGCTTCTTCCTGCTGAAGCCTAAGAGCTTCTTCTTGCTGAAATTTAAGAGCTTCTTCCTATTGAAGCCTAAGAGCTTCTTCTTGCTCCTTATGCATCTTATCGGAAGCTTACTTCTGGATCCTTTTAGCTTCCTCTTTAAGCGTTTGTTCTTCATTGGCTAGAGCTTCGGTTGCTTCCTTTTCTTTCCACAGCTTGGCTTCTTGGGCATCTTGGACAACGATAGAGCTAGAACTAGCTCCATCCTTGAGACGAAAAATTTGCAGCTCAGTCATGTTACTGATTCCTCTATACACCTCCTCATCTTCATCTTAATAATGAGCATAATCAAAGTGAGCATGTAACTCTTTGCAATGTTCTGCAGCTTTGTTCCGCTTATCATTCCTATGGAAGACCACTTCCCTGAAGTGAAATCTTTTTAACTCTTGAACAAACTCTTCAGCCGATTCAACTTTTGAGAACTTATAGGCTCCAATATAGAAAGGTAAAGGAGGAAAAGGAGCCTTCTTGAACCTATTCAAAAATCCACCAATCCCATCAAGAAAAACCTGTCTGACTGCTTCTTTCAAGACGATGTAACCAGTAGCATACCTAGGCAAGATATATGGTGGCTTGGAGCCACCATACATTCTACTACAAGTACCTTTCTCTGAAAATTAGAAATCACTGTAATTCTCCATAACTTCCATGGCATTCTCCGATAAGCAATCTGGTTCTTCATTAAACATTAGCTCATACAAAGGTATGATGAATTCTTCACAAATGAGCTTGTAGTGCATCCTATAGTTTTGGGCCCAAAGCATTTTATAAGAAGTGTACACTGGGGTGTTGGCCTGATCCCAAACACAACCTAACTTTGGAAAAGGAAGCTTTGCCAGAATACAATCTATGAGATAGGATGACACGTAAAACTCTAACTTCTTTACGATCAACCCTTCTTTGGCAATGGCTATGGCGGATGAAAGACTATCTGAGAGGATAGTTTCCCAATTAAAGACTATTCTCTTGAATTCTACGTAATGAATTATGGGGACCCATTGTATCCTATAAATGGTTCCGTTAGCCATGCCAAAAATTCTGCTTAACATAAGGGTGATCATCCGAAAAGGGGGCCTCAGGTTCTGGACCTCATACTCATCATTGTCCCTTTTCCTTAGTTTCCTTCCTGTGATTAACAGCTTCTTAGCCATTTCAAAATTGTCCATCTGGAACGATCCCAACCATTCGTCGTTCAGCGGCTGCTGAGCATGCGATAACTTGTAAGCTACTGCAATGTAGGCTGGATGAAATGAGGTGAAAGCCTCTCCATTGCTATCTAACAACACTCTTGATTCCGGGTTTGCATGTTCCAAGATCCATCCAATCATTTCTGAACAGGAAAAGAGCTCAGGGCGTGTGGAAGCTTTAGATATACCAGAGCTTCTGATGTTTTCGTAGATATGTTCTTCTTCCAAGAGTGCTCCAGGGATATCTTGGTCTCTTAACATGTGGTATATATCTCCCCACTTGACTTCAGGAGGGATGCTTTTGATAGACTTGGTGTCTTCGAAAAAAGTTTCAACTCTTGCCTCCACTGATTCTGGCTTAGTCATCTTAGCTTTCCTTTTGCTACCCTTCAGCATCGTGGCTTAATCCTATCCAACAACCATGCATCACCGGACATAAGATTGAAAAATATTACACATAACAACATGGCTTAAGTTTATTTCATAGATATAACAGATATCAAATAGCAAAGTGTTGTAAATAGAAAATGAGAATTTGAACTGAAAACAGGACAACATATTTCTCCCTAGAGTGATAAGCAGGGCTGAGAAGGTGCTGCTAACTTCGAAAATGAAACAAGAAGCTTGGTATTTTCCTAATGGCAAGTAAGGTGACAGGTATGTGCTGCTTGGGAGGATGGGTACGCAGGTCTGAGAGACTGTGAGTGGGTTGTAAGGCTTGACGGTTATGAGCTTTACAATTGGAATGGCCAAAAATACAAAAGCAAAACGACTACCGGCCAGGCGACTGGTCCGGCAACAGTAATGCCAAAACTAGCTTCATCAACTAATAGCTAAAACAAAAACAAAGGTGACGATAGATACCACCTACCTAGTAGAGAGCGGTTGGTCCAAACGGAGGTGACCGTGGTGCAGGCGGGCTGAGCTATAGTAAGTTGACACTGTCTCAAATGGTGTTTTCATAGCACAAAATTCTACCAATGAAAAAACTAAACCGCCCCAAACTCTATGTATAACAGTCAATACGTGTGGGCATTCAATAGGGTTGGTGAGGTTTTAAAACGAGGTTTAAGGCATGTATGGTGGGGTCACTTTGGCACAATCGAAATTAAATGTGACCGCCAAAAATAGACAGAAATGGTGAGTTCACCCGACGGTTTGCGGCGACAACTAGTGAGTTTCGAGCGGTGTTGTGGATAGAAAAACAGAGTTTAGCCGGTGTTGTGGCGGGACTTCCCAAGTTTGCCCGATAGTGAATGTTTTTGCATTTATCAAGAGCGTTCACCCGTTGCAGTAAAACTTTACGAGTTCTCCCGAAGTTACAGGGAAACTTAACAAGTTATTCCGAGGGTTTGCGGCTTCGGGCCTTAATAAAAAAGTCCTCCCATTACGGCAAGACTACAAGAGTTGTTCTGAAGTTGCAGCAGAACTTGGCAAGTTCACTCGACGTTGCGACAGAACTTGCCGAGTTTTCCTGACATAAAAATGGCTTTGTGCCTTAGTAAAAAGATAAATAAAAACTGTCACCTGTTGCGGTAAAACCTTGTGAGTTGTTCCACCGTTGCGGCGAGACTCGTTGAGTTCATCCATTGTTTTGGATGAACCTGGTGAGTTTGTCTGACACTCATGAGCTTAATAGACTTAATAAAAAATAAACCGCCTGTTGCAGCAGAACTTGCTGAGTTCTTCCCCGTTGCGGTGAAACTTCATAAGTTCTTCCACTGTTGTAGGTGAAAAAGCGGAGTTTTGACTTAGAAAGAAAAAGATAAAACAAACTCAAAACTTAATTCTAGCAAAAAAAAACTAAGTACAAAATACCTTCTGGGGGATGTTTTAGTTCCTAAGTAAACTTTTGTAAAAAGTAAAAAGGAGGGGCCCCAATATTTACAAAAAAAATTGGGGGGGGGGGATGTTGCAGCAACAACAGGTACATATCATTATTATAATCATATTTTATGATTTTTAACATAAAATCTAGTATTTGATACGTATTCACTTTTATAGGATATTCTTTGACCATTCCTTGATCCTATATCTCGCCTCCACACTTGGAATATAATAAAATTTACAAGTAGAAAATAATACGGATGGGGATATTTGATGAGGTTATCTTCCTTCTAGACATGTTGGAAATTCAAAAATTACAAAATAATGGAAAAAGTTCATTCCAAGAGTATTTGGTAGCACTTTTGGTTTTTCAAATATGAGGGTCAATACTAGAAGTCTTGGAACAACTTCCAGTGCCACCTTTTTTCTGCAACTTGAAAATTGACCTCTGCAGCCCTATTTAAGTAGCATCAACAATGATATTCAAAATGATAAACTAGTTGCTATAGTAATAGTGTTATCTCAAAATTTCCATGCTCCGCTAAGTGATTATCTCTTGGAAACATTTGGCATTCATCATTGGAAGTCCTTCTAGTGTTTTTTCAAGCTTTTTTCACAACATGTACCAGAATTCTGAGGTTTTCCCTTGCTTCATTTCTATGTTTCTCTTGCAACCACTTCACTTTCCACATTTTTCCTTGTTTTTGCAATCCCTTATTCTATGTGTGAATATTTTGAGCTCAATCACATAGCTTGTTATGCTTAGTAACAAGTCTCTTTAACCTTTTCTAGGTCTTTTCACTTTCCTTTTTCAATACAACATTTTCATGTTTGAGGTTAATCTTTCATTCCTTGTACTTTTCCATCTTTCTATGAAACCTCTTCACTTTCTTAACCCTTTTCTCTCTTGGATGTGGTGACAAGACAGATTCATGTACTATTATTCCTTTTCTATGCTTATCCTCCTCAGGATTAGAATCCTTACTATCTAAGTATGGTAGCTTTAGTATATTCCTCTTTGATTTTTTTCCACTTCCTAGTTAGGGAAAACTTGGAATAGCTTTCATTGTTTCTTTTTCTTCTTCCAAATGAGTTTCACCATAGGGACCAATCTCAAAAAATTCTGAAAATTCACATAGAAATCTTTCAATGGTTGTCAAAACATCAGATATTTTCTACTCCATCTCAGTAGATTGATCAACATCCTAATCTTGGAAAACTATTCGTTCAATCTTTGTTGATTCTATAGCTTTCTTCTTTTTTGAACCATTAGGAATCAATTTAGAAGAATCAATTTCTCCCTTTTCTTCCTCATCCCCTGGTGATGTGCCCTCTAAGGCATCTTCTATGCTAATCACAATGTTCTTCTTTGAAGAGGGATCCATAATTACATTTGCATTGAACCTTATCGTGTTGAGTGAATGTGTGTGTGGTCTTCTGGGCACATTATCCTATTGTGACTTCTTCTTAACCATCCGAGATGAATTCTTGGATACTTTCTTAACAACGATGCTACTAGAAAGTTCTTCAATATCTGGACCTTTAAATTCATATACACACTTAGCTACTATTTCCATAACGCATGGATCAGTAGCAATTACCCTCTTCTTTTTCCTTTTATAAACATTTTTAACCTCGGGAGATAAAACCTTTTGTTTTGGAATGGAGTTGTCCTTTTCTTTTAATGTTCCTTCCTCTTCAAAAACAATCTTTATTTTACAACCCTTAGTGTTCTTTGTGACTTCTTTTTCCTATTTTGTGCTCAAAGATCCACCAGTATGACTTATGTGAGTTTCAGGAGTCTTAGTCTTTCTAACCGGGGTATTTATTTATGTTTCCTGAGACTCGTGAGTTTCAATATTTAAACCATACAAAAACAAGAAGTGTTTCCAAGTTATTTGTACTTTGTTCAATTCCTCCATAATAAACAATTTGATTAAACCATGGTGGAACAAATTGCATTTGGTATTTTGAGGATGATCTAGAACCCTATCTACAATTTTTGTTAAGCATTTTAATAGAAATAAATGGAGGTTCATTCTCTTTTCATTAAAGAGATGCAAGACGAATCTGATACGATACAAGAAGGTAATAATATATCTACCTTCACAGGTAATATAACTATGAACCATCTTTAGCAATTTGCTCCATTCATCCTTGAGCTAGCTCCTTGGAATTTCCTTCTTCCAGTATGGGTCTTGGTGCTCTACTTTTAAGAATTGCTTATAGTCTATAACTGTAATACTCTTGTGCTTGAACCACCTTTCACCATCTATGGGTAAGATTGAAAGGTTGGAGGAACATCTTGAATTACCAAGTGCCTTACTATAACTAGACTTAGAGTGGGAGGGTGGAAAAGAGGATGAAGAGGTGTAAAAATGTTTTATTGGGACATGTATACTACTGAAATGAAGGAATAAGAATTTTTTACAATAATGTTTTACATATTAATGGCCTCTAAATTCTTTTTCCCATTAAAATTTGATGTTTCTTGATCCATGGGTGTTATGGGAGGATGAATATGAAAACTACACTCTTTTTCATCATCAATTAAAATTCACTACCCTTAGGACAAAGGAGAAGTTGTACACACCAATCAATAAATTATTTCCTTACGGGTTTATCTTATTCACAAAACCTGTAATAAATTTGAGTCGTTCTTAACATGAAATATTCATCTTACTCATATTTTTTCTTTTGGATCGCCTCAATCTCATCACATAACTTCGCACAATCATAATTCTCATTCATAGTATAAAAACTTCCATAAATTGCTTCTAACTATGAATAGACTTCGATGGCAACACTTCATACCGAAGCCTAATTCATCCTTCAAAAGTGAGGGTAAACAACTTGCATATTTTAGCATCTTGAATAATTTTGATATTTCAATGTGTAACATCAAAATGAATTACATACCTAAGTTCAGAAGTTTTCCCTTCACGATCAAACTTAGATCCTAACAAGAGATCAACTTTCTTCATGGGAATCCTTCCAGATGACCTCTATGAAATGAAAGCATGTTCCAATACAAGAATATTGAGAGAATCTATTAGTAGTTACTTTGATCTTATAAAAATGAATTCACATGGGTCAACTTGTCATCCATACCTCCTTCTGGCACCAAATATGTTGACCAATCGAAATTACCTAGGGTCAATAGGAGGGGTTCTCCCTAATAAGAAGTCTCAATTAGACCTCAAACTATTTGGAGTAGGGAACATATATGGGGTTTGACCCAACAACCATTTCTTATTGAGGTTTCACTGCTTGCAACCCGATCCACCTTTTAGTGTTTTATAATGAAGGGAAGAAACACAACATAATATAACCTAAATGTAATTCCTAGCTAAACTAACCTATCCCAGTTGGGACCAACATTAAACAGAGTGACCAACGAAATAACAATTGATCATCCACATTTAGGTAGTTATTTTAAGAAGAAAATAAACAATAGGCATAATGAAGGCATAAAAATAAGAATAGTATTGCTAGTTATGACATTCTAATTTCACTACTCAGAGGAAGCAAAAGAACATGAATAACATACAAAATAAGCAACATATATATATATATATATATAGGAATAGTCCATTCAGAAATCTGAAACAATCTTACTTCATATATGTATGCAAAAGGGCATAAAGCAATTCAAGGCATTCATCCACAAAATAGAATTATTCATGTGCAAAAGCTAATCCAATGCTTCTCATCATTCACTGTCCAACAATAATACATGAAAATTTTTGAGAGAAAAAAGGTTCCTCTCCTCAAATGAGATTACAATATTTAGGCCAAGGCTAGATGACCCTTTTCCTTCCATATTCCCTTGATACTTTGGGAATTATTTGAATACATTTATTACAAAAATTGATTTAATTCACCCTTGGGTGACCTTTGGTATTCCATTGATATGTCCTTTAGTGACTTTTGTCACTTAGTTGAATTTGGATTCACATTACATGTTGTATTTATTGTCTTCTTACTACAAATGGTTTCTCCATTAGAGTGTTCAAAATGTGATGGATTAATATCATTGATCGAACATTATCTCCACTTATTCATGGTTATTGTGCTTGCTTTTGAATGGTGATCTTGGTTAGTTGAGCTTCAATTTCCTCTATGGTCATCATGAGAACATATGATCATAATTCAATATATGAGAGATTACACATTTATCAAAAAGGTAAATTGTAGTGAATCAGGTTAACAATTCCAAAAGGCTAAACTGCAAAAATTGTCCAAGTGCTGCAAAATGTGACATTTAAACCAATTTTCTAAATGTTACATATTATATATTTACAACCATTGAAAATTTTGATATAGGATCGATTTCAGTTGAAAATTATTATGATCGACAATAGATTGGGGTTCATTTATTATCATTATAACCTTAGTTCCTCTTTGTATTTTCCCTCAATTTTCATTTGCTTGTTAATTTTGCCAAATTCCTTAATTGTCACAATGAGGCTTTAGAATCCAGTTTGGCAATTGTATATTCTTTTTTAGATTTCCCATCTTGATTAGAATCATCTATGTAAATTCATCCTTTTAGCTCTGCTCTATTTATTTTCTATAATTAAATTTTCAAAGTCTAGTATAAATTATCGAACCTTTTCAATTAAAATTTGGAAATTTATAGAAAATTAATTAAAGGTCCATATACTATAAAATCGAGTTTAATGATCATATTAAAATGTAAGAGCATATCTTTGGCCTTGGAATTGTTTTTCGAGCTTAATCCTATTTTCTAGTAATTATCTAGTGAAAAATAAATAAATACCTAAAAAATACAATGATACCTTTAAGAATTGATTGATCATGGATTTACTCGCCTGTATGTGATCCTGTGACCTTAAGCTTGATTTTTATGACCAAAATAGCAATTATCCCAACTGGCTTAATTTAGCAAAACTATTCAAATTTTACAATTAAGGAACTCAATAGATGAGTTTAGCAAGTTAAACATACTGATAAATGACCAATAATATAGTTACCCTTTGAAAATTTCCAAAGATCCTGAAATCTCACGACTATCCAAACATAGCTTTTTACTATAAATGGAAAGAGTTGATAAACAAGGGAAATATTTCTGAGATTGAGATGAAACTTTTACCATGAGATTTTATAGGTACCATGACACTATAAAAAAATGGCCCAAAAGATGATGGATAAAACACTCGAAAATGAAAAAATTGCTATTTCGGGAAGGTCTCAAAGGGGTTTCTTAAAATAAAATTATGAGGATGGATACATGAGCATAAATTTTCAAAAATAACATAGCACTAAGGTGTGTATGGATTATGGGAAAAATTTTCCATAACCTCCCCTTGTTTTTTCCACTTTTGTATACAAATAGAGGAAGAAATTGCAATCTTCCAAAAGAGGAAAATGCCAAAGAAGAAAGGAGAGGAAATGGTAGAGATGGTACTATAAGTTTAATATTTCTCCTTGAATATCCGTTAGTACCTACAAATAATACCACCAACAGATATCCTACAAAAACCCATCCCTAATCCACTAAAAACTCCAAAAGTTATGCTTGGAATGGACATGAAATGAAGCTTTACCTTCTTCCTCCTTCAGTGGCTTTTGTTCCCTCACTCATACACATTAAAATGGTTAAGTTTGTATCTCATGCACCCATCACTCTCATCAAATTATAAATATTGATTCATGTGATGAAAGAGATTATTTTTCCTCATCCATACCTGATGGGATGGGTGACAAACTCTTCACATTCCATAATGTGGGCCAATGGGAACCTATTCCACCTATTCCACTCCCAATAAGATATATGTCAGAGCATAATTAGTCACTTGAAAATACAAACATGCAAACTTATCATTTCATAAGGGAATTGTCCACATGGATGGTGTTTAGGATCGCTTGGGGATAAACTAGGTTATCTCATGATTAAGTAGTTAATTAATCAAAAAATGAGCCAATGGGAGAGGGAGCACACTACTTAGATATATAATAGGATACCAAGTGATTGATAACTGTATGGGAATCATGATTGCATACCCTCTCACCTGATTGGGATTGCATCGTCTCTCATTTCCCCTCATTGGTGCACCCTCTTTTACTTATATAAGCAAACTAGGCGTCCAAGGGAGAATCCCCCACTTAGTCTCTCTTTTGTTCCCCCTTCTCTTGATATGTGATAATTCCCTTCATTAGATTAGGTTCATGACATTATAACCATTGATACCAAGTGAACCCTTGAAATATTTTTCAACTCTAAGCTTTATTTATCCAAATATTAGGCTTCTTTAGATTGTAACAATGAAACTAGGTCCCATGACGAAAAAGTTGATAACTCCCTCATATTTTATTAGAATAATAGACAATTTAATGTGTTGGATATATTATTATTATGGATATATGATACAACCATTTTTCACCCATAACATGCATGTGATACTTGCTTCATTTTTTCCACAAAGTCCTGCACCCTTGCTGGTCCTGAAATTGGAAAAACACAAAGAGGATTAAAAAAAAATTTAAACAATGGAATTCAAACCAAGGAAAGGGGAGACAAGAAAAACAAAGAGTGATGTTCTAATCATGTTAAAACTCATTCCATCACACATGAAAAATACACGATCAACTAAATTCAAAGTTCAAATAAGTACTTAGAAAGAGGCCTTTGAAACTAATCAAGCAAGTCATAAACCATCTAGAGAGTATTTGAAACAATGACAAGTCAACATAAAGAACCAAAGAGGTCTAAAAAAGGCATTTCATCATATTCCAAACATAGTTTTCAACAATATATGTTCTACACACTATCGATGAGAATGTCCTTTTTATGCATAGTGTGTCGGTAAGTAAGTGACTTTTATGCTACAACGTTGGCGAGATATTGGTTTGTTCACTACAACATCGGAAAGATATTAGATTCTACACCACAACATTGGGGAGGATGTACATTCCCTATTGCAACATCACTGAGATGTGGATTCCCCACCACAAGATCAGAAAGAATGGGGATTGACTACCACAAACATCAATGAGAATGTAGATTATCCACTGCAACATCGGTGATAATGTGGATTCTTTACTACAATGTTGGTGAGAATGTGGATTCTCCACCACATCGACGAGAATTTCACAAATCTTGTGCCATGCACCTTTTTAGTACTTAGCAAAATTTGGAAAGAAACTTATAAGACATGCCTCTATGCTCTCCTCAAACTTATTAAATATGATTTAAGAATGAAGTTTTAAATGAATTCATTACCTAACTTGGAAGGAGAAACCGAGGTTTGTAATACAATGCACAAAGCTGGCAAGAACACCATATAATTTCCATGTAGTTCTTAAACTTGGAAAGGCAACACAAAAATAGAGATTGGAGATAAGGATTGGGGACGACACAAAAAGACTCAAGAGCAATATAAAGGACCTTTTCATATGTGTTGTTCAAGATTTTAACCTTCTAGTGAGGAGAGACACTACCAACTTGGGTGGGGTTGACAGGTAAATACATTCATTATATTGCATTTAGTTCCTACAAATGAAAGAGATCGAGATATCGAAAGATGTACCTTAAATCGACGGGTGGTCCTAGCTTTCACTTGATCTCCCACTTGATGAACCTACAACACAAAGTAAAACTTCCTCAGCATATCTTGACTATATAAATATGATGAATATTGAAAACAATCAAACATCAACAACAATCAGATACTCTACCAAATGAACATACAATCGAATAGACATTCAATTTGGGACAGGAAGCGTATTAACACATTTTTATTGTCAAAGAAGCATGAAATATGTACAAGTATACCTGACATGTCAAGATGCATCTCCAACCGAGTCCTGTGCTACTGCTCTTCACAATGACTTGGGACTTTCCTCTATTGTAACAGCCCTTAAAGCATTCTTTCTAGGTCCCTCTCTCATGGATCCTCCTTGTATTTATGCGACAAGGTAGGGAGTTGGAATCGAGAGGTGGTTGAATTGGGAGGTTGGGGAAGTCGCAGAACCAACTTCAACAAATCCTAATTCGTAATATTAATATATTTTTGATTTCATCTTAAGATGTGCACACGTTTCTCAAGGCATAGTAGCACACAGTATGCAACTTCATTGTTTTACAACAAGCGTTTGCAACTTTTCCAAGGTGTGCACTGGTTTCCCTTGAGTAGAGTAGGGCATTTTCCCAAATGTGCATTGGTTTAATTCCCAGAGAGTAGCGCACATGTCAAAACATCAGGATAAACAGGGAATTTCTCAGCTAAAGAGGGTTGTTCCAGTCCATAAGTCATCTAGGTCAATCCTAGCTCTTCAATCCATGTTGTCCTTTTGTGTGATTAACAGAGCAATGTGATCATGGATGGAGAAGTGCAGATTTGACCTATAACTGATTCCCCCTAATGTGTGAGGTCAGAGGGAAATGGTGGCTGAAATACATTATAATTCCAAGTCAAAGGAGGAGCAAGAAACTGTAGAACCAAGTCACAAAAACACCTGAAACAACGATCAAGGTTAGCAAGCAATTACAATCTTGACATCATATAGATGTGTAGCATGATCTCTGATACATAACTAGGAGATGTATATATAGAGAATGGACACTGAAATACAATCGTGGATCCATGTCAAAATGAGAGATCATAACCATAACAACAAGCTGGATCTATGTCTCATGAAGAGCCAAAACGAGTGAGGCTCAGTCTTGCGCAGCTTGGGTGATAATATAAATATGGTGATACTATCATAGTCCCAAGGTCTTCATCCAAAACAAACCAAGGTACAAACCCTAACCATGTGAATAGATGAGCTGAAGTCGAACATGGGGGGTATTGTTTGATTACCAGTCATTAATGTATATTGTTAACAAACATGAGGACTTCCATCAATAATGATAATGGGGTCCAAGGTACCTAATACAATCCAACAAGTGTAAATAAGAGGACTTGAAGTTGAACACTTAAGGAACCTATTGAAATAAGAGACATTGATGTATTCTCATTATTAACTAGCGAGGGGAATTGCCATTGATGACTGCAATCCCCAAGGTATTAACCAAAACTCTAAACTTCGTTCCCAGAGCATAATGAGTAGAATTCGATGGGAAGAAGTCTGCTGGAAGGGAGGCCTTAATGCATCCTCCATCATCGAACATGAGGAACACTCACAGGTATGAGCTGAGGTGGAGCAGGACAAGTAACAAGATGAAACAAACTGACACCAGGATGGTCGACACATGAAGTCAAGGTAAACTATAGGATGGCCAATATAGGTTGTATCCTTGAACAGTAAGCACGACACAAAGTGACTTAGGCAGTTTTCAACATGAAGGGGAAATGATATAAGCTTGCAATGTAGGAGACATTGACAGGCCCTCCATATTGTTTGAAGAATAACCAACCGGGGGAGTAAAAAATCAGATATCAGGTTCACCCTAAGGTCAAAATCTAAAACCCAACTAACATGAAAGACTCAAGTAGGTGTTGTTATCAAGGACATGACTGACTTAACTACCTTCGAAACCGAAAAGATGTGATATACCCTTCTAATCCCTTATTCTTTTTGGTAAAAGAATGTCCTTCTTGTTGTTTTATTCAGTCCAAGAAAGAAAGAAAACTCAATAAATCCAACCATGTAAAACGTTTAACGAGCCCATGGGAGGAAGACTTAAGACATTCTTCATTTTTTACAGAGTTCGAAGAAGGGATAGATGAATACTCTATAATACTGATCTCTTGATTTTAATATCGATCCAATATCTGTTCTTGCTCGCTGGTGTTTTCAATTTTAAGGAGTCTGAAAAACTTAAACAATAACTCCATACACCTACCCATGGATTTTAGTATTGAGCCTGGGTTGGTATATGCTCGCCAGTGTTTTCCTGTTTATAGAGTTTGAAAAACTTAAACAATCCCCTATGTACCCTCTCGTGGATTTGACATTGAGCCCGAGTAGGTGAGTGCTCGCTTGGTGTTTTCATATTTTGAGAACCTAGAAACCCTAAAGAGGGATCCAAAAGTCCTTTTTCGTACAGTTAGTCTCCTCCCCTGAAAAAGTGTAAAATGACGAGAGAATAACTCTTCTAGCCGTGGATGACTAGATTATTCATTTTTCATAAATAATCCACAAAAGTCTGAAAAATCAGTAAATTTATACTTAAGCGGATGCCGGTTCAAATCCTTTAACGAGCCTAAAAAGACAACTATACTTGGCAATCTTCTCATATTTAAAGAGTCTAACAAGAGCGTGAAAGAACTCTATAAAAAGCTTTTTCGTAAAGTTTTAACAAGCCCGAAGAAGTAAACTCGTGACCTCCTTAATGTTTTTAACGAGCTCAAAGGAGATACAGAAGAATGCTCATAACTTCCTTACTGTTTTTAACGAGCTCGAAGTGAAGGTGGAAGAATGCTCGTAACCTCCTTATTGTTTTAAACGAGCTTGAATTGAAGGTGAAAGAATGCTCATTAGTGGATCAATGTCCAAATGAATGGCAGAATGCATTATAGACTCTAGGAAAACTTCATCAGAGGGAAGTAGATTATCCGAAATGGAACACATATCTAAACATTCAGATGGAGTCATCACTTGGTCAATTATCGGGACCCAATCCCTAGAAGGTAAGCATGAATTCAGAGGCTTCTTCTCAGTAGCAATTGGACTCAAGGAACAATATGCCACATCATTTGATTGTGACATGGTAGTGCCTACTGAGGAGGGACATACTTGGTCTATAGTTTGGTAATAAGAGGGATCAACAAATGTAAGCTGATCAATAGTGACAATGCTTTCATTGTGAGGAAAATGCATCACACAAAAGAGCATAGACACCACAACCTGCATAGCATATACATAATCACACCCGAGGATCATATCAAAATCCATGGGGTCCTTTAAAACCATAAAATCAACTAAGACTATTTTTCCACTCAAAGTAACAGGTACCTGAGGGAGGAATCCCAACAGTTCACTAGGTCTTCTGTCGAAGGTCAAGGGCCAATTAACAGCTATAACAAGGCTAGGGAAACCTAAATCTCTCCAAGCAAAAGGGGATAAGATACTAATAGAGGCTCCATCATCTACAATACATCGGTGAACCACATGGTTTCCAATATCAACCTTTATCTGGAAAGGTGAAAAAGAAGGAAGGCGAGGCGCAGTTAGACTATTCCAATCAAATGAAATGATCCCAGAGCTTGGTAGGGGTTCACTCGGCACAGATGAAGTGCCCCCATTTAAGAAACATTTGAACTGGTAATGTAGAAGACTTCAGAAATAGCTACATTAGTCTCTAAAGGATTGATGGGATTGGTCAAAGATTGCATCGATTCGATCACTTCATTCTCTGAAGAAAGAGTGGGGTTGACCAAAGATTGCATTGGTTCAACTACTTCATCAACCAAAGGTTGATCAGGCTATTGGGAATCTATAAACAATTCAAGAGCAAAGGATCCTTCAGACATGGACCACAATCTCCGCACGCTTGGAATAGCAGTGCACATGTGAGTAAGGTGATCTCCCTTACAAAGTTTACAAGGGAACTTTGGCTTGCGTCCTATAAACTTAGACTCCTTTACAACAATAGTGCTCTCAGCATGACTAGCATTGGCTGACAGCTTGCCCCTAGCATGACTTGCAGTGGTTGGTTTCTCAAAAGCAAAAGACTTTTGAACTATGGACCACACTCTTTGCACTTCTGAAAGTACATGGCACAAATAGGTTAGGTGGTCTCCCTCGCAAAACTTACAAGGAAACTTAAGCTTCTATTTATTAGGTTTTTCGACAATGTCAACTTTTTCAGCATGACTTACAGTGGCTGATTCAGTGTCTCCAGTATGACTCACAGGAACTGGTGACTTATCATTAATATGACCAGAAATGATCAATGACATGTCCTCAACATAAGAAACAATGGTTGAAGACATACTTTCAGTATGATTTACAGTGATTGAAAGTTTGCTCCCAGCATGACCTCTAGAGGTTGGGCAGGTGCCCCCAGCATGACTTCCAGAGGCTAAGTGGCGAGGTTCAGTATGATTTCTAGTGACTAAGCTAGTTCTCCAAACATGACCACTAGAGGTTGGGTAGGTGCCCCCAGCATGACCTTTAGAGGTTGGGTGGGTTCCCCCAGCATGACATTCAGAGGCTGGGTGGGTGGGTTCAGTATGACTTACAATGCCTAAGTGTTTTCTCCCAACATGACCACTAGAGGTTGGGTGGGTGCCCCTAGCATGACTTCCATAGGTTGGGCGGGTGCCCCCATCATGACTTCCAAAGGCTGGGTGGGTGCCTCCAGCATGACTTCCAGAGGCTGGGTGGCTGCCCCCTTACATCTTATTCTTCCTCCGTCTATTCCTTTTAGATTGTTGGTTACTAGTATTACTTCTTTCACCACTAGGTAGAAGGAGGAGGAGAAGATGTTACTAGCGAAGCAGGCATAGGGTTTTGACTCTCTTGATGTGCGTTACTTACTTGAGAAGCAACAGGAGATTGCTAGGCATTCAGAGAGGAAAACAACAAAACAGGTATCCCTATAGTGAATACCGGAAGATTCAAGGTAGCCATTAAGGGAGTACCAATGCTCCCAATGAATGGAAAAGCACAAGGAATCCCTTCAACAGGGGTCTCTTGATTTGTGCTCACTGGGATGCTTTCCATAGTTTCTGACTCAACAAACCATAAATCTCTAAGGCCAACTAAAAACAAGGAGCACCAAGAGCACACCACAAAGAGCACACACACTGTACTCAAGTTGTTGAAATCCTACAGGTACCAGTAAAGGATTGTTGGGTCCAATAAGAGGAGGGTTGAAAGGAGTACTGAACTCTCTAGAAGTTAGGTCCTCAACCTCTACAGTATCAAAGAATTGTCGATCTGGGGTTCTAGGCTGTGGTTATCCAAGAACCTCTGTTTCACCTGTAAATTCAAAAGAACCACGGGAATCTATCCTCCGGCGTCGCGGTGGCGGTAGAGGCTCCACAATGGAAGGAGGAAGGTTTTGAAACCTCTGAGACCGACGAAGATGTTGGTCCCCACAACTATAAAAAAGTAAACTAAGTAAAAACCTACTGGCCACTACAACTAAGGAGAAAATAGCATACCACTACAAAATTTCATAAGTAATCAAAACAAGCAAATAGATGGAAAATACTCTCGGAAGAAAGTCTCAGATGATTAGGGCCTAGAATAGAGTAATAGAATATCAATGGTCACTTACGTGGCGTCCTCCGGAGGTCCACTGGGTGCAAGCATTTGAATCACCAAATTGCCTTCCCGGGATTACTGCCAAATGGTTACCTTCCACATTTGTCTGAGGTGAAGTGGCAATAACCGCCCACTCTACCTGTGTAGAGCCCTAAAGGTCTGATACTAAGGCTACCATCAATACGAAATAACCTGGGGGGATAGCCGTCAGCCTAGTTGAAACACATGGGTAGGGTAGCAAATCCCGAAGTCCTAAAGGACCCCTATATGCAAATCAACTCTGGTTTATGGATGAGAGGAAAGTGAGGGGATATCCTCAACAATTCCAACATCCCACGGCCTCATGTTTAACTCTGGTTTGAGTAGAGCATCCCAAGACTATTTGATAGAGATGGATTTACCTAATACAAAGTTGTACTACTATTGTTGAGTAATGAAGCCAGTTTCAGATCGTTTAAGGTGATTTAAGTCTGAAACTCTAGCCTAAGCTAGTTGATGATGTGTATACCTAAAAGGAAAAATGTTGCTAATAAATTTTATTAATGTTTCTTTTTAATGGCTACTTGTTAGTCAAGGGTTGTAGTGCGGTGTGTGGAATGGTTTGTATGAAAGTAAACTGCATGTAAAGCAAAGCTTTCAAATTCACAGAAACTTTTTCTCGTTTCCATTTGTATTCTTTCAAAAATCGAAAACTAGGAAATCCTAAAATCAAAATCTTTTTGTGTTGTCTTTTAATATGCATTTAGAATTCTCAAATAACTATCAAATCCTTATCATTGGTTCCATCGAATAAAGCTATCAAAGAATAGGAAAACCACTAAGTCAAAATAGTCCAAATGACTCATTCTGGAGAAAAGGTAGCAATGATGAAGATCATCATGAGGATATCCAAGCACTCAGAATTTATTGGTTATTCACATATCAATATTGGTTACACTCACAAACACAAAATTTAGTATGTCGTCCCCTTATTTTCTAATACAAGATCAAGAAAAATAGGGGAGGTATTTGTGGCCACAACACAGCCATACACTCATTCCCCAATAGTATACACAAGACAAGAGGTGGAACCCACTTCTTTTCTCTATAGTCCCTTAGGATGCCACCATCCCCTTCTCGTGCTCCAACATAAGTCAACTAGGAAGTCTCTGTGTTAGGGTCCCATGTAGTTCAACTATTGGTCAAGTCTCTCTAACATGGAAACCAAGACCAATCACCTAGTTTATTCAGCTAAGATATATGTCTGTTTAACATGGTTTTTCTTCGGATGTGAAGGTAGACTCAGTGAACAACTAGCATCATTCCTCAATGGCATCCTACATCCCTCTCCATTATAGAGTGAATGAATGATATCCCTCAAAGTGAATTCCTAACAAGATATATTCATTGTTATGGATTGACAAGTGTCTTCCCTAGAAGTATCCACTTTCCCCTTTTCAATCTCACTTAGGATAACTAATCCCATAATTAATTAAAGTGACATAGCAAGGTTAAGGAAATCTGGTTAAAAATATCAATGAAGGTTAAGTATATTAACTAAATGCATCACCTCTTATCCACTCTCACTTCCCCCACTTGTTGAATCATATCCCCCCATATTTTTTTCATCCTTCTTCACTTGCAGTTGTTAGGTATTTTTATATTAAAAAACATGATATATGTCATTTACATATCCATGGCCTTCTAGAACATATAATTTTTGCATATAGCATTTGCATAATTACATCACATTTACATCTTCAGGTAAAAACAGGGTGTTATGTTCATCTCCCCCTTAACATATGCATCATCCTTGATGCATATTATCATTATGTACATGTACAAAAGCATTACAACAAAGTATGTTAAAACAACTGCAGGTATGCGTCCCACATCGCAACCTCCAATTTCCACATTACTTCTTTAGGGTTGTGATGCATCTATTGGAACTTTACCTGGCCCATGGATTTGTTCCTAAGCAATGCTACCTTCGTATCTAGGATGTGTATTGGTTACACTAGAATATTTCCTTCTAGTTCCACCTGAATTACAACCCAAACAATAATGTGGTTGGGATCAAGTAAATAATTTTTCAATAATGACACATGAAACACATTATGCACTTTTATGCAAGAAAACAATGCAAGCTCATATGCAACATGCCCTATCCTAGACAAGATTTCAAATGAACCACAATATCTAGGTGTTATATTAGGAAAAATTACAAGTCTTAATGAATTTTTTTCAGCCTGACTTGACTTTCAAATACACATGTTCACCAAATCAAAATTCTCTTATTACTCTTCCCTTGTTTGCATAACTTTTCTACCTATATTAGGACAAATTCCAAGTTTCAATGAAATCTTCTTCGGCCTAACTTTCAAATACTCATGTTCACAAACTGCAAATTCTATTGTTACTCTTCCTTGGCTGCATAACTTTTCTTTCTATTCTATGCCATCTTTAAAGTTTTCTTGATCTTTACAATCTGCTTTTCCATCTCCTTAACTAATTCTGGCCCAATTATTATTATGTCTAATGGATTGTCCCAACTTATTGGAGTATTGCATTTTCTACCATACAAGGCTTCAAATGGACTCATCATCAATGAAGCATGATACCCATTGTTGTATGAAAAATCCACCAAGTACAAATAATAATCCCATTTAGATAATTGATCCATCACATGCATTCTTAGCATATATTCAATAACTTGACTAACTCTCTCAATCTTCTCATCTATTTGTGGGTGATATGTTGTACTCGGATTCAAATTTGTTCTAAATCATTTGAATAACCATTTCAAAAAGTTCAAAGTAAACAATGAATCTCAATCTGAAAAACAGGTCTTTGGTATCCCATGCAATATGGTAATCTCTTTCATATAAATATATGTTATCTTATTTGCCTTATGTGTTGACTTGATTGAAATGAAGTGGGTAGCCTTTGCTAACTTCTCCACCACTATGATGATGGAATCATGTTGTTTCATTTTCTTGGGTAACTTAGTGATGAAATAAATGGTCACCACATCCCATTTCCACTTTGGTATTGGTAGTGGTTATAGTAAGCCTATTGGATGTATGTACTCCACTTTTACCTTCTAACATTCCATGCACCTAGCTATATACTCAACAATGTATTTATTCATCCCTAGCTATCTTGTCAAAATCAAAGTCACAAATAAATTCTAGCTATCTTGTATGCTTGGAATTTAAAGTATGTTTTTCAAACAAGTATTTAAAATCCATTGTGATCTGTCCTTAATTAAAAATTCATTCCCAAAATATAATGTCTCTACATATTTAAGGCATGCACACAATCAACCAACTCTAAATCATGTGTGACATAAAGTTTCTCATTTTTTTCAACTTTTTGGACGCATTTAACAAACCACATGCCCATTTTGCATAAGCACTCCACCAATTCCTTCTTTGCATACCAAAAAATATTCATTTGGATCAACAATTTTGAGAATTGGCGTACTAGTGAGAAATATCTTGAGTTGCTAGAAACTTTCTTCACATTGTGGATTCCATTCAAATTTAACCCTTTTCTTATGTAATGAGGTAATTGGATGTGCTACTTTTGAGAATCATTCTATGAATCTTCTGTAATATCCAACCAATCCCATAAATGATCTTACCGTGGATACATTCTTGCTTGTATTCCATCTCATGATAGCTTCAATCATCCTTGGATATATTTTTATCCCTTCCTCAGATATGGTGTGTCCCAAATACTGAATTTGCTTATGATATAATCAACATTTACTCAACTTAGCATAAATATGATTCTGTTAGCACCTATAGTACTAATCTCAATGCTCCACATGCTCCTCCTTTGATTTTGAATAAATAAGGATTCCATCAAAGAATATAATGACAAACTTATCCAAATACTATCTAAAGATGTCATTCATAAAGAACATAAAGGTATCTAGTGCATTTGTTAACCCAAATGGTAGCACTACAAACTCATAATGACCATATCTAGTTTGAAATTTTTTTTGTTGGTGTCTTCATCCTTTATTCTCACTTGATTATAACCTCATCTAAAATCTATATTTGAGAAAAAATTTGCTTTCCTTAGCTAATCAAACAAGTTATCAATTCTGGGAAAATGATATTTATTCTTCATAGTGACTTTGTTTAACTTCCCGAAGTCAATACACAAAATCAGTATTGCATCCTTCTTCTTTCAGAGTAATGGTTCTCCCCATGGAGATGCACTTCAATGTATGTATCCTTTCTTCAATAAATATTCTAGTTACATGTGTAATTCCTTTCGTAAAACACCTTTTTACTGTACAAGTTAAAAAAACATTGTATAAATTTAATAAACTAGAAGAAGAAAGAGCAATATCCATCCACCATCAAAAAGGCCAAAAACAATAACCATATGCACATAGTCCTTGGAATGCCTTCACTATATTATTCTATCCTTTCTCCTCAAGACAGGTGAGAGTGTTGTTATGGAAATCCAAAATGACATGGTGTGCATCAAACCAATCCATCCCAATAATCACATCATAAGAACCAAGAGTTATTATGTTCAAATTTGCAAATATATGGAGTCCATTCATATCTAAGGACAACCCATCACTCTCTCATTGATTCTTCTTTTGGTTCCAGTATACCACTACCAACCTTGACTTATCATGCTTACTTTTCTTTAACTGAAATATTTCAATCAGGTTGTGAGCAATATAACTATGACTTGTCCCTAAATCAACTAAAATGGAAATAGGTTGATTGGTAATATTAAATTCAACCTCAATCATATTGGATTGGTTGTCTTCATGTATGTTATCTAAGGGTGCATATATTTTGGGAATGTCTTTAAAGTCAGCCACAAATTTGAAAGGGAGGTGTTTGGGGAAATCGGCCTTTCCTTCTCTCCATGACATATGTTTCATTATATCTTCTTTCACCAGGGTATACTTTTTCTTGAGCCTAATAGCTTTAGAGTTAATCTCCTTCATTCTATCCACCATAGCTTTTAGCCTGCACATTTCTTCAGTAAGCAGCTCTTCCAACTCATACATCTGATTGAGTATGTTTTCTCATGAAAGGGGGTCATGTCCATTTCCTTACTATTTTCTTGCTCCAACTGCTCGGTCATCAACTCCTTCTCTTCTTCTAATTGAATGACCCTAGATTCAGAATCATTCTTCTCCCCTTCAACTATCATCATCTGTACTGCCAGGTGCTCCTTTTCCTCCTCCATATGTTGATACGTATCTGTCAACTCCTTTTGATTCGATAGAAGGCGGTTATATTTCTTTACCACGAGCTCCCTATAAGCCTGCTCATTAGCCACAGTGTGCTGCAGCATACGAGCCCTTTTCTTAGTTGACTCAAAATCCTTAACCATTTCGATTACATTGCCTCACTTGCTTTTGCTGCCGCTACAGTAGCAGATGCCATAGCTACAAGAGCCTTCTTCGTGTTTTGCATAACAGTAGTTTCTCGCTGGGTGATGATGTCCAGGTGAAAAGGTCTCTTCAACCTTGTTTTTGAATTTAGCACAATGGACTTCCTTTCCTTATTATACACAAATATATCCCATCGGGACACAGTATGATATTTTGATGGGTTGAAAATGATCAGTGGAAGATTTTCTATAGGTATGTTCTCTTTCGTGGGCGCGGTCTAGACCATTTGGGATGAGTCTACCTCCATGTCCTGCGTGTTAGAACAACCAACTTGTGCATCTTCATTAGATTTATTTTCTTCCTCGTCCTTGAGCTGTCTTTCCATTGCTTCATCCCTTAGCTAGTTATCAACCACCCCCCTTTCTTCCTGCTCTTTAGCGGCTTCCTGTAATCTGATCTTCTCTAGTTCTTCATCTCGAAGCCTCTGGGATTCTTCTTCCTAAAATTTAAGAGCTTCTTCTTACGGAAGCCTAAGAGCTTCTTCCTGCTGAAGCCTAAGAGCTTCTTCTTGCTGAAATTTAAGAGCTTCTTCCTTTCGAAGCCTAAGAGCTTCTTCTTGCTCCTTATGCATCTTATCGAAAGCTTACTTCTTGATCCTTTCAACTTCCTCTTTAAGCCTTTGTTCTTCATTGGCTAGAGCTTCAGCTGCTTCCTTTTCTTTCCGCAGCTTGGCTTTTTGGGCATCTTGGACAGTGCTAGAGCTAGAACTAGCTCCATCCTTGAGACAAAAAATTTGCAGCTCAGTCATGTTACTTATTCCTCTATACACATCCTCATCTTCATCGTAATAATGAGCATCATCAAAGTGAGCATGTAACACTTTGCAATGTTCTGTAGCTTTGTTCCGCTTGTCATTCTTATGGAAGACCACTTCCCCGAAGTGAAATCTTTTTAACTGTTGAACAAACTCTTCAGCCGATTCAACTTTTGAGAACTTATAGGCTCCAATATAGAAAGGTAAAGGAGGAAAAGAAGCCTTCTTCAACCTATTCAAAAATCCACCAATCCCATCAAGAAAAACCTGTCTGACTGCTTCTTTCAGGACGATGTAATCAGTAGCATACCTGGGCAAGATATATGGTGGCTTGGAGCCTCCATACATTCTAATATAAGTACCTTTCTCTGAAAAGTAGAAATCACTGTAATTCTCCATAACTTCCATGGGGTTCTCCGATAAGCAATCTGGTTCTTCATTAAACATTAGCTCATACAAAGGTATGATGAATTCTTCACAAATGAGCTTGTAGTGCATCCTGTAGTTTTGGGCCCAAAGCATTTTATAAGAAGTTTACACTGGGGTGTTGGCCTGATCCCAAATGCAACCTAACTTTGGAAAAGGAAGCTTTGCCAGAATACAATCTATGAGATAGGATGACATGTAAAACTCTAACTTATTTACGATCAACCCTTCTTTGGCAGTGGCTATGGTGGATGAAAGACTATCTGAGAGGATAGTTTCCCAATTAAAGACTATTCTCTTGAATACCACTTAATGAATTATGGGGACCCATTGTATCCTATAAATGGTTCCGTCAACCATGCCAAAAATTCTTCTTAGCATAAGGGCGATCATCCGAAAAGGGGGCCTCAGGTTCTAGACCTCATACTCATCATTGTCCCTTTTCCTTAGTTTCCTTCCTGTAATTAACAGCTTCTTAGCCATTTCAAAATTGTCCATCTGGAACGATCCCAACCATTCGTCGTTCAGCGGCTGCTGAGCATGCGATAACTTGTAAGCTGCTGCAATGTAGGATGGATGAAATGAGGTGAAAGCCTCTCCATTGCTATTGGAAAACACTCTTGATTCCAGGTTTGCATGTTCCAGGATCCATCCAATCATTTCTAAACAAGGAAAGAGCTCAGGGCGTGTGGAAGCTTTAGATATACTAGATCTTCTGATGTTTTCGTAGATATGTTCTTCTTCCAAGAGTGCTCCAGGGATATCTTCGTCTCTTAACATGTGGTACATATCTCCCCACTTGACTTCAAGAGGGACACTTGTGATAGACTTGGTGTCTTCAAAAAAAGTTTCAACTCTTGCCTCCACTGATTCTGGCTCAGTCATCTTACCTTTCCTTTTGCTACCCTTCGGCATCGTGGCTTAATCCTATCCAACAACCATGCATGAGCGGACATAAGATCGAAAAATATTACACATAACAACATGGCTCAAGTTTATTTCATAGATATAACAGATATCAAATAGCAAAGTGTTGTAAAATAGAAAATGAGAATTTATATTGAAAACAGGACAACATATTTCTCCCTAGAGTGATAAGGAAGGCTGGGAAGGTGCTGCTAACTTCAAAAATGAAACAGGAGGCTTGGTATTTTCCTAATGGCGAGTAAGGTGACAGGTAAGTGCTGGTTGGGAGGATGGGTATGTAGGTCTGAGAGACTGTGAGTGGGTTGTAAGGGTTGACGGTTATGAGCTTTACAATTGGAATGGCCAAAAAAACAAAAGCAAAACGACTACCGTCCAGGCGACTGGTGCGGCGACAGTAATGCCAAAACTAGCTTCATCAACTAATAGCTAAAAAAAAAACAAAGGCGACGATAGATACCACCTACCTAGCAGAGAGCGGTTGGTCCAAACGGAGGTGACTGTGGTGCAGCCGGGCTAAGCTAGAGCAAGTTGACACGGTCTCAAATGGTGTTTTCATAGCACAAAATTCTACCAATGAAAAAACTAAACTGCCCCAAACTCTATATATAATAGTCAATACGTGTGGGCATTCAATAGGGTTGGTGAGGTTTTAAAATGAGGTTTAAGGCATGTATGGTGGGGTCACTTCGGCACAATCAGAATTAAATGTGACCGCTGAAAATAGACGGAAATGGCGAGTTCACCCGATTGTTTGCGGTTACAACTCGTGAGTTTCGAGCGGTGTTGCAGATGGAAAGTCAGAGTTTAGCTGGTGTTGTGGCGGGACTTCCCAAGTCCGCCTGATAGTGAATACTTTTGCGTTTATCAAGAGCATTCACCCATTGCAGTAAAACTTTACAAGTAATCTCGAAGTTACGGGGAAACTTAACGAGTTATTCCGACGGTTTGTGACTTTGGTCCTTAATAAAAACATCCGCCTGTTGCGGCAAGACTACAAGAGTTGTTCCGAAGTTGTGGCAGAACTTGGCGAGTTCACTCGACATTGCGGTGGAACTTGCCGAGTTTGTCTGACATAAAAATGGCTTTGTGCCTTAGTAAAAAGATAAAGAAAAACTGTCTCCCATTGCGGTAAAACCTTGTGAGTTGTTCCACCATTGTAGCGAGACTCGTCGAGTTTGTCCATTGTTTCGGATGAACTTGGTGAGTTTGTCTGAAACTCGCGATCTTAAAAGACTTAATAAAAAATAAAGCGCCTGTTGTAGCAGAACTTGTTGAGTTCTTCCCCGTTGTAGTGAAACTTCATAAGTTCTTCCGCTGTTGCAGGTGAAAAAGCGGAGTTTTGACTTAGAAAGAAAAAGATAAAACAAACTCAAAACTTAATTCTAGAAAAAAAAACTAAATACAAAATACCTTCTGGGGGATGTTTTAGTTCCTAATTAAACTTTTGTAAAACATAAAAAGGAGGGGCCCCAATATTTACAAAAAAAATTGGGGGGGGGGGGGGGATGTTGCAGCAACAACAGGTACATATCATTATTATAATCATATTTTATGATTTTTAACATAAAATCTAGTATTTGATACGTATTCACTTTTATAGGATATTCTTTGACTATTCCTTGATCCTATATCTCACCTCCACACTTGGAATATAATAAAATTTACAAGTAGAAAATAATACGGATGGGGATATTTGATGAGGTTATCTTCCTTCTAGACATGTTGGAAATTCAAAAATTAAAAATAATGGAAAAAGTTCATTCCAAGAGTATTTGGTAGCACCTTTGGTTTTTCAAATATGAGGGTCAATACTAGAAGTCTTGAAACAACTTCCAGTGGCACCTTTTTTCTGCAACTTGAAAATTGACCTCTGCAGCCCTTTTCAAGTAGCATCAACAATGATCTTCAAAATGATAAACTAGTTGCTATAGTAATGGTGTTATCTCAAAATTTCCATGCTCCTCTAAGTGATTATCTCTTGAAAACATTTGACATTCATCATTGGAAGTCCTTCTAGTGTTTTTTCAAGCTTTTTTCATAGCATGTACTAGAATTCTGAGGTTTTCCCTTGCTTCATTTCTATGTTTCTCCTGCAACCACTTCACTTTCCACATTTTCCCTTGTTTTTGCAATCCCTTATTCTATGTGTGAATATTTTGAGCCCAATCACATAGCTTGTTATGCTTAGTAACAAGTCTCTTTAACCTTTTCTGGGTCTTTTCACTTTCCTTTTTCAATACAACATTTTCATGTTTGAGGTTAATCTTTCATTCCTTGTATTTTTCCATCTTTCTAGGAAACCTCTTCACTTTCTTGACCCTTTTATCTCTTGGATGTGGTGACATGATAGATTCATGTACTATTATTCATTTTCTATGCTTATCCTCCTTTCGATTAGAATCCTTACTATATAAGTATGGTAGGTTTAGTATATTCCTCTTCGATTTTTTTCCACTTCCTAGGTAGGGAAAACTTGGAATAGCTTTCATTGTTTCTTTTTCTTCTTCCAAATGAGTTTCACCATAGGGACCAATTTCAAAAAATTATGAAAATTCACGTAGAAATCTTTCAATGGTTGTCAAAACATCAGATATCTTCTCCTCCATCTTAGTAGATTGATCAACATCTTAATCTTGGAAAACTAAACATTCAATCTCTGTTGATTCTATAGCTTTCTTCTTTTTTGAACCATTAGGAATCAATTCAGAAGAATCAATTTCTCCCTTTTCTTCCTCATCCCCAGGTGATGCGCCCTCTAAGGCATCTTCTATGCTAATCACAATGTTATTCTTTGAAGAGCGATCCATAATTACATTTGCATTGAACCTTATCATGTTGAGTGAACGTGTGTGTGGTCTTCTGGGCACATTCTCCTATTGTGACTTCTTCCTAACCATCCGAGATGAATTCTTGGATACTTTCTTAATAACGGTGCTGCTAGAAATTTCTTCAATATCTGGACCTTGAAATTCATATACACACTTAGCTACTATTTCCATAATGCATGGATCAGTAGCGATTACCCTTTTCTTTTTCCTTTTATAAACATTTTTAACCTCGGTAGATAAAACCTTTTGTTTTGGAATGGAGTTGTCCTTTTCTTTTAATGTTCCTTCCTCTTCAAAAACAATCTTTATTTTACAACCCTTAGTGTTCTTTGTGACTTCTTTTTCCTATTTTGTGCTCAAAGATCCACTAGTATGACTTATGTGAGTTTCAGGAGTCTTAGTCTTTCTAATCGGGGTATTTATTTATGTTTCCCGAGACTCATGAGTTACAATATTTAAACCATACAAAAACAAGAAGTGTTTCCAAGTTATTTGTACTTTGTTCAATTCCTCCATAATAAACAATTTGATTAAACCATGGTGGAACAAATTGCATTTGGTATTTTGAGGATGATCTAAAACCCTATCTACAATTTTTGTTAAGCATTTTAATAGAAAGAAATGGAGGTTCATTCTCTTTTCATTAAAGAGATGCAAGATGAATCTGATATGATACAAGAAGGTAATAATATATCTACCTTCACAGGTAATATACCTATGAACCATCTTTAGCAATTTGCTCCATTCATCCTTGAGCTAGCTCCTTGGAATTTCCTTCTTCTAGTATGGGTCTTGGTGCTCTACTTTTAAGAATTGCTTATAGTCTATAATTTTAATACTCTTGTGCTTGAACCACCTTTCACCATCTATGGGTAAGATTGAAAGGTTGGAGGAACATCTTGAATTACCAAGTGCTTTACTATAACTAGACTTAGAGTGGGAGGGTGGAAAAGAGGATGAAGAGGTGTAAAAATGTTTTGTTGGGACATGGTATACTACTGAAATGAAGGAATAAGAATTTTTTACAATAATGTTTTACATATTAATGGCCTCTAAATTCCTTTTCCCATTAAAATTTGATGTTTCTTGATCCATGGGTGTTATGGGAGGATGAATATGAAAACTACACTCTTTTTTATCATCAATTAAAATTCACTACCCTTAGGAAAAAGGAGAAGTTGTACACACCAATCAATAAATTATTTCCTTACAAGTTTGTCTTATTCACGAAACCTGTAATAAATTTGAGTCATTCTTAACATGAAATATTCATCTTACTCATATTTTTTCTTTTGGATCGCCTCAATCTCATCACATAACTTCGCACAATCATAATTCTCATTCATAGTATAAAAACTTCCATAAATTGCTTCTAACTATGAATAGACTTCGATGGCAACACTTCATACCAAATCCTAATTCATCCTTCAAAAGTGAGGGTAAAAACTTGCATATTTTAGCATCTTGAACAATTTTGATATTTCAATGTGTAACATCAAAATGAATCACATACCTAAGTTCAGAAGTTTTCCCTTTACCGTCAAACTTAGATCCTAACAAGAGATCAACTTTCTTCATGGGAATCCTTCCAGATGGCCTCGATGAAATCCTTAGTTCCAATACAAGAATATTGAGAGAATCTATTAGTAGTTACTTTGATCTTATAAAAATGAATTCACATGGGTCAACTTGTCATCCATACCTCCTTCTAGCACCAAATATGTTGATCGATCGAAATTACCTAGGGTCAATAGGAGGGGTTCTCCCTAATAAGAAGTCTCAATTAGACCTCAAACTATTTGGAGTAGGGAACATATATGGGGTCTGACCCAACAACCATTCCTTATTGAGGTTTCACTGGTTGCAACCCGATCCACCTTTTAGTGTTTTATAATTAAGGGAAGAAACACAAGATAATATAACCTAAATGTAATTCCTAACTAAACTAACCTATCCCAGTTGGGAGCAACATTAAACAGAGTGACCAATGAAATAACAATTGATCATCCACATTTAGGTAGTTATTTTAAGAAGAAGATAAACAATAGGCATAATGAAAGCATAAAAATAAGAATAGTCTTGCTAGTTATGACATTCTAATTTCATTACTCAAAGGAAGCAAAAGAACATGAATAACATACGAAATAAGCAACATATATATATAGATATATATAGATTTATAGGAATAGTCCATTCAGAAATGTGAAACAATCTTACTTCATATATGTATGCAAAAGGGCATAAAGCAATTCAAGGCATTCATCCACAAAATAGAAGTATTCATGTACAAAAGCTAATCCAATGCTTCTCATCATTCACTATCCAACAATAATACATGAAAATTTTTGTGAGAAAAAAGGTTCCTCTCCTCAAATGAGATTACAATATTTAGGCCAAGGCTAGGTGACCCTTTTCCTTCCATATTCCCCCGATACTTTTGGAATTATTTGAATACATTTATTTCAAAAATTGATTTAATTCACCCTTGGGTGACCTTTGGTATTCCATTGATATGTCCTTTAGTGACTTCTATCACTTAGTTGAATTTGGATTCACATTACATGTTGTATTTATTGTCTTCTTACTACAAATGGTTTCTCTATTAGAGTGTTCAAAATGTGATGGATTAATATCATTGATCGAACATTATCTCCACTTATTCATGGTTATTGTGCTTGCTTTTGAATGGTGATCTTGGTTAGTTGAGCTTCAATTTCCTCTATGGTCATCGTGAGAACATATGATCATAATTCAATATATGAGAGATTACACATTTATCAAAAAGGGAAATTGTAGTGAATCAGGTTAACAATTCCAAAAGGCTAAACTGCAAAAATTGTCCAAGTGCTACAAGATGTGACATTTAAACCAATTTTCTAAATGTTACATATTATATATTTACAACCATTGAAAATTTTGATATAGGATCGATTTCAATTGAAAATTATTATGATCGACAATAGATTGGGGTTCATTTATTATCATTATAACCATAGTTCCTCTTTGGATTTTCCCTCAATTTTCATGTGCTTGTTAATTTTGCCAAATTCCTTAATTGTCACAATGAGGCTTTAGAATACAGTTTGGCAATTGTATATTCCTTTTTAGATTTCCCCTCTTGATTAGAATCATCTATGTAAATTCATCCTTTTATCTATGCTCTATTTATTTTCTATAATTAAATTTTCAAAGTCTAGTATAAATTATCCAACCTTTTCAATTAAAATTTGGGAATTTATAGAAAGTTAATTAAAGGTCCATGTACAATAAAATCGAGTTTAATGATCATATTAAAATGTAAGAGCATATCTTTGGCCTTGGAATTGTTTTTCGAGCTTAATCCTATTTTCTAGTAATTATCTAGTGAAAAATAAATAAATACCTAAAAAATAGGATGATACCTTTAAGAATTGATTGATCATGGATTTACTCGCCTATATGTGATCCTGTGACCTTAAGTTCGATTTTTATGACCAAAATAGCAATTATCCCAACTGGCTTGATTTAGCAAAACTATTCAAATTTTACAATTAAGGAACTCAATAGATGAGTTTAGCAAGTTAAACATATTGATAAATTTCCAATAATGTAGTTACCCTTTGAAAATTTCCAAAGATCCTGAAATCTCACGACTATCCAAACATAGCTTTTTACTATAAATGGAAAGAGTTGATAAACAAGGGAAATATTTCTGAGATTGAGATGAAACTTTTACCATGAGATTTTATAGGTACCATGACGCTATAAAAAAATGGCCCAAAAGATGATGGATAAAACACTCGAAAATGAAAAAATTGCTATTTCGGGAAGGTCTCAAAGGGGTTTCTTAAAATAAAATTATGAGGATGGATACATGAGCATAAATTTGCAAAAATAACATAGCGCTAAGGTGTGTATGGATTATCGGAAAATTTTCCATAACCTCCCCTTGTTTTTTCCACTTTTGTATACAAATAGAGGAAGAAATTGCAATTTTCCAAAAGAGGAAAACGCCGAAGAAGAAAGGAGAGGAAATGGTAGAGATGGTACTGTAAGTTTAATATTTCTCCTTGAATATCTATTAGTACCTACAAATAATACCACCAACAGATATCCTACAAAAACCCATCCCTAATCCACTAAAAACTCCAAAAGTTATGCTTGGAATGGACATGAAATGAAGCTTTACCTTCTTCCTCCTTCAGTGGCTTTTGTTCCCTCACTCATACACATTAAAATGGTTAAGTTTGTGTCTCATGCACCCATCACTCTCATCAAATTATAAATATTGATTCATGTGATGAAAGAGATTATTTTTCCTCATCCATACCTGATGGGATGGGTGACAAACTCTTCACATTCCATAGTGTGGGCCAATGGGAACCTATTCCACCTATTCCACTCCCAATAAGATATATGTCAGAGCATAATTAGTCACTTGAAAATACAAACCTGCAAACTTTTCATTTCATAAGGGAATCTTCCACATGGATGGTGTTTAGGATCACTTGGGGATAAAGTAGGTTATCTCATGATTAAGTAGTTAATTAATTAAAAAATGAGCCAATGGGAGAGGGAGCACACTACTTAGATATATAATGGGATACCAAGTGATTGATAATTGTATGGGAATCATGATTACATACCCTCTCACCTGATTGGGATTGCATCGTCTCTCATTTCCCCTCATTGGTGCACCCTCTTTTACTTATATAAGCAAACTAGGCCTCCAAGGGAGAATCCCCCACTTAGTCTCTCTTTTGTTCCCCCTTCTCTTGATATGTGATAATTCCCTTCATTAGATTAGGTTCATGACATTATAACCATTGATACCAAGTGAACCCTTGAAATATTTTTCAACTCTAAGCTTTATTTCTCCAAATATTAGGTTTCTTTAGATTGTAACAATGAAACTAGGTCCCATGACGGAAAAGTTGATAACTCCCTCATATTTTATTAGAATAATAGACCATTTAACGTGTTCGAGATATTATTATTATGGATATATGATACAACCATTTTTCACCCATAACATGCATGTGATACCTTCTTCATTTTTTCCACAAAGTCCTGCACCCTTGCTGGTCATGAAATTGGAAAAACACAAAGAGGATAAAAATAAAATTTAAACAATGGAATTCAAACCAAAGGAAAGGGGAGACAAGATAAACATAGAGTGATGTTCTAATCATGTTAAAACTCATTCCATCACACATGAAAAATACACGATCAACTGAATTCAAAGTTCAAATAAGTACTCAGAAAGAGGCCTTTGAAACTAATCAAGCAAGTCATAAACCATCTAGAGAGTATTTGAAACAATGACAAGCCAACATAAAGAACCAAACAGGTCTAAAAAAGGAATTTCATCATATTCCAAACATAGTTTTCAACAATATATGTTCTACACAATACCGATGCGAATGTCCTTTTTATGCATAGTGTGTCGGTAAGTAAGTGACTTTTATGCTGCAACGTCGGGGAGATATTGGTTTGTTCACTACAACATCAGAAAGATATTAGATTCTCCACCACAACATTGGGGAGGAGGTAGATTCTCTATTGCAACAACACTGAGATGTGGATTCCCCACCACAAGATCAGAAAGAATGAGGATTGACTACCGCAAACATCAATGAGAATGTAGATTATCCACTGCATCATCGGTGATAATGTGGATTCTTTATTACAATGTTGGTGAGAATGTGGATTCTCCACCACATCGACAAGAATTTCACAATTCTTGTGCCATGCACCTTTTTAGTACTTAGCAAAATTTGGAAAGAAACTTATAAGACATGCCTCTATGCTCTCCTCAAACTTATTAAATATGATTTAAGAACGAAGTTTTAAATGAATTCATTACCTAACTTGGAAGGAGAAACCGAGGTTTGTAATACAATGCACAAAGCTAGCAAGACCACCATATAATTTCCATGTAGTTCTTAAACTTGGAAAGGCAACACAAAAATCAGGATTGGAGATAAGGATTGGGGACGATACAAAAAGACTCAAGAGCAATATAAAGGACCTTTTCATATGTGTTGTTCAGGATTTTAACCTTATAGTGAGGAGAGACACTACCAACTTGGGCGGGGTTGATAGGTAAATACATTCATTATATTGCATTTAGTTCCTACAAATGAAAGAGATCGGGATATTGAAAGATGTACCTTAAATCGACGACTGGTCCTAGCTTTCACTTGATCTCCCGCTTGATGAACCTACAACACAAAGTAAAACTTCCTCAGCGTATCTTGACTATATAAATATGATGAATATTGAAAACAATCAAACATCAACAACAATCAGATACTCAACCAAATGAACATACAATCTAATAGACATTTGATTTGGGACAGGAAGCGTATTTTAACCTTTTTATTGTCAAAGAAGCATGAAATATGTACAAGTATACCTGACGTGTCAAGATGCTTCTACAATCGAGTCTTGGGATCCTACTCTTCACAACGACTTGGGACTTTCCTCCAGCGTAACAATCCTTAAAGCATTCTTTCTAGGTCCCTCTCTCATGGATCCTCCTTGTATTTATGGGACAAGGTAGGGAGTTGGAATCGAGAGGTGGTTGAATTGGGAGGTTGGGGAAGTTGCAAAACCAACTTCAACTAATCCCAATTCGTAATATTGATATATATTTTATTTCATCTTAAGATGTGTACAAGTTTCTCAAGGCATAGTAGTGCACAGTATGCAACTTCACTGTTCTACAACAAGCGTTTGCAACTTTTGCAAGGTGTGCATTGGTTTCCCTTGAGTAAAGTAGGGCATTTTCCTAAATGTGCGGTGGTTTACTTCTCAGAGAGTAGCGCACATGTCAAAACATCAGGATAAACAGGGAATTTCTCAGCTAAAGAGGGTTGTTCTAGTCCATAAGTCATCTAGACCAATCTTAGCTCTTCAATCCATGTTGTCATTTTGTGTGATCGACAGAGCAATGTGATCACGGATGGAGAAGTGCAGATTTGACCTATAACAGATTCTCCCTAATGTGTGAGGTCAGAGGGAAATGGTGGCTGAAATACATAATAATTCCAAGTCAGAGGAGGAGCAACAAATTGCAAAACCAAGTCACAAAAACACCTGAAACAATGATCAAGGTCAGCGAGCAATTACAATCTTGACATCATATAGATGTGTAGCATGATCTCCGATACGTAACTAGGAGATGTATATATAGAGCATGGACACTGAAATACAATTGTGGATCCATGTCAAAATGAGAGATCATAGCCATAACAACAAGCTGGATCTATGTCTCATGAAGAGCCAAAACGAGTGAGGCTCAGTCTTGCGCAGCTTGGGTGATAACATAAATATGGTGATACTATCATAGTCCCAAGGTCTTCATCCAAAACAAACCAAGGTACAAACCCTAACCATGTGAATAGATGAGTTGAAGTCGAACATGGGGGGTATTGTTTGATTACCAGTCATTGAAGTATATTGTTAACAAACGCGAGGACTTCCATCAATAATGATAATGGGGTCCAAGGTACCTAGTACAATCCAACAAGTGTGAATAAGAGGACTTGAAGTCGAACACTTGAGGAACCTGTTGAAATAAGAGACATTGATGTATTCTCATTATTAACCAGTGAGGGGAATTGCCATTGATGACTACAATCCCCAATGTATTAACCAAAACTCTAAAATTCATTCCCAAAGCATAATGAGCAGAATTCAATGGGAAGAAGTCTACTGGAAGGGAGGCCTTAATGCATCCTCCATCATCCAACATGAGGAACACTCACAGGTATGAGCTGAGGTGGAGTAGGACAAGTAACAAGATGAAACAAACTGACACCAGGATGGCCGACACATGAAGTCAAGGAAAACTGCAGAATGGCCAATACAGGTTGTATCCTTGAACAGTAAGCACGACACAAAGTGACTTAGGCAGTTTTCAACATGAAGGGGAAATGATATAAGCTTGCAATGTAGGAGACATTGATAGGACCTCCATATGGTTGGAAGAATAACCAACCGGGGGAGTAAAAAATCATAGATCAGGTTCACCCTAAGGTCAAAAGCTAAAACCCAACTAACAGGAAAGACTCAAGTAGGTGTTGTTTTCAAGGACATGACTGACTTAAGTACCTTTGAAACCGAAAAGATGTGATATACCCTTCTTATCCCTTATTCTTTTTGGTAAAAGAATGTCCTTATTGTTTTATTGAGTCCAAGAAAGAAAGAAAACTCAATAAATCCAACCATGTAAAAAGTTTAACGAGCCCATGGGAGGAAGACTTAGGACCTTCTTCATTTTTTACAAAGTTCAAAGAAGAGATAGACGAATACTCTATAATACTGATCTCTTGATTTTAATATCGAGCCAAGATCTATTCCTGCTCGCCGGTGTTTTCAATTTTAAGGAGTCTGAAAAACTTAAACAATAACTCGATACACCTACCCGTGGATTTTATTATTGAGCCCGGGTTGGTATATGCTCGCCAGTGTTTTCCTGTTTATAGAATTTGAAAAACTTAAACAATCCTCTATGTACCCTCTCGTGGATTTCACATCGAGCCCGAGTAGGTGAGTGCTCGCTTGGTGTTTTCATATTTTGAGAACCTGGAAACCCTAAGGAAGGATCCAAAAGTCCTTTTTCGTACAGTTAGTCTCCTCCCCTAAAAAAGTGTAAAATGATGACAGAAGAACTCTTCTAGCCGTGGATGACTAGATTATTCCTTTTTCGTAAATAATCCACAAAAGTTCGAAAAATGGGTAAATTTATACTTAAGTGGATGTCGGTTCAAATCCTTTAACGAGTCTAAAAAGACAACTATACTTGGCAATCTTGTCATATTTAAAGAGTCTAACAAAAGCGTGAAAGAACTCTATAAAAAGATTTTTCGTAAAGTTTTAACGAGCCCGAAAAAGTAAACTCATGACCTCCTTACTGTTTTTAACGAGCTCAAAGGAGATACAGAAGAATGCTCATAACTTCCTTACTGTTTTTAACGAGCTCGAAGTGAAGGTGGAAGAATGCTCGTAACATCCTTACTGTTTTAAACAAGCTTGAATTGAAGGTGAAAGAATGCTCGTTGGTGGATCAATGTACAAATGAATGGAAGAATGCATTATAGAATCTAGGAAAACTTCATCAGAGGGAAGTATATTATCCCAAATGGAAAACATATCTAAACATTCAGATGGAGTCATCACCTGGTCAATTGTCGGGACCCAATCCCTAGAAGGTAAGCATGAATTTAGAGGCTTCTTCTCAGTAGCAATTGGACTCAAGGAACAATATGCCACATAATTTGATTGTGACATGGTAGTGCCTACTGAGGAGGGACATACTTGGTCTATAGTTTGGTAATAAGAGGGATAAAAAATGTAAGGTGATCGATAGTGACAATGCTTTCATTGTGAGGAAAATGCATCACACGAAAGAGTGTAGACACCATAGCCTACATAGCATATACGTAATCACACCTGAGGATCATATCAAAATCCATGGGGTCCTTTAAAACCATAAAATCATCTAAGACTATTTTTCCACTCAAAGTAACAGGTACCTGACGGAGAAATCCCAACAGTTCACTAGGTCTTGTGTCGAAGGTCAATGGCCAATTAACAGCTGTAACAAGGCTAGGAAAACCTAAATCTCTCCAAGCATAAGGGGATAAGATACTAATAGAGGCTCCTTTATCTACAATACATCGTTGAACCACATGGTTGCCGATATCAACCTTTATCTGGAAAGGTGAAGAAGAAGGAAGGTGAGGCCCAGTTAGACTATTGCAATCAAATCAAATGATCCTAGAGCTTGGTAGGGGTTCGCTCGGCATAGATGAAGTGCCCCCATTTTAGAAACATTTGAACTAGTAATGCAGAAGACTTTAGAAATAGCTGCATCAGTCTCTAAAGGATTGATGGGATCGGTCAAAGATTGCATCGATTCGATCACTTCATTCTCTGAAGGAAGAGTGGGGTTGACCAAATATTGCATTGGTTCAACTACTTCATCAACCAAAGGTTGATCAGGCTATTGGGAATCTATAAACAATTCAAGAGCAGAGGATCCTTCAGACATGGACCACACTCTCCGCACCCTTGGAATAGCAGGGCACATGTGAGAAAGGTGATCTCCCTTACAAAGTTTACAAGGGAACTTTGGCTTGCATCCTATAAACTTAGACTCCTTTACAACAATAGTGCTCTCAGCATGACTAGCATTGGCTGACAGCTTGCCCCTAGCATGACTTTCAGTGGTTGGTTTCTCAAAAGCAAAAGACTTTTGAACGATGGACCACACTCTTTGCACTTCTGGAAGTACATGGCACAAATAGGTCAAGTGGTCTCCCTTGCAAAACTTACAAGGGAACTTAAGCTTCTGTTTATTAGGTTTGTCGACAATGTCAACTTTTTCAGCATGACTTGCAGTGGCTGATTCAGTGTCTCCAGTATGACTCATAAGAACTGGTGACTTGTCATTAATATGACTAGCAGTGATCAATGACGTGTCCGCAACATAAGAAACAATGGTTGAAGACATACTTTCAGTATGATTTGCAGTGATTTAAAGTTTGCTCCCAGCATGACCTCTAGAGGCTGGGCAGGTGCCCCTAGCATGACTTCCAGAGGCTAGGTGGCGAGGTTCAGTATGATTTCTAGTGACTGAGCGAGTTCTCCCAACATGACCACTAGAGGTTGGGTAGGTGCCCCCAACATGACCTTCAGAGGCTGGGTGGGTTCCCCCAGCATGACATTCAAAGGCTGGGTGGGTGGGTTCAGTATGACTTACAATGCCTGAGTGTTTTCTCCCAACATGACAACCAGAGGTTGGGTGGGTGCCCCTAGCATGACTTCCAGAGGTTGGGTGGGTGCCCCCATCATGACTTCCAAAGGCTAGGTGGGTGCCTCCAGCATGACTTCCAGAGGCTAGGTGGCTGCCCCCTTACATCCTATTCTTCCTCCGTCTATTCCTTTTAGATTGTTGGTTACTAGTATTACTACTTTCACCACGAGGTAGAAGGAGGAGGAGAAGATGTTACTGGCGAAGTAGGCATAGGGTTTTGATGCTCTTGATGTGAGTTACTTACTTGAGAAGCATCAGGAGCATGCTAGGAGTTCGGAGTGGAAAACAACCAAACCGGTAGCCCTATAGTGAATCTCAGAAGATTCAAGGTAGCCATTAAGGCAGTACCAATGCTCCCAATGAATGGAAAAGCACAAGGAGTCCCTTCAACAGGGGTCCCTTGATTGGTGCTCACTGGGATGAATTCCATAGTTTCCAACTCAACAAACCAGAAATTACTAAGGCCAGCTAAAAACAAGGAGCACAAAGAGCACACCACAAAGAACACACACACTGTACTCAAGTTGTTGAAATCCAACAGGTACCAGTAAAGGATTGTTGGGTCCAATAAGAGGAGGGTTGAAAGGAGTATTAAACTCTCTAGAAGTTAGGTCCTCAACCTCTATAGTATCAAAGACTTGTCGATCCGGGGTTCTGGGCTGTGGTTCTCCAAGAACCTCTGTTTCACCCGTAAATTCAAAAGAACCATAGGAATCTATCCTCCAGCGTCACGGTGCCGGTGGAGGCTCCACAATGGAAGGAGGAAGGTTTTGAAACCTCTGAGACCGACGAAGATGTTGGTCCTCAACAACTATAAAAAAGTAAACTAAGTAAAAACCTACTGGCCACTACAACTAAGGAGCAAATAGCATACCACTACAAAATTTCCTAAGTAATCAAAACAAGCAAATAGATGGAAAATACTCTCGGAAGCAAGTCTCGGATGATTAGGGCCCAGAACAAACTAATAGAGTATCGACGGACAGTTACGTGGCGTCCTCCGGAGGTCCACTAGGTGCAAGCATTTAAATCACCAAATTGCCTTCCCAGTATTACTGCCAAATGGTTACCTTCCACGTCTGTCCAAGGTGAAGTGGGAATAACCGCCCAATCTACCTGTGTAGAGCCCTAAAGGTCTGATACTAAGGCTACCATCAAAACGAAATAACCTGGGGGGACAGTCGTCAGCCTAGTCGAAACACATGGGTAGGGTAGCAAAGCCCGAAGTCCTAAAGGACCCCCGTATGTGAATCAACTCTGGTTTATGGTTGAGAGGAAAGTGAGGGGATATCCTCAACAATTCCAATATCCCACGGCCTTGTGCTTAACTCTGGTCTGAGTAGAGCATCCCAGGACTATTTGATAGAGATGGATTTACCTAATACAAAGTCGTACTACGATTGTTGAGTAATGAAGCCAGTTTCAAATCGTTTAAGGTGATTTAAGTCTGAAACTCTAGCCTAAGCTAGTTAATGATGTGTATACCAAAAAAGGAAAATTGTTGCTAGTAAATTTTATTAATGTTTCTTTTTAAGGGCTACTTGTTAGTCAAGGGTTGTAGTGCAGTGTGTGGAATGGTTTGTATGAAAGTAAAGTACATGTAAAGCAAAGCTTTCAAATTCACAAAAACTTTTTCTCTTTTCCATTTGTATTCTTTCAAAAATAAAAAACTAGGCAATCCTAAAATCAAAATCTTTTTGTGTTTTCTTTTAATATTTCAAAGCAAACTATGCTACTTCAAAACAATGATAGACCTTACTACTGAGCTACTTAAACATTTTTTTGTCTTTTCTGATAATTGTAAAAGAAAGAGAACTTGTAAAAGAGCAAGTAAGAACTCAATGTAAAGTGTGAGTAAGACAATCACCTAAATGGCTCAAAATAAACAAATCAAACGATTTGAGGAAGACTTGACCTACCAAGTTTTTGCAAAAGAAAAACTTGAGACTTGGAGAAAAAGTGTAAAAGAGACAAGGAAAAGAAAATTCTCATAACGGAAAGGAAGACCTAACAAGCTGGTCCTAAGCATCAAAACCCTAAGGAAACACTAAGCCAAGTAAATGAGTAAGCAAGCGAACCAAAGTGATCTTACCAAACACACGGACTCAAAAGAAAGATAACTAGAAAGATTTGAACTCACTTGGACTGAACTGAAAACACAATCAGAAAGTATCTAAACCAAACAACCTTTCGAAAGCAACCCTAAGGACTCAAACTTGAAGTCAAACCCTAATGGGAAGGATAAGACACAGTGAAAATCTGATAAATGTTGCAACAAACAACAAACGTTGAGAACGCAGGTCTATATGATTGCAACAAGCGACTAGGGTAGAAGTATGCAGCTATGTCTAAAAAAGAATAGTGCACGAACTTCAAAAAGGGCTAGAAAGTAGTAAAGACACTTAACCCTGTACTCAAGCAAGCAAAAAGAAACTAAAAGACTCAAGAGAGGCCAACAAGACTCAAAAGAGACATGAAAGTCTCAAGGGTCAGTCAAGGAGGCAAAGCAACAAGGTGGAAATGAAACCAAACCATAGGAAATCAAACCCTAACAGCAAACTGGAAGACACATGAAAATGCACTATTGTGCAGTGCAGAAACCAACACACACTAGAAAATATGTGCTATTGTTCAATACACAAACCAGTGCTCATCAGGAAAGATACGCTACTGTAAGTAGGGTAAACCATCGTACATGCCTCAGAAGGGAAGAAACAGGCCTTGCAGTAGTGGACTGAGATGAATCAAGCAATAAGGAATAATTAACAAAGACCTACAACACTTCTCAGAGAATCAAAAACTGAAAAAAGGGACTGGAAGAAACCCTAAACTAGGTCTCCTAGAGCAAAAAAAACTATCGATTACTCCCCAGTAGAGTTGCCAGTTTGTTGTTCAGGATTTTAAGCTTATAGTGAGGAGAGACACTACCAACTTGGGAGCGGTTGACATGTAAATACATTCATTATATTGCATTTAGTTCCTCCAAATGAAAGAGATCGGGATATCGAAAGATGTACCTTAAATCGACGGTTGGTCCTAGCTTTCACTTGATCTCCCACTTGATCAACCTGCAACACAAAGGAAACCTTCCTCAGCATATCTTGACTATATAAATATGATGAATATTGAAAACAATCAAACATTAACAACAATCAGATACTCAACCAAATGAACATACAATCTAATAGACATCCGATTTGGGATAGGAAGGGCATTTCCACCTTTTTATTGTCAAAGAAGCATGAAATCAGTACAAGTATACCTGATGTGTTTGGATGCTTCTGCAACCGAGTCCTGGGCTATTGCTCTTCACAATGACTTGGGACTTTCCTCCAGCGTAACAACCCTTAAAGCATTTTTTCTAGGTCCTTCTCTCATGGATCCTGCTTGTATTTATGGGACAAGGTAGGAAGTTGGAATCGAGAGGTGGTTGAATTGGGAGGTTGGGAAGTTGCAGAACCAACTTCAACTAATCCCAATTCATAATCTTAATATATTTTTGACTTCATATTAAGATGTGCGCAATTTTTTCAAGGCATAGTAGTGCATAGTATGCAACTTCACTGTTTTACAACAAGCGTTTGCAACTTTTCCAATGTGTGCACTGGTTTCCCTTGAGTAAAGTAGGGCATTTTCCCAGATGTGCGCTAGTTCTCTACCCAGAGAGTAGCACACATGTCAAAACATCAGGAGAAATAGGGAATTTCTCAGCTGAAGAGCGTAGTTCCAGTCTATAAGTCATTCAGGTCAATCCTAGCTCTTCATTCCATGTTGTCGTTTTGTGTGATCGACAGAGCAATGTGATAACGGATGGAGAAGTGTAGATTTGACCTATGACAATATGCATTTAGAATTCTAAAATAACTATCAAATCCTTATCATTGGTTCCATCAAATAAAGCTATCAAAGAATAGGAAAACCATTAAGTCAAAATAGTCCAAATGACTCATTTAGGAGAAAAGGTAGCAACGATGAAGATCATCATGAGGATATCCAAGCACTCAAAATTTATTGGTTATTCACATATCAATATTGGTGACACTCACAAACCCAAAATTTAGTATGTCATCCCCTTATTTTCTAATATAAGATCAAGAAAAATAGGGGAGGTAGTTGTGGCCACAACACACCCATACACTTATTCCCCAATAGTCTACACAACACAAGAGGTGGAACCCCCTTCTTTTCTCTATAGTCCCTCAGGATGTACCCATCTCCTTCTAGTGCTCCAACATAAGTCAGCTAGGAAGTCTCTGTGTTAGGGTCCCAAGTAGTTCAACTATAGGTCAAGTCTCTCTAACATGGCAACCAAGACCAATCACCTAGTTTATTCAGGTAAGATATATGTCTGTTTAACATGGTTTTTCTTCGGATGTGAAGGTAGACTCAGTGAACAACTAGCATCATTCCTCAATGGCATCCTACATCCCTCTCCATGATAGAGTGAATGAATGATATCCCTCAAAATGAATTCCTAACAAGATATATTCATTGTTATGGATTGACAAGTGTCTTCCCTAGAAGTATCCACTTTCCCCTTTTCAATCTCACTTAGGATAACTAATCCCATAATTAATTAAAGTGACATAGCAAGGTTAAGGAAGTTTGGTTAAAAATATCAATGAAGGTTAAGTATATTAACTAAATCCATCACCTCTTATCCACTCTCACTTCCCCCACTTGTTGAATCATATCCCCCCATATCTTTGTCATCCTTCTTCACTTGTAGTTGTTAGGTATTTTTATATTAAAAAACATGATATATGTCATTTACATATCCATGGCCTTCTAGAACATATAATGTTTGCATATAGCATTTGCATAATTACATCACATTTACATCTTCAGGTAAAAACAGGGTGTTATGTTCATCTCCCCCTTAACATATGCATCATCCTTGATGCATATTATCATTATGTACATGTACAAAAGCATTACAACAAAGTATGTTAAAACAACTGCAGGTATGCGTCCCACATCACGTCCTCCAATTTCCACATTACTTCTTTAGGGTTGTGATGCATCTATTGGACCTTTACCGAGCCCATGGATTTGTTCCTAAGCAATGCTAACTTCGTATCTAGGATGTGTATTGGTTACACTAGAATATTTCCTTCTAGTTCCACCTGAATTACAACCCAAACAATAATGTGGTTAGGATTAAGTAAATAATTTTTCAACAATGACACATGAAACACATTATGCACTTTTATGCAAGAAAACAATGCAAGCTCATATGCAACATGCCCTATCCTAGACAAGATTTCAAATGGACCACAATATCTAGGTGTTATATTAGGAAAAATTACAAGTCTTAATGAATTTTTTCAGCCTGACTTGACTTTCAAATACACATGTTCACCAAATCAAAATTCTCTTATTACTCTTCCCTTGTTTGCATAACTTTTTTGTCTATATTAGGACAAATTCCAAGTTTCAATGAAATCTTCTTCGGGCTAACTTTCAAATACTCATGTTCACGAACTCCAAATTCTATTGTTACTCTTCCTTGGCTGCATAACTTTTCTTTCTATTCTATGCCATCTTTAAAATTTTCTCGATCTTTACAATTTGCTTTGCCATCTCCTTAACTAATTTTGGCCCAATTACTATTATGTCTAATGGATTGTCCCAACTGATTGGAGTATTGCATTTTCTACCATACAAGGCTTCAAATGGACTCATCATCAATGAAGCATGATACCCATTGTTGTATGAAAAATCCACCAAGTACAAATAATAATCCCATTTAGATAATTGATCCATCACATGCATTCTTAGCATATATTCAATAACTTGACTAACTCTCTCAATCTTCTCATCTATTTGTGGGTGATATGTTGTACTCGGATTCAAATTTGTTCTAAATAATTTGAATAACCATTTCCAAAAGTTCAAAGTAAACAATGAATCTCAATCTGAAAAACAGGTCTTTGGTATCCCATGCAATATGGCAATCTCTTTCATATAAATATATGTTATCTTATTTGCCTTATGTGTTGACTCGATTGAAATGAAGTGGGTAGCCTTTGCTAACTTCTCCACCACTATGATGATGGAATCATGTTGTTTCGTTTTCTTGGGTAACTTAGTGATGAAATAAATGGTCACCACATCCCATTTCCACTTTGGTATTGGCAGTGGTTATAGTAAGCCTATTGGATGTCTGTGCTCCACTTTTACTTTCTAACATTCCATGCACCTAGCTATATACTTAACAATGTATTTATTCATCCCTAGCCAAAAATATTGACATCTTGTTACTGCAATTGTCTTTTGATATCCAGGGTGCCATGCATATGGAACCTTATACATCTCATTCATTACCAATTTCCTAAATTCAACAAAATTAGGAACATAAACTTTACTTTTATGCATAAGAATTTCTTCATCTTCCAAGCTATATCCTTCATAGTTCTATTGTACATTTTCCTCTTTCAATCCTTATTTTACCTGTAGATAATGTTTATATGAGGTAACAACCTCAAGAATTCTAGTTCTTAAATTAGATTTACACATGCTAATGGTTGTAGCATGCATCGTGTGTACTCTCCCATTGAGTTCATTTGCAACCATGTTCTCTTTCCCTTTTATATGTTTTATGTCAAAATCAAACTCACAAATAAATTCTAGCTATCTTGTATGCTTGGAATTTAAAGTATTTTTTTCAAACAAGTATTTAAAATCCATTGTGATCTGTCCTTAATTCAAAATTCATTCCCAAAATATAATGTCTCTAAATATTTAAGGCATGCACACAATCAACCAACTCTAAATCATGTGTGACATAAAGTTTCTCATTTTTTTCAACTTTTTGGACGCATTTAACAAACCACATGCCCATTTTGCATAAGCACTCCACCAATTCCTTCTTTGCATACCAAAAATTTTTCATTTGGATCAACAATTTTGAGAATTGGCGTACTAGTGAGAAATATCTTGAGTTGCTAGAAACTTTCTTCACGTTGTGGATTCCATTCAAATTTAATGCTTTTCTTCTGTAATGAGGTAATTGGATGTGCTACTTTTGAGAATCATTCTATGAATCTTCTGTAATATCCAACCAATCCCATAAATGATATTACCGTGGATACATTCTTGCTTGTATTCCATCTCATGATAGCTTCAATCTTCCTTGGATATATTTTTATCCCTTCCTCAGATATGGTGTGTCCCAGATACTGAATTTGCTTATGATATAATCAACATTTACTCAACTTAGCATAAATATGATTCTGTTAGCACCTATAGTACTAATCTCAATGCTCCACATGCTCCTCCTATGATTTTGAATAAATAAGGATTCCATCAAAGAATATAATGACAAACTTATCCAAATACTATCTAAAGATGTCATTCATAAAAAACATAAAGGTATCTAGTGCATTTGTTAACCCAAATGGCAGCACTACAAACTCATAATGACCATATCTAGTTTGAAATTTTTTTTGTTGGTGTCTTCATCCTTTATTCTCACTTGATTATAACCTCATCTAAAATCTATATTTGAGAAAAAAATTGCTTTCTTTAGCTAATCAAACAAGTTATCAATTCTGGGAAAAGGATATTTATTCTTCACAGTGACTTTGTTTAACTTCCCGAAGTCAATACACAACCTCAGTGTTGCATCCTTCTTCTTTCAGAGTAATGGTTCTCCCAATGGAGATGCACTTCAATGTATGTATCCTTTCTTCAATAAATATTCTAGTTACATGTGTAATTCCTTTCGTAAAACACCTTTTTACTGTACAAGTTAAGAAAACATTGTATAAATTTAATAAACTAGAAGAAGAAAGAACAATATCCATCCACCCTCAAAAAGTCCAAAACAATAACCATATGCAAATAGTCCTTGGAATGCCTTCACTATATTATGCTATCCTTTCTCCTCAAGACAGGTGAGAGTGTTGTTATGGAAATCCAAAATGACATGGTGTGCATCAAACCAATTCATCCCAATAATCACATCATGAGAACCAAGAGTTATTATGTTCAAATTTTGCAAATATATAGAGTCCATTCATATCTAAGGACAACCCATCACTCTCTCATTGATTCTTCTTTTGGTTCCAGTATCCCACTACCAACCTTGACTTATCATGCTTACTTTTCTTTAACTGAAATATTTCAACCAAGTTGTGAGCAATATAACTATGACTTGTCCCTAAATCAACTAAAATGGAAATAGGTTGATTGGTAATATTAAATTCAACCTCAATCATATTGGATTGGTTATCTTCATGTATGTTATCTAAGGGTGCATATATTTTGGGAATGTCTTTGGCGACATCCTCCACTATACTTGCTGTTGAAATTTGATTGAGCTTTGATCTTCAATTCTTTTAGATGCAGAGACTTGATGCAATAGGACAATTCAATCCATGAAATTCATACAACCATAACACAAGATATACCCTGGGGAAAATCCTCAAAAATATGAGAACAAAACCCCTAGCAATTCTTCTAGGTATAATATAATGGATAGAAGAGAATGATTTCTTTTACAACAAAGCAGATTGCTTTCGAAAGATAAAAGATCACCAAAATTATTGGTGAAGATATGAAAGAAATAGAGAAGAGAGATCAATCGTATGTGTATCCAACACAACAATAATAATCATGAACAATACCCTGTATAAAGAGAAGTGCCTTGCCTTCAATGGAGAAGAGAATTTTCTTCACACTAGTTTCAACAATCATGTATATCATATTTATAGATTCTTCTCTTATATTTTTAACTTCTAAATTTAGGATAAACTCACCCTCAAACTTGATGTATTAATCTTGCATGGAGTGGTGTGCCCACTTCTCATGCAGTGCTTCATCTCACTGAGTTGTCACTTAGGATGAACTCGCCTCTTAACAGAAATCCTTCCCACTTAGTTAGGTGGCTAACTTAAGTGTCGACATGCAAGTGTCAGAACTCACGTGTCATCTTTTAGTTTAACATAAGTGTCATCATGCAATAACACGTAGTTAAATAGATATTCTCTTTAACTGAAGTGTCATCTTTTAGTTTAACTAAAGTATAAATACTTTAGTTAACTAGTCCCTTTTATTTAACGCTTAGTTAACTGAAATCATGTTGATTGATTTACTTGGAGTGACCACTGTGAATTCTTTAGTTAAATGAGACATATCTTTAATTCATGCTTTACCCGAAGCATTGATACTTAATTGAAGCTTTATAACTGAAGCTTTAGCAATCAAGTTCTCTTTAATTAGATGAAGTGTCTGCATGGGAAATTTTGAATTCTCTTGATCTCTATTATTTATATTTTATTACTTTATCTCTTACTGCATGGTCAATATGTGCTAAATTTAATTATTAATCACATTGAATTTTACTAAGAAGAATTATCGGATGTTGTGATCATATTATATTATTCTGGACCAAATGATCATATGCTAAAGTAATTCACTTTAGAGGTGATAAATCTCTAAAGGAGACTTAATAGCAATCTGGTGATCATGGTTAAATTTTTTGTGTCTCGGATCATACATAAATTGACTCAGAATGCTCACATCATAACATATATCAGGCATCGAATGTATCAAGTACATTAGAGATGCTATAAGATGTCTATACAAAGTGGGATCTATTGGATCTGATCCAGATCATGACTCATAAATTTTCCTCAAATTGGAAACCATCGGTGTACTCATGGATTTACAATCTATCATGCCAAACCTGCACAATATATCCACAGTGTACTCCCCTTTAGATATAATTTTTTTATCTTTTATTTGCGAGATCTCAAGGCCAAGAAAGTAGTGCATTAGACCTAAGTCTTTCATATCGAACTCTGTTGTGAGCTCCCTCTTGCACCAAGCAATCAGATGTTCCTCTCCAGTGAGGAGAAAATCATCAACATATAGAACCAATACCAACGGTTGGTTCTTCACTACTTTGAAGTACAAATGTGGATCAGCTTCACTCTTACAGAAACCCAGTTTATGAAGGTAGCTATCAATTATGGAATACCAAGCCCTGGGGGCTTGCTTAAGCCCATATAGAGATTTCTTTAGCTTGCAAACATGGGACTCCTTCCCATGCACCATAAATCCTTCAGGTTCCTGAATCTAAACCTCTTCCTTAACCTCACCATTGAGAAAGGTTGTATTCACATCCATCTGGTGAAGTTTCCATCCTAGAAAAGATGCAAATGCAATCATTCCTCAGATTGTGGTGTACCTTTTCCACAGGCGAAAATGTCTCATCACAATGGATGCCTTCTTTCTGAGAGAAACCTATGGCAATGAATCTGGCTTTATACTTATCAATGCTACCATCCGCAACATGATTTATATTGTAAAGCTATCTAGAAGTCACAATGGACTTCCCATCAGGTTTGGGAACAACCTACCAAACATAATTCTTCATTATAGAGTTGTACTCTTCTGCCATTGCATATTTCCAAACTTGCTGCTTTGTAGCTTCTTCATATGAGGATGGCTCTGAATCACTGATGCAACTCATCAGTGAAACATAACCTGGATATCTATCAGGTTGCTTGTGCTGTCTAGATGAGCTTGTTGGTTCTCCATGTTTATCTGCATTTTGTAATAGGTCTCAACACCAAGAAGATCTTCTTTTAGTAGGAGGTTCATGAGGTGAACTCTCAACCAGTTCTACCGGTTCTTCAGGAGCTACGTATCTGAGTCATCTTCTGGTTTCTCCCTCTCTAACTTTGAAGGGGGAGAATCAGACTCGGGATCATCCATCTCTGAATCACATTAAATCTCTTTCTATATTTTGAAAGCAGCTTCCTCATGGAAGGTAACATCTCGGTTGACTTCAATGTGTCTCTCACCAGATACATATATTTGGTATGCTTTGGATTACTCGATATAACTCACAAAGGCGCCTTTCTTTCTAGAAGGATCCATCTTTGTTCTCTTTTCTTTCTGTACATGAATGTATATTGGTCTCCCGAAGATCCTCAAGTGTGAGATCTCTGGATTCTCACTGGTAAACACTTATTTTGGTGCCTTCTCATCTAGAATGTCATGTGGGATTCTATTCTAGATGTACAGAGCTGTATGAGTTGTTTCTTCCCATAATGAGGTAGACATATCTTGATCATGCATCATGGCTTTTGCAGCCTCACATATGGTTCTATTATTCCTTTTGACAACCCCATTTTGCTTAGGGTTGTATGGTAATTCTAACTGTCTACATATTTCTGCATCACTACATAGATCATTAAATGCATGTGAATCAAATTCACCTCCATTATCATAACTTAATTCATGGATGTGATTTTCCTTCTGATTTTTAGCTAGGGCTTTAAACTCTTTACATTTTCTAATAGTTTCACTCTTAGCCTTCATGAAATATATCCATGACTTCCTACAAAAATCATCTATAAACAACACATAATATAAGAAGCCACACATGAAGGGGGATGAAATGGGACCACATACATCAAAATGTATTAAATCTAAAATCCATTTCGATCTAGTAGAACTGCTAGAAATTTTTTCTTAACATTCTTCCCAAGTGCACAACCCCGACATACACTATCATGCTCAAAATCAAATATGGGCATTCCTTTTACCATCTTTTGAAGTCCTTGTAGAGCTTTGTAGTGTAGGTGTCCAAGCCTTCGGTGCCATATCTCTCATGGACTGATAGTGTGGTCAATCATGACTTGAATGTACTTCCTAGGTACCTTGTAGAGTCTTCCTTCTCGAACTCCAATCACAGCAACAGATTCTAGTATTTTTTTCTTCAGCCATAAAAGTGCTTTGTTATCCATGAATATAACTCAGAAGCCTTTGTCTTCAAGAACTGAAATTGAGCGAAGTTTCTTCTTCAAACCTGGAACATATATAATGTCCTCCACATGTAGAATATCACCAGTGCTTGGTTGGAATGGGGTGGATCCAAATCCTTGGATAAAATAATTTGAGTTGTCCCCCAACTCTACCATGCATGTGAATTCTTTCTCTTTTAGATCAGTGATGGTACTCTTGTAACTAGTCATATGTTTGGATGCACCACTGTAAATCAACCATGTATCTACATTTTTTATGACGGATCTCAAAAGGGATGAGACAAGATAACACTCCCTTCTTGTCTCCTTTTCTTCAGATGCATTATTTTGAGTGATTTCATCTTCTATGGTGGTAGAAGCATGAAACTTTCCTTTCCGCTTTGCTCTACAATCTCTTGAGAAATGGCCTTTCTTATTGCAATTGAAGAATCTAGATTTTGACTTGTCAAAGCCTTTGTTGAACTCCTTCTTCTTTGAGTGAGAGAACTTATTTTGAAAGAAGGTTTGATTTCCTTTCTTCATTCTTTCCGTGAGGGCAATATTTTCTTCTTTGATGCACAATGGATTTCTCTAGATTCACCCCTCCTCTTGGAGGCAGTCATGTCACAACCTTTCGAATTCAAGGTGTACCTCTCAGCCATTTACCAAAGCCAAGAGTGTCTTGCATGATGATGGGAGACCATCAATATCGGTTTCGATAAGATCATCTTCATCCACCCCTACTCCAATACTTGCAAGTTGATCTCTTACTTGAGAGATGTTGGAGAAGAAGGAGCCCACTGTGTCATCTATCTCCATCTTTAAGTTCTGAATCTTATTCTTCAATGCCCTCTTTTGACTCGAGGCCTTCTTCTCATATAGATTAGTCAATGTATCATAACATTGTTTTGTGGTCTTCAACGGTGTGATCAGGGACATCAAGTTATCTTTTACCGAATCATATATGATCCGTTTAGCCTTAGATCAAGATTCTTCTTGAAGTTGATGCGTCCAACATTAGATGTAGGCTCCTCCACCATAGTGGATACATAGCCATCCAAGTCATTTTCCTCTAGATGTTGAGAATCCTAGCCTTCCAAGAGTTGAAGTTTGAGGTTCCCTCGAAATGGTCTTTCGGTCATACAGAGACCGATGCCATAGTATTAAAATCTTGTGCTCAACTTCTCAGGATCAACGTAGGCTCTACATTCCATGCAAAATTGCGCTCCTTCACACCTTGAGCTCTAATACCATGTTGAAATTTGGTTGAGCTTTGACCTTTTATTCTTTTAGATGTAGAGACTTGAAACAATGAGACAATTCAATCCATGAAATTCATACAACCATAACACAAGATATACCCTAGGAAAAAAATTCAAAATTATGAGAACAAAAACCCCAACAATTCCTCTCAGTATATTATAATAGATAGCAGAGAATGATTTCTTTTACAACATAGAAGATTTCTTTGAGAAGATAAGAGATCACCAAACTTCTTGGTAAAGATACATAATCAATAGAGAAGAGAGATCAATTGGATGTGTACCCAACACAACAATAATAAGCACAAACAATACCTTACACAAAGAGAAGTGCCTTGCCTTAAATGGAGAAGAGAATTCACTTCATAATGGATTCAACAATCATGTATATCATATTTATACATTCTTATCTTTTATTTTTAACTTCTAAATTCAGGATAAACTCACCCTCAAACTGGATGTATTAATCTTGAATGGAGTGGTGTGCCCCACTTCTCATGTAATGCTTCATCTCACTGAGTTTTCACTTAGGATGAACTCGCCTCTTAACTGAAATCCTGCCCACTTAGTTAGGTGGCTAACTCAAGTGTCGACATGCAAGTGTCACAACTCATGTGTCATCTTTTAGTTTAACATAGGTGTCATCATGCAATAACACTTAGTTAACTAGATCTTCTCTTTGACTGCAGTGTCATCTTTTAGTTTAACTAAAGTATAAATAATTTCGATAACTAGTCCCTTTTATTTAACATTTAGTTAACTGAAGTCATCCTGATTGATTTACTTGAAGTGGCCACTATGAGTTCTTTATTCAACTGATACATATATTTAATTGATGCTTTAACTGAAGCATTGGTACTTAACTAAATCTTTATAACTAAAGTTTTAACAATCAAGTTCTCTTTAATTATCTGAAGTGTATGCATGAGAAATTTTGAATTCTCTTGATTCTTATGCTTTATATTTTATTTTTTTATCTCTCACTACATGGTCAATATGTGCTAACTTTAATTATCCATTACATTACATTATACTAAGAATAATTATCGGATGTTATGATCATAATATATTATTTCGGACCAAATGATCATATGCTAAAGTAATTCACTTTAGAGGTGATCAATCTCTAAAGGAGACTTAATAGAAATCTGGTGATCATGGTTAATAATATATCACACAACATTAAATTCTTTTAACAAGTAAAGCATGACCTTTATACGGAAGGTCTACCTCTATCATATCATGGATACCTTTATATGGAAGGTTCACCTCTATACGGGAGGTCCATCTCATAGATACCTATATACGGAAGGTTCACATGATAATCATGACTTGATACACACAAGTTTGGAGCCTTGTCCAACAACACTTACAACATCATTACTTTGATCAATTACCTCTATATGGGAGGAATAAAATTTACACAGAAGGCAGCCAAAGAGCTCACCTCTATACAAAAGAATGTCTCCTAATGCTGTATATTTAACACTTGCTTCTTGAATATTGTGCATAGTTTTCATTTTGTATCCCTTATGAGGACCACGGGGGCTTCACTAGAAGGCAATATAATATCACGTTCATTCGTATTGCGATATTAAATATTCATGAAAACCTAAAAATTATATTGCTTATATATTAAGGGGAAAAGGGTTTTTTTATTTAATGTAACAATACAAAAATACTTTGGGGTCTTTTTTATATGGGCGGGCTGACAAATATCTGCCAAACGGAGATGGCAAGATCACGACCAGATGAGAAATCGGGTTGAGGCAAGGCTTGAGCTTACCAGTACGCAGGGAAATTGCGCCTTGAGGCATGCTTGAGGCTAGTGGTTTTGTGGTGAAGTGGGTTTCCAGTAGATCATAGTCGAGAGACCGTGGTCATTGATAGCCAATTGTTACCAATAGCACTCAGCCAGTTGTTACCAATAGCCTTGGGAGGATCTAAGCCTCCAGGGCCTATTATAGGCCCTCGATAGGCCTTGGGGGCTTGAATACCCAACCACTCGTGCCTATTACAGGCCTTGGGAGGTTTAGTCAGCCTCCTAGAGCTTGTTACAGGCCTTGGGGGCTTGGATACCTAGCCCACAACAGGATTAGTCAGTGATTGGGGAACTGCAACATGCAATCTAAATGTTGTACTATGTGCATTGGCTCTAGTGACATACAAGAAGTGATATCCTATCTCTTCATTAGACCATTAGATATTGCAAATCATAATGATATGTAGTTGAGTAATTTCATTGTGGGTGAAGTAATGTGCATCCACGATATACATCGAAAGAAGCAAGGTGCATTGTAGAATGCATGTGGGGTCATAAGAGGGGTATCATATCAATATACTAGGTAGAAATATAAAAGGGTATAAAAAATGTTAAAGAAAAAATTGATACATACAATATCTAGTGAAAATAGAGGTTTTTTTAAATTGGGAAGGCATATTGGGAGGGGGTTAAAAAAACTATTTTGGAAGGTACTTTCCAATATTTAGTGAAATCAGGGGTATTGTTTCATATGCCACGAATGAACGTGCTATGATATCTGTTTATTGAGTGAAGCCCCCTTTGATGAGGACAATCTATGTACATATGTTGTCCTTCACATATCCAAGACTTTAGTTGTTTCCTTGTTTCGTTTTCTCAAGAGTCTACCATCCTGGGTCGTTGGTTAGTCAGATTGCTTTGTTGTTATGAACTTGATTGATTCTTGAATAATGGTGGCTTAAATACCTTTCTCTTGTGATCTTTCTTGTCTCTCTTCTTATCTCTCCAAAACTTATGGAAATCAACCTTGTATTTACTATGATCATACATCCATTTTTCCTTTCTAATTGCTTCTTCAAGACTCCCAGGTTCATCAAGTTGAATTCTATCTCTATAAAGTGAAGGTAATCCACTAATAAATCTATGTATTTTTACGTTCTCATATTTAAGAAACCCAACATATCTTTGCAATTCCCAAAAAAACTTTTCATACTCTTCCATAATTATTTTTCCAAGTTTGAGTTCAAATAAGTCCTCCATATTCTTCTCATAATAGTGTTTAGATAGATACTTTTGATGAAAGTACTTCTTGAATTGCTTCCATTTGATATTCTTTTCATGAAATGTTTTACTTGGATCAACTAATCCCACCAAATGGAAGCCCTTCCCTGCAAATTGTAAATGGAAATTATTCCTTCCATATCAGAGGAGTAGCTATGTAATTGAAGATATTTTCTCATTCCCAATAACCAAGCTTTAACATCTTCTCATTCTTATGATTGCCATCAAAAGTGGGTGACTTAATCTTCCTAATATATCCTTGCATCTCTTTCTCCACATGTATTCTTTTATGGTCTCTTGGAGAATACATTTATGGGTTGCTCCTTGATTCTTTAGATGAGTTGGACTTTCATGCTGCATGAGGTGGTGAGGCATAATGTATAGGACTCCTAGTATCACTCTTGGAGTGTATATATCTTTCATGGGATATCCTACTAGAGTGTTCTTTATCTTATTTCTCATGGAATGAGGATAACCCAACCTTCATTTTCAACTGCAGTAAATTCAAGCTCTTCATTAGTTAGGTATTAAATTGGTTTTGTTGCTTTTGAACCCTCAATGCTCTTTCATTATCATCTCTACAAATTTATACTTCCATCCTCAAGCTTCTCATGGGTTCCACTAGATATATTGGTTCAATGGTATCTCTAGGCTCATTAAAATCTATTTCCTCATTTCCCACACTGATATTTTGAACCTCGGATTCTTCGTCAAGGATGTATGGAAGTTCCCCTTGTCCCATTTTACTTTTTCACTTTTTCTCTATATTGTACCTAATGCAACCTTGTGACCTATAACCAATATTATATTTTTGTAACTCGTATTTGAAATGTATTCCTGTATCAAATCTATTAGTTAAACTTTGTTTCCAAAATTCAAAAAAAAATTCATGCATATATAAGAATTCTAGAAAAACTCTTAATTTGACAATTTTGTCAAATTATATCCATGGGCCCTTTTTGTTACACCTAAATCTTGCTACCATGAGACTCAGTGTAAACATACCTAAAGTTTCTCATGACTGGAGGGCTTAACTGACCCATTTTTATATGTCGTCGCAGTTCACCCTTGTGCAACCTGCGACGTCGCAGGTTGTCCTAATGCAGCCTGCGACGATGCCAGTTAATTGGATAAAAGAGCATCTTTGAGCCCATTCTCGAAGGAGAGTGATGTGGATCCCTATCCCTAGCCTGAAGGGGAGCTGGCATTCAGTTCCCTAGCCCTTTTGTGAGATTTCCTTTTGTGATATCCCCTAACTCTCTCCCACCATATCTCAACCTATCCTATCCTCTTAGTCCTATATAAATGAAGCTCATTCCCATTCCAAAGGGAGGAAGTATATAGTATCTACATGCTGATGAAATTAGCCTAGGGGAGATCTCTACTCATCCCTTGACAGATCCACACTTCCTTTGGAGGCTTTGGCATTGGCTTGGTTGGAGAAGGATTGCTACGTTAAGTCTTGGTTGTAATCACTTCCTTCTATGTACTTTCCAGTAATATAAATGCTTTCCACCAAACGTTGTTGCATTGATGATGTTTTGTGTAGTTTGCCTGCTTAACTGCTTAGTTAGATCTATTATCGTGTAGGTGCATTTTACTACTTGTTTTGTTATGTGTTGTCTTGACAGGTTTTGCAGCTGAGATTTGAAGACCATCAAGCTTGGAGCAAACATCAAGGAGAAAGGATCAACAATCTGAAAGTTGAAGCATCAATCTACTCGATCTCTAATTAGATCTAGGGAAGTATTCTATATTTTGTCCTATTTGTTCTAGTCTTACATTAAGCTAGGGAGATCAAGCCTCGAGTCTGCTCTTGGTAGATTGTCTGTCAAACACTTTTTCTGTCCATTTTTTTAGGATATATGAAAGACTTGTTTTTGATACATTTGTTATTACTTATGCTCCTATTGATACTCTTTCTAATGATTGCACCCATATTCATTTTTGAACTCAAAGGTGAAATTTATAGTTCTCCAAAATTAAGACTTTCACCCAATTTTGCACCGTTCTTGTAGCTGCACTCAATCTCGAAGATCAACTTCATAGACTTGTAGAGGAAAATATGTGAAGAATTGGAAAAAAAATTATATCAAGCGCTAATAGCCCATAATATTTTGAGTACTTGGACACTTTAATATTTTTGATTTGTTGCACCATCCAATTTCTATTAAATTCTGGAATTGACTTTTTTCAATTTTCTTTAGACTTGGAATTTTTAGTAAAAAACACTATATCATAAACTAAGAATTTCTGGAAAAAATTCCTCTAACCAAACCTGTTCATCTCAACAAGTAGGTAAAATGTTGAGTTCATAAATTTTTCTGGTTTCACAATCTAGGGTCACTTTTACCTCCTCCAAATTTCCTAGAACTGCACTTTCTTTCCCAAATAATGGATGTCAGCCTTTTTTTGCACCTAGACTTCACACCTTTTGGAATGTGGCCATAAGACACTATATTTATCTATGTTCCTAAACCATGACTGCACCATAACAAATGTTGTCCCAACAGAGCCCCCATCCAGTCACTAGTTATGAGCCATCAAAAACCACAATCAAAATTTATGTAAAACTAGAGCAAAATGATCCCATGCCCCTCACTGAAAAATCCAATATTATTCCTTAGTGGTGTCAAATTGTTGTAGGTCTCATCAAGTTTTGAGCTAAACTTCTCTTCTTATGGCCAAAACAATTTCCAGGCTCTAGACAATTTTTTTGATGATGTGGTGAGATTCTAACGTGGCATGACACATGGATGACCTTGTGGAAGTAGTGTCTTACGTGCCATCACCAATTGTGGCCATGTCATTCCTTTCCTTTTCCTAGACATATTCTTTCTTCCTGAGTCTTCCATGTCATGACAACCCTTTTTAAATTTCATGATTGACTTCGACCATCAATCTAATTTTGTTCGGATCAATCATATCCATTCGCGACACTATCTTAACCTGTTCCAGCGATAAGATATGAATCATTGATCCAATTTGTGTGATCAAATATGGGTTATTCGAGGTGATGCCACACATGGTAAACTTTGATCACATTAACTTGTGATAATGGTCAAGATTGCAAGATGGAACATGCAAGACTAAATCTCATCCGTTCGCAGCAATACCCCTCGAGATAATCCTATGGTCATATTTGCATGAGTGAATGGTCAGAATCGCACGAAATACCTCCCATAATAAGGTAGAATCATCTTTTCATGTACAAATGGCTAGCATCACACGATGCAATACATGTTATTAAATCTCAGTCGTTCATGGCAATGCCCCTCATAATAATGTACGATCATCTTTTCATGCACAAATGGTCAAGATCGCACGATGCAACTCATGCGATTAAATCTTGTCCATTCGTGTGGGGGTTACACTTTATATCCTTCGATCAAATCTCTTTATGAAAATGGCTCAAATCTAAATATATGACTTGCTCCTAGGAAATATGGGTCGTTCATGGCATCAATTGTTCTTTGTCTATCCAATGTTGATACCACCCATGCATTTGACCCCTTGCTGACATGGACACCTTCACACTTGGTTCATGTGGCCGGTCAATGTAACACTCTCTTGTCCATGTGGAAACTTCATGTCATCCCTCTTTCCATGTGGTATCAGTGGGGCCCACATCAAATTTTCCAAAAAACTGAAATTTTTCATAGACACTTAAATTTCAATTTTTTATATATTTTTTAAATTTTATTTTTCCAACAGGTGTATAACACAAATTTACATCATACTTTCATCTACCAATGTCTACATGGATTTTTACACCTGGTCTTCCCGAAACTGAAAATGTTATATCAAGTGATAGAATTGGTAATCTTTGGCACTGGTTTGAATTTTCCAAAAAAAGTTCTCAAAACTGAATTCTTTGAGTATGAATTTTTCATTACTGTTTCTCATGCAAAGTCCATTCCTAGTTCCAAAAATTAATATGGGCACTTGAAACCATGAATTTTCATACATAACTTTTGTTAAACAGTTTGCTTGCAAACTGTAATTTTTCATATAGAATTCATAGTACCAATAGAAACTCCACATTTTTTTCTAGTTATCCTCTTATATATGGTCCAACCATTCAAGAAACCATTTCAATAACTATTAGACATTCGAATTTCACCATCTGAAAGATTTAAGATGGATTTTTCCCAATTCTATCAAAAAGTCATTTTGTCAAACATTTCTCATATAACGTATGATCTTCCTTAGAATTCAAATATGGCCCATGCAGTCCCCTTGCTACAACCTTGAGATTTGATACCACGTTTTCACGTACCTGGTAGCCTCTTTACTCTATTGATACCACATGGTAGTCAAATCTATGTTTAAATTATGCCCTTGCTTGTAATTATGAGTTTACTTTCCAATGGCTTGCTATAATACATATTTTAAATGAGAAATCATATATATATATATATAAAACAATTCTTTAAACTAAAATTGTACATTATAATTATGTAGTCATTCCTAACATGAATGCATCAAACCATTCTTAGTCAATCCATACACATAATCAATTCCAGAACAATAGTTGAAACACCACATGACAAAACTAAAATTAATGGCATTCATACACAATTGACACTTATCTTATGAATTCCTCCAACAAACTGCAAGCGAGGGATGTTTCTCCCATCCATTGACACTTTGTCAAGCTGTCTATTTCTTTGACAGATGCCACCCCCCAGTTAGGGCTATCATCCCACAAGGGGCGAATTATGCTTATTTTCTTTAACATAATCACACCGAACCCAAAGAAAATAACTTAACCCAAAGACATTCCCACACTACCCAAAGGTGCAAAAACAACCCCCATCGTTGTTCACACCCTTGCACTAATTCCAACTCATCATACACAACACAAGGTATGGAACCCCATTCTATGCTCTATAGTCCCTCAGGTTGTCCCCATCCCATTCTAGTGCTTTACCACAGGCCAACAATGATGTCCCTTTTTAGTCCAGTTGCAGGCTAGGTCTCTCTAACATGGGAACCAAGCCCAATTACACTAGTTTATCAGGGTAAGATATATTCCAATTTATCATGGTTCTTCCTTGGATGTGAAGGTAGATTTAGTGATCAACTTCCCCATTCCGCAATGGAAGCTTGCATCCCTCTCCATGACAGAGCGAATGGATGATAGTATTTAGAATGAATTACTAACAAGGTATATGCATGGTTATGGCTTGACAAGTGGCTTCCCTAGTAGTATCCACTTTCCCTTTTTAATATCACTTAGGATAACTAATCCCATGATTAATTAAAATGACAAACCAATGTTAAGGAAATTTGGTTAAAAATATTAATGAAGGTTCAGGACATTTGCTAGAGTTATCACCCCTTAGCCCCTCTCACTTCCCCCACTTGTGGAATCATACCCCCTACTTCTTTTTTGTCCTTCTTCACTTGTAGCCGTGAGGGATTTTAGATTAAAAAACATATACATCATTTACAATATCCATGGCATTCTAGACCATATAAGTTTGGCATATCGCCTTTGCATAATTACATCACATTTACATCCTAGGGTAAAAAATGGGGTGTTAAAATTATACTAGGGAGCATAGTTATATTATGATAGTTTACATTATTAAGAAGTTTTTGTTACTAAATGTTAGATACAAATCTTAGGATTCATGTTATGTGATCCAATTTGTTTATTTCAATTTCACTTCTTCATACCTATGAGTGTTGGCTTGACTACTCAAATTCATAAAAATTTCTTCCAAAGAAGAACCTTGATTTGGCAATGAATTTTCTTCCACTACAACATATTTTGGATTTAGGTTTCCTTTATATGGTTTTTGGTGGACAACAATGTATAGTTTTATGTGAGAGGACGCTATTGCTTGCAAGAAAATGAGCAATATTGGTCAATTGTCTACCCATATTCACAACCATACCCTACTTCAAGTAGTTGCATGTGACTCTACATTATGTCCTCCATTTCTTTCTTTGTGAGAGTATAAATTCTATTAACTACATGTATCTTTGATACCAATTTCATCTAGAAATAACTACAACTGGTGATATTAGTGCAACCACAACAATAGTGGCATGCCAAGTTCAACATGCATACAAATTCTTTAAAACATTTCAGTGTGGCAAAGAATGTAGTTCAATTGAGACAAGAAATAAATACATACATTGAACATTCAAACACACAACATTTTCATGGTAAATTAACCATCAACTCAACTCAAAATTTTCATTAAGATAGAACTATACAATAAAATATGAAGGACATTAATACAACATAATTATCAGTCTACTACTAATAATTTAGAATGATAATGTTTACAATCTTAGGATGGTGTATAAAGAACCTAGTAAGAAATATAAATGATTACTAGAATAATAATGTTTACATGGTGGTGTATAAAGAATCTAGCAAGAAAATATAAATGATTTGTTTCATATAATTCTTATTTTAAATTATACAAGTGTACAAAATTTAGGATGATGAGGACAAAAAGAGAAGGCAACAATTAATGATCACTGTTAGTCTCTCATACATTTTTTATACATATAGCCTAAATGGATTTAATGGTTAAAGAACATGTGTTCTTTCGTTGGAAGTCACAATTCAAATCTAAAGTGCTAGACCGTTCTTAGCCCATATTTTCCTAAGATCTTAGTATAATGAAATAAATTATAAGCTTTCTCTACATATTTTATGCCCGGCAATATGTAACTGACATTTTCTGAGTTTCAACTTCCACGTTTATTGTTTCGCCGAAACGTTTAGGGTGGATAATACTTTCCAGATGCTTCCACCACTTTACAGCTATACCACCACTGTGACCTCATCAGTAACAATGACACGCGAATGACTAAGACAGATGGTGTGTGCTCCTGAGCAACAATAATGCAAAACAATGATACAACCTGAACTAAACATTGTTAACAGCAGTAAGATAATGGAGGAATTGCCCTTCTTGTTTCAGGAAGGTAAGATTGCCCAGCAACAAATTCTTGAGGATGGTGGTCTCTTTCCCACGCTTCTGCTTCCCCCATCTCCCGGCTCCGAAGAACATCAAGACCCGTCGATTGGGCCCTTTCTCAACGGCATCCAACAAAATAGAGAGTGGATCGACAATCAGCTAAAAAGAGTTGGGGCATTGCTGTTTAGAGGATTTCCAGTGAGGAGTGCATCCGATTTCAATGCTGTCATTGAAGCATTCGGATGGGAAGAACAGAGATATTTGGGCCAAGCTTCCAGGACGAAGATTGAAGGAAGAGTGTACACTGCAAACGAAGCTCCTCTGCATCGTCCCATCAACTTCCATCATGAGATGAGTAAGGTGTGTGTTGATTGCAGTTTTATACAAGCTCAGTGGTCTTACACGCAACATGTACAATACTGCTATTTGGGATTGTTAATCTAAACCTTTTTAGGTATCATCAGAGTTCTCTACCTTAATCTAAGTGGAAATCACTTAAATTAGCTTGGAATGATTTTCCGTTATGAATCAACCCAACCCAAATCTTCCATGTTCTAAATCGAGAAAACCTCTTATGTTACCAGTTTTCTTATATTACCTGTTTTCTGACAACTGACAACTAAATACAATGTTTAGCAATCGAATCCAATATTTCATATTAATATGTTAGCACTGAGAACTGTACCTTTAAAAAAAATCCTACTCTGCTACCTTGAAAGCCCACGACAGTTCCAGCACTGTTCAAACTTGATAAAATCCCTAATTAGTGTAGCACTGAGCCCTTGAGGTAATACAATCCTCACTTAAAGGCTTTAATACGTCGTTTTACTCTCAATGCTGGATAGATCTGGAGTTCGAGATAGATATACGTTAATCCTATACACAATATAGATCTATGCTAATCATATACACAATACAGGAACACATTCTCTTTCAGTGTTTGGTTCTTCAAAGTTATTCTTGGTATTGTCTATCCTGTGCAGTTTCCAGAGTTTCCTACGAAATTAATGTTCTTCTGTGAGATCGCCCCTCCACAGGGAGGGCAAACAGCAATCGTATTAAGCCATAAGATCACCCAAAGAATGGAACAGAGATACCCACAACTTGTAAAAAAAATGGAGAAAGAGGGGTTGATCTATCGTTCCAGCATTCCTCGGGAAGATGATCCTGAATCCTTTCTAAAGGGCTGGCAATCCCATCTACAAACCAAGGATAAAGAGGAAGCAGAAAAGAAGTTCAAGTAAGAGCATAGATTCCTGGCTAGCATATTTTAGTTTCATAGAGGTTTGCATCTGTTTCTTTTTCTTAAATGCTTTGGTAATTTGATTTCTCCTACTTTCCTATATAGCTTCCATATGCACAATTACGCATTTTAATTAACGCATAAGCAATTGAACATGTGGTGAGCTTGTTGCTTTCAGGGCTGCTGCTCGTTCATTGTCCAAAGTCAGTTGGGCAGATGGTGACAGAATGATATTTGAATTGGGACCTCTTGTTTCCATCAGAACATTTGATGGAGACACAGGAAAGAAAGCCTGGTTCAACAGTGTAGCATTAGCAGAAACACCCCCAGTGCTCGGAGATGGCTCTCCGCTTCCTGTAGAAGCAATTGAATTATGCCTCCAGATAACTGAAGCAGAATGTGTGGAGATCAACTGGGAATTTGGTGATGTGCTCGTGCTGGACAATCGGTTTGTACAGCATGCCAGGCGGCCTTCTGCCCCACCAAGAAGAGTACTCACAGCCTTATGCAAGTAGTACTACCAACAGCTAGGGAGGAAGATTCAAAATCATTGTAGGTAATTCTTCCCCTCCTGGATACTCATCTATCTATAAACTATATTGTCATTATAATAGATGTCCTTCTAGGATCGATTTCAGATATTAATCTCTGCAATTCTGTGGATGTTGGGAATAATCTTAAGGGTAAGCTATATAGCTGCTAGTCTCTATCTTTGCCAGAACTAGCAAATGAGATGTGGTAGTGATAGTGACAGTGCATTTGATCACAGGGAAATTAAAAAAAAAAATAGTGAAAGCAGCATGTAACCAGGATTGTCATCTATGTTTAAAAGCATGATACTAAGTTATCTTGTACATGTTTGGTGCTCTGATCTATGCACAGAGTTCGAAGATTGAAAATTATGGAAGAGGGTCTAATAATAAATTTGTTTAATTTTCAAATAAAACCAGAAATTGTATTAGTGAACTTAATAGTAATGAGACTTGAATTGAGATCGAAAGATGGTGCAGTTTTCAAGATTTTGAGAAGATTGACTAACATGATTTCAGTTTTCAAGATTTTGAAGATTTTGAGAAGATTAACTAACATGTTTAGAAAAATCGAAGATTTTTACAACACTAACATTGATACTCTGTATGGTTAGAATGCCTTAATGGTTAAACAAAAAAACTTTTTGACATTCACTGATTCACCATCCTATCCAACTGAAAAGCTCCATGATTCCAAATACAGTAATAATATTATACCCTCCATGATTCCAAATACAGTAATAATATTATAAGGAAGGGGACGCTAGGCAGAGCTTAGGAAACTGTATCTCTTCCCTCAATCTGCTGGAGCCCAGGGTTAGGTGAGCAGTGGTTTGGCCGAACAGGCTACTTTCAGTTCATATACTTACAGAAGTTTACGACATACTTGAATTGGTATGGACTTGAACCTTAAACGCTGAATACAATAAAAACTGGCTATACTCAGATCCCACTGAAGTCTAACCTCATCCCACTACCGCATTTTGGAGTTGAGAATATATCCCAGTTCGCTTGGTTGACTACCACAACCTCCCCAATTTAACAAAATGGTCATACTATCATACGAGTCGGTCACTAATTTTCTCAATATGTTGATCAGGAGAAGGTTTATAATCCATGCGATTAAATGTTTTTAATGGACATGTCTAAGAAACACAGAAGTGCCAAGTTTCATTAAGGCAGTTTGGTCTTGTATGAAAGTTGTATCACCCTATTTTCCAACGGAATATGCTTATACCATAGGAAATACATTGTCTACAAGTTCAATGATCCATTAATGCATGCTAAAACTCCAGTTTGGTCTTGTATGAAAGTTGTATCACCCTATTTTCCAAGGGAATATGCTCAATACCATAGGAAATACATTGTCTACAAGTTCAATGATCCATTAATGCATGCTAAAACTTTAGAAATCTCTGTTTAGGTGAAATCAATAGCAATTTGCAACGGTTGGATTAATTCACACTCTCTAGAGTAAAACGGACATCTTTTGAAAGGAAAAACATTCATGCACAAGGAACTCCTAAGACCGAGACTAACTTAGAACCTTAATTACTGCGGTGAACACAGATAAATTTTGTTGTGCAACATAGCAAAACAACTCTCTGTTCCTAATGTCGAGCTTGGGTAATAGAAGTCTAGACAGTATCAGAAAAAACGATTCTTTATGATTCAAAAGCATGAACTGCGAACCCAAATATAAAATCATTGACCATTAAAACAACCATTTCTGATATTGAAGTTCTGTGATTATTCTGAACATGAAACTGCTGCTCGTCTCCAAAGTACAAAATCCACAGTGATCATGGCCTTATGCCTAAAACATAATGAAGAGGTTATCTTTTTAATATTTGTTATACTAAACATGAAAACGGTGTAACTAAATCAAGCTCTTCTACAAAAAAAACGGTGAGCTGCAGTCAATAATACATTATCACATAGAGCTGACATTAAAAATGCCGATTTCATGAACGGGACATCATAGGCACTTATAAGTAAAAGAGTTCTTATAAAAAGTAGTCAAGACACTTTGATGCGCATTGCAACCACATTATTTGGAATCTGGATCCCTTTCTTTCTTACAAAGCAGACAATAATGCCTTTCTGGAAATCTAGAATGACCTGTTTTCTGGTTAAAAAGAAAATGGCCATTTAAAACTTTTTGAGTTCTTTTTTAAACTCAAAAGGCTCTTTCATGAAGCTAACCTCTCCTGAGCTTTTTTGAGCATTTATATTTAAATCTCAGGAATCTAATAAATAATTCTATTGAATGCTGGGCTCAAAATTCACTACAGAAATCAAACATGATGCAGGACTCGGTGCACAGCCTAAGTATATATCATATTGTCAATTCTAGTATTCACCAGAAATGAACTGCAACTTGCATCAAATTTAAATTTACACAAGCTTGAACATGGAAGAGAGTCAAACTCTTTATATACCCATAACCCATTATAGTTTCCTATCATACATCACATTGTCTTGTTGAAGCTTGAGCATTTAAGCTTGGCCATAAAGTTGTTGAAGCTGCAGTAGCTATGGCAGCACAAATATCCAGTTCTCTCTCTCTCTCTATAAACCTATAATTTGTCGTTTCTTTGATGAAAAGTCACATAAGTTTTGAAGAGATGAAAATGTGCATATAACCAGTTGCTCACGATTTGAGACAACAACTACATAATTTTCATCACCATGAAACCTATTACTTGGACATTCTATTTCATTCTACATTTTGTTCCCAAAAGTTAGGAAGAACATAGGGCAATATAGTGATGACACACTCTGTTTCAAATAAAAATGCATAAATATATGAATGTGTTGTCAATACAAGAAGCATCGACATAAAAGCCTTGTTTCCACATGAGAAAACAAGTTCTTGTACCAATTGCAAATTTTGGTTACTTTTCATTTTAAAAGAAGGAACCTGCAACATTAAACCAAAGCTACCAATCCCAGAAGAAAAACTACGATAATGTAAATGTTGAAACGAAAGCAGTTTCAAAATTTGCACAAGAGTGCCCACATTCCTTGATTTAATAATCTACATGCTCCATGGCAGGAAACAGGTTTTTGCTATACTTACTTTCATTACCAAATACAATACACTGGGGCACCTCAATGGTAAAGGGAGCCAAGACATTACCTTTTCAATTAAGTCACTGGCAAAGATTTACCGGCCCAGGACATTACCTTTTCAATTAAGTTTCTTGCTTGAGGTGCGATAGGTTAATCAATCAATAGTACAAGGCCAAGTAGAAACTATTGATCAACTTAATTGCAAGTAATGTCATGTCACCTCAGTGCTCTTACATTGAAGAAACTAGTAGTTTCTACTTGGCCTTGTACTATTGATTGATTAACCTATCTCACCTCAAGAACTCTTGCCTGAGGTGAGATAGGTTAATCAATCAATAGTACAAGTCCAGGTAGTTGAAAAAAAGTTGTTGAGGGGCGCTCTGTGTCGTTCTGAGTCATGTTCTTCCTCTGGGACTTGTTGTTTATCCTCTTTCACAGTTAAGCTCCTTAACAGTGTCAATCGAATTGATATGGAATGGATGCATGCCTGCCTGATAGAAAGCCTCACGACTTCTCTGTTGGGTTTAGCATCTAGGGTTATAAAATTCGTTACTATAAAAATGATATACATTACGCAACATATTGGTCACAAATTGTGGATACCATAGGTTGTGTTGATGTGCTACTGTACTTTGAGAAACTTATGAGATGGATCTACATTCATACCATTCTTTGTCTCTCCTAAGTTGGAAAATAATAGCTTCGGAGGAAAGTCAAAAAGGTTATATTCTCAACAGCAACGGTTTATGGCATCCTTATGCTCTGGGAGGCTAGGAAGGTGTGGTTGTTCCTAATGACTTGGCCTTGGGAACAGCAGAGAATATGATTTCCCTCAGGCAACGATTTTAACATGATCAAGGTGTTTCACAGAAAAAATGGCCTTGAGGCTGTGTTTCTGACTTTTGTTCAATGTTTTTGTTTGGATTGCAGATTGGATGTTGTGTAACTTGTGAATCATGTACTATCAACAAATGTTAGCTTTAATTGTATTGTGCAAGTGACAATATAATGTTGGGAATGTGAGTCTATATTGTTAACATTTTATTGTCTGGGATTGATATTCTGACCCAAGTATATAGGGGTTACGATTTTTCTTTTTTTTAATAATAAATTAATTTGAACTGTTGTAGAAATACACCGTTATTTAAAAAAAAATTGATGTCAATTTATATAAATTTACATTTAGATTGAGATTTACAATCATACTAGCTAGAAAACCAAATCAACGTCATAAATAATATTAGATATCAATCAAGGACTTGTGTATTCGATATGTTTGTAGGCATCTATATACTTTGAAAGTTTGAAGACATAAATATTTGAAATACCCAACCCAATTTGTTGAACATAGTAAATGTGGAGTTCAATTGGAAAACTCACTTAGATAATCAAATCATAATTTTTTTTCATGTTACCCTCCAATATGTCACCATACTGTAATGTTTCTAGTGAATTTATCTGATGTCATCATACTGTAATGCTTCTAGTGAATTTATCTGAGTATATTAGTAATGTCTCAAGAATATCAACACTGATAAGTCTTTACTCATATCTCTAGAAGCCTCTTGCCAATGCGTCCTTTAAGAATAGGATCAACTGAAAAGAATTCTTAGAAAATGCCTCTCTAAGAAGCTATTGCAAACCGAGATAAGACTTCAAGAATAGGAGCAAGAGAAACCCTTGAAGCTAGTTTAAAGTCAAATCAACCTTCGAGAATAAGAGAATCCCTTGAAGGAGATAACAAGGAGATGAAAACTAAAATTGATATGGCACATGTATTGAGAGAATTGTTTCAAACAACCTAATTATTCACGGTATCATAAAATAACATTAATTTTAACCAAAAGTTAAAATTTTGTTTTTCGTATTTCTTAATCATTTTGTGAGTTTGACAAAAAAAAAAAAATTTCACAAGGTTCAAGTCCCATATCAAGGGGACAAAATTGAAAATGTTATGATACAAGGGGACACAATTGAAAATGTTATGATAGAAGGGGACTAAGTGATATGATATGATTGAAGAAGACATTTATGGAATTAAATGTATATCTAATAAAGTACATGTATATTTAATAGTGGTTGGACTAATGGAGGATTCACATGTGTAACTAGTGAATAGGTATAAATAGGGATCATGTGATCATTGTTGAGACAAACATGTGAATTGGATATTGTATAAATGTCTTTCGGTATTTGGAGGAGGTTCTCCAATTGGATATACAACTCAATTCTTTTAATTATCTTAGACTTGTGCTACACATTTACATTGATGTACATGGTATGTACTTTGGTATATTATTATGTTTTAAAGAATTGGTTCATAACATTGGTATCAAAGCATAAAATGCTTCGCTTGGCTCCTTCAAAATGGGTCATTTGTCTTAGGAAGTTTTAGACTGCCAAAAAATAAGGAAACATATTGAAGTATTTGAGGTACAAATTTTAGATTTGGGTTTGCTATAGTTTTGGAGTTAATAGTATGTGAAATTTAGGGTTTTTGACTAGTCCAAAACCTAATCTCAAACAAATGGTTTAGATAAAATTGTTATATTTGGGATTTTGTTAAGTTAATCTTGACTCTATTAAAGAGTGATTGAAATATTAGCTTGTGATGAGGCCTACTTAAATATTTGAGTAACTCCATTATAGAGATGGTTTGCATTGTTTTAGGATATTGGATCATATCAAAGAAAACTAGAGTGGTTTTATGTCTAAAGCGATGGAGGTGCACCACTGCAAGATGCAATTCCTTCAAAAGCATGTGTTAAAAAAATTGCCCTAATGGTATTGCAAAGGAAACAACTTGTTTTTGTAATGTCGGCATAAGATACTATGATCATAGAAAATGGACTAGTGTTTGCGTAACCCTCCACGCAGTCATTGTTAGCTGGGGCCTTCAAAGTTTTCAAGTTAAAGCCAAATATTTGCACATGTTATTACACAAGTAGATTGGTTAGAGGGGAAATGAAATTTGAAATCCTTGTTTCTAGATGTGATCGTTTCAGTCTCTGGAATTCATTAGCAAATGGCTGTTGGAGCTTGCGAGGGTTCTCAAACTGGAAATGATTATCGTCCTTCAAAACCCTGATTCTGCAATTCATGATGTTAAGGAAATCCCATCTACCCTAGAATGCAATCTTCTGTGTTGGAAAAATGTAATTACGAGCTGATTGCGTATCTAGTCTGCACTGGCTCTGTAAGTCACTCAGTCACTCTTTTTGTTAGTCTGCAATGTCAGTCAGTCAGTCAGTTTGCAACCTATCCAGCTCACGTCTTCTAGTATTTATGTAACCGCGTTTGTATTCTGCATGTCAAGAATTCTTAGGTAGAAATTAATTGCAGTCTTTAATGTAACTCAATAGCTTCTAGGTGAAGCAATCTCAAGTAGGTGGTTATGCAATTCCTATATATAGAAGAAGATAATTGAAAAACAAGTGAGAGGTGTGTGAGGGACGAAGAGAAGAAATGAAGAGCAAGAGTGAAAGGAGAAGAATCTCATACCCGTGAAATGTATGAATAGCCCAAGATCTATAAGAAGTGAAAGATCATAGTAAAATCTCATCTTCATGTATTGCGGTCAAGTTGCTCTATTTTGATACGATAATATATATAATTCCTTAGTTTTATGTATTCATTCTCAAGAATATTGAATATTGCATGTCGCACATCTTCTAGAGATTTACTTATGTAAAAGTTGTTTACATTTACGATGTGTAAAAGAAATCAATATATCCAAATAGTTCACGGTAGTAAAAGTTCTATTTTAATGAGGAGTAACTTCGCATAAGTTTCATTTTATATTTTGATTCTTATGTCTAGTTATGCAAAGTAAAAAGTGTTGATGAAGTTAAGAAGTTGCACGAAGTAAAAAGGATCCTCAAGTTGAGAAGTTTGCGAAGTCAAGTATTTTGTGAAGTTAATAATTTCACATAAATGCGAAGTAAATTTATGAAATGCGAAGTAAATTTCCGTGAAGTTAATTTCTGACAATCTAGTGTTCGGCAAAGTTAAATTGCTCGATGAAGTGAAGTCTTCAACGAAGTAAAATTTGGGGTTCCCTATTGTATGATCGGCGAAGTCAAAAGCGAAGAAAAATAAAATATTCATTTACTGCACAGTTCAATGTTTTGACTACGCAGTGTGTTTTTCCCTTGATTTGGTATGAGAGCTTGGTTTAAGGAAAGTAGAAATTCTATTTACAAAAAGGGAAAAGCGATTAAGAATGGATTCCACTTCTGGTAATTTGCAAACTCCAATCTTTTCAGGAAAAAATTATGAATATTGATCTCTAACTATGAAATCTTTGTTCATAGGCCAAGATGTATGGGAACTAGTCTAGAATGACTATGTAAAATTAGCGGATATGGAAGCATACAACAATCCCACACAAGCTGAGAATGATTCCTTGAAGGAATAGAGGAAGAAACATGGAAAGGCATTATTCTACATACATAAAGTAACACATGAATCCATAATCCCAAGAGTAGCAGCAGCAATGTCCACTAAGGAAGCATGGGACACACTGGAAAATTCTTATCGAGGCTTGAACAAGGTAAGGACTGCCAAACTACAAATTCTTAGAAGAGACTTTGAATCTTTGTCAATGAAAGATACAGAGTCAGTAGAATCATTTTATACTCAATTTATTGGGATGATTAATCAAATAAAGTCTCATGGATAAAATCTAAGTGACCAAAGAGTTGTTGAAAAATTTCTTAGAGTTCTCCTAAATAAATTTGAATCGTTAGTTGTGACCCTAGAGGAAAACAAAGATCTGTCCCAATTTACTATTGATGAGTTGCAAGCCTCACTCCTAAATCATGAACATAGAATCAACAGATAATGTACATCATTAGAAGGTGCATTTACAGCATAGTCATCCATAAGTCATGGAAGAGGCAGGGGAAGATCAAACTCTAGAAGCAGAGGAAGAATTTCTTTCAGAGGAGGATGCAGCAGTAGCCCTGCACATGTCACTGGAAGAAGCCAGAATCAGATCCCCAGTCAGCCAAGTGGAAAGAGGTATGATAAATAAAAAATTCAATGTCATTATTGTAAGAAGTTTGTATACTTCACATATGAAGGTAGGAAGAAGCATTATGACCAAGGAAAGCAAGGTCAAACATAATCAAGCAACAACAACACTCCAACCAGCTCATTAGTATTAGCATGTGCATCTCTGCTTGAATGCAATGGTGTCCAAGAAAATCCAAATGACATATGGTATTTAGACTCACGCTGTAGCAATCATATATCTGGTAATTTATATCTATTTTTTAATCTAGATAAATCAGTTCAAACTGATGTCACACTTGGAAATAATATTCAAGTCACTGTTTTTGGTAAGGGTACTATTGATATTCTAACCAAACAGGGAGAGCAAAAATTTATGCCTGATGTTTATTATGTTCAAGGTTTGAAGCATAATTTGATGAGCATTGGACAACTGATTGAAAAAGGTTACAGAGTTCACATGACAGGAAAGCATTGTCTGATTAAAGACATATATCCAAGCAATCGCTTAATAACCAAAGTGCAGATGACAAGCAATCACTTGTTTCCTTTGAGGACAAGGCCAAACATAAAAGGAAAAACAACTCAATTTGTTCATGGAAGTCAAAATGGAAACTCAGAAGCTGCATTTAAAGCAGAAAGTAAAGAAGCAGACATTTACTACGACAAGAAAGAAAAAGAAAGAAACAAAAAAATGCAAGTAGCGTTTCAAACATAAATAAAGGATGAATCGTGGCTATGGCACTTTAGATTTGGACATCTGAATTTTGGTGGGATGAAGCTACTGCATATGAAGGTCATGGTGAAAGGATTGCCATTGATTGAAAAACCAAAAAGAATTTGTGAAGGCTGTAATTTTGGAAAACAACACAGAGAGACTTTTCCAGTTGGAAAGTCATACAGAGCTCGCACAACACTTGAAATTGTGCACTCTGATATTGGTGGACCGATGCAAGCACTGTTCTTGGGAGGATGCACTTACCTTCTCACATTTATTGATGATTTCACAACAAAAACCTAGATATATTTTCTAAAACATAAATCTGATGCATTTGGTTGTTTTTAGCAGTTCAAGGCACTTGTGAAGAAGCAGAGTGGTTACAGCATCAAGATATTAAGAACAAATAGAGGTGGTGAGTATGTTTCAAATGATTACTTAATTTTTTGTAAAAATCATGGCATACAAAGGAAATTCATTGTGCAGTATACACCGTAACACAATTGTATCGCATAGAGAAAGAACAAAACCATTCTAGAGATGGCACGCAGTATGTTAGAAGCCATGCATCTGTCAAATGAATACTAGGTTGAGACAGTGGCAACTACTGTATACATCATGAATAAATGTCCGACAAAGAGTGTGAAGAAATAAGTTCCGCAGGAATCTGGGACATGTATGAAACATAGTGTTTCGCATTTAAAAGTTTTTGGTTGTGTTTCATATGCACATGTTCTAGATGAGCTAAGAAGGAAATTAGACAATAAAGGACAAAAATGCATTTTTATTGGGTATTCTTGTTGGGCGTGGCCCAAGTTAAGGCAATTTTTAGAAAAGAACAGTTTTGGAGCTACGAAGTTATAGCGCAGCGTAGCGTCGGCAATGTAAGAGTAACCGTGCGGCGAAGTGCCAGCACCGCGAAGATCAAGCATAGCAGTGTTTTGGAAGGAAACCGGTATGGGTTCCTGTAAGATTGATCAGCGATCTATCTTGGGGAAAATACTCTGAGATTCCCGACAGGTGGGTAAGGAGTGGCGAAGAAGGAAAGCGATCGGTTGCATGAACAAAGGTAGCACTATGTGAACTAGGCACACGAACTCGTTAGAGAAGGAACGACGGGATGAAATTCACCCGTTGGCATGCATTCAACAAAGGGGATGAAAGCGACGTGACCACTCCGAGTCATAAGATGTCAGAAGCCAGAGACAGCGCAGAAGGGTGGCCACGATGGTGAAGTCACTATCAGAACCTAACAAATCAGGGTGGCGGGTAACTGCACCAGTTTTGGGTAACCTTAAGGTTTTGGACCACATGCATTGTAACAAACGTGACCCGCGGGAACGATCTATAAAAGGGAATATTTTGTAAAGGAAAGAGTTAATTGTTAATTGTTAAATCTTCATTTTGATTACTTTTCAGTCGAGTTGATCTCTGTTGAGAGACTATTGTAAAAAGGCTTTGCAGCTGTGTGCGCAGAGACCTACGAAGAGAGAAGAGAATTTGTAGCTGAGTGTGCAGACTGAAACTATTGAACCCTTCCCATTGATAGTATAACAATAGTTCCTATGGATGTAGCTCCCATCCTGGGGTGAACCACGTTAAATCGTTGTGTTGTGTGATTGAATGTGCATTTTATTTTGTTGAATGTTTAAGTTCTTTCTTATGAGTAAATGTATCTTTGCTTCCATGTATATTTTCAATATGAGTGAATGATAGGAATAATATGCTAAGTGTTGAATGAATATGAGCAAGTGTTGAATGCACAAGTATTTTGAAATGTGATGAATGCATAAGTAAATGGGTAAACACTTAAGTCAACGAAGTCTGTATAGTACAATTCCCTGAAGCACAGCACCAGAAGTGCGCAGTGGCATTGCAGTTCATTGTGTTGTATAAGTTGCAAGGTTACAGTTTAAGATGCTTGTTGAATGCATAAAACTACACTGAGTAAGTCTGTCGAAGTTGTGTAAGTGTTAAAGAGGAAGCGCAGTATTCAGTTGCGTTGTCCTGTTGTTAAGCGGTTGTTCCATATCACGCAATCCCTGGATGCGCAATAGCCTAAGTGTTAACCGCGAAGTAGGTTAACTTTGCGCAGTCCCCCATTCCATTGAAGTGCGCATCAACCAGTTGTGGAAACCTGATTCCACAACCTCCCCATAACGTTTCCTCAGGTGAGACCTCAGTCTGCTCACAAACTGTTTCGGAAAAGGCCGGTGAAAAGGGGTTTTGTTGGTTCCCTGAAGTGCGCAGGACCTGGGTCTATCTTTTGGAAACTAAATAACATATTTCGAGCCAAAAAAATGGTTCCGTTTCTGTGCTTGAACTGGTGATGAGCACCGAAAATTGGAATCTAGAGAAAACAAAAGTATGGAACTGGGTGTACAAGACAAAAAGGGAGTTTTCCAGAAAAGAGAATAGACATCCACGACTCTCTGACATAGAGCGGTTGCAGAGATACCTATGGGTGGACATTTATGAAATTTTCTTCGCATCATTTGGAGACGAGTTGCACGAGTGATTATCAAGACTCGTAGAGCAAAAGAACTATTTCCAAGATGGAGTACCTATCGAGTGGACCCCAAAGCTCATTCAAAGACTTAAAGTAGTAGATAGTCCACTCTCACAAGCAGTCAACTTTTGGGTTGACAATATCCTAGAGGGCTTCGTGACAGAGTTCGCTATGGACACGTTGAAGTCCTACAGTGCAACAAAGGTCGAGTTCTTCAAAGGATTCAGAGGTAAGTATCTGAACAACCTGAGTTTATATATCAAAGTGATTTTAGCTGAGAAAGGTGTTTTAAGAATGCAGTAAGATACATAGTTGCTTTGAGTCTGTAATGGTCAAAAATACTTACAGTGATACAGAAGAAGATATTCATATATTAAGAAGTGGTAAAATATATAAGGTTAGTACATAAAAGAACCTTAATGAACATGAAAGCTGCATAGAAACTGAGTTCCAAGCTAAGCTTGATAGCGAAACTCCTCACATAGCTACCTATCAACCCATTACTCATCAGAACCCTCCAGCTGCTAATACTGATAATCCTCAGAGCATTAGTAGTAGTAACACTGCAGGAGTGAGTTCTCAGAACATTCTGCGCAGTAACATCCCTAACACCACACAGAACACTTAGTGGAACAATGCACCACCTAGAAGGAGAATGAATGATGATATAAATTTGTCGATATTTAAAGGAACGGGTCTAGAAGACTTGAGCAACACTGGTTTCTTTGTGAAGCTGTGTGGAACATCAAGCAAGTCCAGGATGATGTTAATGTTGATGTATATGTAACTTCAGAATGTATTTCACCTATGTATATTGTACTCCTATAGAGATGTTATTATTCCTCTATACGGAAGTGTCGTCATTTGTATTGACAAGTGTCGTAACTTTTCGATGGGTTATTAGACCACCATATGTGAGGTCGGCCCTGATTAAGTTAACCATGGGTTATTAGATTGAGTTAGACAAGTCGGCCCTGTTGGTTTATTTGGCAGGACAGGGTTTGTATAAATAGAGATCCGGAAATCTTTATTTGATCATGTCATTACTCACTCTACCATCACTCGGAAAGTGGCGCACATGTGAGGAGAAAGATCAGCTACTAGGAGAAGACTATCTCTTGTACTTTGGTTGTACATTGGTTGTATCATTGCTCCCTCTATCTCTGAGGAAGTTGTGGGGTTTTTCACCTTTATGGTTTTCCCCAGTGAAACTCTATGTGTCTATTGTCTCATGTGATTGCTTGGTGTGATTGACATGCATTGTTATACTTAATATGTTGTACATGTTATTCTCTCAGTAAAGATCCTAGATTATATTAAATTAATGCTAAAAAATTAACATGGTATCAGAGCTAGCTTGAAAGAAGGCATGGTATGGCATTTATGACACTTGTTGCACTTGTGAAGCTAGTGCTTGATATAGAAAAAACCAGTCATCATAGAACTTTCGCTATAAATACATTTCAGCGAGGATTCAGGTTTTGAAAATATTAAAGGTCGAAGATAAGGTCCCCATCTACCTTTTGTCCAAAGGAAAACCTCTAATTCATTGTAATTTGTGATATATGATCTGTACAATATAGGGTTTCTGCCTCTTCCAGATCTGAGTCATAAACAGGTGACCTAGGAAAAAAGGTCACAACTTGGGCTAGGAAACTCCAAATGAAATTTCATAAAATGTGATAGGTAGGGAACAGGCTGTACTTTATCAGGTAAGTTTTTCAGAGGCCGAAACTGAACCAGTGACACGTGGCACACCGTACAAGTTCGCTCTCTTGTTTTATCCCATAAACATGTCACGTTGCGACACTTGGCATAAATCTCTATAAGAGAATCCAATTGATGTCAAACCTATGGGGTTGGAAGGAAGACAGGTCGGGATACCATAGGTCAAATTTTTAGATCCTGTGGATTTGTAATTTCTGAGTTACACCAGAAACATTCAGGTACATATTTCTGTGCAAACATAATTGATTTCTGAGCACCTTCATTTTTGGATCGTCATTGCTGTGGGAAATTAGGGTTTTGGAGAAAGTTGTAATTCTTTGAATCAGAGACCACAGCTGGATGCCACTCAGAAAAATCAAAATTTAGAGACCAAGATCGATTTTTTTGGTTGGGCAGAAGGCCGGGCTTGATCAAACCCTAGTTCGAAAGTTTGATCGGAAAGATGAAAAATTAGGGCTTCTGCAAAAATGAGAATTTTTGAAATCTGTGACCATAGCTGGAAGCTACTTGGAAAAATCAAAGCTTAGAGCTTTGGATCAAACTATTTGGTTAGGTGAAGCTCTGGGAAACTCAAACCCTAATTCAGGGTCCTCCCGAGTGAATTCAGAAGATTGAAAAGCAAATTTAAGGGGTGAAACTTTGCAGTTTTCAAATTATGAGTATACCCGGTTGATCAGCATCTTTCTATCCTTTCAAAAGTTTGAAATTTTAGGGTTTCTCTGACAAACCCTAACCCAACTCCAGATCTAGTTTCTGCAAATCAAGTGGATTAGATTAATCCTAGAAGAGAATGGATCCATCACCTGCATAAGTGAAGAAGTTCCTGTTTCAGAGGGAGATGAGGCTAAGGCCTTACATAAGAAGATTACAAGCAATCTCGACAGGTATGACTTATCCATGTATGTTTCGAGATCTGTTCATGATTAAGTTTATGGTATCTTTGTCTTCATTAAGGTTAGTACAATCTTGATTAACTTTAGACTTGTCGTATCACCTTAATAAAATAATGAATGCAGATATTCATTGATTAGGGTTTTGACACTTATGATTGTACTAATGCATTGTGGTATTGTATGAGGTTGATGTTGTCTGCTAACATGAAAGGTACATCAAGAGAGACAAATCATGTTCTAGTTCAAGAACATATGACCATGGTGACATGAAGACAAAGATTCATCCATTGTCATAGATCACATAGAAGATCTACTTACGAGGTATGTATAACTTGGGTCTATAATGGTTAACCTATGAGATAGGCAGGTTACTAGCACAAGTCATTGAAGAGAACAAGAAGACATTATGCGGGTATGTTAGACATAAGTAGCTAGCATGCTAATCTAGGTATGATTTTCCTATATCAAGTTAGAATCCTACCTTGTGTTAGGATCTCTTATATAACTATACATGGCATGATTGATAATGATTATTTATGAAGTTAGAAATTTAAGTAATCTAGGGTTTATGCATATTATGTCTCTTACCTTGATTGATGATATGACTAACCAAAAGAGTTCTATGGTCAAATATGAATATGCATGAGTAAGAGAAGTCTTCCCTAAAACATTGAATGCTAATGCTTATTATCTGTGTTTGAAATGATCATGACTATACATGTTTAAGATTATTGTGTTTTGATTATACTAATGAATGTATGACTATGTATGAGATCTCGAGGGTAACACAATGATGATACTAGTAAGCATGCATAGTGATCGAGGATGGATATAAGTTCAAGGAAAGGTAATCCAAGAAGCAAAGATCAAGAGGGAGCACACTCCAATAGTTTATGCAAGGATACAGATATTCAGAGGGATTTGACCACTTCTCACAATCCACATCAGAATGGAGTTGCAGAAAGGAAGCAAATACTGAGAGGGAGTCAACCCAACAAACAAACAAGGATAAGTACTTTAATTATCATTTCTTGTATACTTGTTTGTTTAAATAATATTGCTCAATGATGTAAATGTTTATGTTCTTAGACTTAGGGTGTGTATTATTCATATTAGAATAAGTGCATTAATGAACAATATACTACTAATATGCATATGATGGGTAAGTGGCCTATGGAACTGTACAACATTCCATCGATACTTATCTAGAATGAAACCTCTTTGCTGACATGTTGGGAGTTGTGCACACTCTTAACAATGTTCTGGTAGAGATTGGAAGGCATCTAGAAAGTTATGGGATATGGATAAATGTTGTATTGAAGCATTGGCTAAAATAATTACATGACTGTATAACATATTTCTTTATGTGTAATAATTTTTTCTGAAAACTATGAGATGTTTCTAATCATGCAATTTAACTTGTTTTGTAGGAAATATCATATACCATCACCTACAAAAGAAGGACTACAATATTTGTTCAGCAACAAAGTTATCTATTGAATATATTGAAGATATTGAAGTTCCCAGGATTCGGGAAGAATGCCATGATCGAGGAGTACCAGTCGATCATGAAGAATGATGTTTGGGATGCTGTCCCAAGACCAGAAGGGAAGTCTGTTGTGACTTCCAAGTAGATCTAGAAGATCAAGCATGCTGTAGATGGTAGCATAGAAAAATACAAAGTGAGGTTTGTAGCTCATGGATTCTCCCAGAAAGAAGGATTGATTATGAAGAGATTTTTACTCCCGTGGCCAGATACACTTCCATCAGATTAGTACTTTCTTTGGCTGCAGTGATGAAGTGGAAGATACACCAGATGGATGTCAAGACAACTTTCTTGAATGGTGTAGTCGAGGAGGAAGTGTATGTGGAGTAGCCACTAGGTTTTGAGACACATGAGAGAGGGTCATATGTGTGCAGGTTGAAGAAATCCTTGTATGGCTTGATGCAAGCTCCTAGGACTTGGTATGGTAGGATGGACAGCTTTCTATCCAGTTTGAGCTTTACTAAGAGTAAAGCAGATTCCAACCTTTACTATAAGGTTGAGGAAGGAAATCCTGTGATACTACTGTTGTATGTGGATGACCTATTTGTTACAGGTGAGGATGGATTGATTGCCGAAATGAAGAGGAAGCTTGCTACCGAGTTTGAGATGAAGGACTTGGGGATGATGCACTATTTTCTAGGCATGCAGGTGTGGCAGAGTGCAGATGGGATCTTCCTTGGAGAAGGGAAGTATGCAATAGAGATCCTGAAGAGGCTCGGGATGATGGACTGCAAGGCCATGGCCACACCTATGGCATCGAACCTGAAGCTTCTATGTGATACTTCATCTATTCCGGTTGATGTAATGATGTATTGTCAGATGATTGGGTCCTTGATGTACCTGATGAATACGAGACCAAATATTTGCTTTGTGGTGAACACATTGAGCCAGTTCCTGACGGATCCCAGAGGTGTCTACCTAGTTGATGTAAAGCATATTCTGAGGTACCTGAAGGGTACAGTTGATTATGGGCTCAAGTATGATGCGAATCAAAAGTTTAACCTGCAGTTCTATATTGATTCGGGCTGGGCAGGCAGTGCTGTAGATAGGAAGAGCACTTCAGGGTGCTTCTTTAGTATGGGATCAGGTGTGATCTCTTGGTTTAGCAGGAAGTATTCCTATGTAGCACTGAGTATAGCCGAAGAAGAGTATGTTGCAGCTTGTTCAACTAGTTGTGAGGCAGTATGGCTCCAGAAGCTACTGTCTGAGTTATTTGATCTTCCATTGGATGCTACTGGTATCTTTTGTGACAACCAGAGTTGTGTGAAGCTATTTGAGAACCCGATGTTCCACAACAAGTCGAAGCACATAGAGATAAAATATCACTATATCAGGGATATGGTGCAGAGAGGAGCAGTGAAGCTCCTGTATGTTGTGATGGATGAGTAGGTTGTAGATGTGATGACGAAGCCACTAGCCAGAGTGAAGTTTGAGTACTTCAGAGAGAGGCTTGGTGTTATTCAGATTGACGACGCTTTGAGGAAGAAGTGATGGACGCATTTGCTGGAGCCATTCCAAGCATGTTGAGAGGAGGATCCTTCCCATGGCTATGGATGTAAGTGTTGGATGATGAGCATCAGGATGATGTTCCAATTACTGCTCTGTATATGCATCATGTTGGATGCTTTTTATGATCAGTTGGATCATGTATATGTATACGCATCGTGTTGGTTGTTGGATATGATCAGTTGGATCATCTATATGTATCTGTGAATGTATAGGTGGATACGTTGTATGATTAGGTGGATCATGTATGATGATATGTATCAAACAGATACTGTGTATGCATCAGGTGGATGCACTGTATGATCAGGATGATCATGGATGACGAGCTTCAAGATGTTGTTTGAGATGATATGCATCAGGATGATGCTATGATGATGATCAGGTTGATTATGTGATGATGTGCATCAGGATGATGTATGGTGAGTATCAGGTTGATATTCTATGGCCATGGTCAAGTTGTGCAAGGGAAACATGTAATAAGTCTTGGAAATCTGGATAGGTTGTGCTAGTCACGTAAAAGGTCTCAGATGCTCTTTAGAGATCTTGCTTGGAAAGACACTCTTTTAAGGTTTTGCTAGACCACATGTAATAATTCCTGGAGATATGGACATGATGAAAAAGGCCTTAGATGGTCTTTAGAGATCTTGCTTAGAAAGACACTCTTTTAAGGTTTTGTGGAGACCACATGTAATAAGTCCTAGAGATCTAGACAGGATGAAAAAGGCCTCAGATGCTCTTTAGAGATCTTTCTTGGAAATACATTCTTTTAAGGTTTTGTGGTAGGGGTCACATGTAATAAGTCCTGGAGATCCGGACAGGTTGTGCTAGACACGTAAAAGGCCTCGGATGCTCTTTAGAGATCTTGATGGGCAAGACACTCTTTTAAGGTTTTGTGACAGTCACATGTAAAAGATCCTGGGAGATACGATAGGTTGAGCTGTGTGCTCGTAAAATGCCTGGGATGCTCTTTCAAAGTTTTGTTGATGCGCGTAATCAGTCCTGAGGATTCCATAGTATGGCCAGTGATGATGAAGACCCGCAGGTGGTGGGCCTACATCTAGTATGAAAAAGGACTGGCTCTGTAGAACTTCCTATGATGAGTAGATCAGAGATTGATTGAGATAGAAACAACAGTAACGATGACGATGATTCAGGGACGATGATTCGCTGATGATGATCTAGAGAAGAAGACTTGTGCTAGTAGATCTGTGTCGAGAAATACCTTCCTAGTTAAGAGGGAGTGTTGATGTATACGTAACTTCGGAATGTATTTCACCTATGTATATTGTACTCCTATAGAGATGTTATTATTCCTCTATATGGAAGTGTCGTCATTTGTATTGACAAGTGTCGCAAGTGTCGTAACTTGCCAATGGGTTATTAGACCACCATGTGTGGGGTCAGCCCTGATTAAGTTAACCATGGGTTATTAGACTGAGTTAGACAAGTGGGACCTGTTGGTTTATTTGGCAGGATAGGGTCTGTATAAATAGAGATCAGGAGATCTCTATTTGATCATCTCATTAATCACTCTTCCATCACTCGGAAAGTGGCATACATGTGAGGAGGAGGATTAGTTGCTAGGAGAAGACTATCTCTTGTACTTTGGCGGTATCATTGCTCTCTCTATCTCTGAGGAAGTTGCGGGGTTTTTCACCTTTATGGTTTTCCCCAGTGAAACTCTATGTGTCTATTGTCTCATGTGATTGCTTGGTGTGATTGATATGCATTGTTATACTTGATATGTTGTACATGTTACTCTCTCAGTAAAGATCCTAGAGTATATTGAATTAATGCTAAAAAATTAACAGTTAAGCATCCACAACTCATCACTACATTCAGGGACAGAGCCTTAACTTGGTTCATGAAATATTCTGTTGGACAAAATAGGACCCTACCGGATATCAAGGCTTCCCTTTTAAGAGAGTTCAAGAAACTGAAGTTTGAGTCACAATGTATAACAAAGCTAAAAGAGATTAAGCAGAAAACAACTGAGTCAGTATGGGAATTTGACCATAAATTTAAAGCATTATTAGACCAAGTAAGTTTTGACATTGCACCACAATAGCACCAAGAATGGTTCATAGCTGCGTTGTTGTCACATATCAGACTTCCATTGATGCAACTAAAGGTTGCGTCACAGAAAGAAGCCTTAGAGATTTCCATGAAGCTAGAAGCCTCACCCATAGGAGAAACAAGTGCAGGCATGGTCTAGATCCAGAACCAGTTAGCAGCTTGTTGATGCCCCGAAGATCGCAGCATCAATCAGAAAGGGATTCTCCCCAGTAGACTATGCCAATTAGATTGTCCACCATTTGGTATGGGGAATCCATCCGGTTAGCGGTTCCGGCAACCGTTGGGTTTGGAGATTTGCTCTGATTATACCGGTTATGGCCTGATCCATCGTTCTTTTTTATTTTATGGTTTAGAATGATATGCAAGTTCCTAAACTAACTCAATCTAAATGCAAAACTCGAAACAAATCTGTATCTAAGAAAAACTGAAATAAATCTAAACTATCCCTGCAAGGAGCAAATTATAAGTATGAGTAATGAGATGTAAGAGTTATCTAAAAATAAATAGATAGCCATTAAATCTTAAAGATAGATCCACAACAAAAGCAAGAGATATCAGAAGATAGCTTCTAATTAAATATAACACATTCCATTACTCATGTAGGAGAAAATTCATTTGCATAGAGAGAAGTAAGATCATTCAATACAAAGAAATAATTCAAGATAGTAAAAAAAGATCTCACAGTAGAGTATAGAAGTCACAGAAATAATCCAACATGCATCCAATATCCATTTCCATGCAAAAGACGTCCTCTCCACGCTCTTATTAGGTAGATTTTATTTTCTTGAAACAAGTGCAAGATAGCTCGTACAAGTTCAGAAAATTATTTCCTTGCCAAAAGTCCCTCTACATTTCTTCCTAAACTTCTATTTATATTATTACAAAATTCCCTTTGGGTTGCCACCTGGCTCTTTACACTTGTCTCCTATAGACTTTTCCCTTTTAATAAACAAAAATTGTGACCCTTTGCTTAAAACAGAAAATTCCCTAAAAAGAAAAGGACAGTTGTCCAATGGATCCACGCTTTAAACATAGGGAGACCAAAATAATAATAAAAAATGAACAACGCTGGGATTAGCGTGTTCATTCTTGGGAGGGTGATACTACTGGGTGAGAAGCACTCGAACTCGCTGATACTGCTGCTGCTACTGGGAGAGAAGCGCTTGGACTGGCTGCTACTGCTGCTGCTTTCTTTTCCTCCTTTGCAATGTAACTGAACCAGATACCAGTGTCTCTGATAACTACATTAGCTGAGGAAGGGAGCAAGATCTTCTGGGAAGTCACATCTTTACCAAGCTCTACTCCAATACCCTGAATTTCTGCAACTGCTGCTTGGTGAATTTCTTGAAGCAAATGACTGTATATTGATGACAACCCAATATAATGATGAAGATCATCAATGGCTAAGACATCAATCTTCTTTACATATTCCATTTGAATGCCCAGCTCTTCCTTCAAATCAGATAAGCGTTGCTCTTTGCTCAGGAACTCATCAAGGGACTGAGGGAAACTCAACTTGCACTTGTCATGCACTTCATGGATTCTTTGATAAAGACTGTTACTTTTATCCATTGTCCCTTGGATTTTAGCCATTAGCTTAAGGCCACAGTTCCTGCATAATTCCATAAGGGCTATATCTTCATTAAAACCATCTACATATTTGAGTGGGAGATGCTTGGGGAAATCAACCTTCCCTTCTCTCCATTCCATCTGGCTCAGGATGTTTGCTTTAACCCGAGTATATTTACCCTTAATCCTGTTGGCCTCTGCATTAACTTCTTTCAATCTAACCATCATGGCTTTGAGCTTGCACACTTCTTCAGTAATCAGCTCTTGTGCGGCATGCAATTGTTTCAGGATGCTACATGACAGCTCATGGAAGGGAGACATATCTATGGCTCTGCTCTTTTCCTGCTCTAATTGTTCAACCAATGCTTGTTGAATATTGTAACTTCTAAGAATATTATATTTATACATTATTTATTCTGGAGATGTTCCATCCCTCCGAGGTGATTTTATTATGTATCCGAAGATGTTTATTCCTCCGAGAAGTTGTGGTAACTAGGGTTATTAGACCCACCATGTGGGGGTCGGCCCACTCAGTTATAATATGGTATTTAACCTAATGGTTAAATACGAGCCTACATGTACTTGTGTAAAATATATGTCATAGTAGTGTATAAATAGAGGAGGTGTGTTTCTCATTTGACACACACACTCACTTGAGAGAGGCACACTTGTGGAGGAGAGGTCTGCTATGGTGGAGGAGGAGATCATGTCTTTGGTTTGCATCTTTGTATATTGCTGGTCATCTATATTGAGGAAGCTTTGCTTGGTTTTCTACCCCATGAGGGTTTCCCAGGATAAATCTGTGTCTCTTGTGTTTATGCTATGCTTGTTGTTTCTTTAGTGATCCTGTATATGCTATTATTGTTAAATGGAATGTAATGCTGCTATTTTCTGTCTTAGCATATTGAATCTTAACATGGTATCAGAGCTAAACTGAAGGAAGGCAAGGTATGGCACTTACGACACTTGCTTTACTTACGACAATTTTAAGGTTAGGGTTTTATATATCAAAAACCAGTCATCATGGAACTTTCGCTATAAATCCATTTTGGCGAAGGTTCAGGATCTGAAACCTTTACAATTCATAGATAGCATCTCCAGGTATCTTGTGTCCAAAGGGAACCCTCAGATTCATTGTACTTTGTATGTTATGATCAGTACAAGTTAGGGTTTCTGCCTTTTCCAGATCTCAGTCAAAATCAGGTGACCTAGGAAAAAAGGTCATAACTTGGGCTAGGAAGCTCCAAATGAAATTTCGTAAGATGTGACAGGTAGTACACAGACTGTAATATCTTAGGAAACGTTTTCAGAGGCCGAAGCTAAACCAGTGGCACGTGGCACGCCGTACAAGTTAGCTATCCTGTTTTATCCCATAAACAGGTCACGTTGCGACACTTGGCATAACTCTGTCTCAGAGAGTCCAATTGAGATCTGACCTGTCAGGATAGAAAGCTAATAGGGAGAGATATCTTACGAAACGTTTTTAGAGGCCGAAGTTCAAACAGTGACACGTGGCACACTATACAAGTTTGCTCTCCTGTATTATCCCAAAACAGGTCACGTTGCGACATTTGGCATAAATCTCACTCAGAAAATCCAATTGATGTCAGACCTATTAGGATGGAAAGATGACAGGTCAGGCTACTGCAAAAAAAAATTTCAGACCCTATGGAGCAAAAATTTTGGAGTTATAGCAGAAAAAATCAAGTACATATTTCTGTCAAAACAAAATTATTTTTCAAGCACCTTTATTCATGGCTTCCGGAATTTAGGGTTTCGGAGAAAGTTAGAATTTTTGGAATCAGAATCCACGGCTGAATGCTACTCAGGAAAATCAAAATTTAGAGACCAAGATCAAATTTTTTGGTTGGGTAGAAGATCGGGCTTGATTAAACCCTAGCTCGGGATTTTGATCGGAAAGATGGAAAATTAGCGCTTCAGCAAAAGTTGGAATTTTTGAAGTCTGTAACCACGGCTGGAAGCTCCTCAGAAAAATAAGAGTTTAGAGCCTTGGATCAAACCTTTTGATTGAGCAGAAGGGTGGGCTTCATCAAACCCTAGTTCAGGATCTTGTCCAGAAGATTCAGAAGTTTCAAAGTCAATTTTGAGGGGTCAAATTTTGGAGATTTCAAAATTGAAGTATGCTAGTTTGATCAGCTCAGCAAGACACATCCTTCCATTCATTCAGAAGTGTGAAAGTCAAAGATTGAATTTTTAGGGTTTCTCTAGCAAACCCTAATCAAGCTCCAGATCAAGTTTTAGGGGGAGTTGAGGCTAAGGCCTTCCATAAGAAGACTACAAGAAGTCTCGACAGGTATGACTCAAGGAGGTTCAGGTATGTCTTGAAATCTGATTCCTGATTAAATTCATAATGTGTTTGTCTTCATATTATTTGTTAGTACAATCTTGATTAATGTTAGACTTATCTTATCACCCTAGTGACAGTATGAATGCATGTGAATGATCGAAGACATTCATTGATTAGGGCTATATGATTGTACTAATGCATTATGGTGTTGTGTGAGGTTGATGTTGTCTGCTAACAAGATTCAGGTACATCACGAAAGACAAATCAAGTTCCACATGAAGACAAAGACTCATCCATAATCTTTGTTCTACTTACGAGGTATGTATGACTTTGATATATTATGCTTAACCTATGAGACATGCAGGTTCTATCTCAGGATCTCTAAATCATTGAAGAGATTGTTTAGGTATGTTGTACACAACTAATCAGGTATACTAATCCAGGTATGTTTTCCTCTGTCATGTTAGAATCTTACCTTGTGTTAGGATCCCTTATATAAGTATACTTGGTATGATTGGTTATGATTATTAATAAAGTTAATCAAGGGTTTATGCACATTATGTCTCTTATCTTGATTGATGATTTAACTAACCAGAAGAGTACTATGATCAAACAAGAATATGCATGAGTAAAAGAAGAATTCCTTGAAACCCTGAATACTAATGATCATGACTATACATATTCAAGATTATTTAGAATTAGAATTTTTTGAGAATACACTAATGAATGTATGTTTGTGTACGAGATCATGAGGATGACACTATTGCACACTTGAGCATGCACAGTGGTACAGAATGAATAGAGGTTCAGAAGACATATAGAAGATCAAGCGGGAGGCAACCACACAAACATAAAAGATAAGTATTTGAGTTGTTATTAGAAATAGTAAATGATATTGCTTGTATGCATTCCTAGAATATATCATGCTACTAATATGCATATGATTGGCAAGTTGGACAAACATTCCATTGTTGCTTGTCTAGAATGAAACCTCTTTGCTGACATGCTGAGAGCTGTGCACACTCTCGATAGTATGTTCTTGTAGAGATGGAAGGCATTTAGATAGCCACTGTATGCATACAGGATATGGGAAAGTGTTGTGCCAAAATATTGGTCAAAATAGTTGCATAACTATGTAAATGATATCTGTATGCATAATAGGTTATCATGTCAATATGATTTGATGATTATGAAGTATTGCTAATCATGTACTTAATTTTGATTTGTAGGAAAGATCATGATGAATGATGAACACTGAACAAGTGATGGATGTTCAACAAGAAGATTTACAAATCAAACAAAATATAGAAGGCTCATTGCTAGAAGATTCTCTTAGAAAGAGGAAGAGAATCATGACAGATGTTTGCTCCAAGTGGATAGATAATACCATTCTCTTAATGGTGTAATTAAAGAAGAAGTGTGAATCAAGTTCTGTATGGGTACCTAGGATTGGTAGTCAATTGATGAGCTTAATGATCATCATGGGTGATGTGGATCTCAACCTTTGCTACAAGGTTGAATATGGCCTCTATACACATATGACATGGATGCAAGAAGGAACTCACCATAGAGTTCGAACAATTTTGAGGCTCATATTAGTAGACCCATCTAACGAGAAATGGCACAGATAGATATGCAGAAGATCACTCAATGCAGAGTGTGAATAATGGACAATTGACAGCTTCATGACAAAGATTGGGCTTTACCAGAAGTAAAGCTGATCCTAACCTTTACCTTAAGGTTGTGGATGATGAACCTATCATACCATTATTGTGTAACGATGATCTCTTTCTGACAAGGAATGAGAAATAGATCATGAAAATGGCTGCAGAAATGAAAATGAAAGATCTCGGATTAATGCACTACTTCTTAGGTCTAGAAGTATGGAAAGATCCAAAAGGAATCTTTTAAATCAAGGTAAGTATGCTGTGAAGTTTCTAAAAAGATTTGATATGTTGGAGTGTAAAGCCATGGCCACTCCCATGGACTCCAACTTAAAGTTATTAGTTAATGACTCATCGGATTTAGTGGACCTAACCCTATATAGACAAATCATTGGGTCATTGATGTATTTAACAAATACCAGGCCAGATATATGCTTTGTTGTAAATACCCTAAGTCAGTATCTAGTAGAACCTAGAAAGGTTCACTTAATAGCTACAAAGCATGTAGTGAGGTATCTAAAAGGTACATTAGATTTTGGTCTATATTATCTTGGAGGTCATGAACTCCGATTACATGGTTACTCAGATTCTGATTGGGCAGGAAGTGTCTCAGACAGAAAGAGTACATCAGGTGGATGTTATAGTCTTGAATCTACCATGATCTCATGGTTTAGCAAGAAACAATCTAGTGTGGCTCTCAGTACTACTGAAGCAGAATATATAGCTGTTTGCTCTGCCATCTATGAAGCAGTGTGGCTTCAGAAGCTATTATATGGAGTGTTTGACTTAGAAATGGATTCCACTGTGATTATGTGTGACAATCAAAGCTGCATCAAGATGATAGAAAATCTTGTATTCCACGATAAGTCAAAACACATTGAGATCTGATACTTCTATATACGAGATATGGTGCAGAGAGGAGCTACCAAGCTCGAGTATATAAGCACTGAGGATCAAATTGCTGATATCCTGACCAAACCTCTGTCTTGAGTAAAGTTTGAACACTTCCGAGACAAGCTTGGTGTAGTTCAAAAGGACCCTCCTCGAAAGGGGTAGTAGCACAGTATCTGATAACAAGTCCATCTCATCAATGATGAGGTTACCTATTTACTGCATTTAATTACCTAGAATTATTTAGATTTAGGACTCTTATATTTTGCTTTTGATACTAGATATACATGCTTTTGATGTTAGATATACATGCTTTTGATGATAGATGTATATATGTTTTGATGATGATGATACATGTTTTGGTTATACATGTTCTGATGATGATGATACATGTTTTGGTTATACATGTTTTGATGATGATGATACATGTTTTGGTTATACATGTTTTGATGATGAGGATACATGTTTTGTTATACATGTTTTGATGATGAGGATACATGTTTTGGTGAACATGTTGTGAGGGGATTGGATCATCCTTGGACTTCAGTCCTAAAGAAGAGCCGTAGACGTATGTCTTCGAGAATGAAGTTCTTGGTGAACATGTTTTGAGGGGATTGGATCATCCCTGGAATTCAGTCCTAAAGAAGAGCCGTAGATGTATGTCTTCGAGAATGAAGTTCTTGGTGAACATGTTGTGAGGGGATTGGATCATCCCTGGACTTCAGTCCTAAAGAAGAGCCGTAGACGTATGTCTTCGAGAATGAAGTTCTTGGTGAACATGTGAGGGGATTGGATCATCCCTGGACTTCAGTCCTAAAGAAGAGCCGTAGACGTATGTCTTCGAGAATGAAGTCCTTGGTGGACGGTTGAGGATTAAGTCATCCTTGGACGTGGTCCTAAATGTACGGTGGAGGATTAAGTCATCCTTGGACGTGGTCCTAAATGTACGGTGGAGGATTAAGTCATCCTTGGACGTGGTCCTAAATGTACGGTGGAGGTTTAAGTCATCCTTGGAGGTGGTCCTAAATGTACGGTGGAGGATTAAGTCATCCTTGTACGTGGTCCTAAATGTACAGTGGAGGATTAAGTCATCCTTGGACGTGGTCCTAAATGTACGGTGGAGGATTAAGTCATCCTTGGACGTGGTCCTAAATGCACGGTTGAGGATTAAGTCATCCTTGGACGTGGTCCTAAATGTACGGTAAGGATTGGATCATCCTTGGACTTTGGTCCTGTGAACTGAGCCGTAGACATGAGGTATCAGAGAATTGATATGACTGGATCGTCCCTGGACTTCGGTTCAAAAGGTACATGATAGGACTGGATCGTCCCTGGACTTCGGTTCAAAAGGTACATGATAGGACTGGATCGTCCCTGGACTTCGGTTCAAAAGGTACATGATAGGACTGGCTCGTCCTTGGACTTTGGTTCAAAAGGTACATGATAGGACTGGATCATCCCTGGACTTCGGTTCAAAAGGTACATGATAGGACTGGATCATCCCTGGACTTCGGCTCAAAAGGTACATGACTGGATTGCATCATCCTTGGACATAGGTCCTAAAGAGAACTGGATTGATCGTGTGATGACGATGCTGATGATCATGTGATGACGATGCTGCTGATCGTATGATGACGATGTTGATGATCATGTGATGACGATGTTGCTGATCGTATGATGACGATGCTGATGATCGTGTGATGATGATGCTGCTGATCATATGATGACGATGCTGATTATGATGCTGATGATCGTGTGATGACGATGCTGTTGACGATGCTGATGATCGTGTGATGACGATGCTGCTGATCATATGATGACGATGCTGACTATGATGCTGATGATCGTGTGATGACGATGTTGATGATCGTGTGATGACGATGCTGCTGATCATATGATGACGATGCTGATGATTGTGTGATGACGATGCTGATGATCGTATGATGACGATGTTGTTGATCATGTGATGACGATGCTGATGATTGAGTACTATCAACTATGATGATGTTGATGTTCCAGTAATTAGTCAAGTTACTGATGATGATGAATTGAAGAAAGCTTTCGATGATATATAGGTGATGTAATGAATGACTCCTTGCTCCTGCAGATGTTGTTATAATATCCTTCTCGTTAAGGGGGAGTGTTGAATATTGTAACTTCTAAGAATATTATATTTATACATTATTTATTCCGGAGATGTTCCATCCCTCCGAGGTGATTTTATTATGTATCCGGAGATGTTTATTCCTCCGAGAAGTTGTGGTAACTAGGGTTATTAGACCCACCATGTGGGGGTTGGCCCAGTCAGTTATAATAGGGTATTCAACCTAATGGTTAAATACAAGCCTACATGTACTTGTGTAAAATATATGTCAGAGTAGTGTATAAATAGAGGAGGTGTGTTTCTCATTTGACACACACACTCACTTGAGAGAGGCACACTTGTGGAGGAGAGGTTTGCTATGGTGGAGGAGGAGATCATGTCTTTGGTTTGCATCTTTGTATATTGTTGGTCATCTATATTGAGGAAGCTTTGTTGGGTTTTCTACCCCATGAGGGTTTCCCAGGATAAATCTGTGTCTCTTGTGTTTATGCTATGCTTGTTGTTTCTTCAGTGATCCTGTATATGCTATTATTGTTAAATGGAATGTAATGCTGCTATTTTTTGTCTTAGCATATTGAATCTTAACAGTATCTATGGATCTGCTCTCTGCCTGCTCTAATTGTTCAACCAATGCCTGCTTATCTGCTTGCAGCTGAGACACCCTAGCTTCCGAATCATTCTTTTCTGCCTCTAAAACCATCATCTGGACTACTAGATGCTCCTTTTCGTCTTCTAAATGGTCATACTTATCCGAGAATTCTTTGTGCTCAACAGACAGGCGATTATACTTATTCACTACGAGATCCCTGTAAGCCTGCTCATTAGCCACAGTATGTTGTAACATGTGAGCTCTCCCCTTTGTCGACTGAACTTCTCTAACCATATCGGCCACATTGTCCTGTGTTGCTTTTGCTACTTCTACAGGGGTGGATGCCATAGCTATGGGATCCTTATTTGTATTTTGCATTACTGTGGTCTCCCGCCGGGTAACAATATCTTCTTGGAAGAGCCTCTTTATCCTCTCTTCCAATTTTGGGACCACTGCTTTTCTCTTCTTATCATACACAAATTCATCCCATCGAGACACCGTATGCTCTTTTGATGGAGTGTAAGGGATGATTGGAAGTTCTCTCACATTTATTTATGCTTCTATAGGTGGGGTCTAGACTACTTGAGCTGAATCTTTTCCTACATTTTGGGTACCGGAGACATCTGGTTGTCCTGTGTCAGCCTCCACATTTTGGGTGCTGGGAACACCTACTTGAGATATGTCTATTTCCATATCTTGGGTGCCGGAGCCACCTTCCTGAGCATCTTCAGCTTCCTTAAGATCTTCTTTTTCCTTTTGTTCCTTTTCAGTCTTTTGTTCCTCTTCAGCTTGTTTCTTTCTTCCTTCTTCTTTAGCTTGCTGCTGAGTTTCATTCTCTTCCATCTGGTTTGCATCTTCTGCTTCTTTCTGCAGTCTTGCATCTTCTGCTTCTTTCTGCTACTGGGCTTCCTCATCTTCTTTCTGCAAACTCTCATCTTCAACTTCTTTCTGCAATCTCACATCTTCAGCTTCTTTCTGCAATCTCACATCTTCAGCTTCTTTCTGCAGTCTCGCTTCCTCTTTCAATCTTTGTTCTTCTTGGGCTCGGGCATCAACTGCTTCTCTTTCTTTCTCCAGGATGGCTTTTCGGGCTGAGGTAGAGCTAGAGCTTGCTCCACTGCCTTGATGACAAATCTGCAACTCAGTCATGTTGTTGATGCCTCTAAAATCCTCTTCCTCAGCATCACAGTAATGAGCATATTCAAAATGAGCATAAATTTCTTTGCAATGCTCGACAACCTTCCCCTGCCTATCATTTCTATGGAAGATCACTTCGCCGAAGTGGAAAGCTTTCAGCTCTTGAACAAATTCCTCAGCTGATGCAACCCTTGATAATTTGTAGGCTCCTATGCAGAAGGGTAAAGGAGGGAAGGAAGCCTTAGGTTGCTTGTTAAGCACTCCTCCTATTCCATCAAGGAAAATTTGCCTAACTGATTCCTTGAGGACTACATAATCAATGGCGTACTTTGGAAAAATATATGGTGCTTTGGTCCCTCCAAACATCCTGATGTAGGTGCCCTGCTCTGAGAAATAAAATTTCTCCATAGTTTTCCAGGATCTCCATGGCATTTTCTGACAGACAGTTGGGCTCTTCTTTGAATATATGCTCATATAAAGGCATGATGAACTCTTCGCAAATGAGCTTATAGCTTTCTCTGTAATTCTGATCCCACATTATTTTATAAGCAGTGTAGATCGGGGTGTTGGATTTATCCCATGTGCAACCTAAGCTGGGGAAATATAGCTTGGCCAAAATACAGTCAATGAGATAGGAAGACATGTAAAATTCTGACTTTTTTAAGGCCAGACCTTCTCTTGCAGCGGCCACTGTGGATGCCAAATTGTTCGAAAGGATAGTATCCCAGTGAAACACAGTCCCTTTGAATGCTACGAAGTGGATGATGGGGGCCCACTGTATCTTGTATACAGTGCCATCAGGCATGCCGAAAATTCTGCATCGCATCAGGGCAATTAACCTAAAAGGAGGTCTTAGGTTCTGAACATCATATTCATCATTACCTCTCTTTCTCAAGTGTTTTCCTGCGACCAATAATTTTTTGGCCATCTCTATATTGTTCGTCTTTCCCAACCACTCATCACTTAGAGCCTGTTGGGGATGCGAGAATTTGTAAGCCGCAGCAATATATGCTGGATGGAATGAAGCGAAAGCCTCTCCCCTGCTGTCATGTAATACTCTTGTTTCTGAGTTGGCATGTTCCAGTATCCACCCAATCACTTCCGAGCATGGGAACAATTCAGGGTGGGTAGAAGCCCTAGCTATGCCGGAAGTTCTGATGTTGAGGTATATCTGTTCTTCTTCTAGTAACACATCCGGCATATCCTGGTCCCTGATCATCCTATAAACATCGCCCCAACAGACTTCGGGAGGAATGCCGGTGGTACACTTAGTATCTTGGAACATAGTTTCAGTCCTAAGTGGCACTGGCTCTGGTTCCATCACTTTAGCTTTCTTTCTACCACCTTTTGGCATCCTGGCTTATCCTTGCTAGCAACCAAATACAAGTCATTATAAAAATGTGCAACCTGTTATGAGATTTTAACAAAGAGAAGGACCAATTCAACATGCTTATGATAAATATAGACAATTATGAAGCTGTATGTTGGGGAAGCAAAATAAATCACTCCAAATAAGAAATATGGTTCTGAGACTTGATTATCCTAAGGATACAAAGTTTGGAATGCTTCCAAAAAGGTAAGCATATGATGTGGAAACAACTTGCTTCCCACCTAGCCCTAGGAGAGAGGGTATCCTTCATCGTTGCACTTCTAATGGTCAATGGCGGGTGAGCCTGGAGTGAAACAATCTTATGATGGAACAAGGGACCTCTTTCCACATTCATCAAAAGGTGAGGGGTTGAGTATCCCAGCCGACCACTACTGATATTAATAACATTTACGAAACGGTGTGTGGCTGGTACGAAGTCTGAATGAGGGTGATAATGCCTGGAATGCGGCCAGTGAAAAACTCGGGTGGTCATAGCTATGGATTTTAGCTAGTAGGAATGAGGAACCTACGGGGCCATGGAGGCCTTAAAAACAAAAAATAACGACATATGCAACCAATGCCTATCGGCCACATTATGGACAGATAAACCCCAAAAATAACTTGATGTGGAGATGAGACAAAAAGAGCGGTTAAAAAACCTACCTAGCGATGAGATAGTGGCTGAGTGAGGTTGACGCAGTCATGGATGAGCTGAGCTGGAGCGGTCCAGTGTGGTCTTCTCAACAACTTTTGTTTGAATGAAAACTAACAATGTGATCAACCAAACCCCCACCGTCCTTTTAAAAGTTAGACACGTGCGGCATTAAACCAGTTGGTGGTGCCTTTAAAACGGGGTTTTAATTTCTTGTATAGCACGGTCATTTCAAGCTGTCTCGACATTTGTGCACGACCGTCACTTGCGGGGCGGACTTACGAATTTCATCCGCAATTGCAAAACGTTATGGCGAACTTCCTTGGTGTTTCGAAAGAGATTGGCATATCCTCCCGAAATACAACCTTTTGGAAACTTATCGTGGGCGGTTTCGCCGAGTCATCCCGTAGTTTTGGGAGAGCTTTGAATTTCTTTCCACAATTTCGAGAGATATGCTAATTGCTTCCGCAATTGCGGAACAATTTTGTGAATGCTCCCGCCGTTTCGGGAGACTTTCTTGAATGGTTCCCGGGAAAAGAACTCGATAGCTTCCGCAGTTTCGGAAGGGAAACCTGAATGGTTCCGCCGTTTCGAAAAGGTTTCACGAATGGCTCCCGCAAGGTCAAGAGAGATACTTAAGTTTTTTCCAAAAGCGTTCCGCGGTTTCGGGAGGTAAACGTGAACGCTTCCGTAGTTTCGGGAGGGATTCGCCAATTGCTCTGCAATTTCAGAAGGGAAACGTGAATGCTTCCGCGGTTTCGGGAGGCTTTCGCAAATAGCTTCCGCAACTTCAATAAAAACTAAGTCTTTCCGTGGGGTTTTCAGAAGGGAAACGTGAACGCTTCCGCCATTTTGGAAGAGATTTTTGAATGGCTCCCACAATTTCGAGAGGAAAAAACTTAAGATTTCTGAATGGCTTCCGCAATTTCGGGAGGAAAACTTAATGGATTCCACAATTTTGAGAGGAAAAATTTTCGTGGTTTCGGGAGACAAAGTTGAATGCTTCCGCAGCTTCGAGAGAATTTCATGAATTTAACCTTTAGAAGAAAACTGGAAATTTTCAAAGCAGAAAATTCAGTTGAAAAACAAAACTAAGTAAAAAAAGGAGAATTAACCTCTTAAGGTAGTCTTTCTAGAAAAAAAAAAGGAGGGGCCCCAATATGTACAAAATTTTGCGGGGGGGATGTTGCTGCAACAACAATTGGCGAGTCACTGGCAAACACAAATCTCTGAAAAATTTCTCTCCATGATCTGAAACCTTATTAAAAGACGTCCATCTTATATGCAATATTCAGCTGAGCACTTGAATATTGGTGAAGGAAGAAGGCACTTTATCTACTAGCCATTGGGGAAAGGGGAGCTTTGATAGAGACATCTTTAAAACTCTCAAAGGGCCAACATATGGGATTCATTTTTTAGAAGATTCATCATTCAGATGGCTACTGCTATCGGACTCCACAGGATTTGCAACACTTTCTCATGGACATTATTGCTCTTGTTCCTCATTCCCATTCCACTTGCATTCTTTTGGATGTTTTGTACTTTTGACAGCTTTGCTATCTGAGTCTTCCAGAAATATTTTATTTAGACATGATCTTTGATTTAGTCTCCTCAATCCATAATGTCCCTTTGTGTGAGTGAGAGATTTTATTGGTTTGATCAAGCCTCACGGACGGAGAAGAGCTTATTTTCAGCTGAGTCTTTTGGACAACCTTCTTGAATTTACATGCTTTTTCTTTTTGTCTTAGCCATGCTTCAATTGAGGCAAGAATCTCTGGAAAACAGACCCTTGAGTATAAGCCATTTTGGCTGTTACATTTGCAACATGGAGTCATTTCAATACCCTATGCCCTCGGGATGTGCTACTTTCCATGGGTCCAACTTCAATAACCTTCTTGAGATGCCTTTAAGTGTGAGAGTGGGTGGAGCCCAAATATAGTAATAAAGATAGTCATAGATCTCTGCTATTTAAACAGGATTAGTGTGGCTAGAAGAGTAGGCTTCCTTTCTTCTGAAGAAAGTTCAGCAAGATCACAATACATAGATGAACTTTCATTTGAGCATAGTTCCGGACTCATGGGTTGTGAGATTTCTCTGAGAGACCTATCTTGATGAGAAACTCAACCGCAGGGGCTTTCAGAAAGCAAACTTTGTGCAAAGGTTCAAATGACAAGAAAAGAAACAAAATGGCTGAAAATAATGAAAACACAAGGCTAAAGCAACATAAAAGAAAATTTTTATTTATGTACAGAAAGTCTCAGTGAGACTATGCAAAGTATTGTTTCAGGGTGAGGCCATTGAGAGGAAGGGTTACTTCTTCTCCTTTGAGGTCTATCAACTTATAAGTGGATGGGCCTATCTTTGCCGAAATTTGGTATGGGCCTACCCATAAATGTTGGAATTTCGTGTGCATCCCTTTGCCTTCATGATTATAGTCCCATTTCAGGACTAAATCCCCAACTTCAAAACTTCTTTTACTGGACTTCCTCTTATCGAACAATCTCTTAACTATGTCTTGGTGTTGATGGAATCGGTCTTTATCTTTCTCTCAAGCTTCTTCAAGTTGAAGTAGGGTATTGATCCTGGGTTGTAAGACTTGGGTACCAGACCCCCGAGAGGCTTGGGATAACTGCAAGGATGGGAGCAAGATGTTGGGGGGAAGGATGGCTTCCTTGCCATAGACAAGAGTGAAAGGGGAAACCCCTAATGCGTTCTTTGGAGTCACCCTATCTTCCCATAAGGCATTTGGGAGAGCTATATGCCAACTTTGTTGGTTTTCTATCACAGTTTTCTTGAGAATTTGAATAAGGTTTTTGTTTGAAGATTTAGCTAATCCGTTCCCTTGAGGGTAATAATTGGATTAATAATGCAGCTTAATCCCCCATTCATAAACAAATTCATTTATCTTGAAAGATGAAAAATAGGGAGCATTATCAAAAACAAGGGAAATTGGAACCCCAAACCTGGTTATGATGTTTTCCTTCAAGAAACTGATGACCGCGTGTTCATTGATCTTGCGCAACGAGATAGCCTCCGTCCATCTAGTGAAGTAGTCGGTAGCCGTCAGGATGTACCAATGTTGCAAAGAAGAATTTGGATTTATTTCTCCGATAACATCTATACCCCACTGCTCAAAAGGCTCAGAGATAATAACCGGCTGCAAGGGTCCTGATGCCTTAGGTAATTTCCCGGCACTTCTTTGGCATACATCACAGTTTCGTGCATACATATGGGCATCTCAAAACAGAGTGGGCCACTAATATCCATCTCTATGTATTTTGTGTGTTGTTGTCTCCCCTGAATAATGTCCACCCGCGGGGCCATCGTGTAGTTCTCTAACAACTTTACTTGCATCTTCCTTTTCTAGACATCTAAGTAAAAGTCCATCATAATTCTTTCTGAACAGTATCCCATCAATGATTTGATAAGGTGATGATTTCAAATGGAGTGCCCTTCTCTGCTTAGAGTTCCAGTGCTCCGGTAGGTATCCTTGCTATAAATAATGCACTAGATCTCTATACCATGACTGAGGAGTTGAGAAGATAGGACATACTTCAACAGAGTTTAGCTCAGCTTCATTCTTCCAATGTTGCTCTTCATCAGTCGAATTTTCTGCAAGCAATTTCCACAGGCCTTGCCCTTTAATGATCGTGGCTGGTTTAAATTCTAAATCATATTCTTGAAGAGCTGTGACCCAGTTCCCTCTCCTTTCTCCTAGTTCCTTTTGAACGAAAAGGGACCTAATAGCTCGGTGGGGAACTATAACTTTAGTTCTGTTCTTAAGAATATATGGCTTGAACTGCTTGACTACTTTAAAGACAGCGTATGCATGCTTGTCCACCATGGCATAATTTAGCTCAGCCCCCTATAGACCAGTGCTCATAAACGAGATTGGGTATTCATCTCCTAGTTCCACCTTTTGAGTGAGTACAGCCGCGAGGGAGTCATCCGAAGCAAAGGTGTACAGGATAAAATCCTTATCAAAATCTGGGCTTCTTAAGGAAGGAGCTTTAGCTATAGCTGCCTTGATGTCTATAAAAGCATCCTTTTCTAAATATGTCCACTTGAACTGTATGCTTTGTTTAACCATTTGTTGTAAAGGTTTAACAATTTGCGCGAAATCTGGAACAAATCTTCGGACAAAATTGATAGTGCCCATAAAGGACTGCATAGATTTTTTGTTATAAGGCATTGGAATTTTATTGATAGCTTGTACTCTTTCCTGATCTATTGACACTCCTCTTTTGGAAATGATATAGCCCAAGAGTTTACCTTCGGGAACAGTGAACACACTCTTCTTGGGATTCAAAGAAATACCATATTTCTGACAGCGATAAAAAATATGCTTCAAATGGACAACATGATCTTCCCTTTTCTTTGAAAAAACTGTCACATCATCTAAGTAGACAACAACACATTGCCCAACCAATCCTCGGAAGGGGATATCCATTGTTCGTTGGAATGTAGCTCTTGCATTTATCAGGCCAAATGGCATCCTTCTATATGCAAAAGTTCCCCACTTAGTGCGGAAAGTAGTTTTAAGACAATCTTCTTCGGCTACTAATACCTGATTGTAGCTAGAGAAACCATCCAGAAGAGAAAATAGCTCAGATCCTGACACCATTTGAAGGATTTGTTCCATTGAAGGGACGGGGTAGTTGTCTTTATCCGAAGCTCTGTTTAAATTTCTGAAGTCTACACATAGTCTTATCTCTCTTGACTTCCTTCTTACAGGAACTAAGTTAGCAACCCACTCAGAATGCCGGACCTTAAAGATTATTTTAGCGTCCAGGAGTTTCTTTAATTCCTTTTGAATCAGAGGTTCCAGAGTAGGATGCATCCTTCTTAATTGCTACTGAAATGGCTTGACACTTGCTTTCATCGGTATAACATGCTGAATAATGCGGACATCATACGTTTTTAGATCCTCGTAGGTCCATGCAAAAACATCCGTATATTGCTTAAATAGTCTGATGAACCTATCTCTTTCTCCTGGTCAACAACATTTGCCAAGGTTGACAAATTTTGGTTCTGCCTCGGTACCTAAATTAACTAACTCATGTTGCATTGATGAACTGTTAGTTTTGGTGTTAGCTGGCCTTTTGAACTTATTTTGAATATCAAACAGCATTTCGAGTGACATTACCCCTTTGGGGATGAAATTTCCTTTATCTGCATCCTTCTTTAGCAAATCAGAATCGTGTTCTTCTTCATCTATCACAGCTCCTTGCAAGCTGTCTTCGTTCGTTAGAAAACTGATAATCTGTTCATCATCATCGAAAACTCTGAAGTTTGTGATGTTATCGGGAACGGAGGGCCTGAAAATTAATTCAATTGAGCATTTGTTATTAGATGGCACCAATCTAGAAGTGGATGTTGCTAACAGACCAGCTGCAGAATTTTGCAATCTAGTAATATACTTTATATTGAAAGCATCAAAATGCATAATTAAATTCCATACCTCAGCCTGATAACCCTTCAAATGAGGTGAGAGACAATGAATGGTGTCCCTTACCTGTCTTACAACTATTTCTGAGTCACCAAAAACCTTCAGGTATTTAACATTTAAACCAATGGCCTTCTTTAATCCATGTACCAAAGCTTCATATTCAGTCGTGTTGTTAGTACAATCAAATTCTAATCTACAGGATAAAAAATACTTGTTTCTTCTTGGATCCATCAGAACACAACCGGCTCCGGATCCTTCCAGAGTTTTAGAACCGTCAAAGTATAATGTCCAAAAAATATCTTTTGATTTAGCTAAGTTAGTATCTCTATGATCTAATTCAATGACTAAACTAACTATATTACAGTCAACATCATCAGTCCGAGAGAAATGAAGGAGATTGGACTGTTCATCTGATTCATGGCTGATGGTTTTAGACTGATAATTACCCGGATCAATTTCTAAGAAATAATTCCCCAGAACCGAGGATGAGAAGGTTACAGCCTCATTCTTTCCCTCTAGTTGAGTTACATTTTGCTTCATGTGTGGTTCCCTCAGGAATTTGATCTGATTATGCCTGTTTTGATAAGGAAACCACAGATAAGACCGATTAGTTGCAAAGTAACCATTCATCTTGGTAGACCAGTCCCTACTTAAGATCAGACCATAGGCTTCAGGAATATCAACTTCCATTATGTCAATAAACTGACAAACTCTAGAGTCGGCTGATAATCTAATGAGAACATCTTTCATCTCCCCAATCACTTTGACATCAGTCCTATCTAACTGGATAATTTGGGCCAGATATGGCACAGGTTGCCCGTTAATTTTTTTACAAATTGACAGTGGCATGACATTTGAAGATGCCCCAGAATCTACCAAACAATTGTGAACATTATGATTGAAAATTTCAAAGGTCAACAGGAAAGGCAATGTTTGAGATTTAGATTTCCCGTCGATACTAGCCTCATTAATTTCGGGATCTTCTTGAGAGTCTGTTAATGGAGTGTTGGGCCGGGGCTACAGAACATGCAGCAACTTGTCTCGTTGATGAGGCAAACTGCACATTTCGAATATTGACACATTTGCTTTGACTTTCTTTATATCCTCAATAATGTCATATCCTATATCAGACTCATTCCCAATTTGGGCTGGATGATATGCTTTACTCATCATGACCTTAGGTTGTTGAACTATGGTGTCAATGTTTGGCTGTTTGGCCACTGTTTGGTTGGATTTAGGCTGCGATGGAATGATCGTTATATGCCTTCTAGGTAGTTCTTTTGAAACTTTAGGCTTGGGAGGAGTCGAGTTTGGCACAGGATCCGTAATAGGGCCTTTACTGCGAATATTAATATTCACAGCAGAGAGAGAGCTTTCTATGGGATCTTCTTCTGTTGATTCAGTTATAGGCACCCAATCCCATAGCACCATAGTAGTATTCGGAGGTGGCTCTTCTAACTCAGGGCTCGATTCCTCCAGAGGATCGTCTTGATCTGGAATCTGTGAATCCAGCATTTGGTTCATGACTAAACTCATAGAGTTAATCCATTGTGGGAAGCTCTTTTCCGAATGCGGTTCTTGATGAAAGGTGTAGAAGTTCTCCATCCCAATTTCATTGAGGTTTAAAACAGGGGAAGTATTCATAGGTGGATGAGGTTGATTTCCATCTTCCCTTTTTTTGTAAAATGGCTTGAAAGACTTCCTCGATGTACTAGCAGCTTTATCTTTCTCGAGATCTACAATTTTATTGGACAACTTTTGCATCATCTTAACTACATTTTCCAAGTCTGTTGATGACTCTTCTTTTCCTCTAGTGAGCAGCAAGGGTTTTTTACTGGCTGTTGGTTTTGTTTCTGCATCTAAGGCATGTTTAGCAATGCTATCTGCTTCTTCTTCTACCTTTCTAGCTTCTTCGAAGTTCTCTATCAGGGTGGTTTTCTTAGATCTTTTAATGAACATTGCTATGGGTCCTTCAAGAGATGTTGTATAATATTCAACCAGAGATTCCTCTGCTGGTTTATTTGCTTCACTGAGATGATTTAAGAGTGTTGTGAACCTTTGATTAAAGTCTTGAACCTTTTATTTTTTTTCCATCCTCATGGACAATGATTCCTTCATAAGTGTAGCTATAGTATTTTGGTTTCCATATTTATTTAAGAAACATTTTTCAAATTCATCCCAGCTTCAGATCGAGCTAGGCTGTAAACTAAAATAATAGGATGATACTTTCAGCTCAAATGTGTATGGAAAAATCCTACAGACTACATCTTCATGTTGCATGTTCAAAAGATTCAGAGCTAAGTAAAAACTCTTGAGATGATCCTCGGCTGAAATGGCTTTCCCTGGGTCGAATTTAGGCAAGAATTTCTTTGAATTTTTTGGAAGATTGTGGAATGGCCCAGCTAGATTCAGTGCTCCCCTTGCTCTCCAAGCAAGTATGGCCATCTCTATATGTGGAGAATCTGGTGGACAATTGTAAGGTGAGTTCAGTGGGGTGTTCTTTGGAGTAATAAGTTCTCCAAGACTGTCTTGGTCTGAAATATTTTCTAGGTTTTCAAGATCGACCTTGTTCAGGGGGTCTGCAATTTCTTCTAAAGTTAAATTCACAAGCTCTTCAAAATTTTGCACAAGAATCAAATCACGGGTGTACTGTCACTCTTTTCTAGGGGAACTTTTCCTAGGAAGAAAATTTACTGCATTTAAACCACCTAGCTATCTAACATAAGATCGTGTATGCCTCCTCAAATCTTCTATTTCTGTAAAAGGTACAGCGTACAATGCTTCTTGAGGCTCAGGATCAGAAACGAGGTTTTCTTGATTTGCTACTTCAAGATTTGGGCTATCTAAAATTCCTTCTTTCAGCGGGTTTTCAGTAACATTTATGATAGTGGGAGATTTTCCTTTATCAGCCATGCACTTTCAGGCCCTCCTTCTAGTGCCAAAAACTGTTGATGCCTCGAAGATTGCAACATCAATCAGAAAGGGATTCTCCCCAGTAGACTATCCCAATTAGATTGTCCACCGTTTGGTATGGGCAATCCGTCCGGTTAGCGGTTCCAACAACCGTTGGGTTTGGATATTTGCTCCGATTATACCGGTTATGGCCTGATCCACCGTTATTTTTTATTTTATGGTTTAGAATGATATGCAAGTGCCTAAACTAACTTAATCTAAATGCAGAACTTGAAACAAATCTGTATCTAAGAAAAACTGAAATAAATCTAAACTATCTCTGCAAGGAGCAAATTATAAGTATGAGTAATGAGTTGTAAGAGTTATCTAAAAATAAATAGACAGCCATTAAATCTTAAAGATAGATCCACAGCAAAAGCAAGAGATATCAGAATATAGCTTCTAATTAAATATAACATATTCCATTACTCATGTAGGAGAAAATTCATTTGCATAGAGAGAAGTAAGATCATTCAATACAAATAAATAATTCAAGACAGTAAAGAAAGATCTCACAGTAGAGTATAGAAGTCACAGGAATAATCCAACATGCATCCAATATCCATTTCCATGCAAAAGACGTCCTCTCCAGGCTCTTATTAGGTAGATTTTATTTTCTTGAAACAAGTGCAAGATAGCTCGTACAAGTTCAGAAAATTATTTCCCTGCCAAAAGTCCCTCTACACTGCTCACTAAACTTCTATTTATATTATTACAAAATGCCCTTTGGGCTGCCACCTGACTCTTTACACTTGTCTCCTACAGACCTTTCCCTTTTAATAAACAAAAATTGTGACCCTTTTCTTAAAACAGAAAATTCCCTAAAAAGAAAAGGACAGCTGTCCAATGGCTCCACGCTTTAAACACAGGCAGACCAAAATAATAATAAAAAAGGAACAACGCTGGGATCAGTGTGTTCATTCTTGGGAGGGTGCTACTGCTGGGCGAGAAGCACTCGAACTGGCTGATACTACTGCTGCTACTGGGAGAGAAGCACTTGGACTGGCTGCTACTGCTGCTGCTTTCTTTTCCTCCTCTGCAATGTAACTGAACCAGATACCAGTGTCTCTAATAACTGCATTAGCTGAGGAAGGGGGCAAGATCTTCTGGGAAGTCACATCTTTACCAAGCTCTACTCCAATACCCTGAATTTCTGCAACTGCTGCTTGGTGAATTTCTTGAAGCAAATGACTGTATATTGATGACAACCCAATATAATGATGGAGATCATCAATGGCTAAGACATCAATCTTCTTTACATATTCCATTTGAATGCCCAGCTCTTCCTTCAAATCAGATAAGTGTTGCTCTTTGCTCAGGAACTCATCAAGGGACTGAGGGAAACTCAACTTGCACTTGTCATGCACTTCATGGATTCTTTGATAAAGACTGTTACTTTTATCCATTGTTCCTTGGATATTAGCCATTAGCTTAAGGCCACAGTTCCTGCAGAATTCCATAAGGGCTATATCTTCATTAAAACCATCTACAGATTTGAGTGGGAGATGCTTGGGGAAATCAACCTTCCCTTCTCTCCATTCCATCTGGCTCTGGATGTTTGCTTTAACCCAAGTATATTTACCCTTAAGCTTGTTGGCCTCTGCATTAACTTCTTTCAATCTAACCATCATGGCTTTGAGCTTGCATACTTCTTCAGTAATCAGCTCTTGTGCGGCATGCATTTGTTTCAGGATGCTACATGACAACTCATGGAAGCTAGACATATCTATGGCTCTACTCTCTGCCTGCTGTAATTGTTCAACCAATGCCTACTTATCTGCTTGCAGCTGAGACACCCTAGCTTCCAAATCGTTCTTTTCTGCCTCTAAAACCATCATCTAGACTGCCAGGTGCTCATTTTCTTCTTCTAAATGGTCATACTTATCCGTCAATTCTTTGTGCTCAACAGACAGATGATTATACTTATTCACTACCAGATCCCTGTAAGCCTCCTCATTAGCCACAACATGTTGTAACATGCGAGCTCTCCTCTTTGTCAACTCAACTTCTCTAACCATATCGGCCACATTGTCCTGCATTCCTTTTGCTGCTTCTACAGTGGTGGATGCCATAGCTATGGGAGCCTTATTCGTATTTTGCATTACTGTGGTCTCTCGCCAGGTAACAATATCTTCTTGGAAGAGCCTCTTTATCCTGTCTTCAAATTTTAGGACCACTTCTTTTCTCTTCTTATCATACACAAATTCATCCCATCAAGACACCGTATGCTCTTCTGATGGAGTGTAAGGGACGATTGGGAGGTCTATCACATTTATTTATGCTTCTGCGGGTGGGGTCTGGACTACTTGAGCTGAATCTGTTCCCACATTTTGGGTACCAGAGACACCTGCTTGTGCTGTGTTTTCCTCCACATTTTGGGTGCTGGGAACAACTACTTGAGATATGTCTATTTCCATATCTTGGGTGGCGGAGCCACCTTCCTGAGCATATTCAGCTGCCTTAAGCTCTTCTTCCACCTTTTGTTCCTTTTCAGTATTTTGTTCCTCTTCAGCTTGCTGCTGAGTTTCATTCTCTTCCATCTGGTTTGCATCTTCTGCTTCTTTCTGCAGCCTTGCTTCTTCTGCTTCTTTCTGTTGTTGGGCTTCCTCAGCTTCTTTCTGTAATCTCGCATCTTCAGCTTCTTTCTACAGTCTCACATATTCAGCTTCTTTCTGCAGTCTCACATCTTCAGCTTCTTTCTGCAGTCTCGCTTCCTCTTTCAATCTTTGTTCTTCTTGGGCTCGGGCATCAGCTGCTTCTCTTTCTTTCTGTAGTATGGCTTTTCGAGCTGAGGTAGAGCTAGAGCTTGCTCCACTACCTTGACGACAAATCTGCAACTCATTCATGTTGCTGATGCCTCTAAAAGCCTCTTCCTCGGCATCATAGTAATGAGCATATTCAAAATGAGCATAAATTTCTTTTCAATGCTCAACAACCTTCCCTCGCCTATGATTTCTGTGGAAGATCACTTCGCCGAAGTGGAAAGCTTTCAGCTCTTGAACAAATTCCTCGGCTGATGCAAGCCCTGAGAATTTGTAGGCTCCTATGTAGAAGGGTAAAGGAGGGAAGGTAGCCTTATGTTGCTTGTTAAGCACTCCTCCTATTCCATCAAGGAAAATTTCCCTGACTGCTCCCTTGAGGACTACATAATCAGTGGCGTACTTTGGCAAAATATATGGCACTTTGGTCCCTCCAAACATCCTGATGTAGGTGCCCTGCTCTAAGAAATAAAAATCTCCATAGTTTTCTAGGATCTCCATGGCATTTTCTGACAGACAGTTGGGCTCTTCTTTGAATATCTGCTGATATAAAGGCATGATGAACTCTTCGCAAATGAGCTTATAGATTGCTTTGTAATTTTGAGCCCACATTATTTTATAAGTAGTGTAGACCGAGGTGTTGGCTTTATCCCATGTGCAACCTAAGCTGGGGAAAGATAGCTTGGCCAAAATACAGTCAATGAGATAGGAAGACATGTAAAATTCTGACTTTTTTAAGGCCAGACCTTCTCTTGCAGCGGCCACTGTGGATGCCAAACTGTCCGAAAGGGTAGTAGCCCAGTCAAACACAGTCCCTTTGAATGCTACGAAGTGGATGATGGGGGCCCACTATATCCTGTATACAATGCCATTCGGCATGCCGAAAATTCTGCATAGCATCAGGGCAATTAACCTAAAATGAGGTCTTAGGTTCTAAACATCATATTCATCATTACCTCTCTTTCTCAAGTGTTTTCCTGCGACCAATAATTTTTTGGCCATCTCTATATTGTTCATCTTGCCCAACCACTCATCACTTAGAGCCTGTTGGGGATGCGAGAATTTGTAAGCTGCAACAATATATGCTGGATGGAATGAAGCGAAAGCCTCTCCCCTGCTGTCATGTAATACTCTTGTTTCTGAGTTGGCATGTTCTAGTATCCACCAGATCACTTCCGAGCATGGGAACAATTCAGGGAGGGTAGAAGTCCTAGCTATGTCGGAAGTTCTAATGTTGAGGTATTTCTGTTCTTATTCTAGTAACACATCTGGGATATCCTGGTCCCTGATCATCCTGTAAACATTGCTTGAACGGACTTCGGGAGGAATGCCGGTGGTACACTTAGTATCTTGGAACATAGTTTAAGTTCTAAGTGGCACTGGCTCTGGTTCCATCACTTTAGCTTTCTTTCTACCACCTTTCGGCATCCTGGCTTATCCCTGCTAGCAACCAAATACAAGTCATTATAGAAATGTGCAACCTGTTATGATATTTTAACAAAGAGAAGGACCAATTCAACATGCTAATGAGAAATATAAACAAATTATGAAGCTGCATGTTGGGGAAGCAAAATAAATCACTCCAAACAAGAAATATGGTTCTGAGACTTGATTATCCTAAGGAGACAAAGTTTGGAATGCTTCCAAAAAGGTAAGCATATGAAGTGGAAACAACCTGCTTTCTGCCTAGCCCTAGGAGAGAGGGTATCCTTCATCGTTGCACTTCTAATGGTCAATGGCGGGTGAGCCTGGAGTGAAACAATCTTATGATGGAACAAGGGACCACTTTCCACATTCATCAAAAGGTGAGGGGTTGAGTATCCCGGCCAACTACTACTGCTATTAATAACATTTACGAAATGGTGTGTGGCCGGTACGAAGTTTGAATGAGGGTGACAATGCCTGGAATGCGGCCAGTGAAAAACTTGGGTGGTCACAGCTATGGCTTTTAGCTGGTAGGAACGAGGAACCTACAGGGCCACAGCGGCCTTAAAAACAAAAAATAACTACATATGCAACAAATGTCTGTCGGCTACGTTATGGACGGGAAAACCCCAAAAATAACTTCACGTGGAGATGAGACAAAAAGAGTAGGTAAAAAACCTACCTTGCGATGAGATAGTGGCTGAGTGAGGTGGACGCGGTCGTTGATGAGCTGAGCTGGAGCGGTCCGACGTGGTCTTCTCAACGGCATTTGTTTGAACGAAAACTAACAATGTGATCAACCAAACCCCCACCGTCCTTTTAAAAGGTTAGACACGTGCGGAATTAAACCGGTTGGTGGCGCCATTAAAATGGGGTTTTAATTTCTTGTACGGCGCAGTCACTTCAAGCCGTCTAGGCATTTGTGCGTGGCCGTCACTTGTGGGGCAGACTTACGAGTTTCATCCGCAATTGCGGAATGTTATGGCGAACTGCCTCGGCGTTTCGGAAGAGATTGGCGTATCCTCCCGAAGTACAACCTTTTGGAAACTTATCACGGGCGGTTTCGCTGAGTCGTCCCGTAGTTTTGGGAGAGCTTTGAATTTCTTTCTGCAATTTCAAGAGATATGCCAATTGCTTCCGGAATTGCGAAACAATTTCATGAATGCTCCCGCCATTTCGGGAGGCTTTCTTGAATGGTTCTCGGGAAAAGAACTCGATAGCTTCCACAGTTTCGGAAGGGAAACCTGAATGGTTCCGCCGTTTCGGAAAGGTTTCGCGAATGGCTCCCTCAATGTCGAGAGAGATACTTAAGTTTTTTCCAAAAGCGTTCTGCGGTTTCGGGAGGTAAACGTGAACGCTTCCATAGTTTCGGGAGGGATTCACCAATTGCTCTGTAGTTTCGGGAGGGATTCACCAATTGCTCTGTAGTTTCGGAAGGGAAACGTGAATGCTTCCGCTGTTTCGGGAGGCTTTCGCAAATAGCTTCCGCAACTTCAATAAAAACTAAGTCTTTCCGCAGGGTTTTCGGAAGGGAAACATGAACGCTTCCGCCATTTCGGAAGAGATTTCTGAATGGCTACCGCAATTTGGAGAGGAAAAAACTTAATATTTTTTCAAAGACACTAAGTCTTTCGGTGGCTTCGGGAGAGAAATACGAATGGTTCCACAATTTCGGGAGGAAAACTTCATGGCTTCCGCAATTTCAAGAGGAAAACTTTTCGCGGTTTCGGGAGACAAACTTGAATGCTTCTGCAGCTTCGGGAGAATTTCATGAATTTAACCTTTAGAAGAAAACTGGAAATTTTCATAGCAGAAACTTCAGTTGAAAAACAAAACTAAGTAAAAAAGGAGAATTAACCTCTTAAGTCAGTCTTTCTAGAAAAAATAAAAGGAGGGCCCCAATATGTACAAAATTTTTGGGTGGGGATTTTGCTGTAAGAACACGGCTCTAACGTTACAACTACAAGACATTAAGAAAGGAAAAGAAACCAGAGAAGAAGTCCGTTGTACAAAATGTAAAGCAGATGGACACCCAAAAGAACACTGTCCAGTTTTCAAAGATTACATTGATAGTGGAGCACCAAATCCACTAAATTAGCAGCAATGACCGTGGTGTCAAATATGTTGATGTAGAGGACATCGGCCTAAATATTGTTACTTGATCCAAAAATATGTCTGAACACCCAAGAATTTATATTGCACATTCTGTAAATTAGTTGGCCATGATGATTCCAACTGTAAAGCATATGAACTCATGATAGAAAGGAAGAACGATGTTTACAAAGTTCAAGAAGAAACACCGCAGCACCATGATAATGTGCAATATGATCAAGGCGCATATAGATGTCATCGTGGATTCTGAGGAAGAGGAAGAAATACTGGCCCAAGAAGAGGAAGAGGTCAGATGATCTATTATAACTGCGCTCAACCTGGCCATCTATCTAGAGATTGTACCAACGCTTGTACTACATGTAGATATTGTAAGTCTTTTGACCATGTTATTGAAGTATGCCCAATATTGCAAACAAAGATGCAGGAGAGAAGAACAGAAGCACCAAACCTGAACGTGCAGATGATCGCAGCAGAGAAAAGAGATCCAAACATCAATGTGGTGACGTGAAGTGGTATTGCAATAGGAAGATGTAAAGAACCAGGAGCCTTGACTTCTGGAGAGCACCAAGCTACGCAGATACCTACTGAAGGGGTCTGGATTAGAAAAGCAATTGGGAAAGTACCTCCTTTCAATTTCAAAAGAAACAAAGAAGTCTTTGTAGAATCAAGGGAGACCTTCAAAGAGACAACACTTGTGACACAAAGAATCTCATTGCAAAGTGAAACAACGCACATGAAGGATATGCTAGAAGCATACAATAAGATATGCACCACAGTAGAAACATGGACTTCTATTGTGCAGTTCCTATAGAACTGTATGAAACTGCTCAAAGCAAAGATGCTTTGGTGGAAATGCAAAACTTACTACACCACTATGAGCAATGCAGTTGCACGAGTAATGTTCATAACGCAGTTCACCACATAAAAAGTCATAACAGAACATGTTGAGAAATGAGGCTCAGTGCACAGATTGGTGACTGTGAGATGGATGAGATCATCCTTGATTTGGGATCAGAAGTAAATGTCTTGACCAAGAAGACATGGGAATAGATGGGGAAACCAAGGTTATCATGGTCACCAATACAACTAAGATTAGCCAATCAACAGAAGGTCATACCCTTTGGAAGGCTAGCAAATGTACTTGTGGAAATTGATGGAGTAAGCAGTTCAATAGACTTAGAGGTTATTGAGATCATCGACGAAAGTAACCCATATCCAACATTATTGGGGATAGACTGGGTGATGGATAACCTCACAATCATCAACTTCAAGAAAAAAAGATTATATTTTAAGGGGCAGATATTACAGTCATCGTGCCCTTGGACCCTTTACAAGGACCGAGATACACTGAGCTGATTAGAGAAGAATGTAGAGCTCATGATCTAGATCGCATCTACAATATGACTATGAATCATGTCAACTACATCAATCCTACAACTAATGGAATGCTTAGTTTGCGATGCGACAACTCTTGCATATCAGACTCCAACGTAGGACTAGAGAATTGGCAAACCAGAATGCATGAAGTATCTTCAAGAAGATGCATGCAGATCACAAGATCACTGCACTGGATTGGAACATAGGTAAGTCCAATCCCCACTTATGATGTCTTAACTAATGTCTATACATTTTTGCCAGAGTATATTGTATCAGTTTCAACTGAACATCGAATACCAACATTGGATATAGCACTGCGCGCTACACCTGCCAGATGTTGGGCCGCGCATAAGCAGACTTTGGTCACATGGGAACAGTGCAAGCACATGATGCAAATAAAATTCACAGAGAAAGCTACGCTGACAATAGAAAAGTATAATGGAAAAATAGATCCAAGGGATCACATAGAGATCTATTAAAAAACATGGATAAACATACCATAGACAAATTGGGTTCATCTGTTTGTGCACACACTAGAGCAGATTCCAAACAATTGGTATACAGATACAGAACTTCACAGAGAAACAACATATTGGTCTATAATGACTGCGAACTTCCAGAGAAATTTCAATTTTGAAGATGATTTCCAAAGCATAAATGAAGCTTTGCAGATAATTAATGAAAGGATATTCAGAAACGAATGCCAAAGTACAAGCGAGCCATTCACGGTCATCAACGAAAAGACATTTAATGACAAAGAAGAAACTGTGAACAAGAAATCAGAATGGGAATACAGATATAATATGCCCTTGAATGTTATAACCTCTCCGCAGATGTAGAAGATGAGCAAGAGAGTGATGAGGAGGATCCACGCAATATCAATATACCTGAGTCAGAGGGAGCACGCGATGTAGAGGGACCTCCATTAGAAATTCCAAATATGAGTGGCCCTGTCAAGACAAGAAAAGTCAACATTGGCACAAGTGAAGAGCCAAAGTTTGCATCTATTGGGGATTACTGGGATGATGAAACGGTCGTGTGGATCGAAGAGCTTCTACATGAGTATCAAGATTTGTTTCCAACGAAGTTCACCGAAATGAAAGGCATTTTGGGTGACTTGGGAGTCATGAAGATATCTCTCAAGCAAGGCATTGATCCCATCAGGTAGAGGCCTTATATACTGAATGCTCGATACAAATAAAGAGTTAAGGAAGAACTCGATAAGATGCTTGATGTAGGGATCATTGAGCTAGTGGAAGAATCAGAATGGCTAAGCCCTATGGTTATCCAGGATAAGAAGACAAAAGGAGAAATCAGAATCTGTGTAGATTTGAGGAAGTTGAATGATGCTTCGCTACACGACCCATTTCCTACTCCATTTACAGAGGAAGTATTGGACAATGTTGGAGGAAATGAGGCCTACTCATTCACTGATGGATTCTATGGGTACCACTAGATCAGAATAGACTCAGCAGATAGGAATAAGACTACCATTTCTACTAAATGAGGATCATACCAATATATAGTTATGCCATTTGGATTGAAGAATGCACCTGCCATATTTTCCAGATTTGTTGTGGTTGCATTCAAGGACTTTATCCATAAGTTCTTGGAAGTCTATTTTGATGATTGGACTATATTTGGTTTACTAAAGAACCACTATGAAAACCTTAGAATGATGTTAGCTAAGTGTAAGCACCATCAAATCTCTTTGAATTTGAATAAATGTATTTTCTATGTACCCTATGGAATTCTACTAGGACACATTGTGTGTAATCAAGGTCTGATGGTTGATCCTGTGAAGATCGCAGTTATTGTAAATCTACCAGCACCAAACTCAATAAAACAACTTCGCATGCTGCTAGGACATACACGATATTATAGAAATTTCATCAAGGGTTATGCTTAGATAACCACACCGATGGAGAAACTTCTGAAGAAAGAAGGGCAGTTCATATGGAATGCAGAATGCGAGAAAGGATTAGACACATTAAAAGAGAAAATGGTAACTGCACCGATCCTTGTTTTTCTAGATTGGAATAAACCATTTCACGTACACATTTATGCTTCATCTATAGCATTGGAAATTGTGCTCGCTCAACCAGGTGAAGGAGGGATTGATCACCCCATTTCATTTTCAAGCAGAAAGCTATCTTCAGCTGAAAAGAACTACACAACCACAAAAAGAGAGGGTCTAGCTATGGTTTACGCACTGCAGAAATTTAGGAATTATTTACTGGGTGCACACTTCTCCATGTACACTGAATATTCAACTCTAAAGCACTTGGTCAATAAGTCGGTGTTAGTGGGGAGAATATGAAGATGGTTACTACTCTTTCAAGATTATGACTTTGAAATTATTGTCAAACCAAGAAGACTAAACCTAGGACCTGACCATCTCTCAAGGATTGAGTCAGGATAAGAACCCACTAATCTTGAAGACAATCTTCTTGATGGGCAGTTATTTTCCATACAGATCACAGATGATTATTACAAAGACATTGTAGAATTCTTAACTACAGGGCTAGCACCAATAGAGTTTACTATGTAGCAGAAGATGCAGCTAGTAGTCAAAGTAGTAGACTTCACTATCATTGCAGGACAACTATACAAGTTGAGACTAGATGAAGTGTTGCGCAGATGTGTGTTAGAGCAGGAGAATCCATTTATATTGGTTGAGGCACATTCAGGAGTGTCTGTAGGTCACTCTGCAGGAAGAGCTATTGCGCAGAAGATATTAAGAGTACGGCTATGGTGGCCAACGCTACATAAAGATTCAAAGGAACATGTTGGCCAATGTAATGAAAGTGTTCAGAGCCCAAGAAAGGTCATTGAAGAAACTGATGTGGCTAGTTTTCAACTCTAACCGTTAGAGCTGAAAATTAGCCATTAAACTCATTGGCCACCATTTAATGACGTCGCTTGAGCATTTAACACAAAATTATCCATTCTAAAGCATTTAAGGAAGGAAAGGACCAAAATATGTGGTGGATCTGGCAAACGATCATGACATTTAATGCTTATCTAGTCGTTTTGGGAACGGGTAAGGATTCCAGTGTCTATAAATACCGCAGTTTTTACAGTGATTTGGTTACCACGAGTTTCAAGCTAAGTACTATAGAGAAGCCATTGATTTTCTTGAGCTCATATTTGCACTGTAAGTGAATGTCCGAAGAGTCTACTCTAGACGATGTGGTACACATATCTAAACGAACTAGAGTTGAAGGGTTGATCAGATCCCCTGCCAAGAAGACTGTTATAGAAAAAGTCCAGGGTTCACCCCACTCACCATGCCATCCTACAACATTGCAACATAAGGGAAAGGAACCTGCAGTTGAAACATCAAAGCTGAATCCTAACAGACTAGACGCCCCACCAACAGATACAGAGCTGCCCATATACCTCATACTAGCACACATTTCTTTGTGCACACAAGATGCACCATCTGTAAAACTTGCCAGAAACGCCAAGTATGAAATACCACTTCCATCAATGTCCAGCCATGTCAAGCCATGAGAAAATTTGCCGGGCAAGCTTGCAGATTGCAAGTTCGAAGACTACGATTTACTGCAATAGCTCAAGGATCCCGATGAGCCGAAGTACCCTCAGTTTCAACCTGATAGATATATGTGTTGAAAGATGGATGTGAACAATAATACACTACTTGTAGCGCAGAGTTGGCTTTTCGAAGTCGTGGAATTAGGACTTCTGAACCTGCTGCACATCCCACACTTCGACAGGAGTCCCGAACTCAAAACGGTTGTGTGCACATTGATATCACGCACACACCAAGGATACCTGTAGATGGACAGGAATGTTTATCTCACCATAGACTTGATCCATAGGATCACAGGGCTAAGAAAGCGAGGTGATGACCCTAAAAAGTTCTTTGTGGGAAAAACTAGAGATAAAGAGATTGTCGCGCAGATGAAGGAAGAATATCATATTCCCAAAGGAAAACCAGGTTTTGTCACTGAAGACCTAAAAGATGATGCTACGTAGTTTGTAGTACAATTGCTTGGAGGAAAAGTCTTGCGGAAGGAAATACCAACAGAAGTGCTAGCAGGAGCGATTCACCTCGCTGCAAAGATAGCGCAGGGAGCAAGGTTTAACTAGTGTCAATATCTGTGAAATGAATTTTTGGATGATGTCTACAACACTCAGATCAATGGCACAACCTTTCATTATAGTTGGATGATGGTGTTGATCACCTTTGTAGACTGGAAAGAATCGAAGCACTACGTTGGTATTTCCTCTGTCTTCTAGGATTGTCGAGGACCCAAATATGCAAATCTTTGGGAAACTCTGAAGACAGAACAATACATACTACAAGTAGGTGTGCAATGTCATCTTTTGTACACCGCACATTTCAAAGGAGGTAACATAAAAGTATATCCACACTTTAAATTTTAAAGCTGACATGCATTTCATTTATATTTCATCAAAGGCATAGAAAAAGAATCTAGAATGGCTCGCAGGAGACTATCACCTAGACGAAGTGGGTATTGATCTAGTAATGAACGAATGGGTAGATGAATGGAAGCTCGAAGGGCCAATGGTCATCAAAGTGAAAGATGTTGCTGGATGAAGAAACTAGAGTATGGACTACTCTACAAGAGGACCCTCAGCTATTGCAGGTTCAGAACAACATATAGGAAAAACAAGCAGCGTTAGACTCTCTAAACGCGGAGATGAAGAACCTTCTACCGAGAGAGAGAATCCGAAAATTTGCGGAAGTCGATGAACTAAAAAGGGAGCTTGAAGTTTTGAGCGAAAAGGAGGATGAAATCGGGGAAAAGTCATAGTCCCTAGAGGAAGAAGCTCATGCTATCTTGCAAGAGATTGAAGATAAACTTCAAGAACTCAGAGAGTAAAAGAAAACAATACAAGAATAGGTTCAGGAAGACCTAACACCATATGTGTTGGAAGTTGTCAAGGAAGTTGAGCAAGACGCTAAAGACATAGTTGCGAAGCTAACCGCAACTTATCAGGAATTCGCTGTGAAGCTAGATCAGCAAGGAGAAGTGCAGTGCAGTGAACCTATGAAAAGTGGCTCAGGTACAAGCCACATGTAAGTCTTAGGGGCCTGTTGGGCATGATCCAAGTTAAGGAATTTTTTATCAAAGAAAAATTTTGGAGCTACGAAGTTACAACTTTATGTAGCATCGGCAAGGTAAGAGTAACCGTGTGGCGAAGTGCCTGCATTGCGAAGATCGAGCATAACAACATTTTTGAAGGAAACTGGTATGGGTTCTAGTAAGATCGATCGACGATCTATTTTGGGAAAAATACTCGAAGATTCTCGGTAGGTGGGTAAGGAGTGGCGAAGAAGGAAAACGATCGATCGCATGAGCAAAGGCAACACTACGTGAATCGGGTGCACGAAGTTGTTAGAGAAGGAACAACGAGATGAAAGCGATCCATCAGCATGCGTTTAGCAAAGGGGATGAAAGTGGCGTGACCACACACATTCAGAAGATGTCAGAGGCCAGAGATAGAACAGAAGGGTGGCCACGACGGTGAAGTCTCTATCAGAGCCTAACAGATCAGTGTAGTGGGTAACCGCATTAGTTTTGGGTAACCTTAGGGTTTTGGCCCACATGCATTGTAACAAACGTGACCTATGAGCACAATCTATAAAAGGGCATATTTGTTGGGATATTCCTATACTCCATCCTAGTCCTACTAGCATTATACTTTTTTGCATTTTAAGTTAAGCATGCACTTTGCATGTAGTCATGATTTTGCATGCATGCATGCAATTGCATGCATACCAGTCATTAGTCCCAACACCTAGCCCTCAGTTAGCTATCCCTGAGAGATTTTCACTAATCAGTTTTATCCCTCCTACTACTTAGTGCACTCTTCTTCCTTGATTTAAGGAAGCCATTCACCCTCTCTCACTTACCACTTAGTTGTACTTCAGTTAGTTGAGTTATCTTTAGTTCTTTCCTTGATTTAAGGCCAGACTGACTCTAAACTGACTGTATCACTCTGATGGACCTCCAGTGAGACTATACTGCCCATTCCGACTCCAGTTAGGTCCTCATGCACCCTCCACTGAGCCTCCTTCATTCAGTTAGTGCCTCCATGTGCTAGTTACACCTACCACACTCAGTTAGACTCAGTTTGACATCTAGTTGAGAGTTACTTGTGCATTGATGACTCCACTGATGATGATGAGGACTCCTAGTTGTGCTTTGATGAATCTCTATTGATCTGATGATCACTCCATGAAGGATAATTCGAATTTCCACCTTGGAATTCAAATCCTCTTCACCATTGTACTATTTATTGTCCATATTGTGACTAATAAACTAGTGTGTGATGTTATTCTGCTTCTATCTGAGTTCTACTGTATCATAATTCTGTTGCTCCTTTACACTGCATGAACACTCTTCTTCTATTTTCCTGCTTAATCGTAATCTTTCTTGCGATGTATACATAAGCTCTTAGATCTGCTGTGAGTATTTTCACATGGTATGAGAGCATGTTAAGAGTATAGTCTATCTCCATTCCTGATATTTTTTTGTAGGTTATTATCAATATTTCGAGTGCAGTAGTTGCAGCAGTTTTTGCACTTTTGCAGCAGTAGCAGTTGCAGACATTTTCTATTGTGTTTTGCAAGTCTTCTAAAACAGCTTCCATGAATTTAGAAGGAATTACTCCTCTTTCTCCATTCAACTATGATGAATGGAAACCATAGATGATAGCACATTTGAAGAGACATGGTCTCTTTGATTATTGTTTTGAAAGAGAGTTCGAATCCTTTGAAGAAGAGAATGACTGGTTAAATGAAGGTCAGAGCCTTTGCAGCCATGGTGTTTGCTATGTCTCGATGCATGGTTCACCACTTCTTTTTTGTTGAATTTCCAAAAGAGCTATGGGCCCATTTGGATGAAATATTTGGCAAACAGAATGAAGGTATTGGTCCAAACCATTTCGAGAGAAATCCCACTGTTGCCTTCACCCTCCTTGATGATCTCTCTGATCATGAATCAATATCAAACATATCTCATGTTGAAGTTGTCCACAAAGAAGAAGAACTTGTAGATTCTACACTTATGCTCCAAATTTCTTCTATTTGGAATTCTGTGCCAGCTCACACTCTAGAAACTGCAGAGGTTCTTAGATCCTCTCTTGCACAAGAGTCTGTTGGTTTTCATCACGATCAATTGAATGTTTCGGAGGGAAAATCAACAATTGAAGGTAATGCATTCACTCTCCTTGATCACTCACCTCTTATGTACTACTATATGATCATTTGTACATGCTCTCATAAGTTTATTGAAGATGTAGGGCATTGCCATTCACTTGGGATAATTTCTCATGTATTTCATAGTTTTGATCTGCACATTCATAGATTTGATCCTACCTCAGCTGATTCGAATCACAAGTTCCAGGATCATCCTCATACTTTTGGATTTGTTCTCATCACATTCGATCTGAAGACCAAGTACAAGCACATGCTTTTTGAGCATGAACCACTTCTTCCAAAGAAGAAGATACCTCTAGACATATGACCAAGCATCACACCTACTTGAGTTTGGAACATTAATTTTTGGTGCGCCTTATAGTTTCTTTTGAGGGGGGTATTTTTCCCATGAGGTTTTTCCCCATTTCCTCGGTTTATGGATTGTTATTTATTATTCATTGTATTGGGTGACCTTTGGTCTCAGTTACTAGGGCCCAGGATGGATTAAGGGGGGTGTTGGGATATTCCTATACTCTATCCTAGTCCTACCAGCATTATCCTTTTTTGCATTTTCAGTTATGCATGCACTTTGCATGCAGTCATGATTTTGCATGCATGCATGCAATGGCATGCATCCCAATCATCAGTCGGCACCTAGACCTTAGTTAGCTAGCTTTGGGAGCTTCTCACTGATCAGTTTTAGCCCTCCTAGTGCTTAGTGCACCCTTCTTCCTTAATTTAAGGAAGCTACTTGCCCTCTCTCACATACCACTTAGCTGTACTTCAGTTAGTTGAGTTATCTTTAGTTCTTTCCTTAAATTAAGGCCAGACTGACTCTCAACTCACTATATCACTTCGATGGACCTCCAGTGAGACTAGACTGTCCATTCTGACTCCACTTAGCTCCTCATGCGCCCTCCACTGAGCCTCCTTCATTCAGTTAGTGCCTCCATGTGCTAGTTACACCTACCACACTCAGTTAGTCTTAGTTTGACATCTGGTTGACAGTTACTTGTGCATTGATGACTCCACTAATGATGATGAGGAATCCTAGTTGTGCTTTGATGACTCTCTATTGATTTGATGATCTGTGAGGATTTTCACAATATTTTGTAAGGGAAAGGGTTAATTGTTAATTGCTAAATATTCATTTTGATTACTGTTCAGTCGAGTTGATCTCTGTTGAGAGACTATTGTAGAAAGGCTATGTAGCTGTGTGCGTAGAGACCTATGAAGAGAGAGGAGAGTCTGTAGCTGAGTGCACAGAATGGAACTGTTAAACCCTTCTCATTGATAATATAACAATAGTTCCTATGGACATATCTCCCATCCCGGTGGTGAACCACGTTAAATCACTGTGTTGTGTGATTGAATCTTGATTGAATGGTTAAGTTGTTGCTTGTGAGTAAATGTATCTTTGCTTCCATGTATATTTTCCATATGAGTGAATGATAGGAATAATATGCTAAGTGTTGAATGCATATGAGAAAGTGTTGAATGCAAAAGTATTCCGAAACATGATGAATGCATAAGTAAATGGGTACACACTTAAGTTAGCGAAGTTTGTATAGTGCGATTCCCTGAAGTGCAACACTGGAAGTGCGCAGTGGCATTGTAGTTCATTGTGTTGTATAAGTTGCAAGGTTACAATCTAAGATGCTTTTTGAATGCATAAAATTCCACTAAGTAATTCTATCTAAGTTGTGTAAGTGTTAAAGAGGAAGCGCAGTCTTCAGTTGTGCTATCCTGTTGTTAAGCAGTCGTTCCGTATCGCGTAGTCCCTGGATGTGCGATAGCCTAAGTGTTAACCATGAAGTAGGTGAACTTTACGCAGTCCTCCATTCCATTGAAGCACACATCATCAAGTTGTGGAAAACTAATTCCGCAACTGCCCCATAACTTCACCTCGGGTGAGACCTCAGTCTGCTTACAGACTATTGCCGAAAGGGCCGGTGAAAAGGGGTTTTGTTGGTTCCCTGAACCGCGCAGAACCTGGGTCTATATTTTGGAAACTAAAGAATATATTTCGAGCCAACAGTAATGAAGACACAAAATCATATAATTTGTATGAGCCTATCACAAGAAAATTTATTATCAATCAAGATGTTCAGTTTGTATAAAATGAAGCATGGGATGGAACCGTAGAAAAGAATGTTGAAAATCATGTCAAATGTCGAACATGATGACATCGTAGAATATGTGGTTGAGACTCCGCATGTGAATTAGAGTGTCGCATCTCCATCTACTCCTAGGAAATTGCAACATGTTTTAGCACAAGGAGCTCCGACACAAGTTGTAGTTGCAGCTACTTCGACAAGAACACCAAGTGCACATAAAACTCCATCAGGCAGTTCATGAAGTTCAACATCAAGAAATACGACAAAGACAAGAAGTCTGTGTGAGATATATGAGATTGACATACTCAATTCATTATGAGTTTTTGCATTATTTCCTCAAGTTAATAATCCGCTAACATTTGAAGAAGCTATTGAAGATAAAGTTTGGGCACAAGCCATGGATGAAGAAATAGAATGCATTGAGAAGAATCAAACATGGGAACTAGTCGATGTTCCTAAGGACAAGGATGTGACAAGCATCAATTGGATTTATAAGACCAAGCAAGATGCCGATGGAAATGTGCAGAAGAAAAAGGAAATTTGGTAGTAAGAGGGTTCACACAGCAACCTGGCATAGACTTCAATGAAAATTTTGCACCTGTAGCATGGATGGACAATATTAGAACATTTTTGGCCATCGCAACACATAAATAATGGCCTATCTACCAAATGGATGTTAAGTCTTCATTTTTATAAGGTTATTTGGAGGAGGAAGTATATATGGAACAAAGACAAGGCTATGAAGTCCCAGGACAAGAACACAAAGTATACAGGTTGAAAAAGGAACTCTATGGTTTGAAGCAAGATCCTAGAGCTTGGTACAATCACATTGACTCTTACCTCATTTAGAATGGATTGCACAAAAGTGAATGTGAGCCAACGTTGTACACAAAAATCAACAAGCAAGGTAATAAGCTAATTGTCTGCATGTATGTACATGATTTAATATTTACTAGTGATTTTTGCATAGAAGAATTTAGATCAGTCATGGAAAGTGAATTTGAAATGACTAATTTGGGCTTATGAAGTATTTTCTAGGCATTGAAGTCCAACAGACTGAAAAATGGCATATTTGTATCTCAGTCAAAGTATGCAAGTGATTTCTTGAATAGATTCAAGATGTTAAACTGTAATAAAGCTCCAACACCAGTGATAACAGGTTTCAAATTGAGCAAGGATGATAATGGATCCAATGTAGATCCTACGTTGTTTAAAAATCTTGTTGGAAGCCTTATGTATCTTACAACAACAAGTCCAGACATCATGTATGGAGTCAACTTAATCTCAAGATTCATGGAGTCACCAAAAGAATCTCATTGGCAAGCAGGTAAAAGAATTATGAGGTATGAAAGTGGAACAAAAGACTTTGGTATTTTGTATTCTACCTCAGAAAATTTCAAACTCATTGAATACACTGACAGTTAAAATGGAGGTAGCATAGATGACAGAAAAAGCACGCCTGGGAATACATTTCATTTAGGAACATGTGTTGTATCATGGGCTTCAAAGAAACAACCCATTGTAACTCTTTCTTTAGCATAAGCAGAGTATATCATAGTTACAAGAGCTGCATGTCAAGCCATTTGGATGCGGAGGATGTTAAGTGATCTATCACAGAATGAACAAGAACCCACAGTCATTTACTAGGACAACAATTTAGCTATCGCACTGTCAAATAATCATGTGTTCCATAAGAGAACCAAGCACATCGACACAAGGTATCATTTTATCATAGAATTGATAAATAATAAAGAAACCTATTTATATTTTTGTAGGTTTGAATATCAGGTTGCAGACATCTTTACAAAACCATTGGCAAGGGACACATTCCAGTATTTGCAAAGTTGTTTGGGAGTGACAAGTTCTGCACAGTGAACTTCATCATGCACAGAGCATGTTTTAGTTCTGAAACATTTTGTAAAATTTTATTTTTGTTTAATGATCTCCATCTACTCATAATTAAGGGGGAGTGTTGGAAAAACATAATTAGGAGTTGATTGCGTATCTAGTCTGGGTCGACTCTGTCAGTCACCCAGTCAGTATTTTTGAGTCTGCAATGTCAGTCAGTCAGTCGTTCTGCAACAAATCCGGCTCATGTCTTCTAGTATTTATGTAACTGTGTTTGTATTCCACATGTCAAGATTTCTTAGGTAGAAATTAATTGCAGTATTTAATTTAACTCAGTAGCTTCTAGGTGAAGCGATCTCAAGTCGGTGATTATGCAATTCCAATATATAGAAGAAGATAATTGAAAAACAAGTGAGAGATGTGTGAGGGAAGAAGAGAAGAAGTGAAGAGCAAGAGTGAAAGGAGTAGAAGCTCATACCAGTGAAATGTATGAATATCCCAAGCTTTGTAAGAAGGGAAAGATTATAGTAAAATCTCATCTCCATGTATTGCGGTCAAATTGCTCTATTTTGATACGGTAATATATATAAGTCCATAGTTTTATGTATTCATTCTCAATAATGTTGAATATTGCAAGTTGCACATCTTCTCGAGATTTACTTGTGTAAAAGTTGTTTACATTTACGGTGTGTAAAATAAATCAAGATTTCCAAATAGTTCATAGTAGTAAAAGTTCTATTTTAATGAGGAGTAAGTTCGCATAAGTTTCATTTTATATTTTGATTCTTATGTCTAGTTATGCAAAGTAAAAATGTGTTGATGAAGTTAAGAAGTTACGCGAATTAAAAACGATCCCCAAGTTGAGAAGTCCGTGAAGTCAAGTATTTTGTGAAGTTAAGAACTTCGCACAAATGTGAAGTAAATTTATGAAATGTGAATTTAATTTCAGCGAAGTTAATTTCCGACAAGCTAGTGTTCGACGAAGTTAAATTTCTTGGCAAAGTGAATTCCTCAATGAAGTGAAATTTGGGGTTCCCTATTGTATGATCGACGAAGTCAAAAGCGAAGAAAAATAAAATATTCATTTACTGCGCATGAGTTCAATATTTTGACTGTGCGGTGTGTTTTTCCCACGGGGGGTTTACTCAGTGAACTTGTTACATAGCACGATCGTTCGCATGATATTAAAGAATATCCCTAATTTCAATAAATATTGGAAAATTCCTCCTAAAATTTTATTGTTGAACTCCCCTTTCAATATGCCTTTCCAATTAAGAAAACCCCTAATTTCACCATATATTGTATGTATCAATTTTTATCAACCCATTTTTAATACCCCCTTTATATCACATTATCAATTTGTAAAAAACATGAGCCCTAACACATCTTAGTATAAGCAAACATGATGCTAAATAAAATAAAAGTATAATGCTAATAATGATCCCACTACGATTGCAGGGGTGACTGACCAATTTGTAGCGTTGCATAGTGGAAGACCCAACGAAATAGTAATGGGAAGGAAAAATGCACAAAAGGAAATCCAATCGAGTGATCAATATAACAGAGAATGTAAAAGGCTAATAGTCCAATAGTTAATGAAATGCTTAGAAAATATGAGAATTGCAGTTTTTTCACACCACGGCCTACCAATCTACCAATTTTATATCATGTAAATATAAGTATATACATAGAGAGCTAATGTTTTCTATAATATTAATAAATTAAACTCCATAAAAATGAAAAAATAAACCCTTTCATGAATGGAATCCCCTACCTTCCTATGAAAACAAACATCACTGATGTTTGAACCAAAATGAACATAGAAAAATTCCTCTTACTTTCCAATAACACCATATGGTCATGTGCATAGATTGGATTTGGGTCATTCACAAGATGCAATATATGATTTTACTCCACTTCCTCTACATTTATTCTTGCAATCAAGGGAATTAACAACATTTAGTTACCATTTCTTGGGTTATATCTAGTTTTTTTTTAATCGTTACATGAGAGAGAAAAATCTCCATTGTTAGGTTTCAAGCATGCAATATTTATAAAGATAAATATATGGTGAAACTTATATCATACCATTTCATGGTAATGATAACACATAGGGTATGTAAATAAGGATTTAGATTTTCACCTATGTTCATGTCAGTTCCAATACAATATTAAGATGGATGCCTTGCATATAAAAAATGAAATTAGAATTATGAATGTGCCAAATATAACTCAATCTAACAACTATTCTTAACTGGAAATGTGAAAATGTTAAAGAATAATACAAAAAGTTGAAAGAAATAATTAGTCAAGAAATATTGATATAACTTTTCTTCGGTTCCAGTTAGCCAAGAAAGATTGATCTCACTTTTCTTGGTTGTCATGGAGAAAGTTTTGATTGAATCTCAATACCCACCTAAACCCTAACCTAAAAAATGAAGAGTTAGATCTTTTACTCGAATGGCTACAAAAAATACAATACAATTGTTCAACTCCGAAACTCCCAATTAGATACATCTCTTAATTTAAAGATGAAAAGAAATATAACATCAATTCAAACAAATCCTAAATAAGCTATTAAATGAGGATTTCTCAAGGTCAGTAATCCAAAGAGACTTCCATTGATGTTATCATTGGTACACTATTATCAACGTTATGAAAAACTTAGGATAAGCAATATCAAATAAAAATGGAGGGTCATTAAGTTTTAGGTGGGTATGAATCCATCCCATGATTTGGAGGTTATTCCTCAGCCCACCCAAATAAAATAAACCTCAATATTTATATTACTATGTCAAATTAAAAACCCCCCTTGACCCCTTAATACGGGGCAATATATTTTTGAGGTTCTTAAGAGTATTCAAACCCCCAATATGAATGGACGTCATATGATATTGCTTCACTAGTGAACCCCCCGTGGTTTTTCCCTTGATTATGTTGGCAGAACTTGTAGTTTCAGAAGGGGTTAATGGCAATATTGAGAGGCGATTCATCTTTAGGAATCTTGAAAAGTAAAGGATCTTCCTTCCCACAAAATAAGGGATTTTCAAGACCTAAGTGTCCTGCTGTCAGTCCAAACAATTCACTGAGAGATAGTATCCCTATGGTGAATCGATTTTATACGTATTGGGCCTAGAATTTCAGAGCTTAGTGCACTAGGTGACCAACACCTTAAGAGAAAAAACAATTTGGCCTGACAGTGTTGATGCATGCAATGTTTCTCTCATTTTAGGAAGTGATTTGGGCTTTTTTTTCATCTTAATCGGCAGTTGAAGATATGTGGAGTGCGAGATGTGTGCAGACCGAAACCATCATTGTGCACAATATAAAGATGTTGAGAATGGCGATGCAGCTGGAAATAAAAGGCTTGTGTGAAGAGGAGGAATTGTTAGCTGTCAAGGAAATGAATTTTAGAGGTGTAAAGGGTTCGAGAAAGATTAGGAGAAAATTTGAAGGATCCATAATTTTATTGAAGTGTAGACAATTTACATAACTTTTGGAGTTTTTTAATCCAAATGGATTTTGGGCAAATAAACTAAGAAAAAAATTGAAATTGGTGAATTTCATTTTGGAAAAAATGGTCAAAAATTAGCCCATGGGCTAAATTTTTCCCTTAAAATATTCCCTGTAAATATCCCTTCAAATGACATATAGGAGAATGATATCAACCCATCAATTTAAAAAAATGATACAACGAGAGGAGTGAGATTTTTGGCTATGAAAAATCTATGATGAAAAGTTGGATTGAAGAAAAGACCATTGGGGGGTTTGAGAGATCCAAAGAAACTTATTTCATAGGTTAGCTTAGAAGGGGTTGTGAGGGTTGAGAAAGGGATGAGACTTGGTTGAATCTAGGATAAATATGAAAATTAATTACAACTATTGATGTGAAGCAGTGATAGAAGAAGCACACACATGAAAGAGGCATTTTTACAGAGTTGGAGTTAATCAAAATGTAAATGGTCATATGATTGTAAGATACGTTTAGGCATATGTACCCTTGGTTTATTGATTCACCCGTTAAAATTCTAGATGTAGAGTTAGGTGACAAGGGGCAATGTTGTATTTATGATACTCGATTAAAAATTTGAGAGGGGGTTGGTGTTTACCCCAAGTCAAGTTTAGAGGGGAGAGAATTAGGTTAATCTTGACTCAGTTAAAGAATGTTTATGATAACTTTGATTTGTTCAAATGGGTTTATCATTGATGGTTTATGGGCCCGTGGTTTTGGGTAACCCATAATATTTTCCCATTGTATTAGCATGTGATTAAGCCTAACCCTATTGTAGGATGACTTCATAATGTGTGCTTAATTCTTATGTGTTTTATTATTTCAAACAAATTTAAATATTGAAATCGAGGGCCACTTGTTACATTTGACATAATACAAACCATATTATTTGTCTTGGAAAAGTTACCATAACTTTCTTTGGGATCATCATAAATTGTTCAAACCCATGGAATTGAAGAGAAGAAATATCATCTCTTAAAAGAGACAAAAACTAGAAGTCTTGAAAAAGTTACCATAACTTTGTTTGGGTTCATCATAAATTGATCAAACCCATGGAATTGAAGATAAGAAATATCAAGATACTACATAATGAAATTGTGAACTCATAGGGGATGGAATTTTATAATTACATCAAGTGGAATGTTGGAAAACAACATGATCTCTAAATCAATGTTTTAAAAGGTATGTTAATATAATATTAGCATGAATTTTGATTGGAATACCCGGTTTAGGTGATTCAAAAGCTATTCGAAAGATGAAACACATGATAATACATTGGAACAATAATATTAGCATTTTGGAATATTAGTTTTATACTAAGGTTGGAAGTTGAGGGTTTTGGTTAAACCTTAACTAAGAATTAATGGAAATACTTACATTTAGTGGAAATGAATATACATACAAGACCAATCATGTGGAATTGTTTGAGATAATAAAATAAACTAATTTCATTAATAAAGTTAAGATATGAATACAAGAAAATGATGCTTCAATGGAATAATTGAAAAGAATGATGACAAAATATGCACATTATGAAACCATAATAAAAAAATACTAGATGAGCTCAAGAGATTCAAAGAATAAAAGAAGCATGGTCACAATCAATAAAAAGAAAGCATATTGAATGAAGAGACTACCAAAATATTTGAAGAAGAAATATGCAAGAAGGTTGAAGAGCCTTAAATAATGAGGATGTAAAATAAAAAAATCCAATCTAGGATTGAAGAAGGACATATGAATTTGATTGATGACATCACATTGTAGCTTCAAAAGGAGAAGTAAAAATGATTCAAGGTCACTAAAAAATAATGTAAAAAGTTGAGCTCCAACTTGAGGATGTACATGTTCAATGCGATAATATTAACTCAAAGGTTAGATTAATCAAGGGATCAATTAAGAACAAAAGATAGAGGATGACATTGTTCTTGAAAACAAGATTGATGATAGGGGTGTGCAGAATGAAATGCGATCAATGAAGGTGAAACTATATCAACACCCCCACTAATAAAAATGTTTCCAAAAAAGAAAATAAGATCTACATCAACACCACCAAAGAGGAAGATATAATAATCAACAATATTTATGGAGTTGTGCATCACAAAACCATTATTCAACAATGTATTATTATATACTACAAACTACAACTAATTGGAGATGGTACACTCCTAGCACATAGAATCCAAATTATGGAAAAAATAACTATCAAGGATTAAGAATGGAAAGAATCAATTTTGAATGTATGGACCATCATAAATGGTAACAAGAGAACAATAATATAAAGAAATCATATTACTTGGTTTCTTCACATGCAAATCCCTTAAATGCAAATATTTTAGGACAAATCTTTTTGAAGGAGGGTACTATCTTATCACCTAAGAGAGGCATACATGAGATTAAATGTATATGTAATCAAGAACACACATATGTAATAGTGGTTGGTTTCATGAAGGGCCCACATGTGCAATGACATAATACGTATATATATAGAGGTAATGTAGTCATTGTTGAGAGGAACATGTGATTTGGATGTATGAATGCCTTGAGGTATTTCGAGGAGGTTCTTTTATTCTTTAAGAAGTTGTTGTATAACTAATCTCTCAACTATCTTGGAATTGTGTTCCATGTTTACATTGTTGTATATGGTGTGTACTTGATATATTATGATATTTTAAGGCTATGGTTCATAACAAAAAAAGATTGGAAAGTTATACAAAACTAAACAAAGAAACACAAAGATAAAGTAGCTTGACTCTGTATTTGAGAACTAAAAGAGAATACCAAATCAAAGTATCTTGTCTTCATATCGAAACTATACAAATTCCAATTATTTTGAATTTGTACCAAAAGATATAGTCCTTGATGTGGTAGGGACTAATAATGATGAACAATTCAATGGAGATTTGGTTTTTGTATTTTTGTTTGAATAAATAAATATTCATGGTGTAGAATAATTAGCACTTGAAAATATTTCTTTCTACTAAGACAGTTTTTAAAGAATTATGTTATGATTTTAATCAAGGTAATTTTTAGGGGCAAAATTTTGACAATTGACTATTTTTTAGGTTTTTTTTCAAAAAATAAATTTGTTTTTTGGACATTTTTAGTCTCTAATATCGCGTATATTTACATAAAATATGTTTTTTTATCATAATGTTCATCAAAATTTACATGCTTCAGTAGTAAATTGCAGGTTTCATATTTCATATTCGCTTACATATCTATATGTATATTTTTTTCAATCCAAAATAATCACTTGAAATACTATACTTAAGTATAACATTAAAATTCTTAAAAAATATCTTGATCTTAATTTTGCTTCATAACGAAACTTTGTCTTAAGGATTTTTGACATTTCTAAGTCTATCTAAAACTTCAAATTTTGTTAAAACTATTTTAATCACTTAAAACTTTGTAATGATTTTTTTTTTTTAATCTTAAATTTTTTTTTTTCAAATAAAACAACACAACTTCACCATTTTTTTTAATCTTTAAATTTATTTTTTTCGAATAAAACAACACAACTTCACCATTTTTTTTTAATCTTTAAATTTATTTTTTTCAAATAAAATAGCACAACTTCACCATTTTAGACACTACAACAAAAGAACGTAGTAAGTTAGGCTACATAATTTCGTTTGGTCAAAGTTCATTGTTGGAGTATCATTTTTGTGGAGCTCTCAAGTAGAAGTGTAGTGGAGCATTCAAGTAGAAGTGTAGTTGTGATGATGAAAACATTTAATGAAATTGAGTTCTCCATGTGGAATGTATGATGTTGAAATTTATTACTATAAATTAAAAGGAAACCGCTAAACTCTAGTTTGATAGAGACAAAAAAAAAGTAATATGCTTCTAAACTCTAGTTTGAAAACCAAGCTACTAAACTCTAGTTTGATAAACATTGAACAATAATATGCTTCTAAACTTTAGTTTGAAAACCAAATCACTAAACTCTAGTTTACTAGACACAAACGCAATATGCTTCTAAACTCTAGTTTGACATAAACATAAAAGTAATATTCTTCACAAAGGAATTGTTGCTTATAATTATTAATTTAATTATAGATTTTCATACTGATGTAATTAAGTAGCTATAAATTCTTTTCCAAGTGGAATTGGCTATTCGTGTTTATAGAATAGCTCATGTGTATAACAAATAAATATTTGTATGGATTTAGTTTGGCTATTCGTGTTTGATTGTTGAAATTGTAGTGTGAACTTGTTCCAAGATGAATCGAGGCTTATAAGACCATCTACGATGTTAGAAAATATGAAGTAATGGAATTTCATTAACAAAATCTTGATTTTCCATTATCAAATTACACTGAGAGACATGAAAAAGATGGAGGTTTTCTACACCAATAGATTACTCCATGATGAATTGGCTCTTTAATGGATGCTCAAGCTAATGGGGAAACTAAGTATTTTTGGCCCAAAATATGCTGAAATAATTTTAGATTTGATGGAATCATATATTTCAAATGTTGGCATTACACATTCTAGTTAAAAGTATATTCAAGGGCACTAAATTCATTTATGCATTAAAAATAATAATTTCATCAATATAATTTCAATTTAAGGAAAAATTAATTTCATCAATCAAAAATTTCAATTTAAGCAAAGATTAATTTCATCAATAAACTAAATCCATTTATGCATTAAAAATAATAATTTCATCAATAAAAAATTTCAATTTAAGGAAAGATTAATTTCATTAATCAAAAATTTCAATTTAAGCAAAGATTAATTTCATAAAAAAAATTCAATTTAAGCAAACATTTCCTTGTTGAATTCTAATGATTGCAAATCGAAAAAGTTTGAAAATGTCAAAAGGATAGCCTTCTTCTAATGTATATTTGCACGAGTGGATGTGTATTAGTTATTGTGTCATTAATGTAATGAGTGGATATTTAAATGATAAATATGTATTGCAAGTGCTAAACTATGATGCTTGTTATTAATGGCTAGATTTACATGAGAATGATATAATATATGGTTTTTAATGTGTACATTTATCTAAGAAAGACAAGGTTACATGTTTTGTTTTTATTATGGATGTGTTTACATGAGGACATGGATTTGCATGAGAAGGATATAATTTCATGTGTACATTTACATAAGAAAGATAAGGTTACATGTTTTGTTTTTATTATGGATGTGTTTACATGAGGACATGGATTTGCATGAGAAGGATATAATTTCATGTGCTTAACTAATAGAAAGAGAAAAACATGGACATTATTTAAAAAAATATAAGTGCAAAAATGAAAATACAAGAGACAATGAGATTAAACCTACAAATTATAATCCTTGCATTGGAAAATACAAAAGAGAGAGAATTGTTTACAAGTCTCTTCAAGGGGGCAACCTCCTTTGACCAAACATCAAATTCAATAAAAATAATTGATGTCACATTACATAGTATTCTAGATATGTAAATAGTTTCTTAATTGAAGAACCCTCACTACTTGTGGTCCCATCATTAAACCACTTGGAAGGTCTTATTTAATACATACGACCCTTTACATTAAGTAATTAACCACTAACTTTCTAATATTTCTTACTCAAATAGGTTGACCTCATACTTTAATTGACTAACTCTTAAGTACCCCAAAGTAGGGAGGTGAGGGTAGGGCCCTAATATGCCCTCTCTCTTCAAAAGTAACATTTTCCTCAAGGATTGACATGTTGAAATTATTATAAAAATGATGTTGGTTCCCAAGTGGCATCTTATGGTTGCATATACTTTCACTAAACTATGACTTCTCAGATAGTATACTGGTGTAGTCAATTCTCTCCAATGGCTAGTACTTCTTATGATTGTATCCAAATGGATCCTTCTTCATCAAGTTAAGGAAGTCTAGTTTGAACATGACAATTTGACACCATGACCTTCTTCAAACATGAAACGTGAAAGACTTGATGGATCTTAGAGTGGGTTGGAAGAGCCAATTTTAGGTGTCTTGTCCAATGTGTTGGAGGGTATGATATGATCCAAAAGAATTTGATGTTATCTTTTGTTGGCCTTTGTCATTTAGAGAGGTATTCTTGTAGAGTTGAATATGAAGAAACACAAAATCCCTTTGCAAATGAATGCTTAGAGCAATGTTGGCAGTATATTTCTTCATTCTATTTTGATCTAGAACTAGGTTGACATCCTTAACTATGCAATGAATTGTCTCTCTAGTGTGAACTATATGATCCACTTCTTGAAACTTAGAAGTTGGGTTTTCCTAATAAATAGAGAGCCATTGATGGGCTTTTGGGTCATAGACAACTTTATATGGTGGCATATGGTGTATGATCTTGAATGCATCACCTCGGAAGAAACTAAGTAATCAATGCCTTTGATGATAATATTTTAACTAGTTGGTTGATAATCTTGTCACTATTCCATATTATCCATATTTAGGGACAATATTTCAATAGGATCTATACTTTCCTTGCCTCTAGGAGCATAATGGGGCCCCATTGATATGCTTGCTTTAAAGTTTTTTTTAGTATCTTTTAATTACTTTTTTATAGGTATACAATTATTTTTTAGAATCCAATGTGAGCTCTAATTTTGTAATATTGATGTAGAGATGATGTAACATATATCCATTATTAATCTACAAAAATAGGGTTTATTGGTCTAATAATTCATTATTTTACAATGATATGTAAATCAAAATTTCAACAATTCAATGTTGGAATCTTATTAATACTGAGAGGGGGGTGAATCGGTATTAGCGAAGTTATGAACAATTTTTACTTCTTATCAATTGATCTTGAACTTAAATTATGCAGTCACCATAAACAAAACCATTCCACATCACATATGCAATGCACATAACACAAATATTTTTACCTGGAAACCCAACCGGGAGAAAACCATGGAATGCTTTCTTATATTAAAAGATTACATTCAAGGAAGCACAGACTTTCAAAGTTCTCCATTACCAACTGGAAGGAGGAAACAACCCCCTGGTTTTATACGATATGACCTGAAGGAAGCACTGACTCCCTGATTTACCAACTTCAACTAGAAGGAGGAATCGACCCCATGTTCCTTGCCCCATCTTGCCGCCCTGATATGACTATTGAAGATATTTGTTTGTTGTTATACTTATTCGCAGACTCTTCAGATTATATGTAGTTCATTATGTTGTGCACACCTTCTATATACTGAGATCTTGTAACCACTAACTATATCACATACTTTACAATGTTATACACTTGACTTCATGATTCACAAAATGCACTCTATTTTGACATATGCTCGATTTTTGCGCTTCCAAAAGCTCAATTGATAGTGCACATCCTGTGTTGTGTTGCTGTTCCGACTTCATGCATCTGCATTTTATTACTCACATCATTCTACACATCTTATTTTGTGTTGGTGTTCTTACTTCACAGATATATCAGATCATTATGTTCATCGTCTACTATACTGCACTTTTGTCTTGGCGAATGTGTCTTAGATACTTTATGACCTTTTGTGTACCATTTGTGATATTTCCTTTCTATTCTTACACATTTGTATTAGATAAATCTCATCATACTACACATCATCTGTTGTGCTACATCTCTATGTCGTGCATTTTCCACAGATAAACTACTACACTTTGCGCATAATTTGTTGTGCTTCAAGTCAGTCTTCGTGGATCTATCACAAATAAACTAATACACTTTGTGTGTCATTTAATGTTCTTCAAGTCCGTCTTCCCGCATCTATCTTAGATAGACTTCTTCATTGTTCTATGCATCATTTGAGGTGCTTCATTTTACTCATCCGCTTCTTCTTTATACTTGTCATGCACAGACGGTATGTCCACAAGTTGGTCATAGCATCCCTTCTTCCTTGCTTCTTGGTCTAGCTTATTTCACACTTCTGCCACTTGTCATATTATGCATTGTTGAGGTATCGCACCTTGTGGGTCTTGCGCATACTTGATCCTTTGCATAGCGATTCTTTCACACTTTGTGTGTGGTCTTGTGCCCTTGAAGTACCATCGCTTGTGGGTCTTGCACATTTGACTTGTCCAACCGCCACTTTCTTCTAGTATTCCCGTGTGCTTCAAAAACTTGTATACTTCTTATGATTGGTGAGTCTTGTGCACTTCTGTGACTTGCATACCTGTTCAGCCGCTTCTTGTTCCCTGCAAGGCTCTTGCGCACTCCCAAACCTTTTCCAACCATCTCTTTGGCATATACCTTTGAAGTAGCATGACTGGGTGGACTTTGGACTTGCACATGTACCTTATGTGATTCTTCAAACTGGATGTACTTCATATGTAGTTCTTCAAACTAGATATCTTATACTTCTTCACATTGGTCTTCATATATTTCTTCAAACTGGTCTTCATATGTTTCTTCAAACTAGAAAACGGATATTGAATCCTCTTTGACATCAATTGACATCAATGACAACCAAATTTCAACAAACTCTCCCTTTGGCATTGATGTCAACAGCTTATGAAGTTGTGCATTGTCAATGCCTCATGAAGTTTTACTCTCTATACTATTCACAGTGTAACTCCTCCTGTGTGTACCCCCCCCCCCCTCCCGTGCTATTGCCACTTTGAGCCTTTGTGCATCCTATTGTTATTGATTTTTTGTTATCTTTCATTTCTATGCAAATCCTTCCACTAATGCAGGCTTTTTAATCTTTCTCCTTTGTTTCTTGTGCGACCTACAATTAGTACTTTTCTTCTATTTTTACATATCTGCATTGATTGCGTGCTTCATGATTTTCCTCCCCCTTTGACATAAATGGAAAAGAGGTTCCTTCAATACACTATGTATAATATTAGAAAGTAGATGCATTTTTCCAAAGTCCAAATGACTTAATCTTTCACGCCACAACTTTTCTCAATAGCATGTGGAACATTTAATAATAGAATAGTAATTTGTTAGATGAAGTGAAAATAGTAAAATTAAACAAACCAACATCATGATCAACAGGGCCAAATGAAACATTTTTGAAGTCATTATTAATATATTTCAAGACATATCTATTAGGCCAAGATTTAGATTTATAACCCTTTTTACTGTTGAGATATTGTAACTTCAAAGAATATTATATTTGTACTTTATTATTATTCCGGAGTTGATTCATTCCTCCTTGAAGATCTTATTGTATATCCGAAGACGTTTATTCCTTCGTCGGAATGTGGTAACTTGGGTTATTAGACTTCCCTAGTGGGGGTTGTCCCTGTATGTGTTATGTGGGTCAAAGGGTTATTAGACCACTCTAGAGGGGTCGGCCCAGTCAGTTGTAGTGGGGTATTTAACCCATTGGTTAAATACGAGCCTACATGATTTGTGTAAAAGACAAGTCGGAGTAGTGTATAAATAGAGGAGGTGTATCCCTCATTTAACACACACTCACTCACTTGAGAGTAGCGCACTTGTGGAGGAGAGGTCTGCTATGGTGGAGGAGGAGATCGTGTCTTTGGTTTGCATCTTTGTATATTGCTAGTCATCTATATTGAGGAAGCTTTGCTGGGTTTTCTACCCCATGAGGGTTTCCCAGGATAAATCTGTGTCTCTTGTGTTTATGATGTGCTTGTTGTTTCTTCAGTGATCTTGTATATGCTATTATTGTTAAATGGAATGTAATTCTTCTATTTTATGTCTTAGCATATTAAATATTAACATGGTATCAGAGCTAACCTGAAGGAAGGCAATGTATGGCACTTACGACACTTGCTTCTCGTGACAATTTGAAGGTTAGGGTTTTATATAGCAAAAACCAGTCATCGTGGAACTTTCGCTATAAATACATTTTGGAAAAGGTTCAGGATCTAAAACGTTTACAGGTCGTAGATAACATCCCCAGGTACCTTGTGTCCAAAGGGCACCCTCAGATTCGTTGTACTTTGTGAGTTATGATCAGTACAAGTTAGGGTTTCTACCTCTTCCAGATCTCAGTCAAAATCAGGTGACCTGGGAAAAAAGGTCATAACCTGGGCTAGGAAGCTCCAAAGGAAATTTAGTAAAAAGTGACAGGTAGTACACAGACTGTACTATCTCAGGAAACGTTTTTAGACACCGAAGTTGAACCAGTGACACGTGGCACACCGTACAAGTTCTCTCTCTTGTATTATCCCATAAATAGGTCACGTTGTGACACTTGGCATAACTCTCTATCAAAGAGTCCAATTGAGGTAAGACCTATCAGGATGGAAATATAATAGGGTGAGCTATCTCAGGAAAAAAATTTAGAGTCCGAAGTTCAAACAGTGACACGTGGAACTCCATACAAGTTCGCTCTCCTGTATTATCCCATAAACCGGTCACATGCGACACTTGGCATAACTCTCTCTTAGAAAATCCAATTGAGGTCAGACCTATTGCGATGGAAAGATGACAGGTCAGGATACCACAAAAAAAGTTTTCAGACCTTGTGGAGTGAAAAGTTCATAGTTACAATAGAAACAATCAGGTACATATTTCTGTCAAAACATAATTATTTTTGGAGCACCTTCATTCATGGCTTCCGGAATTTAGGGTTTCGGAGAAAGTTAGAATTTTTGGAATCGGAATCCACGGCTGAATGCTACTAAGGAAAATCAAAATTTAGAGACCAAGATCGAATATTTTGGTTGGGTAGAAGACCGGGCTTGATCAAACCCCAGTTCAGGATTTTGATCGGAAAGATGGAAAATTAGGGCTTCAACAAAAGTTGGAATTTTTGAAGTCTGTAATCACGGCTGGAAACTCCTCAGAAAAATAAGAGTTTAGAGACTTGGATCAAACCTTTTGATTGGGCAGAAGGGTGGGATTCATCAAACCCTAGTTCAGGATCCTGTCCAGAAGATCCAGAAGTTTCGAAGGCAATTTTGAGGGATCAAATTTTGGAGATTTCAAAATTGAAGTATGCTAGTTTGATCAACTCAGCAAGACACATCCTTCCATCCATTCATAAGTGTGAAAGTCAAAGATTGAATTTTTAGGGTTTCTCTAAACCCTAATCAAGCTCCAAATCAAGTTTCAGGGGGAGTTGAGGCTAAGGCCTTACATAAGAAGACTACAAGAAGTCTTGGCAGGTATGACTTAAGGAGATATAGGTATGTCTTGAAATGTGATTCTTGATTAAGTTCATAATATGTTTGTCCTCATATTATTCAGGTCAGTACAATCTCGATTAATGTTAGAATTGTCTTATCACCCTAGTAACAATATGAATGCATGTGAATGATAGAAGATATTCATTGTTTAGGGATATATGATTGTACTAATGCACTGTGGTTTTGTATGATGTTGATGTTGTCTACTAACAAGATACAGGTACATCACGAAAGACAAATCAAGTTCCATGACCATGATAACATGAAGACAAAGACTCATCCACAATCTTTGATCACATAGAAGTTATACTTACAAGGTATGTATGACTTTGTTCTATTATGCTTAACCTATGAGATATGCAGGTTCCAACATAGGATATCTAAATCATTGAAGAGAACAAAGAAGATATTGATTAGGTATGTTAGACATAACTAAGCAGGTATACTAATCCAGGTATGTTTTCCTATGTCATGTTAGAATCTTACCTTGTGTTAGGATCCCTTATATAAATATACCTGGTATGATTGGTTATGCTTATTCATAAAGTTAGTAATCAAGGGTTTATGCATATTATGTCTCTTATCTTGGTTGATGATTTAACTAACCAGATCAAACAAGAATATGTATGAGTAAAAGAAGACTTCCCTGAAACATTGAATATTATCTATAATCATGACTATACATATTCAAGATTATTTAGAACTATAATGTTTTGATAACTTTGAAATATACTAATGAATGTATATTTGTGTATGAGATCATGAGGATGACACTTGAGCATGCACAGTGGTACAGAATGAATAGAAGTTCAAAAGACATGTAGAAGATCAAGTGGGAGGCAACCACACAAATATAAAAGATAAGTATTTAAGTTGTTATTTGAAATAGTAAATGATATTGTTTGTAATAGGTTGTATGCATATTTGTATTCCTATAATATATCATGCTGTGAGTAAACATTCACAGAGCATTGAACAATATACTACTAATATGCATATGATTGGTAAGTTGGACAAACATTCCATTGTTGCTTGTCTAGAATGAAACCTCTTTGCTGACATGCTGAGGGCTGTGCACACTCTCGATAGTATGTTATGGTAGAGATGGAAGGCATCTAGATAGCCACTGTATGCATACAGGATATGGAAAAGTGTTGTGCCAAAGTATTGGTCAAGATAGTTGCATAACTATGTAAATGATATCTGTATGCATAATAGGTTATCATGTCAACATGATTTCATGATTATGAAGTATTACTAATTATGTACTTAACTTTGATATGTAGGAAAGATCATGATGAATGATGAAACACTGAACAAGCGATGGATGTTCAACAAAAGGATTCACAAATCAAACACACTATAGAAGGCTTGTGGCTAGAAGATTCTCTTAGAAAGAGGGAGAGAATCATGATGAGATGTTTGCTCCAAGTGGCTAGATAAGACCATTCTCTTAATGGTGTAATTAAAGAATAAGTGTGAATCAGGTTCTGTATGGGTACCCAGGATCGATAATCAATCGATGAGCTTAATGATCACCATGGGTGATGTGAATCTCAACCTTTGCTACAAGGATGAATATGGTTTCTATACACAGATGACATGGATACAAGAAGGAACTCAACACAGAGTTCAAATGATATTGAGTCCCATATCAGTAGACCCATCTAATGAGAGATGGCACAGATAGATATGCAGAAGATCATTCAATGCAGAGTGTGAATGATGTTTAGTCACAAAGGGAGAATTGATAGTTTCTTGATAAGCTTGGGCTTTACCAAAAGTAAAGTTGTTTCTAACCTTTACCTTAAGGTTATGGATCATACTTTTATTGCATGTAGATGATATCTTTCTGACAGGGAATGAGAAACAGATCATGAAAATAAAGAAGAAGATAGCTACAAAAATGAAAATGAAAGATCTTAGATTGATGCATTAATTCCTAGGTCTAGAAGTATGGTGAGGCTCGTAAGGAATCTTTCTCAATCAGTGAAAGTATGCTGAGAAATCTTGAGAAGACTTGATGTGTTGGAATGGCCACTCTCATGGATTCCAACTTGAAGCTGTTAGCGGATGACTCATCAGAGTTAGTGGATATAACTCTGTACAGAAAAATTATTCGGTCATTGATGTATCTAACGAATACTAGATCAGATATATGCTTTGTTGTGAACACCTTGAGTCAATATCTAGTGGAAGCTACATGTGTTCACCTGATAATTTGCAAAACATGTGATGCGGTACCTAAAGGATACAATAGACTTTGATCTATGTTATCTTGGATATCATGACTTCAGATGGCTACACAGATGTTGATTGGGCAGGAAGTGTATCAGACAGGAAGAACACATCGAGAGGATGTTATTGTCTAGGATCAGCCATGATCTTGTGGTTTAGCAGGAAACAATCTAGTGTGGCTCTTAGCACAAGCAGAATACATGGCTGCTTGCTCTGCTAAGTTATGAAGAAGTATGGCTTCAAGATTGTTTGACTTAGAGATAGACCCAACTATGATGCTATGTGACAAACAGAGTTGTACCAAAATGGCAGGGAATCCAGTATTCCATGATAAGTCAAAGCACATAGAGATCTGACATTTCTATATACAAGATATGGTGCAGAAAAGAATTAAAGTTCGAAATTGTAGCAAGTTACCAATGTACTAACCAAACCTCTACCTCAAGTAAAGTTTTTCGAGACAAACTTTTCAGAAGGACCCTCCTCGAAAGGGGGAGCGATGTGATCAGTTATGATGAGATTGCCCGCATCGACAGTAAGGTTGATGATGTGGATACCTATATTGGTGATGCCAACAGAGAGGTTGGTGGATGGTTCTTAGACAAGGTCTAAAGTGACAAGGGGATTGGATCATCCCTGGACTTCAGTCCTAAAGAGAGCCATATACGTATGTCTTCAAGAATGAAGTCCTTGGTGGACATGAGGGGATTGGATCATCCCTGGACTTTAGTCCTAAAGAGAAACGTAGACGTATGTCTTTGAGAATGAAGTCTTTGGTGGACATGAGGGGATTGGATCATCCCTGGACTTCAGTCCTAAAAGGAGCCATAGACAGATGTCTTTGAGAATGAAGTCCTTCGTGGACATGTGAGGATTGAATCATCCTTGGATTTCAGTCCTAAAGTGAGCCATAGAAAAATGTCTCCGAGAAAGAAGAGGGATTGTATCATCCTTGAACACATGTTCTAAAGAGAGCCGTAGACATGATGTCTCCGAAAATAAAGTCCTGAATGAACAGGTGGGGGATTGTATCGTCCCCAGAATCTGGTCCCAGAATTGAGCCGTAGACTGGGTCTCCAATAATGAAGTCCTGAATGAACACGTAGGGGATTGTATCTTCCCCGGACTTAGGTCCCAGAATTGATCCATAGACTGATGTCTCCAAGTATTGAAGATAGGACTGCATCGTCCCTGGACCTCAGTTCAAAATGTACGTGAGGACTACATCGTCCATGAACTGGGTTCAAAATGTACGCAAGGACTGCATCATCCATGAACTGGGTTCAAAATGTACATGAAAACTGCATCGTCCATGAAATGGGTTCAAAATGTATGTGAGGACTGCATCGTCCAAGAACTGGGTTCAAAATTTACGTGAGGATTGCATCGTCCATGAACTGGGTTCAAAATGTACGTGAGGACTGCATCATCCATGAACTGGGTTCAAAATGTATGTGAGGACTGCATCGTCCATGAACTGGGTTCAAAATGTATGTGAGGACTGCATCGTCCATGAACTTGGTTCAAAATGTATGTGAGGACTGCATCGTCCATGAACTGGGTTCAAAATGTACGTGAGGACTGCATTGTCCATGAACTGGGTTCAAAATGTATGTGAGGACTGCATCGTCCATGAACTGGGTTCAAAATGTACATGAGGACTTCATCGTCCATGAACTAGGTTCAAAATGTACGTGAGAGGACTGCATCGTCCATGAACTGGGTTCAAAATGTACGTGATGGGATTGTATTGTCCCTAGACATGAGACTTGTCTTAAAAAGATAAGGATCGATCATCCTGGAACTTGATCTGGATTGTATCATCCATGGACCTATGTCCTAAAGAGAGCGGGATTGATCATCCTGTAATATGATTGTGTGTGTTGCAGGGTATGCTGCTATGTATTGATGATAGATGTATTAGTAAGAATACATGCTTTTGATAATAGATGTGTTAGTGAGAATACATGCTATTGATGATAGATGTATTAGTGAGAATACATGCTTTTGATGATAGATGTATTAGTGAGAATACATACTTTTGATGATAGATGTATTAAGTGAGAATACATGCTTTTGATGATAGATGTATTAGTGAGAATACATGCTTTTGATGATAGATGTATTAGTGAGAATACATGCTTTTGATGTATTAGTGAGAATACATGCTATTGATGATAGATGTATTAGTGAGAATACATGCTTTTGATGATAGATGTATTAGTGAGAATACATGCTTTTGATAATATATGTATTAGTAAGAATACATGTTTTGATGATAGATGATCCAGATGCTGTAGATCAAGATGATCCAGATGCTGTAGATCGAGATGATCCAGATGCTGTAGATCGTGATGATCCAGATGCTATAGATCATGATGATCCAGATGCTGTAGATCGAGATGATCCCGATGCTGATGATCGTATGATGACGATGCGGATGATCATGAGGATCTAGATGTTGATGTTGTTGTAGCTGTTCGAGTGCTGCAGAAGATAAAGACTCAGTACTGAAGATGTTGATGTTCCAGTATTTAAGATGTTCCATAAACTACTTGAGTTACTGATGATGTTGAGAAAGCTTCCAATGATTTATAGATGTATCATGTATGATGTTGATGACTCCTTGCTCATGCAGATGCTGTTATAATATCCTTCTCGTTAAGGGGGAGTGTTGAGATATTTTAACTTCAAAGAATATTATATTTGTACTTTATTATTATTCCATAGTTGATTCATTCCTCCGTGAAGATCTTATTGTATATCCAGAGATGTTTATTCCTCTGTCGGAATGTGGTAACTTGGGTTATTAGACTTCCCTAGTGGGGGTTGGCCCTGTATGTGTTATTTGGGTCAAAGGGTTATTAGACCACTCTAGAGGAGTCGGCCCAGTCAGTTGTAGTGGGGTATTTAACCCATTGGTTAAATATGAGCCTACATGATTTGTGTAAAAGACAAGTCAGAGTAGTGTATAAATAGAGGAGGTGTTGTTAACACCCAAAAAGTGCTCACTAGCTCATTTCCCTATTCACATGACCCATTTGTCCACTTTTTCACCATCTGAGCCTCCGAAACCAACAAAAGGTCACCAAAAGACCTTAGTACACCCCTTTTTCCATTAAAAAAGATTATTTTTCCAAGAAAATCATAAAAAACCCTCAAAAAGGGTCCAAATTCCCAAAAATATTAAAAAGGGAAGTAAAATATTATTTTTATTCAAAAAAGGAAAAAGGAGGGAAAAGTACCTAAACCATGTTGGTCAATACCATTTGGTTTCCACAAAACCACAAATGGTATTCCTCACCACCAAAACCTATAAAAAGGTGGTAGGGGCTCCTCATTTCGGATCCTTCCATTATCTCATCCTTATGCTGCTGAAATCTCCCCTGAGCACTTTTAGCCATTGAAGCAACCTTGGAGAAGGAGACCTCTTGGAGTTTGGAGCTACTCATCTTGGGAGTTGCTCAACATCAACCTTCACCATTGAAGGTAATATCGCAAGCACTTGCTTGCCCCCCCCCCATTTTTCAATACAAAAAATTATTTCTTATGTTTCTTGTTCTTGATTTTGACATGTTTACATTATTTGCTTAGATTCTTGCTTAGATTCATGAAAAGTATTGTTTATTTAGTTTATTGTTTTTATTTCTATTGAAACTGCTGCTACTAGTTAGCAGGTGCCCATAGCACTAAGCCTGGTTGCAAAACCGGGCCAACAGTTTTTGGCGACTCCGCTTTGGTTTGAACTTTAGATCTCTAGTTTTGCCTTTAAATCTTAGTTTTTATGAGTTTTTAACCTTTAGATCCATAGATCTGCCATCTTAGACAGCAGATCCATTGCTGTTCTGAGATTTGCCCCCATAAACAGCCCAAAATTTTCAATTTTTGGGTTAGTTTCTCGGTTTCCGTGCACGGCTTCCGCCTCGCGGCTTTTTGCCAGACAGTCGCGCGGTCCATCGCGACTTTTCTGCCTTTTTTCGCGCGGTCCATCGCGGATTTTTTCCAGACAGTCGCGCGGTCCATCGCGACCTTTCTGCATTTATCCACGCGGCTCATCGCGACTGTGCGGTCAAAACCCGCGCTGCTCATCGCGACTGTGCGGCCTAAACCCGCGCGGTCCATCGCGACTGTGCGTCCAAAACCCGCGCGGTCCATCGCGACTGTGCGGCCAAAACCCGCGCGGTCCATCGCGACTGTGCGTCCAAAACCCGCGCGGTCCATCGCGACTGTGCGGCCAAAACCTGCGCGGCCCATCGCGGCTGTTCGTCCAAAACCCGCACGGCTGAATTTTTTCATTCGGCCATCCCGATTTTGAAAAATATTTTTTACTGTACTTTCTGCCCATAGCACATTTTTTACAGTATTTGCATTCTGCATATTTTACAGCTTTGAAATTTTTTTTACTATTTAAAAGTGCATATTTAGAAATCTTTTTCAAAATTTTCAAGAAAGTGAAAGAAAGACTCATTTTGCATTTTCATCTAGATTCAAATTTTTTCTTGTTTACTTCTTTAGAATCTTGCCCTTAGCAATTTTTCTTGAAACGAAGAAATCCATTTATTTCTTTTAAAAAAGGAGTTTATCATTTGCTTTCATAAATCCAAGAAATCCTTTATTTTTTGAGTTATCTTTTGAAAAGCATATTAATTCCTTTTAGTGAAAAAAGTCTTAAATATTTGCTTTTTATTTTCGAAAAATCCTTTATTTTTTGAAAATTTCCCTTAAAGCATTTAATTTTTTCAAAGTTCAGTTTACAACACCTCACGTGCACTCACACGATCACTTAATTGAACTAAGCCTTAAAACGTACCTTAATTTGAACACACTTTTAACCCCACTTGGGGAACACTAAAAGAATTCTTGTAGCTAGGTAGTATTGGGGGGATAGGTGTTCCAATAACACCCCTCAGTTCATACATCTGAGACATAGAAGTTGTCCAATTAGGGAGCTAAAATCTCTTAGTACTTTTTGGCGCGGTCACAACCGGTTTGTGGGAAGGCCTCTCCCTTAGGAGGGTTGAAGTCGCGAGGATGGTTCCGGAAGCCTGAGTGGGATACCGAAACCCATTCAGTAACCGAAGGGCTACCATTCGCAGTTCTCGGGATATCCCTGTATTGGGATATTGCGATCAAAGGACCAAACGGCAGATTTACCTTTTCTCGACGCTTCATGAACGGAGTATCCTAGTAGCCTGTCTTTTTAGGATTGATTACCCGGTGTCCCTCCCGGTAGGGGGATATCTAGCCGTTGTCTCAACATTCGTATTGTCTGACTTGGATTTCATCACCTTGCAGAGGATATCGTCTGTTTGAGTCACAATACTTTTAGATTAGGTGTTTGCATGATCTTTACCACCTTTTGAGTCTAGTTACACCTATTTTTTCTAGGAGCCACTTGCATGTTGGTATTCTGACCAGTTGTTGCATTCCTCCACTTATTGTAGCACACCTGCTAGAATAAGTGCATTTTTTGAGGATTGATTTTTTGGCCTGTGAGCCTTCTTTTTTCACTCCCCTTCTTGCACCCTTGGTTGCATTAGGGTTTTGAGTCTTTTACATATATATCACCACCTGATATTTAAAACACATTTTTTACATACAAAACATATTCTCACCATTGAGAATTCTAGACGTTCTCGTCGTCTACAGGGCGAACTCCCAGAGTTTAGTCCACTTGGCTCTCCACGTCACAGACGCAGAGCATTGTCCCTTGATTCGACACATCGTCAATCAATTAGACGGTCATCCGATTCTGACATACCCCACTTCACCTTTGATTTGGAGGTAGAATCCGAAAACCCCACCGAGTTACCACCAACCACAAATATGTCTGAAACACTAGTTGATCCACAATTTACATTAACCATAGGTCAGACATCCGCAGACCCTTCTGCGGCAGTACCATCCACGGCAACAACCACCCCCTTGGGTATGCCCAATATGGGTAACACTCCACATTCAGGAATGCCTAGCACAGGACCACCACCTGTCATGGGCATGCCCAACATGGGGGTCATACCCCCTTCGGTTTCCACAAACCCTATCCCAGGAATCCCCAGTGCGATTCCTAACCCAAGTGTAACTCATGTTGCACTTGGCAGTGCTATACCAGGAATCCCTGGTGCGATTCCTAACCCAAGTGTAACCCAAGTTGCACTTGGGAGCGCTAACCCATATCATGCCACACCTTTTGGAGAGCACATACCCTCCATACCTAGCATACCTATAGGCGCTACTGGACCCCTACACCATACCACAATGGCTAGGCAGGTCCCGGTTCCGGTCACCACATCCGCTAGTCTACCATACATGGCAAGTCTCAACCTGCCAGATTTAGCTAGGCTCACAAATGACCCCATCAGACATGATCCTGCTTGGCCCCATATGCCCACTAAGCTTCCCTCTGACATACCTAAGTTTGAGGGAAAGGTAGGAGAAGACCCCCAGAATCACATCATGTCCTTCCATTTATGGTGTTCCTCCAACTCCATAGTGGATGACTCAATCCACCTACGGCTTTTACAACGCACCTTCACTGGCTCCGCAGCCAAATGGTATATCGAGCAGCCCCATGGGATGCATGCCACATTTACTTCCCTTGCCTCGACCTTCCTGCAGTTCTTTCAGCTACCAGTCCGCTATGATGCGGGCGTCGAAATCCTACTGTCTTGCAGACAGAACACAGGCACGCATATCACTGACCATATTCATGATTGGCGCCGGCGCCGGAGCCTATGCAAGATCAAATTAGACGACCGAATCTTCCTAGACTGGTTCCTTAAATCCCTCCTTCCTCTCATTGCGAAGGATGTAGCATCTGAAAGACCCCAGTCTGAGGAGGAGGCCATCCTCAAGGCCCAACAGTTTGATCTTATCTATGCCCAGTCAGGTTACCTATACACGATCATACCTGACGCCCCACGAGGTGACTCTGCACGCGGTGACACACCGGGGGCATCACATGCCGCTGATGGCATTATTGGCCAAATTACACCGCAAGCAAAACCTTTCAGTATGGTGAGCACCATGCCCGCCCCAGACCTCTCTAGGGCTACATCCAGTTCCGGAGCGACAACTTATTATGCTCCAACAAACCAGACCCATCACATTCATGGACCCTCTTGTCCACAACATTGTTATGGCCAAGCGCCATCAGCATATGTACCTCCTACATACTATGCTCAACCTACGGTACAGACCCCCATGCAGTTCCCACAACAGCATATGCATTACCCACAACCGATTGCACCGGCTCACCTCACAACTCCACCAGCTCAGGGGTACCAACAACCCCAGCAGGCAACTGGACCACCTCCAGCTCCACCTGCGTACTATCCACCGCAACCTGCTCCCGCACCTGCGGCTCCTCAGAATCCCCCCAATGCTCAAGGGCATGTGTACGCACAACAACATCAGCCCCAATACCAAAATAACCAACGCAACCAGGGTGGGCAACCAAACCGCGGAAGAGGACGCAACCGTGGAAACAATCAAAACTGTAACCAAGCTCCACAACCTACCCATCCTCCGCAAGAAAATAACGCGGCGCCCGCTCATCAGAATCCCGATCGGCCACCTAAGCAACCCAAAAATGCTAATTTACGAACAAACCATCCTTGTTCCATTTGCGGTGTCTATGGCCACTATACCCACGCTTGCCCACATCTGGAGCGAGCTCGACAACTATGGACAAATGACGCCCATCGTCAAGGGCAGGCGGCTCCTCAGCCTCCACCCAACCCCCCACCACCTCCACAACAACCTTTGGTATTACAAAACCCTTTTCCAACACAAGGAGTGGTGAACACTCTGCCGTTAGCCCCCCAACAGGGCAACGTGCAACCACAACAAATTACTTACACAGCTCCTGACCAACCCATGTTTGATTCAGGCACCCACCACTTATTGATGATGTCCACCGCAGACGTCAATATACAAACCCGTCGGAATCAATACGGACCGACTGCTGAAACCCCCCCCCGCCGAAAAGGATACTAATGCTAATCCCACTGATCAAACATTGCGTATACCTCAGGTTCCACTCGATGGCGCTTCGAAAGAACCTCGCTTCCCCCTTCGCCGAATCAACAACAACCCCAATGCACGGGCTGCGTCCAATTACAACATCGTAGATGACCTAGCTCAATCTCCCGCAGCCATGTCTGCGTTAGAAGTCTTAAAAACCTGTCCTACTCAGCGCAAAACTTTACTTTCCGCCATTGGGGCGATTGACCCAAATGATTCGAAATTGATGACCTTTGATTTAGACCAATCTGAACCACGGCTGCCTTCTACCATAGCAGTCCAAGTTTCCGTTTCTATTCGGAATCTTGTCATCCATCGATGTATCATCGACGAGGGTGCCTCCACATGCATCATGTCCACTTTTGTTTGGCAGAAGTTGGGATCCCCTGCTCTCCAGCAATCCACCACTGCATTGCGGGCCTACGACGGCCGGTCAGCTCAACCTCAAGGTTTATTACCCAAGGTACCCGTCCAATTAGGTGGGAAAACTGTGCTCATCGACATAGAGGTCATTAACGCCCAGCTCGACTATAACCTTTTACTTGGCCGCAGTTACATGTACGCCATGAAAGCGGTCGCCTCCTCCGTCTTCCGCACCATGATGTTCCCCCACGAGGGACGCATGGTCAAAATTGACCAACTCACCTACTATGATCCCAACGCCCCTGCAGCACCAGAGAATGTTCTTCCCATGATTGAACAACCCGCTTCTAGTGCAGTTACCTCCTTTGTGTCTTCTGTGGCACCCGGACTTTATTCGGATACACCAATGACCTCTACATTCCAGGCCATTCCACCACCGTCACCGGAGACCCAAGTCGCAAACCTCTGTACTCTTTCGCAGAATACGCAAACGTCCGGTGGTCAACCACCATTGATCCCCAGTCACATTGGTGTTACACCCATCCACACCATCCCCTTCCTATTTCCTCCTTCGGGTGTAGTAAGCGCCCCGGTTATGGCTACCCTTAGCCTACCCGGGCTAACATTGGGATTACCCGTGTGGTATATTCCGCCTCCTGTTCGACCATCGACACCAGACGTCATCCTCCAACCGGTACAACCTATTGTTACCACAAATCAGCCTCCTCCTGGTGTCGCAATCCCTTCGTCGTCAACGACACCTCCTCCTAACCTCAATATCCCTTCGTCGTCAATGAAACCTCCTCCTGGTCTCACGATTGTGTCGACGTCAAAGGATCCCCCTCTTCTTTCTAAACCCACTGGGGGCAGAGGTCCACAACCATACACTGCTATACCACCTCCTAAGGCAGTCAAACCCCCACCGGTGTTTCGAGCTCCCCCCAAATGTTCATTATGCGATGAAATTGGCCATCCAACTCATCAATGCCCACACTTACCGGCACTCCAAGAGCATATGAATATGTTGGACGATGACATCGGCATCCCAGTAGTCAGATTAGAGCCACCTCTACAGCCTCGCGACAAATCACTGCGCACGAACCATCCTTGTGCTATATGCAGTGTTTACGGCCACTACTCTCACCATTGCCCTGATCTACCTGACTATAGAGCAGCGTTGTACGAGTTAAACAATGCCGACTTAGAGATATCTCCTCCCCTCATCGAGGAGATCCACCCCCCACCATCATCCTCGTCAGAAGAAGTCAATACGATATATATGATTTCAACAACCTTCAAACCAGAACCCCTTGATTTATGGTCTGACTACTTCAATACTGACGAGCAAATTTTGGAGACACTCACTGCACCCGACTACCCTTGGGATGATATGCATCATCGCTCGTACTTCCTCCCGGAAGCATCTACCTCCACCGCATCCAACCAGCTATCGATCGAGTCGAAAGACTTCATACCCACCAAAGTCGATTGGTTAAAGGACCCCATCCCAGCACCGGATGCCTTTGAAGAAGGGAACATGTCAAACATTTCCCCCACTATACAGATAGACATTTCCACAACACCAGGGAAACCTGAGCTCATCTCGCTGGGCGCATCTTGCACTCAAGCAGAAACTCAGGCGTACAAAAAACTCTTTCAAGAGTTCCGTGATGTCTTTGCCTGGTCCTACACCGAGATGCCTGGTCTCGACCCCGCCATTATTGAACACCACATCGATACATGGCCGGAAGTACCCCCTGTTCGTCAGAAACAGCGACCTATTCACCCTGCCAAGCTCCCCGCTATTAAGGCTGAGGTCGAGGAACTACGAAACGCAGGGTTCATCTACCCTATTCCGTACACCACCTGGGTGTCGAACCCCGTTCTTGTCAACAAAAAGCAAGGCACCCTTAGAGTATGCACTGACTTCCGCGATCTAAACCACGCTTGTCCAAAAGACAATTTCCCCACGCCATTCATTGACCAACTCATTGATGAGTGTGCGGGCCATGAGGTCCTATCCTTCATGGACGGGTTTTCCGGATATAACCAGATTCACATCCGCAAGGAGGATCAGTACAAGACTGCCTTTACCACCCCATGGGGCACCTTTTCCTACCGCGTCATGCCATTTGGCCTTAAAAATGCTGGTGCCACTTTCCAGCGAGCCATGACCTATTGCTTTCACGACTTGATCCATATCTTGCGAGTCTATCTCGACGACCTCACAGCTCGTTCCCGAAAACGATTAGACCACCTTAACGACCTCCGGCAAGTTTTCCTGTGTTGTCGCAAGTATAAAATCCGCTTGAACCCACACAAGTGTGTCTTTTGCGTCCCGGTGGGCCGGTTGTTGGGTTTCATTGTTTCCCAAGACGGAATCACTGTCGATCCCCTGAAAGTCAAAGCCATCTTAGAACTTCCCCCTCCTCGCACGTAACAATGATAAGTCATATTGGGCCCCACGTCCTATTTATAGAAATTCCACAAATTTCAAACAACCATTGCGGTGTCATACGAAGTCCATTTCTCAAACCGTTGGTACCGTTGGGATCAGCACAGCGCGAACTTCATAGAGGTTCCTTCCGTTTCCCGTTTTCACGAGGTCCATTTTTTGACCATTTTTTAGCCTCCCTCATGGCCTTGGTTTGCGTGCCACATCGGCCGTTCTCCGTTTTAGACGTGCCTTATATAGCCGGTTTCAGTTTTCCGCACTCGTAATGATGCTTGAGATCATTTCTCGCTCTCACCTTTATATTTTTTGGGCATTTTTTCCACGCCCCCTCATCACCTCGGTTTGCGTGCCACATCGGCCGTTCTCCATTTTCGACAATCCGTATGTCACCGGATCCAGTTTTCCGCGCTGATGACGATGCTTGAGACCTTTCCTCGCCCTCATCAATCCATTTTTGTTCGGTATAATTTTATCCCTTTTTCGGGCCGAGCAACCCCTCTTTACGAAAAAGGCACTTAGGGAGTTTCTGTTAAGCTCTTTTCTGACTCCTAAAACAATGAAAAGATCGCCGAGCTATCTTGCTTCCTTTCATGCTCGCTAAACGTATCTGAAAGGGCGTCTACCTGATATAAGTTTACCCCTTTTCCGGACCTCGTAGACTAATTACGAAAAAGGTATACTCTAGTCACATCGGCTAGAAGAGTTCTCCATCCGCATCATTTTATGCTTTTTCGGGCCTTGGAGACTAAACTCACGAAAAAGAAACACCAATAGAGTCCACTTACCGCTTTCAGACTCTCTAAACATGAAAGCAACCATGAGCATGAGCCGTCCTGGGCTCACAAAATCCACAAGATCGTACCATTTCAGAGCACACTTTTATCCCTTCTTGGAGCTCATTAAAACTACGAAGAAGAAATCAATGGTGCCTCTTGGCGCCACGACAGATCACATCTACTCATATGGCAGCTTCCCCATTTTGGTCGCCTTTGTTCAGAGTATTCTGTAGTATATCACCTTGATAATCCCTCGACAGCACCTATCAGCTCGTCCTCCCCCCCAGAGTCAATATATACCATTCAGTCAAAGCAATGATCCCCACACCTACAAGTCAGTTCCCTACGCTGCCAGGTCAACCATGTCATCATGCTCTGAACAAAGGAAGTTTGATTCTACCCATTTTTTTGGACCCAGTTATTTCCCTTCCCCACAAGTATGTCAGTCCTACCATCAGTACTACATCACTTCAGTTCTACACCTCGTACTCCTATCAAGGAAACATCATTGCCTTGTTAGTTGCTGGTCTCCCTCTGTCGATGACAACCACATTGATTCCAGAGGATAGACCTAGAGGTCCCTGTGTCTTGGACTCATTACCATTTATGATGAGTGCCTACGAATCATTTCGAGAGGAATCCTCAGTGCCTCTCCGAATGGTTGTTTCTCACATGCTCGACTTCAACACCTTGATCGCATCGTTGAGACTCGCACAGGGTATTGGTCCGTTCAGTTATTAGTCGAAGACCCCGGATACCTCCTGACTCCTCCACATTTGAGAGTCTACCTATGGATACAACCAGTTACATTTTTTCTATAGATATCCGGGTTGCGTATGGCGACAGTATTCCACATGGCTCACAGTCATTGAGTCCATACAGATGTTGGACACCTTCAGTTTCAGCAGTTCAACAGTTATTCCAGTGTATCAGTTATTGAGATCACCCATGATCATGAGTATATCCCACAATAATGTCCCCTATGGACCATTATGATGTACCAGTATATTTCTTTACGTATTAGATCCCCCTTCTTGGGACTAATTGTTTTGTATATGTCTTGATACGAGCATGGGAATGCCCGCCTCGTCCTTTATCAGAGATTATACCTCATTCATATTGAGGCCATGTAATATTTTTTGTTTTTGCAGCTTCCAAGGGCCGTGGCTCCAGTCTCCAACCGGTCTCTTCTCTCCCCTAAACCCCAGAAAAAAGGACAAAAGAACTATGATGTCTATCGGCCATACGATGAGCTCCTGCCCTCACACATCAGGGGGCAATCTGTTAACACCCAAAAAGTGCTCACTAGCTCATTTCCCTATTCACATGACCCATTTGTCCACTTTTTCACCATCTGAGCCTCCGAAACCAACAAAAGGTCACCAAAAGACCTTAGTACACCCCTTTTTCCATTAAAAAAGATTATTTTTCCAAGAAAATCATAAAAAACCCTCAAAAAGGGTCCAAATTCCCAAAAATATTAAAAAGGGAAGTAAAATATTATTTTTATTCAAAAAAGGAAAAAGGAGGGAAAAGTACCTAAACCATGTTGGTCAATACCATTTGGTTTCCACAAAACCACAAATGGTATTCCTCACCACCAAAACCTATAAAAAGGTGGTAGGGGCTCCTCATTTCAGATCCTTCCATTATCTCATCCTTATGCTGCTGAAATCTCCCCTGAGCACTTTTAGCCATTGAAGCAACCTTGGAGAAGGAGACCTCTTGGAGTTTGGAGCTACTCATCTTGGGAGTTGCTCAACATCAACCTTCACCATTGAAGGTAATATCGCAAGCACTTGCTTGCCCCCCCCATTTTTCAATACAAAAAATTATTTCTTATGTTTCTTGTTCTTGATTTTGACATGTTTACATTATTTGCTTAGATTCTTGCTTAGATTCATGAAAAGTATTGTTTATTTAGTTTATTGTTTTTATTTCTATTGAAACTGCTGCTACTAGTTAGCAGGTGCCCATAGCACTAAGCCTGGTTGCAAAACCGGGCCAACAGGTGTATCCCTCATTTAACACACACTCACTCACTTGAGAGTAGCGCACTTGTGGAGAAGAGGTCTGCTATGGTGGAGGAGGAGATCATGTCTCTGGTTTGCATCTTTGTATATTGCTGGTCATCTATATTGAGGAAGCTTTGCTGGGTTTTCTACCCCATGAGGGTTTCCCAGGATAAATCTGTGTCTCTTGTGTTTATGTTGTGCTTGTTGATTCTTCAGTGATCCTGTATATGCTATTATTGTGAAATGGAATGTAATGCTGCTATTTTCTGTATTAGCATATTAAATCTTAGCATTTACAAGCATGACAAATAGAAAGAATATTGATTAGCATGCCTTCAACATGAAAAACATCTTCTAGTACACCATTAGGAACATTAATATTGCTAGACCCAATTACTAAAAGATTATTATGATCACCTATTGTAACTTTCTAATAAAATTGTTTTTCTTTGTCATAAGAGGTGAATAAGGAAGCATTACCAACCATGCAATGGGAGGCACTTGAATCCAAACTCCATTCCAAAATAGGGGAGGATTTACTTGGCTTAACATATGATAAGTAGTGAGAGAAACATGCTATTCTATAGACTTTTTTTTTGGATTTGGAAAGCTCATTCTACCTCTTGAAGCAATTTTTTTCAATGTGACTTGTTTTTCCATAATGCTTGCTTGGTTTCCACTCCTTCTTTGAGGCCACTACAAGAGAATCATTAGAAGCCTTATTGGATGTACTAGAAGCATTAGAGTTTGTTTCCTTTTGAGGAACTTTGACTTGATTCTTCTTTCTATGTGCCAAACAAGGCTTCCCAATAAAAAATTGTCTTGAATATAAAAATCTAAAATGTTCAAAAACTATCCATTTACAAAATTATTCAAAATTAGGTTTCACGGTGACAATAATTTGAAAAAAATTAAACTAGAATGATCATTTATTGAACATGAATGTCTTATTTATACAAAGTAGAAGTGACCTTTGGAATTGAGCTTCCAAAGTTATTTTTGTATTTAGCTTAGAACTAAATCTAAACTAGATATTTATATTATTTTATAAAAGAAACCATAATCCCTATTAATTAGATTTCCAACATTCCCCCAATTTAATATGAAAGGGTTCTTGTGAGTCCAAGCATCTTTTTAAACTTTTCAATCGTTTATCTTCCAAGTGATTTAATGAAGATGTCTACAATTTGCTCATTGTTTTGTGGAACAATGTATCAAATGAATGGTATTGATATCTACATGATATCAAATAAGATGGTACCATGGGATGATGTGCTTAGTTCGATCAAGGAATCTAGGATTCTTGGCCAAATTTATTGCAAAAGTATTTTCAACCAGTAGAGGAGTATAATTCAATTATTTCTTCTACAAATATTCACATATATTCTCAAGCCACACAATCTCCTTTGATACTTATACAACAACCACATATTCTTCCTCTATTTTCGAATATTTTGGAAGATATTTATGCGTGATCTCTAGGAGACAATTATTTGAATATTTGATTCCAAAGTATTGAGTCCCCTTCAAGTATTTTAGAACTCTTTTTGCAACATACCAATGTCCTTCACATGGTTTCTGCATGAACCTATAAGAAACGATCCCAATAGAAAATCAAATGTCTATTCTAGTGGTGGTAAGGTAGATAATACTCCTCACAATTTGTCTATGTTTGGTTCCATCCTAATATTCATTTCCTTCTTTCTGATCCCTCAACAACTCCCCAAGTCATGTAAGTTGGGGTCCCACTTTAATTTTTTGGGTTGAGAATCATACACTTGAATGCACTCTCACTCAACGATGATTGCTCAATTTCATCTTTACTATCGCACATCATTGTTTAGTATGTTCTCAAGTAATTCTATGAGAAATTATGATATCACTAATCACTTTGGTGCATTCGTCAATTGGTTTTATCATTTTCCATTTGATATATCTCATCATGTTGTATGCTTGTAAGTGATTAAAACCTTAGGGAATAAGGCTAGGTCCTCCACCATAACCTTAGTATGAATGCGTCATGCCCCCATCTCTTCCATATATGTCTTATTTATAGGTTTTTGGAAATAGTTGAGATAGAGAGAGAGTGGTTTTGAGGAGTTACACCTAAAAATATATACTTTTCCAACCATTCAGTCTCATGAATTTTGAGGATTTTATATTTTTTATGCTATGAAAAATGAGCTAGAAAGCACTAGTATCTTGTCCTTATGTGGGATCATTAATTTTGAATGAATCAGACATATGATTCAGGTCTATAGAATCTATTAGGGAATATTCAAATAAAATTAGTTGATCCAGGAGGATATAACTTCACTCAGATTTTCAAAGTCTCAAATGCTAAACAAAAGGGAACCATCCCAAAGAGTTCGACGTGATATTTTCAGCGACATTCATTTTGACTCAAACAGACTTCGGATGGATGAGATATGAAGTTTTGAAGTCTCAACAAAATAGTGGTAGAATAGTGTCGAATGAAAAAAGGGGTGCCATGTGGAAGCCATGGAAGGGTGACACATGGCATCTATACAAGTGTATGACGCTGACATGGAAAGACCATGTGGCACCACGCAATAGGACAAGGTTACATGGGAGCTAAGCTGGTAGTCTAGTTGGTAGCAAGACAATATGACATTGACCAATCATATTCTGACATGTTGCATTGTTTGCATAGGTGGACCAAAGAGAGGATGCCAGGTAGAAGTACCGAATTGGCATATTATGGTCAACGTATTGTGAAAACTATGGTGGAGGCCAGCCAGGATCAAACCCATGACATCCCATACAACAACCCAACGCCTTTACAAATGTGCCATGAGATGTTCCTTGTATTGCATGTAATAATATACACCAAGCACAAAGCTCGGAGGGGATATTGGTTATGTATTGCCACCACTAAACAACCATCTATATATGTGTGTGTGTGTGTGTGTGCATATATATATATACCAACAAACAATAGAACAAATGGAAATCAGTGAGGATCAACCCCGTGACCTGTCAAATGGTATGCCAACACCTCAACTAGTGTGCCACTGCCCAGACCTTTAGGGCTTAATATAGTAAAAGCTATTTAAATTGCACCCAATCTGTCATGAGAATGGAGGGGTCGTGGAATAGTCCTGACCCCTATTTAAACCATGCATTTTCTCCATTTAGAACACAGTTGGGAGAGGAAAATATATATGCACATAAATCAAGAAAGAGAGGATTAGTTTTGGCATGATTTCCAAGGTATTTTGCACATAAACTGAAGCAGTTTTCAAACATTCCATGGTGGTTTTGGCATGTATCCCAAGGCCGAAGTATACACGTATCTTCAGGTGGTATGCATGTAGCTCGAGGTGGTATGCATGCATACTAAGGTAGTTTACAGTGTTCATGAAGTTCAAGGCCACATAGATTTAACATATCAAACCTAGTATTGGAGGCTATGCCAAATGGAGAGTCCTGATGTCTAGTTCAGAAGGTGGTCTAGTTTATAGTAAAAGTTTGTTAAAATTCAATATGCTAAGACATAGAATATCAGTATTACATTCCATTTCACAACAATATCATATACAGTATCACTGAAAGAACAACAAGCACAACATAAAAGAGACACAGATTTATCCAGGGAAACCCTCATGGGGTAGAAAACCCAGCAAAGATTCCTCAATATAGATGACCAGCAAATACAAAGATGTAATCCCCAAACATGAGCTCCTTATCCTCCATTTCATATCTCTCTTTCTCTCTCTCTCCTATGCGAGTTTCACAAGTGAGTGAATGTGTGTTAAATGAGGAACACACCTCCTCTATTTATACACAACTCTGTCTTGACTTTTATACTAACTAGGCCGGCCCCAACTTAACTACTTAACATAATGTGTCAGGACCAACCTCACTAGGGTTGTTTAATAACCCTTTCACCCACATGACTCATACAGGGCCAATGCCCACTAGGGAAGTCCAATAACCCAAGTTACCACATTCTCCATGGAGGAATAAAACATCTCCGGATATACAATAGGGTCTGCATGGAGGAATGAAACATCTCCAGAATAATAAAGTACAAATATAATATTCTTAGAAGTTACAATATCTCAACACTCCCCCTTAACGAGAAGGATATTATAACAACATCTGCACGAGCAATGAGTCATCAACTACATGATACATGATACATCTATAAATCATTGGAATATTTCTTCATACATCATCAATAACTCAACCAGTTACTGGAACATCTTCAATATCTTCAATAGTGGATTTTCATCTTCTGTAGCACTCGAACAGCTACAGTAACATCTTCGTCTTGATCAACAGCATTGTCATCTGGATCCTCTCAATAAACAACATCATCATCTAGATCTTCTCGATCAACATCTGGATCCTCTCGATCAAAAACATCATCTGGATCTCTCGATCAACAACATCATCTGGATCCTCTCGATCAAGAGCATCATTTGGATCTCTAGATCAACAGCCTCATCATCTGGATCACTCGATCAACAGCCTCATCGTCTGGATCTACTGATCAACATCATCATCTGGATCTATTGATCAACAAACTCATTGTCTCGATCTACCGATCAACATCATCATCTCGATCACCTGATCAACATCCTCATCGTCTAGATCTACTGATCAACATCATCATCTGGATCTCTCGATCAACAACAACATCATATCAGCATACTCTGCAATACACATGATCCAATTACAAGATGATCAATCCCGCTCACTTTAGGACATAAGTCCAAGGATGATACAATCCTGTCACGTGCATTTTGACCAACTATTCAGGGACGATGTAGTCCTATCATGTACAGTTTGAACCAAACGTTCAGGGATGATGCAGTCTTATCATGTACATTTTGAACCAAATGTTCAAGGATGATGCAATCCTATCATGTACGTTTTGAACCAAATGTTTAGGGACGATGCAGTCCCATCCCGTACATTTTGAACCAAACGTTTAGGGATGATGCATTCCAGATATGCTTACAGGATGATCAATCCTTCTCACTTTAAGACACCTCTCATGTCTAGGGACAATGCAATCCCAGATCAACTTATAGGATGATCAGTTCTTATCACGTTAAGACATCTCACCATGTCTAGGGACGATGAAATCCCAATCTACTTACAAGATAATTAATCCTTATCACTTTAAGACATCTCACCATGTATAGGGACGATGCAATCCCAATCTACTTACAGGATGATTAATCCTTATTACTTTAATACATCTCACCATGTCTAGGGACGATGCAATCCCAATCTACTTACAGGATGATTAATCCTTATCGCTTTAATACATCTCACCATGTCTAGGGATGATGAAATCCCAATCTACTTACATGATGATTAATCCTTATCACTTTAAGACATAATTCCAAGGACGATGCAATCCTGATCCACTTATGGGATGATCAATCCTTATCACTTTGGGACATAAGTCCAAGGACGATGCAATCCTAATCCACTTACGGGATGATCAAACCCTATCTCTTTAGGACATACGTCCAAGGACGATGAAATCTTGATCCACTTATGGGATGATCAATCCTTATAACTTTAGGACATAAGTCCAAGGATGATGCAATCCTGATCCACTTACGAGATGATCAATCCCTATCACTTTAGGACATAAGTCCATGGACGATACAATCCCACTAGTCCTCTTAGAAAAAGTCTAAGTATCACTTCATCGACCTCATTGTCGGAACAGGTAACCTCATCATCAACCCCATCGTCAATACAAGTATCCAAATCATCGATACAATATCCTGATCAATACAGGTATCCTCATCATCGACCTTACCATCAATATAGGCAATATCATCACTGATACAGGTATCCATATCGATACCAGTATCCAAATATCATCATCGACCATATCACTCCCCCTTTCGAGGAGGGTCCTTCTGAACGACACCAAGCTTGTCTCGGAAATACTCAAACTTTACTCAAGATAGAGGTTTGGTCAATATATCAACTACTTGTTCATTAGTATTCACATACTCAAGCTTGATAGCTCCTTTCTGCACCATATCCTGTATTTAAAATATCGGATCTCTATGTGCTTTGACTTATCATGGAACACTAGATTCTCTATCATCTTGATACAACTTTGGTTGTCACATAGGATCATAGTGGAGTCCATCTCTAAGTCAAATAATCCTGATAACAACTTCCAAATCCATAACGCTTCACAACTAGTAGAGCAAGAAGCTATATATTCTGCTTCAGCTGTGTTGAGAGCCACACTATACTGCTTCCTGCTAAACCACGAGATCATGGCAGATCCTAGACAATAACATCCACACGATGTGCTCTTCCTCTCTAATACACTTCCTGTCCAATCAACATCTGTGTAGCCATACAATCTGAAGTCATGATATCCAAGATAATATAGATCAAGGTCTATCGTACCCTTTAGGTATATCACCACATGCTTTGTAGGTATCAGGTGAACATGCCTAGGTTCCACTATATACTGACTCAAGGTGTTCATGGCAAAGCATATATCTGGCTTGGTATTTTCCAAATACATCAATGACCCAATAATCTATCTGTACAGAGCCACATCCACTAACTCTGATGAATCATCAGCTATGAGCTTCAAGTTGGAATCCATGGGAGTGGCCATGGCTTTTGCATTCCAACATATCAAATACTTTCCCTGTTTGAGAAATATTTCTTATGGGCCTTGCTATACATCTAGACCTAGGAAGTAATGCATCAATCCGATATTTTTCATCTCAAACTTTGAAGAGAGTGTTAAATTTTCAGAATTTACTTCAATATGATCTAGGATCTTAACTGAGAGAACAACATGTACAGCATATCTACAGCATATCAATCATGGAGACAATAATGCAAGCACACAAGAGACACAAAGATATACTTGGGGAAAACCATAAAGGTGAAAAACCCCAATAACTTCCTCCGAGATAGATAGAGCAATGATACAACCAACCAATAGAGATAGCCATAACCTAGCAGCAATCCTCCTCCTCCATAAGTGCGCCTCTCCTCCTTGAGAGCATGTGTGAGAAGTGAGTGAGTAAATAGAGTGCCTCCCGCACTCTATTTATACTTGACTTGACTTGCCTTTTTACCTAACTCATGTCGGCTCGAACTTAACCACATAACATAATGCTGAGTGGGCCGACCCCCAATAGGGTGGTCTAATAACCCTTTGACCCACATGGCCGACCCCCAATAGGGTGGTCTAATAACCCTTTGACCCACATGACTTATACAGGGCCGACCCCAAACAAGGTGGTCTAATAACCCATCAAGTATAAGTTACGACACTTACAATATAAATGACGACAGTTCCTTATAGAGGAATAATACCATCTCTATAGGAATACAATATACATATATGTGAAATACATTCCGAAGTTACATATACATCAACACTCCCTCTTAACTAGGAAGGTATTTCTCAGCACAGTTCTTCTAGCACAAGTCATCTTCTCTGGATCATCGTCACTGGATAATCGTCATCGAGTCATCATCATCGTCACTGCTGCTGCTATCTCAATCAATCTCTGAATCTACTCGTCATAGGAAGTTCTACAGAGCCAGTCCTTTTTCATACTGGATGTAGGCCCACCACCTGCAGGTCTTCGTCATCACTGGCCATACTGTGGAATCCTCAGGACTTATTACGTGCGTCACAATACCTCGAAAGAGCATCCCAGGATGTTATGGGTACACAACTCCGACCTGTAGGATCTCCCAGGGCGCTATTACATGTGACCCCACCACAAAACCTCGCAAGATCATCTCAGGATGTTACGGGTACACAAATCCGACCTGAAATCTCCCAGGGCACAAATTACATGTGGTCCACCACAAAACCTCGCAAGAGCATCTCAGGATGTTACGGGTACACAACTCCGACCTGAAATCTCCCAGGGAAACGAATTACATGTGGTCATGGAAAAACCTCGCAAGAGCATCCCAGGACTGATTACGGGCACACAGCCCAACCTATCAGATCTCCCAGGGAAACGAATTACATGCCATAGGACAAAACCTCGCAAGAGCATCTGCCAGATATCCCAGGGCGCTATTATATGCCATAGGAAAAACCTCGAAAGACTATCTGCAGATCTCCCAGGGCAACGAATTACATGTCCTCCCAGAGCAAAACCTCGAAAGAGCATTTGCCAGATGTCCCAGGGCACCGAATTACATGCCATAGGCAAAACCTCGAAAGACCATCTGCAAATCTCCCAGGGCAACGAATTACATGCTCATCTGCACAACCTGATCCACGGCCATAGAGTATCAACCTGATACTCACCATACATCATCCTGATGTATCCATGATCATCCTGATCATCATCACTGCAACGTCCTGCTGCATGTCATCTGGAGCAACATCCTGAAGCTCGTCATCTATGATCATCCTGATCATCACTGCAACATCCTGCTGCATGATCCACCTGATCATCAATGCATCTACCTGATGCATACCAAGTATCATACATGATCCTCCTGATCATCAATGTATCCACCTGATACAAATACATGATACATATCATCATACATGATCCTCCTGATCATCAATGCATCTACCTGATGCATACCAAGTATCATACATGATCCTCCTGATCATCAATGTATCCACCTGATACAAATACATGATACATATCATCATACATGATCCTCCTGATCATCAATGCATCTACTTGATGCATACCAAGTATCTACCTGATACATATCATCATACATGATCCTCCTGATCATCAATGTATCCACCTGATACAAATACAAATACATGATACATATCACCATACATGATCCACCTGATCATACAATGTATCCACCTGATACATATACAGATACATGGTCCAAGCATCCAACATGATGCATACATACATACATAAAATGATCCAACTGATCATATCCAAGCAGAAACCAGAACATCATCCTGATGCTCATCATCCAGCGCTTACATCCACAGCCATGTGAAGGATCCTCCTTCCAAAATGCTTGGAATGGCTTCAGCAAATGTGTCCATCACTTCTTCCTCGAAGTATCCTTGATCTGAAGCACGCCAAGCCTCTCTCTGAAGTACTCGAACTTCACCCTGGCTAGTGGCTTCATCAGCACATCTGCAATCTGCTCGTCCGTCGCAACATACAGGAGCTTCACAGCTCCTCTCTGCACCATATCCCTGATATAGTGATATTTGATCTCTATGTGTTTCGACCTATCATGAAACACTGGGTTCTCGGACAGCTTCACACAACTCTGGTTATCACAGAAGATACCAGTAGCCTCCAACGGGAGATCAAATAACTCAGACAGTAGCTTCCGTAGCCATACTGCCTCACAACTAGCTGAACAGGCTGCAACATACTCTGCCTCAGCTGTACTCAGTGCTACGCAGGACTGCTTCCTGCTAAACCAAGAGATCACACCTGATCCCATACTGAAGCAGCACCCAGATGTGCTCTTCCTGTCTGCAGCACTGCCAGCCCAATCTGAATCAACATAACCTTCCAGGTTAAACTTTTGATTCGCCTCATACCTAAGCCCATAATCCACTGTACCCTTCAGGTACCTCAGAACATGCTTTACAGTAACCAGGTGAACACTTCTCGGATCCGTCAGGAACTGGCTCAATGTGTTCACAGCAAAGCAAATGTCTGGTCTCGTGTTCGTCAGGTACATCAAGGACCCAATCATCTGACGATACATAGAGACATCAACTGACTCAGATGAAGCATCACATAGAAGCTTCAGATTCGATGCCATAGGTGTGGCCATGGCCTTGCAATCCATCATCCCGAACCTCTTTGGGATCTCTACTGCATACTTCCCTTGTCCAAGGAAGATTCTATCTGCACTTTGCCACACCTCCATGCCAAAAACAAATAGTGCATCATCCCCAAGTTCTTCATCTCGAACTCGGTAGTAAGCTTCCGCTGCGTGTCGGCAATCAATCTATCTTCACCATACCAAGTTCTGGGAGCTTGCTTCAAGCCATACAAGGCTTTCTTCAATATGCATACATATGACTCCCTGTCAGGTCTTGGGACTGCATCCCAAACATCTTCTTCATGATCTACGGATCATGGCATTCCATTTCTTCATCCCAGATCCTGGGAACTTCAATATATTCAATAGATATCTTTCTTGCTGGAACAAATGTTGTAGTCCTTTTGTAGGAGATGGCATATGATCTTTCCTACACAACAAGTTAAATTGCATGATTAGAAAACATCTTATAGTTTTCAGAACAAATTCTTACACATAAAGAAATATGCCATACAGTCATGCAATTATCTTAGCCAATGCTTCAATACAACATTTATCCATATCCCGTAACTTTCTAGATGCCTTCCAATCTCTACCAGAACATTGTTAAGAGTGTGCACAACTCCCAACATGTCAGCAAAGAGGTTTCATTCTAGATAAGTAGCAATGGAATGTTGTACAGTGCCATAGGCTACTTACCCATGCATATTAGTAGTATACTGTTCATCAATGCAATTATTCTAATATGCATAATACACAACCTAATTCTAGGAACATCAGTATATACATTATTGAACAGTATTATTTAAGAAATGACAATTCAAATACTTATCTTTGTTTGTTCGTTGGGTGGACTCCCTCTGAGTCTTTGCTTCCTTGCAGGAGCTGCTGGAGTCCTAATCTGAGGTAGCTTCTTCTACACCTTTCTGTTGTGAAATGTAGAGAGATGATCAACTCCCTCTGAATATCTGCATCCTTGCAGAAACTACTGAAGTGTGCTCCTTTGCTTTCTTGCAGGAACAACTAGAGTGTGCTCCTTTGCTTTCTGGCAGGAGCAACTGGAGTGTGCTCCCTCTTGATCTTTGCTTCCTGAATTACCTGTTCTTGAACTCATATTCATCCTTGGTCCCTATGCATGCTTATTAGTATCATGAATGTGTTATCCTTGTGATCTCATATAAAATCATACATTCATTAGTATACTATTAAAACACAATAATCTCAAGCATGTATAGTCATGATCATTTCAAACAGAAATAATAAGCATGAGCATTCAAGGATTCTTATGGTTAGTCAAATCATAAGAAACATAACATGCCTAAACCTGTAATTACTCAAGCCTATGACCTTCAGGTTAGTTGAATCATCAATCAAGATAAGATATAAAATGCATAAAACCTGTGATTATTCAAGCCTATACTTTCATGATTCTTCTGGTTAGTCATATCATCAATTATAATAATATACATCCAACGATGATTATTCAAACCTATGACTTCATGAATAATTATTATCAACAACAGTATAAGATCCTAACACAAGGTAGGATTTTAGCTTGATATAGGAAAAACATACCTGGATTAGCATGCTAGCTATTTATGTCTAACATACCCGCATAATGTCTTCTGGTTCTCTTTAGTGACTTGTGCTAGTAACCTGCATGTCTCATAAGTTAACCATTATAAAACTAAGTTATACATACCTCGAGAATGGATCTTCTATGAGATCCATGGCAATGGATGAATCTTTGTCCTCATGATCATATGTTCTTGAACTAGAACATGATTTGTCTTCTTGGTGTACCTTTCATGTTAGTAGACAACATAAAACTCATACAAGATCACAATGTGTTAGTACAAACATAAGTTTCATACTCCTAATAAATGAATGACTTCTATCATGCATTCATAATTTTATTAAGGTGATATGACAAGTCTAAAATCAAGATTGTACTAACCGTGATAATATGAAGACAAGCATACCATAAACTTAATTATGAACAAATCTCAAAACATACCTCGATGAGTCATACCTGTCGAGATCACTTGTAATCTTCTTATGTAAGGCCTTAGCCTCATCTCCCTCTGAAACAGGAACTTCTTCACTTATGCAAGTGATTAACCCAATCCACTTGATTTGCAAGAACTGGACCTTGAGCTGGATATGGGTTTGTCAGAGAAACCCCAAAAATTCAAACTTTGAATTTCAAACTTCTGATAGGATAGAAATATGTGCCTTGATGAGCTAATCAAGTTGGTATATTCAGAATTTGAAAACTGCAAAGTTTCACTCCTCAATTTTGCCTTTGAAACTTCTAGATTCACTGGACGTGACCCTGAACTGGGGTTTGATGAAGCCCACTCTTTTGCCCCATCAAAATTTTTGATCCAAAGCTCTAAGCTTCTATTTTTCTGAGGAGCTTCCAGCCGTGGTCACAGATTTCAAAAATTCCCATTTTTACAGAAGCCCTAATTTTCCACTTTTCTGATCAAAGTCCCGAACTAGGGTCTAATCAAGCCCGGCCTTCTGCCCAACCAAAAATTCTGATCTTGGTCTCTAAATTTCTATTTTGATGAGTAGCATCCAGCCGTGGTCTCCGATTACAAAAATTCCAACTTTCTCCAAAGCCCTAAATTCCGGAAGCCATGAATGAAGGTACCAAAAAATAATTCTGTTTTGACAGAAATATGTACCTGATTGTTTCTGGTGTAACTCCGAAATTTTTGATCAACAGGGTCTGAAAAATTTTCCTGAGATAGCCTGACCTGTTATCTTTCCATCCTGACAGGTCTGACCTCAATTGGATTCTCTGAGAGAGAGATATACCAAATGTCGCAACGTAACCTGTTTTGGGATAAAACAGGAGAGCGAACTTGTACGGCGTGCCACGTGTCACTGTTTTAACTTCAGCCTCTGAAAAAGTTTTCTGAGATAGCTCGGCCTGTTACCTTTCCATCCTCATAGGTATGACCTCAATTGGACTCTAGGAGAGAGAGTTATGCCAAATGTCGCAACGTGACCTGTTTATGGGATAATACAGGAGAGCGAACTTGTACGGCGTGCCACGTGTCACTGGTTCGATTTCGGCCTCTGAACAAGTTTTCTGAGATAGTGCAGATTCTGTACTACCTTTCACTTTTTACGAAATTTCATTTGGAGCTTCCTAGCCCAAGATATGACCTTTTTCCCAAGGTCACCTGATTTTGACTCAGATCTGGAAGAGGCAGAAACCCTATATTGTACAGATCATAAATCACAAAGTACAACGAATTAGAGGTTGTCCTTTGGACACAAGATACCTGGAGATCTTAGCTTCGGCCTGTAACAATTTCAGATCCGAAAACTTCGCGAAAACGGATTTATAGCGAAAGTGCTACGATGACTGGTTTTTGCTATATCAAGCCCTAGCATCGTAAGTGCAACAAGTGTCATACATGCCATATCATGCCTTCTTTCAGGCTAGCTCTGATACCATGTTAAATTTTCAGAATTTACTTCAATATGATCTAGGATCTTAACTGAGAGAACAACATGTACAGCATATCTACAGCATATCAATCATGGAGACAATAATGCAAGCAAACAAGAGACACAAAGATATACTTGGGGAAAACCATAAAGGTGAAAAACCCCAATAACTTCCTCAGAGATAGATAGAGCAATGATACAACCAACCAATAGAGATAGCCATAACCTAGCAGCAATCCTCCTCCTCCATAAGTGCGCCTCTCCTCCTTGAGAGCATGTGTGAGAAGTGAGTGAGTAAATAGAGTGCCTCCCGCACTCTATTTATACTTGACTTGACTTGCCTTTTTACCTAACTCATGTCGGCTCGAACTTAACCACATAACATAATGCTGAGTGGGCCGACCCCCAATAGGGTGGTCTAATAACCCTTTGACCCACATGGCCGACCCCCAATAGGGTGGTCTAATAACCCTTTGACCCACATGACTTATACGGGGCCGACCCCAAACAAGGTGGTCTAATAACCCATCAAGTATAAGTTACGACACTTACAATATAAATGACGACAGTTCCTTATAGAGGAATAATACCATCTCTATAGGAATACAATATACATATATGTGAAATACATTCCGAAGTTACATATACATCAACAGAGAGCTTCTTCTCGCACTTGACAATCTATTTCTCATTTCCACTCATAAATAGATCATCCACATATAACAACAATATGACAGGTTCATCATCCATAACCTTGAGATAAAGATTAGGATTAGCTTTACTTTTGGTAAAGCCCAAGCTTGTCAAGAAACTATCAATTCTCCCTATGTCACTGAACATCATTCACACTCTGCATTGAGTGATCTTCTGTGTATCTATTCGTTCCATCTCCCGTTAGATGGGTCTACTGATATGAGCCTCAAGATCATTCAAACTCTGTGATGATTTCCTTCTTGCATCCATCTAAGAGAAGAATTTCATCTGTATATAGACACCATCTTCAACCTTGTAGCAAAGGTTGGAATCCGCATCACCCATGGTGATCATTAAGCTCATCATATGACTATCGATCCTTGGTACTCGTACAGAGCTTTCTTCAATTTTATCCTGGGATTTTTCTTGATTCGTACTTCTTCTTCAATTACACCATTAGGAGAATGGTCTTATCTAGCCACTTGGAGCAAACATCTCATCATGATCCTCTTCCTCTTTCTAAGAGAATCTTCTAGCCATGAGCCTTCTATAGTATGTTTGATTTGTAAGTCTTCTTGTTGAAAATCCATCACTTGTTCGGTGTTCATCATTCTTCATGATATTTCCTACAAATAAAAGTTAATTACATGATTAGTAATACTTGATAATCATCAAATCATGTTGACATGATAACCTATTATGAATACAAATATGATTCACATAGTTATGCAACTATCTTTACCAATACTTTGGCACAACACTTTTCCATATCCTGTATGCATATAGTGGCTATCTAGATTCCTTCCATCTCTACTAGAACATACTATCAAGAGCATTCATAGCTCTCAGCATGTCAGCAAAGAGGTTTCATTCTAGATAAACAACAATGGAATGTTTGTCCAACCTACCCATCATATGCATATTAGTAGTATACTATTCAATGCCATATGAATGCTTACACTATGCATGATATATTCTAGGAATACAAATATGCATACAACTATTACAATCAATATCATTCAATATTTCAGATATTCAAATAACAACTCAAATACTTATGTTTTATGTTTGTGTGGTTGCCTCCCGCTTGATCTCTATATGTCTTTGAACTTCTATTTATTTTGTACCACTATGCATGATTAAGTGTGCACTAGTGTCATCCTCATGATCTCATACATAAACATACATTCATTAGTATAATCTCAATACTATCAAAACATTATGTATGGTCATGATCATTTCATACACAGGGATACTTACCTAAGATCCTAACACAAGGTAGGATTCTAACTTGATATAGGAAAACATACTTGGATTATCATGCTTGGTTATGTCTTAACATGCCCAAACAATATCTTCTTTGTTCTCTTCAATGATTTAGAGACCTTGTGCTAGAACCTGCATATCTCATAAGTTAAGCATGGTAGAACAAAGTCATACATACTTTGTAAGTAAAGATTCTACGTGGTAAAAGACTATGGATGAGTCTTTGTCTTTATGTTATCATGGTCATAGAACTTGATTTGTCTTTCTTGATGTACCTATATCTTGTTAGCAGACAACATCATCCTCATACAACACCACAAGTGCATTAGTACAATCATAAGTGTCATAAACCTAATCAATGAATGTATTCTATCGCTTCACATGCATTCATTATCAAGCAATCATAATTGTACTAACCTTAATAGCATGAAGACAAACATATTATGAACTTAATCAATAATCAGATTTCAAAACATACATGTGTTTCCTCAAGTCATACTATGATTGCTTGTAGTCTTCTTATGCAAGGCCTTAGCCTCATCTCCCTCTAGAACTGGAAATTCTTTATGCAGGTGTCCAATTCATTCTCTTCTAGGATTAACCCAATCCACTTTGACATGCTGAAACTAGATCTGGAGCTAGATTAGGGTTTGTCAGAGAAACCCTAAAAATTCAAATTTTGAATTTAAAACTTCTGAAAGGATAGAAAGATGTGTCTTTCCGAGATGATCAAGCTGGTATACTTCAATTTTGATTACTCCAAACTTTGACCCCTCAAAATTGCCTTTGAAACTTCCAGATCTCCTAGACAAGATCTCAAACTAGGGTTTGATGAAGCTCGGTCTTCTGCCCATCCAAAAGGTTCGATCTTGTGTTCTAAACTTCGATTTTTTTTTGGAGCTTCGAGTCGTGGTCACAAATTTCAAAAACTCCAACTTTTGCAGAATCCCTAATTTTCCACCTTTCTGATCAAGATCCCGAACTAGGGTTTGATCAAGCCCAGCCTTTTTCCCAACCAAAAAATTCGATCTTGGTCTCTAAATTTTGATTTTGATGAGCATTATCTAGCCATGGTCTTTGATTCCAAGAATTTCAACTTCCTCCAAAACCCTAATTTCCCATAGTAGTGATGATCCAAAAATGAAGGTGCTCAGAATCCAATTCTGTTTGGACAGAAATATATGCCATATTGTTTATGATGCAACTATGAAATTATGAATTCACAGGGTCTAAAAATTTGGCCTATTGTATCTTGACATGTATTCTTTCCAACCCTACAGGTTTGACCTCAAATGGATTCTCTGAGAGAGAGTTATTCCAAGTGTCGCAACGTGACCTGTTTATGGGATAAAATAGGAGAGAAAAATTGTACTGTGTGCCACATGTCACTGGTTCAACTTCAGTCTCTGAAAAACTTACCTATGAAACTACAGTCCATGTACTAATTGCCAATTTTTAAATCATTCTATTTGGAGCTTCCTAGCTCGAGTTGTGACCTTTTTTCCAAGGTCACCTGTTTATGACTGAGATCTGGAAGAGGTAGAAACCCTAAATTGTATGGATCATAAATAAAAAATTACAACAAATCTGAGGTTGGCCTTTTGAAATAAAGTACATGGGGATGTTATATACGACCTGTAAATGTTTCAGATCCTGAACCTTCGCTAAAATGTATTTATAGTGAAAGTGCCATGATGAATGGTTTTTTCTATACAAAACCCTAACATGCAAATTGTCGCAAGTGAGACAAGTGTCGTAAGTGCCATACATTGCCTTCCTTCAGGATAGCTCTGATACCATGTTAAGATTCAATATTCTAAGACATAGAATATCAGTATTACATTCCATTTCACAACAATAGCATATATAGGATCACTAAAACAACAACAAGCACAACATAAACACAAGAGACACAGATTTATCCTCGGAAAACCTCATGGGGTAGAAAACCCAACAAATCTTCCTCAATATAGATGATTAGCAGATACAAAGATGTAATACCCAAACATGATCTCCTTCTCCTCCATTGCATATCTCTCTCTCTCCTATGCGAGTTTCACAAGTGAGTGAATGTGTGTTAAATGAGGAACACACCTCCTCTATTTACACACAACTCCGACTTGACTTTTACACTAACTAGGTTGGCCCCAACTTAACTACTTAAAATAATGTGACAGGGACGACCCCAATAGGGTGGTCTAATAAACCTTTAACCCACATGACTCATATAGAGCCTACCCCCACTAGGGAAGTCTAATAACCCAAGTTACCATATTCTCCATGGAGGAATAAAACATCACCGAATATACAATAGGGTCTCCACGGAGGAATGAAACATCTCCGGAATAATAAAGTACAAATATAATATTCTTAGAAGTTACAATATCTCAACAAAGTTGTAGAATTTCACAAGGAGTCTTATTCTCGATTTTGTTTATGCTTTCGGTAACCTAGTCCGAAAAGTGCTCACAGGACCACTTCAGCTACACCTAACTCCATCCATGTTCATACTTCAAAGTTCCATAACTATCTATTGAATATACTGGTGAGGTATGTTTATGCTTCAGAATAATAGAAATCAAAGGTGATATGAGGAGTTGGTATTTATCCTTTCTTTGTAAATTGTTAAGCATTTCTTAGACTAATAAAGAGTGGTCCCACTGATAGGGATTAAACCCAAACACGTAGCCCAAAGTGGGTGAACTCTGTTACCAAATCCTATTGCATTTGTGTGATTTGATATTTACTCTTAGTATCTTTACATTCATCTCAAAATTTTGTTTTAAAGAAAGTAATTTTCCTAACGTATAAAGTTTTTCTAAGTAATGAGTAATTCTACATAAACTGCAAGAAGCACTATCAAGCAAAGTTCCTGTTTTATTTGAAAAAATATTAGTTAACCAATGAATAAATACTTTTCAGATCAATTAGTATCAGAGTAGGTTATTAACACATGGATTCTTACAAGATCGAGACTAGAGCAAGGAGAAGGAGAACTTGCAAGCTACGATCTAGAAATATGAAGGATATTTCACAGACGTAAGATGGAATCTGCAGGTAATGAGGGAGAAAATATTCCCATGCAAACTGATCAAGTTATGACTACACTCCGTGCGGTGAGGGAAATAATAAATGATTTGTATCAAAGGGTTCAAAGGGATGGAGAAGGAGAATCATCAGTAAAAACAAAAGGAGGAAGTAAAGGTGGAGGACCTTTAGAAAATTCTTCATTCTCATCATCTTCATCTTCTAATGGTTCTAGTGAACATTCTTCCGAGAATAAGTCTTCTAAAAATCCTTTACAATCTAATGATTTTCCTTTATTAAAATTGGATGTTAAGTTTGACTTGTCTATTTATGATGAAGAATTGAATGCAAAAAAGTTAGATAAATCGATCAAATAGTTAGAAGTGTATTGTAGGGTGAACAAAATCAAAGAAGACTCTACAAAGATTCACTTGGCCACTCTCCACATGGGAGGAACAACCTCGGTATGGTGGGAGATTCGAATTGAAGCGGATCTGGTATAACATGGTAAAATCATTTCCTCTTGGGTTGAGTTCATTTCTGCATTGAGAAAGCAATTTTATCCTTTGGATTATACTCAAAATTCTATGATATAATTGTTACATCTAAGACAGATAAAATGGAAAAATGTTCAGGGTTATACATAAGAATTTAAGAAGAAGGATTTAGCATTGAAAATTCTATTACACACTCATGAAACTCTTCATAAATATATTGGTGGTTTACCTTCTTATCCTCTCCATACTATATTGATGTTTAATCCCACTAACATTGATGAAGTGTCAGGATAAGCTACTCATTTGGAATCTAGAAAAGGTAAAAAAATTATAGAACATGTATATAAGAATCCATCGAAGTTCGAGAAGCAGTCGAAAGGTAAAAGGAAGGGTAAGAAGATAGCTAAGGTGAAGAAAGAAGTAGAAAAGCCTACATGTCCTCATTCTAGTAACAAGGAGCATGAAGAGGGAAAATGTTGGAAATTGAATCCAGAGCTACTATCAAAGAAGTTTCAAAACAAAGGGAAGCAGAAGACTATTGCTACAATGAAACAAGACTTTGGTTCTGATTCAGGAGATGAGACGAAGATCAATACAATGGGTAGTAAAGGTATATAATCTTTTAGTTTTTCTATTCAATCTTCCAAGCTTGATAATGATGATAAAAAAATAAATGAGCTCTTTCATATTAGAGTTATAGTTAAAAATACAAAGGTAGATACCTTATTTGACAATGGGTCCCAAGTTAAATTGATTTATGAATCTATTGTTAGAAGTTGGGATTAAAGATTGAACCTAACAAAAATACTTACCCTTTGGGTTAGGTCGATAAAGGCACACAAATACAAGTTACAAGAGAATGCAAAATTAAGTTTTTAATTTTGTCCAAGTTTACTGATGAGGTTACCTTAGATGTTGTCTCTCTCAATATATGTGGAATAATCTTGGGTATCCTATATATATATATATGATAGAAAATCCATATTCTATCAAGAGGAAAAAAATATTATCTTTATAAAGATCAGATTGAATATATGGTTAGAGCTCATAATGTGAAGAATAATCTTGCTTTGGTTAGTGCAAGGCAGATGAAAAGACTCGTGAATGCAAGTAAGTATTTTGTTGTTATGGTTATTAAGAGAAAATAGAAGGATGTAACTGATTCCCTTGCAGGTTTTGATTCGAGTCACAAACATGAGTTGTTCGATATAATTTCCAACTATCATTGGGGTATTTTACGAACCTAATGGGTTTCCTGCCAAGAGGGAGATTTAACATGAGATTCACTTGCAATAGGATGATCTCTTCCTAACATTGGTATGTACAGGTCATACGTGATAGGGAATGTCAATATAAAAAGGAAGGTTCAAGAGTTGCTCGATAAGGGCATCATAAGACCAAGTACCTCTCCATGTGGTTCACATATGTTTCTGGTTCCAAAGAAAGATGGCATATGGATGATGTGTGTTGAATTTTGAGCACTAAAGAAGATCATGGTAAAGAATCATTACCCTCTTCCTAGAATTCATGACTTACTGGATAAATTGAAAAATGTTGTAAATTTCACTAAGTTGGATTTGAAAAGAGGTTACCACCATATTAGGATTGCAAATAATTATGTGTGGAAAACTACTTTCAAGACTAAGAAGGGGTTGTTTGAATGGTTGGTGATGCCATTCGCTTTATGTAATGCTCATGTGACATTTATGCAATTGATGAATTATGTGTTCATTCCATTTATGTTACGGTTAACCTTGAATTCGAAATAATTCAAATGGTTCAAGAGTTTCTCAGTAAGGGAATCATAAGTCCAAGTACCTCTCCATGTGGTTCACATATTTTTTTGGTTCCAAAGAAAGATGGCACATGGAGGATGTGCGTTGAATTTTGAGCACTAAACAAGATCATGGTAAATAATCATTACCCTCTTTCTAGAATTCATGACCTACTGGATCAATTGAAAAATGTTGTAAATTTCACTAAGTTGGATTTGCAAAGAGGTTACTACCATATTAGGATTGCAAATAATGAGGTGTGGAAAACTACTTTCAATACTAAGAAGGGGTTGATTGAATGGTTGGTGATTCCATTTGCTTTATGCAACGCTCCTATGACATTTATGTGAGTGATGAATTATGTGTTCATGCCATTTGTGTTAGGGTTAACCTTGGATTGGAAATAAGTCAAATGGTTTAGGTCTCAACTTGTTTTTTGGGGCACATGGTATTTGGTGACCAATGGTATTTGGTGGCCAATGGTATTTGGTGTTACTTGGTATTTGGTGGCCAATGGTATTTGGTGGCCCATGGTATTTGGTATTGCATGTAATGAATCCTATAAACGAATTGGCATACTCCATTGTAACATGGCCTGGAGCTGAGTGGTGGCTAGTTGACATGGCCTGGTTTGACAGGTTTAGGTCAAGGGAGATAATAGATCTATTATGGTGTTTTTTTCTCAATTTGGGTTTTCCACGTAAACATTGTGTATCTATTGTTATGTGGTTTCTTGGATTATCTTGTATTATTTATCTCTCATATTTATTAATGCTCTTATAATCTTAATAAGTTCTATCAGAGCTAGGTTGGTGATCCTTGAGGCCATAAATTTTGTACCTGAGTTTTAATTGATATGTTTCGGGGTGCACGATCGGTGGTACTTGATACCCCAATAATTTTTTGGTTCCTATTAAAATAGGATTTCCCTGGGTGCTTAGAAGCATGAAAAATAATTGTATCCCTCTTATGTGCAAAGAAGGGATTGGAATCAAGTTGTGGAATGAATCACTGGGATAGGTAAGAGGGTAGTACGTGTACTCGTAGCCGAGATTTATGTGGATCAGATAGGTTGAATATTCTATTGTGGGAGGAATGTGAGATGGTTTAATCTCAGTTTTGGGACAAATATTGATGAACCATATCAATGAATATAATTCCTAGAGAAGTGGTGGTTATAGTGACCGAGGACCCATGTAATCCAATAGATGGATTGTTTTTATATGAACATTAATGACAAGTTTGTACGAGGGTACAAAATGATGCATGGTAGATGATGAGCATGGAAAAGTGAGAGGATGAAGCAACGAATGGTGATGGGGTAGTCACCACGAGGACACCATGATGGTTTGAAATGGGAAATCCAAGGTAGATGATAAATCTAGAGTGTAGATTGAAACCATTATGTGGAAGAGAATATTTCATTGTGTGAGAGAATAAGGCTGCATTTTACAGTGACCCATTGCTATCCATGAAAGAGAACACACAATTTATGAAAGTGAGGGGCCGTGAGGCATCTGCAAGGAAACAAGAAGTCTAATTTGAAGAAGAGCATCTATAAATGTGTAGTTGGATCTAAGAAGAGAGGCCCATTCCAAATATGATCGATGTGGAGGAGAGACAAAGTTAGATATTGACCAAGGGATAACCACACTTTGTGTAGATCTGCTTCCAACTATTTAATATTTATGTGCAAAATAATGTGAAGTTGAATGTCTCACATTAGTTGGAAGTTAAGAGGGAAACAATGGTTTCATTTGGATGATATCAAGGTTTGATCACTTCTTTGATCAATTCCACGAAGAAGAGTGTGGGGAAAAAGTAGGGGGATGAGCAGTTCCATCTATTTGACAAGGGAGCCACCAACAAATGAAGTTAAGCTGAGGAGAGTTGTTTCTGGTAGAATCGAATTAAGAAATGGGATACCACTTACGAAAAAAAAAGGTCGACATGTTCTCTTAACATATATAAAGACTTCGATTTAGTCACTAGAATGCCAGATTTGAATATATGTGTGGAAAGTGGTTTTTAATCTTGTTGCTTTTGTTGGCGCGGATCTACTACAACTAGGGTTCACCTATCTAATCACCAACAAATCACAAGACACTAGAAATTTTAGAATCACCTACGAAGCATGAGAACTTGTATCACCTGAGGTATCTATGGGAACTGCAAGAACCTGCTTTTTTTAGTAGCAAAGGGGTGCGATAGGAGACTACTAACCATAACATTCTAGACTTTGATAGAACACAATACTTAGGAAGTTCACAAGATTGCATACATATCCTTTAACTAATTGTAACACATGTTCATTAACTAGCTATCACCCATATCATTCATACATCCACATCAATTAAAATTTATTCATCAATATCCAGAACATAACAAAATACATAGCACATCATCTGATCATTCATACACATTGAACACCCGATGAAATGTGGAAACCCAAATGGGAGAAAACCACATATGTGCTTTCTTTATTCATGAGTTGCAGTGAAGTAAGAACTTCATGTTTGCAACAATGTCTTACATATTTCTACTTTCTTTACAATGGATTTGCACACACAAGCTCCAGATCATCTGATTCTTTCCTCATAGCATACAATATCTTCAACATATAGACCAAAAATAGGGCTAATCAAAAGACTGAGTACCGATTAAGCAACAAACTAACTAACAACCCTAAAATCCCAAACATTTACATATTTATAAGGCGTATGCAACCTTCCCTACTCGTACTACCCCACTACCCCCTAATCCACTCATAAATGTACGTGGACACAAAATCCTAACTAAATTACCCAAGTCCACCGTTGACATATTCAAAATACCTACATTCCTTGATTTCTTCCTTGATTCTCGGCTACTACGTCGAATTTGACCCTTCTTCATTAAGACACTTCGTCTTAACCTTGTTCACACCAAAACTATGTTGAGATATTGTAACTTCTAAGAATATTATATTTGTACTTTATTATTTTAGAGATGTTTCATTCCACTGTGGAGACTCTATTGTATATCTAGAGATGTTTATTCCTCCGAGAGAATGTGGTAACTAGGGTTATTAGATCTCCCATGTGGGGTCGGACTTGAGTTAGCTGTTTAGGGGTTATTAGACTCTCTTAGGAGAGTTCGGCCCAGTTAGGGTGAAAAGTTAGTTACAAGATAAGTATAAATAGAGGAGTTGTGTTCCTCATTTATCCCTCATTCACTCACTTGTGTATTGCACATGGGAGAGAGATAGATCTACATAGGAAGAGAAGGAGCTCTTGTTTGGAGACTACATCTTTGTATCGGTTTGTTATCTAAATTGAGGAAAGCTTTGTGAGGTTTTCTACCCCATGAGGGTTTCCTAGGGTAAATGTTTGTCTATCGTGTGATTGTGTTTCTTTTAGTGATATTTCTTATGAAATTAGGCTAAACTCAACATGGTATTAGAGCTAGCCTGAATAAGACATCTGTCACAAGGTGAAAATACCTCTCTCTCCTCCTCCAATGAAAATTAGGGTTTATGCAAAAGTTGGAATTTTTGGATTCTAAGAGCATGGATGGATGCTCCTCCTAAACATCGAAATTATGAGCCCTAGATAAAACATTTTGAGTGGGTAGAACCATGGGCTTTGTCAAACCCTAATTTGACTTCTGGACCAGAAAACCAGTAAACTAGAAAAACTGTGCACCAGTAAACCAGAAAAAGTGCGAACCAGAAAACCAGAAATTGTGTTGCAGATCTGAAAGTTGTTGATCAGATTTGAAGGGTGAAAAGGTGAAGTTTGTAGAAGCAAATTACACCAGTCATCTCAATTCAATCAAGCACATCTCCTGGTAAGTTCTATTCTATATTTTGTGAAACTTCAATCTCTGTGACCTCCTGGACAAGATGGCTCCAAGCACTAAGCTTGAAGACAAGCTAGAGGGTATAGAAAATTTTTGGGCATGGAAATAAAGGATTGGTCTCATTCTTGAAGAAAATGATCTTTCCCAATATATCAAATATGGGGTTGCAGAACCTGCGGAAGATGAATCCAAAGACAAGTATAAGAATGACTTGATTATGGCAAAGATAATCATTGTTGATTCTATCAAGGACCACTTGATTTCCCAAGTGGCATCCAAGAAGAACCCAAAGGAAATGTATGATTCCCTAGGCATAATGTATGAAGGAAGGAATATTAGTAGAAAGATGAATTTGAGAACTCAATTGAAGAATACCAAAATGAATAAGGGATAATATATTCAACATTATTTCACAAGGGTCTCATAGTTCAAGGAACAACTAGAAGCCATTGGAGACACCCTTGATGAAGATGAACTAATCATGACTGCTCTCAATGGTCTCACTAGACCTTGGGAATCATTCATCCAAACCATGTGTGCAAGAAAAGAAAGCATGAAGTTTGATGTAGTATGGGAGGATTGCATTCAAGAAGAGGCCGGGGTAGCCAATAGAGAAGCCTTGCTCAAAGAAGATGACCAAGATTTGGCCACTCACACCAAAAGCATAAGGATTCATTTAAAATCCAAGAAGAATGGCCTTAAAAGGTCTCATCCTCCACATAGATTTCAAAAGAAAGAAGGAATAAGTTGAGAAAGAGACCTATCCTCAGTTAAATTTTACAGTTTTCACAAATTACCAGGACACTCTGTTAGAAATTGTCCTTCAAAGAAGAAGAAGAATCCTCACAAAAGACATCATGCACATCTAGCAAAAGATGATAGTGAAGAAGAAGAAGAGGAAAGGCCTAAAAGGAAGAGAGCTAAAGTAGAAGAAGAAGATGCAGAAGAGTATGTTCTATTCCCTGCACTCTCTGGGTCAGTAACACCTAGAGAAGATACATGACTCATTGATAGTGGTGCTTCAAAGCACATGACAGGACATAAGAAGTCTCTCTCAAGTCTAGAATAAAAGACCTCTCCATAGAAGGTATCTTTGGGAGATGACTATCAATATCCCATCAAGGGAATTGGTGAAGCAAGCTACAACCTTGATTATGGAACCCCATTAAAGATGAAGGAAATCCTATATGTACCAGGTTTGAAGAAGAATTTACTTTCTGTCTCAGCATTGGATAATAAAGGTTATAGGGTTGCATTCATAGATGGACAATTACTCATGTGGTCCAAAGGAAAATCAATTGAGGATGCAATTGTTATTGGTGAAGAGGAAGGGGGACTATATAAACTGAAGGGTCATCGAAAAGCTGCCCTTGTTCATGAGGCCACTAGCCCTAGTGAGCTATGGCATAGGAGGCTTGCTCACATTAACTAAAAAGAATTACCTCATGTAAGCAAGGTAGTCATAGGACTACCATATTTGAAGATTGATCATAAAGGCACATGTAAAGGATGTGAAAATGAAAGAATATGAAGAACCCATTTCCAAAGAGTGAGACAGAGACTAAAAGTACTTTGGAATTAATCCATTCGGATGTATGTGGACCAATGCCCTTCACATACTTAAGTGGATTTGAATATTACCTTACATTCATCGATGACTACTCAAGGAATACCTAGATATATTTCCTAAAAGGAAAAGATGAAGTCTTTTGGAAGTTCAAGGAATTCAAAGCCTTGATAGAAAATATTTTTGAAAAGAAGATCAAAATACTCAGGATAGATAATGGTGGAGAATACACTTCAAAGGATTTTGAAGTATTTTGTAAAGAAGATAGAATCAAGAGGGAACTAACCACTCCCTACAATCCTCAACAAAATGGTGTTGGAGAGAGAAAGAATAGAACCATTATGGAAGCAGTGAAGACAATGATACATGATCAAGACCTACCTATGTATCTATTGGTTGAAGCATCCAGGACAACAATCTATGTGCATAATAGACTATCTCATAGTGCTCTTGATTTCAATACCTTAGAAGAAGTGTTCACAGGGAAGAAGCCTTAGGTAAGTCACCTCAAGATATTTGGATGCCCTTTATACATTCACATTCCAAAAGAAAAGAGAAGCAAACTAGATCCTTCTGGGAAGAAGGGAATATTTGTTGGATATTGTGAAGCATCCAAAACATTCAGAATATAAATCCCAGGATTCCATCATATGGAGATTAGTAGGGATGTGACATTTGATGAAGAGGCAGCTCTCAAGAGATTCAGGAAGTGCCAGCATGAAGAAGTATATGAGGAAGTTGCACCTCCTAGAATTACAGAAGCTGCACCCACCCCTGAAGACATAACACCTAAAGATCATGACATGTTGGAACCACAAGAACCCCCTGCCACAAACATATCAAGAAAGAGAAAGCCAACATGGGAAAGAGACATTATACTAGGATAAAAAAAGTATGGATCTCCTAAAGGCTCCACTAGAGTGAGCAAGAAACCAAAGTCATTCTCCAACTATATGGCTTTGATGTGTGATCTTGTATACCAAGAACCCACTAGTTATGAAGAGGCATCTCATAAGAAAGAGTGGGTAGAGGAAATGACAGAGGAATACAAGTCAATAACTAAGAATGATGTTTTGGATATAGTCCCCAAACCAAAGGACAAGAGTGTCGTATCCTCCAAATGGATATACAAGATAAAGCATGCTACAGATGGTAGCATTGAAAAGTATAAGGCAATGTTTGTGGCCAGAGGATTCTCTCAGAAAGAGGGAATTGACTATGAAGAGACATTTGCACCAGTTGAAAGGTACACTTCCATTAGAACCATCATGGCACTTGCATCCATGATGAAGTGGAAATTACACCATATGGATTAGAACAACCACAAGGATTTGAGGTTGAAGATAGAAGAACACACGTATGCAAACTAAAGAAGGATTTGTATGGGTTGAAAGAAGCTCCCAAAGCTTGGTATGGAAGAATTGACAGTTTCTTGACAAGCCTTGGCTTTACCAAAAGTAAAGTTGATCCTAATATTTATCTCAAGGTTATGGATGATGAACCTGTCATACTGTTGCTATATGTGGATGATCCATTTTTGGCAGGGAAAGAGAAATAGATTATCGAGTGCAAGAAGAAGCTCTCTTCAGAGTTTGAGATGAAAGATCTTAGATTGATGCACTACTTCCTAGGTTTGGAATTATGGCAAGGCTCATAAGGAGTATTTCTAAACCAGGGAAAGTATGCTGTGGAAATCTTGAAAAGATTTTATATGTTAGAATGCAAAGCCATGGCCACACCCATGGATTCCACTTTAAAGCTATTAGCTGATGTCTCATATGAGTTAGTTGATATAACTCTGTACATACATATTATTGGGTCATTGATGTATCTAACAAATACTAGGCCAGATATATGCTTTGCTGTGAACACCCTGAGTTAGTATCTAGTAGAACCTAAACGTGTTCACCTAATTGTTGCAAAGCATGTGATGAGGTACCTAAAAGGTACGATAGACTTTGGTCTATGTTATCTAGGAGATCATGACTTCATATTGTATGGATACACAGATTCTGATTGGGCAGGAAGCGTATCAGACAGGAAGAGCACATCAGGAGGATGTTATTATCTGGGATCTTCCATGATCTCGTGGTTTAGTAGGAAGCATTCTAGTGTGGCTCTCAGCACAGCTGAAGCGGAATATATTACTGCTTGCTCTACTAACTGTGAAGCAATATGGCTTCAAAAATTGTTATTAGGATTATTTGACTTAGAGATGGACCCGTTGTTGTTGCAACATCCCTTCCCCAATTTTTTGTAAACATTGGGGCCCCTCCTTTATTTTTAAGATAAGGAAAGTTTTCCTAGAAGACAAAGACATCAAAACCTTTCCCCTACTTAGTTTCTTTTAGAGAAAATCCTCACACTTTCTTCCTTTGAAGTTGCTTCTGTTTTCTAACTAAGTCAAACTCACACTTTTGCATCGAAACTGCAGAAGAACTCGCCTAGTTCTTCCGAAACTGCGGAAGAACTTAGACAATCCTACCACAATGAAAGAAAAATGAGTAAACCAAATCTCTTGTGGAATAAATTACGCATATCTTCTGCAATGGCGGAGGATCTTGCCAAGTTCTTCCAAAAAGGTGGATTACCTTGCTCGGTTTCAAAGCTCCCCTATCTTTCGGAAAAGTTGCATGAGTTCTTCTGCAACCTTTTCCACCAACTTTTCTACAACGTTGGAAGAACTCAGTTAAAAGTTCCGCAATGGTGGATGGAGTCAGCTAAGTTGTCTGATCCATGACTTAACACCCCACTTACGGCAAAGTGCCTAGCTTCATTTGTGGAAGAACTCAACTAACCTTCCTGCAACGGCGATGCAAACTCACAAAGTTCTTGCCGCAATGGTTGGGAGAGTTAGCCGAATTCGTCTGGTTTTGACGGCCACACTTAATACCAAATGTGCCAATTTGACCCCGTCTGTACGCAGTAGTAACCCCATTTTAATTGTTCAACCACCCTATTAATGACTCACATGTGTCTAAACTCTATAAGTATGGTTTAAACCTTGTTTATTCTTCATTGTTTCATTTGAGTGGAGGCCTATTTTTGGATCCCGTTCGACTGAGTGCACCTGCTCCGTGTTCACCAACCTTGCAATGACGTTTCCATCCTCAATTTAAGCGAAATATACCAAGTTGGTATCATTCAAACCTTGTATCCTGAAATGTAATGGGAAGTTCTTTATATTTTTAAGGTGAACGCCGTATTCATAGTTTTATATGATTATCCAACCCCTTCTAGGCATTGCGGAGTTATTCAATTTCATTACCGCTGAGACCAAACCATGCCCCATCTAGCTAAACACAATAGAGCCTAGTTTCATTTTCATAGGAACATATAACTTCGAAGCTTCCTAGGCCATAATCACTTATCGCACTATTGTCAAAAAGGTCCGCGGCGTGCCTCTGTCCCATTTGGGAAGTTATCAATGCTTTTGAGTTTAAGCCGATCCCGTCCACCCTCTTTGAGAGAAAAGCCGGAGTAGAATATGTAGGATTATCTAATGATATTTGGAAATGAATGTTTTTAATCTAAAAAAGAAAGTAGAAGAATCACATCGGGTTGGAATTACAAAATTATATTTTGATGATAGACAAACAAAGTTAGAAGGGTTGGGTTGGATTGCTTAGTTGTAGGGGAATCAAATAGTATCCGCACAAGGGTTTATCGAAATATTCTTAAGATTGGATATTATATGCAGAATGTTAGTCTAGTAAATGTTTTGCATTGGATATTATATACTTATGCATGATTTTGGATAGGTTTTAAGTCAAAATGCCTAAAGGTGTCAAAAGAAAGTTGAAGACGATCGGGCTAGGATCTACCGACACATGCATAGAAACTCTATTTGAAGACATTAAGAAGCACATTGAGTGGAGAGAAGGAAAGTCAGGTTTCCCTGTGAACCTCCCTCTCAAACCCGTCTTTGAATTCAAGGCAGATGAACATCTTTTAGTGTTTTGCAAAGATTGTGGAGTGAAGTTGAATGTTGTAGCCCAAGCTACCTTGGAGTAGTGTAAAAATTTGTACCTTAAGATACGAACCGCTCAAGAACATGGTCATATGGTGATGCCCCAAGACATAGAGGATTTTCTAGATAAAGCCCAACATCTGTCTGAGCTGCGGGATGGGCTGAATATAGATATAGACTATGTAAAGAAGATGAATGTGTTAACCCCAAAATATCTCCACCACTGTATCGGCCAGGATGTTGTTCACGCACATCTCCTTGAAGAAAACCTCCAAGTTGCAAGAGCAGAGATAATCAACCTTGAAGAGGAACTCGCCAAGCATGAGGTATCTTTACAACTTATGCTCCCTATACCCACCAACAACATCATAAGAGAAACTAGTCTCTGGGTGAAGCATATAGCGGAAGCAAACAAAGCATCAACAACAGAGGAAAACCAGGCATCAGTTTCAGCAGCATCACCAGCAGCTGCAAGAGCACAAACTTCAGTATAACACCCAGTGCTACCAGAGGCCTCGGCTGTGGCAAATGCGCCAGCTTAGGGTTAATTTCTTCTTTTATATTTAATGGAAGGCCAAAACACTTCCTTTGGTTTCCTATGTATCTTTTAAATATTAAAAGGACAGCTGGAGTTTCTCTCCCATCCTTCTTTTGTAATATTTCAAAGACTTATTCCTTGTGTAAATGGGCACTAGAGACCAATTAGAAGAATCAAAGAGATTAGGGTACACTTGGCATCTCTTAGAGCATTTTGTGAAGATATAAAATAGATGATCAAAGAGTAGTGATGCACTTTTGGTAGGTGAAAGGACATTCTTCTTGTGTACATGAACTATTTCTGCTACATGAATACAAAAATCATTTTGACTTGTGGAAGTTCGTGCAACGTTTTTTTTTTTTGCTTGGAATTGTGATGAATGATGGCTGAACTATTTCTGCATTTTTCATATACATTCAGTGAGATCTTTCCTAGCTTTTATGAAATAATTCTATGCTATGAATGATTTTATTTCTTTCACAAAATTCCTGTGCTATATGAGTAATGGAATGTCATAATTAAATCAGAGTTATCTTTGGTATCATTAATATTCTGCTGGAAATACATTTATCTGATTAAATGGATATCTGTTAAATCTTTAAATGTTTCTTTTAGTCTATTGCTCATACCTTCGATTTGATCCTTGCAAGGATAGGTTAAGTTAGTTTAGATAATTTTAGATCAGATTTGTTTTATTGCATGCATTCAGTCTAGAGAACTTGCATATCATTCTTTAATTTAAAATACATAAATGGTGGATCGAGACGCAACCGGTGAAAGTAAAAAAAATATTTACAATCTTACATGGTAGCTGGAACCGTTAACCAGATGGATTCCCCACAACAAATGGTGAGTGATCTAATTGGGCTTACTCACTGGGGAGAATCCCTTGGTGATTGATGCTACGATTTTCGAGGCATGAATAGTACCATAGGTAACTTTGCAGGATTTTAAGAAATGGGATTTTGATTTTTTTGTGCCCAATCAATCCACCTGCAAAGAGGTCAGGAGAACGTTACATTATCACTGTGATGGATTACTTGACCAGGTGGGATGAAGCTAAACTGGTGAAGACTCTACTACTACAACTACTATGAAGTTCTTGTTTCAAAATGTAGTTACTCAATATGGTTTCGCATGAATTTTGTTAAGGGATCAAGGGTCCCACTTTGTCAATAAGATTATTAAGGCACTTACCTAGGAGTTTAAAATTTATCATCGCAAGAGTACCCCATATCACCCACAAGATAACAGGATTATTGAAGCCTACAAAAAAACTTTGGAACATGCTTTGACAAAATTCTGTAATGTGAACTGCGACAATTGGGACCTAAGTATCCCTACAGTATTATGGGCATATAGGACAACTTGCAAGAAATTAATGGTCCATACAACCTTCAATATGGTATATGTTCAAGAATTTGTTATTCCAATGGAGTACATTGTGCCAATTTTTAGGGTTTCTGCATTCATAGGTATATTAGACACTAGTGCTATTGAGGAGAGGTTGTTGCAGCTACTCCAGCTAGAGGAGCATAGATTTATAGCAGTATTTCAATAGCAAGTCCAAAAGGATAGAGATAAGGCACAACATGATCACAAAAATATTACCAAGAAGAAGTTTTAGAGAGGAAATCTAGTACTCCTACATGATAGTAAGTTATTTAAACATCCAGGTAAGCTAAGAATGCACTGGCTAGGACCCTATGTGATTAACTATGTGACAAAAGGAGGTGTTGTACAATTGCAAAAATTGAATGGACAAATCCTAATGGGTTTGGTAAATGGGATCTAGCTGAAACCTTACAAGGACATTCATGCCTCCCTATATTGAGCATGCTTGTAAATATCAAAAATAAAATAAAAAATTTTGAAACCCCAAGTTAATTTTGTGTCGAAGTATAGGTTGCATCAAAGTAAAGAACTGTCGAAGTTAGTTCCAGGTTAGAGTCTAGTGTGTGTTGAATTTATTCTGTCGTAGTAGGTATTTGTACATAATTTATATCTATGAAAAAGTGAAGGTTGTGTCGTAGTATCCTGAACACTCATTAATTGCTACACTTATAATGCACAAAGTGTAAATGTTAGTGGAGAATCTCACAATAATTATCGAATAGACACACTTATGTGAACAAAATTGCCACTAGAAAGGGTCAGCATGGCAAAGGATTTGGTCTAATTCACTAAAAATTGGAAAAAGCATTGACGTGACATATTAAAGGGAGGATTTAAAATCCTATTGAGATGATGATTTGGTCCATTGTTTTGTGAGCGATTAATTGTGTTACAAGAGAAAAGAGCCTAAAGCATTAAAGTGTTGAATAAATAAAGTCCAAATCTGTAACAATGGAGGCAGTGATTTTTTATGTAAGTGTTGAGCAGATATCTATTGCATAATTTGTTGTCAGAGAAACCATTCCAGTTGAGCAAGAACAACTAGAAATTATGTCAACACATATTCTGGTCGACCCACTAAAGAAGAAGTGGTCATCAGCACAACAAGAAGCTGCTGAAACAAGTTCAAAAAGGAGGAATGCCCAGGAAGCTTTAGGGTTTGGAACCAACTCTATTTTGTTGCTTCCGCATTATGTGTTGTTGAGAAAGCCAAACACGAAATCCACGAAGATTGGGAGGAATTCTAAATACACAGTGTTACTTCCCATGATACTGAAATGTGTCATTACTCAAGGGGAGATGATGGGAAAGATGGAAAAATTATCGTATGCATACCATGACCTCCGAAATTTCCTAGATTTCACTCCCACGAAGTATATGAAGTCGATTTTATTTCTGAGAACTCAAACCATGTTTCTAGAGCCTATGTCATGGGTCGTAGTGTTAGGATATTTAGACACTTAGGAGTCATTTAAGATCAACTTGTGTAATATATCTGTTAGGTAAAGTGTGTTTCTTTATTATGCATCAGTATGCATTTGTAAATATTTAATCCGATGGTCACGATATGTTCTAGACATAGAGTGATCCGACGGTTCAAATTCTCTTCAATCATACCTACCCTTGATTCATGGCTTAACACACGATTGGTCCACGATCTCTATTTAAAGAGCATGGAGGGTCATTGGCTAGTTGATCGATTATGAGAAGCTCATTTGTAAGTTTCTTTCTTTTGCATAATAAACTGCTCTGCAGAAGCTATTTGGCTGGGGTCATGGACTGTTTCCCTCTAGAGGGTTTTAACCATGTCAAAACATCAGTGTGTTGATCTGTGATCTGTTTGTGTGAAGTGGTTGTTCTGGGTGTTCGGTCTTTTGGGAGTACCTTGTATAACCAAACATGGTATCAGAGCATAAGCTTGATTTGAGCACCCTAATTTTTTCAAAGTAATAATGCCAAAACCACGACCCAGCCAATTAAGGCCAAGAGCGCACTGCTAACAAAAGGGACGGAAGGGTAGGTGCACACCGAATAGGCGAACCGACCTTTACGACCCGAGATTCAACTGCGAGCTTTTTAACTACAACAAATTAAATATACGCTATTGGAGATAGAATTTTTCATTAAGGGGGGATAGGCTCTAATGCCTCCTTCCTTCTCCTAATAGTGTCACTTTTGTAAATCCTTCAATCCTATCCCAAGTTGTTCTTAAGGGGGGATGTTAGTATATTTAGACACTTAGGCATTAGTTAAGATAAACTTGTGTAATATATCCATTAGGTAAAGTGTGTTCCTTTAGTATGCATTAGTATGCATTTGTAAATATTTAATCTAATGGTAACGATATGTTCTAGACATAGAGTGATCCAATGGTTCAGCTTCTCTTAGATCATACCTACCCTTGATCCATGTATTAACACCCGATTCGTCCATCATCTCTATTTAAAGAGCATGGAGGGTCATTGGCTAGTTGATCGATTATGAGAAGCTCATTTGTAACTTTCTTTCTTTTGCATAATAAACGACTTCATAGAAGCTATTTGGTCGGGGTCGTTGACTGTTTCCCTCTAGAGGGTTTTAAACACGTCAAAGCATGGTGTGTTGATCTGTGATCTGTTTGTGTGAAGTGGTTTCTCTAGGTGTTCGGTCTTTTGGGAGTACCCTATATACCCGAACACCTAGGATTGCAGCAATCAGGCATTATGTTGTTTCTCGAAATACCACATTTTGGAAGGTTTGTTGAAGTTAATGCATGTGTCAAATAATTTTTTCTCTATGCAAATGGAGTATTGTTGTGGCTCAACAAAAATATTTCTATTGATTCTGACCTAATTATGCATATCACGAGTTTACTGAAGGCAGGCCTCGACCTTGCTACAATTTTTGTGGGAAAAGAGAAATATAGGGGGCTTTCAAATCGTATCAAGGAAAAGTACAATCTAACAAACGAGAAGAGGTGCTACGAGATAACCCCAATCAATGATGAAAGAGTGTGCTTCGTAGAAAAGGCACTAGCAATTGAATTGATCAATAAGTGTTGCTTGAACTAGGCACCTATGAGAGTAATTGTGTTCGCGGAGCAGTGTGCACAAGGGGTACTGATGAACTAGGCCACTTTCCTATTGAATGAATTTCTCTATGACTACAAAGATGAAATGGATGGCTTGTAACATGTTTCACTATTATTGGCTCATCATTTTAATCTCATTTTTTGGAATGGAATGTTAGACTGGTCAATGTTTGGCCATGAGTTATGGTAACCTTTGGTTCAGTGATGAGACAAACAGGAAAATTGAAAACAACATGGAATTCTACATGCATATAGAAGCACTCCAACATCATATCCCAATGATTCAATGCATAGAGGAACTGGGGGTTTCCAGGTTTAGAGGATTTATAAGATTTAAAGTCGGACCTCACCATATGTATGTCCATGCATGACATGATCCAGATAAGCAATGGTTGGTGAATATCTACAAACTATCTAAGCAAGATATTCTCTCCATTATTGATGAATGGCCATTGGAGTGGAAATTTCCAATTGAAGTTGACCATATATATACATATGTGTCATAGCAAGATCAAGGACAGGGTGTTACTTCTGCATAGAATGGATCCCATGGTGACGATAGAGATTCCCATTCTGTAGGGAGTATTGGGGGAACAATCAATCAAGAAAAATTGTAGGAAGAAGGCCAGGATTTGAGTTCCATGGAGATAGACCCGGAGCTTGGTGACATGGGAAAGGAATCAAGTGCACTGTGGAGAAAAAGAAAGAAGTCAAAAGTGGAGAACAAAAAGGATGTCACGACCTTAATTGAGGATGATATTAACATCATGCATGAATATATGATAGATATGGCAGAAGAAATGACCAAGATATCCAAAGAGAAAACCTTTCCATTATTTGGAGGAGTGACGGGTCAACTCAATGATGTGCGACAAGCTATAAGGTAATTCATATATCTATGGTCTAGTTGGGAGCTACGTAGAAGACAGAAGGAAGAGAAGGTGATGAAGCGATGCCTCAAGAATCCACAGCTACAAAGGGAATGACAGTTTAATTTTTTCCAAGGGTGTTAAGATTTGATGAAATGGGATTACAGGAGCAAGATCATTACTTGAGCTACAATGATTTGAAGGTTTCCATGCTACCCATGTTCATGATTCAAAAAATTCAGCAACATTTCATAGAGGAAATAAGGGTGCATGAGGAAAATACATATGAAGAAATTATAAAATTCTATGTGAAACATAACACATTATAGGAAGAGTGTGAGAATCTGCAGAAGGAGCGTGGAGAAATTTCCAAAGAGAAGGAGCAGCTGCAGGACATTGTCGCTGTAGCTTGTCGTGGAGTACCTAAGGCCAAGATAGATGAAGATATGGCTTATGAGGAAAATATGATGAGATTGATAGGATCCATTTACAGGTTGTGAGATAATATTGGAGAATTGGAGGAAAATGTAGTACCAAGTACTCCATCAGAAGTAATAGCACACCACAGTGAGGATGTCACTAAAGCCATTAAAGCTATCAAGAGCTATGAAGGAAAATGTGGAAAATTATTTTAAGATGCCCCACAATTGTGGCCAACATTTATACATGATACAGAGCTGTAGGATATCAATGCCGAGTTGGAGGATTCATAGAAAAAAATGATGAATCGAAATAGTAAGCTAAAATCCCTGTCGGTGACTGGAAAGATGGTAAAAGTTGCAGAGAACAAATAGTTGCAACAGGGACTCAATCAGTTGAGAAATGAGAAATAGAGGCACACTAAGATGATCGAAGATCTTTAGGGAGATCTATAGCATGTACTACAAATTATTAGTGGTGTAAGCAACTGAGTTCAAAAAGTAGTAGAATGGAGTGAGTGGTAGGCGCAATCCCATCAAACAAGAGATTTGGTTCAAAAATTTTGCCACCATAGACACTAGATTCAACAGAGTTTCATGGAGCTGAAGCAGAGGTATCCATTTTTCCTGGTGAATTCCAAGACTCCAAAAGTGCAACCTTGAAGTGGCTTGAGATGAGCCATATGTGAGTGTTGGTGGCTTGATGGGCTAGGTAAATTTTTGGGTAAATTTTTGTGCAGTTTATTAAGGTTAGCCTAATTTCACAAGCAAGATCACTTAAAGAAACACAATCACAAGATAGACAAATATTTACCCTGGGAAACCCTCATGGGGTAGAAAACCCAACAAAGCTTTCTTCAATATAGATAACCAACCAATACAAAGATGTAGTCTCCAAACAAGAGATCCTTCTCCTCCTATGCACAATACACAAGTGACTGAATGAGTGATAAATGAGGAACACACCTCCTCTATTTATACTCATCTTCTAACTGAGTTTTCACCCTAACTAGGCTGACCTCTCCTAAGAGAGTCTAATAACCCCTAAACAAATAAATCAGGGCTGACCCCACATGGGAGATCTAATAACCCTAGTCACCACATTCTCTCGGAGGAATAAACATCTCCGGATATGCAATAGGGTCTCCACGGAGGAATGAAACATCTCCAGAATAATAAAGTACAAATATAATATTCTTAGAAGTTACAATATCTCAACACTCTCCCATAACGAGAAGGATACTATAACAACATCTGTAGGAGCAAGGAGTCATCAAGTACATGATACATGATACATCTATAAATCATTGGAAGCTTTCTTTAACATCATCAGTAACTCAACCAATTACTGGAACATATTCAAATCTTCAATATTGGAACATCTTCAGTATTGATTCTTCATCTTCTGCACCATTCAAGCAGCTATAACAGGATGATCATCTAGATCTTCTCGACCAACAACATCATCTGGATCATCTAGATCAACAGTATCATCATCTCGATCATCTCAATCATCATCATCTGGATCATCTAGATCAACAATATCATCGTCTCGATCATCTCGACCAATAGTATCATCATCTCGATCATCTCGATCACCATCATCTGGATCATCTCGATCAATAGTATCATCATCTCGATCATCTCGTTCATCATCATCTGGATCATCTTGAACAACAATATCATCATCTCGATCATCTCGATCAATAGTATCATCATCGCAACATACTCTTCAATACACATGATCCAATTACGGGATGATCAATCCCTCTCACTTTAAGACACCTCTCATGTCTATGGATGATGCAACCCAGATCTACTTACAGGATTATCAGTCCTGATCCTTTTAAGACACCTCTCATGTCTAAGCACGATGCAGTCCTTGATCCTTTTAAGACACCTCTCATGTTTAGGGATGATGCAGTCCTTGATCCTTTTAAGACACATCTCATGTCTAAGGATGATGTAGTCCTTGATCCATTTAATACACCTCTCATGTCTAAGGACGATGCAGTCCTATCATGTACATTTTGAACTAACCATTCAGGGATGATGCAGTCCTATCACGTACATTTCCTTGATATTTTTAAGACACCTCTCATGTCTAGGGACGATGCAGTCCTAGATCCATTTAAGACACCTTTCATGTCTAAGGACAATGCAGTCCTTGATGCATTTAAGACACCTCTCATGTCTAGGGACGATGCAGTCCTTGATCCCTTTAAGACACCTCTCATGTCTAAGGACGATGCAGTCCTTGATGCATTGAAGACACCTCTCATGTCTTAGGACGTTGCAATCCTATCACGTACATTCTTAACTAGCCATTCAGGGACAATGTAGTCCTATCACGTACATTTTGAACGAACTGTTCAGGGACAATGCAATCTTATCACATACATTTTGAACTAACTGTTCAGGGATGATGCAGTCCTATCACGTACATTTTGAACAAAATTTTCAGGGACGATGCAGTCTTATCACATACATTTTGAACTAACCATTCAGGGACGATGCAGTCATATCATTCACATTTTGAACTAATTATTCAGGGACATTGCAGTCCTATCATGTACATTTTGAACTAATTGTTCAGGGACGATGCTGTCCTATCACATACATTTTGAATTAACTGTTCAAGGATGATGCAGTCCTATCATCCAATTAGACAAAGTCTAATAATCATACATCGACTTAGTCATCGGAATAGGTAACCTCATCATCGACCTCATCGTCGAAACAAACAGCCTCATCATCAACCTCATTGTCGGAGTAGATAGCCTCATCATCGACCTCATCATTGGAACAGATAGCCTCATCATCGACCTCATCATCGGAATAGGTAACCTCGTCAGTATTTTCATCAATACAAGTATCCACAACATCGATGTTACCGTCGATGCAGGCAATCTCATCATCAGCTACCATATCACTCCCCCTTTCGAGGAGGGTCCTTCTGAACTATAGCAAGCTTGTCTCGCAAATACTCAAACTTTACTTGAGACATAGGTTCAGTCAATATATTAGCAACTTGTTCGTCGGTGCTCACATACTCGAGCTTGATAGCTCCTTTCTGCACCATATCCCGTATATAAAAATATCGTATCTCTATGTGCTTTGACTTGTCATGGAACACTGGATTCTATATCATCTTGATACAACTCTGGTTGTCACACAGGATCACAGTGGGGTCCTGTTGATGCCCCAAAAATTGTAGCATCAATAAGCAAGGGATTCTCCCCAATGAGTAAGCCCAATTAGATCACTCACCATTTGGTGTGGGGAATCCGTCTGGTTAACGGTTCCGACTACCATGTAAGATTGTAAAGATTTGTTTTACTTTCACAAGTTGTGGCCTAGTCCACTATTTATTTATTTTAAATTAAAGAATGATATGTAAGTGCTCTAGACTGAATGCATGCAATAAAACAAATCTGATCTAAAATTATGTAAGCTAATTTAACCTATCCTTACAAGGAGAAAATTGAAGGTATGAGCAATAGATTGAGAGAAACATTTAAAGATTTAATAGATAGCCATTTAATCAGATAAATGTATTTCTAGAGTAATATGAATGATACCAAAGATAACTCTGATTTAATTAAGACATTCCATTACTCATATAGCACAAGAATTTTGCGAAAGAAATAAAATCATTCATAGCAAAGAATTAGTTCATAAAAGCTAGGAAAGATGACACTGAATGTATATGAAGAATGCAGAAATAGTTCAGCCATCATTCATCACAATTCCAAGCAAAAAAAGAAAGTTGCACCAGCTTCCATAGGTCAAAATGATTTCTCTATTCATGTAGCAGAAATAGTTCATGTACACAAGAAGAATGTCCTTTCACTTGCCAAAAGTCCATCACTACTCTTTGATCATCTATTTTATAGCTTTACAAAATGCTCTAAGAGCTGCCAAGTGTACGCTAATCTCTTTGATTCTTCTAATTTGTCTCTAGTCCCCATTTACACAAGGAATATGTCTTCGAAATATTACAAAATAAGGATGGGAGGGAAACTCCAGGTGTCCTTTTAATATTTAAAAGATACATAGGCAAAAAAAGAAGTGTTTTGGCCTTCCATTAAATATAAAAGAAGAAATTAACCCTGAGCTGGTGCATTTTCCATAGCCGAGGCCTCTGGTAGCACTAGCTCTTCTACTGAAGTTTGTGCTCTTGCAGCTGTCGGTGATGCTGCTGAAACTGGTGCTTGGTTTGCCTCTATTGCTGATGCTTTGTCTTCTTCCGCTATATGCTTCACCTAGAGGCTGGTTTCTCTTATGATGCTGTTGGAGGGCATAGGGAGCATAAGTTGTAAAGGTACCTCATGCTTGGTGAGTTCCTCTTCAAGGTTGATTATCTTTGATGTTGCAACTTTGAGGTTTTCTTCAAGGAGATGTGCGTGAACAATAGCCTGGCTGATACAGTGGTGGAGATATTCTACGGTTAACACATTCATCTTCTTTACATAGCCTATATCTGTATTTAGCCCATCCCGCAGCTCAAATAGACGTTGGGCCTTATCTAAAAAATCCTCTATGTCTTGGGGCATCACCATCTGACCATGTTCTTGAGCAGTTCGTATCTTAAGGTACAAATGTTTACACTGCTCCAGGGTAGTTTGGGCTACAGCATTTAACTTCACTCCACAATATTTGAAAAACACTAAAAGATGTGCATCTACTGTGAATTCAGAGACGGATTTGAGAGGGAGGTTCGCAGGGAAACCAAACTTTCCTTCTCTCTACTCAATGTGCTTCTTAATGTCTTCAAATAGAGTTTCTACTCGCATGTCAGTTGATCCTAGCCCGATCATCTTCAACTTTCTTTTGACACCTTTAGGTATTTTGACTTAAAACCTGTCCAAAATCATGCATAAGTATATAATATACAACGCAAAACATTTACTAGACTAACATTCTGCACATAATATCCAATCTTAAGAATATTTTGATAAACCCTTGTGCGGATACTATTTGATTCCCATACAACTAAGCAATCCAACCCAACCCTTCTAACTTTGTTTGTCTATCATCAAAATATAATTTTATAATTCCAACCCGATGTGATTCTTCTACTTTCTTTTTTAGATTAAAAATATTCATTTCTGTATGTCATTGGCTAATTCTACATATTCTACTCCAGCTTTTCTCTCAAAGAGGGTGGACGGGATTGGCTTAAACTAAAAAGCATTGATAACTTCCCAAACCGAACAGAGGCATGCTATAGACCTTTTGACAACTGTGCAACAAGTGATTATGGCCCAGGCAGCTTCAAACTTCTATGTTCCTACGAAAACAAAACTAGGCTCTGCTGTGTTTTGGTAGATGGGGTGTGGTTTGGTCTTGGCGTTAATGAAATTGAATAACACCGCAAATCCTAGAAAGTGTTGGATAATCATATAAAACTATGACTACGACGTTCACCTTAAAAATATAAAGAACTGCCCATTACAATTCAGGATACAAGGTTTGAATGATACCAACCTGGTATATTTCGCTTGGATTGAGGATGGCAGCATCATTGCGAGGCTGGAAAACATGCAACAGGTGCTCTCAGTCGAAGGGATCCAAAAATAGGCCTCCAAACAAATGAAACAATGAATAATAAATGGGGTTTAAACCCTACTTATAGCATTTAGACTCATGCGAGTCATTCATAGGGTGGTTGAACAATTAAAATGGGGTTACTACTGCATACAGATGGGGTCAAATCAACACATTTGGTATTAAGTGAGGCCATCGAAACCGGGCGAATTCAGCTAACTCTCCCAACCGTTGCGGCAAGAACTTTGTGTGTTTTCATTGCCATTGTGGGAAGGTTAGTTGAGTTCTTCCGAAAATGAAGCTAGGAACTTCACTGTAAGTGGGGTGTTAAGTCACGGATCGGACAACTTAGCTAAATCCATCTGCTGTTGCGGAATGTTTAACTGAGTTCTTCCGCCCTTGCGGAAAAGTTGGTGGAAAAGGTTCTGGAAGAACTCGCGCAACTTTTTCGAAAGATAGGGGAGCTTTGAAACTAAGCAAGGTAATCCGCCTTTTCGAAATAACTTAGCAATATCCTCCACCATTGTGGAAGAGATGCGTGAGTTCTTCCGCACGAGCTTTGATTTACTCATTTTTCTTTCGTTGTAGCAGGGGTTATCTGAGTTCTTCCGCAATTTCGGAAGAACTAGGCGAGTTCTTCCCCAGTTTCAGCGCAAAAGTGTGAGTTTGACTTAGTTAGAAAACAGAAGCAACTTCAAAGGAAGAAAGCGCGAGGCTTTTCTCTAAAAGAAAGTAAGTAAGGGAAAGGTTTTTATGTCTTTGTCTTCTAGGAAAAATTTCCTTCTCTTAAAAATAAAGGAGGGGCCCCAATGTTTACAAACAATTGGGGAAGGGATGTTGCAGCCAAGGATAATTTTAAGGACCCATACTTATTTAAAAGTGTATAAACTTTGGCGAATCTTAGCAATTCTTAAAATGTCAACTATAAAATATTTGGCGAAATTTTTCTAAAATTATTTCAATTTCTAAGGATTTTATATAGTTTATATAATAATTTGGCGATTTTTAGAGTGAAAAAATTTTACCCCATCAAAATTGGGTGAAACAGGGCTTCAAAAAATGCAAATTGGCGAATCGTTTTTGGGAAAAAAACATGTAAAAATAGCCCATGGGCTAAATTTCGCCCCTAAAATTATCCTTGGTTGCAGCAACAGCAGGTACTAAAGATATCTCATCCCTTCACGATGGTTTCCAATTTCTCTAAAAAAAATCACAAGATCGACAATACTCCTTAGCATCTTTATGGATTTTAGGCCACTAGAGCCCTGCTCGCAATATATTTTGAGCCGTGTATTTTCCTCCATAGTGACCTCCTACAACACCTTCATGAGATTCTGCCAAAATCATTGGTCACTCATGTTTCATAACACATAATCTTAACACTTAATTTGGTCCAAGCTTATATAACTAACCTACTATCAGTTGATAATTTGCTCCTTTGACAACCAAATTCTTCTTATGATTGACAGACAACCCTACAGGTGTCATTCCTGTCACCAAACAGGTTACAATGTCTTCAAAATATTCATTCATTATACTGATAAAAAACAACTGCGCATATGGGAGGTTATCATCCAAGTTAACCAACTCTTCCTCTGTTTCTAACCTCGACAGATGGTCAGGTCCCGCATTTATCCTTCCAGGTTTAACTATAATTTCAAAATCATACTCCTAAAATAATAAGATCCATCTACATATTCTCCCCTCCAAGAATGTCTTGTTAATGAGGTACCTTAGATAAAAATGGACGGTAAACATTTTAAATTGACCCCCTAGCAGGTAATTCTTGAACTTCTATAGTACATAAACCACAACAAATCCTTCTCTTTCCGTCAAAGTGTATTTTCTTTCTGCAATGGACAATTTATTTATAGTAAATGTAGTAGGATTCCCAATGGATCCCTCTCCTGGTTGATCCAAAAATACACCCGATGCAATGGATGAAGAATCAACATGAACATAAAATTATTTCCGCAAGTTAGGAAACGCTAAAATAGGTATGGTTACCATCTTTTCTTTCAATGTGTCGAGGCTCTGCTGGCACTCCTCATTCCACTGAAATTTAGTATCCTTCTTTAATATTCTCCATCGATGTTGTGATCTGCGCATATCCTTTAATAAAATTTCTATAGTACCCTTTATGGCCCAAATTTGTTCTCAATTGTTAAACTGATGTTGGTGGTGAGAATTCTACTATAATGGCAATCTTCGCAGAATCCACCAGCAGACCCTATTTAGAAACCACAGGGCCGAGCAATATAGCAAATGGAGCACAAAAAACACTCTTCTTCAAATTTAATGATATTTGATACTATCTACAATGATCCAACATCAACCTAAGGTTCTCATTATGGTTCTTCAACAGTCCATAGAGTGTCCAATCATCAAAGCATACCTCCAGAAACTTATGTATGAACTCCTTAAATGTTGAGACCATGAACTGAGAAAAAATAGCTCGTGCATTATTTATACCAAAGCGCATCACTGTATAGTGATAGCAACCTGATTTAGTCACAAATGTGGTCTTATGTCGATCCTTATTAGATATTTTGATTTGATAATACCTCAAAAATCTATCTGTGAATGAGTAAGCTTCCTAGCCACCCACATTTTCTAATACTTCATCTGTAAACGAAGTCAGGAATGGATCATGCAGACAAGCATCATTCTGCTTCCTGATACCTATACAAATTCATATTTCACTAATATTATTATCTTGTACCACAGTCAGAGTAATCCATTCAGACTCTTCCACAAGCTCAATAATTCTCATGTCTATTATTCTGTCAAGATCTGCTCTTACGTTTTCTGTATATTTTGTGTTCAATCTATGTGGCCACTGTTTAATAGGTTTGCATCATGCTTTAGTGGGATTTTCATTTCCCCTATGTCACCAACAATGCCATTCATCTCTGAAAACTTAGTAGGAAATAAATCTTGATAGTAATGCAGTAAGTCAGTAAGCTTACCTATAGTCTCACCATCCCAGTAGTCTCCAATGTTAGTAAATTTAGTATTTTCACTTGAACCGATTTTTACCTTTTTTTTATTCAATGGCTTCAAAAATTTATTATATGTGACTTAAGGACCCTCCATATCTTTGCTTCCTTCTGTTTCTGGGATATGCAAATCTATCAGATCATCATCTGGGTCATCGGTAATATTGTAAGATTCTATTTCTTCCTCAAGTGTCGCAGTCCATTGTGGCAGATTAGATAGTTACACATGTACTTGTTCATAAATGTTGGCCTTAATTATCTGTAAATATGCATCTACTGATGGGTTTTCATCTTCATAACTGAATTCCCTCCTGAAATTTATGGCCATGCCATCCCATTCTGATGTTCCTTGTTGTAGTTCCAAATTTGTATACTAGCTCTGTGATATAGTATCTAGGGTATGGATGAACATATGGACCCTGTTGAGATATTGTAACATCTAATAATATTATATTTGTACTTTATTATTCCATAGATGTTTCATTCCTCCATGAAGACCCTATTGTATATCCGGAGATGTTTTATTCCTCCGTGGAGAATGTGGTAACTTGGGTTATTAGACTTCCCTACTGGGTTCGTCCCTGTATGAGTCATGTGGGTTAAAGGGTTATTATACCACCCTAGTGGGGTTGGCCCTGTCACATTATGTTAAGTGGTTAAGTTGGGGCCGACCTAGTTAGTGTAAAAGTCAATTTGGAGTTGTGTATAAGTAGAGGAGGTGTGTTCCTCATTTAACAGACATTCACTCACTTGTGATTAGCACATAGGTGAGAGAGAGATCTGCTATGGAGGAGAAGGAGATCATGTTTGGGGATTACATCTTTGTATTTGTTGGTCATCTATATTGATGAAGCTTTGCTGGGTTTTCTACCCCATGAGGGTTTCCTAGGAAAATATGTGTCTCTTGTGTTTATGTTGTGCTTGTTGTTCTTTTAGTGATCTTGTATATGATATTGTTGTGAAATTGAATGTAATAGTGATATTGTCTATCTTAGCATATTAAACTTTAAAAAACCCAGTCTTGCTCAGGTACGCATTCCCATTCTTTTGTACAAGATGCTAAGTGATCTACATGACTAGTTAGCTAGTATAATTTTCTCTGCTATGATTTATTCCTTCTCCAAATTTAACTTCTAGCTACTTTGTACACCACGACTAACCCTATATATTTTCCTTATAGGTAGTCCACCATCTTTCCGAAGTAGCTTTCAATGCTACATCTAAAGCTAGTATTCTTTTTTTTCCAAGTACCTTTATTTCAAAATAAATAATGAAACCATCTAGGTTAGGAAACCATTCGTAAGTAGTTAGATCACAAACTCTTTACCAACCCAACGAAGTGATTTTGTAACATGACCACACCTCCTTATAGATACTTCATGTAACTTGCTCCACAAGTTTTCTAGTGTTTCCCCTGAATCTGAATAACATGAGCTAACACTTTTCCAAGTCAAGATACCATCTGTTGCTGGATTGACATAATCATCCATTCTTAAAGTGACTTTATAGATTTTCTCTAAGTGTTTAGCATTGTATTCTTCTTGGACAAGTTCAACATAAATCAGACCCTCCAAAGGATCCAAAGGTGTAACCATTATGATATCCCCTCCTTCAAATGTCGTCAATGTTTTCTTTATATTGATTATTGTCTGATTTTCAATCGCCCAATTGATACCAAACAATGTAGGGTATAGGTTGGTATCATCCACTATCTCTATAACTTCAAAATTAGCATAGCTTCGCATTCCATCTATGTCGACAAGGACACCCACCATTCTTCCAAATGGTATTACTTTTTGTTGATTAACTAATCTCATCTAGACTGGTGACTATGCCAAGTTAGGTTTTCCCATAAATTCCCATGTCCGTTTAGTGATAGAATTCATGTTTGACCCTAGATCTAGAATAATAAAATCCATGTTGAAGTCCACAATATGCACACTAGTTCGCAGTTCCCTTCCTATTAAGGAAAATTTTAGGGGCGAAATTTAGCCCATGGACCATTTTTCAACCTTTTTTTTCCAAAAAAGATTGGCCAATTTGTTTTTTTTCAAATATGATTCACCCAAATTCCGTGGGATAATTTTTTGTAACTCTAAAACTCACAAAAATTATCAAAAAACTAATAAAGTCCTTGTTGGTTGTGGAGCCTGATCTCCAGATTCAGAGATATTATTATTCAGCTGTGTTCGTACCCCAGGTTTAGTTATGATTCAGACACGATGCTCAGAGGGTCCGGGGGGGTCCAGTTTTCAGGCCCATGGTTTTGATTAACCCGTGGTATTTTCACATTGTATTTTTCTTATAAAAGAAAGTCATTGTAACACGGTTAGGGTTGATGTATTAGGTTTTATGCATTGTAAAGATTTCTGAGATAAGAAGAGATACTGTGAGACAGTGAAGAGGAAGTTCAGTGGCTGTGCTGTAGCTTGTATCCCTTCACTTTGCTGGACAGAATAATAATAAGGACTGGCAACTTCAGTGTGGGCGTAGCCCAGGCTGGGTGAACCATGATATATATGTGTCTCTCTTGTAATGTGTGTGTGATTATATTTGCATTTCTATTTATTGTTATTGCTCGGCGATCCTATTTTTCTAACAATTGGTATCAGAGCCAAAGGTTTATTTGACAGATAAACCCACAGGAACCTAGGGTTTCTGGTTCAAGTGGGAGCAATGATAGAAGAAGAAAAGTTTAAGGTGGAGAAGTTTAACGGCCAAAACTTCCAGTTATGGAAGATGCAAATGGAGGACTATATGTACCAGAAGGATCTATTCCTTCCATTGGGAGGAAGAGCAAAGCAGCCAGCGGCTATGAAGGATGAAGAATGGGAGGTTCTTAACAGAAAGGCTCTGGGAACAATATGACTAAGCCTGGCTTCGTCGGTGGCTTTCAATATCTCAAAAGAAATGACAACGGAGGGTTTTATGAGTGCATTGGGTAAGCTATATGAAGCATTTATTTAATATGAAGATGTCTGAAGGTGGATCTGTTACTGATCATTTAAATGATTTTAATACGGTTACAAATCAACTAAGTTCTGTAAGTGTGAACTTTGATGATGAGGTTAGGGCTCTTCTAATCTTGTGTTCATTGCCAGAAAGCTGGAATAACTTGGTCATGGTTGTAAGTAACTCTGTCTCTGGTTCAAACACCTTGAAATTTGATGATGTTATTGGTGTTATTCTTAGCGAAGAAATGAAAAGAAAAAGCACAGGTGAGACATCAGGAAATGCGTTGACCATGGAGACCAGGGGAAGACAAAAGGAGAGAGGAAAAATCCAAGGTAATCGTGGCAAGTATAAAATGGACAGATCCAAGTCTAGAATGGGAAAGATAGAGTGCTGGAACTGTGGAAAGAAAGGACTTCTGAAAAAAGACTGTAGATCTCTAAAGAAGAAAGGAGTTGCACCGAAGGAAACTACCCAGGAAGCAAATGTAGTAGGTGATGTGTTACAAGATGCTTTGTTTCTTGCATTAGATAATACTAGTGATTATTGGGTAGTAGATTCAGGGGCTTCCTGTCATGCTACACCCCATAGGAAATATTTTTATGATTATGTTCTAGGCGATTTTGGACATGTTTTATTGGGTGATGATGAGCCATGTAAAATTGTTGGAATGGGTAAGGTATGGATAAAGGTTAAGAATGGAACTGATTGGTTGTTAAAAGATGTAAGGCATATTCCTTCTATGAAAAGAAATCTGATCTCAACAGGGCAGTTGGGAGATGGCGGTTGTCTATCTACATTTGGAGAAAAGTGGTGGAAGATCACTAGAGGATCAATGGTGATAGAAAAAGGAGATAGGGTAGGTACATTGTATTTATGTCCTCATAATACTGACCATTCTATCTCTTTAGCTTCCACAGGAACATATACAACATTGTGGCATCATAGGCTTGGCCACATGAGTGAGAAGGGGATGCAAATTCTCCACTCAAGGAAGTTGCTACCAGATTTGAAGCAGGTAAGTTTGGAATTCTATGAAAACTGTGTTTATGGAAAACAAAAGAGAGTTAGATTTCTCAGGGTTGGGAAACAGAAGAAGAATGAAAAGTTAGAGCTTGTGCATATAGATGTATGGGGACCGGATCAGGTACAATCGCTTAGTGTATCTCATTATTATGTTACATTTATTGATGATGCAACTAGGAAAACTTGGGTTTATTGCATTAGACATAAATCTGATGTGTTTACTACTTTTAAGAAGTGGAAAGCTTTGGTTGAGAATGAGACAGGAAAAAGGTTGAAGTTTCTCAGATCTGATAATGGAGGTGAGTACTGTGGCAAGGAGTCTGACAGTTACTGTTCATACCATGGGATTCGTAAAGAGAAGACAGTCCCAGGAACACCACAAGAAAATGGTGTGCTAGAAAGAATGAATAGAACAGTCATGGAGCGTGCAAGGTGTATGAGATTACATGTAGGGTTGTCCTTACAGTTTTGGGCGGATGTTGTAAATATTGTTGTTTATTTAATAAACAGAGGACCTTCAAGTGCTTTGGATGGTGGTATTACAAAGGAGGCCTGGACAGATAAAAAGGTAAAGTACTCATTTCTGAGAACGTTTGGTTGTAAAGCATTTTTCCATATTGATAAAGAAAATAGAACAAAGCCTGAAGATAAATCCAAGAAATGTACCTTTATTGGATATGGGGTTGATGATTTTGGTTATCATTTATGGGATTATGAAAATAAAAAAATCATCAGGAGTAGAGGTGTGATATTCAATGAAAATGTCATGTATAAAGATCAGTTGCAGGGAAAGAAATAGGAAAAGGAAAACACAGACTACACAGTACTTGATGAAATTGAAGAAAATGAAGTTTCGAAGGTGCCCAAAAATCAAGGACAACAACAAGTACCTGAAACTCTTGCAAGTGTAAGAAGATCTACCAGGTTAAGTAGATGCCCTGAATGATACTCTCCTTCAATGTATTATTTGTTGATGACTGATGCTGGTGAACCGGAATGTTATGAAGAAGCAATGCAGGTGGAAACTAAAAAGAAGTGGGAGCAAGGCATGAATGAGGAGATGAACTCATTGGTAGGAAACCAAACTTGGGATTTGGTTCAGTTGCCTGCTGGTAAAAGAGCATTGCAGAACAAATGGATTTACAGGTTGAAGGAAGAAGAAGGAGGTAAGAATCAGTACAAGGAGAGACTTATTGTAAAGGGGTTTTCATAGAAGAAAGATATAGATTTTGATGAAATACTTTCTCCTGTTGTTAAGATGACTTCAATTAGGACTATCTTAAGTCTAGTGGCAGTAGAAGATTTGCATCTTAAACAATTAGATGTAAAAACAACCTTTCTCCATGGGGATTTGGAGGAAGAGATATATACGTAGCAGCCACAAGGGTATGAGGTCAAAGGGAAGGAGAATTTGGTGTGTAGGTTGAAAAAGAGCTTGTAAGGCTTGAAGCAAGCTCCAAAGAAGTGGTATCTAAAATTTGACAGGTTTATGACAGAACAAGGTTATAGTAGATGTCATTCTAATCACTATGTTTATTTCAAGAAGCTAGACAATGAAAGATATATTGTCTTGTTATTATATGTGAATGACATGCTTGTTGCAGGGTCTAACATGCAAGATATAAATATACTCAAAAGGAATCTAGCTAATTCATTTGCGATGAAGGATTTGGGTGCTGCAAAGCAAATCCTTGGTATGAGAATAATGAGAGACAGGAAGAATCGCAAATTGACATTGTCTCAGAGTGAGTACATACAAAAGGTGTTGGAGAGGTTCATAATGCAGAATGCAAAACCAGTAAGTACACCTTTGGCCAGCCATTTCAGTCTAAGTAAGGAAATGTGTCCCAAGACACAGGAAGAAACAGATTACATGTCCAAGATTTCCTATCAATAAGCAGTTGGCATCTTGATGTATGGCATGGTGTGCACAAGACCATATATTGCACAAGCAGTGGGAGTTGTGAGCAGATATATGAGCAATCCAGGTAAAGAACATTGGAAGGCAGTACAGTGGATTCTTAGGTATTTGAGAGGTACTACCACTTAGGAATTATGTTTTGGAGGTTCAGACACTATTCTACTGGGATATGTTGATGCAGATATGGAAGGTTATAAGGATAGCAGGAGGAGCACCACAGGGTATGTGTTTACTGTAGGTGGAACAACAGTAAGTTGGATTTTGAAACTGCAGAAGGTTGTTTCACTTTCAACAATGGAAGCAGAGTATGTTGCTATTACAGAGGCTAGTAAAGAGATGGTTTGGTTGCAGAGGTTTATGGAGGAATTGGGTAGGAAGAAGAAGGATAACAGGTTGTATAGTGACAGCCAAAGTGCCATTCATCTTGCAAAGAACTCAACATTGCATTCCAGGACTAAACATATACAGCTCAAGTACCAGAATCCTACAGACATGTTCACAAAGGTAGTGACCAGAGAGAAACTGAGTTCCTGCTCGGTTTCAGTTGGCCTTCTAGCATGAAGGTGAAGAGGAGAAAGTTTCCAAGTCCAAGTCCAGCAAATGTAGCAGCGGTGGAGTTGTTGTGATCAATCTCCAAGTGGGATATTGTTGGTTGTGGAGCTTGATCTCCAGATTCAAAGATATTATTATTTAGCCGTGTCTGTACCCCAGGTTTAATTATGATCTCGACACGACGCTCACGAGGTAACCCGTGGTATTTTCCCATTGTATTTCCCTTATAAAAGAAATTCATTATAACACGGATAGGGTTGATGTATTGGGTTTTATGCATTGTAAAGATCTCTGAGATCAGAAGAGAGACTGTGAGACAGTGAAGAGGAAGTGCAGCAGCTATGGTGCAGGTTGTATCCCTTCACTTTGCTGGATAGAATAATAATAAGGACTGAAACTTCAGTGTGGACATAGCCCAAGTTGGGTGAACTACGATATATATGTGTCTCTCTTGTAATGTGTGTGTGATTATATTTGCATGTCTGTTTATTGTTATTGCTCTGCGATCCTGTTTTTCTAACAGTCCTTAGAAATTTGTTTTTTTTTTTAAATAGCCAAACATTTTATGGTTGCAAATTTAAAAATTAGTAAGATTCACAAATGTTTCTACACTTTGATAAAATTATGGATCCGTAAAATTTTCCCTACTTCCTATTCTTACGAGCTTCTTTGGAAAATTATTTAGAGCACTTTCCCAAGGAATTTATTTTTCTAATCCATCAATTAAGTTTTGCAACTCCCTTAATGTAGTTTCATATTTATCTAGGCCTACAAATAATTTCATAAAGTTCTTCATTGCACTTACCTTTCTTGGGATTTTCTTTGGAGTTGATGAGTCAAAGTAGGTTGGCATATCATATGCAGGAACCTCATCGAAGATCGGTGGGGAATATGTCAAATGTCCCCTATGTGTCATAGTAAATTATTCCTTGCTTCCACAAAAGTTTGTTTTACCTTTGAACATCAAATGGCATTGTTCGCTACATGGTTGGACTGATTGTAGGGCTGTGCGGCTAAGCAAATATTCCTCTATCCCATCCTATCACATCTACTCCTCTTGTAACAACAACGATGATTGGATTCTCTTGTCTTGGTTATGCTAAAATATTTTGAACATTTTGGTTTTGGTTCTAATTTTTATTTTGATTCCCCTTAGCTTGCCACTTTGCTATGAGTTGTGGATAGTATTCAATAATGTGATCCAATTATCTACAGTATGTTCTCTTGAACATGGGTTTGGACAATTTCTAGAAAAATGACCCGGCTGGCCACAATTGTAACATATTGTTTGACCTCTACCTTGACCAATTCCTCCTCATACTCGTCCCAGAAAACCATCCCTATGTTGATTAAATTGTGTACTACTTCCTTCACCTTGTTCCTAACCCTTGATTCTATAAGCATCTGTCATTTGTTCTATGAGAAACTGATATTCTTGACATTCCTTCTCATCATGGCCAATTGATCTATAGAATTTACATAATATGTTTTGTGGGGAACTTACAATTTTTTGCAATAGGTATCATTCTTTTGGTCAATGTCCCATGGTTTCACAGATCCTACACTAGGCTCTAGATCCATGGTTCAACAAGTTAGGAGATCCGACAACTATATAATCCTAGAACACTCTGCATTGGTCCTTAGAATTACCTTCTTTTTTACATATGGTACACTAAACTTCCTATCTTTTGTCCTTTCCTTTCATGATATATTAGATTTGTAATGATATATTAGCCACTAGGTTTTTTGGACCCAAAATCTGACGGCCAAAATGTTGGATTTTCTACATCTTGTTGCCAACCATCCGACAACCTTCATATTTTTTAAACGTCGGTCCAAATTCGGCCGATATCCGATGGTAGGCCTAAACATCGGATATCGGAAAACAATATCAATTTGGTTATCCAATGCCTCCCACTTAATATGTAGTCGATTAGATAACAACACACACTTAATATGCAGTCGGTTATTTGATGCGTAGCACTTAATATGAAATCAGATATCCGACGACAATTCCATGTAAAAATGGCCAACATCCAACGTTCTGAGTCGTCATTGGTATTGCAAGAACATCAGATTTCTTAGAAGTGGAAGTTGGATTTCCAACGACTGTTCCATATAAAAATGCCCAACATCCGACATTCTTAGCCGTTGATGGTATCACAAGAACATCGGATACCTTAGGAGTGAAAGTCGGATATCCGACAACTGTTCCATAAAAAAATGGGCAACATCCGACATTATTTGCCATCGGCGGTATGAGAAGAATGTCAGATATCTTAGGAGTGGAAGTTGGATATCCGACAACATTATGGTAATTAAAAAAAAAATACACTATTATGTTTTGATCAAATTTGAAGGGTGGATCTTAATTTTTATTGGAAGGGCATTTGTTCTTGGAGCCCTTCAAAATATTGTACTTCAATTCACAAGTTACAATTAACTAAACCCTTTCCTCAACAAAATGCAAGAAACAAATATTTCTCATCCAAATTTTTACAATCTTAAACAATTGAGCACTCCTTAATATCTACATGATAAAATGGTATATTTTCAATAAAAATGAATTTGGACACATTAAATTGATATATATGTAACATTAATTTTACCGGTCATTAAAATAAAAACTATTTTGTTGTATTTTTCAGGGTTAGACCACACTTCATTATACAGAAAAATACTTAGACTATGCAATAACCATATTGGGGCATCTGTGTGATCTTATGCATAGTGCAAGACATTGCAACTAGATATAGTATTAAAATAAAACTAGAAACATGAGAAAATTACTTACTGTTAACTATGTACAAAAAGAAGTCACTAAGCAAAACGAGGCTAAAATAAACCTACGACCAAAATAAACATATAAAGCCACCAAAAACTTAATTCAAACTAGTGAGAGGGAAACCATCAAAGCTTGAGATGTGTAAGAATGATGGACATTAGGCGCCTAAGAAAAAATAATACATAGCTCAAAAAAACATTAAAAAAAATCGCCCATACAAAGCAAGTTCGCAACGCTAGCATCATAGGGGCATGGACATCAATTTTTTTTTTTCAACAGTTGTCATGACAATATATAGGTATCAGATGGAGGGGAAATGGAATCAAGCGTAATTCAACTGGATCCTTACGACTCATTGCATGTTTGAGTCTTCACAGTCCACCTTTTATATCGAACCCTAACAACAAATTAATTTTGTTAATGGCTCAATTTGTGAAAATTCTAGATACATGAGTAATTAAGAGCTCGAGGCTCTATAATTTGATGTTTTTTTTACCAATCCACTATCTACTAGTAGACCAGTGAGCTTTGGCTCTAGCTCATTGGTCTACTAGTTATGGCTATGGTTCTAGCTCTAACTCTAGGTCCACTTGCTCCCATAGTGCAGAAGTCTTCTCACTAACCCTAGACTCTAAGCAATATTCATATTCAAAATATTCAATTAGAATTCATTCCCATATTTGGTGTGCAAGTATCTCTTCATTATTAGACTTGGATACAATCTTTCTTGGAAGTAAATGATAACCAAGTCAAATTCAGGTCTTTTCTTGTTCTGTAAGATCCCAACAAGCATATTCCATCATGCAACAAGTCCACTAAATGAAGTGTGGTATGCCCTCTTCTGCTAGGATCAATTTCTTATGACATGGAACCGATTCTCCAATGCTTGCATCTCACTCAATGATCTCTATAACAATGTCAATTTTAATGGTAACCTATGTGTGAAAACACAACCTTCATGAACTATCCAACATCTATTTTCTCCAATGACTGTTATGGAGTTCCAATGAACCCCCATTATAATTAATGTTTGTTTACCAATCCCTAATACATATACACTAAGGAAATATTCACTTGGAATATAAACGACAACAATTAAATAGGAGTTTCCCTTGATGTCCTCCATGGACTTATGTCCACTTCGTTGACAGCATTGACCTTCAGTTTTCTTATAAATCTCTAGACAATTTCTTATACTTGGGTTAGGGATACAAACAAACTCTCATCCTCTTTAATATTCACTGTCCACATTATTCTCCCCAGAAAAAGAGACGAGATATATTCTCTATTGCAGGAAGACTGGATATAACGAAGAGGATGCAAATGATCTAGAGGATTTGAGACATATCTCATTCAAATAATCTCAAGGAGATTCCAAAGAAATTAAAAAGAAGGTTAAGGATATTGATTCCAGTGCATCATTTAATCAACCTTTGAAGTTGTGGAAACTCGAAATTGGTTATGACGAGCAACCAAACATCACAGCAAGCTCCAAGAAATTGTCAAAATTTAGATAACACGTGAGTGGGTTGTAGAAAGCCAGCATCGTAGCCATTCTTTGAGCTCCTCACTGTTTCAAGAATAATTTAATATTCTCTACTGAATAGGGCCAACCACGTGAAGGTGGAAGCTCTGATGGCCAATCCCCCCCCTCACATCACTCTCAATTCCCCATACCCAATGCATGTACTTGAAAAAAAAATACATGCAAATTCATGCATGTTTCATCTACCATTCATTCAATAAAGGCTAGCATTCATTAAACCATTGTTTCATTTAGTCAACACATTCCTTTAATAAAAGATAGCATTCAATAAACCATTCATTCATTCACTCAAAAGATTCATTCAATAAAAGCTGACATTCAATAAAGGTAACAGTTTACTACATTGAATCATTAAACCATTAAACCATTCATTAAACCATTCATTCATTCATTAGGCCAAAAATCATGGATGATATATTATTATCAAAAATAATTAGACGATGTTTTTTCCAATCACTTCCTTTTAGTTTTTCTTCTCTTTTGTAGTACATAATCTCTAAGAAGACCATCTTGATCTGGATTTTCTCCTCCAGTTCTTGGTTCTTCATCAGACTCTTGTCATGATGTGTGCATCTTAGAGTGTTGATCTAGACGTGGATTTTGCTGCAAGGGGTTCGGATTTGCTGCAACAATGTGAAAATGTTACATCGTTATTTTTTTCTATTGTAATGACAAGTATTTCATTTAAAAAAACATTACAAATATGTTTTTTTACCTAATGTGGCCACATCATGTTGTTCATGTTCTTGTCTAGGCTCAACCTATATAGTTTCACCCTCTAGATGCTCTGCAGTTGAAATATGGTGAACTACAATTAATGTTAACCATCTGCAGTGCTATACATAAAATTGTAGCATATGAATAAATTCACTACCAGGATTCAAAGCATGATCTTCGATTTTTTGTTGTCCCTCCTCGAGATTAAGGGGATCATTGCTTTCCTGCTCAAAACAGAGTTAATATTTTATGTCAAGTATTTATAACGAATAGATTGCACAAGCAATAAATATTCATTAAACTATATAGATTCTATATACCTGTGCACCAGATGGATTAGTACCAGAAGACTGTGTTTTCCCATAAAATGTTTTTCGGCGTTCAACAACAGCTCCAAAGTCATGCTGGAATCCAAGCTTCTTGTCTTCCTTAGTGGCCACTTCATTGAATCGGTTGGCCTACATATTTGCATAATGTCGTTAATTAACATTTTGTGGTGCAATAAAACAAAAACTAATTTGCAATTTATTATTTGTATGCATTATTTTTTCTTCGAAACTTACAATCCGTGCCGCCAAATTCAAATAACCACTAGGCCTAAGCTTGTGCTAGCCTATTTTTTCCAGTCTTGCCTTTGTGGCCTTTGATGTGTCCGATAGCCTATGCAAGTGTTGAAATACGTTAGATGTTCCAAATTCGATATAGAAATCAATAATAATAATAAGGTTTAGAAATACATTGCGGAAAGTATTGCATACCTCCCTGTGCCTAGTGGTATCTTTCCTTCTTTTTTCTGAGCCCTCTCCTTTCTGTCTTCCACTAGAGCTTTCCACTCCATTGCTAGATTCATTGGAGGGCGCTCATACCTATGGTTATTTTCCAGGTGGATCCTATATTGGTCTCGAACAATCTTCATATGTTGTCCAGCCTTTTTCAGGACCTTGTCTTGATTGAAGGTCTTGTCGCTGAACAAACCAACCAACCGATTAGTGAGGTCATCTTTTAAATATTTCGGTTTTCTATCCCACCTTGTTCGGATGGTGGTCCCAAATATCTCCAAGGACAATTGATTCATTTGTTTATAGAAAACATCATTTCTTGCAAAACGATCAGCCATGATCATAATTAGTTGAAAAAAAACATTTTATCAATATATTACAATGAAATTATAAACACTAACTTGATCAACATATATTAATTACCTAGGATGTTCTCGATCTTTATTGGCATGATATCTTCGTCCACCAAAAATGTTGCCTCGATTTTTCCCATGCTAGTGACATGGGAAGATCCTGGAAATGTAGCTAAGGGGATATCAATATTACTAAGAGGCTCAGTGTCGACCCCTTCTTCTGGATGATCTGGTGTGCGTCAGTCACTAGCAACCAGTGCACTCACGGCTGGGGTTTGTGGTGTTTCAGAACGTGTTTCCAATTTTTCAGTCGACAACAATGGCGAATGAGTCGATGCACATGGAGTCGTTTACTCATGATGCGACGTCTCGCCATGAGCCTCACTAGGGCCAACACCTCCTCGACCACTATTGTGTGGTCTCAGATAATTCTATAAATACAAACCACATTTTATACATTCAGTACTATCATATAAAAGTGAAAATTATAAAGTTATAAATGAATTATTTTATGATTCAAGATTCCTCAACTTACTCGCAAGGTTTCGGATCTCCCTTCCAACAATTGAATCCTTGCTATAATCTGGTTTGTCTACGGAACCTTGAATAACACAAAAATGATTTCTGTACTATATTTGTTCAAGAATTTTTCTATCACCTTAAACAAGTTTGAAGCTTCACCAATTAGTTCAGGATCATTAAACATTTCAGCCACTTCAGGATCTATTGAATATTCTTGTGATGTTGTTTCATACAACGATTCACTAGGCTGCAACAAAAATAAATAAAACAATACTGAGTTCTATCATGATAGATTCCTGAAATTATATTAACAAAACATATCTATCATGATAGATTCCTAAAATTACATCTAGATTTACTTGATGCCTCGATGATGGTGTCGTTTGATCCACAGCTGTGGACTTGCCCTGATCATTGGGCCCCTGCAAAAAATAAGTAGAAAACATTATCATACGAAACCAATATACACACAAAAAATACATAACAAAATAAACATTAAGCTACGCATTATATTGGTACAATTCCAATGAATTATACCCGCAACCTTGAGGATCATGAACCACTCATCAGATCAATGGTCATAGGTGGCTTGCCCCTATCTGCTAATATCTGGGAGCTGCCCCTTACATGTTATAGGTCCAACTTGCACCTCTCCATCCGTGATCACCCCGAGCTGCTGATCACACAAAAGGACAACTTGGATGGAGGAGCATGTTGACCTTGGATGATACTTTGACTCACTCCATTTCCTGAAATTACTAGAAAAACCCCAAAAAAACATCATTTTGAGATATGAGCGCTACTCTACTCAAACAGACTAGCGCCCATACGCTACTCTACTGTATAATAGTAGCGCCCATATCCAAGTATACGCTACTCCTTCTCAGCATAGTAGCGCTCATAATTTAAAATCGAATGAGCGCTAGTTGTGAAACACTAAGGTAGCACCCTATACGCTACTCTACTGGACAAGAGTCGCATACATCTTAAAAGATGATTAAAAAATAAATTAATTCCTCGAGGAGGATTAGTTGATCGTAGTTTCTTAACTCCTCCAACTTCCTCCATAACTATACATCGACCTGAACTACTTCTTTAATCCTATAAATACAAAGAAGATTAAAGGAGAAGAGTTAGAAATTGGAGATAGTGAGATTGATTAATGAAAAAACTTTGAATAAGTTTGCATTGGAGGAGTTGATGTTGAAGATATTCAAGCCAAAGAAGAGCCAGAGCCCAGAATCTAGTTGCAGGAGCCTGTTTCATGATCAGGTATACTTGTACATCATTCTACTTTTGACAAATAAAGGTTGAAGTGTCTTTCTTGTTCCAATTAAAATGTGTTATGAAATGGCATCTTAATGTGGATCTATTTTGGTCAATTTTGAATGTTAAACATTGTTTTTGTTTCTTTCAAACTTTATATGTTGCCCAAAATGTTTTGAGAAAGGTATTGTTATTGCAGGTTTACTGGAACGGAAGTGGATTTGGAAGTTAAGCACAAGATCAAGTCAAAGCTAGGATCAAACTTCGATTGAAAGGTGTGTTCCCAAGATTCACAACTTATCTCTTTTTGTAAATGTCTCTATAATAGCATCAATACACTTACCTGTCACCCCAACCAAGTTGATAGCACTAGTTTCCTTGCTATAGGGTAGATTTGCCCGCCGACAGACTGGTGACTCTGCTGGGGACAATAGAGTTTTTGGCTTTAGGAAACTTTGTTCTTGGGTGTCTTCCCAGATTGTTTTGACTTCTTTGGTGTGTTTAGAAACTTTATAGGTATCCCTTGCCTGTTTCTTGCTTACTTTCATCAGTTTTTAGTATCTTCCAAAGTCAGTTTTTAAGCCTTTGAGATATGAGCGCTACTCTGATATATATGCAGTAGCGCCCATATGCTACTGTCCTATATATACAGTAGTGCCTGTTTCTGTATGGGTGCGAGTTTCCCTACTGCACAGTAGGGTACACTTTCTGAAGCAGTATATTTTTAGTTTGCTTGTTTTTAGCCATTCTTGTGGTTTGCTGACTTTGTCTTTGCATCCTTTTAACTGCCATATGAGGTTTTTAACTGTTGCTTAATTCATAGAACCTTCTCTTGAAGTTTTTTCCATCTTTCGAATCACTTGTTGACCTTTGGGGATTTTTGGATTGTTTAAGACCTTTTTGGAAGGCTAGGTTGTGCTTTTGTTGAGCACTCCCACATTTTTAGGCCCTGACTACCTGTTGCCAGTTTACAAACCTGCATACTCCTGTATCCGCTGTTTGTGGCGATGTTGGTCTACTTTTTAATCATCCTACCCTTTGTTTTAGGGTTTGGTCCGTTTTTAAGCTTATAGGGTGTCTTCCGTTTTTGTTCACTTCCATTCTCCCTAGACTTGTTGTCTTTTGTTGGTTGCAAGTGCGTTTGAACAGCTATAGGCTGAGTCTTTTCCCAGTTTCTTTGTGTTAGTAGGGCAGCTTACTTGTCTACTTTTGTTTGGCATAGTGGTCTTGTTAGGGCTAGATACTTTAGGTCAGTCCTTCTGTGTCTTTCTCCTTTGTTTTCTTCCACTTTGTTCTCAACTTTATAGGCTTTTTTCTTTGTAAAAAACCTGTAGATCAAGTCTTTTTCGAGCTAAATTTTCGACAGCTATAGGCCTAAGAACTTTTAGCCATACTTACACACATCGCATATAAAGTTTTATTTTGCTTCCCATTTTTATATAGTTCTTTTTCGTTTATTGAAAAAGCAAAAAAAATGGTATTTTAAGTTTAAATAAAACTTGTTTTTGTCATTACAAGATAACTTAGGATATTTTGTATAAATTCAAAAAAGAAAACAAAAAGTTTTGAAGTAGGTTTGCTTAGATTTTCAGTTTTGGAAAGAAGTAAACGGAAAAAATGAAAAGAACTTTGTTGTAGAAAGTTTGGATTTTATTTGCATTTTTGTTTTCTTGTTATAACCACGCTCACACACTCACTACCCTTTTTGAGTAATAACAGCCCTAAAATTTGCTAATAAAATAAAATAGAAACATTTTTCTTTTTAGGGTACACTACACCAACTAGTTTTGGTTAGGATCTTGGGTTTAAAACACCTTAAACCACCCAAGATCACACATTGCACAAAAATCGTAGTAAGACTATCACAGGTAAACCCACCTCACTCAAAACTTGCCTGGGATCTATGCAGTAGGCACGGGGGGTTCACTAGTGAAGCAATATCATATGACGTCCATTCATATTGGGGGTTTGAATACTCTTAAGAACCTCAAAAATATATTGCCCCGTATTAAGGGGTCAAGGGGGGTTTTTAATTTGACATAGTAATATAAATATTGAGGTTTATTTTATTTGGGTGGGCTGAGGAATAACCTCCAAATCATGGGATGGATTCATACCCACCTAAAACTTAATGACCCTCCATTTTTATTTGATATTGCTTATCCTAAGTTTTTCATAACGTTGATAATAGTGTACCAATGATAACATCAATGGAAGTCTCTTTGGATTACTGACCTTGAGAAATCCTCATTTAATAGCTTATTTAGGATTTGTTTGAATTGATGTTATATTTCTTTTCATCTTTAAATTAAGAGATGTATCTAATTGGGAGTTTCGGAGTTGAACAATTGTATTGTATTTTTTGTAGCCATTCGAGTAAAAGATCTAACTCTTCATTTTTTAGGTTAGGGTTTAGGTGGGTATTGAGATTCAATCAAAACTTTCTCCATGACAACCAAGAAAAGTGAGATCAATCTTTCTTGGCTAACTGGAACCGAAGAAAAGTTATATCAATATTTCTTGACTAATTATTTCTTTCAACTTTTTGTATTATTCTTTAACATTTTCACATTTCCAGTTAAGAATAGTTGTTAGATTGAGTTATATTTGGCACATTCATAATTCTAATTTCATTTTTTATATGCAAGGCATCCATCTTAATATTGTATTGGAACTGACATGAACATAGGTGAAAATCTAAATCCTTATTTACATACCCTATGTGTTATCATTACCATGAAATGGTATGATATAAGTTTCACCATATATTTATCTTTATAAATATTGCATGCTTGAAACCTAACAATGGAGATTTTTCTCTCTCATGTAACGATTAAAAAAAAACTAGATATAACCCAAGAAATGGTAACTAAATGTTGTTAATTCCCTTGATTGCAAGAATAAATGTAGAGGAAGTGGAGTAAAATCATATATTGCATCTTGTGAATGACCCAAATCCAATCTATGCACATGACCATATGGTGTTATTGGAAAGTAAGAGGAATTTTTCTATGTTCATTTTGGTTCAAACATCAATGATGTTTGTTTTCATAGGAAGGTAGGGGATTCCATTCATGAAAGGGTTTATTTTTTCATTTTTATGGAGTTTAATTTATTAATATTATAGAAAACATTAGCTCTCTATGTATATACTTATATTTACATGATATAAAATTGGTAGATTGGTAGGCCGTGGTGTGAAAAAACTGCAATTCTCATATTTTCTAAGCATTTCATTAACTATTGGACTATTAGCCTTTTACATTCTCTGTTATATTGATCACTCGATTGGATTTCCTTTTGTGCATTTTTCCTTCCCATTACTATTTCGTTGGGTCTTCCACTATGCAACGCTACAAATTGGTCAGTCACCCCTGCAATCGTAGTGGGATCATTATTAGCATTATACTTTTATTTTATTTAGCATCATGTTTGCTTATACTAAGATGTGTTAGGGCTCATGTTTTTTACAAATTGATAATGTGATATAAAGGGGGTATTAAAAATGGGTTGATAAAAATTGATACATACAATATATGGTGAAATTAGGGGTTTTCTTAATTGGAAAGGCATATTGAAAGGGGAGTTCAACAATAAAATTTTAGGAGGAATTTTCCAATATTTATTGAAATTAGGGATATTCTTTAATATCATGCGAACGATCGTGCTATGTAACAAGTTCACTGAGTAAACCCCCCGTGGCAGTAGGTCATTGCGAGATCAGTTTGTGGGAATACCCCTCCTACTTTCTGTTCGAGTATACGCCAGGATCGGATTGTGTATTGGGGACTCTTTCGAGTTTTGGGATTAGCTACCCTGCCCACACTTTCTGATTCGACCGGTGACTATTCCCTCAGGAGTTTTCGGTGTTGTGGTATCTTTAGTATCAGACTCTAGGTTCATACACAGGTGACAGCAGAGGGTATATCTGCTGTACCTAAGACAGACATGGGAGGAAATCCCTTGCAGGTCTTTGGGAGGGCGGTTGGGTGATTCTAGCGCTTGAACCCTTAGTCATTGTATTGTGGACCCCGGGTAACTGTCTTTGTTCCTTCGTTGATTTGTTCTGGGTCCTCATCATCCCAGACTCTTCTCCGGAAGGAATCTTTGTTTGCCTGGTTTGTATACTTAGGACTTTTTTAGTTGGCATGCTGTTTGCCCCCTAGTTGTAGTGGCCACTAGGTTCTAGTTTTTTATTCTATATTTTTAATCGTGGAGAATCAACAACTTCGTAGATCAAGAAGGCTTCAAAACCTTCCACCAGTTAGAATAGAACCTTTACAGCCAGCTCGACGACAGCGGGTAAACCCCGGTATTTCTTCAGAAATTACTTCTGAAATAGAATTGCTTGAAGAAATCCTTGTAATAGAAAACCTTGAAATTGACGTTCTTGAGGAACCACTACCAGGGAATACAGATCAGCAACACTTTAGTACAGTTGAGGTGGAAGATCTTACTTCCGCGGAGTATAGCACTCTTTTCAATCCTCCTTTAACTAATACTAGAATTCTGCTTCTGTCACCTGTTGGTTTCCAACAGCCCCTTTTCAGTGCAGATCTTTCCTTTCCCGAACATCTGATGTCTAACTTAGGAGGTGAACAGGGGGTTCCCCAAACTCCCACCTTAGGTATGAACACCAACACAGTTAACCCTTCTTTTACTGCTACACCAAGTCAGGCACAAACCACATCTGTGCCTACTCCATCTTTCAGTTTCAACACTAGTACATTAGGTATGCCTAGTTCTACAACGATGGCATCTATTCTTACACCTACTATTGGACCTAGCAGTACGACCAACTGGACAACACCTTCTGCTTCTCAACCGTTATATCAGATTCCTAGTACTTGGATTTCCACACCTTTTGTAGGACCAAGTGCTTCTGCAAACACACCAGTCATGGGCACCATGACTGCACCGTCCACATCAGCTTCTACTGGTTTCAATACCTTTGTAGGCCCTAACATGAACCAGTGTAGTATGCCTACAAGTAATATCCCTTTTTCCTTGTTTTTAAGGGGAGGGGGTAATATCTTTAACTAGCAATATGGCGGGGCTAATACCCAGCCACAGTGGACGAACCTGCAAGGCACTAATCCACTCTCATATGGGTGGGGAAATTTTAATAACTCTTTCACACAACAACAATAGTTGGCAGGGGGTAACCCCTACCAACAGATGACTGGGGGAAACCCCTATCAACAGTTGGTAGGTGGAAACTCCTATCAGCATATGGCCGAAGGGAACCCTTATCACCAGATGGTTGGGGGCAACCCCTACTAACAACTCATGGGTCAAACAATGGGTGGTTCCACGTATCAAGTACCATCTTACCGGCCTCGTCTACCATTTATGGCAACTTTAAATTTGCCAGATCATTCTAAACTGACAAATGATCCTGTGTGTCATAATGCGGCATGGCCATCAGTTCCCACCAAATTACCTTCAGACATTCCAAAGTTTGAAGGCAAAGCAGGTGAAGACCCTGGTGACCATGTCACTACCTTCCACTTGTGGTGTTCTTTCAATTCATTAAACGAGGATTCCATCAGATTGAGATTGTTCCAAAGGACCATAACTGGTCCTACAGCCAAATGGTACATTGAGCTACCCGTGGCTACTTTCTCTAGTTTTGGAGATCTCGCAACCGTATTTTTGAACCACTTCCAGCTTCTTGTTCGGTATGATGCCGGAACAGAACTTTTGTCTACTTTTAGACAAAATAAAGCCACTCACTTATCTGACCACATTCAGGAGTGGCGAAGACGGAAGAGGCTCATAAAGGCCAACATTCCTCCAGAGTTCCTGCTTGAGTGGTACTTGAAATCACTCCTTCCTTATATTTCTAAGGAAGTAGCTACATCTGGAGTATCCAATGAAGAAGAAGCCATCTTAAGGACTCAGCAGTTAGACCTTGTGTATGCACAATCTGGGTTACTGTATGAGATCATCCCCGATGCACCGCAATCAAACATTGATCCGAGTAGACTGAAACCTAGACCACATGTTGACGGCATAGTAGGTTCAGTTGACTTTGCAGCCTTCGAAGCACTGACCAAACAGGTCGATGCCTTAGCTGTCAAACAATCGACTGCAGATATCTCTTCCATCACAACCTCTCCTTCTACTTCTGAGCCTGTCAACCAGGTTAGAACAATCAAAAGGGCCCTCGGCATCCCAACAACAAAAAGAAGGGCAAGAAAGGAGAGGGGAACCAACAAAAGCCCAAAAAAGACAATGCCGAAGAGGGTAACAAAGAAGAAAATAAGGTTAAGTTCCCTTGTAAACTTTGCAAGCAGAACCACCTTATTCATCAATGCCCTCTGCTTGAAGAAGCCCAGAAGCTCTTAAGAGAAAAGAAGCCTGCCATCCTGAAAGATCCATTCCCTAAGGGGAAAGGCTCAACTTCTGGCACCTCCAAAACTGGGGGCACTTCGCACGCTTCGGTTGATCAAACATTTATAAACATGGTTAATTTAGATGCACTTTTGCAAACTAGAGCCAGGAACTATACCCCGGAAGCGCAGAAAAAGGATAAGGAGATTCCAGAATCTTCCACTCCACTTCATATACTTATGGACCCAATCCCCAAGATCCCGAAAGGTGTTTTGAAGAGGGCATCGCACAATCCCAACACACGGGCTGCTTCTAACTACAATGTGGTTGAAGATTTAGCCCAGACCCCCTGTGCCATGTCTACTCTAGAAGTCTTGCAAAGTTGTCCTTTACAACGGAATGCACTTCTGGCAGCCATTGGGAGTATGGAATTCTCTAATATGTCTGCGCGATTTGATATGACTGATGTCAAATACCAGTTGCCCTATCACGTTGCCCTTCAAATCAAAGTCGTTCATGGTCCAATGACCATTAGACGAGCTGTTGTAGATGAGGGCACGTCAACTTGCGTAATGTCAATTTCCTATTGGAAAGCTCTAGGTTCTCCTGAGTTAGCCCCTTCTAACAAACTGCTTGCTGCGTTTGATGGCAGAACCTTCCGTCCACATGGACTTTTTCCATCATTTGATGTCACTTTTTCCGGTAAGACAGTTGATGTTGAAGTAGAAGTTTTGGACACTCCGCTTGATTACAATATGTTATTGGGCAGGAGTTGGACTTATGCCATGCAAGCTATAGCATCGGCAGTTTTTCGAGTGGTCATGTTCCCATTTGAAGGTAAGATCATTACAGTCGATCAACTTTCTTTCACTCAAAGAAAACAGCAGACTTCTTCGGAAACCACAGTTCCTTTGATTGATCAAACCACCCGAGTTGGCGAGAGTTTAGGAGCAGGACTTTTCGGATCACTAATTGGCACTTTTGACCTACCTGCTCCTAGTTTATTTGTTGGTACTAAGGGATGTTCATTGTTTGAAACTTCTATGGTTAGTTCAACAACTGATTCTGAGTTTCCCTCAACTAATACAAATCCCTCCGAGACCACCCCTGTTGTAGAAGTCACCCACTTGGATTCTCATCAAACTACAACAGGACATATGTCGATTCCATTGGTGTTTGTCGAGTCAAACATAGATTGTGCCACTACTCAGACACCTGACCCGATCCATTCTCTCAACAATTCAAGAACTACTTTACCTACTGATGAGGAAATGTTAGAAGCCCTGACCAACCCGGACCATCCTCATGAACCTATAGATCCCATGTATTTCTTGTTTCCTTTTCTTAATTTGTTAGAGAGAGGTGAATTTTGTTCACCACCCGATGAGAATTCTAATCTCACCCCTTCACAAGTTGTTATTGTTGAAGCAAATAGATTACATACCTCGCTAGTGAACATTTTCACTGGGGTCAACGGAAACATTTTCTTTGAAACGGGATGTTATCTTGATGAAATCATTCCATATACCAATCTTTTCCGTGATTTCCATAACACCTTTGCTCGGCCTCACGAGGAGGATCCAGGCACTGACCCTACCTGAAGAAGTATTATGCTTAGGCTAAAGTACTTTTTCTTGTAACATAGCTGTATGTTTTTGTAAAGCTAGTTTTGGTATGCTCGTTAGGTGATCTTATGTGTGTTTCTTATTTCGTGTACCAGATGTCAACCGAACACTTCTTAGGATTTGTTGATGGTGCCATTCGCCACACCTGTCAGTTGGCTGCAGCCACTTGGGTCATTTATTCACCCACTGGCCAAATTGTCTCTTCGGGGGGGGGTTTGTTTGGGTCCTGTTATCACATATATAGTAGCCGGGCTACCATACATTATTTTTCTCATTCCAGTACACTATTCAGCCAGTTCCCTTACATTTGAGATGTTGAGATGAGCATCTAGATTGGATCACTATCAGAGTGTGGACAACAGTTGTATTCCCCATGCCATGACTAAGTCTCAGGACACTCAGAGAGATGACCGATATAGCCATTATACCATTTGTACAGAGCAGTCAGTAGTGTTCAGAGTTGCAGCAGCAGTTCCAGAGGACAGGTGATGGTACAGGTTGATGAGCTTTCAGGTATATGACTCAGCAGGTATATCATGGTGTTATGGTTAGATTGCTTTTATACTTATTCTTATAGCATGTCTTAGCACTCAATGTCATGATCTGGCGATCATATAGATATTTGAACCTGGTCGATCTATTATATATATTACATTGTCCCTACTCAGACTTAGAAGTTCACTATTCATACTCATTGGTTTTACCCTCCTTAGGGAGAATAGAGGTGATCATTCAACCATACCTTGGCTTGCTAGTGTTGGCTCCATTATTCATTGTATTCATCCATCCATGGCCTACCTTTTAGATTATCACCCTGACTTACTACTTGACTAGTGGCATGGAGGACTTTTCCCCACTGTAGCCTCTGTATTGGATGAGCTTCCCTGTTTATTGTGTCTCGGCTCTGAGTTGGTGACAAAACTTACCTATGGTGAGTTGGAGTTCCTTGTGAATTCCCCCTAGTCACTAAAGTTGTGTTGGCTAAACCTGAAACTTTTGGTGCTGCCATGAATACAAAATCTGGAAAAATGAAATGCTATATCTTGTATGAAAAGCCCATTCATGCAATGTGTTTCTAAACACACATGAATGAGAGGCATGCCAAATGAACATGGCAATGAAAATAAATGTTATATCTTTTGGAAAATAAATACCTAGGTAAACAAGCTGTCCATGACACACCTAGAAGTGCTCCGGTAAACAAGTGCCTTAAAAACACACCTGCAGCAGAAAGCCTAAAGAAAAAATGTAAATCTATGCAATGTGTTTATAAACACACATATATCAAGGCTATGGAAACTTCAGGCCCAAAAGCAATAGAATTTAAATGCTACATCTAAACAATTGTTGGCCTTATTTGTATTATGGATTGTGCGCATCTGTGAAGGTGAATAAACCCTCTTTAAACAACTCATCCATTTGTGAGACACCGCCATTCCATGTGTTATTGCTCATTCAGTATATACTATGGTGTATTCCCTTTCACTTGCCAAAGTGTCACAAAGTCAAGTCAGTCAAGTCATCCCTTAGCCTAGCTAGTTAATTTAGCCTTCACCCTTCACTAGCAAATTGATCACAACTATGAAGTGAGTATGATCCTGAAAGTCTAGTCTGAGTAATAATAATAATTAACGACACTATACATTTGGTTTTAGATCGCCAATTATGATTACTATGTGTTATAATTGTTGTTTGAATAAGTTGTAAAGCATGTATTAACCTTGACACTTTGCAGCAGCCTTGGATGATGGTCTGAGTTATATTTGGTCCTCGTTAGACCTAGTTTGACCATGGAGGACCATGGGACATGAGATGTTGGACCTTATGATGATATGGATATACTATATATGGTCTACATACACATACATGATGATTCTATGCAGCAGCTACAGGGTTATGATGATGATTCTTGGTTTACAGCAGTGTTTGGACATTTACAGATTATTATTATTGGCCCTGTTCCGGTATATTGGATATTTATTTTGATCATGCAGAGACTCATATGGTGTATGAGTACACATCTTGGATGGATTTGGAACTTCTGAGTCCAATGGGACAGTTTTTTTTCAGTTCAGGGCACTTACAGTGATTGAGCCTCAGTAGGCTATCCCAGTGCAGTTTTGGTATGTCGGAGGCCCTGTCGGAGCAGATGTGATTTTTATCCGGTTGACCTAGGACGCTGATGATGGAGGGGGTGGTCCAGCCACTTGTTTTTACCATATTACCCCCCTCCCGGACACACTAGTGCTCTCACCTTGATAGCGCAGGCACTCCAGGAGTCTGTTTGGGGCAGTTTCACGCTTCCCAAGGCATTTTAGGATTGGTAGAAATGGCTATTGAGGAAATCGATTTGGGCTACTGAGGCAATGTTATGGCATGGGATGATCAGTGATGATAGATCGGGGTCCTCCACACCTTCTCCAGCAGTTTCAGCTTCATCGGGGCCCGCATCCATCACTTATGGCACTTTCTGTGGATTTCTGAGGTCTTTTGAGGACCACAACTTGAATATGGAGGCACGATTTGGTACATTCATGATTATTTATTGGTTATTGTGCTATCGCGATTGACCAAGGAGGGATAAAATTATCCCTTGGACCCACCATAAGCCTCCTATGATATTATTTCATCATGATTTGGTGGGATTCCCCTCTTCTAGGGCGATTTTGTCCACTTACATTATATTTTATTTGTGATCCATGTATTTTATTGTTGAACTCATCTCAACCATTGATTAGACATTTGTATCTTTTAATCTTAGCCACTCATTCAAAAAGTGGTTAGGGTTTTGGTGCCTCTCCTTCCTATTTAAATGAGAGAGCCTCTCATTGTAAAGGGTCTTTGGCTCTTGGATTATTGGTATAGAAAAATATTCTTGTGGAAATTCTTGTGGTCTCCTTTGCATCTGGTGTTCTTAGATGGTGATTGGAAAGTCTATTGCAACCTAGCATTTGGAAATTGTGATAAGATCTATCTTTTTTTTTGGAAATCATTGTTTGTCTACAGGAGGGCGACTTCAACAAGGGCGATTTTGTAAGGCTTCTTCAAATCGACTTTCTTGGCATTCGCTTGTATCAGGGGGTTATCATTAGCTTCATTGTGATCTATGCTATCTTTTTGTTACTTCTCTTGTGGCATTAGTCTTATCTCTTGATGCATCAAATCTGATATTGTTGACGTTTGTTGTGCAGGAGAGAGGGCGCATTGGCTTCTTGGATCAAATCGATTTGCATAGAAATTACCTCAAAGCTTCTCAAATTGATCGGGTTTGCATAGATCATCATCATCAAGGCATCTACAAGGTTACCCAGGTAAGATCCACAGGTTTGTTTCTCTTTCCTTTATCCAATCCATTGACATAGCTCATAAATTGTTAAAACCCTAAATATCTTAAAACCCCCATTTTACATTTTCTCAGATCTACTTAGATCTAGTGGGTTGTTGGGCATAATATTGAAAACCCACCTCTATAGCATCCACAGCATCCCGAATCTATAGTTTGGTGAGGATTGGCTTCCGTTGGACCCCCCTCCCATGCCAACTTAGCTCCTCCCAAGCAAAGCGCACTTCCTAGTTTGAGCAAGTTGACCTAGATCTAGGTGGTGGGTGTTTGAGATTCCACTTGATTCATCATCTACACATCAAATAACATACGCCCGGATTGTTACTTTCCTGAAATTCACCTTGTGGGCCCTATTCCACATTTTAAGGGATTTAATCCCCATTTTGGACCACTTGGAACATTTAAACTCAGATCTAGTAAGATCTAACCGTCGGATTACCGTAAAATTATAGATCCATACTCCTACTTGACTAACCTACCCGGATCTAAAGTTTGGATGCCATCCGACTTGTCTTGACCCACCTAACCCACCTTTTCATCCTCCTTGGGTAAAGTCGCACCACCTTGGAGAAGTGAGTTGACTCACTTCTAGGACGTGGGTACTTGAGATTATTGCAGATTTGGAACCGGAATAATTCAAAACCTAGGTCCAGAGTATCACTTTGTCAAATCTCGCCTTGGGGATAGCATTCCTTGTTTTAAGGGATTGTGGTCCACTTGGGTAAAACTTAGATCTAGATCTATCCATACATCAAGACTTAAATTGCCCACTTATCTCATGTACTAGGAGTCTTAAACCACAAGTCAACCCTACTTTGACTCCACTTCCCAATTCCCAAGGCACTGGTTTCTCTCAAAGTTAATTCCACTTTCCTAGATTATTGGATTGACTTGTGTTTTGACTTTTGCATGGTGAACTAAACCCTTGAAGCTATCATGGATCATGGTCAAGCTTGTCATTTGTACTAGTTAGCCCCAACTCAACCCCTAAACTACCCTGCATTGGAAACGGTTCCCAAGGCAGTGGGTCTTCCAACATTGAACTAGTACACTAATCCTAGATCTCACTTCAAACATTATAAGTCACTCTCACATCAACTATGAACCAAAACTATACTCATTAAACCCCTCACTTGGCTTGTGACTTCATCCTTAGGTCTAGGAAAAACCATACACCTAACTTCACTTAGAAATACCCTGATTTGGTGTCTTGGTTTTGATCTCTCCTGTCGGGAGTAGATCGGGTCTCCCCCTTTGCTGTCTGGGCTAGATAACATAAAGCGAAGGTTACCTTGACTGGCATGACAACCATATACTGGAGGTCGAGGTGATCGTGGTTGCACCTTTTGAGTTGCCCTTCTCTATTGCCATCCATGACTGGATACATCCATAGGGGCAACTACAGTTTAGGTGATAACATTTTGGCACCGTTGCCAGGGATGCAATAGGCTTACCTTGGAAAAGCTAGTAGTCCTTCCTGCATATACAACGACACATATCTTGGTAGAAGAGTTTAAATCTACCTGGCAACTCCCAATCGTGACTCCGCTGAGGAGGGAGCTCATTTACATCCTTACAACACGAGAAGTAAAGTAAACTTAGATCAAGTTGAAGGAACCCCAATTACATATCGTAAAAGAGATCCTAAAGCACAACCATCTAACTTCCTTTGGAAGTTGGTTAACGATTCTCCAAACAGAGCTTCAGGATCCACTTTGATTAATTCGGTTCCTCCCTCATCTCCTAGTTCAAACATAAACATAAACTTACCAAATCCAATGGCCGGAACAAACCCGGGAAACCAGAATGTTCCTCCACCACAAGCTCCTAGGATTTTTGGAAGAAAAGCAAAACCATCTCCTTTAGACTTTTCCCAAATCCAGGGCGCACCCCATGACATGCCTGAAAAGTATTTTGAAAAGGTTCCCAGATTTGATGGAGTATCTGCTATATCAATTGAAGACCACATTGATAAAGTATGGGAACACATGGAAGCATACGGAGCATCTAAGGAAGATGTGTTCATGAGGGGTCTCCTGGCATCCTTGGAAGGAGATGTTAGGAAGTGGTTTGACAGGTTGCCTGCTTCATCCATTGATGGATATGACAATTTTGTCAACAAGCTAAATAGTAAGTGGTCCCGAAAGTTAGATGGGAAATTTCTCTTACATCAACTGTTTGACATTAAGAAAAGAGAAAATGAAACAGTCCATGAGTTTAACATAAGATTTGACAAGACTGTAGCTGTTATCCCTGAAGTAATTAGACCAAAATACCAAGCAGTTGTTATTCACTACTTGAATGCTTTTGAGGGATGGGTTGGTTATCAGCTAAAGGATAAAAACCCAAATGACTTAAAGACCGCTCAATCAAATGCTAAGATGGCTGAACAAAATGTAGCATCCATGGGGAAACAAAACTTTTTCGATCAATTTACCCCATCCACTTCCAGATCTGACCCTAGACTTCGAAAACCAAAGGAACCTATGAGTGTGCCAAAGGAGTCCAAGGACACTTTAGAAGTTATGCAAGAGATGATGAAACAATTAACTGTCCTAACAAAGAATGTGGCAAGCTTGAATGACCCTGAAAGACATAGAAATCCTTATGGACCTAAACCTTACTGGAATAACAATAGGAGGCCTGATGGGGATAGGGATAGGCGACGACCTAAGTATCCAGAGAACTCTGAAAAGAAGGAAGTCAATTGGTGTGATGAAGAAGAGGAAATACCCTCTGACACCATTGACCATGATGACCAACCAGAAAACATCAACTTCATAAATGACTTATCTTATGATGATGATTTTGGAAGAATTCTTTTAGAAGAAGAACCTTGGGATCAAGATGAAGACATGGTAGAAGAACCTAGTTCCTCATGTTGTGCCATAGAACTCCCAAGACCTAAAGAGCAACCAAAGTATCAAATCTATAAACGAGGAAGTACTTCCCAGCCTTCTTTCCTTGATAAACATAAAAAGATTGATGAAGATAAAAAGGAAGAAGAAGATCTTGCTATGGATGATTATGATCTTAAGATTGATATGAAGAAAGATTTGAGCAAGATAATGTGTAATATCCCTGTCACTGAGTTAATGAAGGTGCCTTCTGTTAGATGCCAAGTAGAGGAATTTTTCGATGGTATTGGCCAAGAGAAAACTCCTGAACCGGTCCTAGAATCATGTCATATCCAAAAGCTTAGTGGAACACAACCTAGTGAAACAAAGAAGGATCCACCAATAAACATCCATTCAGCCATTTATGAAAGAAAAAGCGGTGGTCACTCTCCCTTTTACCTTACCTTACACATTCAAAACATGCTCCTTCATAACTGTATGTTGGATTCTGGAGCAGCAATGAATGTTATGCCTTTACAAGTTATGAAGGAAATGGGACTGGAAGTGACTAGGCCTTATGGAAATGTCTGTGGTATAGACTCCCGACGAGTGCCATCTTATGGTTTGATCAAAAACCTTAGAGCTGATCTTTTCGCATGTTCAGACATTTCTACCATGATGGATGTAGTGGTTATCTAGAAAATGGGCAGCTGGTCTAGGTGGATACCTTATGATGGACTTATCATTTGTTTGTGTTCCCAACCCTGATGGAGCTTTGATTCGGGTAAACAGAGATCCTTGTTATAATGAGCATGTTGAATCATTTGATGAAGGGTTAAAAAACACATATGGGGATGAATTGTTAAATAATGCCAAAACTAACCTTGTTGGGGATGAGGAAGAATTATATGAAGTTGATCAAAATATGTGTATGATCATGGAAGATTCTGATTCCTGTTGGGAAGACAAGCAAATAGTGGAAATAACAAGAACAATCAGAAATGAATTTGTTGAGGACATAGATGAATTGAGAAGATATGAAAATCAACCTTAAGGTCATGAACAAAACAATGAAATCATTCAAGAACCTTCTATAGAAAATCATACATTTGAGGAGGTTGATGATGGCATAAGAAATATAGGAGGAGATGAGAGTTTGCTTAGTGATCAAAGCTTGGAACAAACTCCCCCAATAGAAAACCTTCATGATCAAACAAATAATGAGGAGAATATTGAGAATCCAATGCATGAAGATGAATTTGATGATATTAGGAGGGGAGAAAGAATTCCTTTCACTGTTTCACAATAGGGAAAGAGAAAACCAAGGGCTTGCACCTATTTACCCATGGGAAAACAATCTTGCAACATCTACTAGGGTTGAAACAAATGAAGAGTCTGAAGCCTCTTATTATTCTGATATAGAAGATTCTCCATCTCATTTATCTCTAGAAGATGGTAGCCTAATTCAAGTCCATGATAACTCTCTAAGTTGGGAAGAGGATTCCCTAATTAATGATGCACCTGAAGGAGACTATAATCTAAATAACCTTTCTATTTTTCAAACTCCTTCAGAACCTCAAAGCCATGCTTTATCTGCATATCCTCATATCCCTAGTTTCCTCCTACCATCTGAGTCATCTAGTCATCATACTCATGATCTTTCTCACATTCCTAGTTCTTCTACATTTCATCCTGAGTCAGTTTCTACTAGATTGGAAAACATGGTTATTCCTGTTCCTTCAGGGGAAGGTTCTAGTCATAACACTGTCATATCTCATGAGCCATCTCCCTTGGAAGAACATAGAGATTTCTGGACTGTAGGTGAAGTTGTTAAAAGAGTTGTGTCTCCCCATGAGGAAGAGCCAAATGAGGTAATCCAAGAAACAAGAAGGGAAGTTAGGGAAGTCCTTGTTGGCAGAGTTGCTATTTCGTTAGACGGTGGTCCACCCAGAGTTGATGCAGTTCCTTCTAGGAGGATCTCGAGGATTGTTACACCTCAACCGCAAAACCCTGCTGAAATCCATCCCATACATATTCGTAACATTGGAGTTATTCCTGAGTCAGTCAATAGAAACATGTTTCCTGTAGGAAGTCAAGTCATCATTCCCAATCATTTATTGCATATAAGATCGGGACAAGCTGATGACTTATGGGTTGGACCTTTCACAGTGGAGCGATGCATTGATGGCATGTGCTTTCTAACCACTGGTAGTGGACGATATATTTTATATCCTGTCAATCAAAGGGACTTAAGGGATCACATCCCTGATCCTACCTAGTTGGGATCTCTCCGCTTGCATTGCCTGGTAGATTAGGGTAGGTAGGAAACTGAATAAGCCTACTTAGGCAGTATTTAGTCTTTCTAGCCATTGAGTCTGGCACCTTCTTAGTCTCTAAGCTCCTATGTAAGCTCCTAGTTTAAATGAGTACCTGTCACTTTTCTTTTCCTGCACAATAAATTTCAAATTTTGCAAATTATGTTAGTAGTTTAATTTACTTTCTGCACTTATATATTTCATGCATTTATTTTTCTGACATAGAATAGTTTTTATTTCAGTTGGTTTTATATTTTTCCCACACATGCGGCATGAGGTATTTTTGATGTTTGTGAATGCAGAAAATAGGTTGCAAGAATAAAGTTGGAAATAAAATGGTAGAGTGTTGGATCGTGGATTTGAGTAGCAGAGTTCGAGGACCAGAGATTCTGAGGTTCTCAAGCACTCATTTCAGTAGAGCACTTGTCCCAGCCGGAGCCAGATGTTATCACATATATAGTAGCCGGGCTACCATACATTATTTTTCTCATTCCAGTACACTATTCAGCCAGTTCCCTTACATTTGAGATGCTGAGATGAGCATCTAGATTGGATCACTATCAGAGTGTCGACAGCAGTTGTATTCCCCATGCCATGACTAAGTCTCAGGACACTCAGAGAGATGACTGATATAGCCATTGTACCATTTGTACATAACAGTCAGTAGTGTTCAGAGTTGCAGCAGCAGTTCCAGAGGACAGGTGATGGTACAGGTTGATGAGCTTTCAGGTATATGACTCAGCAGGTATATCATGGTGTTATGGTTAGATTGCTTTTATACTTATTCTTATAGCATGTCTTAGCACTTAGTGTCATGATCTGGCGATCATATAGATATTTGAACCTGGTCGATCTATTATATATATTACATTGTCCCTACTCAGACTTAGAAGTTCACTATTCATACTCATTGGTTTTACCCTCCTTAGGGAGAATAGAGGTGATCATTCAACCATACCTTGGCTTTCTAGTGTGGGCTCCATTATTCATTATCTTCATCCATCCATGGCTTACCTTTTAGATTATCACCCTGACTTACTACTTGACTAGTGGCATGGAGGACTTTTCCCCACTGTAGCCTCTGTATTGGATGAGCTTCCCTGTTTATTGTGTCTCGGCTCTGAGTTGGTGACAAAACTTACCTATGGTGAGTTGGAGTTCCTTGTGAATTCCCCCTAGTCACTAAAGTTGTGTTGGCTAAACCTGAAACTTTTGGTGCTGCCATCAATACAAAATCTGGAAAAATGAAATGCTATATCTTGTATGAAAAGCCCATTCATGCAATGTGTTTCTAAACACACATGAATGAGAGGCATGCCAAATGAACATGGCAATGAAAATAAAATGTTATATCTTTTGGAAAATAAATACCTAGGTAAACAAGCTGTCCATGACACACCTAGAAGTGCTCAGGTAAACAAGTGCCTTAAAAACACACCTGCAGCAGAAAGCCTAAAGAAAAAATGTAAATCTATGCAATGTGTTTATAAACACACATAGATCGAGGATATGGAAACTTCAGGCCCAAAAGCAATAGAATTTAAATGCTACATCTAAACAATTGTTGGCCTTATTTGTATTATGGATTGTGCGCATCTGTGAAGGTGAATAAACCCTCTTTAAATAACTCATCCATTTGTGAGACACCGCCATTCCATGTGTTATTGCTCATTCAGTATATACTATGGTGTATTCCCTTTCCCTTGCCAAAGTGTCACAAAGTCAAGTCAGTCAAGTCATCCCTTAGCCTAGCCAGTTAATTTAGCCTTCACCCTTCACTAGCAAATTGATCACAACTATGAAGTGAGTATGATCCTGAAAGTCTAGTCTGAGTAATAATAATAATTAACGACACCATACATTTGGTTTTAGATCACTAGTTATGATTACTATGTGTTATAATTGTTGTTTGAATAAGTTGTAAAGCATGTATTAACCTTGACACTTTGCAGCAGCCTTGGATGATGGTCTGAGTTATATTTGGTCTTGGTTAGACCTAGTTTGACCATGGAGGACCATGGGACATGAGATGTTGGACCTTATGATGATATGGATAGCTGATATATGGTCTATGTACACATACATGATGATTCTATGCAGCAGCTACAGGGTTATGATGATGATTCTTGGTTTACAGCAGTGTTTGGACATTTACAGATTATTATTATTGGCCCTGTTCCGGTATATTGGATATTTATTTTGATCATGCAGAGACTCATATGGTGTATGAGTACACATCTTGGATGGATTTGGACCTTTTGAGTCCAATGGGACAGTTTGTTTTCGGTTCAGGGCACTTACAGTGATGATTGAGCCTTAGTAGGCTATCCCAGTGCAGTTTTGGTATGTCGGAGGCCCTGTCGGAGCAGATGTGATTTTTATCCGGTTGACCTAGGGAGCTGATGATGGACGGGGTGGTCCAGCCACTTGTTTTTACCATATTACCCCCCTCCCGGACATACTGGTGCCCTCACCTTGACAGCGCAGGTACTCCAGGAGGCTGTTTGGGGCAATTTCACACTTCCTGAGGCATTTCAGGATTGGTAGAAATGGCTATTGAGGAAATCGATTTGGGCTACTGAGGCAATGTTATGGCATGGGATGATCAGTGATGATAGATCGGGGTCCTCCACACCTTCTCCAGCAGTTTCAGCTTCATCGGGGCCCGCATCCATCACTTATGGCACTTTCTGTGGATTTCTGAGGTCTTTTGAGGACCATGACTTGACTATGGAGGCACGATTTGGTACATTCATGATTATCTATTGGTTATTGTGCTATGGGGATTGACCAAGGAGGGATAAAATTACCCCTTGGACCCACCATAAGCCTCCTATGATATTATGTCATCATGATTTGGTGGGATTCCCCTCTTCTAGGGCGATTTTGTCCACTTACATTATATTTTATTTGTGATCCATGTATTTTATTGTTGAGCTCATCTCAACCATTGATTAGACATTTGTATCTTTTAATATTAGCCACTCATTCAAAAAGTGGTTAGGGTTTTGGTGCCTCTCCTTCCTATTTAAAGGAGACAGCCTCTCATTGTAAAGGGTCTTTGGCTCTTGGATTATTGGTATAGAAAAATATTCTTGTGGAAATTCTTGTGGTCTCCTTTGCATCTGGTGTTCTTAGATGGTGATTGGAAAGTCTATTGCAACCTAGCATTTGGAAATTGTGGTAAGATCTATCTTTTTTTTGGAAATCATTGTTTGTCTACAGTAGGGCGACTTCAACAAGGGCGATTTTGCAAGGCTTCTTCAAATCGACTTTCTTGGCATTCGCTTGTATCAGGGGGTTATCATTAGCTTCATTGTGATCTATGCTATCTTTCTGTTACTTCTCTTGTGGCATTAGTCTTATCTCTTGATGCATCAAATCTGATATTGTTGACGTTTGTTGTGCAGGAGAGAGGGCGCATTGGCTTCTTGGATCAAATCGATTTGCATAGAAATTACCTCAAAGCTTCTCAAATTGATCGGGTTTGCATAGATCATCATCATCAAGGCATCTACAAGGTTACCCAGGTAAGATCCACAGGTTTGTTTCTCTTTCCTTTATCCAATCCATTGACATAGCTCATAAATTGTTAAAACCCTAAATATCTTAAAACTCCCATTTTACATTTTCTCAGATCTACTTAGATCTAGTGGGTTGTTGGGCATAATATTGAAAACCCACCTCTATAGCATCCAGGACATCCCAGATCTATAGTTTGGTGAGGATTGGCTTCCATTTGACCCCCCTCCCATGCCAACTTAGCTCCTCCCAAGCAAAGCGCACTTCCTAGTTTGAGCAAGTTGACCTAGATCTAGGTGGTGGGTGTTTGAGATTCCACTTGATTCATCATCTACACATCCAATAACATACACCCAGATTGTTACTTTCTTGAAATTCACCTTGTGGGCCCTATTCCACGTTTTAAGGGATTTAATCCCCATTTTGGACCACTTGGAACATTTAAACTCAGATCTAGTAAGATCTAACCGTCGGATTACCGTAAAATTATAGATCCATACTCCTACTTGACTAACCTACCCGGATCTAAAGTTTGGATGCCATCCGACTTGTCTTGACCCACCTAACCCACCTTTTCAGCCTCCTTGGGTAAAGTCGCACCACCTTGGAGAAGTGAGTTGACTCACTTCTAGGACGTGGGTACTTGAGATTATTGCAGATTTGGAACCGGAATAATTCAAAACCTAGGTCTAGAGTATCACTTTGTCAAATCTCGCCTTGGGGATAGCATTCCTTGTTTTAAGGGATTGTGGTCCACTTGGGTAAAACCTAGATCTAGATCTATCCATACATCAAGACTTAAATTGCCCACTTATCTCATGTACTAGGAGTCTTAAACCACAAGTCAACCCTACTTTGACTCCACTTCCCAATTCCCAAGGCACTGGTTTCTCTCCAAGTTAATTCCACTTTCCTAGATTATTGGATTGACTTGTGTTTTGACTTTTGCATGGTGAACTAAACCCTTGAAGCTATCAGGTATCATGGTCAAGCTTGTCATTTGTACTAGTTAGCCCCAACTCAACCCCTAAACTACCCTGCATTGGACACGGTTCCCAAGGCAGTGGGTCTTCCAACATTGAACTAGTACACTAATCCTAGATCTCACTTCAAACATTATAAGTCACTCTCACATCAACTATGAACCAAAACTATACTCATTAAACCCCTCACTTGGCTTGTGACTTCATCCTTAGGTCTAGGAAAAACCATACACCTAACTTCACTTAGAAATACCGTGATTTGGTGTCTTGGTTTTGATCTCTCCTGTCGGGAGTAGATCGGGTCTCCCCCTTTGCTGTCTAGGCTAGATAACATAAAGTGAAGGTTGCCTCGACTGGCGTGACAACCATATACTAGAGGTCGAGGTGATCGTGGTTGCACCTTTTGAGTTTCCCTTCCCTATTGCCATCCATGACTGGATACATCCATAGGGGAAAAAATAGTTTAGGTGATTACAGGTCCTACCATGAATAATGTGGCTGAATACAGTGCAGTTATAGAACTTCTCCAAGTTGCTCTCAGTCATGGCATTTCACATTTGGAGGTAAGGCTTCACTCACAATTAATTGTATTTCAGTTAACAGGTGTCTATCAGATCAGGGATCCTGGTTTGCTACGTCAGTTTCTACGAGTTAGACTATTGGAAAGACAATTTCATTCTATCAGATCTGAACACATTCCAAGAAGTTTAAACACTTTAGCTGATTCATTAGCAAACTATGTGTTAGACTGGCATTTGCATCATACATTGTCATAAACAACATTGCACACATAAAACTTAAACACATACACATGTAAATAACCGATATTGTATATAGCCAATACTGTATCAAAAAATATGAGTTTTGAGTCACAGGTCTATCAAGTCAAGTCATACAAGTACAAAATTGGGCATAGTAGCCTCAAAAATATATACATAGAATGTATTCTTCTCCTATGGAGAAGGAGGGACCTCCTCATTATCCACGGCATTGCGATAGCAAATAACAAGCCTAGCTATTTTCTGCAGCACCCTAAGCCATGCTGGGGGCACCCCAACAACATCTTCCTACATGTCAACAGGTATCTGATCCATACGGCATGCAAGAACCTCGTGTGTCAACCGACCTATTTTTCTCTCTAGGGTTCCCAACATAGCATCCACTGCAGTAATATCAGCTGGCCTCACAAATATAGTAGGATGTCCCTCAGGACGAACAGGCCCAACATCTGCATTTGACACTTGATTGGAACTTCAAAATTCATTCATAAAAAATCAAATATTTGAAAAAGTTTGAAAAAATCAAATAATCCTCAACATTTTAAACATACCAATATCTCCCCAGGCTCCACCTGGAGGAAGCACCAGCTCTGGATCGTGACGGAAATCCAATCCAGCATATGGAAACTGCTTAAAAGCAGGCACTTGCCTCTCCCACCACCCCTAGAAATCATCAGTATGATAACAATAGTGACTTTCCCCACCACCCTGGTGGAGGAATATGTCACCCAAACGGCCTAATCTAGGCTCACGGGGGTTAACTTGAGGCAGAGGCATCCCCAAACTCATAGCAGGCATCCTCTCAAAGAAGAAAGTACATAAAATACTATCGTACCCAAAATTCTTCATTGTGCCGGATTTGCATCCTGTCAATTGAGACTTCATGTTTTCCAATAAACTAGTACACCAATCATAGACATGACCGTGTAAGCATTGTACACCAACAAACATAGAATGCCTGGAAGCTAAGTGTTGTGATGCACTACCCGCCACTCGGTTGATCATGCTCACAATCACTTTCAATGGGAGACCTTCAATGGTTGTAATCAGGACTTGACTCCCTGATTTCTCAGCACCGACAACACAATATGTATTTACATACTCTTGCACTGATCTTACACCTGTTCGAGAAGACCCTTTCAAATTGATTACATCTCCTCTCCTTGAGAGACCAGTAATAAAGTATATGTCATCCACAGTAAGCTCCAATGTTTTCCCATGAATGGCAAAAGTATTGGTATCCACATCCCAATACTGAATCAGTCTTCGAAACAGTTTGTTTAAGGCCCTCATGTTTACGGTTCGATAAAACTTCAAAAAACCGCATCTTCGGAGTGCATGGAGGGTAGCCGGATCTTGCATGGCCAACCTATCCATGTCCTCATGCTCCCTCTCCCTCCATTGAAGGACCATCCTGCACAAAAAACCAAAAAAAATTTAGTCTCGGTGCTTGTATGTAAGTTTTCAAGTATGTACGCTACTGTGTATACTACACAGTAGCGTGTAGGCGCTACTTTGCTTCAACACAGTAGCGCCCATCAAGTTTATACGCTATTTCTTTGTTTACACAGTAGCGCCCGCGCATAAATGCTTATGAACATTGCGTTGCAAAGCTATTTTTGCTCAAAAATTGAAAAATAAACCATTAAAATGCAAGTCAAGGAGATTTCAACTTACTTGGTGGAGGAAGTTTGATGTTTGGATGCTCGGTTCAATCGCAATGGAGATTTGAAATTTGCAAAATGATGCCCCAATTTTTGCCCTACAACACAAATTGAAAATTGATTTTTAAAACAATGAAATTATATATAAATTGGATTTTGATTTTTACCCATAATTGTTAATTTTCTATAGTTTCCAAATTTACAAAAATACCTAATTAATCAATTGAAACACACAATACGGTATAAACCTAATCCAAGCTCAATTTTCATTTAATTTTTGTCAGATTCGTCTCCTAAGTTAAAAATTCTTGATGATAGACCTTGTCAATTAGTTAAATATTTCAAATTCATATATCATTTGAGATTTTTGCCGCATCGACTAATCTTTTGTTGAAGACCTAGTTTTGGCAGAATATGAAGATATGATCCTAGAAGCTGACCTTTAAGTCATTTTAAGCTCTTGTTTGGACTATCTATACCTAAACAAGATTGCCGAGCAAGCTTGTCCTCTTCGAGCTCATTAAAGTAATCGAAGGCTCATCCACTCAGGTATAGAATTACCCCTTTTCCGGACCTAGGTGGATTAACTACGGAAAAGGTATACTCTAGGTATACTCCTGTATACGCTAGAAGAGTTCTCCTTTCATTGTTTTATACTTTTTCGGGGGAGGATACTAACTATACGAAAAAGGACCTTTTGGGGTCTCTCTTTAGGGTTTTCAGACTCTCTAAACATGAAAATACCTAGCGAGCATTCACCTACTCGGGCTCGATGTGAAATCCACAAGAAGGTAAGTAGAGGACTGTTTAAGTTTTTCAACTCTATAAACAAGAAAACACCGCCGAGCACAGACCAATCCGGGATCGATATAAAATCCACAGATAGGTGAAAAGAGGATTGTTTAAGTTTTTCAGACTCTATAAACAGGAAAACACCGGCGAGCATTAATCTGCTTGGGCTCGATACTAAAATCCACGAGTAGATATATGGAGTTATTGTTTAAGTTTTTCAGACTCCTTAAAATTGAAAACATCGGCGAGCAAGAACAGATCTCAGCTCGATATTAAAATCCAGAGATCAGTAAATATAGAGTAATCTTCTATCTCTTCTTCAAACTCTATCAACAATGAAGAAGGTCCTGAGTCTTCCTCCCATGGGCTCGTTAAATTACTTACATGGTTGGATCTATTGAGTTTTCATTGTTTCTTGGACTCATTAAAACAACAAGAAAGGTATTCTTTTTTCTAAAAAGAATAAGGAATGGGAAGGACATATCATATCTTCATTGTCAAAGGCAGTTCAGTCAAGTTCTATCCTTGAATACAACACCTACTTGAGTCTATCTTGTCGGTTGGGTTTAGTTTTTGGCCTCAGGGTGACCCTTTCCTCCGAGTTATTTACTCCCCCGGTTGGTTATTCTTCCAACCATATGGAGGGTCTGGTAATGTCTCTTACATTTCAGACTTATTTACCCCATTATGTCAGAAACTGCCTGAGTCACTTTGTGTCGTGCGCAATGTTCAAGGATATACCCTGTGTCGGCCATTCTGCAGTTTACCTTGACCTCATGTGTCGGCCTTCCTCGTGTCAGTCTTGTTACATATTATTCCATATCAGCTCTTACCAGTTGAGTGTTCCTCGAGTTGGATGATGGAGGATGCTTTAAGGCCTCCCTTCCAATGGACTTCTTCCCATCGACATCAACTCTTTATTATGGGATTGAAGTTTAGAGTTTCGGTTAGTACCTTGGAGATTGCAGTCACCAGTGGCAATTTTCCTCGCTGTTGAATGATGAGAATGCACCAATGTCTCCTCTTCGATAGGATTCCCAAGTGTTCGACTCCAAATCCATCTATTCACATTTGGCGAATCGTACTTGGTACCTTGGACCCCATTATCATTATCGGTGGAAGTCCTCTCATTTGTTAACGGTATACATCAATGACCGGTAATCAAACGATACCCCCCATGTTCGACTGTCAGCTCATCTATTCACATGCTTAGGGTTTGTACCTAGGGTTGTTTTGGGATGAAGATCTTGGGACTTTGGATGAAATTACCTCATTCTGTTATCACCCAAGTTGCGCAAGACTGAGCCTCATAGACATTTTGGCTCTCCATGAGACATAGATCCAGTTTGTTGTTATGGCTATGATCTCTCAATTTGACATGGATCCACGCTTGTATTCCAAGTGGCCATGCTTTTATATACATCTCCTTGTTATGTATCGGAGATCATGTTGTATCACACTGCACATCTATATGATGTCAACAATGTAATTGCTCGCTGACCTTGATCTTTGTTGCAGGTTTCTTGTGACTTGTTTTCTGCGGTTCTGTGCTCCTCCTCTGGTTTTGGATTATAATGTATTTCGGCCATCGTTTCCCTCTAACCTCACACATTAGGGGGCATCTGTTATAGGTCCAACTTGCACCTCTCCATCCGTGATCACCCTGAGCTGCTGATCACACAAAAGGACAACTTGGATGGAGGAGCATGTTGACCTTGGATGATACTTTGACTCACTCCATTTCCTGAAATTACTGGAAAAACCCCAAAAAAACATCATTTTGAGATATGAGCGCTACTCTACTCAAACAGACTAGCACCCATATGCTACTCTACTGTATAATAGTAGCACCCATATCCAAGTATACGCTACTCCTTTTCAGCATAGTAGCGCTCATAATTTAAAATCGAATGAGTGCTAGTTGTGAAACACTAAGGTAGCGCCCTATACGCTACTCTACTGAACAAGAGTCGCGTACATCTTAAAAGATGATTAAAAAATAAATTAATTTCTCGAGGAGGATTAGTTTATGGTAGTTTCCTAACTCCCCCAACTTCCTCCATAACTATACATCAACCTGAACTACTTCTTTAATCCTATAAATACAAAGAAGATTAAAGGAGAAGAGTTAGAAATTGGAGATAGTGAGATTGATTAATGAAAAAACTTTGAAGAAGTTTGCATTGGAGGAGTTGATGCTGAAGATATTCAAGCCAGAGAAGAGCCAGAGCCCAGAATCTAGTTGTAGGAGCTTGTTTCATGATCAGGTATACTTGTACATCATTCTACTTTTGACAAATAAAGGTTGAAGTGTCTTTCTTGTTCCAATTAAAATGTGTTATGAAATGGCATCTTAATGTGGATCTATTTTGGTCAATTTTGAATGTTAAACATTGTTTTTGTTTCTTTCAAACTTTATATGTTGCCCAAAATGTTTTGAGAAAGGTATTGTTATTGCAGGTTTACTGGAAGGGAAGTGAATTTGGAAGTTGAGCACAAGATCAAGTCAAATCTAGGATCAAACTTCGATTGAAAGGTGTGTTCCCAAGATTCACAACTTATCTCTTTTTGTAAATGTCTCTGTAATAGCATCGATACACTTACCTGTCACCCCAACCAAGTTGATAGCATTAGTTTCCTTGCTATAGGGTAGACTTGCCCGCCAACATTACAGAACCCTAAACAAATCCAAAACTATTCATGAAAAAACACATAAAAAAAACTATTATTCATATTATATTTTGACTATTACAAAGATGTATACTTGTTGCATCAAAGTAGGTATTGTATGATCTACTGTGACCCTTACAGAACTGACCTACATAAAAAAACATAGAGAAAATTATGTAAACGAAACCAAAATATTCATTGAAACATTAATATAATGAGAAATGTTTTTGACATATTTAAATTCTACAATTACAATCAGGTTTACCTGTTACCCTGAGGCTTTTTTTGTCTTATGAACATTCTGGTGGCTTTCCTAATCAATGTTCTGCATCAAATATAGATAACATTATATAAACCAAACCAATATACTAATAATGAAAAAAAAACTATTTTCTTATTATATTTTTACTATTACGAAGATGTATACTTGCTCCCTCAAGGAAGATGTACTTCTCCGACCATCTCTTGGCTGGGATCTTTTCTGATCACTAGCCTCCGAAGTAAATATGGAAAATTTAAACCAAATAAACTAATGAAAAATCCTTAAGTTGTTAAATTCATTAGTAAAAGGTCAGGTAAATTGTTATATGTACCACTCCCATACTAACCATGTTTGTATCTACTCGATTCAAATTGTAATTAATAAGCAACTCTTCCCCTGTAGATATTGATTTATAGGCACATACAAAAAAACGGTTTCCTTCAAGCCCCTCAAATTCCTAGTTTGGTTGCTTAATTGTAGACCTTGGTTGTGTATTGTTTATAAACCCCACAATATCCCATGTGGCCTTTGACCTTCTGCCAATGTACAACATTTCTCCTTTATTTTGATCTTTGTCTTTCAACTGTAAATAGTTTGCTGACAATCCATATCTACGAATACTTCATGTATATTGGACCAGGTGCATCCAATAGTTGTAGTTGTAATAGGGTCCAACATACTCCATTAATTCTGTACATGTGCCATAACAAACCGTTATGCCATCCATGCAAAACAACCCCAAACCATGTAATGACGACGGTGCAATTCGATATATCCTCTCGTTCACACAAAAATATGTGTTTGGATGAGGAAGATCCTTGGGTACCCATTGTTTCACTAAATGTATGTACCTCAAGGGCACCTTGATGTCGCATATTGTCTCATCATCATAGGAACATGACCCCCCTTGTGCGCAAAATAATTCTATGCATTTATGGAATTTTCTTTTGGTCTTTTGACATCTAGTTGATAAAACTCTTGTAGACCTACTGGATGTATCACTTTCCTCTAGAATTTCTAAACTCCCCTCGCTCGAGGAAGACATATTTGACAAATACCTGTTTGGTTCTACCTACACCATGGAAAAAAAGTTTAGATAGGACTGCAAGGCATAGCACCTCTTAAAAGGTGACGTGTAGCGCCTTTTATAAGGTGACTTGTACCATATTCCCTTTCTCAAAATGTAGGCATTCAAGTGATTAGGAAGAGAATCACTTTATCTTTCTTAGGAGTAGAAATTCATGCAATTATGAGCTTTCTTTTATTGCTCCTTTGGGTCTTGAGTCTCATATCACACTAGCTAGGTATCTTTGTCATCATGGCCCTAAAGTCTCTCCCATCCCATCAGTTTGGGTTCATCACGTCGGTAATTGAATTACACTCACATTTAGTAAGATATTTATATTTAGCAATAATAATATAAAATAAAAATAACTAACCATTATGGAAAAATTCTAAAAGTTTTTATGACTTTAAAACTAAGATCTTTAAGGTGGTTAATAAGTGTTCACAAATCTTCAAAAACAATATTTTATATAATGTTGTGAAACTTGTATAGTCTTATTCAAAATCTAAACTGAAATACAGATAGAGCATAATTCCTTGCACAGATATAGACTCAAGATTTATACTTAAGGAAGTATAAGGTTTTTGGAGTGATCTGATACCACGAGGGTTAGCCACATAACATACTCGTGTTATTCCTTTTCCTAACATATGCTATACTTAAGGAGAGACAAGGTTTTTGTTGGAATCTAATACCACAAAGGCTAGTTGCAGAGCATACACCTTTCCTCAGACTCAGACATAGAGCAGAGAGAGACTAAACTCGACACAGAGCAAAGAGAGAAAAAACTTAGAGAGGACAAGCCCACTCTCTTAGCCGAATGGAATCTTATTATGACAATCTGAATGGATAGGCCCCACTCATAGCCAAATACTTTTGATATATTTACAAATCATCGGAGTATGGGGGACTATATAGTTCTCAAAAGACATTGGATTGAGTATCCCATGCCTTTGAATAAAGATACCTCAGGCTTGCACGTCTATTCTAATGCATGTGGACTTCTATGTGGGTTTTGACAAGCCATTTTTCTTTCTTTTGAATGTAGTACTCAAGGATTTGATCCTCAGTAATCTTTGTCTGCAAAATATCTTTGACTTGTTCGAGAGATTCTCCAACGGTCTGTTTTAGATTATAAATAATAGTTGGTTCTAATGTTGTCAGGTTGATGCCGAATGACTGCCACCAGTCTCTCATCCAATCAGGTCCGTAGAATGGAGGATCGTCACAGATATGTGTACTTTTATGTCCAAACTTTACCATGGTATAATATGTTCTATCTGTATTTTATTTTCTCAAGAAATCCCACCATAATTTTTAATATTTTTCATAAGTGTGGGTAGTACTTGGAAACTGAAGACAAGCATCTTGATGTGGCCGTGCTTTTAAAAAATATATCCGGTTAATACAGTAGTATTGATGGTCTAGTTGTACCATGGGGGGATGTGTAGAGACCTCTGTCATGATTAAGTTAAGATCATGGTAGAGGTGTGTTAACCAATTGCTTTCATCAGCTGCTTTTCTCAGGGATTTGTTGTAAATCATCTATGGTACAATACTGGATCACATAGGAATTCTCTTGAGTTCTGGAATTAGTCTAATAAAAGCATTAGATCCTTGTAAGTTAGCATCTAATACTTCAGTATGTCTCAACTCCTGCCTAAGTTTCCATGTTTGCATATAATCAAGCCAACTCATATTATCATTAATAATATAGATCTGATGTTTTCCTTCAATCCAAGCAGATATTTCCATGTTTACTTGTGGGTTATGGGCCCACTGGATTCCACTTCGACCTTCTACGCTTGCTCGCTTGCGGCTCGCTTGCTCCAGGATCGCTTTCTTCAAGCTTGCTTGTTAAAAATTAATAGCATACTTCTGTGTCAAATATTTTCTTATTAAAAAATCAGGAATGCTATTTGCTTTCCCAGAAATGTGCTCAATAGTATAGTTATAATAGGAAAAAAATGCTTGCTATCTTGCAAACTTTCCTTTTGTTGTTTCATTTTTTATTGTGTTATTTAGCACAAATGGAAGACATGCAGTATGGCTAACATTTTTACCTTCTCTTAAATTCAAGACAGTTGTTTTTCAAAGTGTTTACGTTCTCATATGTGCACCAATTCCTCTTGTAATAAAAGGATGATCTAACCTAAGAAAGGAACCTTGTACTGATGACTTATTGTAAAAGAGTGTATGCTACCCCATGTGTTTCCCATTAATCATATACCTTCTTAGTCCCATGTCCCTATCATGTTGTAACATCTAAATCTCTCAAGTTTAGTGCAAAACTCTACAAACCCATTCTCCACCTCTAAAGGATGGCTTTGTCCTAATATATCCTATTAAATGATGGAATTTGCACGGTTTTCATTAAGTCACTCATCACTATAGTAATTGGTAATTGAAGGTTTATAATTATTTCCCCACCTAGTGCCCAGAATATCTCATATGTTGTTGAACCACGGGGGGGTCACTTAGTGAACTTGTCACATAGCACGAACGTTCATGGGATGTTAAAGAATATCCCTAATTTTACTACATATTAGAAAATGGCTCCTAAAATTGTATTGTTGAACCCCCCTCCCAATATACCTTTCCAATTAAGAAAACCCCTAGTTTCACCAGATATTGTAAGTATCCATTTTTATCAAACCATTTTTAATAGACCCTTTATATCATATTATCAATTTGTAACAAACAGGAGGAGCTTAACGCATCTTAGTATAAGCAAACATGATGCTAAATAAAATAATAGTATAATGCATAGAGGCTACTAAAGGATGTATCCACTTCTTGTAGGAACACATCACTTGGGTTATGTATGAATACACAAGTAGAAATTTGTTGCTCCTTTGTATTAAAGTTGTTGCTCTTATGTAGAAATTTAAGTTGTCTTCTTACTCCAATTCTAGGTTCTAAACTTTATATACATTCAACTTAACCTTTAATTGCAATATTTGATGTTACATTTATCATATTTCCTAATATAATTAATTTTATGTTACATTTAGAGTTAATTCATAGGATTTCATTGAATGCTATGAATTTTCATGCATCTTAAGTTGAAATTTTTCCAAATTAATTGAGTCTAAATTACCATGTATACTTACAACTAATTTATTCAATGTGTACAAATGTTTTTTGCTTTAGTTATAAGTAATTATGATAATGTTGGCTTAAAAATGGGAAGGTACTATCCTTGGCATCTAAAAATGGAGACTCAAAAGTGATAATTTATTAAGTTTAAATATCTAATCCCTATTCCAATTGATACAAATAGATTCAAATAGTGGAATAAAAAATATATATACATTAATCATTATTAGAAAATATTTAAACTGTAAAAAAATTATATTATAAATTAAAATAGAATAAATATATATTAATTATATTTAAAAATAGTTCTACAACTTATGTTAATTTTTTAAAACTTAAATAATTATACATTGTTAATGATTATTTTGATTATTAATAGGTTAAATTGATCTTTAGAAAGGCAAAAATTGATATGATTCTTTACCAACAAAGTCCTAAAAATGCAAGACTTAAGCTTATTATGTACAAAGTTATCAATATGTTAAAAGTAATTTGTAGAGAGGTAAAAGCATAACTACAATTCCTAAAAATTCAAGTCTTAATGGTTTGTGGTTTATGGGAAAATTTATAATTTTGTCTTAATGAGATAAATAGGGATCTCTATTTTAATTTCAACATAGTAATTTTATTTTTATTTTAAATTTATGCAAAAAATAATAATGAAGATCATTAACCTAACTTATAGACATATCACAACATATTGATTGTATACTTCTTATATAAAATATTTTGCATATTATTTAGAAATTTACTTTTAAAATATTTTTTATTTTATTTTAAATTTATTAAAACTAATTTTAAATTGATTAAAAAAAATTCAAATAATGAAAATATGAAAATAATTAATTTTATTTAATAATTTGCTTGTTTATCAAATTGAGAATATTTCTTTATAATAGTATGATGTCGATGCTATGACGTGATCAATGAAGAAATCATAAGCATTAGGCCTTTTTGAGGCATTTAAGACCATGAACAATACCTTAAAGCAGCACATATGACAACCCAAAATTAAACTAGACTTTCACGAAAAAGATGTTTAGGAATATATTCTAGTGTACATGTAAACATAATGATATGTGGTTGTTATTCAGACTTATTGCTTTATGGAAAGGAAAGCATGTTCTAACTAAAGTGGAAATGTCTAAATAGAAAGCATAATAAGTTTAGAAAAAATGTGCATCTAACAATATCGTGGAATAGTATAATATAAATTTAAGATAGAAATGAGGAATCCATACTTAAAAATAACATTATAAAATATGATAAAAGAGTCAAACATATCAATACATGTCTCTATATATGAAGGTGAAATTGTTAAAGAATTGGAAAATTTATTTTATTTTATTTTAATTAGTGTATATTTATCTACAAAATAAATATTAAAAAAAAGTGAATATAAAAAATATAAAAATATATATTTTATTTTTTAAGATATTTAATGAAAAATTAATAAATCTAATAAAATTTTAATGTTCACAAGAATATACCCATTATATACACAACTTCTATTTTTACATCATTGAAATGATTTTTTATAATATCCTATTTGCAAAATTAAAAATAATAACCAATTTTCTACCATTCTGGAAATGGTATCCATATACCATTATGTTAAATTCACATAGAAATAGCATATTCCATTTTACATGCCATTTTCATAATTTTTAAATTCACATGGAAATAGCATATTCCATTTTGCATACCATTTTCATAATTTTTTATTACCATATCTTTTTGGGATTTTATCTCATCATAATTTTTTATTACCTAACTGTAGAATATGTGGGTTGAAGGGCATGTCCTTGTTTTTAATTGCAAATCAATTAGTGTTTTTCAAAATAGTAAAATATTTCAAGTTATTTTTTTCAAAATTTTATTATGATTTAAATATTTTGTATATTAAAATTATGTTTTTAAAAGTTTTAATCTTTTTTTAAACTTTATCACTAAATTAAAATATTTGATCAAATTTTAAAAATAAAAAGTCATCAATGAAATATTACCAAGTTACAACATATAAAAGAAAATTGCAAAAATGCTTGAGTTAAACCTTTTCAGTGTAGCAGTGAAAATGTTGTCTTGAGTTGGAAGCACAAGTGTGGGAATCTGTAGCTAAGTTAAATGAAACACATTAATAAGATCATAATTTAAATTATAAAAATTATTAATGTTAACAAATGCCCCACATCCGTTCATGCTTTTTATAAATAATTATATAACTAATGACAACAGATGGTCCATTGTGATATGATTTTGAAGATGATATATATAATCATTAGAATTTATAGCCAATTTTTATTAATAACTATAAATAATTATATAACTAATAACAACAGATTGTCTGATTGTGATATGATTTTGAAGATGATATATATAACCATGAGAATTTATAACCAATAATAAGAAGAGTAGATACAGATATAAGACCTCACATAGATTTCTTTTTACAATGATAATTTTTTTTATTATACTATTTTCAATGCAATTTCACTTTTTGCAAGGAAACATAAAATAAAGAAAACATTCATTGAAAAAATTAGAGAATAAAATAAAGAAAATGATTACTGAAGAAAATAAGACATAAACATAGAATGATTTTTACACATTTTAATATTAGGTTCACCTCTTACGCTGATATATCTATTATTATCATAATTATATCACAATGATGTCTGAATTCACGTTCCATCATTCTTCCTTCTAGAATATATGTCGTCCACATAGTGTTATAGGCTCGTAATTCTTTACGAGTAATTAAACTTATTTTTACGGTATAGTTATCTTTTTATATTATTCAACGTAGCAGTGCATTTGATTAATGTTTACAATGATATCACATCATATTTTACAATGAAAGATGCTTGTAGCTTTACACCAATATTCCCTCCCTTTACAAGATATCGAAGTGACCTATCCAACCTATCGTTTGTGCAGATCAAATGTAGTCTACAAGTATACGTTTGTGCTATAGTCGATAATGACCATCAATAGGTTCAGTCGAAACATGCCCGTGGTCGCGAGCTAAGTCAGCCGAAAACAATAGAATCGTAGGACAAACAATAGAAACAGAGAAATAAACACAAACCTGCCTTGACACATCCAGTGAGTTTTTGCATTCAAATGTGAGTTGGAATTAATAGGAAGTAAATAAAAATATGGCAACAATTCTTACAATGATATCACACCATGTTTCACAATGAAAGCTGCTTCAATAGAAAAAGGTTTTGATGAATTTTGGATTACAGCAATTACCATATAATACAACAATTTATACCAAAAAAAATAGTCACTTGCCTACTTAAATAGGAACATGGAATAACAAGTAACACGGTATGAAAAAGGCACGCCCTAAGAAGCTATTAATCACCGATAAATGGGAAATAAGGAATCTCTTAAACTCTGTATTTTATAGAATAGGGCCTCATTCTAACTTTATTTAAACTTTATTATTTTTAACCGAGAGCAACAAATTACCATCGCCATTAATGGTAAACACATGTTTGTGTGCATGTTAACACATACTTGGATGAAGAGTCACATTGGAAAAGGTTTTGATATTTGGGGTGGTTGCGTGCATGTAAACACGTCATGATGAACATGAGATATTTTTATGAAGGGTTTTCTAACAGAGAATATGTTCCCAAATAACATTGCAAAAGGTACATTGCAGAAAATGTTCCCAGACAGCATTGCAAAGGGTACACTGCAGAGGGTCATTCTCTCGTTGGGCATTCTTTCCTCAAGGATTCCTTGACAAGCGAATTTGTGCAGGTTTAACATTACTGGATGATATACCTATTATTTAGAGGAAGAAAATGGAAAACAAGGAGGACCTACACTGCAAGAGATTAATGGTAAGGCTCTTTCTGCTAGTTTTGCTCAAACCCTGAAGCTATTAAATTTATCATTCCATTGTATGCAAAGGAAATAGAAAGATGAAGAGACATCTAGCTGGCCATGAAGGTTGGTGTGCATGATTCCTCTCTCTTCTCAATTGATGGCATCTTTTGAAAACCTTGATTACTTTGCATTCCACGACACAACCCTTTATTTAAAATTGTCATAAATTTACTTGTTTTGCAGCTATGTTCTTCAAAAAGACGGGAAGGGGGATTTTGATATTCCAGACTAGGCATTCAAATCACTGAAATCACGTATACTACGGTTGCCTTTGTTGTTCAAATCACTGAAATCACTTATACTACAGTTTCCTTTGTTGTGCTATGGCATGAATGGAGTTGATAGTCCAGTTCGGTCCACCTTAGAGAAGCTCACATGCAGTTGGAGGGTAATCTATTCTTTCGTGCAGGTTGTCTTCAAACTTAAATGTTAGATTAGATGTAATCCATGTCCGTAGAAGAGGCCAATGAAAAGGTTGTTGAATCTTTTAGAGAAGCTACAAGGTTATGGAATAGGGATGGCTGGGAGAGGGATTGAATGTCAAGAATCACTTCTTGATTCTTCATAATAAAAGAAATACTACAAAGCAAGCAACCTATAATGTATTTGCATCATGTGATATTGACAGCCTTTATTTCACCTACAACAAACATATATGCAAAGAAACCAAGCATGTAACAAAGAAACCAAGAGAACCTATAGAGTTTGCTAATGAAATTCAATAACAGGATCACACTAGTTTATCCACTCGAATTTTAGCAGGGTCAAAGCGAGAACATACCTGAAGGATGTTAATGAGATGATCGTATAAGTAGTTGTGGAATTGCAGTGCCAGGAAACCATACAACTATCCTCTGGAATTCTTGGACTCTGCTGTGCTTGAACTAGAAACAAATGTGAATTGGAAAAGGAGGCAGAGGTATGCATGCAAATATTTTTTGAACCCTTACCACATCGGCTCTCCCAAGAGTTGAGATGAGAATGCACAGCCTCAACAATGTCGGTAGGCCATACCAAAAAGATATTCTGCAGATCTGAATTGGCAAAAGATATTCTGCAGATCTGCATTGAACGGCTGCAAGCAAGTTCATTGATGGCGCATAAGTGAAATCTCTGGCACAAAGACCTCGGCATTGAAAGAGGTGTATTGAAAGAAGTGCACAAAGATAGAGGATCAACGGCCAGAATGGACCAGATGGTCGTCTAACTCAATCAAAGGGCTCAAAATGCACAATAAGCCCCAAAAAATACATACCATTCTTCAAATAGAAAACACGCCTTCATTGAAGGCACGGAAATGAAATCTCTGGTACAACGATCTCAACATTGAAAGAAGTAAGTGCACAAAGATAGGATATCAACGGCCAGAATGGCCCAAATGGTCGTCTAACTCAATCCAAGGGCTAAAAATGCACAATAATCCAAAAAAAATTATTGCATTCTTCAAATACAAAACACCTTATAGCGTAAAGATATGTGACTTATTATTCGCCTTACTGCCTAAAGATATGTGACATATTATTCACATGTGTATAAAGTATCTCTGAATTCGTCCCTGCCTTCTCACTCGCTGGTGAACCGGTTTCAAATTAAGGCTGACCCCGGCCCATGGTTTGGATCCCGCCCTGCCCAATCGACGATGCTCGAAAGGAGGATGCGGCTAGTTCCTCCGTTATTTAAAAAAAAAAAAAAAAAAAATCAGTTTGACTTTTAGAGTTGGAAACCAATATATGAATTTGTGGTTGTCAAATTGATGGATTGCATTTCTTATAGGTTTATCTTTATCAACTTTAGTCAAACTTCACTAAAAAGGGTGTGACAGGATTTCAATTTCACTAAAATTATGATGGAGTTCTAAAAAACATGTCTTATAGATTTACCTTTATCAATTTTACCTAAATATCTAGGGGGACTATGAGGATGTGAATGGGTTTCATTTTCATTATATACATTTACCTTTATCAATTTTACCTAAATGTCTAGAGGGACTATGATGATGTGAATGAGCTTAATTTTTATTATAAGTATAATGAGGTGTAGTCAATTTTAAAGTTAGTTATTATTATCTTAAATTAATGATTATTATATTTATGTATTTGAGGGAGGTAACCAATTTTAATTATTAATGAATTAGTTATTATTAATAAAAGAGTTATTAAAGTTAATTATTTTTATTGAATAAGAATAATTATTATGAACAAATATTTCATGTTTATAATGAAATAAAGTGGTATTAAACTTCAAAGGTATTTACTATTACTAAATGAATTATTAAAGTGATAGTGACTTCTTGTAAGAGTTATCAATAAAGTGATAGTGAATGATTCAAGTTAGATTGTGTATGTATAAAAATGTAAAACTGATTTTGAATCTAATATGTAGTAAGCTTGTGGAGAATCTAAGTTATTTAGAGCTCTAAGTTGTGCTTGCATTGATGTTCAAATTTATTTCGATGTTTGTTTTTCCATTGTAGTTGGAAATTGAGCTACTTCTAGATTTAATGCCTTGACATTGTTCGATTTGACCTTTGTTAAGTTTGCACTTACATATAAATATAAAACTTCTTTTCAATTTGATATGCGATAAACCACTTTACTTGAGTGATGTGTTAACCTAAATGGACAATGTATAATGAAGGGGTATTAACTTCTTCTATGTATCCTTAACCTTTATCTCTAGGAAGTGGTCCTAATCTATCAATCCTCTAAATTTTGGATTGGTGTCAATCTATGGCTCTAGTTATAGTGTAAACTCCTCCAACAATGTTGTGTTATAAGGTTATAGTAGTTCCACATTGAAAATAGGATGAAGTTCCAAGTATGATAATAGATCCAACTAAAATGCATACTTTCCAACTGACTTGGTCATGGCATGTGGACCATATCCTAGTGGAAACAATTTCTTGTTTGACCTTTGAATCAGTGCTTATGATTGTTTAACTAGATTTGGTCATTACCTTTGTAACAATGGAGTGGGGGGTGTTGATTTTGACATTACTTATATGTGTGTGTTTTCGTGTCATATGCAAGATACCATGAATTCGTCATTGAACATTATGAACTTACTTAATAAACATGATTAGTTTGTTAAATCCCTAATTCTTAAATTCAAATTGCTTATTGTAGTCGGCAAAGGGTAATCCACATCAAGCACGGTGCACATTGGAAGTCAATGCAAACTTTTAATTGGTTAATATGCCCTTTAGAGTTTTGTTAAGCTCTACTATAATTTTGTTAAGTATGCTTACGTCAGTCTTATTATCCATGTAGAAGGAGAGATATTGATTCAAAAATAAAAATATTAAGGAGATTCCTTTGCACATGGCGGGGTTGGTTTGTTTTGTGCACGTCTCATGTTCTAGACATGGATCGAACATGGTTAAAGGAAAGAACATTAGTAAAAGAGAAATGGAATGAATAAAACCATTTAAAAAAGAGAAAATTAATTATACATAACGTTTCTCAGAAAATAAAAAATTGAAACCTGCAAATCTCAACTATAAATGCATATTCACATTCTTTTACTGGCTAATAGTTTTTATTTTCAGGGGAGCTACTTCTAGTTTCACAAATTCCAGATACCTCAAATTTCGGTTTCATGTGCATTAGACTATACACCTGTTGCACTTATGCTCTGCTAATGAGAGGGTGGGCACTTAGAAAGTATAGAATTTTTTTTTATGAGGGTGCACTTCCATAGAATTTGTGCATCGAACATATGCACACATAAATATAAACACATGTATGCTCATGAGGCACTTGTGGGATTGAAACTGGAAGATTCTAGGTGAAGTATAATGTGATATTACATTGAAACAAAGCGGTATAGGGAGCCAACGATGACAAACATAATACTTTACCTCCTCTTACAGGGAAATTGCAAGTTTGTCTCGGCTTCCTAGTGAAGGAGGGATTTGTTCATGTTGACTTCCACCAATTACTCATTGCTTTGCGCAAATAGCTCCTCCTTTAGCTAATAGCTTCTTCTTGTTCCTCGTACATCATCTATTCTCTCACAACAGGAAAGTGGCAACGTCAAGGACATTTCCACCTCGTGGCTCTTGTATTATAATACATCCCATGCTATACTTATTATGTAGAATGAAACCATTACAATGTAGTGTGATAACTTTTGTGCTCAATTACAAGGATTGAATCAAGAGTATAAAACATTAATGCCAAGATGTTTAGATGGACTTGATTCCATAACCATGGACTAATGTTTTTACATTGGATTATTATTATCCATGCAACGTAGTTCCTAGACTACTAAAGTGATAAATTTTACAATGTTTTCCTTTTTATTACATCCCGTCTAAGACATTAAATTAAAACTTAGGATATCATCCTAACTATTATATTTACAAGATTTTCCCTCTGCCTCCCCTCCACTACTTCTAAACGAAATGTAATAAAATATACCCTAAATATTTGTATTGCCATATAACATAATTAAGCCCCCTTGGCCCCTTAATACAGGGCAATATATTTTCTCATTTCCATATCATAGTTTATTCCCCAATATGAATGGACGTGATAGGATATTGCCTACCAACTGAACCCCCCGTGTGTTGAACAGATATTTGTTGTTGTCCCGTAGTCAGGACACTTATTCTCCAAAATAATTTTCCTCACAAGTTCAATTGAGGAGTTCCACCACTCTTAAAAATATTTACCAACACATCTTTGATTACCAACAATTTTGTTTGACAGGACAAGTCTTAACTACTTAATACAAATTATTTACCACATATTTAATTACAAACAATTTGATTACTTAAGTCTTACCAACACATATTTGATTACCTGGGTGTAAACATTTCCTGTAATATACTCGGAAGAGTTACTTTCAGAAATGACTGTGCCTCTTAGAGGCCATTCAACTCTAGGAACCAAGTGACCCTATTATAGGGTTAGTACAAACATGAGAGAGAGAGATGACTAAGGTATGGTACAACCAATCAAAGAAATTCAATGACAGTCAAAAGGATCAGTACAATCACAATAAAGATGAGCTGATAGCCAACAGACTGAGGCCAAAGAGACTTGGGGCCTCTAGTAAGGTACAAGGACCAACCAAAGGGTACCAAGACCAACCAGTAAGGTACAAGTCAAAAATAAAAGATTGGGTATAAAGACTCATAACCATTGGGACTAAGGGGGTGTACTACCTCAAATGTGGAGAAACTACCATACTTATACCCACAAGACCAAAAACATAAAAGATGTTACAAATCAAAATATAACTCAAGATGAGTAAAAGACACAAAAGGTAGGAGGCAAGGTACGAAAAAAAAAATGAAAGGACAAGGCACCACAAAACCAATAAACAATAGGGTGTAAGGACCAAAACTAAATCAACCATTGTGGGGAAGGAACAAATAAGGTCAAATATATATTGCAATAGCTCCTTGTAACTACCTGTTATTTGACATGCCAAAGTGATGGAAGGTCAAATAATGTCAAATATATGCAATAGCTCCTTGTTACTACCTCTTATATGCAATAGCTCCTTGTAACTACCTCTTGTAACTCAAATAGGACCTCTGAAAGGTATGATAGAAAGCAATATTCCTCACTAAGGTCTGGAGGGTGGTACGAAGTGGGTATAAAGATTCATAACAATTTGGACAAAGGGGGTGTACCTCAAATGTGGACAAACTACCATAGTACCCATAAGATCACAAAAAACATAAAATGTGGTAGAAATCAAAAGATAACCAAATATGAGTAAAAGACCCAAAAGGTAAAAGGCAAGGTACCACAAAAATATTATCAACAACATCAAAAGACCAAAATTCAATCAACCAAGGTGGGGTACAACCAATCATCTCTCTCTCAAATGTACCAGTGTTCCATATAACCTGAAAGTTCATCATAACAGTAAAAGGAAAAGTCCACACGGATGATGTGATCATGTGGTCCTCTATACTACTCATAAGGTTAAGCGTTAGTGGCTCCATCAAGGGGTGTCTAGTCCCTTGAGAAGACCATCTAACTCAACCATCTCGAGGACCTAGGAAAAGAGGACATCACACATCATCAAATAATTGGCAACTGGCCATGTAAGAACTCAAAAACCCTAAAGCAACCGAGCATGCAGAAGGGGAGCTAGGAAAAGACAAGGCTCATATGATAAAAAAGTAAGCTCAAAAAACTGTATTGGGACCGATGTCACAGTAAGCGAGCTGAAACAAAAGTGGCCAGAATGCAAACAAGCAACACAAAAAGTAAAAAGACCCTTTAAAAAGGTGAAATAACAAGCAAACTTCCTAACTTGGAGCTATAGATCTCGACAAATTGTATCCTTCGAAATGTGATGAAATCAAAGCCGAACAATACGAAATGAGAGACTGAAGTGGAAGGATCTCCCTCTACCGAAAGAGATCCTGGGTAAAAGAGCACTAGAATAAAAATTACTAGGCTACCTCATTCATGACACGTCAAAGAAAGTTAACTGTTACTTCTATCTTTGAGCTCCTCTATCACCTATACAATGGAGTATAAGGAAGACAATGGATATATATCCTTAGGAGCTAAGTGGAGTGCAGCATTCCACAAAGTCCATCTGGAACCCGTCCTCGCGGATTACCCCCCCAAAAATGGGAGGACCCTCAACAAACTAGTTGATGATCGTGTCAATAAATACTAGAGGATTTTAGTACCCTAGAGGACAACAACTATGTCTTAGATGAAAATGGCAAGGGGGAATTATTTGGATGCCTATCCTTGTTGTCCTACCTAATTGCCAAATTCTTTTTATCCTCAATCGAGGTTAAAGTGTGTTGCGTTAGCGAGTTAAATTTTAATGGTTGTATTACTCATTCGGGTGATGGAAGTGCAACTCGTGGTGTGATGACTTACTCAAACCATGCAAATGCATATGAATCAAATAAGCCTTTCCTTTCAATGAATACTAGCTAAGGTAAGGAGAGAGTTCTTTCAAACTATAACTACTCTTTCAAATTAAATGAATCCAACAATAACCTTCTTCTACTTCTAATGAGTAAAATGCATGACATTGTTTAAACCTTAGCAAGCATAAGCATGACATTGTGATATTGTGCATAGTCACGAAAAGATGAAAACCTCAAGAATTGAAGGCATTTAGTGTAGAGTCTACGTAGGTGTATCAATTGAGTTTTTTAGTCTACCTATTGAGTCAATAAGTGTCATCATGATAGAAGTTCATGATCAGAATTTAGAAATGATAGAGTTTTGTCCTCCTATTATTTTCAATGTATTTGGTTGTGGTCCTCTCACCCTTGAGATATCACATGTATGGATAATCCCATCTAATAGACAATTTGAAAAGCAAAGGAAGAATCTACATCTCAAAATTAATGCTGAGGTTTCTTTAGATATTGGCATCCTAGTGACATCACTACAATGGGAATTTTGCATATTATTAGACAATGAAAAAGACAACTATCAAATGTTTTTTGGAGCATCCATTCATTTGAGATGTGTTTTATAGCATTAATTCCTATGTACAAGTATAATATGGGCCAAATGTTTTGTAGCATTCATTACAAGATGAGGATGGTGATGCCTAAATGATAGATGTAGCTCTTGAGGATTGTTCATTTTGAATAAAGTTGTTAAAGGAATACTCATGAGGCCTCTATTTTGTTGCAAGTCATTTCTTTTCAAAAAATACTGATCACAACACTCTTAAAGATCTGTTTGGGATGAATGTTGAGAATGAGGATGCAATATCCTCTTCCCCAAGTGCTAAAATTAATGATGTGTTTTACTTGTAGATCTAATAAAGGTTGTAAAACATCCCATTACAACATGAAGGTGAGCACATAAATTGATATAGGTTCTAGGTGAAGAAGACCAAATGGCTAAAAAAAATGGGAGGTACTTTAAAGGGTGTAAACAACAATACATTCATAAAGAATGTTCAAGATCATGCGCGGCCTAGGGGCCACTTTTCCAAGATCATGAGTGACTTGTGTACCCAATGACTGGATAGAATCAAAATGCATAAAAAATCCACAACCTAAACTCATTGAAATAAGATTTGTACATTAAGAGTTCCATACTCGAAAATGAGACAATTTGATATATCCTATCATCCTTGAGATATCCCATGTATATATATATATATATATAGACTAGTACAAAATGAGAGATAAGTGACCAGGCGGCCAAACAATTTGGTCACAGGATAACAACTAAACTAAAAATGACCAAGATAAATGACCAATTTGGTTACGAGATAAGAACTAAACTAAAAATGACCACATAACAATTGGTTATTTATGTGGTCATTTTTAGTTGTGTCATTCCAATGATGAAAAATTATAATTTTGATAATGAAGTTGTACAATTTACTAAATTTTAACACTATAGATGGATTCGGAGACCCCCTTGAATCCATCTGCAGTGTTAAAATTTAGTAGAAGGGGGTCTCTGAATCCATCTGCAGTGTTAAAATTTAGTAAATTGTAATATTAATAGTATACAACTTGGATTATTTTTTAACACGTCTTCTAAGGGATCATTAATTTGTTTGAGGCCATCGATATAAAGTTTCTTGAGGGTGCATACATGGATTTTAGATGAAGGCTAAGAGCATTTGCGACATTTGGAGATTTTAGACCAAGGATAAGAGCATTTGTGACATTTGGGCTTATAGGGGGTGTTGTGAAATGTTGGTCAACTCTTTGGGATATTGCAAGTATGAACTTACTAAAAGTTCCTTTGGGATGTGTGGTGATCCACCTTACCTGCCATGTATGTGTTCACCCTTCTAAGTGTTGAAGGGCTATATTTAACTTATATTTTTTATTATGTGCCTCGGAAACCTAAAGCCTAGTTTGATTTTTCTTTGAAGCCACATATACACTTCAACTTCACCTCTAAAACCTTATTATGAAATCTTCATTTAAATGTTATAGGAGATATTAGGATTTTCATTTCTTTCCAAAGCCTTTTTAGGTGATATCATTATCCCCAAAAACATCTAATATGATGAATAAACTTCATTCCATGAAAGGGTTTTGATCCGAATATATATTAAAGGAGAAATATATATATAACATTTTACTTTTAACTTTTATAACTAATTTATAATGCATAATAAATTTTATTTTTATATAATTTAATTAATTGTACAATACATATTACATTTTAAAAGATTTCTTATATTATTTTCAATCCATTAAATAGATATGTCTAGATAGGAAGATTTAAAAATTACTTTCATTTGACAAGAAATCCTTCAAATATTTAATAATGCTCAGTTTCCATGTGTGCATTTTATGTCGTCTTTGAGAACTTCCTATGTTGAAATGATATCAAGGGTTTATTCCAAACAACAATTCACATTCCAAGCATCTCTTTTTATTCCAACAATAGTTCACATTCCAGTTATCTCTTTTTATGATAATATAATGATAATATAGAAACAATTCCATGCATTATATAGTTTTACAAGAATTTTTTATAATTGTAAATATTAAATCTAACTTTTAATTAAACACACATACCTCACAAATGAAGGAAGACACAAAGCTAGAGTACTCATCGCTCAAGCAAATTGACCATTGTTCATTCGCAACGCCCCTTTGTCGGCTAAAAAGAGAGAACCCATCATACCACACTTCACTTTCTATATAAAAAGGATAGAGAATCATGGTAGTGGTTATAAACAAGTTACGGTTTGGTGGAGATTTTTCTTTTCTCTCTCCTATAAACAAAAGGGTTGAGATTGTCTTGTTACCTAAATAACACTAAAGGTGCTTACACAGCGAAGAGCAGGCGCTTTTTAGATATCTGGCCGAAGAAGGTGCAGGCGATTAGTTATAGAGGAGGAGGAAGGAGAATAGTCTTAATTAAAAATGGAGGCGTTTACCAAGAAGCGAAAGGCTGAAGAGAATGGTGTGGTGGACATGGCCATGGAAGATGCACGAAAATTTTTGGAACCCTTCACCCATGAGCACAGTTGGAATTTGATGGGCATTTGCCCATTTTTTAGCATTTTTCCCGTCAAATAGGGGAATTTTTTTAGTCAAAACGTTTTGTTAGACGTTTAATTTTTTTTATAAACCGTCATTTTGACGTTTTAATTTTTATTCAAAATGTCATTAATAGCTATATTAAGTCTACCTAGGGTGCCCCGTGCCCAGGCTAGGAGGTAGGAGGCCCGACTCCCCACAAATAGGTTTCAACTTTTTGGTAGAAGTTTGACTATAGGTTTCAGTGTATAAGCTTCAACGAAGGCTATTATCACTAGAAATGGGAGGGAAATTTAAATGCCTTTACCGCTTTCCTTCGATTGTAAATAATCGCTCACCCACTCGAATGGATCGCTTTTCATCTTGATTGTAAAGAGAAATAGGTGGGTTTAGAGAGCAAAAATGGCACGCAACAACAGAGCATTATACGAAACGCATCGATGCCACTCTACTTTAGCTAAATATGAGATACATTGTCTGGAGTGCAATTTTGGCTTTCGAAACTTGATTTGGATGAAAGTGGGAGGAGCCATGTTTATCCATGCCACTAGACCCATCAAGAGAGGAGAGGATATCACCATTTGGTATTTTGATAACATGTGCCCTTGACGCAGCCTGAATCTATGTGTCAGGAATGGGATTGGTTCAAGTGCACGGGGTGCATTCTGGAGCACTATCTTAGAGCTGCCCTAAAGCCTATAAATGTAGAATTTAAACATTTGCATGACATGGAAATGGAGTAATGCATTATTCTTCAACAACATTTCCATGCGGATCTTTTTGCATCCAAGGAATTTGCAAGGATTTTTGTTAAGTTAGAAATTTGTAAAGATTTTTGTTAAGTTAGAGGAGGTTATCATGAACTCTCCCAAATTGAAAATGGAAGAGAATTGGATTCGTACATAATATGTGTCTGCATTCTTCAAGGAACATAGTTGAACAAGTTATTGCTATGATTTTGATTATTCTGCAATTACCTTTTTTCTGATAACTCCTTCCTCATAAAAGGTTAGTTTTAATTCTTTTCAATTTTAAAAGCATTTATACTCCGTTTATACCATTGAAAATTACCAGTTCATCTTTTTTCAGGGGCAAGATTGCGCAGGTGTCAAATTCTGTAATCTTATACTTTAACGTCTCTTTTGTAAGACAAACCTAAAATAGATGGTGTCTTTATCATGCTCTTTAATAATAAATTAGTGCAATTTCTATTCAAAATGTTTTAAGATTTCTTATCTTGATGGGATGTAGCTGCATTAAGATTAAAACAAGTTCAGAGGGGTTTTATACATATGATAGAATCTTTGTAGAGAGAATTAAAATTTGAGAGTGAAATAAACGAGACAATCATCTAAATTCTAAATTAAGCCTTGTGAATTGAGTATGCATTTGAAAAGTATCTAAATTCTATATACATCCATCAGCATTATGGTAATAATATAATACTATATATTTCCATAAAAGAGGGGTGTGGATTCCTCTCAAAGAGTTTGTTTTAAAGTTAAATATATAATAAATGATGGAAAAATAAGATGTTGATAGATTTTGGGCACATTCTAGATGAACTTCACATTTGAGATAAATTAAGGTTCCATTTTGAATCTTTGTTGGATTTTAATCAACTATGTAGTATGAGGTTTTACTAATTTATAATACTTTTCATTTGTCTGAATTTGTGTGAATGCTTCAATTAATTTTATAGCAAATATTAATTGTTGTCCACGAAAATGACAAATTAACACAACAATGATTTGTCAATTGAATCATTTGCTTGTTTGTGTAAATATTTTTCTTTTATCATATGATAAAGGATTTCATTTTAGAAAGTAGAGAATAAAGACATGGAAACTGTATGCAATGAAATAACTCTTTCATCCAATCCAAAGTCCCAAGGAAACTATGAAACAACACGCATAAGTTACCATAAAAATGTCTCACATCCCTTGAATTGACTTATCTATATTGGTTTGTAATTTAGGTTTCAACTAAGTAATCTTAGGAGCTAATGATTGATTCAAACAACATTCAATAGTAATGTGTAAAAACAGGAACACCCAATTCACATTTTGCAGCAATGAGGTTATCTATATTGTTTTGTAATCTAGGTATGGGTAATAATTTTTGAGTTCTTAATTTATGTTTAGGTGAGTATTTTTTAGAGTAAATGATTGATTCAAACTTCAAAAACTATACAATCTTAAGATGGAAAATGATGATTTTAATATGAATAATATGAACAAGTATTAATTATTTTAATTTGTATTGATTTGAGAGGATTATTAATGTTGACAAAGTTGTCTTATAGCCCTCTTTGAGCACCTTGATGTACAAACGAGTACGTGTATGGAATAAATGAGGCGCCTAATAAGGAAAATCATGGATGCCTACCTGTGAGGATTATTAGTTTGTGAGAGGACTAGAGGAAAAAGCATTGGAGAACTAGGTGCTATTTCTTAACTTCATTAACTTTATGATCATCATTGAGACACTCTTGTAGTATGGTCACTTGGATTTGGGGTGGGTTTAAATAATTTCATGGTTCAACATTTACTATGTGTACTCTGTGATCAAGGAGTTAATGCAGAGTAAAGAGATTAGAAAAAAGTTCTAAACAGAGAATAGAGTTCTATCTCTAGTTCAGAGGATTGAGGTGTATGAGGAGAAAAATCTACTTCTCCCTGCACCAACACTCCATTTGCTGTTGTCCTTGATCCACATTTAATTTATTTTATAATCTCAAATTCCAACACTAAAACATTATTACTAAAAGGTACATATTTAGGAAAAACGTCCACATTTAATTCATTTTATAATCTCAAATTCCAACACTAAAACATTATTACTGACCGGTACATATTTAGGCAAAACCTTTAGTGAAGGGGGAATGTTAAATCCCAAAACTTAAAAAAAAATTAGTATAACACGTAAGATTCCAATGAAATTCCAACCTTGCCCACGAGCAACTATTGGATATTCTACAGGAGGCGACCACGAGGCGACCACGAAGCACATGGACATATTGGAGCAGGTTCGCTCCATTGCGGACAAGGACTCCGCGCAGAGAAAGCTCTTCGTCCGTGGCCTAGGCTGGGACACAAATACAGAGTCCCTCAAGGCCCTATTTTCGTCTGTGGCCCTCTGCCGGTTCACAGTCGGCCCAACCAGCGGCCGATGTCTATGTCCGCAAAATCTATGTCAGGAATGTACCCATGGACATGGCGGCAGATCGTCTGTTGAGCCTCTTTTCTCAGTACAGTGAGATCGAAGAGGGTCTGCTAGGGTTTGATAAGCAGTTGGGAACTTTTCTCAGTACAGTGAGATCGAAGAGGGTCCGCTAGGGTTTGATAAGCAGTCCGGCTGGTCCAGGGGCTTCGCACTTTTTTATTTTCAAGTCGATCGATGCAACCAAGCGTGTGCTGGAGGATCCCATGAAGATCAATGGGCATCATATGTTTTGTAAATTCGCCGTCGAAATTTCGAAGCCAAAGGTCGGCGACATAAATGTTCCGCGGGGTGCAGATGGATCAGATATCAATGGTTTGGATCAGCCCGACAACATTGTCTCTTCGAACCTTGGAATGCAGTTTGGTGGTATGGGGTATGTTTTTGTGAATCCAGGACTCGGGGTTAATCAGGGTTCAAATCCAACAGGACTAGCGGCACATCAGGGTTTGAGCCATCACGGGTTGGGTAGCTCCGCTCTATCTGGGCTCGGAGGCCACTCGAACCCTAGTGGGATTCCTGGTGGATCCATGAATCATCCCATGTATCCGTCTTCTATGAATAGTGGGATTAATAATTCAAGGTTATTAATCCTTTTTAACCTTGAATTCCAGGAGTAACCATGGCTTTGTCTTTGGATTATGAGGGTACTGCTGATCAGTCCCACAAAGCAGCTAATGAATGCAAAGATATATATAAGGCAAGCTTCTTATCTTCCTTCTTAAGGGAAAAGGCTTATTATTTTAACTTGAGTCAAAGTCATGGAAAAAATCTTTTTTTAGATTACTATTTGGGTTATTGACATATTTAACTTTTTGCAGAAGCTTTCAGAAATATTTGAGGTGGAAAATAGATTTTTGGAATGTAAATCCCCGCATAAATATTCCATTAGAATCTGCAGAAACTATTTTCTGCTTGTTCCGACTTCCAAGTCAGATAACTTAAGATTCCTGTTACATGCTGTCGTAAATATTGTTCCAATTCTTTCTTTAAAATCTTTATCCAATTCTTGAGGATGATACAAATTATTTATATTGGCATCAATACTTAAATGTCATACTTCCAACAGTTGTTGAAGAAGTGTGATCTTAGATTGGCGATGACTTGAAAAAACAATGCATGTGGCATAGGAGCATTACGAATGAATAATTTGCTACTTTTGAAATTTTGTTTGCAGGGTGGCCAGAGAGAAACTGAGCATTATCCATAAGTCAACCATCATAAACTTGTAATCAATATGTTCTCAGATTTTAGGCAAGATTGTGATGATGTGTGATTAAATGCATTGATATCAAAACTAAAATATCATTTTGCAGATGGAATGGGAATTTGTATTAACCCCACTTTTTGGATGTCGATTGCATTTTTTTGCATGGAGGAAAATATGAGAATGTTTCAATATGATTTTGATCCCTTTCACAGAAGTGTTTCTCAACACAGGCATATGCTATTGCACATAGTCTGTTTTACAATTTGAATTTTATATCATTTCGTAAAAATGAATTGTTGAAATTTGAAAATTCATATTATGATAGAAGTAAATTGAGATTAATAATTAGTATGCTCAAAATTTTATAGGTATAATGTTAGTCCTAATCTTGACACTTAGCATAGAAGTTGCAAGGTTTTTAAATATAGAAATAGTCAATAAATGAGGGCCGTTAACCCTTCCCTTAACTGAGAAAACTAATTAATTTGATATGTTTCAGGGTTAAATTTAAACAAAGTAAATAATAGCAATTAACCAGATAATACAATGATACTGAAACTTGGTCTCGCATAGATTTTCCATTTATACTATTAATTGTTCTTTACTACTTTAACTAGAAAAACTTGATACTTTGTGATTCATTTAGGCTTTTAGGTATTCCCTGCTCCCTTGACAGGTTATGAATATACTTAATGAATACAATATCCTTTCTTGACCATTTAGTAGTACTTAAATAATATACAAGTTGGAGAGAGTGCATCTTCTTGCAATAATAAATGTTTCATAGAAAGGCTATAACTTATAACAGTTTTCAGTTTTGCTGTTGAAACTAATGATGAGAACTTAACATGCAGTCAAGGATGTGTGCTTGAACTTTTGTGCAGTTGGAATTGCACTAGTTTTGTTTCATATATTTAAGTTGTTGGCTTTGTATCATGACTTTCATTGTCATCTTATTATTAGTGTAATTGTGTTTTCAGTTGTCATCTTTCCCTTGGAGAGAGTGAGGCAGTAGTTGCACTGTTCAAAGGGTGTTTACGTTCAGTGAAAGATGTCATAGACCTGAAAATAGCTGCAGAAGCTTCCGAGGGTGTGAGAAAAGCACAGGTTGGTTCTGTTTATTTTTTATTATTAAATTCTGAATAAACATTCTCCTTTTAAAATTTATGAAGAACAATACTTACATGCATTTCATACAAAAAAAAAAAGGTGGGCCACATAAAACTTCTTCCATGAGCAAAACCTAGAAACTAGTATACGCCCAAAGGCCTTACTAAAAATGGCAGAGTCCATACCCCAAAGGGTTACAGGTTACTTTACTGCTGGTTTAGTTCTGCCGATTAAATAGGTAATTTGTGGTTTGTAGGCAATGTTGGAGGGAATAAGTACTGTTTACGTTCTTTGCTTTTCCCCAATTAATTAGCATCACACGTGAGCCCAATACAACCAATTTGAAGATAATAATTACTACCCAAATATTCAATAACTGTTATGCATCATAAGAATAATAAAGTTGACCTTAAATGCTGTTGAGAGTAGGCTATTGAGATTGATAACAACTGCTGTAAATAATTGAATATGTGTTGGACGTTGGGACAGAACCTTGCGTGGAGAATATGCCCAATCAATAGATATACTCCCAATCATTATTGATCAAGCCCAGATCTAATGCATGCGTGACGCAGCCTATTTCTTCATTGTTGCAGGTGACCAAAAAGACCATATTTTCGTGGCAGTAGTGAGTTGAACTGTGAGACAGCTCCCCACGTCCAAGCTGGACTGTATATATGGTTTGGAGTAGTGATAATTATTGCTATTTTCTTCCAACCACCCAATAACTCATAAACGACCTTCAGACTGATTATGGAGGCTAGATGAATCCTGTAGCAGCTTGTGAGGAGAATGGTGTCCTAGGTCATAAGCTATGACTTCTTATTTGGGCATAATGCTGCTGCAATGGACAGTGCTTGTGATGTAGTTTAATATGAGACACACACTCCAGTCATATGCTGAGAGTAGGCTGAGATATTTGAGGAACTCTGCTACACAACTCGCCCATGCAAGGATGGCGCCTTCCTCAAACTAGAAATTGAATGAGAACTGCTCCAATGATCTGCGTTTGCTCCAGAAAGTTGATGCTAGGATAATCATGCCCTTCTGATCATTATAGAGACGGCATGGAAGCCATTCAATAGGTTTAGGGCTTGATGCGAATTGATCTCATGGCTATGCCCGCGAAACCTATATCGGGAATGTAATATGTGGTCATTCTAATTACAAAATCTATGTGGTCATTCTAATTACAAAATCTATGTCGTCATTCTAATGGAATACAAAATTGCTATAATTCACCAACAATTTTGTTTCAAAGTATCATGGCTTGAAGAGACAGATATCAGGCAGTCGCTATCGATATCTTGCAAGAAACCACCCAAGTTAAGATTACAAATATTGTAAACTATTTGTTCTATACAGGAAAGAATTTGATTTTTGATTTCGGTTACGTCTTTTACTTCTTCAATTTTTCCTAGCCCATGATATAAATTGTGATTGCTAGAAGAAAGTCTATTGACTATATTCTTATTATTATTGTGAGAATGATGGTGACCTGATGGAATCATGTCATTGTGGTACAACTGAATGAGGGTCATTGGGGTGGACTTAAGTTAGTACATATGGTCCCTTCTAGATAATTTGATTGAGTGGTCACTATTTTTCATCTTCTGTAGTGCAATATACATAAGATTTGTTTATTCAAGTCACCTCACCTTTTTTGGCATATGTTGCTATATTTTTCTTGTCCAATGTGGTCTCTGCCATCTTGAAAGAAGATACTAACATATTCCCTATTGTTCTAAGAATGGTATTGAATATCTTATCTGAGAAAAAGGCAATTTGATTTATAGCGGAGTTAAATATCATTATGGTTGTGGGACTAATATCTTGAATATAACCCAATTTCAGGCATGAAGAGTAGGTCATTGTTGTAACCCAATTTCAGGCATGAAGTGTAGGTCATTGTTGAAAATTCCTCTAGTGAAATAACTATACAAAACCTCTCATAGGTAAACGAAGATCTCGCGTTTTATCTTCAAACTTCAGTTACTTTAGCTCAGGTTTCACACATTTTTTTATTATTATTTTATTTTAGAAAAATGCCAAATAATTTGCCAATAAGTGCTAGCCTACTTATTATCTATTCATAGTGTTTGGCATGCTTTAATTGCATCATGAGCTCAAGAAAGTGTTTAAATCACATAATAGAGCCTGCATTCAAACAAGACACCCCTTCTCCAAAGTTTCTTGTTTTACTGCAAACAATGGAAGAAGGATTTCTCCCCCCCCTCACCTCTAACTCCTCTCTTTGAGAGTCTCTGAAGGGCATTGAGGATGGCCCATAGGCATGCTTCTTTTCGCTTCACAACATTGTTGATATTGCTGCTCAAGCTTGCACTACATTACCTCCTTGGGCTTATCTGCACTATAAACTCTTACAATGGTGGCAATTGTACAGCCACAGACTCACCTCCCTTTTTTGTTTCTCTAATTCTCCAAAATGCCAAATATTTGTTCTACATTGATACCTACATACATGTTTTATCAGTCGTTTTTTTGGATGCACCCAATGAAAATTCTCAAAATATTTTCCTATTGAAGGGTCTCACATTTGTTTAGTAGAAATTTTTTAGCATGTTGTAAATGTCGATGGCTCTGAGTATATGGATATAAGAATTGACAAACAATGAATTTTTTATTTTTTGCTACCAAACACAGTATGAAAGGTGTGACAGATATTGGGAAAGTACGAGGGACCAGATTTTGGTATGATAAGTATGGAAAATTTTGCTAATTTATTGAAATATTACATATTCGTAGAGAAATAGAGAAGATGGTGAAGATGATTTGCAAACAAATGACCACAAAACATGTTTGCATTCTTTCTCGAGCTATGGACCTGCAATTGTTTTATTAGCAGTATATTCTTCACACAAAGTCAAAAAATACTCCAACAAATGATTTTTACTGTGGCAGAAGTGGGTATATTCATATGTCCCTAGCCTTCCACAAATTGGTGAAACACCCATGAATAGTTCATTTTTTGCACAAGTTGAAGTGGAGTATGTACAGTCACAGATGTCCCTTGTTGTCCATAATATAACAAAGAAATTATCAACCATTGAATGAAATCCACTTCCAGCGGTCTCCCTACAAATATCCTCCCTTGGTTGAGCGCTTGACTAACTCTATCTAGGAAATTATAGGATATAGTCAATTTGAGGTTTTTATATTTTTTAATCACTACCATGTAACCATGCACATGAAACTCTTGGAGACTTCAAGCTATCGACAGGTGGTAACAAGAGTAAACCTTCACATAGACTATAGTCTTTGGTATGTTGGGTTTTACTTGTGGGTATAACTAAATACTTTTAAACCCTAACCAAGATCTACTTCTATGCAAGAAATTAAACTTAATGCACAGCAGAACTTAGAAATCAAGCTTAATGCACAGCGGAACTTACTTTCCATCTTCAAAAGGCTGGCTCTGGGTTGATATGCTCCTGGTCTTGACTTGAGTTGTTGGCTCTCGAATCCTTCCAAGAACTTGCAATCCTTTTCTCTGGAGAGTATCCTGTCTTCAAATGGAGCAGACAATTTTTCTGGATGATTGCAAGCCTTGGAGACTCAGCCCTTTTATAGCAGTGCCAAAGAAAAAGATTCTAATCCTAGGGCTGCTGAAATTTAGCTAATACTTGGGAAACAAGTCTGAAAAGAAATCTGGAGTTTCCGATTTTATAAAAAACTTCAAATCGGGAAACTTCAGAAAAAACTCAGAATAAATTCTGATTTCCTTATTTAACTCAATTTATTACTGCTATTATTTTAATCAACTATAATCGGTCCATTAACAATTATAATTGATTAAAATTATTCTATATGTATTTGTATCCAAATCCTTATTTAAATACGTATAATGCCATGACTTAATTAATCACATTGTTTGGCATGTTTTAATCATTACATAAATGTAATCTTTCGACAGTATTTGATATCATAATCATAATACACGTATGTCCAACTTAATTATTGTAAGTAGACGTCTCTAAATCCAACATGGTATGCTTGTCCGAGCATGTCCATAGAGTATGGACATATCACATATAACCAGCCATGTACCTTGTCAGATAATCGCTAATAATGTGAGATAATGGGAGGGTGCATATATTGATATGTCTAGAAGCTGTAATGTGGTGTTTTTATTATAATTATAATTTTATTATCTTTTAAACTAACATGAGGTATTTTTCATGGTACATGATATAGGTGCAAGAAGTTGTCCACAACACACAAGCAAATGCTTATCTTCCAAGCTCTTGTGTTCTATTTAAGGGTGCTAGCTCAATGGTAGAGCACTTGCCTTATAGGCAGGAGATTGGTGGTTCTATTCCACCGTGCCCTATTTATATTCTAAAACCACTAAAAAGAGATAAATGACTAAAAAAATGACCAAAATTTGCATATAAATGACCTCTTTTGAGTTGGCGATCGCTGGTAGCAAATTAGCGGTCATTTATCACGTGACAATTAATGACCAAATATATTACCAAATTAACGACCAAATATATGACCACAAGATAAGCTATAAATGACTAAGCTAAATATGACCACATTTTTTGTCGCATGATATATGGCCACTAATTTGCTACTAGTGGTCACCAACTCAAAAGTGGTTATTTATATGCGGATTCTGGTCATTTTTTTGGTCACTTATCTCTCATTTTGTACTAGTATATGGATATTCCCATCTAATAGACAATTTGAAAAGCAAAGGAAGAATCTACATCTCAAGATTGATGCTGAGGTTTCTTTAGATATTCACATCCTAGTGACATCACTACAATGGGAATTTTTCATATTATTAGACAATGAAAAAGACAACTATCAAACATTTTTGGGAGCATCCATTCATTTGAGATGTGGTTTATAGCATTAATTCCTATTGTACAAGTATACTATGGGCCAACTGTTTTGGAGAATTCATTCCAAGACGAGGATGTTGATGCCTAAATGATAGATGTAACTCTTGAGGATTGTTCATTTTGAACAAAGTTGTTAAAGGAATACTCATGAGGCCTCTATTTTGTTGCAAATCATTTATTTTCAACAAATACTGATCACAACACTCTTAAAGATATGTTTGGGATGAATGTTGACAATGAGGATGCAATATCCTCTTCCCCAAGTGCTAAAATTAATGATGTGTTTTACTTGTAGATCCAATAAAGGTTATAAAACATCCCATTACAACATGAAGGTGAGCACATAAATTGATATAGGTTCTAAGTGAAGAAGACCAAATGGCTAAAAAAAAATTGGAGGTACTTTAAAGGGTGTGAACAACAATACATTCATAAAGAATGTTCAAGATCATGCGTGGCCTAGGGGCCACTTTTCCAAAATCATGAGTGGCTTGTGTACCTAATGTTGAGATGAATTTACTCTCCCTTGGTTTTGGCTTGTGTTGCCCACGACTAAATTATTTCATGTGTACCCAATGACTGGACAGAATCAAAATGCATAAAAATCCACAACCTAAACTCATTGAAATAAGACTTGTACATCAAGAGTTCCATACTCGAAAACGAGACTGAGACATGAGTTTGTGTATAGTTTGTTTTCATAAATGTATTTGTTATCAATTATTAGACTATTATTAGAGCACATTTATTTGATATGTTAGTTTCGTGTTTTTTTAGTCAATTGATTTCCTCCTGTACATGGTAATATAAAAAATAATCGGATTTAAGGCCATGATCTAAAGAAGAAAATCATAGGAGAGCAAAAACGAAAAACTTTAATCCATAAATACCATATGCAATTAGCATTCAAGATAGTTGAAGCATACTTGCAGGATTGAAAACGGATTCTATGTCAACCGTGAATTTTAAGTAATCATAAGTTCAATGCATCGTATTAGTGGAATGTTGTACAATGAGAATATATCAATTACTCAACTATTTTTGTTTTGCACAAATCCATTGCAATTCAATTAAATTCCTAGGTTTATAATTTAGGTGGATTAATGTGAGTAAAAGGCCGGCCTTATAATAGGTAGATTAATATATTTCATTCCACATGGAAAGGTAGGTATCTTAGATCTCTTTTGTTGGATGGATGTTGCTTTTCCATACTCTAAAGGTAGGCATCTTATATCTATTTTGTTGGATGGATATTCCTTTGCCATACTCTAACAGCTAAGGAAACACTACACTACACTCCACTCCCCTGGCATGACAAATGGTTTTCTTAGGAATGCAACGTACCTTGTTAATTTTCTGTGCAAACCAAAAACTCAACAAAGTTAAATTGACTCTCTTTTTTGGTGCCATCTTTCATTTAGAAAAAGAAGGTGTTGTTCTACTTTTAATAGTGACTCCAACCTCTTTACCTAGGATAAATTTCAATTTCCAATGATGGACATGTTGTTTGTTGTTGAAACCAATTAATTAAATATTATCAAAAATATATTAAAATTTAACATATCATTTTTAATCCTAAGTCTAATCATTAAATACTTTCGAAATTAATACATCAAAATTTAACCCCCTTCATTTATTACATTATTGAGAGAAAGTATAGGGGTTGGTTTTGGTTTGGTAGCAGAATTATTATGGAGCTAGACATTATAGAGAGGCGATTACAATGAGATAGAAATATTTAATGTTACACACACACACACAAAATTGAGAAATATATCTACATTGAATTTTACAGCCTGATATTCAAAATATTGTAACATATATGTTAGCTCAATATAATTAATGAAAAGAACTAAATGCCTCTATAGCTATAACAATAATAAATTAAATAGAAAAAAAGTGAGCTCAATAAAAGTGAAAAATATAAAAAACTAATTTTTTGTTTTGGTTGTTTGTGGATGAGGATGTTTTGTCTTATATTTTACCCTTCGTAAATATTTAATTTTAATATAATCAGCATAGATCCATCTTAAAACCTGATCTATCAAGCACCCAAAGGGATCCAAATTCTTAAGGTGTAATTTAAAAAAAAAAATTAATCTCAACAAATTTGATCTCTCTTGATTAATAGATCTGGGTTTAAGTTTTAAGTTTTTTATTTTATAGATGAACATCAATTTCATAATATTTTATTTTATGAGAAAACATGGATTTTTTTAAATACTTTCCATAATTTTTTATTTTATGAGCAGACATGAATTTTTTTAATTATTTTGTTAGGCACGAACGTTACAACATCTCCCACATACTAGGCCGTAGAGCACCTCATTCCCTCATATCATGTCCCAGGTTTCTTAAACCATGAAACCACTAATCATTATCGTGTCCTTCTAAATGCAAGGTAGCTATTTTAATGTCATCCCTTTAATCCATCAGATTCAATTGAAAATAAGTATCAAGCTTTTACACCCACAAGCTAGCTATGAATTTAGGATATCCATCAAAATAGGGAAGGGATATCTTACCAATGGTTCTCTGTAACTCAGAATTTTGAGTGGAATGAGTGGAAATTCGGAAAAATCCTCTTGATTGGGATTTGTCTTGGTATTCATAGTACTCTTTGACGGTCAAATGCCTCTTGCAATCTTCACCCAAATCCATGTATTTTGCAAGTTGAACCTCCAAGGGTTCAACTACTTCAAACTACATCTTAGTTCCCTCCATTATGGGCTCAAGGAACTTGAGCATAACAGGCCTTGGAAAATCCTTGAATTCATGTGGCCAATTTTGAGACCCATTTTTTGAGAATAGAGTCTCACCAAGGACGTTCCTATGTTCATGTTGAGTTCCATTGCTACTCCTTTCTCCATCTTTTCTTTCCAATTGCTTGGCAAGGAATTCTCGAGTCTCTTGACCTGACTTGATGACGTTATGAGATAGGACTTGCATGCCTTTCAGCATGCTCTAAACAAAGTATAAAAACTCTTATCTTTCATCCATATTAGACATATCCTTTTCTCCTTGAAACTTTCCTTTAGCGGAATCAACCTCCTCTTCGACAAGAGGTTCTTTTGTACCTTTCCCTTTAGGAGGTGGATTTATCTTAGGACTCATAAAAAATAACCTAGATCAGGTTCATAGACTATGATCTAATACCATTGTAATGTACTAGATCTAATCAATGGCACATTAAATCAAAATATTTGCAAATGAAACATAGAGTAGATTACTAGGAATCAAAACTAACTAGTTTGACAAGTAATCAAAAAGAAATTTTTGAACACTTCAAACTCTTCCTAAATTCTCATTCAAATAAATGTTAGTGAGTTCTAAGGATGTGGATCGAATGGAAAACAAGCCAATACCTTGATAGTGGAACTGTAATATCCTGAATTTTGACTCATTATGTTTATGTTATATATTGGGTGTAAGCCCCGATGCATATGATTTATTTATGATATACTTATATTTGGGCATGGACCCCGATTGCTGCAGATTTATTGTTATGTATTGGGCATGAAACCCTGATGTACTTGGTTGATGCTTATCATGAGATATGGGTATAAACCCTAAAATACTAAGATGTTCTTTATACTGTGCAGATGCTTATTATGTATGACTGACCCTTACGATGTGTTGAGCATAATCCCTAGAGCATATAGATGACCTATGTGTTGGGTGTAAGCACCGATGCACATAGAGGATTTTTATTATGTATTTGGCATAAGCCTCGATGTACATTGAGTGTTAGGCATAAGCCATCGAGCACTCCAAGCTTCATAACAAATACCGGATCTGAGGCAACTTGAATATTCTATATGTGCTTCACAACCACATTCTAGTAACTAGTGTTGAGCAAGATGCTCTGGAATTGCACTAGAATAATGACCATGTGAGAGTGTTGAGTTAAAAGCTCTAAAGAGCACTCGAGGTTACTAGATCTTACAAGTGTTGAGTCGAGAAGACTCTGAATAGCACTTCTATTTATCATCTTTATTTAAATTGGTTAAATGAATCATTTTCCTATCTATCACCAAGTACTGTAGGAACTACCATGTTAAACAAGGGAATCCAACATGCAAGAAAAAGACTTAGAGGTACCTAACCAAGCCAACTATCCACTCTTACCAAAGACCCGTCCAAAGAGGTAGACCTTGTACTTAAATATTTATTATGAATTAAGCATAAATAAATCAAAGTAGTTATCATAACCAAACTATTGAATAATTAAATTTAATTATTCCCATGAAAATAACATGCGTAAAAGCTATGCATAAGTTGACTCAAGTTAATATTATTATTAATAATATTAATAATAATATTGTAATTATTTTCTTAAATTAAAAAAAAGGATCTCTTATATATATATATATATTGCATAAAGTTATGCATAAGGATAAATCACACATTAATATACTATTAAATATTAATAATAGTATCATTGATTATATTTATTAATAATAATATAAATGTTTTATTAGTAATTGTGATTTATTATTTTTACTATTTAAAGAAATAATTTAGGTTAAAACAAGAGAAGGTCTTATTTAAATATGGAGTAAATGTTTAAATAAATATCTTTTCAAGATTTTATAATTCAAATTAAATTAAAAACTAAATATTATTATTCAAACAACTATTTCTTCCAAACCTAGACTAGCCTGTTTAAGGAGAGCAAATCCCAAGAGAGAGGAATCGTTTTCTTTTACCATAATTCTCTTATGAGCAAAGGAGAACTATCCTTCCAGAGGTGCAACAGTCAATAATAAAAAATTCCAGATCTGATTCAACAGTCCTCTACTTCTCCTATTGCATGCTGAAACCAGCTTGAGGGGATCCAAATAAGACCAGGAATGGTCTAAGGGTCATGGTTGTGTGGAACATGGTAGTCCCAAATTTATCCAATTAAATCCACCCTACAGGTCAGCTAATTTCATATAGTAGTTTTCCTTAATTAGTGTTTGGGTGTGCAGGTTCAACAAAACAGGATCTAGCTGCAAGAACGAGGTATGAATCATGATTTTTCCCATTTCTGTTTAAATAAAGATTTAAAAATTTTAAAGTAGGATTTATATGCAACATCTACGTTAGAATTTCAATTATTTTCTGTCATGGAGCAAGGGCCAAGGGGCATAGGCTCCTAGGTTTATTTTCTGCAAAGATACCTACCTGCTATTTCTTAAAATCATGAAAACCTGAGCGTTGTACCTACCTGCTATTTCTGCATCTAAACTAGGTTTTGATTCGTTTAAATTCGTTTAGTTCTTCTAATCCTTTTTCTTCAATTCTTGAGATCCCAATCATTTTTAAATTTCACTTTTTAATTTCATGTCAGCTTACTGAAACTACGAATATATTCCCGAACTAGGGTTTATTTCATTTGCTGAAATCATTTTTCTCAAACTGAGTTTCTTCCAAGATTAAAAGTCTACCAGACCAACAAAAATAAAGTACTGTCAACACAACATAGGTTAACTTCAATAAGACTAAAACATAGAGAAATAAACCATACGATTCATCCTTCCTTGAAAACTAACACAGTAAAGTTTGGAAAACATGCAGGTTCAATATCAAATCCCACTATCATCGTTTAGGATTCCTGACTTGGTGTGTATACATACAATTAAATGCAAATCGCAGACATAAGAGACGACTACTTTTAAACCATTTCATTATTTCTCTACCCGGTCAATTCAAAACGTAATAACACCTTCCAGAAATCCAATTTTCCAATTATAAGTCGTAGTCACTTTTAGGGCTTTCACAACTTGTTCAATCTACCCAACAGGAGTCCTACTAGGCAAAACCACCAACTACAGCCCTCATCCAATACATTCTTAAGCTGATTTCTCAATTTCTGAAACCCTCAATCATTACAGAGGAAACATTCACTTCGCTCAGATCTCATAGAGTCACATCTCCTCATTTAATTTAGCCATGTTACAGCAAAAGAAAATGCAGAACATATAAAAGTACACATTGAAGTTGAGAGAGGTGCCTCAACGAGAACAATAATTATTTTAACTACAAACCCCAAAGGGGCAACACATTTAAACGTAGGACCACGATATTTACAAATTAGAGTTCCATTTCCCATTCATTTAGTAATTGTACAGCAAAAACAGAAGAAACGCCGAGTATACATTACATTTGAATTTTTAAATGAGGCATTTCCAGCCCAGGACCTTTATCCTTGCATTACACAAACAAACTCTAAAGGAGTAAACGCTGCCAAGTCTTTTCTAGAAACAAATTGGAAATTTACAGAACCATACAAAACTCCAAAAATGCAGAGACTCTGAGTTTTTCTTCATCTATTACCACCCTTACATCATAGCATCAAAACCCCACAAAGACCAGGGTGAACTTTCCTAAATAGTACCCATGTCTACAAAACGCCCAGGACAAGGAAACGACACACTCATAAACGCAAGACTCTTACAGTGAGCCATATGAACAACATGATTTCTAGAAATGCCCATCAACAAACTTATCCGAGTCTGCAAATCAATTAGAGATAGGAAGGAATGAACGCTTGTAGAAAACGGGCTTACCAACTCACGCTACTGCCAGGCCTGCCATCACCTTGAACTTCAAGAAGAGTGCACCAGGAACTATCACCTGCCAAGTACCTGGAAGGAAGCCATCAATCAAACAAGGTTCTAAAATGAATAAAAAACAAGAACAAATTTAATGAGTTGCGAAACCACTGAAAGAATTACCTGTAGCTACGTCGCCTCAACCCTCTCCATTACGCTGCTTTGACCATGAGTAGAGCTCAGGTTAGAGAAAGGCCAACAACCCTTCCTTCTGCAGCGTGGAAGCTTCACCAAAAAAAAACAGACTACAGTGAAATGACCAAATGATAGAGTGACCTTGTGCTTAAACCCTTCCCTTACGTGGCAGGGGGACACATGATTTTCCACTTGGAGCATTTATGGGTTACAGCTAGCCTCCACCAAATGAAAATTTCTACCCATACTTTATAGTTATGGCAGTGTAAAGTGTTAAACCCCAAGGTTCGATTTATTTAAGCCTTGACCCTTTCATGTCTCATTAATTTAGTCTCTAGGCCCTTTGTCCTTCTAGGCCAAGGTCGTAGCACTTAGTATAGTCTAGGTGCTTTAGGTTTTGGTCCTTGGCCTTCACATCTGCAAATGGGAAATTCAAACATGCTTTAGCAATACAATTTTTCTAAGTAATCCCGGCATGGTCAAACACCGTTTCCTTACCCATCTACAGCCTCACGAGTATAACAGGTCAATTGCATCTCAAGGCATTTTTATTCTCCACCAAACCTGAGTATAAGATAAACACATACAAACCTTAACCATCTTTCTAGTGTACATTTGAGAGTTCAACCAAGTTACTAGGTTAAGCATTAATATAGTGCCATGAAGACATCTAAACACACATAGACAAACAATAGCAGGTATTAATTATTTTATAGTACTTCTATTTTCATCCCATCTCTTCAGCAGAAAGTTTTACTATACCTTTTTGTTTCAGTCTGTATAAACGTGTTTCCTCTTCACTTCAACTAAAACAGACATATCTTTCTAAGCATTAAGTTAATTTGGTTTTCTTATTCGTTAAAGTGTTTTCAATGGTAAGTAAAAATTTTAAATTTTTATTGTTTTTGAGAGACATTACAGGAACTTTTATGGGTGATTCATGCCTTGGAATATTTCCTTGGAAAAATAAAGTCTATCAATGCATACTCCCCAAGGACTTCTCTGGAAACCCATGGCTTCTAGTTTGCATTGAAGGTAATCAGACCCGAGGTGGACTAAAACAATTATCGCTTGACTTGACACAACAATATTATAGAGGTTTAGAATCGAATTGTTAGGGTTGAGAGGAAAATCTAGTAAGTGCGCTACTTTGGACTAGATGACTAGTCTATTTCTGTATGCTTCCAAACACCTCCATAGGGTCACAAAATTCATACTTAGGATTGTGGCTGATTTTATCAGGGAGTGATGGACCTAAGCATGGCTAGGGGCACATCCCCCAAGCCTCTAAGTAGCAAGTTCTCAGGAAAAATCCCAATAATGGAAAAATATGGGAGATTCGTGCGCTCCTATATTTTTATAAGCTATTTGGCCATCTGTATACATTGAATGTGGCCTCCTTCATTGCTCATGCACCCTCCTTGAATTCTTTTAGCAACTAATATTTTTCCTACTTTTTCCTTGCTTTGTTGCCTTTCTGCTTTGGATTACTTTTCTTGATTTTGGAAGCATCCTACTTTTCATGTGCTTTTGCCTACTTTTTCATTCTTTCTACTTCTTGGACTTTCCTACTTTTCTTGCCCGCGTTTTGCCTTTTTGAACTAGTTGCTTCTGTGTTGTTTTCTATCTTTTTGTGGCTTTGTTGAGTTTTGATTTTCTCTTAGTTTTTATTTGGTTTGACAACTCACTAGGTCCACTTAACCTGATGCGCCCACCTTATCCACCTAACACATGCCTATTAATTACATAAATTAAATATTATCAAAAATATATTCAAATTTAACATAGCATTTTTAATCCTAAGTCTAATAATTAAATACTTTGGAAATTACTACATCACAATTTAACCTCCTTCACTTATTAGATTATTGAGAGAAACTATAGGGATTGGTTTGGTAGCAGGATGATTATGGAGCCGCAAATTATAGAGAGTGTATTACAATGAGATAGAAAACAATGAAGATAAAAATATATAATGTTACACAGACACACAAACACACACACACACACACAATTGAGAAATATATCTACATTGAATTTTACACCCTGATATTAAAAATATTGTAACATAGATGTTAGCCCAGTATAATTAATGAAAATAACTAAATTCCTATATAGATATAACAATAATAAGTTAATATAACCAACATAGATCCATCTTAAACCTGGATCTATCAAGCATCTAGAGGGATCCAATTTTTTGAGGTGTATTTAAAAAAAAGAAAAATTAAACTCAAGAAATTTGATCTCTCTTGATTGATAGATCCAGGTTTAAGTTTAAGTTTTGAGTTTGTATTTTATAGATGAACATGGATTTCATAATATTTTATTTTATGGGCCAATGTGGAGTTTTTTGAAATAATTTCCATAATTTTTAATTTTATGAGTCGACATGAATTTTTTTAATTATTTTTTAATCATTTTGTTAGTCACGAACGTTACAACATCTCCCCCATACTGAGCTCTAGAGCACCTCGCTCCTCTTGGTGCAATAAGTATTTTTGAAAAAAAAAAAGAGAAAAAAAGAATATTTTCTCATATTTTACCTTTTCTAAATATTTAATGTTAATATTATACTTATTTTTTTTTTAAGAAAAAAAAATATACCTCTAATAAAATAAATCTCCATAAATCTACAATAGCACAGATCACAAACAATTAATATTTATCTACATAGGTTTCATACGGAATTGAGTCTAACCAAAGACCTAAAACACTATGGGAAGAAAGCATATGTAATCTTTAGATACTAACAAGGTGGGAATGAAAACTAATCTCTTCTACATTTTCCTCATATGCTCGCATTATGTTACAATATTTATAACATTATATATCTTGATATTGAAAAGATGAAGTGAAAAACAATATTCCTTAACTCTTTTGCTATTCAGAATAGTTACAACTCTAGCAATCTCCATAAATTGTTAACCTATCAAACCTGGAAGAAATAGAAAAATTGATATAGTAGTCATCATTATTATTCACATAATTATATTAAAATATATTCTAGTTTTTAATCATAGATGAAGAGCCATGATAGATATTATTTTGGATTTCATAAAAATGACTTGTATTCAAAGTCCATAGAATTCAAAGTCCATAGAATACAAAGATAATTAATTAGATTATTAAAATATAATATTTTATTATCATCTAAAAGTATATTTATTTAATTATAATAATTGAAATTTTATTTATAATTATTTTAATATATTTTAAAACATATTTAACTTCAATGATTATTGTATATTTTTAGGTTAATTTTGCATTATGTCAAGGTATAGATTTGGATGTGATGGAAATGATATATGATGTGGACTCAAATTTTATAAAATAGATGAATAAGAAATTAAGTTATTAAAATTTATATTATTATATAAAATATATTTTTTTATTTATTTAAAAATATATTTAATTATTAATTATAAGACAAAATTAATTTAAAGTTTTAAATTATTATAATAATTTTTGAAAAATATTAAAAATTATGTATTTTTAAATTTAATTTAATTAATATTTAAACATTAAAAAAAACCTTGGCATAATCGAAATAAAAGTAAATAATTCTATTAAGCTCAAGTCCTAATTTCAAAATATTATCAAGTATCACAAGTTTAATGTTATCAAGGAAGCATTAAAAAAATATTAAAATATAATTTTAAAAAATATATAATTAATATTATTAAAAAAAAAAATTCTTTAAATATTATTATAATTATTTATTTAAAAAAATATAAATTAAATTCTTAATAAAAAATTATAAAACAAAACAAGTAACATAACATATAGAAATACTTACGATGTTATAAATATTTTTTAAAAAATCTATGACCATAATTATTTATTTGAAAAACATGTAATAGTTATTTGTTAAGATTAATATATAATATATTTCGAATAATATATTATTTGAAGAGTCCCTAAGGGTTCGCACATGCACATGGATCAATGATGTCATCTGAATGAGAGCTTATGAGAGACTCCTCTTATGCATGTGTAGAGTGTATACAGTCCATCATCCATGCGAAATCATTACAGAATAAAAACCAAAGCTCTACTTCTGACAAAATCTCTGACAGTTTCGTTATTAACAGATCAACAAAAAAACAAAATTAACCATTCAATATTAACTAAAATCGACTAACATTTTTGTTACCTCTAAATTGAATTTTTTACACAACACTAATGTAACCGTTGGATCCGGATGCCATGGAAAAATGGAATTTACCATCCAAACATATGGATTTACGATCAAAAAATGATTTACTCTCCAACATATGCGTTAATTTTCGGTGAAAACCTAATTTGAATTTCGTTAGATGAATCTTGATTTCCAAACATATGCGTTAAGTTTCGGTGAAAAGCTAATTGTAACCCATTTGTAGTATTTCGTTAGTAGTATCCGTTGGATGAATCTTGATCGAACCTTCATGATTAGCAAAATTTCCAACATTTCGTTTGAACTTGATCCGTTAGTAGTATACGTATGCTCTTTGTTTTCAGCTACCTCACCTGCTCCTCTTGTGTTGCATCTCAATGTGCTGTGTGGCTCTGACGCTCTGCAATGTGCCATGTGGGATTTTTGCCAAGGTGTGTAAGCAACAGATGGGATTGTAAGAAATAGATGGGATTGTAAATGGTAAATGGTATCAGAGCTAGGCGAGATTGGGCCAACGTGGGGCTATAACATACCCTTAAGCTGGAAAAACATTTTGTGTTAAGAAACATTATAATAATTTTTATTGTAAAGTTTATGTTGGACAGGTGTCCAAGGATGACTGTAATTTGCACAATATATTATTATTTAATAAAGAAAATAGGAGACAAACACCTAAGAGGACTGTTGAAAGAGTGATTACTGATCCACTAGGTGGAATGAAATCTGGGGTAGAAGGAAATGGACAAGTGGCAGCATCATGATGCAACTAACTAGCTGTTGGTATGGGACAACTCCCTTGAAATGTGGTCATAGTGCCCTGAAAGATGGGACTGGAGCTTGAGGCTCATTTATTCCAAACTAACCACTAAAATACCTAGGCAGTCTATATAATAGCCATTAAATATTAAAGTGAGGTTCAACACTTTTTTTGACGAGGAAATTTACCTTGGGGTTTTGCTGTGTTTTCACCCAAGAGATTTGATAAGGGGATATGCTATGTTGTTGATCATGTTGTGAGTATGCCAAAATCTTATTGAGTTCAGGAGTTTGATGCTGAATGGAGAAGGCATTTTATTTCAGGAGGTTGATACCGAGTGGAGAAGGTATTTTTGAGTGCCTTGCTTCTACACAGATTCCACCCACTTATTGGATCAGTAATTAGGTTCGGGGGTTCACTAGAAATCAGTAGTTGAGCTGCTTCTTCCGAAGCAGGTTGGGAGGAACAGGCCTCCTTGGGTGTTTGTCGGCCCTATAATCAGTTACAAGTTCTATTGTCTTATCTATTTTATTTTTAAGTTCTGTTATCTATTTTTGTATATTACAGTTTTATTGTTTGTTCTAACTTTCATTGTTTATTTTATAAGTTTAATTCAGTTATCCTGTTTAATTTTATAATTCTGTATAAATTGAAATGATTGAATAAAAAATTTTATGTATTTTTTCCCATGCAAAAAGAAACACCATCGTACTCCAGTACAGAAACAGATTAACATAGATAAGATATGATAGGCAAACTGCCATGGTGATGGAAGTACCATTTTATATGTTCTGTTAAATTATCTACTGTTATTAATTAGTATTATTTACTGCATTTTACTCACAGTACTATTCCTTATTTCCATTCTTTTCATCAAAACAATAAATCTATTTCATAGAAGTAACAGAGTTTATATTAGATAAAGAAATCATTCTGCTCTTTACATTTTTGTTTTCCAAATGTCTATTATCAAAGAATATTGTTTGTATAGTTATCGAATTCATAAATGTTTCAGACAGTTGCAATAAAAAATCTATGCTTAGTTATGCAATTGTTATAGTCACTGTATAAAACTTTAAACTCTAATTTTGGATGACAAACACATCTCATCCTTGTTATTTTTTCATACACATCACAGCACATTTATTAAACTATAAATTATTCATGTAAATTGATTTAGATCATATTCAGATATCCATTCTAAAGACTTTCTTTTTTTTACTAATAATAGACAAATCAAGCATATTTTATCCAAATCATTACTGTAGGTCGGATAGATAGATTTCAAACATCATCCTGAAAGTTTAAGACATTACAATGTCTGTAGCAACAAAGTTAAACAAAGTCACAACACTAGTGGATGCCAAAAACGTAACAACGAGCATCCTCATTCTTCTATACATTAGGCATAGCCAAACCCTAACCTCTGACAAAGTTTTCAAATCAAAAGCACAAACGTTTCATACAAATCTACGATGAGGAATTAGGCCGAAGCCATCACATATTTCAACACTTAACTATTGATTTAATAACAGTAGCAGCGTCTATCATCATACACACATAGCTTACGATTTCTTTTGTATCTTTTTAACATTAGTGAGCCTACAATCCAGAAAGAAGCATGATAGCACACGTACGATTAAAAACCAGTTACACAAACATTACCTTTTTACACAGAAGCTGTTCTAAACACGATTTATTTATATTTCTTAAACCAACAAGTTACAGATTTTGATCACAGGCCAAGCCCCAAAACTATAAACATAAAAATAGTCACGGCCACATAGTATGCAAATAGATCTCTTATATTATCATCTTGATAGAGTCTAAAACCTATTATCGAAGGAACATTTCCCAAGTTCAAACCAAAAACCCTGTACATATATCAACTATTACATGGACTCTACAAACTAAGAAACAACCGAGGGTTTTCGACCATGATTTCGAGAACAGGTGTTTGCCACGAATCTTCCAGGAGGACCTACGAGGGTTTGCCATCGGGGCTTACCAAGTTAATACGCGTGCTCTCCATTGCCATCAATCCAGCTTTGAGAATACAAAACAATGGCATTACCTTCAACAAGCACTACGAGGAGTTAGCAACAATATTATTTGAATGTTGACAAAACGAAGAAACATATTACATAACTAAGAAATGAGATGACTTACCTTTCAAATCAAAAATCGAATGGAACGCTTCTGCCTTCCAAATTTTTCATCCAATGTAGCGAAGTTTCCATGCAACTGAACCACAACCAAGCTCTGAATTAAACCTCACCTTTAACCTATTTTGTCACCGGACGAAAGCCACAGGGCTTCAACGCTATTGTCTCAGCAAAACTCAAGCACTTATACAGTATTTTCGCAACAAAATTATAGAGATTGGAGGCATAGTGCCATCCACAACTGCCTAGGGTCGAGCCCTATAAACTAGCGGCCTATTGGCCTCTTCTCCCAAACGAAAATCACATACTGAATTCATGAAGGCAAAATAACGCTAAGGCAAGATTGACTAGGGTTTTACACATCTCATATACCAAGACAATCAGATCAACGATCGAGATTGAGCCAGCAAGTTATGATGGTACCAGGGCAGAGTTACGATCAAAATACTCATCAATGACTTCATTAAATTTGCAGAACAGTCAGATGGCATATCACCTAGCCCTGAGCTCACAGCTCGGTGATATATCACCATTCCTTACCACAAATATCACATGGAGCCAAACACATAAGAGCCAACGTAGCAATCACTAACACCACACAGGATCGAATTTAATGCTGAGATCTCACATAGATATCGGCCAGAGTCTTGACTGCATCAACATTTATTTCATATCAAATTACAAGTTATGGTGACAGCGAAGTTCTCGGGATAGTAGTATTGCCATACAACTGTATACAACCATGATATAAGTTAACAACCACTAGATAGAGGCATATCAATACCATAAAACAACGATGCATGGTTCTATTCATAAGGTTTTATCATGACATTTCATTCATGCTAGGAGCATTAACTTTGTTCTAAAGTTTGCATAGCACATATATGTATTGCACACCCAAACCATAGGGTTTACATATAATCAATTCCACATTGCTATTCGCATAGTTTCCATAGGTTATCAAACATTGGAATCGATATATTTATTATATCAACCATGTATTATGAAACAATAAAATGCCATAGTATAGTATGAATTATCACAAGGTTTAACATTTAACTTATGCATTTAAATAAACATGCATTACAACTATAATAGCTATGTCACTAACATAAGGTTATTGTAAGGAGAATCTAACCATACACTATATAGAAAGCTAGGGTATGACACCAACCCTATAACACGTATGCTATTATGTCGAACAACATCATGATTCACAAGTTGACACAGTACAAACATCATCACTATAGCATTCCACGACTTATTACATTGTATCCGTCATTTACAGGAGAGCCATTTATTTCTATTGATGACATTATCTTTCATAAGATCAAACTTGTCACAATTTCAGACGGATAAACTTAGGCATATTGCCACTAATACTACCAACAGTTACAACGAGTATAGTGTTTAACATTTGCTAGCGACACATACAATTATTACCATAAAGACGATACAAGTGACGAAGTTAAACTGGAGATACATACCGTCAACATCTTCATGCACGGCAGATTATATAACTATCTTAAACATAGAGACGACAAGCTGAAGCTTACAACTTGTCTTGCAAAAACTGGAAGTACTTTATAACCTTACCTACAGATCTGCAAATGAAGAATCCAATGCTTTAGCTTTCAAAGCTAAGTAAACCCAAGGGCACCCGGTAGGAACCCCTTCAGAAATATGCAAAAAAATTCATAAGTATTGTTACCAGATCTTTACACATAACGAGATAAACATTGTTCTGTTGCATCTTACTTACAACCAAGTGCATTTTCATGTTTAAACTAAATACGACAATTTTGTGAAATAGTTATCATCTATTAGTCATTAATTATCATTCCGCAGACAACATTATCTTATAAAATAGGCTATATCAATTTTTTTTTTATTTTGCGATTTTTGGGATGTTACATGTGGTATCAGAGCACAAGTTCAAACTCTAGGCCTGATTGAGGCTCATGCGCGCAAACAGAAAAATAAATTAGAAAGTTTATGTTACTAACTTTTGTAATTTAGTTCTATTTTTGCACATAACAGATTGACTTTTAATTGCAGGTATGAAAATACTAGAGGGATCAGCAGAGGACAGATCTCCTCGTAATGAACTTATTAATCATAATAACATTGAAGAAATTTATGTCGAGTTAAACAACCAGTCTTCTGAAATTTTACGCACTGTACAAGATTTAAAATCTGAGTTAAAATCTGTTAAAGAAGAAAATGAATGGATTCTTAAGGTACAGGAAGAGTTACAACATAATTTAAAGGGAAACTGTCATAGTGATGAAAGAGGTAGAAAATCAGAATTTAAGGTTGATTCTGAAATAATGTCCCACCGGCATAAGCATAAGAAAACAAGATATGATAAAAGGAACAATTACTCATCCTCTAAATCTGATTCAAGTAATGAAGACATGCATTATGACAGTAGTAACAATGGATGCTGCTCTAAAAAGAGAAAACACAAGCATCATGAGCAGATTACTAGGGAATTTAAAAGATTATGCCACCTAATTTTAATGGCGAAAGTGAGAAGGGTGAGACAGCAAAAGCTTGGCTGTCTAAAATGAAAAAGTACTTTAATATTTATGATTACTCTTCTCAACTGAAAGCCAAGATGGCCATTTATAATCTAACTGGAAAGGCAGATATTTGGTGGCAGGATCTTAAAAGAATCAAGAGCATAAAAGAAAAAGAAGTAACTTGGACTATGTTTAAAAGTTTGTTTAAAAAGAAGTATTTGTCAGAACAGTACTTTGAAGATAAATCAAAAGAGTTTTACGATTTAAATTTGGGTACAATGAACATGAAAGAACTGTGCAGCAAGTTCCTTAGCTTGCTGAGTTACATGCTTTACATGGTTGAGTAAAAGCCTAAAGTGCAAAGGTTTCTCAGTTGTTTACCTTTTAATATAAAAGATCGTATTGAGTACGATAATCCTTCCACTTTGGAAGAGGCCACGAGGAAGGCAAATTTTTGTTTTGACCAAAACAGAAAAAGAGAAGGAACAATTGGCTGGAAGAACAGTAAGACTAATTAGTATGATTATAAAAGGAAGAATTTTAATCAGAATGCTGGAGGTTTTAAGAAAAAATTTAATAACAGAAATTTTCCTAATAATTATCAGAATAATACATCTCAGAACTCTATTGCTGCAAGAAATGTACCTAATAATAATAATCACAGCAATAACAATAACAATAACAACATGTATGCTGAACAGAAGGGACCCATAAAGTGCTATTAATGTGGCGGACCACATAAGAGAGCATATTTCCCACGCAACAAGAGGACAGCCAACAACATACATACTATGCAAGCAGAACCTATAGTTAGAGATATCGCAAGAGAAATGCCCAAGATAAATGCAACATTGGAGAACCGTCAAGCAGACCATCAAACATCCATGGTCTAAATTGAAGGTATGATACAAAACGAGTCTATTTCTATTTTAATAGATCCAGGTGCAAATTTAAGTTATATTTCACCTACGTTAGCAAACCGTTGCAAGCTAAAAACAGAGAAATTTGATAATGCATGGTTAGTTCAGCTTGCAACAAGAACTAAAAGAAAGGTTACAGATTATGTCAAAAATTGTGAAGTATTTTTAAATCAGCTGAAAACACAAGTTAATCTGAATATTTTACCCTTAGGGTCATATGATTTGTTGATAGGCATGGATTGGCTTGAACATCATAGAGTTATACTGAATTGTTATGATAAATCTTTTACATGTATAAATAACGAAGGTAATTCAGAAACAGTAAAAGGAATTCATAGGCAGATTTCAATAAGGCATATTTCTGCCTTACAAGTAAAGAGAGCTGTCAGAAAAGGCTTTAAATTGTTTGCTGTTAATGTTGTTAATGATGAGCATACATCTAAAGAAGACAGGTTAAAAATAGAGGATATTCCCATCCTTAGGGACTTTTCTGATGTATTCCTAGGAAGAAATTCCAATATTAACTCTGAAAAGGGAACTTGATTTCACCATTGAGTTAGTACCCGGTGCGGTACCAAACTTAAAGGCCCCCTATAGGATGAATATCCTAGAGTTAAATGAGTTAAAATCTCAGTTGAAAGAACTAATAGATAAAAACTACATAAGGCCCAATGTGTCCCCTTGGGGAGCACCAGTAATATTTGTTAAAAAGGACAGTACCATGCGTTTGTGCATTGACTACCATCAGGTTAATAAAATGACAATTAAAAACCGGTATCCCTTACCCCACATAGATGATCTATTTGATCAAGTACGTGGAGAAGAGATATTCACTAAAATTGACTTAAGGTTGGGTTATCATCTGTGAAATTGCCCACATAAGATCCAAAGAGATGATGTAAACCTCACAATGAAAGAATTTAGGAATAATAGAAGAAGAGACAAGCAATAGAACATAGATCCAAAGAAACTCTGATTGAAACAGAATAATTACACATGTTACATTAAACTAAATAGTAAACAGGTAAATATACAATGCTGAGTATGAGGATTCGAATTCACTAGGAGGAATTCGAATTGGCCTTCATGCACAGATCCATAATCAGTGGGGAGTCATCAATGCCTAACTAGGAGTCCACCTTCTCATCAATGAAGTCATCAATGCACAAGTAATGATCAACCGGGAGTCAAACTGAGTCTAACTAAATGTGGTTGGTGTAACTGGCACATGGAAGCACTAATATAGTGAAGGAGGCTCAGTGGAGGGTGCCATAGGAGTTAACTGGAGTCAGAATGGTCAATCTAGTCTCACTGGAGGTCCAACAGAGTGATAAACTCAGTAAAGAGTGAGTTAATCCTTACATCAAGGAAATAACTGAAGATAACTCAATATAACTGAATATAACTAGACTGGTAGGTGAAAAAGGCGCCCTTGTCATGCAGTGGAGCAAAGGAGGACGCATTAGTCACTGGGAGGCCTAGAAATGATCTGAAAGAAGCTTCGGGGGCTAGTTTGCTGAGGACTAGGTGTTGGGACTGATGACCTAGAATGCATGCAGACCCTAATTTTGCATGCATGGCTGAAAATGAAAATGATTGGAAAGCTAGTAGGACTAGGATGGAGTATAGGAATATGCTAACACCCCCCCTTAATCCATCTTGGGCCCTGGTAACTAGGACCAAAGGTCACCCATACAATAAATGAAATGATAATAAAATACATAAGTGTCCATAAACTAAGGAAATGTGGAAAACCTCATGGGAAAAATACCCCCTCTCAAAAGAACAGTAAATAACTCAAAGAACCATCATGCAGAAAAAAAAGAAGCTTTCATCAGTGAAAACTTTTGCAAAAGACTTGGCAAGTTGATCCCATATAGGAAGGTCTCCCACTATGTGGAGGATGAAGCAAGTCTTTCAGGAACTTTTTTTGTATCTAGAGCGAATGGAACATGAGTAGTCTTCCCAAAAGATGGAAGAGAAAATCCCATCATCATGCTACATCTCTCATGGAGAGATGGATGGCATAATGCAAAGTTAGCATGTTGTTGAAGTCTAGTAGTTCTGTAAGAAAATAAATCATCAACTGTGTTCTCAGTAGTAGCAAGGACTGTGTGAGAACATATTTCTCTTGAATCTGGACTGAGAATAGGTGTTGGTTTTGAATCTTCTTGAACCATGATCTCAACATCAAAATCTTGATCTTCTTCTTCACTAGAATAACAGTCATTGGAAGAGAAGTCACTATGATCTTCATCAGAATATGAAGGAATAGTTGGAGGGAAGGGCATGAAGTGTGAGAACTCATATGCCTTTGAGGCATGATTAGCAATCCCATTCGCTATAAACTTTCCAGTGGATATTTCTGTAATCTCTATTGTGTCTAGACAAAAAATTACTTGTTTTGGAGATCCTGTATGAGTCATTTGATATACTGACAACAAATTAGCTATAAGAGAAGGAAGAAATAAGACATTTTTGAACTTACCATGCTCCATATGAACTGTACCCAAACATTTGGCAGAAATATGAGAGTTTTCTTCCATGTGAATGGTAGGCCCATCTTGGAGATCCAAAGAGGAGAAGGATTCTTCTTGTGCCATCATGTGGTTGGAAGCTTCAAAATCTATGAGGAGAGCTTTTTTCTTTGAAAAACCAGCCATCAATGCATGACAATCATCAGATCCACTTCCAGAATCAGACATCTTTGCTTCTTTTGGAACAACAATTTGGTTTTGTTCAAGAAGCTTGGTTAGAAGATCAATATTCTTATGCATGCAGGCATGCTCAGGATGGTTTCCTCTCTTGCAGTAGGTACAATTAGGTCTCTTTTGTTTGTCATTATTGGATCTTGAAGGTTTCTTTCCTTTGCCTTTTTGTCCCCCTTTTGCTTTCGCTCCACTTGATTCACCAGCTAAAAGAGCTAGATCTCTGGAGGTTTTGATGTCACCCATTTGAATCAATTTGTCCTCTTCTTGAATGAGAGCGGTAGTAAATTTTTCCAAGGTAGGAAACTTCCATCCAGGGATTGACATTCGCCCAGAATGGAAAGTAGAGACAAAAACAAAAAATTGAGATCCAAGTTTGCTCAAAATGGAGAGTACTAATTGCTCATCTCTTTTGGTGATGCCACAATGCTCGCATTGGGTAACCAAATTTTGAAATTTTGAGATGAATGTTTGAATGCTCTCGAAATTGCTAGGTTGCAGAGAAGCCAATTCATTTTCAAGAGTGTAGCCTCTCATCCCATCTTGTTTGCCAAAAAGGTTCTCCAATTTGGTCCATAACTCTTTTGAAGACTTCAAACCTTCAGCATGGAACAATAGATCTTTGGACATGTAAAGGCATATGTATCCAAAGGCTTCATCCAATTTGGTTAGATGCTTGATTCTTTCTCTAGCTATATGTGTTGTGGCATCTTTTTCATAAACCAATCTTTCAAACCCTTTGTCATCAAGAAAATCTTCATCGCACTCTTCCATTCAAAGTAATTGAAGTTATAGGAGAAGAAGGAGCATTCGAATTTCTCATCCTGACTGCTTGAACAAGTGCAAATAGAAAGCTGTTGAATCTGCTGCTGCAACTGCTGGAACTTCGAAATACATGCAAAAAACTCTCAAGAATGGAGGTAGAATATACTCTCCAATGGCTCTGATACCATGTGAAATTGCCCACATAAGATCCAAAGAGATGATGTAAACCTCACAATGAAAGAATTTAGGAATAATAGAAGAAGAGACAAGCAATAGAACTTAGATCCAAAGAAACTCTGATTGAGGCAGAATAATTACACATGTTACATTAAACTGAATAGTAAACAGGTAAATATACAATGCTGAGTATGAGGATTCGAATTCACTAGGAGGAATTCGAATTGGCCTTCATGCACAGATCCATAATCAGTGGGGAGTCATCAATGCCTAACTAGGAGTCCACCTTTTCATCAGTGAAGTCATCAATGCACAAGTAATGATCAACTGGGAGTCAAACTGAGTCTAACTAAATGTGGTTGGTGTAACTGGCACATGGAAGCACTAATATAGTGAAGGAGGCTCAGTGGAGGGCGCCATAGGAGTTAACTGGAGTCAGAATGGTCAATCTAGTCTCACTGGAGGTCCAACAGAGTGATAAACTCAGTAAAGCGTCAGTTAATCCTTAAATCAAGGAAATAACTAAAGATAACTCAATATAACTGAATATAACTGGACTGGTAGGTGAAGAAGGCGCCCTTGTCATGCAGTGGAGCAAAGGAGGGCGCATTAGTCACTGGGAGGCCTAGAAATGATCTGAAAGAAGCTCCAGGGGCCAGTTTGCTGAGGACTAGGTGCTGGAATTGATGACCTAGAATGCATGCAAAATGCATGCAAACCCTAATTGCATGCAAACCCTAATTTTGCATGCATGATTGAAAATGAAAATGACTGAAAATCTAGTAGGACTAGGATGGAGTATAGGAATATCCTAACATCATCAAGTCCGGATAAAAGATGAGGACATATTCAAAACTGCATTCAAAATGCGTTATGGACACTACGAGTTCGTAGTTATGCCTTTTGGGCTAACCAATGCACACGCAGTGTTCATGTGTTTAATGAACAATTTTCTGCATAAATATTTGGATAAGTTTGTAGTGGTATTCATTGATGATATCTTGGTTTACTCAAAAACTAAAGAAGAGCATGACGACCATTTAAAAATAATTTTACAAGTACTTAGAGATCACCAGCTTTACACTAAGTTCAGTAAGTGTGATTTCTATAAAGACAAAATTCAGTATTTGGGTCATATAATTTCAAAAGATGGTATTTTTGTTGATCTTGATAAGATAAAAGCAATAAATAAATGGCCTATGCTTAAAGATGTAACTGATGTACGGTCATTCATGAGAATAATGGGTTATTATAGAAATTTTATTGAAGGGTTCTCTAGAATTGTTAACCCCATCACTTTTTTGCAGAAGAAATGTAAGAAATTCATATGGGATCAAAAGTGTCAAGACAACTTTAATAAGTTAAAAGAATTGTTAACTACTGCACCCATCTTAAAAATTGCAGATCCTAATAAGGATTTCGTCGTATGCATAGATGCATGCAACAAAGGACTTGGAGGGGTCTTAAGTCAAGAAGGTCATGCAATTGCTTTTGAGTCAAGGAACTTAAAAATATATGAAAAGAATTATGCAACGTATGATCTTGAGTTGGCAACCGTGATACATGCTTTGAAAATGTGGCGCCATCACTTGATCGGAAGAAAATTTATTTTAATGACTGATAATAAGGGTTTAAAGTATTTATTGGATCAAACAAATCTTCACGCAAGGAAAGCTAGGTGGTTAGCTTTCCTTAGCGAGTACGATTTTGAGATCCATCAAATTAATGGAACGGAAAATAAGGTTGTTGATGCATTGAGCAGAAATGCTAGACTGAGTTTTGTGGCAGCAATCAGTACTTTTAAAACTGATCTAGAAAATCAGATCGAAGAAGGAATTAAGCAAGATGAAAATTACCAAAAATTACATGATAAAGTGGCTGAAAATCCATCTGAAAATGTTATAACAGATTTCAGTATTAATGAAAAAGGATTCTTAACTTACAAAAACAGAATTTATGTGCCTAATTTTTCGAAGGTTAAGTTGTTGATTTTAGATGAAGTTCACAAGAGTCCTTATTTAGGGCATCCTGGTTATCAGAAAATGATAACTATGTTAAGAAATGAGTACTTTTGGCCCAAAATGAAGAGTGAAGTTGCTGAATATATAGCTAGATGCTTTGACTTTCGGACTATTAAAGATGAACATCAACATCCAGCTGGGCTATTGCAGCCCTTACTAATTCCAGAATGGAAATGAGAAATGATAAGCATTCACTTTATTACAGGTTTTCCTAAAAATCAGAATCAGAATGACTCAATTATGGTTGTTGTTGATAAACTTAGCAAAGCTGCTCATTTTATTCATGTTAAAACTACTTCCAAGGCTTCTAACATTGCAGATATTTTCATGAAGCAAATTTTTCGCTTGCATGGAATTCCAAAGGTAATTATTTCAGACCAAGAGTCTAGGTTCACCAGTAACTTTTGGACAGCACTGTTTAAAGGATTAAATACTAAGATAAATTTCAGCACTTCTTTCCACCCACAAACTGATGGTCAAACAGAAAGAGTAAATTAGATTTTGGAAAATATGTTAAGATTGTATGTTAAAGATCAACCATCTAAATGGGAAGATTACTTGCACTTAGCAAAATTTGCCTACAATGATAATTATCAAGCATCTGCTAAGTTAAGTCCATTTGAAATTTTGTATGGAAGAAAATGTTGTACTCCAATTTTGTGGGATAATCCTGTAGACAGGTTGATTTTAGGACCAGATTTATTGAAAGGAATGGAGCTAACCGTGAAACAGGTTCAAGGTAACTTAAAAGTTGCCCAAGATTGGCAGAAAAGCTATGCTGATTTGAAATGCACAGAAAGAGAATTTTAGGTAGGAGACCATGTTTTTATAAAGGTAAAGCCCAAGAAAAGTTCTTTGAAGGCTGGGAGCTATACTAAATTAGCTCCGAGGTATTGTGGACCATTCGAAATCCTATCAAGGATAGGAGCTGTTGCATATCAATTGGCATTGCCATACAATTTAAAAATCCACAATGTTTTTCATGTTTCGGTTTTAAAGAAGTATGTGCACGATGCTACTCATGTGCTTAATTGGAATGACATATAGGTGGAACCTGAAGGATATTTTCAGGTGGAACCGGATTGTATTCTAGACCGGAGGGAAATTATGCTTCGGAATCGCACCAGAGGGCAGGTAAAGGTGCAATGGAAGCACCTTAGCCCAGATGGATCTACTTGGGAGATGGAAAGTAATATGCGGGCAACATATCCAGTTCTGTTCTATGAGGAACTTGATGGTGGATAAGCAACATCGAGGACAATGTTGAGCTTAAGAGGGGGTGTTTGTAACATACCCTTTAAGCTAGAAAAACATTTTGTGTTAAGAAACATTATGATAACTTTTATTGTAAAGTTTATGTTGGACAAGTGTCCAAGGATGACTGTAATTTGCACAATATATTATTATTTAATAAATAAAATAGGAGACAAACACCTAAGAGGACTATTGAAAGAGTAGTTACCGATCCACTAGGTGGAATGGAATCTGGGGTAGAATGCAATGGACAAGTGGCAGCATCATGATGCAACTAACTAGCTGTTGGTATGGGACAACTCCCTTGAAATGTGGTCATAGTGCCCTGAAAGATGGGACTGGAGCTTGACGCTCATTTATTCCAAACTGACCACTAAAAGACCTAGGCAGTCTATATAATAGCCATCAAATATTGAACTGAGGTTCATCACTTTTCCTGACAACAAAATTTACCTTGGGGTTTTGCTGTGTTTGCACTCAAGAGATTTGATGAGGGGATATGCTATGTTGTTGATCATGTTGTGAGTCTACCAAACTCTTATTGAGTTCAGAAGGTTGATGCTGAGTGGAGAAGGCATTTTATTTCAGGAGGTTGATACCGAGTGGAGAAGGTATTTTTGAGTGCCTTGCTTCTACACAAATTCCACCTACTTATTGGATCAGTAATCAGGCTCGGGGGTTCACTAGAAGTCAGCAGTTGAGCTAATTCTTCTGAAGCAAGTTGGGAGGAACATGCCTCCTTGGGTGTTTGTCTGCCCTATCATCAGTTACAGGTTCTATTGTCTTATCTATTTTATTTTTAAGTTTTGTTATCTATTTTTGCATATTATAGTTCCGTTGTTTGTTCTAATTTTCACTGTTTATTTTATAAGTTAAATTCAGTTGTCCTGTTTAATTTTATAATTCTGTATAAATTGAAACGATTGAATAAAATAGTTTTTGTTTTTTTTTCCATGCAAAAAGAAACACCATCGTACTCCAGTACAGAAACAAATTAAGATAGATAAGATATGATAGGCAAACTGCCATGGTGATGGAAGTACCATTTTATATGTTCTGTTAAATTATCTACTGCTATTAATTAGTATTATTTAATGCATTTTACTCACAGTACTATTTCTTATTTCCATTCTTTTCATCAAAACAGTAAATCTATTTCATAGAAGTAACATAGTTCTTATTAGATAAAGAAATAATTTAGCTCTTTACATTTTTGTTTTCCAAATGTCTATTATCAAAGAATACCGTTTGTATAGTTATGGAATTCATAAATGTTTGAGACAGTTGCAATAAAAAATCTATGCTTAGTTATGCAATTGTTATAGTCACTGTACAAAACCCTAAACTCTAATTTTAGATGACAAACACATCTCATCCTTGTTCTTTTTTCATACACATCATAGCACATTTATTAAACTGTAAATTATTCTTGTAAATTGATTTAGATCATATTCAGATATCCATTCTAAAGACTTTCTTTATTTTTACTAACAATAGACAAATCAAGAATATTTTATCCAAATCATTACTGTAGGTCGGATAGATAGATTTCAAACATCATCCTGAAAGTTTAAGACATTATAATGTCTATAGGAACAGATTTAAACAAATTCACAACACTAGTGGATGCCAAAAACATAACAATGAGCATCCTCATTCTTCTATACATTAGGCTTAGCCAAACCCTAACCTCTGACAAATTTTTCAAATCAAAAGCACAAACGTTTCATACAAATCTATGATGAGGCATTAGGCCGACGCCATCACATATTTCAACACTTAACTATTGATTTAATAATAGTAGCAGTGTCTATCATCATCCACACATTGCTTACAATTTCCTTTCTATCTTTTTAACATTAGTGAGCCTACAATCCAGAAAGAAGCACGATAGCACAGGTACGATTAAAAACTAGTTACACAAACATTACCATTTTACACAGAGGCTATTCTAAACACAATTTATTTCTATTTCTTAAACCAACAAGTTATAGATTTTGATCACGGGCCAAGCCCCAAAACTATAAACATAAAAACAGTCACAGCCACATAGTATGCAAATAGATCTCTTATATTATCATCTTGACAGATTCTGAAACCTATTTACAAAGGAACGTTTCCCAAGTTCAAACCAAAAACCCTATACATACATCAACTATTACATTGACTCTACAAACTAAGAAACAACCCAGGGTTTTCAACCACGATTTCCAGAACAGGTGATACAATTGTTTTCCACGAATCTGCTAGGAGGACCTACCAGGGTTTGCCATCGGGGCTTACCAAGTTAATCTGCATGCTCTCCATTGCCATCAATCCAGCTTTGAGAATACAGAACAATGGAATTACCTGCCACAAGAACTGCGAGGAGTTAGCAACAATATTATTTGAATGTTGACAAAACGAAGAAACATATTACATAACTAAGAAACGAGATGACTTGCCTTTCAAATCAACAGTCGAATGGAACGCTTCTGGCTTCCAAGTCTTTCATCCAACATAGCGAAGTTTCCATGCAACTGAACCACAACCAAGTTCTAAGTTGAACCTCACCTTTAACCTATTTTGTCACCAAACGAAAGCCACAGGGATTCAACGGTACTCTCTCAGCAAAACTCAACCACTTATATAGTATTTTCACAACAAAATTACAGAGATTGGAGGCACAGTGCCATCCACAGCCACCCAGGGTCGAGCCCTGTAAACCAGCGGCTTGTTGGCCTCTTCTCCCAAACAAAAATCACATACTGAATGCACGAAGGAAAAATAACACTAAGGCAAGATTGAATAGGTTATTACAAGATTGACTAGGTTATTACACATCTCATCTACCAAGACAATAAGATCAACGATCGAGATTGAGCCAGCAAGTTATGATGGTACCAGGGCAGAGTTATTATCAAAATACTAATCAATGACTCCATTAAATTTAGAGAACAGTCGGATGCCATATCACCTAGACCTGAGCTCATAGCTCAGTGATATATCACCATTCCTTACCACAAATATCACATGGAGACGGACACGTAAGAGCCAGCGTAGCAATCACTAACACAACACAGGATCGAATTTAATGCTGGGATCTCACATAGATATCGGCCAGAGTCTCGACTGCATCAACATTTATTTCATATCAAAATACGAGTTATGGTGACAATGAAGTTCTCGGGATAGTAGTATTGCCATACAACTGTATACAACCACGATATAAGTTAACAACCATAGGATAGAGGCATATCAATACCATAAAACAATGATGCATGGTTCTATTCATAAGGTTTTATCACGACATTTCATTCACGCTAGGAGCATTAAAGTTGTTCTAAAGTTTACATAGCACATATATGTATTGCACACCCGAACCATAGGCTTTACATATAATCAATTCCACATTGATATTTGCATAGTTTCCATAGGTTATCAAACATTGGAATCGATATATTTATTATATCAACCATGTATTATAAAACAATACAATGCCATAGTATAGTATGAATTATCACAAGGTTTAACATTTAACTTATGCATTTAAATAAACATGCATTACAACTATAATAGCTATGTCACTTACATAAGGTTATTGTAAGGAGAATCTAATCGCACACTATATAGAAAGCTAGGGTATGACACCAACCCTATAGCACGTATGCTATTATGTCGAACAGCATCATGATTCATGTCACGTCCCCTCCCATCATACCAGCTAGATGGAGAGGATCGTGAGGCTAAAACCGGGCATCTAGCCCCATAATCTTTTAACCAAGCATTCACATAATTTAAAGAGATATGGGATGTATAATTATAAGAAATAACATAGCGGAAATATTCAATTACACATCCATTATACATTCAATATATTCATGTCGTTCATCAATCTAAGCAATATCAAATTACCAAATGAGAATAGTTATCTTAACCCAAGTAATCCCTGAGCAACCAGCTACGCTTCTGCAATGTTCCACCCAACCGTAGGCCAGTGTGCTCCTCAATCTCTCAGCACCACTGCCACCCCCAAGCTGGGCATGATCTCCACAAGGAAAAGGGGAAAACAGGCTCTCACATAGCCAAAGATACACCAGAATCGGCCAAGCCAAGCAACAATTGGGTTTCTCAGGCTGTAACAGATGGACAAAGGTGGATTACTTAGCTGGTGGCTCACCCCTTAAGCTATGGATACTTCATTGGGCTCATCAAGCCAAATCTGTCCTCTTCCACTAGCTCAGAAAAACGTGGGGAGACTAGAAAACGAAATGGAGAAAACAGGAATAAACCATGGAAGGCACAATTCGTTTTCAGAAAACGTTTAGGGACAACCCAGGAGCAAAAAAGACCTCCATTAAACCCCCAATTCGCGGCTCGCTTCTCCCAGCCACTATGCTATCCAAAACGAGTTTCCCGGCATGGGAAAATGCAGGAAATGGTGAAAAAACGTGAAGGATAAAACCCCAACAAGCTCAAACTGCGTGGGAGGATGAATGCCATGGGTGAAGAATGGCTTTTGGGCCAATTTCGTGGGGGTTTTCTTGCCCAGCAAACCAAAGCTCGATTTCCTAGGTTCCTGTCTTGCGCATACGCGAAAATTAACAGCCATACCTCTCCCATCCCAAGGCATTAATTGTCTCAACCAATTCTTGGAAGAATTAAATGATTGGGTGCATGAGACCAAATGGGTAGTTGAGAGTTCATGGGTTTCCTCAATGAAATGGCTTAACACCATGGCTCAAGGGTTTGGTTATTTTCCCTCCCTATTCCTTGTAAAGATCATGCCCCCATCTCTTTGTTGCATTGCGTAGCTGGTTGTGGGCTTTTCATTAAAATTGCATATTTACATGATGTCCGATTTTACATTGTGCACCGCTAGCACAAGGACTCTATGCATCTAATCTAATTGCCGATACATAAACGCTAAATCAATGGTGGGGCCTTGGCCTTGAGCTCCTCACCATGATTAAATATCAATATTTACATTATTTACAATATTAATGCAATAGGGTCAAGGTGGGGACGTGACATACCCCTCCCCTTGGAATAACACCGTCCTCGGTGTTCCAACACTTCGGAAATAAATACCCACTTACACATGCCTCAAAATTCAAAATGTGGTAGGTTTGTCCTGCATTTCACCTTTTTACTTGGGTTTTTCAGGACTAAGTACTTTGGTCTTTACAACCTGCTCTTGTTGGCTAGGACCTTCTAGCTCTGCATGAGGACATTGTTCCAAAACAATTCCTTCTTTTTCTTTTCCTTCCAACTGGTCCACGAACCTAGGGAATTTACGGTTGCTACCCCCTTGATATTCTCTTGTTGGGAAGTCACGGAGGCAATGATTTCCTCCACACCCCCAACATTTCATTGGCGGCTTTACCTTTTCCCGGTCCATTTCCTTTGACTCTTCCCACCTGGGACGTTTCTTGATCGGACGATTGGATGAATGCTTCTTCATTGACCCACTTTCTTTTCCCTTGCTGATTGCTCCCAGAATGCTTTTTACCTCTTTTTGCAGACGAATAGAGTCCTGCAAAGCCTCACGGTTTATCTCATTCTGTTGCCTCTGTAGCTTGAGCACCTCCCCAAGATTTTCTTGGGTCCTTACAATTGTTTGAAGAAGAATTTCAGCCAACTCTAATAGCCCTCGGTTTGCTTCCATGGTCAATGGGAACAACTGAACACACTTTGCTTACTAGCAACACTTTCTTGTGCCGGCTGCAACCAATTGTTTCACTTTCTTACCTGTGAAATTCATCATGGGAATTCTTTGTTAGGACAAGAATAACATAAACATTAAGATTAGTCAATTATTTTCCTAATTGACATGGAATGTCCATGCTTTATTCATGGGACTTCCACACTTTTCATGCTTTCCCAACATACACACGAACTCATTCATGTTCATCCTCTCACAGGAAATTTACTATTTCAGCATTCACAATTCATCTCAAGCAATTACACACAATCCATTTTCAGCCATGATGTGCACTCAACAATCTTTTGTTTTATAAATGCATCAAGCAAAAGAAAAGAGAAGAGTAAGGGTTTCTCCCTCTTAGTCCTGTTCTATTATGGAGCTACACCATCGCTGTGGTTTCATGCTCCTTAGTCCCTTTCACTTCAATGTGAATGTTTTGACTTGCCCTTTCTTGGCTATGACACTTAGTGTCTAAGGTCTGCATATGGATTTCAACTAGGGAACCCTTCCCCATTGTTGCTACAGAACCTTTGGCTGCTAGGACCCACACAGTTCCACTAGCACCATCTTCCATTACTGCTCATACTGAGCTCTTTAGGACAGTCATATGTCCACATGCATCCTCCAGATGCTTTCATAGTCCTTTCTTCCAGCAATACCTACACTCAAACATTGAGTCAATTCACATGTTTAGTGTATTTTCATAGGGTTTATTTCCAAATGAGAATTTAAAAAATCATAATTAAATCATATACACATGTATATTCATAAGCAAGAAGTTGCAAGATAACCAAATACTTATCTGTATTGTGCGTTTCCTCGCTACTCCACAGGTTTCCTTCTCTGCTTTACAAGCCTTGGATCACCTGTGGGGTGGATGCTTGGCCAGCACACATGCTGCTCCACAACATCATCCGAATAGGAAATGCCAAGCCAGTGCGCCGACTGGGTTTATCAGGCATCCCAAAAATCAGTATGCTAAGCTAGTACGCCGACTGGGTTTATCAAGCATTTCAAAAATCAGTATGCTAAGCCAGTACGCCGACTGGGTTTATCAAGCATTTCAAAAATCAGTATGCTAAGCCAGTACGCCGACTGGGTTTATCAAGCATTTCAAAAATCAGTATGCTAAGCTAGTACGCCAACTGGGTTTATCAAGCATTTCAAAAATTAGTATGCTAAGCCAGTATGCCGACTGGGTTTATCAAGCATTTCAAAAATCAGTATGCTAAGCCAGTACGCCGACTGGGTTTATCAAGCATTTCAAAAATCAGTATGCTAAGCCAGTACACCGACTGGGTTTATCAAGCATTTCAAAAATCAGTATGCTAAGCCAGTACGCTGACTGGGTTTATCAAGCATTTCAAAAATCAGTATGCTAAGCCAGTACGTCGACTGGGTTTATCAAGCATTTCAAAAATCAGTATGCTAAGCCAGTACGCCGACTGGGTTTATCAAGCATACAATAACCATTTCCAAGCCAGTTCTTCGACTGGGTTTGTCAAGAAATAACACCCTTCACTAATACCTCCACATCATGCAAGTAACCAATGCCAAGCCAGTACACCGATTGGGTTTATCAGTAATCCAGCAACCTTTCTCCACAACTCCCAAATAACCCATGCCAAGCTAGTACACCGACTGGGTTTATCAGGCATCCAACAACCATTTGTCACAACTCCCAAATAACCAATGCCAAGCGAGTATGCTGACTGGGTTTATCAGGCAATATGAACAACATAATATGATCACGTGGCTCCTTCTCTTGTGCAACTAGTGGTTCCCTCCAGGAACTCCATAGGTGCCTCACTTGACTGTAGGCTAGCATGGCCCCACAATACCCACTCACACTACACAAGGATGATACCCCTTTTCTGCAACACAGCTCCCCGGGCCTGTCCATCCCTTCTAGTGTCCTTTAGTATGAGCGTAGAAAGGTTACCATTGCCCATACAGTCCTCTTGAGCACTCTTTCTTCACTTTGCCTCTTACGTGCAACACCAAATTGCATCTGTGTAAGCTGATAGCACAAGAAGGATAAGCAGACTCATCAGTATTGTTGCTCAAAAATCGTAATCATATTTCATATCATTCACTATCAAGTATTGAAACACCAGGAATGCGTCCATTCCCTTAGGGTGTAGTCAATATTGAAAACCCTAACATGACCTAGCACCAGAAAAGGTGTGCAACCCCCCCTTTCGATGTGCGCCATGTAGGTCCTAATCATACTCAAGCAGTCTGCAATGATATAAATAAGGTAGAGCATGCTATGCGTATTAACCCTAATAATTTAGACATGCATGTTCTTATCTAGGGTCACAGACTACTCATTCATTTTGCAGATGTATCTCACATGCCTTCTGGGCATAGTTTTACCACCCCACTTTCATGGTTTACCGACATGCGGTTTGGCTGAGACATTATCAATGGCGTTTCACCCGAAACCCATTTCCAAAGCATGGGATCCTTCCCATCTAGTTTGGCTTCTGCAGGTCATCACACATGGCCATCCTGCAATGTGTCATCTTGGCACACTTCATCAAATAGCCAAACAGTCAGCAACATTTAGCAATAAGCTTCAAATATGATTGTTTCATAACCAATCAATAACATTAATAATTAAATTCAGCATGAATTTTACAATTCTGTCTCCTACAGAAATTGATTTGCTTAGCAATGAGGCTTATCCTCATATTGTTTGGCTCTTATTCATGGTAGATCCCAATCTTCATCATGGAATTATCCATATTTTCCATGCCCAAAGCAATCTACCTGAAATCTGAAACTTCAATCAGCCAAAATGCCTTGTAAGTATCTACACACATAATCATTCATTGCCATAACAGTCACTGAAGTGATCTCAGAATTATAATACTCTATAATTCAAACACCTTCAGCTGTTTAACATTTGAAATGCAATGAACTATATATATACATTTATATATATGCATCCTTATCACAATAGAATTTCAAGACATAGTCACACTATCCATGCAACTTAAATAAATCGTGTATACTCATTATTTCATAGTCATATCATTCATACGACTCTGTCCTTCCATAGAGCATTCTAGCAACCCATCGATCATGATTTGGCTCTTCATGTATTTACTATTCTGCATTACCATAATCAGGACCACTATTCCTCACTTGCTTTGGTTTAGGCACATAACCAACATACACATGGCATGATATAAATTCATATGAATGCATTGAGATTTCTAAACAGTCATAGGGTGTAAGGATCATTTCCTTCACTTACCCACACCTTACCAAGCTTGGTAGGTTAACGGTCCCAATCGGTATTCAATATCACAGGAAAACTAACTCAACATAGCTCAAACATAGTTGAAGAGATCTTACCAAATCCTCTTTCAACATTCATGCAATTTGGCACCAATAATCATTACCTGCATGGTTACCATTAACCTCGCCTGATGTTACTTGATCAATTGGCCTCTTACCAAGGCTGCTTAGTCTTTTTGCTAACTTTATGATCATAGATTTGTTGCACCATCCTTTCTGCATAAGGTTGTTGGCTTCATGCAACAACATCCTCGGCACATTTAGCCATGCTCTTTGTTATCTTTGGTCCTACAACCAATACCAACATCAATAGCGATTATAAATCACAATATTCTCCATTAATGGTTCATTGCATAAGCAGACTCCATTATTCTACCAATACGCAATATCCCATTTATGCACAAGCATTTCCATATGTACTATGCAACTTTTGTTAAGATGCCATCTAGTGCATATACATCTATGTAATCTCTTACATTTTTAACATATTTATGCCATATGATAGTTTCATAATTATAAGTATGATAACAAATAGTGGTTTAAGGAATTCTTCCCTTTTCGGTCCCTCATCGTAACATGGAATTCCTCTTCCATATCATGCAATTGTAGAAATTGCCCATATTGACAACAAAATTTGCTTGTCAAAAACAGCCGCTGGCACTCTTCTGCACTAAATATCTATGATAGATGTAGACCTCATTCAAACTCTGGTTATGTATCATTGTTCCCTTCTGGACAAGCTTTCCAATTCCTGTGTTCATGCTCCATTCCGTCGTCGGGTGCGGGAACTGTATCTTTTCAAAAATGACAACTTTCACTCCAATTCTGCACATTTTACATAGTTGCATTTTGGTCCAGAATGCCAACTTTAGCCACCCGCGGAAGAAAATCTATAAGGAATCACAAAAACTTATCTATCGGGCGAAGTTAGTCCATATAACCAGGAACACTCAGCAATTCACAGATTTCAATTCCAATGCACCATTCATCTTCTATGAATTTCTGGGTTTTGTTACTTCTCACTTTTCACATTTTTCTAAAATTCCAAATTTTGGGCCAAAAATGGCTATCTCCTAAACGGTGCATTTCTGAGAAATCTTCGTCTAATGGAAACTGTCCATATTAATGAGAATATGAAATGTCTAGTTCAGTAAAATTTCTGATTCCCGCATCTGGGGTCACTTTTACTGTACATTAGCTTTTCAAAATCTCGAAAAAGTGGCCCAAAACAGTACTTTTTGGTATTCTTGCTCATCCCGAATTCACATCCTTTGAAGTTTGGCTCCAAGATTCTGAACTTAACATCGTGTCTGCTTCATGACTGCCTCATATCAATTTCAGCTCAAACCGACCTTCCGTCAAGCCTCGGGACTCCGTCCTTCAAAAGTCACCATTATCCATTTTCTGTCAAATCGGAGTGTGATGGGCTAGGGGTCTTCACTGGTTCTTTCATGGCCCTCGTCAATGGCCTCTGAGCCCCACAGGAATCACTCCATTCTGTGTCTGGATGTTCCTGCTATCCAGAAAACAAGTTTTGGTCAATTTACTCGGTTATTTTTTTTTTTTTCGCGTGCGGGAAATCCCTCTGCAGCTGCGAGGTGGTTCGGCAACGGCTTCCACAATTGCGGAGCATTTCACCGAACGCTTCCGCAATGGCAGGGCGATTTGCCGAATGCTCCCACAATTGCAGAGCCATTCGGCGAAGGCTTCTGCAGTTGCGGAGCCATTCAGCGAATGCTCCAACAATTGCGGAGCCATTCGGTGAAGGCTTCTACCGTTTCGGAGCCATTTGCGGAATGCTTCCGCCGTTGCGCGGAATACTTCTGGGGGTTTCGGGCGGTTTTTGCGAAAAGCTTTTACAGAACGACTTGTAGAATGCTTCCGCAATTTCAGAACGATTCATCGAAGTCTTCCGCAGCTGCGGAACGACTCACAGAATTCTTCCGAAATTTCGGAAGGGAATTCCTTCCACAATTTCGGAAGAGAATTCTTTCCGAAAAAGATTTTGATACTTAGAAAATTTTTCACTTAAAATTTTTCTCCGCTGTTTCGGAGCAGTTGGCTGAATTCTTCCGCAATTGCGGGAAGGTTCGCCGAACTCTTCCGCAATTGTGGGAAGGTTCGCGGAACTCTTCCGCAATTGCGGGAAGGTTCGCGGAACCTTTCCGCAGTTTCGGGACGACTTCCCGAAACAGACTTAAAACCAAAAATTTCAGAAACAGACTTAAAACACAAAAATTTCCAAAACTCTTAAGAGAATTTTTGAAACTTCCCTTGTCACTGCTATCAGATTTGGCCCATAGAGGTCCAGTGCTGCAACCAGCAGCTCTGATACCATTCTGTCACGCCCCCTCCCATCATACCAGCTAGATGGAGAGGATCGTGAGGCTAAAATCGGGCATCTAGCCCCATAATCTTTTAACCAAGCATTCACATAATTTAAAGAGATATGGGATGTATAATTATAAGAAATAACACAACGGAAATATTCAATTACACATCCATTATACATTCAATATATTCATGCCATTCATCAATCTAAACAATATCAAATTAGCAAATGAGAATACTTATCTTAACCCAAGTAATCCCTGAGCAACCAGCTACGCTTCTGCAACGTTCCACCCAACCGTAGGCCAGTGTGCTCCTCAATCTCTCAGCACCACTTCCACCCCCGAGCTGGGCATGATCTCCACAAGGAAAAGGGGAAAACAGGCTCTCACATAGCCAAAGATACACCAGAATTAGCCAAGCCAAGCAGCAATTGGGTTTCTCAGGCTGTAAGAGATGGACAGAGGTGGATTACTTAGCTGGTGGCTCACCCCTTAAGCTATGGATACTTCATTGGGCTCATCAAGCCAAATCTGTCCTCTTCCACTAGCTCAGAAAAACGTGGGGAGACTAGAGAACGAAATGGAGAAAAGGGGAATAAACCATGGAAGGCACAATTCGTTTTCAGAAAACGTTTAGGGACAACCCAGGAGCAAAAACGACCTCCATTAAACCCCCAATTCGCGGCTCGCTTCTCCCAGCCACTATGCTATCCAAAACGAGTTTCCAAGCATGGGAAAATGCAGGAAATGGTGAAAAAACGTGAAGGATAAAACCCCAACAAGCTCAGACTGCGTGGGAGGATGAATGCCATGGGTGAAGAATGGCTTTTGGGCCAATTTCGTGGGGGTTTTCTTGCCCAGCAAACCAAAGCTCGATTTCCCAGGTTGTTGTCTTGCCCATACACGAAAATTGGCAGCCATACCTCTCCCATCCCAAGGCATTAATTTTCTCAACCAATTCTTGGAAGAATTAAATGATTGGGTGCATGAGACCAAATGGGTAGTTGAGAGTTCATGGGTTTCCTCAATGAAATGGCTTAACACCATGGCTCAAGGGTTTGGTTATTTTCCCTCCCTATTCTTTGTAAAGATCATGCCCCCATCTCTTTGTTGCATTGCGTAGCTGGTTGTGGGATTTTCATTAAAATTGCATATTTACATGATGTCTGATTTTACATTGTGCACCGCTAGCACAAGGACTCTATGCATCTAATCTAATTGCCGATACATAAACGCTAAATCAATGGTGGGGCCTTGGCCTTGAGCTTCTCACCATGATTAAATATCAATATTTACATCATTTACAATATTAATGCAATAGGGTCAAGGTGGGGACGTGACAATTCACAAGTTGACACAATACAAACATCATCACTATAGCATTCCAAGACTTATTACATTGCAGCCATCATTTCCAAGAGAGTCATTTATTTCTATTGATGACATTATCTTTCATAAGATCAAACTTGTTATAATTTCAAATGGATAAACTTAGCCGTATTGCCACTAATACTACCAACAGTTACAACGAGTATAGTGTTTAACATTTGCTACCAACACATACAATTATTACCATAAAACAATATAAGTGATGAAGTTTAACTGAAGATACATACCGTCAACATCTTCATGCCCGACAGATTATATAACTATCTTAAACATAGAGATGACAAGCTGAACCTGACAACTTGTCTTGCAAAAACTGGAATTACTCTATAACCTTATTTGTAAATCTGCGAAAGAAGAATCCAATGCTTTAGCTTTCAAAGCTAAGTAGACCCAAGGGCACCCAGTAGGAACCCCTTCAGAAATATGCAAACAAATTCATAAGTATTGTTACCAGATCTTTACACATAATGAGATAAACATTGTTCTGTCGCATCTTACTTACAACCAAGTGCATTTTCATGTTTAAACTAAATACAACAATATTTTGAAATAGTTATCATCTATTAGTCATTAATTATCATTTTGCAGACAACATTATCTTATAAAATAGGATATATCAAAAAAAAAAAAAATTGCGATTTTTGGGATGTTACAGGGGTGTAGCCTCTCCTACGAAAACAACCTGCTGGGAAAAATGGAGAGAAGCGTATCCTCCTCCTCCTGCATGAAGTTAACAAACCAACAATTAATGGAAGAGTGATGCTGCTAGCCTCTAGTCCCGAAGGGAAACACAAAGCCCAAGCCGAATTTTTGGAAGTTTGCCAGGGAAACACCCCATCTACTGCTGATCTTGCCAAACTCAAAATTGTAAGATTCGTAGTCCTAACCACATTATATTATAAACCACCACATAGATCTAGATCAATAGGTTTTAGAACTCTTGTACAAATTCCAATTTGGGATCAGAATCACATTAGTAGGACATTTTAACATTAGATTTAATGCTAGGTTAATGTATTTTTCCAAGAAAATGTATAGTAATCTCTAATGGTTTGAATTATTTCATCCATGTAGTTAGCAATGGTACTGAGCGAGTCACTAAGACTGTACACTCCGGCATATCTATGTGGATTTTGGTGTTGGCCATCCATCACATGAAGGAATTGTGGAGAGAAGGTGTGAGATGGGATTGTAAATGGTATTATGACTTCATTCCTTCTTGGTGAGTATTATTATTTTGTTATTAGCAGTAAATTAAAGATTGTATATCTCATTGTAATTTTTTCGCTTCCCCTTTTTTTTGTTATGATTCAATTCCAGTTAGAATTTGTCTATGAAAATTCTTCCTTCAATGTGACTTGATTTTTGTTGGCTCTTTGTTGTTCATAGCTTAGACAATTGAGGGCCGAAATAGCAGTGACTGAGATATTCGAGGAAGGAAAAATAAAACTATTGGATTGTCTGCACAACCAAATGCAGAAGAAAATGAAACAGGTGAATAAACCTACAATATCGATGTTTATAATGTAATTTTTTCTCTTCTCTATTTTCTGGTTTGAAATTTCAATTTTATCAATTTTATTTGTTGTTTTAAACTTTATTTCATTCCTTTCCTTGATTTGATTATTTTAGACGATGGAGATGATGAAATCACAAATGAAATTTCAATCCGTGTATAGATTTCTAGCTTTTAAATTAGTGGTGTTAATTTTTATTGATAGAACTAAAGCAATTATGGGAGGCACTATGTTCGGCTGATGAAGGGTAGAAGTAGTAGCTCGTGATATATTTGAGCAAGAAAATCGATAACAAGTGGATCGCCTACAAACCCAAATGCAAAAAAATGTGAAACGGGTACCATTCCCTCTCATAGCATCTAATGCATTAAAAACATATAATATATTAGATTGATTGGATGGTATATAAGATATTTTTTAAATATTCATCAGATTTTCTCTGTTGGTTAACTGATAGCTGTATTAATTGATGTGAAACCTGTTGGGCATTCAGCCCACATAGATCACAGAAAACATAGAATATTTATAACAGATATATAACATATTTAAACAGAACAACAATCACACAAGATAAACAGAAATTTACGTGGTTCACCCACTGAATGTGGGCTACATCCATGGGACAAGAGCAGGAATTCTTCATTTATCATCCACATTAGTTTACAAACTATCTCGGAGAGGGCATAAAACCCCAGCTCAATATATACCTCAATGGGCTACATATTTAAGCAATCAATCAGTTACACATAACTGATTATACCGTTGGTGAAACCACCATGAACCAACTTGACCTCAACCATCAATTGGTTGTCACATTCCAACAATCTCCACCTTGACAACAATTTACCTGATGCCCTGCCCTTGTCCATTTGTGTTTCTAAATACCAAATCACCAATTTCACTGCTTCACCTGGATTTGTCATGTATCCACTGACAACACCAACTGCATGTGAAAAGATCTCATTGCATACATCACACCAGCATACCATACACGAGACATATAACCCTTTCTTCATTACATGGACATCAACCTGAAGAAAGCTTATAATGTTTACTAGTTTCACTGAGTATCATTATCATGCACTCATCCTATGATAATCAAAACTTACCATCAATCCATCTCTTGTTCATTTACTCTCAAGATTCTTTTGCTGCTCCATGATCCTTCATCTTAAATGTCCAATCGAACCAACCTGTTGATCGTATCCATGCTTGTGCTTGTTTCAAGCATAGCGCCAACAATCCAAAAAATGCCAAGATAGTGAATACCATAAACCCAATGCTTACACCCACTTCTTGTAAAACCTGGTTCACCATGAAGAAATCAAAACATTTTGTACCAAATGCTTGAGAGTGCTCTTCAAGCCATACAATGATTACCTTGAGCTTGCAAACAAAATCTTCCTATGCAATCCTGAGCACCTTCTATGCTCCACCTCGAATTTTACATCTAAAGACCTTAGCCAAATCCGGCCAAGACAACCAAATGAGCCTTAATGCTCACCTTCAGGTCTCTTTACAATGGAGTTAACCAAGCCTTTAAAATAGGCTTCATTACATGTAATCTCATGGGTAAAAAACATACTATGGGAAACCAATACCATACTCCCAACAACCAACTCATGCCCTACCCCTTTTTAGTTTACCTAAATCTATGTCTAGATTCATAAATAACTAACAACTTAGGGTATGCATGCCATTTCAGGTCTTACAGACATATGCCTAATTACATGTTAAAAACTAAATTTTACAACTCCATGAAATAATAGTCAATAATTTTTTTATTTTATTTTTATTTTTAAATTCAAATACCTCACTTAAAATTTAGAAAACTCAACCCGAGGAACAACAAGACACCTCCTCTGCATATATACTCCATTTACTTAATGACTAGGCTCAGGCACAATTACCAACACCTCAACAACAGAAAGACCTTAATTGGCATAATTCTGAACCGCATAATGCCCCATACAACATTATAACTCTGGACTTACTGGAAATTAGATGCCTTGGTCAATAAGATAGTCACCGAGCCTATTGCATTCACCTAGAGTTATCGGAGGACTCTTCCAAAACGAGCCCTTCCACAAAAAATGATTAAGGCTCTCACCAGCTCCTTCTTTGAAAAACTACAGGACTCTTCCAGCGCCCACCTACTCCACGGGCTCTTCCAGTCTTCCAGAAAACACAAACAAGCTTCACGGGTTTTATGTGCAGGCATCTTCCACCACACCACAGCCTCCGTGGGCTTTCTTCCTCCAATCGGCAGCTCTCCACCTCAGACAGAAAAATGGCCTTGGGCGCTCACTGCTGAAACAGGCTCTCAGGCTCCCACTCTCTCTCGGCATGTTGTAGATGGATCTGCCTTCAATTCTTGACTCGGGCTCTCATTGCTGAAACGACCTCTCGGCGTGCTGTCTACGGAATCCTCTACCACTGCATAGGCCAGCAACACAGCCTTCATGCAGCTCTCCTTCTGCGCATGAGTCTCCAGGACAGGCAACTTCTGCATAGGCTCCTCCACCTCAGATGCTTCGACTCTTCCTGCACGGGATTCTCCACCATGGTTGCGACCACCAGGAGCAATCTTCCACATCACCACTTAGGTCTCCACTGCTTGGCTAGCCTTCACTGGTCTCAGCTGGTTCCTTCACGACCGTTCCACGGGTTCTTGCTCTTCAGGTCAATGGACCATCTCGGCTCTGCAGCGACGGGACTCCTTTGTGGCTCCTGCACGAGCTCTCCACAGACTCATGGGCTTCATCTCCTCCACGCAAGTACGCGAGCTCTGCGATGGCAGCGTCGGCTCTCGGCTCTTCCACGCGGGTTCTTCGGCTCATTACCGTCTGCTCTTTCTCTCCTACCAGCGGCTTGCTCCAGTTATCATGGCTCCTCTTTTTCTCTGCAATTCTACTCTTCACCTGAGCTCTGATACCACTTGTTGGGAATTCATCCCACATAGATCATAGAAAACATAGAAGATTTATAACAGATATATAACATATTTAAACAGAACAACAATCACACAAGAGACACAGAAATTTATGTGGTTCACCCACTGAATGTGGGCTACATCCATGGGACAAGAGCAGACAGTCTTTATTTATCATCCACATTAGTTTACAAACTATCTCGGAGAGGGCATAAAACCCCAGATCAATATCTGCCTCAATGGGCCACATATTTAAGCAAACCATCAGTTACACATAATTGATTATACCGTTGGTGAAACCACCGTGAACCAACTTAACCGCAACCGTCATTTGGTTGTCACATTCCAACAAAACCACCTTAGGGAGGTCTCTAATGGTAGAATTTTCATGAGTAAACTAAGTTTCTTAAATTAATTTTATTTGTATCTCATCTTAAATTTTTTTAAATGCTCATGTGGTTAAGGTTAGTTTAACAGTTTGTTCAAAACAAGATGGATTCTCGGTTAATGTGGCTTGGTTAGTTTAACGATCTTACACTGATGCCTAGTATTTATTACTCTTGGTGGATAATGGTTTTAGATCTTCCCTTCTCTCAATGTTTCAAATCTCACTGGTTTCATCATTTTCTCTACCATTTTTCATCTACCTGCCATATTATATATTATATTATGTATTATATTATATAATTAAGAATTAGATTTCAAATCTCACTTGTTTCAACAGTTTCTCTACCATTTTCCATCTACCTGCCATATTATATATTATATTACGTGTTATATTATATAATGAAGAATTGTATATGACAAGAATCCATGCGAGCTTCCACGACTCTTGCTCCACCATTGAGTGAGCTTCCATGGACTTTTGTTCCACCAATGACGGTGAGGTTTCATGGACTCCTCTTAGGTTTAATTAGCAATTAGGGTTTTGATATTGAAGGAAAGCTGAACACTAAAATCTATTATGATTTTTTATATAATTTGTTTACTATTATGGTTTTTTTGAATTATGCTTTTTATGGTTTTTTATTATTATGTTTTTAATATTATCATAATACGATTATGATGGTATATAAATTCTTAAAAAATGTTTTCACTAAAAAAATAGGTTATAAAATTTTAAAATAATAAATTTAAAGATAATAATCTTTTAAAATTAATTAATAATATTTTGATAAAACTAAATTAAATGATTAATTTAATGGATATAGTTCACATAATACTTCCAAAATCAAAGTCATTCTAATCAATTATAGTTAGGATACCAAATTTTTCTATAAATTTTTCACTATTTTGTTTTCATTTACTTTTTCATTATACAACAATATAATGTCAAGTTAAAAAATTAATAAAAAAAATTATTTATATTTTTTAATTAATCTCTAATTTTTAAATAACATTATATCAATTATTTATAATTTTAAATAAAATTTTAATTATTAACTTATAAATATAATATATATTAAATATTTATAATTTTAAATAAAATTTTAATTTTTAACTTATAAATATAAATATTTAATTATTTATATCTTACTCAATAATTCTTAAATAACTTTATAAATAGTTATAAATAAAAATTATTATAAGAAAATAAAAACTAAACACAACTAATTAAATTCCCTTAAAATATTTACATAATCCATTGAATTAATGTTACATTGATTTACAAAAAATAAAACTCATACAAATTTATAAGGAAGAGATTCTACATAGATTACTAATGATTTCATAACTCTCTCACAAGATATTCACCTAACATTTGATTGTGTTTTAAATATATTTAAAAATATATTTATAATTTAATCAATTTATATATCTATATCTATATATGAATAAATATATATAAAATATAGATATTATTGCACATAGCTAGACTCTACTCTTGAGAAACATTTGAATGCTTCTTAGCAGAATTGATTTTATCTATATTATAGGGTACCTAATAGAGATTTTTTAGCTGGTATATCATTATTCCGTACTTCTAAAGTGAGTCCGTTTTCTATGATCAGTTGAGTGTATCCCTCTCGTATTAGCGCAGCCATCCCAACTCTCAATTTCAATTTTCTCCACAAATTTTCAAAATAGTTAGGATTATTGAAAGTACGTGATGCATTTCAACAAATCAACAAAGTAACTTCATTTAATGTTTTCGGAAATCAACTATGATAATTTGTTGTCACTGCTTTTAATGAATCTAGAAAGTCATCAAGATTTAGTTTTCAACTCTAAATTGACTATGAGCTTCATAGTTTATAATACATGACAAAAATTATTTGAATAATGTATAATTGCGACCAAAGCTAAATTTTTTATTCAAACCTGTAACAAAATCCTACAAACAGGATTTGGTAGTAATCCGAACTTTAGCAATGGTCTATACCCAAGGTTTTTAAGATAATTTTCCTATCTTATCATCTATTTGTATGAATCTCCTATTCACTTGGGTGGCACGGTCGAAAAGTGGAAGCAACTATAGTTCCTAATTTGGAATCAACTTTCAATAAAAAATTAAATTCCTTAAGGTAACTTAAGTAGTGGGAAACCTACAATTTTCTAATTAACAAAGTTACATCTATGTATTAAGTTTTTTTCCTTTGTTTCAATCTTTTATCTTTCTCTACCAAAGTGCTAAATTGGTCGACTAACATAGCAGTTTGATTGATTAACATAGCATGGTTAAAAATCATGTAGGTTCTGTTTGTGCAAATTGCAAACACCTTAACATTCTTCAAAACCAAAAATCTTGTAATACATGGTCTTAGTACAGTAAACTAAATCAACCTTAGATAATATATTTTCATTGATTTACAAATAAATTTATATATCAACTCAAATGATATTGTTCATTATTATATTATACTAGACATTAGGGATCAACTCACTGAGCTAATGAGTGTAACAAATTAACACTAAGACTTAAGACTCACTATTTGTTCAAAAAAATTGAGATCCTCCTTTCTTTATATTCTTCTTCTCCTTATCCTTATACTCTATTATGTGTAACTATTAAGCTTTTATAACTAGTAAAATAATTTATTTATAATAACTTTTATGTACTTCAAGTAATTAAAAATGTATATGTTCAACTAGATTTATGTATGATAATGAAGATATATAGCCCAAAAAAATATGTTTAAAATAAACAATATCATTACTTTTGGTTTTCTGCATACTACTACATGGTTATTTAAAATACCTTTAAAGGTAACTATTAATTAGAACTCGTCCTTATCTGTTATAGTGTACTCTAATGACAATGGAACCTCGATATCATTTTCTATCAACATATATCTTAAAAGGTCCTAATTATGGTTTTCAAGAATTTTTTCCCATAATTTCAATGTTGATTTTGTCACCTAAATCCTCTTATTATTACCCTTCATACACTGCCTTATGACCTTAAATCCTCTTATTATGACCCTTCATAAATTCGCTTTCATCATTAAAAAAAACAGAATATCATTACTTTTGGTTTTCTTCATACTACTATCTCTTTGTTTAAAATACCTTTAAGGTAATTATTAATTAGAACTCGGCCTTATCTGGTATAGTGTACACGAATGACAATGGAACATCCATTTCATTTTCTATTAAAATATATCTTAAAAGGGCCTGATTATGACGTCTTCAAGAACTTCCCATAATTTCAGTGTTGATTTTGTCCCCTAAATCATCTTTTGCTATTCAAAATAATTACAACTCTAGTAATCTCCATAACTTGTTAACATATGAAACCTAAAAGAAATAAAAAAGTTTATATAGTAGTTATCATTATTATTGACATAGATATATTAAAATATATTCTCATTTTTTTATCATAGATTGAGAGCAATGATAGATTTTTTGGATTTTTGGATTTTTTAAAAATGATTTGTATTCAAAATCTACAGAATACAAAGATAATTAATTAGATTATTAAAAGCTGTAAAAGCCAAGCTCTGCTTGACACTCTACCCTTTCTGTCTAAAAGGAGAAACTCAACCTATCCCGATTCGGAAGAGGCTTCATGGCTCAAAAAACTTGGCCCTTCTCTTCATTCTCCTGAAGTAAGCCCCACCAGAGTCTATGATAGCCGGGAAATTCGCGTGGATGAGCAGGATTTCAGCAGATAGAGGAACAGCCTGAATAAGAACTGTTTGTTCTTCGACGGTGCTGCTAAAGGTAATCCAGGAGCGGCCGATGGGGGTGGAATTCTTTTGGATCTTGATGGCAATATTAATCTCTCCTTCTCTTGGGCTCTAGGAAAAGACACGAACAGTAGGGCTGAAGCATTAGCCCTGTGTCAAGGACTGCGTCTAGCTAAGAACAAGAATATCTACAATTTGGCTGTCTTCACTCAAAATGATAATAAAGGCTATTATCACTCAAAATACGCCTAAGCACCTCAAGCTCAATAACATTCTCTGGAAAATCATTATGTTGGTGAAGAAATTCAGCTCTGTCAATTTCTTCACAGACCAGCTGAACTCTTTAGCAGACGTCGAAGCAAACAGAGGGGCGCCTTTGAGCAGGGGGGATTTATTGATAAATGGTATTGAATGTCATGACAGCATACCTTAAGTCTAAACATCTCATTGGGGGAACTCGAGTTGCCTGGGAATGCTCACTCTCAAATCCCAGACGGCTGCGAATAGCTTGGATAAATATAAGGTCACGATCACTCTGTCTCTTAGCCGACGATCTGCTGAAGCAACCTGAAAAGTTCCTCTACTCTTCCAATCTATCTATGGAGAGGTTAGGTATCGGGTAGCAAGGCCGAGTATGAAGATCTAAATCAGAAACACACGCCTGGTTGTCTAACAAGCTCGAATGGAGGATTTAGTGGAGTTTAGATCAGTACTTAATCTCCGGGGAAAATATGGAGCTAAAACCATCTGGCCTCCTATCTGTCTCTTACCGATTGTAATCTTCGCTTTTTTGTCATCTTCTGCATGCCTAAATCGACCGAATTAGATCAGTTGTCTCAAGTTTGAGCTACACACAGAATGTAATCGTTCCAGTGGCAAGCCATTGTTTTTTAATCCAAAACTTAACCGTTCTCGTAAAAAAAAAACATCCATCTATATAATCATTTAAAAATATTTTATTATTGATTAATTATAATAATTCAAATTTCATTTATAATAATTTTACTATATTTTTTTATTTTTTTTAAGTTCAATGATTTTTAAATAATTTTAAGTTCAATTTTACATTATATCAAGATATAGATTTGGATTCGATGGAAATAATGTAGATTCAAACTTTAAAAAATATACGAATAAGAAATTAAGTTATTAAAACTTATATTATTATATAAAATTTATATGTATTATTATTTACAAATATATTTAATTATTAAGTATAGAACAAAATTTATTGAAAGTTTTAAATTATTGTAATAAATTTTGAAAAATATTAAAATTTATGTATTTTTAAATTGAATTTAATTAAAATTTAAACATTAGATAAATGAAAATAAATAATTGTATTAAGCTCAAGTCCTAATTTCAAAATATTTATGATGTAAGACGTAAATTTAGGATCACAAGTTTAATGTTATCAAGGATGCATTAGAAATATTATTAAAATATAATTTTAAAAAATATATAATTAATATTATTGAAAACAAAATAGCTTTTTAAGATATTATAATGATTATTTATTTAAAATAAAAATTTATAAAACAAAATAATTAATAGAACATACAAAAATAATTGCGATGTTATAAATATTTTTTTAAAAATATATGAAAAAACATATAATAGTTAGTGAAAATCTATAAAACAAAATAACTAACATGAAATACATAAATAATTTATAAATTACGTTTAGTATTTGTTAAAATTAATATATAATACATTTTAAATATGACTGTTAAGCGTCTATAAAGGTTCGCATTGGCACATGGATCAATGATGTTATCTGAATGCATGAGTGCAGAGTGTATCCAATCCATCATCCATGCAAAATCATTACAGAATAAAATCAAAATCTCTGTCACTTCCGACAAAATCTCTGACAATTTTGTTATTAACCAATCAACCAAAAAAATAAAATTAATCGTTCCATATTAAGGAAAATCGACTGACATTTTTGTTACCTTTAATTTGAATTTTTTACACAACACTAATGCAACCGTTAAATCCCATTGCCATATAAAAATGGAATTTACCATCCAAACATATGGATTTACAATCAAACAATGAATTTACAGTCCAACATATGCGTTAAGTTTCGGTGAAAACCTAATCGTAACCTGTTAGTAGTATTCGTTGGTTGAATCTTGATCGAACCTTCTTGATTATGAAAATCACCAACGTTTCATTTGAACTTGATCCGTTAGTAGTATCCATATGCTCTTTGCTTTTGGCTACCTCACCCGCTCCTCTTGTCTTGCATCTCAATGTGCTATGTGGCTCTGTAGCTCTGCAATGTGCTTTGTGGGATTTTTGGATTGTAGATGAGAGGCTAAGGCGTGTAAGCAAATGGGATTGTAAGCATCATATGGGATTGTAAATGTTAAATGGTATCAGAGCGATGCGAGAGTGGGCCAATGTGGGTCGCAGCGTCTCCTACGGAAACGACCTGCTGGGTCAGATGCTGGGAGAAATGGAGAGAAGCATCTCCTCCTCCTATTGCATGAAGTTAACAAACCAACAATTAATGGACGAGTGATACTGTTGGCCTCCAGCCCCGAATGACAACACAAAGCCCGAGCCGAAGTTCTCGAAGTTTTCCAGGGAAACACCCCATCTATTGCTTATCTCGCCAAACTGAAAATCGTAAGATTCGCAGTCCTAAACACATTATAATCTAATCCACCACATAGATCTAGATGAAGAGGTTTCAGAACTCTTGTACAAATTCCAATTTGGGATCAGAATCACATTAGCAGGACATTTTAACATTAGATTTAATGCTAGGTTAGTGTATTTTTCTAAGAAAATGTATAGTAATCTCTAATGGTTTGAATTATTTCATCCATGTAGTTAGGAATGGTACTGAGCGAGTCACTGAGACTGTACACTCCGTCATCGTTGCTGCCAAGAAAGGCATTCGAGAATGTGAGGGTGGGCGATCTGGAGTTACCGAAGGGACTATCTGTGTGGATTTCGGTGTTGGCCATCCATCACCAAGGAATTGTGGGGAGAAGATGCCAGCAAATTCAATCCCCAGTAGTTTGCGGAGGATGTGCAGAAGGTGTGTAAGCATCAGATGGGATTGTAAATGGTATTATGACTTCATTCCTTCTTGGTGAGTATTATTATTTTGTTATTAGTAGTAAATTAAAGAGTGTACATCTTACTGTAATTTTTTCTCTTCCCCTTTTCATGTTATGATTCAATTCCAAATAGAATTCGTCAATGAAAATTCTTCCTTTACTCTGACTTGATTTTTGTTGGCTCTTTGTTGTTCATAGCTTAGACAAATTAGGGCCGAAGTAGCAGTTACTGAGATATTTGAGCAAGGAAAAATAAAAAAATTTGGATCGTCTACACAACCAAATGCAGAAGAAAATGAAACAGGTAAATAAACCTACAATATCGATGTTTATAATGTAATTTTTTTTCTTCTCTATTTTCTGGTTTGAAATTTCAATTTGATCTGTTTTATTTGTTGTTTTAAACTTTATTTCAGAATAAGGAACCCATGAGTTAATTTTTTGGTGGCTCTAATATACTAGAATAAATCCGTAGTAATATATTTCCTTCCTTTCCCTGATTTGATTATTTTAGACGATGGAGACGATGAAATCACAAATGAAATTTCAATCCGTGTATAGATTTCTAGCTTTTGAATTAGTGGTGTTAATTTTTAATGATAGAACTAAAGCAATTATGGGAGGCACTATGTTTGGCCGATGAAGGGTAGACGTAGCAGCTGTTGAGATATTTGAGCATGAAAATCGATAACAAGTGGATCGTCTAGAGACCCAAATGCAAAAAAATGTGAAACATGTACCATTCCCTCTCATAGCTTCTAATGCATTAAAAACAAATAAGATATTAGATTGATTGGATGGTATATAAGATATTTTTTTAATATTCATCGGATTTTCTCTGTTGGTTAAATGATAGCTGTATTAATTGATGTGAAACCACCTTAGGGAGGTCTCTAATGGTAGAATTTTCATGACTAAAATAAGTTTCTTAAATTGATTTTATTTGTATCTCATGTTAAATTTTTTTAAATGCTCACGTGGTTAAGGTTAGTTTAACAGTTTGTTCAAAACAAGATGGATTCTCGGTTAATGTGGCTTGGTTATAAGTTTAACGACCTTACACTAATGCCTAGTATTTTTTACTCTCAATGTTTTAGATCTTCCCTTCTCTCAATGTTTTAAATCTCATCGGTTTCAGCATTTTCTCTACGATTTTTCATCTACCTCCCATATTATATATTATATTATGTGTTATATTATATATTTAAGAATTATATTTCAAATCTCACTTGTTTCAGCAGTTTCTCTACCATTTTTCATCTACCTACCATATTATATATTATATTACATGTGATATTATATAATTAAGAATTGTATATGACAAGAATCCGTGCGAGCTTCCACGACTCTTGTTCGACCAGTGAGTGAGCTTCCACGGACTTTTGTTCCACCAATGACTGTTAGGTTTCACGGAATCCTCTTAGGTTTAATTACTGAGTAGGGTTTCGATATTGAAGGAAAGCTCAACACTAAAACGTACCATGATTTTTTATCTAATTTGTTTACTATTATGGTTTTTTTTAATTATGCTTTTTATGCTATTTTATTATTATGTTTTTAATATTATCATAATACAATTATGATGGTATATAATTTCTTAAAAAATGTTTTCACAAAAAAAAAATTTATAAAATTATAAAATTTAAGAATAATAAATTCAAAGATAATTATCTTTTAAAGTTAATCAATAATATTTAGATGAAACTAAATTAAATAATTAATTTAATGAATATAGTTCACATAATATTTCCAAACTTAAAGTCATTCTAATCAATTATAATTAGGATATTAAATGTTTCTATAAAATTTTCATTATTTTGTTTTCATTTACATTTTCCTTATAAAAAATATAATGTCAAGTTAAAAAATTAATAAAAAAAATTATTTATATTTTTTAATTAATATCGAATTTTTAAATAACATTATATCAAATATTTATAATTTTAAATAAAATTTCAATTATTAACTTACAAATATAAATATATATTCAATATTTATAATTTTAAATAAAAATTTAATTTTTAACTTATAAATATAAATATTTAGTTATTTATACCTTCATGAATAATTCTTAAATAACTTTAAAAATAGTTATAAATAAAAATTATGATAAGAAAATAAAAACCAAACACAACTAATTAAATTCGCTTAAAATATTTACATAATTCATTGAACTAATGTTATATTGATTTACAAAAAATGAAATTCATACAGATTTATAAGGAAGAGATTCTACATAAATTACTAATGATTTCATAAATCTCTGATAAGATATTCACCGAACATTTGAATGTGTTCTAAATATATTTATAAGTTAAGCAAATTTATATATATATGAATAAATATATATATAATATATATATTATTGCACATAACTAGACTCTACTCTTGAGAAACCTTTGGATGCTTCTTAGCAAAATTGATTTTATTTGTATGGTAGAGTACTTAATAGAGATATTTTTAGCTGGTATATCATTATTCCTTACTTCTAAAGTGAGTCCTTTTTCTATGACCAGTTGACTATATCCCTCTCGTATTAGCTTCTTCCCAACTCTCAATTTCAATATGCTCCACAAATTAACAAAATTGTTAGGATTATTGAAAGCACCTCATGCATTTCAACAAATCAACAAAGTAACTTCAATTAATGTTTTCGGAAATAACCTATGATAATTTGCTGTTGCTGCTTTTAGTGAATCTGGAAAGTCTACGCTTTAAGATTCAATTCTAAGCCCAAGGGCGTGGTCATGGAAAAAAGGGATATTATTCTTTGATTGTATTGTAAAGTATAAGAATAAGGTTTTATTGCAGGGTATAAAAATGTTGAATATATGTTTTTTTTTTTAAAGAAATACAACGTTTTTTATTACACGTGAAGGTATAATGGTTAAAAAATGTGTATACCTGAAGGTATTATGGTTAAAATACAATTGGTTGCATAGGAAATACAATTCTAACTTTTTAATTGGAAAATCTGTTAAATAGTAACTTTGAAAGCCAAACTCCTTGAAAATACGGTGGCTGCTTCTCCCATTGACTTTGAGGGTACGCAACAGATCCAACAACAACCCGCCAAAGATTTAGTTTTCAATTCTAAATTGACTATGACCTTTATAGTTTATAATACATGATAAAAATTATTTTAATAATGTATAATTGCGATTATTCAAACCTATCACAAAATCCTAGAAATAGGATTTGGTAGTAATCCAAACTTTAGCAATGGTCTATACCCAAGGTTTTTAAGATAATTTTCCCATCTTATCATATGTTTGTATGAATCTGCTATTCACTTGAGCGGCACGGTCCAAAAGTAGAATCAACTATAGTTCCTAATATAGGAGTCAACTTTCAATACAACAATTAAATTCCTTTTAAGGTAACTTAAGTAATGGGAAGCCTACAATTTTGTAATTAACAAAGTTACATCTATGTATTAAGTTTTTTTCTCTTTGTCTCAATTTTTTATCTTTTTCTAACAACGTGCTAACATAGCATGGTTAAAGATAGCACTTTTATTGATTAACATAGCATGGTTAAAGATAGCATCTTGATTGATTAACATAGCATGGTTAATGATAACATTTTGATTGATTAACATAACATGGTTGAAAATCATGTAGGTTTCGTTTATGCAAATTGCAAGCACCTTAACATTGGTTAAAACCAAAAATCTTGTAACACATGGTCTTAGTATAGTAAACTAAATCAATCTTATATAATATATTTTCTTTGATTTACAAATAAATTTATATATCAACTCAAATGCTAATCTCAAATGCTAATGTTCATTATTATATTATACTAGACATTAGGGATAAACTCACTGAGCTAATGAGTGTAACTAGTTAGCACTAAGACTTATCCTCCTTTCTTTATATTATATATTATATTACGTGTCATATTATATAATTAAGAATTATATTTCAAATATCTCTTTTTTCAGCAATTTCTCTACCATTTTTCATCTACCTGCCATATTATATATTATATTACGTGTTATATTATATAATTAAGAATTGTATATGACAAGAATCCGTGTGAGCTTCCACGACTCTTGTTCCACCAGTGGCTTCAACGGACTTTTGTTCCACCACTGACTGTGAGGTTTAATTAGCGAGTACGGTTTTGATATTGAAGGAAAGCTCAACACTAAAACCGATTATGATTTTTTATATAATTTGTTTACTATTATGGTGTTTTTGAATCATGCCTTTTATGGTTTTTTATTATTATATTTTTAATATTAGCATAATACGATTATGATGGTATATAAATTCTTAAAAAATGAAAAAATGTTTTCACTAGAAAAAATAGGTTATAAAATTTAAAAATAATAAATTCAAAGATAATAATCTTCTAAAGTTAATCAATAATATTTAGATGAAACTAAATTAAATAATTAATTTAATGGATATAGTTCACATAATACTTCCAAAATCAAACTCATTCTAATCAATTATAGTTAGGATATTAAATTTTTCTATAAAATTTTCAATATTTTGTTTTCATTTACATTTTCCTTATAAAACAATGTAACATCAAGTTAAAAAATTAATAAAAAAATTATATATATTTTTTAATTAATATCTAATTTTTAAATAACATTATATCAAATATTTATAATTTTAAATAAAATTTTAATTATTTACTTATAAATATAAATATATATTAAATATTTATAATTTTAATTAAAATTTTATTTTTAACTTATAAATATAAATAATTAGCTATTTATACCTTAATGAATAATTCTTAAATAACTTTTTAAATAGTTATAAATAAAACATATTATAAGAAAATAAAAACCAAACACAACTAATTAAATTCCCTTAAAATAATTACATAATCCGTTGAACTAATGTTATATTCATTTACAAAAAATGAAACTCATACACATTTATAAAAAAGGGATTCTACATAAATTACTAATGATTTCATAAATCTCTCATAATATGTTCACCAAATATATATGTGAATAAATATATATAGAATATAGATATTATTGCACATAGCTAGACTCTACCTTGTGAAACCTTTGGATGCTTCTTAGCAGAATTGATGTTATCTGTATGGTAGGGTACCTAATAGAGATATTTTTAGCTATCATTATTCCGTACTTTTAAAGTGAGTCCTTTTTCTATGATCACTTGAGTGTATCCCTCTCATATTAGCGCATCCTTCCCAACTCTCAATTTCAATTTGCTCCACAAATCAACAAAATAGTTAGGATTATTGAAAGCACCTGATGCATTTCAACAAATCAACAAAGTAACTTCATTTAATGTTTTGGGAAATAACCTATGATAATTTGTTGTCGGGTGAATCTGGAAAGTCTTCAAGGTTTAGTTTTCAATTCTAAATTGACTATGACCTTTATAGTTTATAATACATGATAAAAATTATTTTAATAATGTATAATTGCCACCATAACTAAATTCGTTATTCAAACCTGTCACAAAATCCTAGAAATAGGATTTGGTAGTAATCCAAACTTTAGCAATGGTCTATACCCAAGGTTTTTAAGATAATTTTCACATCTTATCATATGTTTGTATGAATCTCCTATTCACTTGAGCGACATGGTCCAAAAGTAGAATCAACTATCGTTCCTAATATAGGAGTCAACTTTCAATACAACAATTAAATTACTTTTAAGGTAATTTAAGTAGTGGGAAATCTACAATTTTCTAATTAATAAAGTTAAGTTTTTTTTTCTTTGTCTCAATCTTTTATCTTTTTCTAACAAAGTGCTAACATAGCATGGTTAAAGATAGCACTTTGATTAATTAACATAGCATGGTTAAAGATAGCACCTTGATTGATTAACATAGCATGGTTAAAGATAGCACTTTGATTGATTAACATAACATGGTTGAAAATCATCTAAGTTCTGTTTATGCAAATTGCAAGCACCTTAACATTCGTCAAAACCAAAAATCTTGTAACACATGGTCTTAGTACAGTAAACTAAATCAATCTTATATAATATATTTTCTTTAATTTACAAATAAATTTATATATCAACTCAAATGCTAATGTTCATTATTATATTATACTAGACATTAGGGATCAACTCACTGAGCTAATGAGTATAACTAATTAACACTAAGACTTATCTTCCTTTCTTTATATTATATATTATATTACGTGTTATATTATATAATTAAGAATTATATCTCAAATATCACTTGTTTCAGTAGTTTCTCTAGCATTTTTCATCTACCCGCCATATTATATATTATATTACGTGTTATATTATATAATTAAGAATTGTATATGAGAAGAATCCATGTGAGCTTCCACGACTCTTGTTCCACCACTGAGTGAGCTTCCACGGACTTTTGTTCCACCACTGAATGTGAGGTTTCACGGACTCCTCTTAGGTTTAATTAGCGAGTACGGTTTTGATATTCAAGGAAAGCTCAACACTAAAACCTATTATGATTTTTTTATATAATTTGTTTACTATGATGGTGTTTTTAATCATGCTTTTATGGTTTTTTATTATTATATTTTTAATATTATCATAATGCGATTATGATGGTATATAAATTTTTAAAAAATGTTTTCACTAAAAAAATAGATTATAAAATTTAAAAATAATAAATTCAAAGATAATAATCTTTTCAAGTTAATCAATAATATTTAGATGAAACTAAATTAAATAATTAATTTAATGGATATAGTTCACATAATACTTCCAAAATCAAACTCATTCTAATCAATTATAATTAGGATATTAAACTTTTCTATAAAATTCTCATTATTTTGTTTTCATTTAAATTTTCCTTATACAACAATATAATGTCAAGTTAAAAAATTAATAAAAAAAAATTATATATATTTTTTAATTAATATCTAATTTTTAAAGAACATTATATCAAAGATTTATAATTTTAAATAAAATTTTAATTATTAACTTATAAATATAAATATATATTAAATATTTATAATTTTAATTAAAATTTTATTTTTAGCTTATAAATATAAATATTTAGCTATTTATACCTTAATGAATAATTCTTAAATAACTTTTTAAATAGTTATAAATAAAAAATATTATAAGAAAATAAAAACCAAACACAACTAATTAAATTCCCTTAAAATATTTACATAATCCGTTGAACTAATGTTATATTCATTTACAAAAAATGAAACTCATACAGATTTATAAGGAAGGGATTCTACATAAATTACTAATGATTTCATAAATCTCTCATAATATATTCACCTAACATTTGATTGTGTCCTAAATATATTTAGAAATATATTTATAAGTTAATCAAGTTTATATATATATGTGTGTGTGTGTGTGAATAAATATATATAGAATATAGATATTATTGCACATAGCTAGACTCTACTCTTGTGAAACTTTTGGATGCTTCTTAGCAGAATTGATTTCATGTGTATGGTAGGATACCTAATTAGCTAGTATATCATTATTCCATACTTTTAAAGTGAGTTCATTTTCTATGATCAATTGACTGTATCCCTCTCATATTAGCGCATCCTTCCCAACTCTCAATTTCAATTTTCTCCACAAATCAACAAAATAGTTAGGATTATTGAAAGCACCTCATGCATTTCAACAATTCAACAAAGTAACTTCATTTAATGTTTTCCAAAATCAACTATGATAATTTGTTGTCGTTGCTTTGAGTGAATCTCGAAAGTCTTCTAGATTTAGTTTTCAACTCTAAATTGACTAGTTTTGGTTTTCAACAAAATAGTTAGGATTATTGAAAGCACCTAATGCATTTCAACAAATAAACAAAGTAACTTCATTTAATGTTTTCAGAAATCAACTACGATAATTTGTTGTCGCTGCTTTGAGTGAATCTAGAAAGTCTTATAGATTTAGTTTTCAACTCTAAATTGACTATGAACTTTATAGTCTATAATACATGATAAAAATTATTTTAATAATGTATAATTGAGACCATAACTAAATTTGTTATTCAATCCTCTCACAAAATCCTACAAATAGGATTTGGTAGTAATACGAACTTTAGCAATGGTCTATACCCAAGGTTTTTAAGATAATTTTCCAATCTAATCATCTATTTGTATGAATCTCCTATTCACTTGAGTGGCACAATCGAAAAGTAGCATCAACTATAGTTCCTAATATAGGAGTCAGCTTACAATACAAAAATTAAATTCCTTTTAAGGTAACTTAGGTAGTGGGAAACCTACAATTTTCTAATTAACAAAGTTACATTTATGTATTAAGTTTTTTTTCTTTGTTTCAATCTTCTATCTTTTTCTACCAAAGTACTAACATAGCATGGTTAAAGATAGGACTTTGATTGATTAACATAGCATGGTTAAAAATCATTTAGGTTCTGTTTATGTAAATTGCAAACACCTTGACATTTGTCAAAACAAAAAATCTTGTAATACATGGTCTTAGTACAGTAAACTAAATCAATCTTATATAATATATTTTTCGTTGATTTACAAATAAATTTATATATCAACTCAAATGCTAATGTTCATTATTATATTATACTAGATATTAGGGATCAACTCACTGAGCTAATGAGTGTAACTAATTAACACTAAGACTTATCCCCCTTTCTTTATATTGTTCTTCTCCTTATCCTTATACTCTATTATGTGTAACTATTAAGCTTTTATAAGAATTAAAATAATTTATTTATAATAATTTTTATGTACGTCTACTAATTACAAAATGTATATGTCCAACTAGATTTATGTATGATAATGAAGATATGTAACCCAAAAAAATGTGTTAAAAAAAAACAGAATATCATTACTCTTAGTTTTCTTCATACTACTACCTCGTTGTTTAAAATAGATTACTATTAATTAGAACTAGGCCTTATCTGGTATAGTGTACTCTAATGACAATGGAACATCCATTTCATTTTATATTAACATATATCTTAAAAGGATCTGATTATGACGTCTTCAACAATTACTTCCCATCATTTCAATGTTGATTTTGTCCCCTAAATCCTCTTATTATGACCCTTTATACACTCCCTTATGACCCTAAATCCTCTTATTATGACCCTTCACAAATTCATTTCATCATTAAAAAAAGAAATAATATCATTACTTTTGGTTTTCTTCATACTACTACTTGGTTGTTTAAAATACCTTTAAGGTAACTATTAATTAGAACCGAGCCTTATGTGGTATAGTGTACTCTAATGACAATGGAACATCCATTTCATTTTCTATTAACATATATCTTAAAAGGGCTTGATTATGATTATGACGTCTTCAAGAATTTCTTCCCATAATTTCAATGTTGATTTTGTCCCCTAAATCTTCTTTTGCTGTTCAAAATATTTACAACTCTAGTAATCTCCATAACTTGTTAACATATGAAACGTAAAAGAAACATAAAATTTGATATAGTACTCATCATTATTATTGACATAATTATATTAAAATATATTCTCATTTTTTTTTATCATAGATTGAGAGCAATGATAAATATTTTAGATTTTATAAACATGATTTGTATTGAAAATCTATAATAATTAATTAGATTATTAAAACATAATATCCATTTATAATCATTTGAAAATATTTTATTATTGATTAATTATAATAATTAAAATTTCATTTATAATTATTTTAATATATTTATAATTTTTTTAAATTTCAATGATTATTAAATATTTTTAAGTTCAATTTTGCATTATATCAAGATATAGATTTGGATTTGATGGAAATAATGTAGATTCAAACTTTATAAAATATCCGAATAAGAAATTAAGTTATTAAAACTTATATTATTATATAAAATTTATATATATTATTATTTACAAATATATTTAATTATTAATTATAGAACAAAATTTATTTAAAGTTTTAAATTATTGTAATAAATTTTGAAAAATATTAAAATTTATGTATTTTTAAATTTAATTTAATTAAAATTTAAACATTAGATAAATAAAAATAAATAATTGTATTAAGCTCAAGTCCTAATTTAAAAATATTTATGATGTAAGACGTAAATTTAGGATCACAAGTTTAATGTTATCAAGGATGCATTAGAAATAATATTAACATATAATTTTAAAAAATATAACATTAATATTATTGAAAACAAAATAATTTTTTAAGATATTATTATAATTATTTATTTAAAAGAATATAAATTAAATTCTTAGTAAAAATTTATAAAACAAAACAATTAATAGAACATTCAAAAATAATTGTGATGTTATAAATATTTTTTTAAATATATATGAAAAAACATATAATAGTTAGTCAAAATTTATAAAACAAAATAACTAACATGACATACATAAATAATTTATAAATTACGTTTAGTATTTGTTAAAATTAATATATTTAATATATTTCAAATATGATTGTTAAGCGTCTATAAAGGTTCACATTGGCACATGGATCAATGATCTCATCTGAATGCATGAGTGCAGAGTGTATCCAATCCATCATCCATGCGAAATCATTACAGAATAAAATACAAAATCTCTGTCACTTCTGACAAAATCTCTCACAGTTTTTTATTAACCAATCAACACAAAAAAGAAAATTAACCATTCGATAGTAACGAAAATCAACTCACATTTCTGTTACCTTTAATTTGAATTTTTTACACAACACTAATGTAACCGTTAAATCCCATTGCCATGTAAAAATGGCATTTACCATCCAAACATATGGATTTCCGATCAAAAAATGAATTTACAGTCCAACATATGCGTTAAGTTTCGGTGAAAACCTAATCGTAATCCGTTAGTAGTATTTCATTAGCAGTATCCTTGGTTGAATCTTGATCGAACCTTCTTGATTACAAAAAATCACCAACGTTTCGTTTGAACTTGATCCATTAGTATTATCCGTATGCTCTTTGCTTTCGGCTACCTCACCTGCTCCTATTGTGTTGCATCTCAATGTGCTGTGTGGCTCTGTAGCTCTGCAATGTGCTATGTGGGATTTTTGGATTGTAAATGAGAGGCCAAGGCGTGTAAGCAATAGATAGGATTGTAAATGTTAAATGGTATCAGAGCGAGGCGAGACTGGGCCAATGTGGGGCGCAGCGTCTCCTATGGAAACGACCTGCTGGGGCTCATGCTAGGAAAAATGGAGAGAAGCATCTCCTCCTCCTCTTGCATGAAGTTAACAAACAAAAAATTAATGGATGAGTGATGCTGCTGGCCTCAAGCCTCGAATGGCAACACAAAGCCCGACCCGACGTTTTGGAAGTTTACCATGGAAACACCCCATCTATCGTTGATCTCGCCAAAATCAAAATCGTAAGATTCACAGTCCTAACCACATTATAATCTAATCCACCACATAGATCTAGATAAAGAGGTTTCAAAACTCTTGTACAAATTTCAATTTGTGATCAGAATCACATTAGCAGGACATTTTAACAATAGATTTAATGCTAGGTTAATGTATTTTTCTAAGAAAATGTATAGTAATCTCTAATGATTTGAATTATTTCATCCATGCAGTTAGGAATGGTACTGAGAGAGTCACAAAGACTGTACACTCCGACATCATTGCTTCCAAGACAGGCATTTGAGAACGTGAGGGTGGGAGATCTGGAATTACCGAAGGGCATATCTGTGTGGATTCCGGTGTTGGCCATCCATCACCAAGGAATTGTGGGGAGAAGACGCCAATGAATTCAATCCACAGTCGTTTGAGGAGGGCATGCAGAATGCCTGTAAGTATCATATGGGATTGTAAATGGTATTATGACTTCATTCCTTCTTGGTGAGTATTGTTATTTTGTTATTAGCAGTAAATTAAAGAGTGTATATCTTACTGCAATTTTTTCTCTTCCCCTTTTTCTGTTATGATTCAATTCCAATTAGAATTCGTCTATGAAAATTCTTCCTTCAGTCTGACTTGATTTTTGTTGGCTCTTTGTTGTTCATGTATGTTAAACAATTGAGGCCGAAGTAGTAGTGATTGAGATATTCGAGCAAGGAAAAAGAAAACTATTGGATCGTCTGCACAACCAAATGCAGAAGAAAATGAAGCAGGTAAATAAACCTACAATATCGATGTTTATAATAGAATTTTTTCTATTCTCTATTAGATCTGTTTTATTTGTTGTTTTAAACTTTATTTCGGAGTAAGGAACCCATGAGTTAATTTTTTGGTTGCGCTAATTTACTAGAATAAATCTGCAGTAATATATTTCCTTCCTTTCCCTCATTTGATTATTTTAGACGATGGAGACGATGAAATAAAAAAATAAAATTTAAATCCGTGTATAGATTTCTAGCTTTTGAATTAGTGGTGTTAATTTTTAATGACAGAACTAAAGCAATTATGGGAGGCACTATGTTTGGGTGACGAAGGGTAGAAGTAGCAGTTGTTGAGATATTTGAGCAAGAAAATTGATAACAAGTGGACAGTCTACAGACCCAATTGCAAAAAATGTGAAACAGGTACCATTCCCTCTCATAGCTTCTAGTGCATTAAAAAAAAATAAGATATTATATTGATTGGATGGTATATAAGATATTTTTTTAATATTCATCGGATTTTCTCTGTTGGTTAACTGATAGCTGTATTAATTGATGTGAAACCACCTTAGGGAGGTCTCTAATGGTAGAATTTTCATGACTAAACTAAGTTTCTTAAATTGATTTTATTTGTATCTCATCTTGAATTATTTTAAATGCTCACATGGTTAAGGTTATGGATTCTCGGTTAATGCGGCCTCGTTAGATCTTCCCTTCTCTCAATGTTTCAAATCTCACTGGTTTCAACATTTTCTCTACCATTTTTCATCTACCTGCCATATTATATATTATATTACGTGTTATCTTATATAATTAAGAATTATATTTCAAATCTCGCTTGTTTCAGCAGTTTCTCTACCATTTTTCACCTGCCATATTATATATTATATTACGTGTTATATTATATAATTAAGAATTGTATATGACAAGAATCCTTGCGAGCTTCCACGACTCTTCTTCCACTATTGAGTGAGCTTCCACGGACTTTTGTTCCCCAAATGACTGTGAGGTTTCACGGACTCCTCTTAGGTTTAGTTAGCGAGTAGGGTTTTGATAGTGAAGGAAAGCTCAACACTAAAACCTACTATGATTTTTTATATAATTTGTTTACTATTATGGTTTTTTCTAATGATCCTTTTTATGGTTTTTTATTATTATGTTTTTAATAGTATCATAATACATTATGATTGTAAATAAATTCTTAAAAAATGTTTTCACTAAAAAAAATAGGTTATAAAATTTAAAAATAATAAATTCAAATATAATAATCTTCAAAAGTTAATCAATAATATTTAGATGAAACTAAATTGAATAATTAATTTAATGGATATAGTTCACATAATACTTCTAAAATCAATGTCATTCTAATCAATTATAGTTAGGATATTAAATTTTTCTATAAATTTTTCATTATTTTGTTTTCATTTCCATTTTCCTTATAGAACAATATAATGTCAAGTTAAAAAATTAATAAAAAAAATTATTTATATTTTTAATTAATATCTAATTTTTAAATAACATTCTATATAAATTACTAATGGTTTCATAAATCTCTCACAAGATATTTACCTAACATTTGATTGTGTTTTAAATATATTTATAAGTTAATCAAGTAAGTATATATATATATATATATTATTGCACATAGCTAGACTCTACTCTTGAGAAACCTTTGAGTGCTTCTTAGTATAATTGATTTTATATGTATGTTAGGGTACCTAATAGAGATATTTTTAGTTGGTATATCATTATTCCGTACTTCTAAAGTGAGTCCGTTTTCTATGATGAGTTGACTGTATCCCTCTGGTATTAGAGCAACCTTCCCAACTCTCAATTTCATTTTTATCCACAAATCAACAAAATAGTTAGGATTATTGAAAGCACCTGATGCATTTTAACAAATCAACAAAGTAACTTCATTTAATATTTTCGGAAATCAACTATGATAATTTGTTGTTGCTGCTTTTAGTGAATCTCGAAAGTCTTCAAGATTTAGTTTTCAACTCTAAATTGACTATGAGCTTTACAGTTTATAATACATGATAAAAATTATTTTAATAATGTATAATTGCGACCAAAACTAAATTTGTTATTCAAACGGTCACAAAATCCTACAAATAGGATTTGGTAGTAATCCAAACTTTAGCAATGGTCTATACCCAAGGTTTTTAAGATAATTTTCCCATCTTATCATCTATTTGTATGAATCTCCTATTCACTTGAGCGGCACAGTCGAAAAGTAGAATCAACTATAGTTCCTAATATAGGAGTCATCTTTAAATACAAAAATTAAATTCCTTTTAAGGTAACTTAAGTAGTGGGAAACCTACAATTTTCTAATTAACAAAGTTACATCTATGTATTAAGTTTTTTTTTTTTCAATATGTTATCTTTTTCTACCAACATAACATGGTTAAAGATAGCACTTTGATTGATTAAATTAGCATGGTTAAAGATAGCACTTTGATTGATTAACATAGCATGGTTAAAAATCATGTAGGTTCTGTTTGTGGAAATTGCAAACACCTTAACATTCTTCAAAACCAAAAATCTTGTAATACATGGTCTTAGTACAATAAACTAAATCAATCTTATATAATATATTTTAGTTGATTTACAAATAAATTTATATATCAACTCACACTAGTACAAAATGAGAGATAAGTGACGAGGCGACCAAAACATTTGGTCACCACAGCTTTTTCAAGAGATAAATGACCAAAATTGATAAATTTTAAGTGAACTCACTAAAAATGACCAAGATAAATGACCCATTTGGTCACAGGATAAGAACTAAACTAAAAATGACCAAGATAAATGACCAATTTGGTCACGAGTTAAGAAGTAAACTAAGAATGACCACATAACAATTGGTCATTTATGTGGTAATTTTTAGTTGTGTAATTCCAACAGTGGAAAATTATAATTTTGATAATGAATTTGTACAATTTACTAAATTTTAACACTGCAGATGGATCTGAATCCATCTGTAGTTTTAAAATTTAGTAAATTGTAACATTAATAGTATGCAACTTGGAGTATTTTTCAATACATGTCTTCTAAGGGATCATTTCTTTGAAGCCATCCCGATACCTATTGTGTTAGATGATAGGAGAATCACTGAGATGCTCATTTAGGGGTTTCTCTACTAATTAGTGCCTTGGGTGTGTTAAGTTGATATCTAGATAATACATCATGTCTTGCATATAGTTTATGATCAAGTGATAGATGAGTTCTTCTGAATGTGGTCGAGTTGAGTCTTAGATATTTTTGATCTTTCCCTTTTGGAATTGTCATGTCCTAAAGTTAGTGTCACTCCATTCAGCTTGTTGTACTGGTTGTGTTCATATTTTGTTTGAACAAAACCATTGTCCTTTGATCATCTCGGCAGTTTGTTAAAGTTTCGACAAGTTCATGTATTTTGTGTCATGTTAGCTAAAAATTGTCAATTAATTCACAACCTCCATTAATTCTCCATATGCATTGATTCACCATGGTTCTCTTTGCACCTGAGTTCGAAAATATTTAAAGTTCCCTGGGTCCCTCCCTTACAAGAAATAGCCAATATCCTCCATTTTGAAGAAAAAATAATTCCTCCCTTTTGGAAAAAATCCCTTTGTTCCCATCTCCTTGAATAATAATAATAATAATACCGGATTGAGTCTAGGATTTCAGATGCCTTAAGTTCTTTGGTACCTAAAAAATCACTTTTCGTGGTGAAGGGCGTTGCATTTCATGAATATACATCTTTTCTGGGGTGAATATCTAAGCTTGAAGGAGTTCATCTATCACATGCAAATACTTTGAAACAAATGTATAAGTTTCGTCTCTATAGTGGTTTGCTACTATTTTTAGCTGGGCATGCAATTTAATCATCTATCAAAGAAGTATAAAATTTACTTAGCTTATTCACTGTGATTATTGATTAATATTTTAGCTATGTAGGGATTGAGGGTTCTGCTCTGTAAACATGTGATTACACTCTATGCTTGTAAGTGAATAGGTAGTATCAAGCTACAAATTTAATCCATGTATCTAGATTATGGTTGGATAAGGGAAATATTTCTTGCGGGGCGCATGTGTATGGAAACCCAAAACCTACGGGGCAATTTATCTAATGGGAAACCCATTCTTGATAGGCCTGATTGGATTGAGATGGAGAGTACCTAACAAAACATTAGGAAACCAGTTGATTCTAGAGAAATATGACCATGCAGGGAATGATATCGGCTGTAAAACCCTTATCATGGCTTGATCAGTGGAGGATTTAGGTTTGGTTACTCCACTAGATAGAGAGGTTGATGCCACTTGTCGATTCCCAATGGGCTGGTTCTGCGGCCATTGATTTAGACAAGGTGAGGATTTTTCTAATTGGGATTGACATCACTTTTACATTCCATGACATAAAGGACCTTTATTTAAAGGAATCATCATCAAAAATATTTCCAAAGTGATTATCAATCACCGAGTATTCCAAGGTGATGTAGTCTGGATGAATAAGAGATTGCATAGTTGCTTCTTTATATGAATTTGGATGTGGTGTTAAAGTGAATTTTTTGCTGGCCTTTTCCATGTTGAATTGGGTTGAGTTTGAGATCCTTTCTCTTGCTGGACTGCTCCACCTTCCACCCCTTCTCTTCTTCCATATTGCATGCTTAATAAAAAATAATAGAGAACTTATTTGATGTAGCGTCCATGGCCTTATCCTGGGTTGGAGCTCTAACAGTTTGAGCATGAGATGTAGTGTTCCGATTTGAATGTTATGAAGATATTGACATTTGTGAGGATGTTTTGGTCGAGCTGCTTGGGAGATCATACGAAGTATTGGCCTGAGAGAGTGTTGGGTGGGGCTTCCTATTGGAGTAGTCCCTTGTTTGGTGATCCCGTTCTTGACACAAAATATTCATTCGGTAGGTTTAAATACTCCACCTTATGAAAATGAAAACTATTAGTTGTGAATAGATGTAAATGTTGTGCAACTCTTTATTCTTATCTACTTCAAAGAGCTCTTCAATTTGAATGGAAAAAATATTGCTTGACATACCAATTAAAACTTTTCCAAATATTTAGTGAAAAATATCCACAAATGGTTTGGTGTTAGGTGGGAGCCCCAATAACTCAATTGAAAGAGGATATTGAGCCTCATTCATGCCCTCAAGATTTAAATTCATAGTTAGTCAATTTCTCACTCCTATAGTTATCACCATTCAACCAAACAAAACCTTTTAAGATCATACTTTAAAAGGGGTTCATTTAGGAAACACCTAACTCTTTGAGATTGTGTTTTTAATATAATTAATTTAAAATTATGTTTTTAATAATAATTAAATTTGGGGCAATGTATTCCCACTAAATGGCCAAGAAAAGAAAAATGAAATTCCTCTTATCGATGTTATCGATGTTCCTCCCTGAAATCACAATTTCATAGACTGCCTGAATTGCAGGTCATTGATTGATTGAGGAGCGAGAGGAAGAATCAATATGCCGAGGAAGGGGCTAGGCGTGATGAAGACCCGACTAGTGGGGGTGACATCCAGCCACACCCGACTGAAGAACAAGAGCGACGCCCATCGCACATCATGGCCACGAAGGAGTCCATGGGAAAGATCATGAAGGCCTAGACCTTATTCCTAATGGAGGTCAAGTGCGCTATGTAAGAAAACATCAAGCACATCGTCACGGAGATTGTGGACCCTTCCACAATCAGGAGGGTCCACAATCAGGAGAACGTGGATAGTTCCAAGATCCCCGAATTCGAGTACTATTTGGAGGTGGGCAATGGCAATAAAGGATCCACTCGAAGGAGCAACGATCTCACCAGCCTTGCCCGTGGTGGGAAGTGGGTCTAGTTCTTTCGATCAATTTACATGATAAAGTCCATCAATGTCTTGGTGGAGCTAGTTTCATTGACTTTGTTTCTAACCCTCGATAAGGCCACCGAGGCCACGAATCGCAAGGTCAATGCCCTGGAGAACATGGTCAATCCTAGGCTGGAGAATACTATTAGATATATCAAGTGGGAGCTTCACGAGTTGGAGAGGGAGGATTTCTTCAGGATAAAAAATATTCAAAATTACAAGAAGAGGGAGCTTGAGAGACAAATGCAGAGTGCCAAGAACTTTGGAGACAAGCAAGATATGGAGACTTTTGCACTTCATAAGGGCATTTCGATGGGGGATGTGCACAATCTGTTGTCCATAGAGACTGAAAATGGTGAGGATATTATTTTATAGAGAGGTAATAGAAAGTAAAACCCACAAACCTTCTTTTCTGCTACAAAAAATTGTGTAATTTTTGCCCTAGTAACTAGAAGAGCTTTCTCTGGATTGGAGTATCTACTCTACAATAGAATTTTGTACCAAATTGGTTGTCTTTCAACTTTGAAGTTAGTGGAACTTATTTTGGGATTCAACCAGATTTATTTTAAAATTTAATTCTACAATATTCGTTAAGGTATTTTACATGATCTGTCCCAGAATTTACTGTAATTTTAAACTGGATGGATGTTTTTCAACTTTCAAATTAAACCCAATAAGTAACAAAAATTTCTCTAAGGTTTGAGCCTAGGATCTACAACATGATTTACAATTATTTTTTATGTGTACTCAATTAGTTGTTTTCAACTTAGAAGTTATCATAATTCCTTGTGGGGTTTAACCCATATGCTTTGATTAAAATTTAGCAGAAGTCCTTGTGGGATTACACATTTCCTTTATTCATGCTCTCATCGCTTAAAATTGACTTCATCCAACTAGTCTAGCTTTTGTTACTCCATCATTTTCCAAGTTTTGACATTTCCCAGGTAGTGAATACAACTCAAAAATTAGGGTCAAGTGGTGTCAGTTGAGATTCAATGGTAGATGGAAGCTTTCGAGAAGCCTCCATTAACTAGAAGGTCTCCCCTCCCTACCGGAAACTATTCTTTCCACCCTGAATAATAAAGAGATTCAAATTATGTATGTAATAATATTTTATCAATTAGATAGACTCTTACCTTTTCCTTTTGTTGTTGAGGCTTCTCGAGCTTGCTTATTTTTGTAGCATAATGAAGAGTAGTTTGTTGAGCTCTATTTTTGCATCCCAAATATACACTGATGTTTCATATCTTGAATGCATAAGCTACCCTTTTGGCTAATGCCTCATGAATCCCCTGATGAAGAGTACTTAGTAGTTAGAACATTTTAGAATTTTGGTACCCTGACATGAATACCTTCTCATATTTTCACCAACTTTTATATGTTGTAAAACTTATTTTCTGAGAGTTCTCAAATTCTTATGAAGCTAGGCTAGTAATCACAGGTAGGCAACACTATGTATTCGAGAAAAACAAGGATGCCTTTTCATCGCTACCAATTGCGATGTTGTTGGTCATTTTACTGATGCACAAGAATGGGTAGGTACATTTATTTTCCTTCCTCTTCTTGTAGTTAAGTTAGGCTTTTGAACTTTATTTTAGAACTCTTACTAGTTTAGTAATGCTCCCATGTCATCTTGAATAGTTAGATTTTTGAGATTTAAGAAGAGCTCCATTTCCAAGATGGTCATTTTCAGATACTGTACTAGTTTGTTTGAGCATGGATGAAGAAACTTACATTCTATAATTTAGGTCTCAATTAACATTTTCTAGAATGAGAAGTAGAAGAAATCGTGACTTTCACTTATTATGGTGGAGACAACTTTTCTGGTATGATCTTTGCATAAAGGTTTCCATGCAAAAACTACATCAGAAGCCCAACCCAAAATCCAAACAAAAAGATGAGGAAATTCATCTCTTCCTTTGCCCCAACATAGTCAACCCCAACCTCAACCCACTCATGAAGGAGTTAAGGATATTGATCTTGTAATTTACCTTGAAGGAATATTGGGGAAAATCAATGTTCTTTTTCCTCTCGGAGAATTGATTAAAGTGCCATCAGAAACTGAGAAGGCTAACAATTTCTTCAATCCTGATTGGAGTGAAGAGCTCAAAAATGACCCTCCCATCAATCTCCAAAGGCAAATCATGTAAGATTGGTGATGTGTAGCTTTTAGATAATAAAGAGGGATATAGAAACCTTTGGAAGGGAAATTTATTGTCCATGGATGATTAGAAATAACAGCCAATCACATGCATATTATTTCCTCCTAAAAATAGCATTGCATGCATGTATTTAGCTGAGTTATCAACTGTTCCAAGGGAAATTGTTGATTATTTAGGCAACATTAGCTATAGTTGGGGTTCAGATAAATTTTTCCTATCGAAATAGAAAACTAGTAGCGACTTGGAATTCTATTCCTTACAGCTTCTGATTTAGAGGATGAGGATTTTGGGTTGAAACTCTGGAATTGGATAATCTGAAAAAATGATAAACATCAAGGATATGGCTGGAAGTGGCTTATTACAAGATTTCATCTCATCATACAGTCTACGTACAACTGTTTTAGGCTTGGTGTTTTGGAATCCTAGAGGAGATGTTGTTAGGCAAAATATTGAAGATTCTTTAGAAAGGAACTCATATACAGCATGGATATGACATTATTTACACACCGAATGTGGCCAATGCTGACCCAAGGAAGAAATAAGAAGTGTTTTAGATATGATAGAAGCAATCTTGTCTCAGTCTTATTTTAAGAATTTTGAAATAAATCTATCAACAAAACCTAAAAAAGGCAGTCGGTAGTGATGTTATTTGGGAGAAAGCAACTTCTGCTTTAAATGATGCTCTTGAAGACAAGGGGTGGGATTATTCTGTTGATGAAGGAGGTGGTGCATTTTATGGTCCAAAGATTGATCTTAAGGTTAAAGATGCACTAGGAAGAAAGTGGTAGTGTTAGGCAGTTCAGGTAGATTTCAATCTACCTCAGCAATTTGACATATTTTATATTGATTCAAGATCATAGAAAAAACTATCCACCATGATTCACATGGCCATCCTAGGATCTATTAAAATGTTCTTTGGCATATTGATAGAGTACTATGCTAGTGACTTTCCTTTGTGGCTGTCTCCAGTACAAGCACATTGTTTACCTATAACTTCAACCAAGTAATTCACAGAATTTTCCCATCGGCTTGGTCTTGCCATATCATTCACCTGATTCATAAGTCTGGTCCTAGTGCAGATTCAAAAAAATATGACCATTATTTAGGGACATACATTCTTAACGCTCTATGCAACCTCCCTGCATTTGTAGTTCTTTAAGGAGCTCGAGAGGACGAACCTTTGTAGTACAGGGAAAGCAAGCTTCAGGCCGGGTTATTAGATGATGTATGATATTATTAGTTTGGGGGCCATTGTTGAGAAGTCAAGACACCACTCTTTGGAAGTCTTTTGTTGTTTTGTAGACTTTCAAAAAGCTTTTGATTCAGTTCTGCGGGAAGCCTTGTTCCAGAGGCTCAGAGACATTGTCAACTCAAATATTTTGATAGCCTCTATTATGATACTCTATGAGGTAGTCTTTGGCCACCTTCATACAACACGCATTATCCGACTTCATTAAGAGCACCATTGAGGTGAAGCAGGGGTGTCTCCTCTTTCCCACTTTATTTGGTATCGACATAAATGTGTTGGGTTGCTTTCTTGCATGAGCACATCCAACCAAGCGACAATGGTCAGCTCCACCATGTCCTGGTCTCCATACTCCTCTTTGTCAACGATGTGGTTATCTTAGTCTCCACACCTGAAGGTCTTCAGAGATAGTTGAATGCTCTTGCGATTTTTTGCGACCTTCACGAGTTGATGGAAAACCTTTGGAGAAACAAGGTAATGGTGTTCAAATACTCGAAGAAGTCAAATGTAGATTTCCACTTTCTCTTCATAGGGTGGAGGTTGAGGTTTGTGACATCTTACTTATTTGGGAGTTCAGTTTTCAAGGCCCAGATTTGCGTTGAGGAAGGCCCTTCTACCTCGAGTGAAAAAGGGGTATGGGTCTCTTGCTCTTATTAAGAGATAGTGTTTATAGCACCATTTTTCATCCAAACTAGATCTTATGGACTTTATCATTAGATCCACAATTTTGTATGGTTGATAGGTTTGGGGTTTGAGTCTGCTCATGTCAGTTTGGACCCCAAACCCATTGTCTAGGTAGAGTTTTCAGCTCACCCTTCCTTGATCGAGACTATCTTCAGACTAGTAGAGATACTGTACCACCTTCAGAAATTTGTTGACTTCATGTCCAGTACACATATCTTACTTATTGATCTTTAGAGGTCATTACCTAGTTTGCCCTCCCCTTTAGGTGTTTGTATTCAAATATTTCGTGTCTTCTTCTGTTAGCTGGTATATTGATAGATCGCCTTCACCCACTCAAGTACTCACTAGATGCCCCTGATCCCCTCTTACCTAATAAGTAGGAGATGAACATGATTATCTGGGAGGATGTTTATCTACAGTATATCCAGGTCACTTGGATATTTAGCTTATATAGGAGTGGCCTTCGCACTCCCACAATGTATCGCCACTTATGTACTAACTAGTCACATTTATCATTTTTTTGGTTTTTTGTTTGACATTAATAAAATTATCTTATCTTATCTAGTTCAGTAAAGAAAAGTGTAAACCATTTGGGACAATTTCACTGGCTCAATTTTTCTTATAGTGCTACTTAGCATAGCAGAAGATGGAATATGCACATAAGGTCGTGAAGCAAGGAGTATGCACGTAAGGAAAATTGAAACATATTGGTGGAAATAAATCCTCTTTTCCCATAGGAATACACTCACCAAGTAACTCTTGTTCTCCCTTATCCCTTGTCACTTACATTTATTATTGTTGCATTAATAGATTCTAGGTACACTACAAGCAGAGTGGCTAGGATCTCCTTGTCATGTGCATGTCTTGTGCCATATGCATGCAACCCTTGTAAAAGGGAAAATTGTAGTTTTCTAAAAATTGCCATACTTGAGAAATAACTATAAACAAGCATAGACCCATTCATCTTAGTGATCATATTTGACAAACAACTATAAACTAGCAATGATCCATATTAACCTTGAATCTCAATACTTATCAAATAGTATATGGTGGTGCAAAAAGACAGACCTTTCACCTCAAGTGTTTTTGGATCTCTCTTGGTGCTTAATAGATATGGGGTTAAGATAGATATATGCAATTAAACATCACAAATGTGACACACAGACATCTTAACCTAAGTAGGTGACTATTACATTTTGACTCTGCCACCTCCATGAGCCTGAAAGACCTACAAACAAAATATATCATTGAATTAATATTATAGCAATAAAGTCATCTCAATCAATAATTAGTTTTCATAATAATGAACCATGGGATATTTCTGGATAACATTAATAGTCCATACAAACTAAAATCTGTAAACCAATATCTATAAATTAGTATCATCGTGATATGTTGAAGCTCATTAATAATATTTTAATCCTGCTGACCTGTAATTAACAGTTCAAAACTTTATTCACACACACACATATATATTCAAGTGCTAAATATCCTCCGTAACCACAAGCTATGAGGATGAGTGACATATGTGACTTGAAACGTTAGCTGCTTTTCATGTAGTATTTCTGAAGCCACAGATGATTAAATACAAACTAAGGAAACCTCTTTAACAAAAATATCCTTAACCTAGAGACCAAACTAAACATACTATGAGTTGTTCACCATGCTAGTCTTATAGTTCCAAGAGAAGTCACCTGTACTGTGCATGCGTACACTGCATTGGTGTCCCACAAATATTGTTTGTGCTTAGTTTTTCTCCTAAGCACCCTGCACCTCTGTACTACTTCTGTATCCTGTACATGATACGTGCACTCTCTACTTTCGACAGTATACCACACATTTTCCCATGTACCCTGTGTCAATATCTTTGCCTTGTACCGAACACTGTACATCATCATCCTTCTATGCTGCTCCAACTAATCTTGGTGTACTTTCTGGCGAAAATACAATCAATAGTGACCTCATTCTAGTGTTATCCTTACCAACCTGACACATTTTCATCTCCACGAGTGACATAAAACTCAACTTTCAGTGTCCTTATAACCACGCATTTCTCCTATTTTAAAATAGATGAAATTCTGCAAATGTCCTCGTGACTACTACTTGTTTTCTGTCAAATTTTACTAGGGTTGTGCTTTCCAACCTATCCTCTTAACTAATGTTTAGGTTCCTTTTCATAGTGTATAGAAAGGGTTTCCAAATACTATTTAACTCGTTTGTTTATCCTTTGTGAACAAATACATAATTCTGCTACCATTTTTTCAGGAAAAATTAGGCTAGTAGACCCCAGAAAGTACACAGGATCTCAGAAGATCTACAGCACAACCCAACACTATCTTCCAACTCAACCCATCCAACATTTGGCATTAACACCTTTCACATATTATAATACTAACTTTAACTAACTTCAACATCAATATGATCTCTCTATCTGGATTCTGATTATCAAACCTAAAGTAGGGCAGAAAACTACAATGTTTAGCCATATGTTACTAAGCTCCATAAAAAATTCACAATGTGATCCATGTTCTGGCCTATTGAAAAAAATAACCCCTTTTGAAAGATTTCAAGTGACCACACGCCAATTCTCCCTCTTTTATTTTAAGCCAATGATACAAAAAGAATTCCATATAACCCTAAATGAAATATATTTTCCTAAAAAGTACGACCAAGTGTCTTTTATAATTAAGTAATATTATCTATGAATAAATGTTCCATGCCACCACCGCTTCCCTTGTGAAATGTATACAGGAAATCCAGCTTGCCACAATTGAATTGACATTACGATATGCCAAGGAAATGGAGTGCAGGCTTAACAGATTGTAAGTGTTTTGGGAGGAAATAAATGCTCTATGCAATCCTTCGTGAACACAGCCACCCATCTCTGTCTTTAAATTGCAATGAGGGTGGAAGCTGATTTAAAATCTACAGTGCAGGTCAAAGACATGATAGATTGGTCTCACAAACCCTCGGGTCTATCGTACCTAAATCTGAGTCTCAATTCAATAGGATCTCGACTATCTGCCATCAATATTGTCGCTCTTCTGTTGTGTAGTTGTTTATATGTATGATTTACTATGCCTCCATTGTTGAGCTTCTATGATATGCTATCTTCATTTCTATTGTCATCAATAGTTGTCTATTTTGTTAATGCCACACAGATCTTCTTTATTGCTATTTGTTATTTTGCTCCATGCATTTATTTATTTGCTATTGGGCTCCATGTGATTTAATCTTCAGATGTCCCATGCATATGTTAATCTTCCCTTCATAAGTTCTACCCCACTGGAGTGTTAGTTGCATATCTTCTGGCCTTAGTGAAACCAGTACCTGAAATGAAACCTCATTAGCTATCTTCATTTTAGGTGGTCGAGATTGATTGGCATCTTCTGATTAGCTAGAGCTTGAACTTGTCCTTGGTTCTATGTTAATGATGAAATGGTTTGTTATAACTTATAACACTTACCTTTGATATCTAGTGATCAAAATTTTGCACTGATATGAGATCTGTTTGGATTATGTTAGTCTTTGTCATTATCTGATAAGAAGTTGATGTACATTAATGTTTTGTTCTTCCATATATTACTGCCACCCTTTAGGCTTCAACCATACCAATCTCCAGGAGATTGAAAAAAATGAGCACCACCTGCAGATGCAAAATAACCACATGATATGACCTGATAATATACTATGTATAGTAAGCAGGATCCTATGTGCAGTTTGATTCGCCACATGATCATAAACAAGAAATTGTACATCTCACACAAGCAAACTTTAACAAACAGATCAATGGATTCATAGCAATTGACATACACTCCTACGTTATTATGGATTGGGCTTCTTTGGCTTCTCATTCAAGTGGCCATCTGATGAAATATGGAATCCTTCAACCTTCTGTACCACATCATCAACACCCACTCTGACCTTGCCGCTCAATCGATTCACACCATTATTTTCATTCTCTTCAGGATTCATATTCAAAGTCTACCATATTCAGATTGTTCCATCTTCAGATCCAGAGGAATATGATTCACCGCCAGGAGTAAAATGCACATAATGAACTGGGCCATGATGTCCCTTGTTACAATTTCCATGATAACAAATAAACAAGGTTACACAAACCGTGGGTGCAATCGGAATCAGTTGAAGAATCGGATACGGGATTCAACACTCATACAAAATTAGGAAAAGGGGATTTGGAACCCTAACCCTAATTTTTTTATAATATATCTTTATCCCTCCTCTTTACTAGTGTTATTCTTTAGGTTTGATTTTGGGATTTGAGAACTTGATGCAGATAGCTTAATACAATGACAATGTATTTCTTGCTTTGAAACTCAACCAACAAAAACATGTATAGCTTGGCTGTCTCAAATTCAAAACTAAACTTTACTCAGACTGATATACTATTTATAGCACATGATGAAATAGTATGGATCTTCATTCAGCTGAAGTTGCACATATGGGAAGATCCTTCTCGTAGCAAGGTGTAGTCCTCATAATAGGATTTCTTTAAAAAAAAATTGTCAGTTTGAGATCGAAACTTGATGACACTATTGGCATGATTGGGAAGTCCTCTTGGCAAGGGAGATGATGGAAGCCCAATGTGTACCAAAGCACAATGTCTTTATTCTCAATAGGACGGTCCATGATAGAGACAATATTATCACAAGTTTTATAACAGTGCAACCTTGAAATTAAGTTAATGCTACTCTAGGTACAGATTCACTGTGAAGTTTAGTATCAAACATTCTAGAAATGTTGGAAAAGGAAATCTTAGTCTGCAAGCTCAATTTCTGAAAGCAATCAAATTATCATCTTATGTGAATAAACTGATCTAGAGAACCTTTCATAGGATTGCATAAGCCCGCTCACCTATTCGACGAGACAACCGGAGTATCATCACCTTTTCTTTGGTAAACATATTGCCCACCTGCCCATTCCTCACTTATGTTATATGGAGTAACCCATATCTGATGAACACAAATTCTTTGTCACAATGTTGTCCACAATGAAATATTAAGAGTTACATGAGCACCTATAATTTCAGTTTTAATTTTCAAAAAAACAAAAAGAAATGATCAATCCACTATTCACACTTCCATGCTTTAGATATTGTGGATGGCCTCCTTATGTCTATGCATCCAGAATTTGTGACTAGTGTCATGTGAATGGGTTGATTTTGGAAGGGCTTTAAACAGGAACAACACAAAAAATGGGTATTAAGCAATTTTAGGAGCAAATTTCACTGCACTAATATGCGTCACAAAGAGACAAAAATTGAAGTAATCCAAATCCAAACCTGGTTGTTAGTGAAGGCCCCTCAAAGTTGGGGAGGATCATCATGATCAAGCAAGCTTGCAGCAGTGGCCCCAGGAACAAGTTTATATCCCGCTGGATTGCCAAAATTTGTCTTCTTTGATGGATTGATCACATGAAACTCAGATGGCTGATAGAGGCTTAGCTTAATTTGGGAATCCTTCTTTGTTTGGGCTTTGTGTTTCTCTGCTTTCCATTTTTTTTTCTTGGATTTGGTCCATTCTTCACTGTTTGCTTGACCATCTTGACCTGAAAAAAGGAGTTGTTTGTACCATCAATATCCATGTCCATATAGAAAGTAATATAATGGTCATGGATGACACAAATTCTATTCTCAGCAAGTAAAGTTCCATGAAGTTCATCTGTGGAGCTGATCTGGTCAACATTCTCATATTTTGTACCTTTGACCATCAAAATCCCACTTAGTCCAACCTGTGTGCAAAAGAAATTGGTCAAATGCTCTTCCTTCTAAGTTCTAACCTACCTTTGAATAAAAACAACTCCCTGATTTGCTTCTTCACGGAAAGGCTTCAAAGTTTTCTACCTTAGCTTGGATAAGACCATCAGTCTGAAATTCCCAATCCACGATATAATCATAGTTTCCAACAGACGTTGCCATCGAGACTGCTAAAGTCACCTTTGGTCTGACTTCTTGAATCTGTGGCATGATAGATTTCATGAATTAGAGATACAAACAAAATGTCAATCCAATCAGAAGTGTCAAATGTTTTCCATTTCTACCTTACCTTGTCCATGCTTAATTCCTTATAGAGATTGGAAGCACAAATATGAACTACTAGACACAATGTATATAGAAATTTACAGTCTATATATACAGATTTATTACCACCTTATGTCCTAGTCTGTCCATGCAGATTTGGAACCACTTGGAACAATTCCTAACCACGTGGTTCAACAAAAGTTGACTTATTTCTGGAAAAATAAGGACCTACACAAAACAAGGCCACATGTAGAGAAAGTTTAGACTTGAGTTGATGAACTTGGGGTTCTGATACATGCCCAGTCCTTCCTACATTTCCCACCTTCTAGCATTGCTCAAGGGTTACCAAGTAGATATGGAAGATTCAAATGTTAGGTATTGCAAACACTGGAAACCCTAGGAATCCTCCAGCTTGCCTCTCAAATAGTTTGCTATGCACACAAAAACAACCTGATAAATAATATGTTATGCCCCTAATTTTCAAGGAAGGATATCTACCAATGGATGATAATAATAACTGATTACCTAATAAAACCCATGATTTTGCAAGTTGAAGGAAGAACTTCAGATTTAGCCTAGACATCAAATGAATCTTACAAAGAGAATTACATATGGCCAGAACTTAGAAGTTATATCAAGCTTGAGGAGGTCCATAACTTCTAAGTTCTAGCCAATATGTAATTCTCTTTGTAAGATGCATAAGCAAGGTTTAACTCAATAAGTTTCTTCTTACTCAGAGTCTAGACAGTTTAGAGAGTAGTGGTCTATTCAAATACTATTTTCCTTGTTTCATTTCAATGTTATTTCATTTGTGCATTCTGAAGCCGAGAGGAATAGATTTTTTTCATGATTTTTGGTTGGGTGGTAACATATTTTGGATTTATTCTATTGCTCACTCAGGAAGAATTGGAGGTTGAAATCAAGAAATTGCATAAGAGCCTTAATTTCAAAGCCACACCTATGCTTACCTTCTATCAGGAAGGAGTGCCGCTAAAGACTGAGTCAAAAAAGGTGAAGAGAACTGGAAAGGAGCACTTGAAATTCCAAAAAATTTTGTTGTTTTTTTTTAATAAGTGGTTTTTCGCAATATAGCATCTTATTTTTCTGTAACATAAATTTTTTTCACTACAGCCGTTCCTTCTTGAGATGTATAGTTCTGTTTCAAATGTCCCCTGCTTGGAAAGGCTGTGCAAATTATAATCCTCTGAGATGAATATAGTCACTGACTCTGAAATCGCTTTTGGTTTCATAGTTTTTTATATTGATAACCTAATAAGTTTTTCAATGATTGTTGTAGATTCGAGTACCAAAGATTGGAAGGAAGAGTACTAATTTGGGGGCAGATTCAGACAGTAGCTCTTCACGAACCCACAAGGTTTCTGAGCTAGTGGTCAAGAATAGTGGTTTTACAGATAAGCATATCAACTTCAAAGGGAAAAATGTGTCGGTTCCAGTGGCTAATATTAGCAACCCTCCTAAAAAGGCACAGAAGGTGGAAGGATCTACAAATATATCAACTCTAAAGCCCATAAAATCAAAGCATTCAAGTAATGCAAGTTATAAAACAAAAGCCATAAACCCTGCTAAAGTTGAGAATGCTTCAACAAAACCTGTTTGTAATGGATTGGAAGTAATAGTATCCAATGCGATGGAAAATCCATCTGCAAATGGAGAAAGTTGTGGGCAAAGTGCAGATATCTCTTGGTGAGCTCCTAATATGGATGCCTAATGAGGGCAACTATACCAAGAGCCTACTTTAAATGTCAACCTGGGGAACGTACAAACTTTAGAGATGTATGCACTATCTGTGCTCTTATAGGATAATCTCTGTCACAGTTGGAAGTCACTATCGGTGTTTAAAGGTTGTCTACTAAATATGTAAACTGGTTATGCTACGGAATTAAATAATGGAAAGCAATAAATCTAATTAAAAGAATTAAAGTGCTGAAAGCAGTAAACTTGTTCTAAGAAATAAAGATACCAAAAGCAGTAAATCTGTTCTAAGAAATAAAGCAGTAAATCTATCTTAAATAATTAAAATGTTGAAAGTAAAGGGGACGATCTTATAAAATTACTTAATGCAAAATAATAAATCTAAAAATGAACATGCCATAACAGATCTATTCTAATATTGGGGAAAACAAGGTCTGTAGTTATTTTATGCCTAAAACTAGAATTCTGATCTAAACCATTTTAAATCCTAAGACTAAAATTGAAGTGCAATCGTTTCAAGCTATCCATCTACTAGTAAAGAAATTGATCACGATGAGAAATAGTCAAAAACCTCATATATAAACCATGATATTGAAAGCAAGGTTGATACACATGCAATCGCTCATTCAAAGATGCGTTGAAAGAAAGAACCTACAGGACTATTGAAACTATTTTGCTGTACTACATAATGTATTATAAACCACTACAGAAATAATAAATCATTCAAGCGCTCCCATATGTAATAGAACTGTTCATCAATTTAAAACGCATAATTGAAAAAAATACCTGCAAATAGAAGTCTCCTGACCTACGTGTTGGAGGGGCCCTCCCCAACCCGTACTCAATAGAGAATAAAACTTAGAAACGCTGGCTGGAATTAATCATCAATATCTTAATTAAAATATAGAATCCATGTCAAAACAAAGGTCTGTACTTCGCAGTATCGATAGGGCAGAAAACGTTAAAACAATGTTTTTCTCAAAATAACAGCAGGGGCCTCTCGCTACTCGAGAGGCCCATATTTATATGATTTAATGCTGATCCTTACTAGTTTTCTAAATGTCGATTCCTCTTGAAAGTGGGAGTGGGTCCTCTATAAATCAAGAAACATGGCACTGAGCTTGGTGATCCTTTAAGCTTCTACACGTCCATCCTTGAATGACCCTGAACCTACTCAATCGCGCTTGATTTCCATATAATTAGTTTATTTGATACGCATTCTAACATCCAAGAATAATCATAAAACAATTTCATTAAATAATTAAAGTAAAACATTTTCCCCCACAAATGAGCATGTTTCATCACCATTGCTTGAGTTTGGCTGCTGGAAAAAAGGTTATCAAATACCTGAAAACTTGACTCGTCATCTCTCATGACAAAATATCAGCAGTTCATTATGACAGTCAAATGGGTGCTGGGCAACGGGATTTAATGAAAGACACGGTTACAGCTAACAGTGAAATGACTGAAGATAAGACTAAATCAGAGATCATTGCTAATCACGAAGAAAAGGTGGAGGTACAAAAGACCGACAATGCCAAAGAAAAGGTTGGGTTTAAGAACAAAGATAGTAGTACCATGAGTTGTGGTCTTGCTTCCAGGGGTAAACCAAGACCACATCGACATGCTTCTACATCTAGCAGCAATCAAGAGTACTCTAAAAGAAGGATAGTTAAAACCTCCAAACGTGATCTGTAAAAGATTGCGATGCCTCGAGAGAGTGGAAAGCATGAAGATGCACAAAATACTTCTGTGAAACATAATTTTAAAGGAAATCCGGGATTGTCTTGCTTAGTTGCAGATATAGCTGTATCCTAATCGATTGGTCAACCTATTATTATCAGGATGAGAGGCAATGTTTATCAGAATTGAGGTATGATTATAAACCATCAACGCGTTATAACCTGAAGATAACCTTGTTTTTAAACCTCTCTCATATGGTATTTCAGCCTATCATCTATGGAAGATGCCCGACACCTGAAGGCATGACGATGGTACCCATGATACTTCCAGATGGGCATGTTGGATACGCATTGTAAGTCAATGTGGCTTCGTAGGTAGCTTGGAGATACCTCAAATAAATGTGATATCTTTACCCTTGAAACATTCCTTTTTAAAAAAAAAAATTCCATAAATGTAATTGAAGTATGACTTTTAACTTCGTCTTGTAGCTCATTTATGAGACCTCTCTCTACATATGGCTTCTTTCATATTATGATGTTGTTGTGGATTCCCTAGCTGCTACTCGCACTTTAACCCATCATCTGCATTTTGCTAGATAATATTTTACTCTGTTTAGATAAATGTGATATCTTTACCCTTGAAACATTCCTTTTAAAAATGAAAAATTTGCCATAAAAGTAACTGAAGTATGACTTTTAACTTCGTCTTGTAGCTCCTTTATGAGTCCTCTCTCTGCATATGTCCTCTTTCATATTATGATGCTGCTATGGATGCCCTAGTTGCTACTCGCACTTTAACCCGTTTGGTGAAGGTTGTTAAGTGTTCCACAAAGGAAAAGTTAATTACCAATTTGTTTGTGATGTTAGCTCTAGAGTCTATGTGTGTTATATTTGAGATTGAGGTAGATATTTTGCCTTCATGAGCCTCTAATTTGTTTCTGTCTTTGGTGAATGCTTCCAGGTCGTTAGGGTTTCTATTCTAACATGGAAAAACTTGCTTTTCAAAGGGACATTTGCAATTGAAATGGTGGATCTTGGGTTGCAACAAATTGTGCAAAACTTAAAATCACAAGCCTAGAGTGACGAGGTTGGAAATTCGTTTCTCTTTTGAGTGGCCATAAGCTTGATTATTTTAAAATTTCTTTTGGTGTTACAGATTGCTAATTCTTTTGAGGATCTTGAAATGCTAATCATTTTATCCATTTATTCGTACAGGATCTAGTAGAAGCATTGAATTCTTTGGAAGAAGGGTTGAAAGATAGCATTAAAACGCTAAATTCTTTTGACACGTATAAATAGGAATTTCTTCTAGGAAATCTTGATTGGTCCCCAATGCATAAGGATCCAACATTCTGGCGTGAAGACATCAATAAATTTGAAGATAATGACTTTTAGGTATGTTCATGGTAGTTTTCTACACAAAACCTTTTTACAATATACTCAGACACTGTGTTGAGTGGGAAGCCCCTCCCACTCCTACTCCCTATTAGCTCTAATTTCCGCACTTGTAGTGACGATCCAGACCTATGAAAGTTAGCAATGGAAATTAGTACAACTTATAGAAAATTCACCCACTTTTTCATCGATGAACCTCCTCTCCGTTGGGGTTGGTGCATGTAGATTAGGGGAGGGTGTCCCTAATCTTTGAATACTGCTGTCCAACTTATAAATCTGCAATATAAACCCATATAACATTACAAAATAATGATCATTGGCTTGCAATTAAGCTACCAAAGAGATAAAAAAATAGTTTACTGATTTTTTACGATGGAAATTCCTACATGTAACAATTTTAACTGTAAATGAATGGGATAAAAGTGCTCTAAATGATAGTTAATCATCAAAATAAAGAGAAAAGTTATTTTAAGATAGATTGGCACCTCTGCTTATTTTCAGTTATTCATAACTTTGTATTTACATGTAGACTTTGGCTTGGTGTGTCCAATGTTAATATCTCACTCCTTACATTTTCTTGTGGGCATCTTCTAACAGTGTTGGCGGGCATTTTTCATCATGCCAATGGGCATTTATTTAGTTGGAAATTTTATTCTCATATCAATCCATAAGGAACTATATTTAAGGGTGCTAGCTCAATGGTAGAGCACCTGCCTTATAGGTAGGAGGTTGGTGGTTCGATTCCACCGTGCCCTATTTATATTCTGAAACCACTAAAAATAGATAAGTGACTAAAAAAAGACCAAAATTTGCATATAAACGACCACCAGTACAACATGAGAGATAAGTGACAAAAAAATAACCAAAATATGCACATAAATGACCACTTTTGAGTTGGTGATCGTTGGTAGCAAATTAGCGGTCATTTATCATGTTACAAAAAATGTGGTCATTCATTGTGACAATTAATGACCAAATATATTACCAAATTAATGACCAATATACGACCAAATATATGACCACAAGATAAGCTATAAATGACCAAGCTAAATATGACTACATTTTTGGTCGCGTGATATATGGCCACTAATTTGCTACTAGTGGTCACCAACTCAAAAGTGGTCATTTATATGCAAATTTTGGTCATTTTTTTGGTCATTTATCTCTCATTTTGTACTAGTGTCAAATGCTATTATTGATTATTATATTATACTAGATATTAGGGATCAACTCACTGAGCTAATGAGTGTAGCTAATTAACACTAATACTTAAGACTCACTGTTTGTTCAAAAAATTTAGATCCTCCTTTCATTCTATTCTTCTTCTCCTTATCCTTATACTCTATTATGTGTAACTATTAAGCTTTTATAACTATTAAAATAATTTATTTATAATAAATTTTATGTACTTCCACTAATTAAAAAATGTATATGTCCAACTAGATTTATGTATGATAATGAAGATATGTAACCCAAAAAAATATGTTTAAAAAACACAGAATATCATTACTTTTGGTTTTGTTCATACTACTACTTGGTTGTTTAAAATATCGTTAAGGTAACTATTAATTAGAACTCGGTCTTATCTGGTATAGTGTACTCCAATGACAATAGAACATCCATTTCATTTTCTATTAACATATATCTTAAAAGGACCTGATTATGACGTCTTCAAGAATTTTTTCCCATAATTTCAATGTTGATTTTGTCCCCTAAATCCTCTTATTATGACCCTTCATACACTCTCTTATGACCCTAAATCCTCTTATTATGACCCTTCATAAATTCCCTTTCATCATTAAAAAAAACAGAATATCATTACTTTTGGTTTTCTTTATACTACTACCTAGTTATTTAAATACCTTTAAAGTAACTATTAATTAGAACTTGGCCTTATCTGGTATAGTGTATTCGAATGACAATGGAACATCCATTTCATTTTCTATTAACATATATTTTAAAAGGGCCTGATTATGACGTCTTTATGAATTTCTTCCCATAATTTCAATGTTGATTTTGTCCCCTAAATCCTCTTTTGCTATTCAAAACATTTACAACTCTAGTAATCTCTATAACGTTTTAACTTATGAAACCTAAAATAAATAGGAAAGTTGATATAGTAGTCATCATTATTATTGACATAATTATATTAAAATATATTCTCTTTTTTATCATAGATTGAAAGCAATGATAGATATTTTAGATTTTTGGATTTTATAAAAATGATTTGTATTTAAAATATACAGAATATAAAGATAATTAATTAGATTATTAAAACATAACAACCATCTATACTTATTTAAAAATATTTTATTATTGATTAATTATAATAATTCAAATTTCATTTATAATTATTTTAATATATATATATATATATATATATATATATATATATATATATATATTTTTGAGTTCAATGATTATTAAATATTTTTAAGTTCAAGTTTGGATTATATCAAGATATAGATTTGGATTTGATGGAAATAATGTAGATTCAAACTTTATAAAATATACTAATAAGAAATTAGGTTATTAAAACTTATTTTATTATATAAAATTTATATATATTATTATTTACAGATATATTTAATTATTAATTATAGAACAAAAAATTAGGTTATTAAAACTTATTTTATTATATAAAATTTATATATATTATTATTTACAAATATATTTAATTATTAATTATAGAACAAAATTCATTTAAAGTTTTAAATTATTGTAATAAATTTTGAAAAATATTAAAATTTATGTATTTTTAGATTTTAATTTAATTAAAATTTAAACATTAGATAAATAAAAATAAATAATTGTTTTAATCTTAAGTACTAATTTAAAAATATTTATGATGTAAGATGTAAATTTAGGATAACAAGTTTAATGTTATCAAGGATGCATTAAAAATAATATTAAAATATAATTTTAAAAATATATAATTAATATTATTGAAAACAAAATAATTTTTTAAGATATTATTATAATTATTTATTTAGAATAAAAATTTAAAAAACAAAATAATCAATAGAAGATATAAAAATAATTGTGATGTTATAAATATTTTTTTTAAAATATATGAAAAAACATATAATAGTTAGTGAAAATTTATAAAAGAAAATAACTAACATGACAGACATAAATAATTTATAAATTGCGTTTAGTATTTGTTAAAATTAATATATAATATATTTCAAATATGACTGTTAAGCATTTATAAAGGTTCACATTGGCACATGGATCAATAATGTCATATGAATGCATGAGTGCAGAGTTTATCCAATCCATCATCCATGCGAAATCATTACAGAATAAAATCAAAATCTCTGTCACTTCTGACAAAATCTCTAACAGTTTTTTTATTAAGCAATCAACACAAATAAAAAATTAATCGTTCCATATTAACGAAAATCGACTTTCATTTTTGTTACCTTTAATTTGAATTTTTTACACAACACTGATGTAACCGTTAAATCCCATTGCCATGTAAAAATGTCATTTACCATCCAAACATATGGATTTACGATCAAAAAATGAATTTACAATCCAACATATGCGTTAAGTTTCGTTGAAAACCTAATCATAACCCATTAGTAATATTTCGTTAGTAGTATCCGTTGGTTGAATCTTGATCGAACCTTCTTGATTACGAAAATCTCTAACGTTTCATTTGAACTTGATCCTTTAGTAGTATCCGTATGCTCTTTGCTTTCCGCTACCTCACCCGCTCCTCTTGTGTTGCATCTCAATGTGTTGTGTGGCTCTGTCACTCTGCAATGTGCTATGTGGGATTTTTGGATTCTAAATGAGAGGCCAAGGTGTGTAAGCAACATATGGGATTGTAAGCATCAGATGGGATTGTAAATGTTAAAGGGTATCAAAGTGATTCAAGACTGGGCCAATGTGGGGCGCATCGTCTCCTACGGAAACAAACTGCTGGGGCTCATGCTGGGCGAAATGGACAAAAGCATCTCCTCCTCCTCTTGCACAAAGTTAACAAACCAACAATTAATGGACGAGTGATGTTGTTGGCCTCCATCCCCGAATGGAAACACAAAGCCTGAGCCGAAGTTCTGGAAGATTTCCAGGGAAACACCCCATCTATCACTGATCTCGCCAAAATCAAAATCGTAAGATTCACAGTCCTAACCACATTATAATCTAATCCACCGCATAGATCTAGATGAAGAGGTTTCAGAACTCTTGTACAAATTCCAATTTGGGATCAAAATCACATTAGGAGGACATTTTAACATTAGATTTAATGCTAGGTTAATGTATTTTTCTAAGAAAATGTATAGTAATCTCTAATGGTTTGAATTATTTCATCCATGCAGTTAGGAATGGTACTGAGCAAGTCACTGGGACTATACACTCTGGCATCGTTGCTACCAAGACACGTATTCAAGAATGTGAGGGTGGGCAATCTGGAGTTACCGAAGGGCATATCTATGTGGATTCTGGTGTTGGCCATCCATCGCCAAGGAATTGTGGGGAGAAGACGCCAACGAATTCAATCCAGAGTGGTTTGCGGAGGGCATGCAGAAGGCGCGTAAGCATCATATGGGATTGTAATTGGTATTATGACTTCATTCCTTCTTGGTGAGTATTGTTATTATGTTATTAGCAGTAAATTAAAGAGTGCACATCTTACTGTAATTTTTTCTCTTCCCCTTTTTCTGTTATGATTCAATTCAAATGAGAATTCATCCATGAAAATTCTTCCTTTAGTCTGACTTGATTTTTGTTGGCTCTTTGTTGTTTATAGATTAGACAATTGAGGGCCGAAATAGTAGTTGTAACATCCAAAAAATTCACAGAAATTTAAAATTTTTCAATGCAGCATTAATTGCTATATTGACTGTGTGGAAATATAATAAATGCTTGTTTATTTATTTAAATGGCATGCTGAAATAAAATGTTGTGACGATCATGCATATGTATTGTTTTACGATGTATGTTCACAAGTAATTAAGTCTATGCTAGAATGTCGTTAGATGTTTGCTTGCCTTGATTGTGCAACCTAGATTAATTATGAATTGATGTCAATGCTCTATACTTTTACTTGACACTGTTTGTATGCACTAACTACTTGTTCTTCTTTTGATGATGAAGGGGTCCTATGGGCACCTCGAGACTTAGTTAGCTAATAGCTAAAGCATTTGAACATTCTTTTTCACATATCACTTGTAAGAGAAACTTAGTATTTCGAACATGAAATATGAAAGTCCTAAATGTCGTGAGTTAGCTTTCAAGTTTAAAAGAGAAATAGAATAGCTTGCAATACAAATCAGGGTGAGATATGCTTTGGTCGTTGTTTCAATTATAAACTGTAACACAACTGGTTTATATGTATCATACTCTACTCTCTGCATTTATGTCATTTTAAATTCTTAAGTATCTGTACAAAATGATCATTGAAACGGTGTTTAAGTAATTCAAACCCTTCTTAAGGAAAATTACACTGAGTATTAGATGTTTGAAGTAATAGGATCTTATTCTAAGTGTCAATGTGGTTCTAATTCTATACTTGATCATATGTAATATATTTACAACCATAACATAATGGTTATCCTAATGCTAGGGTATGGTCACAGTAACTACAATTATAATTTAGTTACTATATGTGCTTTCTGTAAAGTTTGTACCCTTAATACTATACAACTAAACTCTATTATTGGCAGGGTCTTTATTCAATGCATGAGGGTTTGATTTAACAATCTACGTAATAGTCAAAATGCAAGTTGGAAATTGTATCAAGATATAAATGGTTTTATATAACCGTAATACTATGGTTGCAGGTATCTAAGCGATGGTCGAACCTTAGTCTTGGTCTTTGTATAAAGGTATCATGCTATCACAATTAGTATGATGGTGTTGATAATTTGTAACCCAACTATAATGCAAAGTCAAGTATCTACCAGAATGATATCTCGGTTGCAAGGTTTGTTGGCAGGTCGACGTACTAGTGGTAGGCATGAACATTTAAAGTGCATTAAAGTGATGTTTGTGGAATGTCCGTTGGCATCCAACATGGTTGTATTCATGTGTTAGTTATGGGTAGAAGTGTAACCCTAACAACACTTTGGCTTACCTCGATGAAGGTGGTGAACTTGGCATTCATTTCGCAAAGGGTGGAGTGTAGCAAGGCCGGTTGGCCTATGGTTCTTTAGGGTTTTGAAGTCGGTCTTTGAGGACTCCTTCGTGAGGCTCGATACCACGTCGTGTAAGGGAAACTGCTACTTTCATGGTTTTAAGAGTCGAACCAAAGTTGTGAGTAGCATTGTTGCATCTGTCCTAGCAATAAGAGTGGCTCTAGATTCTACACCGGTTGCAAAAATAATGATTTCAAGTCTTGGTTACAAAGGTAATGTCCTTAATGAAACCTCATAATGTTTGCAGTTGTTAGTAGTGTTTAAGCTTTGAAACTATTTTTAACCGCTATCTGTATTAATGGCAGGTGATTCACACCTACAGGTTTCTATGTTTGAGTTAAGGTGGGAACTACTGCTAAAAGAAATGGTAAGTCTCAGTGGTTCCTCATGTAGATTTCTCCTTCCAGCTATTGGCCGTGTTTGGTTTTAACTGGAGCTTTCGGTTTTACTGTTTGGTTGAAGTGTGGTCACCGTTGTAATGCTTATAATCTGTGAAACATAAGTAAGTAGGATTGAATCCTCTACTTACCATTTTGATGTACTCCATAGTATTTATTGTGTGTCAAATGTAACATTTGTTTGTGGGGTTTAACCCTCAACTCTTTGGATAAATCAAAAGGTTTTTTGGTCTAAGTGCTTTTATACTCTGTAAGTAAGTTTATGCCTGAGAGAGATGCTCCAGGAAATCTATATCGTTATAATTTAATGCAGCTTGTGTTTTGTTTTGATGGCCGAGAGCCAATGCTTCAATTTGTAATTTCAAAACCCTAAACTTTTACTGTTTGTAGGATAGCTTCGGGATTTTTGTGTATGTAAAATATAAAAGCCGAGACCTAGTCTCATGCATCAAACGTCGTCTCAAAGTATGAAATGTTCAACTGTTTAAGTGTTGTGCGTGACTATGTTATTGAAAAGGGGTTTCAGTGTTGAGAGCCGAATGGCTTGGTTATTCGAGCTATAGTTTCAAACTCAATTTCGTTTGTACAAATGAGTAGATGATGAGACTTAGTCTCTTATAATCTTTTTGGTTACATCGAATAAAAGCTTTTGTTTTGTCAACATCCAACTTGTTTATTTCACAATGGCCTTGAGCCATGTAACTAAGATGCGAGCTTAAGGAAAGAGAGGCCGAAGGCCTTGTGTTCGAACCCTGTTAAGGAGTTTTCTATGAGTTTCAATTTCAGGAGTTGTAAAACCTTAACCATACTAGTGTTTAATTGCTTCCTTAATTGAATGAATGTTGAGGGTTTCGAGTCCGAGCTAAACTTTGTGAAATACCGAAAATGTTCCTTTGTTTTTAGTTTAGGCAATGTATAGGTTATTTGATAACATGACTGTAATCTTCAAAATGTTGATCATGGGCAATGAACTATTGTTTTGTAAAGTTCATCAAATGGAAATTTCTGTGTTAAGGTTATAATGTACAGGTGTAACTGCATTCTAAAAGGAAATAAAAGGAATAAGGCATAGTGCCTTAGTTTGAGACTCTATCTAGCGTTGTCTAGGGTGTCGGCTATGAGTGTTAATAAATGTACTTAGCTATGATAAGGGTTTCGAACCCATGAATAATATTTGCATACAGTAAAGGGAAGGTCTTTGTCTGATATGATGTTCAATCTAATATTATATATTGTTTTAGGACAGTCGTCCAGAATTAGAATTGTTTTATTTTACAGCTGTTAAAATTTATAAATATTGATAAAAGGCCAAAAGTGAAGTTCGAATACGATTTTTTTTTTAAGAGAAAATATAAGAGAAAGCATGGTAAATGTCTACTGTAAGGAAATAATTGACCTACAATAAAAACCTAGGTTTTGTGTGCAGAAAGAAGATGTTTTCTCCTATTGCTATAGAAATTATTATAATCACCTGTATAATATGAATGTTGTTATGTTTTTCTGAGACTAGTCATAAGATAATTTAAAAATTGCAGAATATAATAGATAAGGAAAATTTCAAGAAAGATATATCTACATTATTCTATTCAATCAGCATTAGTCCATTCAATCATTGTATATCATTTACCTATTCTAATTTTCCTTCCTTGTACTAGAGTACGGTACAAAAAACAGTGCATGGAAAAATACAAGGGAGACATTTATTCAATCATTTATTATACTTAATCATCATTCTACAGAATCATAACTAGAGCAGAAATCAAACAAATTCTTATTCATGGTGATAACTATCACTTTCTAACTATTGAATACAAAATCAACAATTACATAAAATAATTTAACTACTTAGGGACTGAAATAACAAGTAGAACCTATAACTGTAGATAGGGTGGATAAACACCAAAGGAGGCATATTCCTCCCAACCTTCTCCAGAAGAAGTAGCCAAACTACTTGCCTCCTTTGGACCCCCGAGCCTGTTTACTGAACCACTAGGTAGAAGACTCTGTGTAGAAGCAAGGCACTCAGGTTGTATAACCAGCAATTAATAGAGACTTGCCATACACCTCAATCTCTGCACTCAACAGTAAAACTCTGCACTCAGCAGTAAACAAGGCAGACTTACATCATGATAAAAAATATAGTTTTTACCCTCATCGAATCTCTTGTGTGCATACATCAGAACCACAAGGTAAGTTTCCTAGTTATGAAAAGTATTGAACCTCAGTCCAAATTCGATGGCTCTTAAAAAGATGCCTAGGTCTTTTTGGTGGTCAGTTTTTAATAAATGAGCATCAAGCTCAAGTCCCATCTTTCAGGGCACTATCACAACAATTCAAGGGAGTTGTCCCATACCAATAGCTAGTTACTTGACTCATGATGCTGCCACTTGTCCATTTCCTTCTACCCCAAATTCCATTCCACCTAGTGGGTTATTAAACACTCTTTCAACAGTTCTCCTTGGGTGAGTGTCTCCTATTTTATTTATTTAAATAATAACATTGTGCAATTACAGTCATACTTGGACACTTGTCCAAATATAAAATTTTACAATAAAAGTTAAGATAATGTCTTCTTCAAACATAAAATGTTTTCAGCAAAGGGGTATGTTACAGCAATGACTGTGATATTAGAGCAAGGAAAAGAAAATTGTTGGATCTTCTCCACAACCAAATGTAGAAGAAAATGAAAGAGGTAAATAAATTTACAATATGAAAGAGGTAAATAAATTTACAATATGGATGTTTATAATGTAATTTTTGAAATTTCAATTTGATCTGTTTTATTTTTTGTTTTAAAATTTATTTCAGAATAAGGAACCCATGAGTTAGCTTTTTGGTGGCTCTAATTTACTAGAATAAATATGTAGTAATATATTTCCTTCCTTTCCCTGATTTGATTATTTTAGACGGTGGAGACATTGAAATCAAAAATGAAATTTCTATCCGTGCATAGATTTCTAGCTTTTGAATTAGTGGTGTTAATTTTTAATGACAGAACTAAAGCAATTATGGGAGGCACTATGTTTGGCCGACGAAGGGTAGAAGTAGCAGCTGTTGAGATATGTGAGCAAGAAAATCGATAACAAGTAGATTGTCTATAGACCCAAATGCAAAAAAATGTGAAACAGGTACCATTCCCTCTGATAGCTTCTAATGCATTAAAAACAAATAAGATATTAGATTGATTGGATGGTATATAAGATATTTTTTTAATATTCATCGTATTTTCTCTGTTGGTTAACTGATAGCCGTATTAATTGATGTGAAACCACCTTAGGGAGTTCTCTAATGGTCAATTTTTCATGAGTAAACTATGTTTCTTAAATTGATTTTATTTGTATCTCATCTTAAATTTTTTTAAATGCTCACGTGGTTAAGGTTAGTTTAACAGTTTGTTCAAAACAAGATGGATTTTGAGTTAATGTGGCTTGCTTAGTTTAACGATCTTACACTGATGCTTAGTATTTATTACTTTTGGTGGATAATGGTTTTAGATCTTCCCTTCTCTCAATGTTTCAAATCTCACTGGTTTCATCATTTTCTCTACCATTTTTCATCTACCTCACATATTAGATATTATATCACAAATTATATTATATAATTAAGAATTATATTTCAAATCTCACTTGTTTCAGCAGTTTCTCTAACATTTTTCATCTACCTGCCATATTATATATTATATTACTTGTTATATTATAAAATTAAGAATTGTATATGACAAGCATCCGTGCGAGCTTCCACGAGTGAGTGAGCTTCCACGGACTTTTGTTCCACCAATGACTATGAGGTTTCACAGACTCCTCTTAGGTTTAATTAGCGAGTAGGGTTTTGATATTGAAGAAAGCTCAACACTAAAACCTATTATGATTTTTTAATAAGTATAATTTTTTATATAATTTGTTTACTATTATGTTTTTTGAATTATTCTTTTTATGGCTTTTTATTATTATGTTCTTAATATTATCATAATACGATTACGATGGTATATAAATTCTTAAAAAATGTTTTTACTAAAAAAAATAGGTTATAAAATTTAAAAATAATAAATTTAAAGATAATAATCTTTTAAAGTTAATCAATAATATTTAGATAAAACTAAATTGAATAATTAATTTAATGGATATAGTTCACAAAATACTTCCAAAATCAAAGTCATATAATCAATTATAGTTAGGATATTAAATTTTTCTATAAATTTTTCATTATTTTGTTTTCATTTACATTTTCCTTATACAACAATATAATGTCAAGTTAAAAAATTAATAAAAAAAATTATTTATATATTATAATTAATATCTAATTTTTAAATAACATTATATCAAATATTTATAATTTTAAATAAAATTTTAATTATTAACTTACAAATATAAATATATATTAAATATTTATAAATTTAAATAAAAATGTAACATCCCAAAAATAACAAAAATTTTAATTTTTTCTTGTTTTCAATAGTCGTCAATTTATAATAGAAAAGGCATATATTAAAGGTAATAATGTTGAACAACAACCATACTTGTATGCTGCAATGTAAGTCTAAGCCTTTATATTTTACATAGTCATTTTTATATGTAAGTCTAGAATTTGCGGAAGCGGTGTGGAAGTAAAATAAGACCATGTTTTCATTGTGTTTGCAAATGTTGGTTCAATAGGTAGAATATAACACAACTTACTGTTTGAAGAAATCATGTGGTTTTGATTATGAATGTCGAATGGTACCTCCAGGTGATGAGCTCCCTTGATGATGGTATGTTTTTCCACATGGGGATTCTATAATACTCCCGCTCAGGTAATTACGTACCTTGGCAGGGTTGTCGGGAGGTATGGGCAATTGTGGAGATTGCCAGACTTACTTAGCGTAAATGCTAATGCCATCATGTACCCTTGTGTTTGCAGGTATGTCAAATTTGCGAGTAGTATCCTGAATGGATGGTCCCTATCTCGCTATTGGTCATATTCCACCTGGTGTATGTTAAGTCTTTTAAAATTAATACTCCATTAACAAGGGAGTCATCAATTTGATTGTTTCTCAAAAGGGGGTTTTATAGCTATTAGCTCATGGCAATGCAATCCAAAATGGGTTTGGAAAATTTTACAAAAGCCATTGTATGTATAGAATGAGCTCTTTTGTATTTTAATACAGGGTGACTGAATTCCACAACTTGACTATAGGGAATGCGATTTATTGGACCTCCACTTAGACAGAGGTTGGTGCACTCTTTAATGCAATTAATGAAGGTGGAGAACAACATGGCATGACGGTTTGTGTATTGATTTGGGGATTTTCTATCACTAGTCTTCTTTTTCGAATCGTTCTCAGTCCTGGTTATGCGTTTTCGTTGTTGGGTGATGGTGGGGTGTGCTGACCCGAGCTCTGCTCGTGGTCAGCACACTTAGTGGCTGTTGCTATCGTTCAAGGCTCAAGGTGGCCATACTTCTTTCAGGTGAGAACTTAAACCCTGTCACCCAATGCTATTTCCATTTCTTTCGAGTTGAGAATATATGTTGGAACTAATTTATACTATTTATCGCTTGTGACAGGTGATAAACACTTTGGTATGGGAGCTGCGATAGTTTATGAAGTCGTGGGCGTGGCTAGGGTATAGGTAAGTCTGGCTTACCCCTTCGTGCCCTATCTCTTGCAGCTCTGGTTTTGTATGTATGGGTTTGGCTTCGTGTTTTTGGAGTGAGACTCCCATAAGCCATTGGCTTACTGATTCACTTTAGGGAGATCTAAGATAGTCGCCCACTTGGCTAAACTAGACAGAAAATGGGGTTTCAATGTAATTTAAATGGTTGTATGAGTACTAGGACTGTGATATAGAAGGACTAAGTACCGGCTGGGTTTAACCTATTACTTGGTTTTGCAAAATCTTGTCAACAAATGAAATGTTCTTTTGTTGGATATTACTCCCGTATAGTTACAAGAATTTTGAATGGCACCATTCTATTTTTCCTATGTGTATTTAAATTTTCAAGCCAAAACTTTTAGGAGTTCTAATGTCATGGTTTTCCTGGTTATGTTTGTAAACTACTGCACAGACAATGTAGATATTATACAGGGCCGTTGGCGCCTTTTTTCTTGGAAATATGGCTATGGTTCGTATGTTGATTTCAATGGCACTTGTTAATTGTTTTGAATATTGCTACAGGGTTTATGTGTGAACAATGTATTGCCTGTGGGTATATACAAGACATCAACGAAGTTTTATATGTGTATGTTGCTGTAATGTGGGTGGATTGTAAATGAAAATGTCTTGTTTGCTTGCTGGTTGCGTGGGTAGAATGACCGCTTGCCTGGCAAGGGTTTCAAGGCTATACTCAACGTTTTTGGTTTTTATATATAGACTTGTTTCCTGTAGGAAACACTTATACAATTTGGCTCCTTGTGAAGGTCGTGGGAATTGAACCTGGTCCTATCTTTCCATAGGCATCTTCGTGGTGGTCATACGAAATGCGTTTTTCTTATTTATATTTATGATTGGTCTCTGCGTTGGTGTTTTACGGGACTCTGACCCTAGGAAAAATGACTTAATTCTTGCGTCTTCTTGTTGATTCGAAATGAAACATATGGTTTCTTGTAGATAGCTATCGTAGTTTAGCAGGTTAAAAGAAATGGAAAGGATCTCAGGTCTGTCAAAATTATTAGTGTAGGGTTTATGATGAAGTGGGTATATATAAAAAAATGTAAATGAGCAACATTCTAAATACGATCTCTGTCATACTTGATATGTTTGTTTTAAATTAAGGTCTGTATGGTTTAAGAAGAAAACAAAACTAGATCGGGCAGAGAAATGAAATATATATATATATATAAATCGATTTTAAACAATGATGTCTGCGTTTTCTCTTACTGTGGTTTGTATCATTGGGATTTCAAATAGTTGACATGTTGTTCAACGATTTCTGTTATGGTTTGATTTCTATAGCTAGGCGATTTTGTTGAGGAATTAAAACAAGGGTTTTAGATAAGTGAAATAGAATACTATCATAGGTGAAATAAAATGTTATGAATATTCTTCTGAGTTCAAACCACGATTTGGCCTATTCTAACCATCTAAGCAATATAAATGACTAGCAAGGACTAGCTAGCTAGTCCTGCGGGGAATGCCATTCGATGCTGAAAGACTTGATTTAAAAACTGATAATAAGAACTTTGCTATTTTAACATTTCATTTATAACAAGAATATAAAATATAGGAGGGTTTTATAAATAATCATAGCTGTCGATTCTCTATAGTTTGTCCTGTTGATGATAACCTATTGATCTTGGTAACTTGTTCTTGCTGATACTGACCTGCACACTCAGCCAACTGGTTAGGGAAACTACTGACTCTTAGCTGACCTGAATTGATCTTGGACAGGATGAATTTAGGACTACCATGACTCTACAACCATTCCTGGTTCAGTACGAATCCCCCCGAGCCGGTTCTAACATGCAAACCGAGAAGTAGAGGCAATAGATGATAACTGGTTCAGATCTAGGAAAATTATGAACAGAGTTCTCTTCTGGAGTAGAGAGTTCTTCTTGGCACAATAATACCAAAAGAAAAATATCCGCCAAACTTCGAGGTCTGTCCTCCTTAAGTAGGGAATCTTGAAAATAGGACTGTTGGAAATTACTGGTTTCTTTAAAACAATTAACTTATAAATTAATATTTCTTTACTTAACTGATAGTTAATTTTGGAATTAGGACTTCTCAACCTGTTTGATTAAAGTGTTTTTAATCTTTTAAATATTTTCATAATAATAAAAATATACAATTTATAATACCATCTAAATATTAATAATTAATATTTAGTAAGTGGCAACCCACTTATGCATAAATATATATCTATAAAGTGTAAACATTTATAAAAGAATATATATATATATAATACTTAACCAATATATATTTATTGTTGAAGGTCCTAAATAACAATACTACTGGTGGTCTTAAGCATTTTGTTTCACAAGATGCTCCTTTTAGTTATTTTTAAGGAAAGGGTCCACTTCTTTGGACCGTTTCAGTAAGTTGGTAAAGGCACCTCTAGTCTCTCCCTTTGTATGTTAGATTCCCTCGTTTTAACATGGTAGTTCCCGCAGTAGATGATGATAATAAGATTTATTTAATCAAATCGAAATAGTTGTGATAAGACATTATAGTGCTATTCAAAGTCCTCTTGGACTCAACACTTGAGAAGTATTAACCCCAAGTGCTCTTCAGAGCCTTTCAACTCAACACTCTCACATGGGCATTACACTAGTGCAATTATAGAGCCTCTGCTCAACACTAGAGCTAGAATGTGGTTATGAGGCACATCTAGGATAATTAAATGTTTTTGGATCTAGTAATCATTTCTTTCAATATTGGAGTGCTCCAGGGCTCATGCCCAACACTCAACGTACACCGGGGATTAGGCCCAGTACGAAATAGAATTCTCTAGATACATCGGGGCTTAGGCCCAATATATAGGTCTTTTGTGTGTTCCCGAGTCCACGCTCAACACACTAAATAATCAACCATGTAAATCATGCTCTGCACAGTATAATGTAACAAAAGAGATAATCTCAGTATATCATAATTTTGTAATCACTTCTCGAAATACAACATAGTTTATTCTTTCGGCTTTCCTGCCCCGCATATATTCAACAATGAAACAAATTAGGGTCCATGCCCAATACATCAACTCATAAAGGAAATAAATCAAAACATACTAATGCTATGTCAAACATAATAAATCACATATACTGGGGTCGTGACCCGACATGACATCATAAGATAGTTAGTCAAAAATTTGGGATATGACATCCTTCCCCACTTAGAACAACACCGTCTCGGTGTTTCCTAGGGACTAGAAATGAGATCATGAAACAAGGTGGGGTATGCCTCTCTCATGGTAGCCTCATTCTCCCAAGTGGCCTCATCTGGTCCAAAGTGCCTCCATTGCACTTTCAGCTGAGTAATGGCTCTCCTCCTAAGCTGGACCTCTCTCTTGTCCAGAATGTGGAGTGGTTCAGGCGTGAACTCTCCTTCGGGCTCCACCTGTAATAAGGACCAATCAATGACATGTTTAGTATCGTATACATATTTATTTAATAAAGAAGCATGAAAACCATTATGAACTTTTATATGTGCTGGTAGGGATAACTCATATGCTACTCGACCCTTCTTGCCCAGTATTTCAAAAGGTCCACAAAACCTTGGGGCTAGTTTACCGCAACATCCCAAACTTAACAAGCTTCATTTCGCTTTTATTCTTAGGAAGACATGTTCACCGATTTGGTAGTCCTTGTCCTTTCTTTTCTTGTCTGCGTAAATTTTTTGGCGATCTTGTGCTTCTTTTAAATTTAGTTGCACTTTGGAGACTAGTTGTTCCAAGTCTTTTAGTAAGTCTGGCCCTAGCATATCCCTGTCCACCGGGCTATCCCAGGTGATGGGGGTTCGACACTTTCGACTGTAGAGTACCTCGAAAGGACTCATTTTGGCTGAGGTTTGATACTCGTTGTTCTATGCAAACTCCACGAGGTGTAAGTAGTCTTCCCACTTAGTGGGATTGTTCATGACATACATTCTCAGCATATCCTCCAAAATTTGGCTTACTCGTTCCGTCTGTCCATCGATTTTGGGGTGGTATGCGGTACTAAACTGTAGTTGTGTTTCTAATATGGAGAACAGTGCTCTCCAAAACTTAGTAGTGAACTTTGTGTCTCGATCCGAGATAACTACCTCGGGTATCTCGTGTAATCGGAAAATCTCCTTTAGGAATATTTCCGCAATGTGAACTACCTTGTAGGTAGATTTTACTGGTATAAAATATGCAGCTTTCGACAACTTGTCTACTACTACGAAGATGGATTTGTTTTGTTTCTTGCTCTTGGGTAGGCCTGTAATGAAATCCATACTTATTACCTCCCACTTCCATTCTGGAATGGGTAACGATTGAGGTAGTCCGGAGAGGTGTTGGTGTTTTGCTTTGACCAACTGACATTCTTGACACTTCGTGATGAACAATGCAATGTCAGCTTTCAGTTTAGGCCAAAACTAGTGTTTCGTTATGGCTGAAATCATCTTTTGATATGTGGGGTGTCCTGAATAGGGGCTCCGATGGAATTCGGTGAGTATGTTAGGTCTAATGTCCCCCCCCCTCGGAAACGTAAAGTCTCTCCTTTGACCATAACAATCCTGATTCATCTATCTTGTATTCTTTCTGTTGTTGAAAAATCCTATCTTCCTGGATCTTTTTAAGGATCTTGACATAGAAGCTATCATTTTGGCATGCCATCCTAATTCTGTCATGTAAGTCAGAGTCCATCCAACTTTAGGTTACCTCATATAACATATGAGCTCATCGACTTAAGGCATTGGCGATCTTGTTTTCTTTCCCCTTGATGTGTTTTAGTTCAAAGTGACACTCACTAAGAAAGTCTAACCACCTAGCCTGTCTAGCGTTCAGGTCTGGTTGATCGAATAGATACTTCAGACTCATGTTGTCCATCTTTAGTAGGAATTTCTTACCCATGAGGTAATGTCTCCACATCTTTAGAGCGTGGATAATGGCAGCCAATTCGAGGTCATGAGTAGGATATTTTTTCTCATGTTCCTTTATTTTTCTTGACTCGTAGCAAATGGCAAAGTCATCTTGCATAAGGACTCCACCAAGTCCTTCCTTGCTTGCATCGACGCAAACTACAAACTCCCCATTGGGGTCACCAATTTGTAGTATCGATGCGCTAATCAGAAGTTGTTTTAACTTCTGAAAACTTTCTTCGCACTTGTCTGTCCAGATGAACTTACTGGTTTTCTTCTGTAATGCGGTCATGGGGAAAGCGATCCGAGATAAGTTCTCAATGAACTTTCGATAATAACCGGCTAAACCTAGGAATTATCGTATGTCAAAAACACACGTAGGTATCGGACATTCTTCGATAGCCTTGATCTTTTCAGGGTCAACCGCTATTCCCTTTTTAGAAATGATATCCCCTAAGTACTGTATCTGAGGTTTATAGAAATCACACTTGCTAAATTTTTCATATAGCTGATGTTCTCACAATATCTGTAGGACTATTCTGAGGTGTTCTTCATGTTCTTCTTCATTCTTGGAATAGATCAGGATATCATCTATGAAGACTAGAACACATTTGTCGAGATACTTAGTGAAAACATTGTTCATCATGCACATGAAGTTGGCGGGTGCATTTTTCAGACCAAAAGGAATTACTACAAAGTCGTAGTGGCCATATTGGGTGCGAAATGCAGTCTTACTGATGTCCTCATTATGAATTCTCACCTGGTGATATCCGGATCGCAGGTCGATCTTCGAGAAGATCTTTGCTCCTCCGACTTGGTCAAACAAGTCATCGATCCTAGGGAGTGGATAACGGTTCTTGATGGTTAACTTGTTGAGTTGGCAGTAATCGATGCACATATGTATCGTGCCGTCCTTCTTTTTAACAAAGAGGATTGGTGCTACCCAGGGAGACAAACTTGGTCGAATGTAACCCTTGTCTATTAGTTCTTGTAACTGTATCTTGAGTTCTACCAGTTTGGGTGTACTCATACAGTACGGAGTCCTAGAGACATGTACGGATCCAGGGGGTAGTTCTATGGAAAAGTCTAAGTCCCGCTTAGGTGGTAACCCGGGTATGTCCTCGGGAAACACATCTCTGAATTCTACTAATATCGGGAAATCCTCGATCTTTTGTTCCCTATCGGCTTCTACTGATTGAAGGTGGATTGAAAATAGTTTACAACCCTTTCTTAAGCATTTCTTTGCTTGCGATGCTGATATTTTCCATACTGATACTTCCTTAGGTATACCTTGGATGGTTCTTTCGTTTCCTTGACTATCTGTGCATAGGATTGACTTATTTAAGCAATCCAACAAGGCATGATGTCCTTCCAACCAATCCATGCCTATTATTACGTCATAAGATCCTAGCGGTAAGATGTTCAAATCTATCCTAGTTAAAAGGCCGTTCAAATCTATCTCACAACTCTTAACTAGTTCAGAGACTTTCCATTCGGTACCAGTGGCTAATTGTACCAGCCATGGTGCTTTGTGACTCTCTCGGTTTAATTTGCAAGACTCTACTATTCTAGGAGAGATGTAGCTCTGGAAAGCACTGGGGTCTATTAGAACTGAAATGATATTGTTAGATATCTTACCCTCAATTTCTACCATGGTGGCTTGATGATCTGCCTGCCGCCCATCAAGGGCGGAATAAATCCTAGGTGTCTTTTCCATGTCTCCCACTGTAGGCTCTGCTTGGATGTTGTGTAGTGTCCCATCTATTTTGTTGGGGTAGTCTCTATAGTAATGTGGTCCCTGGCATTTCCGACAAGAAACAGTTTGTGGGACTACCTTTGCCCCTTTGTTGAAGGCTGGCTTGTTGGCTGGTGGTTGGGGTGCATTTGGTCAAGCATGGGGTCGGCTGAAATCTCTGCTAGGTGGGAAACTATTGTTATGTTTCCGAAATGGTGGGGGTCTAAAACCAAACCTACAGTTGTCTAAGAAGGTCCTGAATCTATCCCTATTTCTGTTGATGCTGTCGTTCCTTGGCTGGTCGTGCTCATAGCACAACCTGGCTTTATGTAGGGTTATGTCGAGGGTCCTGGGCATGTCGAATTCTATCTTCTCTCGAAATTTTGGTGGCATCCCACCCAAGAACTATTGGATTTTCACCTTCTCATCCTTAATGTAAGGCACATAGTGCAGCAAGTCTATGAACTGATTTATGAAAGCCTCCATAGTTAGGGAACCCATTTTCAGCTCATGAAATTCTTTTATCTTTTTGTCAAAGAATCTTTTAGACATGTATTTTTCCTCAAAGATTCTGTTGAAAGTGTCCCATCTTATGTCTCGCAGCTCTTCTCCCTTAATGTGCTTTAGGTCCCGCCACCATCTGGCAGCTTTTCCATTTAGGTTGTATATGGCTAGTCGGGCTTGCATTTCGGTGGAATAATTATGAACCTTAAAGTATTTGTTCATCCCTAGCAACCATTCTTCATCTTTTTCCCCCGAGTTAAATTCTCCGTCATATGTTGGGGCTCTTATTTTTCTGAACTCTCCTTGTAAGATGTCATCACTCTTCCTCCTTCTCTTGCAAGGAGGTGGGGAGCCATTGTCATTGGAAGAGCTCTTACAGTCCTCTTCCAATGGTTCTGATTTATGATCTTCTTGTTCTCCTATTTTGTAGTTGGAAGCTTTCTCCATGTTAAGAGTGTTGACAGAAAGAGTAGGCTGTCCATGGGGTTTTTCCCCTGTTAGGCTTTGGAGTAAGGCCTCATTTATAGCCCATTGTTCCCTTCTTTCTTGCATATTTTCATCCCTGAAACTCTAGAATTCTGCCTGTAGTTGCTACATGGATTTATCTAAATCTGATTTGAGCTCCAACACAATCTCTTGTTCTCGTGGTGGGGAATTTAGGTTGCCTCGTATACTTCTGCCTTGTTCTGCACTCATTTTTCTGCTACTGTTTGTACCTAAAATTTATATAAGTATCTGTCGTTGGAAAACAATGTGTTAGTTAATTCTCTTAGTAAAAACATAATACAATAATTTAAACAGTTTCCTATTTCTGCAGCTGTGTTTGGTAGTGAGCCCAATAGGTCACTTAGTGTTTGTAACTTGCTCTGATACCACTTGTAACGTCCCAAAAATAACAAAAATTTTAAATTTTTCCTGTCTACAATAGCCGTCAGTTTATAATAGAAAAGGCATATATTAAAGGTAAAAATGTTGAACAACAACAATATTTGTATGCTGGAATGTAAGTCTAAGCCTTTTTATTTTACATGGTCACTTTTCTATGTAAGTCTAGAATTTGCAGAAGCGGTGTGGAAGTAAAATAAGACCATGTTTTCATTGCATTTGCAAATGTTGGTTCAGTAGGTAGAATATAACACAATTTACTGTTTGAAGAAATCATGTGGTTTTTATTATGAATGTCTAATGGCACCTCCAGGTGATGAGCTCCTTTGATGACGGTATGTTTTTCCACATGGGGATTCTATAATAATCCCGGTCAGGTAATTACATACCTCAGCAGGGTTGCTGGGAGGTATGGGGAGTTGTCGAGATTGCTGGACTTACTTAGCGTAAATGCTAATGCCATCATGTACCCTTGTGTTTGCAGGTATCTTAAATTTGCGAGTAGTATCCTGAATGGATGGTCCCTATCTCGCTCTTGGTCATATTCCACCTGGTGTATGTTAAGTCTTTTAAAATTAATACTCCATCAACAAGGGAGTCTTCAATTTGATTGTTTCTCAAAAGGGGGGTTTATAGCTATTAGCTCATGGCAATGCAATCCAAAGTGGGTTTGGCAAACTTTACAAAATTCATTGTATGTATAGAACGAGCTCTTTTGTATTTTAATACAAGGTGACTGAATTCCACAACTTGACTATAGGGAATGTGATTTATTTGACCTCCACTTAGACAGAGGTTGATGCGCTATTTAATTCTATTAATGAAGGTGGAGAACAGCCTGGCATGAGGGTTTGTGTATCGATTTGGGGATTTTCTATCACTAGTCTTTGTTTTCGAATCGTTCTCAGTCCTAGTTCTGCATTTTCGTTGTTGGGTGATGGTGGGGTGTACTGACCCAAGCTCTGCTCGTGGTCAGCACACTTAGTGGCTGTTGCTATTGTTCAAGGCACAAGGTGGCCATACTTCTTTCAGGTAAGAACTTAAACCCTGTCACCCAATGCTATTTCCATTTCTTTTGAGTTGAGAATATATGTTGGAACTGATTTATACTATATATCGCTTGTGACAGGTGATACACACTTTGGTATGGGAGCTGCGATAGTTTATGAAATCGTGGGCATGGCTAGGGTACTGGTAAGTCTGGCTTACCCCTTCGTGCCCTATCTTCTGTGGCTCTGGTGTTGTATGGATGGGTTTGGCCTGGTGTTTTTGGAGTGAGAGTCCCATAATCCATTGGCTTACTGATTCGCTTTAGGGAGATCTGAGATAGTCGCCCACTTGGCTAAACTAGACATAAAATGGGGTTTCAATGTAATTTAAATGGCTGTATGAGTACTGGGACTGCGATATACAAGGACTAAGTAGCGGCTGGGTTTCACCTATTACTTGGTTCTGTGAAATATTGTCAACAAATGAAATGTTATTTCGTTGGATATTACTCCTATATAGTTAGAAGAATTTCGAATGGCACCATTCTATTTTTCCTATGTGAATGTTCAAGCTGAAACTTTTAGGAGTTCTAATGTCATGGTTTTCCTAGTTATGTTTGTAAACTACTGCACAGACAATGTAGATATTAGACAGGGCCATTGGCACCTTTCAATGGCACTTGTTAATTGTTTTGAATATTGCTACAGGGTTTATGTGTGAACAATGTATTGCCAGTGGGTATATATAAGACATCAACGAATTTTTCTATGCCTCTGTTGTTGTAATGTGGGTGGATTGTAAATGAAAATGTCTTGTTTGCTTGCTGGTTGCATGGGTAGAATGATTGCCTGCTTGGCAAGGGTTTCAAGGCTATACTCAATGTTTTTGGTTTTTATATATAGACTTGTTTCCTGTAGGAAACACTTATACGATTTGGCTCCTTGTGAAGGCCGTGGGAATTGACCTTGGTCCTATCTTTCCATAGGCATCTTCGTGGTGGTGATACGAAATGCGTTTTTCTTATTTCTATTTATGATTGGTCTTTGCATTGGTGTTTTATGGGACTCTGACCCTAGGAAAAATGACTTAATTCCTGCGTCTTCTTGTTGATTCGAAATGAAACTTAGGGTTTCCTGTAGATGGCTATCGTAGTTTAGCAGGTTAAAAGAAATGGAAAGGATCTCAGTTCTTTCGAAATGATTAGCGTAGGGCTTATGATGAAGTGGGTATATATAAAAAAATGTAAATGAGCAACATTCTAAATACGATCTCTGTCATACTTGATATGTTTGTTTTAAATTAAAGTCATTATGGTTTAAGAAGCAAACAAAACTAGATCGGGCAGAGAAATGAAATCTCTCTCTATATATAAATCAATTTCAAACAATGATGTCTGCGTTTTCTCTTACTGTAGTTTGTATCGTTGGGATTTCAAATGGTTGACATGTTGTTCAACAATTTCTGTTATGGTTTGATTTCTGTAGCTAGGCGATTTTGTTGAGGAATTAAAACAAGGGTTTTAGATAAGTGAAATAGAATACTATCATAGGTGAAATAAAATGTTATGAATATTCTTCTGAGTTCAAACCATGATTTTCCTATTCTAACCATCTAAGTAATATAAATGACTAGCAAAGACTAGCTGGCTAGTCCTGCTGGGAATTCCATTCGATGCTGAAAGACTTGATTTAAAAACTGATAATAAGAACTTTGCTATTTTAACATTGCATTTATAACAGGAATATAAAAAATAGGAGGGTTTTATAAATAATCATACATGTCGACTCTCTATAGTTTGTCCTGTTGATGATAACCTGTTGATCTTGGTAACTTGTTCTTGCTGATACTGACCTGCACACTCAGCCAACTGGTTAGGGAAACTACTGACTCTTAGCTAACCTGAATTGATCTTGGACTGGATGACTTTGGGACTACCATGATTCTACAACCATTCCTGGTTCAGTACGAATCCCCCCGAGCTGGTTCTGACATGCAAACCGAGAAGTAGAGGCCTTAGATGACAATTGGTTCAGATCTGGGAAAATTATGAATAGAGTTCTCTTCCGTAGCAAAGAGTTCTTCTTGGAACAATAATACCAAAAGAAAAAGATCCCCCAAACTTTGGGGTCTGTTCTCCTTAAGTAGGAAATATTGAAAATAGGACTGTTGGAAATTATTGGTTTCTTTAAAACAATTAACTTATAAATTAATATTTGTTTACTTAACTGCTAGTTAATTTTGGAATTAGGACTTCTCAACCTGTTTGATTAAAGTGTTTTTAATCTTTTAAATATTTTCATAATAATAATAATATACAATTTATAATACCATCTAAATTCTAATAATTAATATTTAGTAAGTGGCAACCCACTTATAAATAAATATATATCTATAAAATGTAAACATTTATAAAAGAATATATATATATAATATTTCACCAATATATATTTATTATTGAAGCTCCTAAATAATAATACTACTGGTGGTCTTAAGCATTTTGTTTCACAAGATGCTTCTTTTAGTTCTTTTTAAGGAAAGGGTCCACTTCTTTGGACGATTTCGGTAAGTTCCTCTAGTTTCTCCCTTTGCATGTCAAATTCCCTCGTTTTAACATGGTAGTTCCCACAGTAGATGATGATAATAATATTTATTCAATCAAGTCGAAATAGTTGTTATAAGACACGCAAGTTCTATTCAGAGTCCTCTTGGACTCAACACTTGAGAAGTAGTAACCCCGAGTGCTCTTCAGAGCCTTTCAACTCAACACTCTCACATGGGCATTATGCTAGTGTAATTGCAGAGCCTCTCCTCAACACTAGAGCTAGAATGTGGTTGTGAGGCACATCTAGGATAATTAAATGTCCTCGGATCCGGTAATCATTTCTTTCAAGCTTGGAGTGCTCCAGGGCTCATGCCCAACACTCAACATACATCGGGGCTTAGGCCCAGTATGAAATAGAATTCTCTAGATACATCGGGCTGAGGCCCAGTAAATAGGTCTTTTGTGTGTTCCCGAGTCCACGCTCAACACACTAACTAATCAACCATGTAAATCATGCTCTGCACAGTATAATGTAACAAAAGAGATAATCTCAGTATATCATAATTTTGTAATCACTTCTCGAAATACAACATAGTTTATTCATTCGGTTTTCCTGCCCTGCATATATTCAACAATGAAACAAATTAGGGTCCATGCCCAATACATCAATTCATAAAGGAAATAAATCAAAACATACTAATGCTATGTCAAACATAATAAATCACATATACTGGGGCTGTGACCCGACATGACATCATAACATAGTTAGTCAAAAAGTTGGGATATTACATAGTTCCCCACTTAGAACAACACCATCACGATGTTTCCTAGGGACTAGAAATGAGATCATGAAACAAGGTGGGTATGCCTCTCTCATGGTAGCCTCATTCTCCCAAGTGGCCTCATCTGGTCGAAAGTGCGTCCATTGCTCTTTCAGCTAAGTAATGGTCCTCCTCCTAAGCTGGACCTCTCTCTTGTCTAGAATGTGGAGTGGTTCTGGCGTGAACTCCCCTTCGGGCTCCACCTGTAATAAGGACCAATCGATGACATGTTTAGTATCGTATACATATTTCTTTAATAAAGAAGCATGAAAAACATTATGAACTTTTATATGTGCTGGTAGGGCTAACTCATATGCTACTGGACCCTTCTTGCCTAGTATTTCAAAAGGTCCACAAAACCTTGGGGCTAGTTTACCGCAACGTCCCAAACATAACGAGCTTCGTTTCACTTTTATTCTTAGGAAGACATGTTCACCAGTTTGGTAGTCCTTATCCTTTCTTTTCTTGTTTGCGTAACTCTTTTGGCGATCTTGTGCTTCTTTTAAATTAGTTACACTTTGGAGAATAGTTGTTCCAAGTCTTTTAGTAAGTCTGGCCCTAGCATAAGCCTGTCCACCAAGCTATCCTAGGTGATGGGGGTTTGACACTTTCAACCGTAGAGTACCTCGAAAGGAATCATTTTGGCCGAGGTTTGATACCCGTTGTTCTATGCAAACTCCGCGAGGTGTAAGTAGTCTTCCCACTTAGTTGGATTGTTCATGACATACATTGTCGGCATATCCTCCAAGATTTGGTTTACTTGTTCTGTCTGTCCGTCTGTTTGGGGGTGGTATGCGATACTAAACTATAGTTGTGTTTCTAATCCGGAGAACAATGCTCTCCAAAAGTTACTAGTGAACTTTGTGTCTCGATCCGAGATAATTTCCTTGGGTATCCCGTGTAACTGGAAAATCTCCTTTAGGAAGATTTCCACAATGTGAACTGCCTTGTAGGTAGATTTTACTTGTATAAAATGTGTGGCTTTCGAAAGCTTGTCTACTATTACGAAGATGGAGTCATTTTTTTTCTTGCTCTTGGGTAGGCCTGTAATGAAATCCATACCTATTACCTCCCACTTCCATTCTGGAATGGGTAACGGTTGAAGTAGTCCGGAGGGGTGTTGGTGTTCTACTTTGACCAACTGAAATTCTTGACACTTCGGGATTAACAATGCGATGTCAGCTTTTAGTTTAGGCCAAAAGTAGTGTTTCTTTACGGATAAAATCATCTTTTGATATCCGGGGTGTCCTGAATTGGGGATTCGATGGAATTTGGTGAGTATGTTAGGTCTAATGCCCCCCCCCTCGGGAACGTAATGTCTCTCCTCTGACCATAACAATCCTGATTCTTCTATCTTATATTCTTTCTGTTGTTGAAAAAGGCTATCTTCCTGGATCTTTTTAAGGATCTCGACACAAAAGCTATCATTTTGGCATGCCATCCTAATTCTGTCATGTAAGTCAGAGTCCGTTCGACTTTCGGTTACCTCATATAACATATGAGCTCGTCGACTTAAGGCGTCGGTGATCTTGTTTTCTTTCCCCTTGATGTGTTTTAGTTCGAAGTGATACTCACTAAGAAAGGCCAACCACGTAGCCTGTCTAGCGTTCAAGTCTGGTTGATTGAATAGATACTTTAGAATCATGTTGTCCATCTTTAGTAGGAATTTCTTACCCATGAGGTAATATCTCTACATCTTTAGAGTGTGGATAATGGTGGCCAATTTGAGGTCATGAGTAGGATATTTTTTCTCATGTTCTTTTAGTTTTCTTGACTCATAGCAGATGGCAAAGTCATCTTGCATAAGGACTCCACCGAGTCCTTCCTTGCTTCCATCGGTGCAAACTACGAAGTCCCCATTGGGGTCAACAATTTTTAGTATTGGTGCACTAATCAGAAGTTGTTTTAACTTCTGAAAACTTTCTTCGCACTTATCTGTCCAGATGAACTTACTGGTTTTCTTCTGTAATGTGGTCATGGTGAAAGCGATCCGAGAGAAGTTCTCAATGAACTTTCGATAATAACCGGCTAAACCTAGGAATGATCGTATGTCGAAAACACACCTAGGTGTGGGCCATTCTTCAATAGCCTTGATCTTTTCGGGGTCAACCGCTATTCCCTTCTCAGAAATGATATGCCCTAAGTACTGTATCTAAGGTCTATAGAAATCACACTTGCTAAATTTTGCGTATAGCTAATGTTCTCGCAATATCCGTAGGACTCTTCGAAGGTGTTCTTCATTTTCTTCTTCATTCTTGGAATAGATCATGATATCGTCTATGAAGACTAGAACAAATTTGTTGAGATACTTAGTGAAAACATTGTTCATCATGCACATGAAGTTGGTGGGTGCATTTGTCAAACCAAAAGGCATTACTATAAACTCATAGTGGCCATATCGGGTGCAAAACGCGGTCTTACTGATGTCCTCGTCATGGATTCTCACCTGGTGATATCCGGATCGCAGGTCGATCTTAGAGAAGATATTTGCTCCTCTGACTTGGTCAAACAAGTCATCGATCCTAGCGAGTGGATAATGGTTCTTGATGGTTAACTTGTTGAGTTGGAGGTAATCGATGCACATACGCATTGTGCTGTCCTTCTTTTTATCAAAGAGGATTGGTGCTCCCCAGGGAGATAGACTCGGTCGAATGTAACCCTTGTCTATGAGTTCTTGTAACTGTATCTTGAGTTCTACCAGTTTGGGTGTACTCATATGGTACAGAGTCCTAGAGACAGGTACGGATCCGAGGGTTAGTTCTATGGAAAAGTCTAAGTCCCACTTGGGTGGTAACCCGGGTATCTCCTCGGGAAACATGTCTCTTAATTCTACTAGTATCGGGAAATCCTCAATCTTTTGTTCCCTATCGGCTTCTACTGATTGAAGGTGGATTGCAAATAGTTTACAACCCTTTCTTAAGCATTTATTTGCTTGCAATGCTGATATCTGCCGTACTGATACTTGCTTAGGTATACCTTGGATGGTTCTTTGGTTTCCTTGATTATCTGTGCACAGGATTGACTTATTTAAGCAATCCAACAAGGCATGATGTCCTTCCAACCAATCTATGCCTATTATTACGTCATAAGATCCTAGCGGTAAGATGTTCAAATCTATCCTAGTTAAAATTCCATTCAAATCTATCTCAGAACTCTTAACTAGTTCGGAGACTTTCCGTTTGGTACCGGTGGCTAATTGTACCATCCATGGTGCTTTGTGACTCTCTCGGTTCAATTTGCAAGACTCTACTATTCTAGGAGAGATGTAGCTCCGGAAAGCACCGGGGTCTATTAGAACTGAAATGATATTGTTAGATATCTTACCCTCAATATCTACCATAGTGGCTTGATGATCTACTTGCCATCCATCAAGGGCGGCATAAATCCTAGGTGTCTTTGCCATGTCTCCCACTGTAGGCTCTACTTGGATGTTGTGTAGAGTCCCATATGTTTTGTTTGGGTAGTCTCAATAGTAATGTGGCCCCTGGCACTTCCAACAAGAAACAATGTGTAGGACTGCCTTTGCCCCTTTGTCGAAGGTTGGCCTGTTGGCTGGTGGTGGGGGTGCATTTAGTCGAGCCCAGGGTCGGCCGAAACCTCTGCTGGGTGGGAAACTGTTGTTATGTTTCCGAAATGGTGGGGGTCTAAAACCCGACCTGTGGTTATCGGAGAAGGTCCTGAATCTGTCCCTATTTCTAGTGATGTTGTCGTTCCTTGGCTGGCCATGCTCATAACACAGCCTGGCTTTATGTAGGGTTATGTCGAGGGTCTTGGGCATGTCGAATTATATCTTCTCTCTAAATTTTGGTGGCATCCCACCCAAGAACTGCTGGATTTTCACCTTCCCGTCTTTAATGTAAGGCACATAGTGCAGCAAGTCTGAGAACTGATTTATGAAAGCCTCCCTAGTCAGGGAACCCATTTTCAGGTCATGAAATTCTTTTATCTTTTTGTCGAAGAATCTTTCAGACATGTATTTGTCTTGAAACATTCTGCTGAACGTGTCCTAGCCTATGTCTCGCAGCTCTTGTCCCTTAATGTGCTTTAGGTCCTGTCACCATCTGGCAGCTTTTCCATTTGGGTTGTATATGGCTAGTCGGGCTTGCATTTCGCTGGAATAATTATGAACCTTAAAGTATTTGTTCATCCCTAGCAACCATTCTTCAGCTTTTTCCCTCGAGTTAACTTCTCCGTCATATGTTGGGGCTCTTATCTTTATGAACTCTCCTTGTAAGTTGTCATCACTCTTCCTCCTTCTCTTGCAAGGAGGTGGGGAGCCATTATCATTGGAAGAGCTCTTACAGTCCTCTTCTAATGGTTCCGATTTATGATCTTCTTGTTCTCCTATTTTGTAGTTGGCTTCTTTCCCCATGTTAAGAGTGTTGACAGAAAGAGTAGGGTATCCATCGGGTTTCTCCCCTGTTAGTCTTTGGAGTAAGGCCTCATTTATAGCCCGCTGTTCCCTTCTTTCTTGCATATTTTCATCCCTGAAACTCTGGAATTCTGCCTGACATAGTTGCTGCATGGATTTATCTAAATCTGAGTTGAGCTCCACCACAATCTCTTGTTCTCATGGTGGGGAACTTAGGTTGCCTCGTGTACTGCTGCCTTGTTCTACACTCATTTTTCTGCTACTGTTTGTACCTAAAATTTATATAAGTATCTGTCGTTGGAAAACAATGTGTTAGTTAATTCTCTTCGTAAAAACATAATGCAATAATTTAAACACTTTCCTGTTTCTGCAGTTGTGTTTGGTAGTGATCCCAATAGGTCACTTAGTGTTTGTAACTTGCTCTGATACCACTTGTAACGTCCCAAAAATAACATAAATTTTAAAATTTTCCTGTCTGCAATAGTCGTCAGTTTATAATAGAAAAGGCATATATTAAAGGTAATAATGTTGAACAACAACCATACTTGTATGCTACATTGTAAGTCTAAGCCTTTCTATTTTACATAGTCACTTTTATATGTAAGTCTAGAATTTGCGGAAGCAGTGTGGAAGTAAAATAAGACGATGTTTTCATTATGTTTGCAAATGTTGGTTCAGTAGGTAGAATATAACACAACTTATTGTTTGAAGAAATCATGTGGTTTTGATTATGAATGTCTAATGGCACCTCCAGGTGATGAGCTCCTTTGATGATGGTATGTTTTTCCACATGGGGATTCTATAATACTCCCGGTCAGGTAATTACGTACCTTGACAGGGTTGCCAGAAGCTATGGGTAGTTGTGGAGATTTCCAAACTTACTTAGTGTAAATGATAATTCCATCATGTACCGTTGTTCGGGAAGCAATCTTGCGTAGCACTGAGTACAGTCGAAGCAGAGTATGTCACAACTTGTTCGGCCAGTTATGGGGCAGTATGGCTGAGGAAGCTATTGTTTGAGTTATTTGATGTCCCATTGGATGCTACCTGTATCTTCTGTGACAACTAGAGTTGTGTGAAGTCATCTGCGAACCTGGTGTTCCATGACAGGTAGAAGCACATCGAGATAAAATATCACTATATCAGGGATATGGTGCAGAGAGGAGCAGTGAAGCTCCTTTATGTTGCGACAAATGAGCAGATTGCAGATGTGTTGACTAAACCACTAGCCAGAGTGAAGTTTGAGTACTTCAGAGAGAGACTTGGTGTTCTTCAGATAGAATATACTTCGAGGAAGAAGTGATGGGACACATTTTTAGGAGCCATTCCAAGCATGGTGAGAGGAGGATCCTTCCCATGGCTGTGGATGTAAGCGTTGTGTGATGAGCATCAGGACGATGCTCCAGTTACTGCTTTGTATATGCATCAGTTGGATTCTTTGTATGATCAGTTGGATCATGTATATGTATATGCATCAGTTGGATGCTTTGTATGATCAGTTGGATCATGTATATGTATATGCATAAGTTGGATGCTTTGTATGATTAGATGGATCATGTATATGCATATGCATCAGGTGGATGATTTGTATGATCAGTTGGATCATGTATGATGACATGCATCACGATGATGCAGTGACGATGATCAGGATGATCATGTGTGCTGAGTTATAGGATGATACTCTAGATGATATGCATCAGGACGATGCTATGATGACGATCAGGATGATCATGTACATCAGGATGATGTATGCTAGGTATTAGATTTATACTCCATGGCCATGGATAGGTTGTGCAGATGAGCATATAATCTTTGCTTGGGAGATTTGCTGATACTCTTGCGAGGTTTTGCCTATGGCATGTAATAGTTCCTTGGAAGATCTAGCAAATTCTCTTTCAATGTTTTGCTCTAGGAGGACATATAATATTGCCATGGGAGATCTGATAGGTTGAGTAGTATGCTCACAATAATTCCTAGGATGCTCTTTCAAGGTTTTGTCCTATGGCATCTAATATTTCCCTGTGAGATCCGATAGGTTGATCAGTACGCTCGTAATCAGTCCTGGGATGCTCTTTCAAGGTTTTGCCATGACTACATGTAATCTTGCCCTGTCAGATCCAATTGGTTGAGTTGTGTGCTCGTAATTAATCTTGGGATGCTCTTTCAAGGTTTTGTGGTGACCACATGTAATATTGCCCTGGGAGATCTTGTCGGTCGTGCTTAGGCACATAAAGGATCCTGGGATACTCTTTTGAGGTTTTGTGGTGGGGTCAAATATTATATTTCCCTCGGAGATATTTTCGGTTGTGCTTAGGCACATAAAGGATCCTAGCATACTCTTTAGAGGTTTTGTGACACACGTAATAAGTCCTCAGGATTCCATAGTATGGCCAGTATTGATGAATACCTACAGGAGGCTATGCCTACATCCAGCATGAAAAAGGGCTGGCTCTATAGAACTTCCTATGACGAGAAGAAATCAGAGATAGCCTAGTGATCGAGATGTCGAGTACAGCAGCAGTGACGATGATGCTCTAGTGCTCCATCTCCAGTATTGAATATTTGTGTCTATATGTATTGATGACTTGTGTCAAGAGAATACCTTCCTAGTTAAGAGGGAGTGTTGATTTATTTGTAACTTCGGAAGATATTCACTTGTATATTACATTTGTACTTTATTGTATCCCCAACGGAGATGTATTATTCCTTCGATTGGAAGTGTCTTCAGTTGTACTTACAAGTGTTTCAAGTTATATTGTAAGTGACGTAACTTATACTTGATGGGTTATTGGACCACCTTGATGGGGTCGTCCATGTATGAGTCATGTGGGTTAAAGGGTTATTAGACCACCCTAGTGGGGTTCGGCCCAATCAGCATTATGTTATGTGGTTAAGTTGGGGCCGACCTAGTTGAGTAAAGGTCAAGTGAAAGCAAGTATATAAATAGAGAGTGTGTCTCTCTCATTTTACAAATTTTCTCATTCACTCACTTCGCATTAGTGAGAGAGAGGAGGAGTGCGCACAAGTGGAGGAGGAGTAGCTGCTATAGCAATCTATCTTTTGGGGATTCATCTTGATGATCATTGTATTGGTGCTTATTCTATCTCTGAGGAAGTTGCGGGGTTTTTCACCTTCTTGGTTTTCCCCAGTGAAATGTTTTGTGTCTCTTGTCTCTTGTATCTTATGCTTGATATGCTGTACATGTTATTCTTTTAGTTAAGATCCTAGATCTATTGAATTAAATGATGAAAATCTAACATGATATACATATCAAACTTCTAGTATCACATCCTGGGTAATTTCTTTAGAGAAAAGAAGGAATTCTTGAGCTTGCAAACCCACCCCTTTTCCCCTTTCATTGTGAATCCTTCACAATGCTTCATATAAATTTCTTCTTTAAGATCACCAAGAACAAATTTTGTATTCACTTCCATCCATTTTATTTCGAGTTCAAATTCTCTGGCTAAAGACATTAGTACACTAATGAAAGTTAACTTTGCAAGAAAAGAGAAGATCTCACCAAATTCAACTCTTTAGAATTGGGAATATCCCTTCTCTACTAGTCGAGCCTTGTACTTCTCGACCTGTCCTACATTGTTTAACTTTTTCTTGAACTCCCACTTAATCCCGAAGGTATTCCTTCCATTTGGCACTATAAACTAAATCACATGTTTCATTATTCGATAAGGATTTGCTTTCTTCTTCCACATGGATTTTTTCCAAATTTTACTCTCTTTTGAGTCAATCTTATCCTTTACTGACTGAGGGTACTCTTATATGGCATTTAATGCAAAATAATATCAAAAATCATGTGGATTGCACCTTTTGGTTTGTTTCTTTGCTTGACTAGACCTCCCAACAACCAAAGTCTATTGTTCTACCTCTTTGTCGAATTCAATCGAATCATTTGAATCATGACTTTTTTTGTTCCATTCAAACTCTATCTTTTTTAGTTCCTTTTCTCTTTTATCCTCTTCAATCCTATAACTACCTCTAACTTATTTGAAGATCACATCTCTACTATAAGTTGTCTTCTTTGTGAGAAGATTCAATCTTATATCCTTTCACTCCATCTTTATACCTGATGAAGAAGTATTTCTTAGAATTTCTTTCATGTTTTCTTCTTTTCTCCCTTGGGACATACACAAATGCATTGCACCCAAATAATATGATATTTTCAAGAGAGGACCTTTCCCCGTACATTTCCTCATATGGATTATTTTCAACCAGAGCCATCAACGATGACCTATTCACTAGGTAACATGTCTTTTTGACTACCTCTTCCCATAATTCTTATATGATACCTGCAACACTCAGAATGATCCTTTATTTTCCCATCAATGTTATTTTGACTCTTTTAGGAACTCCATTGTATTAAGGGATGTATAGAGTTGTGTTTTATCGAGCTATATCATGAAGTTTGCAGAACTAGTCAAACACGATACTACAAAATTCTACTTTGTTATCAGTTCTCATCAGCTTGATATTTCTTCTATTCTAATATTCTACAAGATATTTGAACTCTTGGAATCTTTCAAAAATATTATATTTGTTCCTCATAAAATAAAACCATGTCATTCTAGAAAAATAATCTATGCGAGAGATGTAATACTAGGATCCCCTTAGTGATGGGATTGGTAAGTCTAGTCTAAATACATCACTAGGTATTAACTTGAGTACTTCCTTGGCCCTTGTGTCCCCATATGGGAAACTTGCATGACTCTTTTTACCATAAATACAATGTTCATAGAAGTCCACTTCTAAAGAACAATCAGGGAGACCTTTGACCATACAATTTTTATGCATAGCATGAATATCTTTCTCACCAATATGTCCCATTTGTTGATGCCACAACTTGGTTGAGTTGACTAGATAAGATATGCTATTCGATTCGGGAAATAATATATTCACATGTACATTGGTAGATGTTCTTCCCAATAGCTTATACAATGTTGCAGTCTGAGTTCCTCTTTTTAGTACCATCGCTCCTCAGCCCATTTTACAAGAATATTTCTCAAATACAAACTACACACCTACATTTACTATCTTTCTAACAGATACCAGGTTTCGAACCAAACTCTAAATATGAAAGCCCCCTGGAATAGTACCACTGTCATATTATCATATTTGTAGAACCACTCTCTATTTGGTGTCATATGATACAATGCAATAGATTTAATCAATTAAGAGTCACAATCTGACTGTGTACTTTTCAAAGAAAAATACACATCTCCTTTTCCTTTTTTCAAAGGGTTACCCTCAGTCGACTATTCTTCCTCGAATCCTCTTCTCTTCTCCACTCTTACCTACTTACAACCATGCTTATAACGACTGACTTTACTACATTTCCAACATTTTCTCGTCATTGGGACACGAGATTTAGATATAGTCCTAGAAATACCCCTTGAATTGAATTTTCTACCTAAAGTTTTACCTACTCGTTTGGGTACCGATCAACCTCTTACCATCAAGGGATCATGGGTTAACCCTTTGATGTTCATCCACCTCATCTCTTATGACAATAGGGATGCAACCAAACCATATATATTTAATGTAGTATTGTTTCTTCCAATAACCACAACCAAGCTATCTCATGAGTCTAGAAAAGAAAAAATATACTATTACACTTCTCTTCCTTTGTGATTTTGATATCCAAGGACAAAAAGTGACTGACAATAATGTTGAACGCATTTGGGTGCTCTGTTATTGATTCACCCTCATTCATACTTAAAATATATAGCTTATTTAGAAGAAGCAACTTGTTAACTAGATATTTTGACTTGTACAAGTTCCCCAACTGATCCCACAAGTCATTTTCAATGTCTTCTCCCAATACATTCGACAATATAGAATATTCTAAACAAATTTGGATTGTACTCCTTGCTTTCTATTGAGTTTCTACCAATATTCTGACAACATACCTGCCAGAGTTTTTTTAGGGATGACAACAACCTAGTACTCTCTATCTACAAGGAGATCCTCCATTTTGAGCCTCCAAAGCTCAAAATTTCATCCATTAAACCTTTCAATTTCTATCCTTGAACCACTAGCCACTCTAACTAAGAATCAATGTTCTAGAGCTCCCATTGAAAATATCAATTCTCAATATTCGGGATCTAACTAAAAAACCTCAACAACAATAGCGACCTCTTGAATCCAAATATATCTCTGATACCATGTCAAGGATTCACTACCTTTTACAATGATTACACATAATGATTCTAATAGTTAGATATAACATAATTTAACAATGGAACAAACATAATCACATAGCACATAGAAATTTATGTTGGAAAACCCTTTAGAGGGAATAACCAATAAACCAGTGAGCATTACCATTCATCTATTATCAACACTCTTAATGAGTGTTTACAAGAGTTATTTACTAGATCACAATAGTTTGAGCACCAATTCACTAAACTCTATTCTCAACTCATAAAACCACTCATAGCCTTTTACATTACATGATATTTATAGATTCAACACATACACTGGCTCATGATACTCGAGTTAGTTACAACTAACTGCTCCATTAATCGTGATCTATAACTTTGTAAATGAATATTGTTTTTTGGTTACAATTGACTTAGTTGAGTCAACCTTGGTTGAACACCAGTTGAACTTCTTGTCATCCAGGTGTTCATTGAATGCATGGCCTCTTTATTCTGATCGAATTAGAGTCAATCAATCATGGTTGTTTACAAGTCGAATATTCTAGTCATCCTGTCAATCAAACTTCCAATGTTTGTCGACTTCAATTCCAGTTAAATTTTTAAATAGTCGACTATCGGATTCAACTGTCAATTTATATGCAAATAATATAACATACCCAATAGCCTCTTTTTTCACCTATCGATTCTCCCACACCCTCCTCCACCCCCACCTCCACCTCCCTCTCACCTCCTTTGTCATGTCCACCACCTCATCCCATGTTTTCATTTCCTCCTCCTCCACCACCTCACCCTTTATTTATCCACTACCCACTCCATTTCCTCATCTATCTTCCCATGTCCTACCTTAACATCCACATACACCTCTCTACCATCACCTCCTCCTCCATTTCCTCTTTACCCTTGGAATCACTCTACTCCTTTACCCACAGCTCTTCCTCCTCCCCCCATCTATGCTTCATATTCTTCCACCATCACCTCACTCACCCAATCATCCTCTACCTTCCCCACCTTATATCCTCCCTTTTAACCTCTCTATCTTCCTCTTCTCCACCTACCCACCACTCTCTTCCTCCTAAACCACCTCCCATAACTTCCCAACTACCTATCACAACTTATCCACCTACTCCTCCTTTTCCTCCTCCACATCTACCTCTCCTACCTCCTCCTCTATTCTATCCTCTTCTACCACACATGCTTCCTCTTGCACCTCCCCATATTCTTGCTCCACTTCCACCTTCACCTTCATCTCCTATACTTCCTCCACCTCCACCTCCTTCTCATCTCATATATAACACCTACCTCCACCTCATATCTTGTCACCTTCCCAATATCACACTCCTACATCCACATCTAATTTCTATGCATCCTCATCCTACTTTATTACAGCCACCTCCTCGTACTTTACCTCCTCCACAACCTCTATCTCATCTACCTACACCAACATCTCACTTTTTTTGACATCTTCCTCTACCCCTTCCACCCCCCCCCCTCCTATGTGTTCCCTTATCACCTCCTCCGTACTCACCTGTTTCACACCCCCTTCTCATATTCCTCTCCCCCCTACTCGTTATCTATCTACCTTGTCACATTCCTCTCCCATCGCCTCTCCCTCCCCCTCCTCCTATGACTTTTCCACCTTCTCCTATCCCACATCCTCCTCCTCCTCCTCCTCATCTTCTACCTCTCCCATAACCTTCCACCCCACCTCCTCCTTCATCCACTTCTCTCCAACTACCTTCCATAGCTCTTGACCTTCATTATCCACCTCCTCACTGCCCACCTCCCCTCCTCCTACCCTATTACATCCACCTCCCTATCCTTTAAATCCTTCACCACCTCTATCTCCTATATCTACACCAACTCCTAACTTTCTTCCACCTCTTCCTTTGCATACTCCACCTCACCCCTACCCTATGTGTTCCCTTACCACCTCCTGCTTTGCATCCTCCACCTCACCCCTACCCTATGTGTTCCCTTACCACCTCCTCTTTAGTCACCTCTTTCACACCCCCTTCCCCTATGCCTCTTCAAGACACTCCTTCTCTATATCCCTTGTGACCTCCCTCTCTCATATCCTCCACCTCCCCCTCCTCATATGCCTCCTCCACCTACTCTGAAACACATCCTCCTCTTCCTTGTCTTCAACCTCTCCCATAAAATTTTGACCCGCCTACTCCACTTGCTCATCTATCCACTTCTGTCCAATTTCCTCCACTACCTACTTAGCTCCATCCTCCACCCCCACCTGAGCCACCTCCCCTACTCCTACCTTATTACATTACCTCCCTATCCTTTACCTAATACACCACCTCTATCTCCTCTACCTATACCACCACCTCACTATCTTCCACCTCCACCTCTTCCTCCTCTACCTCCCCCCCTCCCTTTTCACATCCCTCTCTCATATCCTCCACACCTACCTCCTCCTATGCCTCTTCAACCTATTCCGACCCCACATTATTCTCCTCCTCCTTGTATACCTATCCCATAACATTTTTCCCCACCTCCTCATCATAATCCTTCACCCCTTCCACCCACAACTCTACACCTCTTCCTCCTACCCTACCTTCCCCACCTTCCCCACCTCCTCAACCTCCTTTCCCCTCTAGCCTATTCCTCTTATTCCTTTTTCATCGAATACTCCTCTACCTCATCCACCTCCACCTCTTCTTCCACCCCCAACTCCTCGTCTTCTTCCATTGTCACCATCTCCTTGCATACCTACTCCACCTCCACCTTTATTTCATCCCTCGCATCCTCTTACTTCTGCCTATTTACCTCCACCTCCTCTACCTATCATGTTATGTCCACCTCAATGACCTCCTCAGATGCCTTTCTTGTCACCCCACCCCCCTTCACCTCATATTCCTCGCCATCAAGCTTACTTTCCCTACCTCCACTTCCCTCCCCTCCTCCACACCCCCCTCTTTAACCTACTCCTTTGCATCCCTCATTACTTCTCGCACCTCCACTTTCCCCTCCACCTCCACCTCTTTTTCCTCATATTCCATCTTTACTACCACCTCTTCCTGCTCCTATTACCCTATCATCTCCTACTCCTTTTCCTCCACCACCTTCCCCTCTTCTTCTGCATCTATCTCCTCCTTCCCCTCTCATTTTTCCTCTCCCAACTCCACCTCCTTTGTCACCACCCTTGTCACCCCCCCCTACACCTCATATCACTCCTCCTTGGTTGTCCCTTCCACCTCCTTATCCTCCACCCATCCTCCCTTATTACCTAATCTAACCCTCCCCACCTCTTCAACTTCCTCCTCTATATCCTCTTCCCTTTCCTCCACCCCGTAATTTCTTTCCTTCCTCTCACCTTGTCTTCAACCTCCTATTCCTCCTTAGTCTCCTCATGCTCTATCACCTCCATTATCTTCACCTCTACCTCCTCCAATGTGTCTCCTCCTCCTCCACCTCCCCTCCATCCTACCTACTTCCTTTCAACCTCTTCTCACCTCCTCCACCTCCTCCTCTCTCTGTCTTATACTCCTGATATAGCTTTTCACCTACAACTCTCCCTCCACACCTCCATTTTTCTACCTCCTCTTATTTCCTCCCTCACCTCTACATCGACTTCCCCCTCCCACATTCATTTTCCTCCTCCTCTACCAATTCCTCCTCCCCCACTACCTCTCCCATCTAGGGATAATTTTAAGGACCCATTCTTGTTTAAAAGTGTATAAGCCTTAGCAAAACTAGCCAATTATTAAAATGTCAACTATAAAATATTTGATGATATATTTCTAAACTAATTTCAATTTCTAAGGATTTTATATAGTTTATAAAATAATTTGGCGATTTTTAGAGTTTAAAAAGTTTACCCCATCAAAACTGAGCGAAATGGGGCTTCAAAAAATGCAAATTGGCGAATCTTTTTTTGGAAAAAAACATGGAAAAATATCCCATGGGATAAATTTCACCCCTAAAAATATCCTTTCTCCCATCTCCTCTCCTTTACCTCTCCTGATCCAACCTCCACCTCCCCTACCTTCTTCTCCTCCCTCAACACCTATGCCACCTCTAGTACCTCCCACTTTGGCCCCCTCCTTTTCTTCTTCCCTCTCTCACCTCCTTCACCTCCACCTCCAACATCTCAACCTTTTCTTCCACCCTCGTTTACTCCTTTGTCTACTTTAAAACTTTCTCCCTCACCTCCTCTCTTGTCACCTCATTGGTCTCCTCCACTTGCTCCTCCTCCCCCACTTCTCCTATACCTCCACCTCCACCTCCACCTCCACCTCCACCTCCACCTCCTCCATAACCCCCTCCCCTTATTAATTCCTTCTCCTCGTCCTCCTCAACTTCCTACCTTTCCTCCTCTTCCACCTGATTTTCCTTCTCCTCCTTCACCACATACTCCTCTCATCACCTCCAACCTCTGCTTTTATTTCTCCCACTTTCATTTCCTTCTCTTCAACCTATTCAACTCCTCCTCTTCCTCCTCCCTTACATCCTCGTCGAATTCCACCTCCACCTTCACCTTTCCCTTTATACCTTATGTACCTCCTCCACCTCCATCTACTCTCCATCCTGTACATCCCCCAATTCCTCTACATCCTCTTCCTTCATTTCCCCCACCCCATCTCTGCTTCCTACCCTACATCCTCCTCCTTCTCCACCCCATTGTCTTCACCTATGCCTCCTCCTCCCTCACCTTATCTTCTACGTCCACCCTCCTCTTTGTTCTTTTCCTTTACCTACTCTACCTCCACCTCGTCCTCCTTGTTGGTCTTCTCTACTAGAAATTAAGTCATCCTCCATCTTTAAAAAAATTAATTTCAAATTAAAAAATAATATATTTAAAAAAAATAGAAATAACATATCATATTAATACCTACTTAAATTAAAATAATTCGTTTTAAATTATGTCAAGCTTAACATATCATATTATAGTCTACTTTAACTAATTTAACTTATTAATTATATATTAAATTTCTTTGGTTTTTAAACAAAATATATTATATATAAATAATACACTCAATAAACATTAAATTTTAAAATAAAATATTGTAAAAATACATTAATTATAATCTAAATTTAAATTATTAAATATTTTTTATATACATAAATTTATTTTTAATATGATCAATTAAATTTAGTTTTGATTGCTAATAAGAATGTTTATTAAACTCTTAGATAAATATATAGTTATAATAACCTTAAACCTTATATTAAAGAAACCTTAAACTTTTAAAAATTAATTCATCAATTTACAAAACATATCATATTTTCATCATATACCACATAAAAAACAAACACATTTAATTATAATATGGGATATCTATCAAATACAACACATAACACATCATCCAAAAATAGTACATTATTCATTAAATACGACTCATCATTATAACATAAAATTTCTATATAATTGAAAAAAAACTTCATTAGGGAGAAAGCTGTAAGTAGCTAATTCCCTGCCCATTAGAAGGTGCATATTTGAAATATATGATATGGAAGATATAATTCATAACAAGATGTGCAATATAATTTTAAAGCTTTGAGATGGCGTGCAACGAAGGGAAGAAGTAGATATATGCATTGAGAACCAACACATAAGACAACACCTCTATATCGAATCCAAAAGATATTTCAGTGGCCAAGAAGAGTAGAGATCTGAAGCATATTAATCCAAAAGCACTAAGAAGAAATGTAAGTATTTTGTTAGAATGTTAAGTTTAATCATTTGGGAATGTGTGAGATATATTGATAATAGTAATAATGGTATTAAACCAGGATAATTTTAGGGGTGAAATTTAGCCCATGGGCTATTTTTCCATGTTTTTTTCCAAAAAAATATTCATCAATTTGCATTTTTTGAAGCCCTCTTTCACCCAATTTTGATGGGATAACATTTTGTCCCTCTAAAAATCGACAAATTATTATATAAACTATATAAAATTCTTAGAAATTGAAGTAATTTTAGAAAAATATGGCCAAATATTTTATCATTAACATTTTAAGGATTGGTAAGATTCGCAAAGGTTTATACACTTTTAAATAAGTATGGGTCCTTAAAATTATCCTTGATATTAAATAATTTGATATATTATAAATGTTCTTATAATGAATAATTAGTGTAGATAATGTTTGGAATTACATTATGTTAATAATTTAAAAATATCTCAATATTGTGAAACTCCATCTATTATAAAAATAAATGAAAATATTTAATATATATATGAATTAGATAAATTAACATTACAATTTAGTTCAGACAGACTTACGAGAAAGAATATTGTTTTTGAATATAACAACAACTAAATGCGAGGATCAATGGAGCAGAAGCAGAGGTGACTAAGCAGCATGAGCCTGGCCCTTGCAAATGTATGGATTCATGCAGACCAATATCAATTACTTTTTTAATTTCCAGAACCCATCTCTTTGTTATCATCAACAAGCTGTGACAGAGTTACTTGAACATATAATGGATACTGTCAACTTCTGTAGAAAGAACAACCATACACTATAATGAGTATGAGTTTGGAATCTTATCATGTCACACAGGGTATCAAAACTGATCATGTCACACATGATAATAGAACCGATATTCTTAGTGCAGACTGTAAGAAGTAGGATCAATGGATAAATGCCTTTCTCATTCTTCCATCTCCAATGGTCACTGCAATTTTAATCCATTATAGAAATGATCAGTGTTTTCTATTGACTAAATTCCTCCGTGATTGTTTTTGTCTGGGGACAGACTCTTGATGTAATCGTGATAGAAAGTAGTGTAATTTGGTGTTTGGTGTCTGAGTTGATGGATATATTGCAATATTTTCGTCACGCTAATTGTTGTCAAAGGGTGCTCCGGCTTATAATATGCGATATCTATCAAATACAACACATAACACATCATTCAAAAATAATACATTATTCATTAAATACGACGCACACTACAAGAAAAAGGGCATTTTAGCCTCATATTAGCACCACTATTTGTAAAGGATATGGGAAATCCTCAATTTTCAAATAGTGGTGCAAAAGTGGTGATAATGTGGGGATACGCAAGTGGTGCTAAAATTTATGGTGCAAAAATGGTGTTTGTAAAAAAGTTAATTTTGGTGTTAAATGAATATGTGGCATAACATGGTGTATGGTGCAAACCACCAAAAGCCAATATTACGTGGATTGAAATTTTGTGGTGCAAAACACCAAAACCAATCCAACATCGATTAATACCTTTTGGTGCGAAACACGAAAATTATTATTATTATACTCAAACTTGTATATGGTGCAAAGCACCATAAAATAACAAGTGGTGCAAAGCACCATAAAATAATAAATGGTGCAAAAAAAATAAAATGCATGATTAATATATATATATATATGGTGCAAAGCACCATAAAATAATAAATGGTACAAAAAAAATAAAACGCATAATTAATATATATAGATATATATATATATATGTGTGTGTGTGGTGCAAAGCACCATAAAATAATAAAGAGTAAAAAAAATATAAATCACACACGCACGTGTGTGATTTAATTTTTTTAACACCATAAGCTCTTATATATATATATATATATATATTATTTGGTTTATTTGATTTTAATCCATCATCTAAAACACAATAATTCAATACATTAAATAGACATAATGAAAACCATAATGCTATTTCAGCAAAATTTATAATTTATAATTATAAAACAATTATTCTCTTAATATTAATATAATGGAAGACTGTGTTTTGAAATTTGTTTTTAAAGCAAAATTATAATATATGTGATTTATATTGTTTTGCATCATATATATATAAACAAGGATAAAATATGTTTATTAAGACATCTCATTATAGTTTATCTGGTTTAATCCATCATTTAAAAAATCAATAATTCAATACAATGAAAAAACATAATAAAAACTATAATGCCATTCCAAAAAAATTATAATTTATAATCATAAAACAATAATTTTCATAATATTAATATAATGGAAGACTATGTTTTTGAAATTTGTTTTTACAGAAAAATGAAAGAGAGAAAACTAATAATTCATTTGAAGAGTTGCTAATATTGTTCATCCTTGATTTTTCCAGGGAACTTGCCATCACCTGCATGGCCAAAATGGTAAAAGAAAATTATAAACATGATGACTTCTCTTTGTAAACAATAAAAATACAAAAAATGATGGAGAAAAAAACACAAACAATAGCTTTAACTGAATTCGAGAAAACAATAAAAAGGTTATGCATTTAATGACATTTCATAACTAAAATATGCTATTGATTGCAAAAATAATTGAAGTGAACTAACCTTTGAAGCCATGTAGATTCAACATGTCAGCATATGATAAGGTTGAAGCATGAGTCAAAATTCATTTTCCTCTTCTCTTTCATCCTCTGAAACAACTACCTAAGAAGCATACAAGATAAGATGAACATACCTACAAATTGTACTCATTGAAACTTTCATTTACATATATATGTTTCATATCATGAACATTTATTTAGAACAAAGAGTTTGTAGGTGGAAAATTACCCCATAACCAGTGATAGGATGAAACCCTTCTTTAACCTTTTGATGGATGAGAGAAGATATACCATAGCATGAAGCAAAATCTTTATCATCTTTAGACATTTTAGTATTGAATACCTGCAACTACAATTTTAAAAAAATAACAAAATAGTTAGAAAAGATGTTTATAAGAAAAATAAAGTTTACTTGAGAAGCATAGTAGTGTATTAAACTTACAAATTTTGCCTCTGCAGACAACATGCCACCTTTCCCCAAACGATGGCATGTGGCCAACCTAGAGGCTTGCACGGTATGTGCATATTTGTCCTTTCCAACCAAGGTTCCACATTTCCTTTTTTTTTTAATATCCACTTGTTCCAATATTTTTTTCCACTCTACTTCTCCTATGAAATGTGGTTTGACTATATTTTTGTTTTTAACCAATTCCCCTCTCAAAGCATTTCTAGTATTTTTCATATATTCAGCAACACTGTGGAGAATTTGCTTGGGAGGTACAATTGCAGAAACTTTATGCATATGAGATACTAACTCATCCTTCTTGGATTTGTCTGCAAAATAAATATAAAAATTTTAATCTATATGAGATATTTTAAGGTTTCTAGTATCATAGTAATAACATGAAATGTTGTATATGAAGTATAGGGAATGCAACAAAGAGTAGAATATATAAATTTTTGAATATGAAACATGAACTATTTAGTCAAGTATATAAATTTATACTACCTAAATTAAGCATGCATTTTATGAAAAAATATATAATATTCATCTTTTACCTTGATGACGAAAATCTCTAGTAATTGTAGGACCAAATAATCTCAATGATTCGCGATGAAGTATGTCTCTCCATGTTCTCCCAGCTTCATCATTTAACACTTGCCCTTTTTCATTTAAAGTGATTGTAAATGGCATACCATTGGTTTCCTCTGCTCTAACATATTCACTTGGATGTTTCAAAGGAGGTGCAAGAGATGCACCAATAGATTCTATTACTGGTTCATCCACGGGAGGAGATTGATTTTTCACTCCATCAACATTGGTGCCTTCTTCTGGAACAATGGTATTACTCCTAAGAAACAAGGTAGAATATATTATTATGTTGATATTATATGTAATTACAAACCTAAAATTAATAAGTAGAAAATAAATGATGATTTACCTTGGCATATCATCAACAACTATTTCTGTATCTGCTGCATTATCTCTATCCAATATGGTTGTGTTGTATGCTATTTGAATTGCATCTCTGATGAGTGGGTTGACATCATCCCTAGTCAACCACTCTTTATACAATCGTAACTTATCCATTTCAAATCCAGTATCTAATGTTCGCTCCACATTATAGCAAGGATCAGTTACTACCGGTATGTATACATCATGTATAAAATTTGAATGTGAAGATGGTGTTGTAGATAAACTACTTCCATTCAAAGGTATTTTAGTAATATCTGTTCCTATAGAAGGCGTGTTTCTCATAACATCATTTACACTCTTTGTACGAATAGTACACATTGCTTGTTTTTTTGTTCTCATATTGAAGCAAGAGACCTAATTCAATGTTAACACATTTCCCAAAAGTCAGAACTAGTATTATACACTTCATTGCACTAGTATGAAACCAACAATAATCTAACTATATGAAATAGAGTAAAAGTATTATAAAACAAAAATTATGCAAATGAACTAAAATACTTATTAGAACCATTAAGCTTTCTACATATAATAAAAATAAAAATGTTTTGTGAATCAATATATGATAATACATTTAACATTTAGTAATTTTGAAATGGCATCATTTATAAGTTTATAGAAATTTTTTTCCAAGTGTCTTCTTCCTAAATGAATATGAGACATTAAAATAATGAAATGCTTTTATTATATTTTTATATTCAATTAATAAACATTTCATCATAATTAAATGAGATTTGTTTCCTAATTTATGTACTTTTAAAATATTAATTATGAAATATGAAAAATTGTATCTTATATGCTAAATACATATCTTAAAATGAAAATGTACAAGATTTTGAACCCAATCAATTCTCTAGATTATCTTTAGAAGACAAATTAAAAAAAAATGTTTTGCAAGTTTTGGATGTTAGAAGAACTCTCAATGAGTTTCCTAGACATATCCATGCAATAGATTTAAATGAAAAAACAACCCTAATTCAAAACCAATGGACATTTTTTTCAAATAGAAATATTCATAAAATTTCTCATTAATCATCAAAATAAGTTGAATATACATTGTAAGGTCCAATCATGTCTTCTTGTCCATTAATCTCATCATCTGAGCTATCATCAGATGACATTTGCTCCAGGATAGGTTGGTCTTCATGTAAATGTTGAAAGGATCTTATTGATCTAGGATTATACTCAATAACAAATGACTTTGAGCATTCTGTAGGATGGTGGCATAAAAATATCTGCTCACACTGGTCAGGGAAAACATATGGTTCATCTGTTTGCTCAAACCTAGTATGGTTGATGAGGACAAATCCATTCTCATGCATATATGTTGTTGGATGATTTCCAACCACAATATTTCTAAACCACTTAGCATTAAATAGAACCACCTTGAAAGATCTGAAGTTAAGCTCTAAGATATCTTCAACTAATCCATAGTATCGCAAGGTGTCTGTTTTTAAGTTTCCATCATGAACATGTGACTGGCAATCTACTGTAAAATATGCAGCAATGCCACAGTCAAATGTTTGTCGATTTTCATCTACCTTTTGAACACGGTAATGACGACCCTTGTACCACATACCCTTGTAATGTGTCACCTTATTCTCTTCTGGCCCCTTTAGAATGTCCAATGCATATGTAGTAACCCTTTCATCATTATCTCTGCATGCCCTTGCTACTCTATCCCTAAAATATTTTAAACTAATAGCTGGTGGCCAATCCTTTTCAAATTTTTTCATTATTGTTGAGTATGCTGATGAATTATGACCACCCCGAGATACATATGACAAACAACGTCTCTGCTCGGCGTCACGATGCCTTTGATAGTCCTCCCTCCAAACATTTGTGTGCTCATTGTTTCTTGCAACATATAGTAATAAAGCCTCCATTTCAGTAGCATCTACAATCACAAACATAAAACACATTAAATACCATCATAATAAAAATTTAGACACTTGCACCATATATGGATATGAGTTTAATCACCTTTAATTTTCCTAGTTTTTGCTCGTCCTGTGAATACATGCCCTTCAACTTTTTCACTTTGTTTTGAGTCCCATAGTTGTGGCCCTTCAATATTTAATTCTTTGCACAATTCGGTGAGATAAACTGTTGATTTGAACAACATGTACCCTTGAAGCATGGAACCTTCAGGACGAGCCTTTTGCTTTACAAACTTTTTCAAAACCTTTAAATAACGCTCAACGGGAAACATTGTTCTTGTTTGAACTAGTCCACACATCTCTATTTCATGTAATAGATGCACAATGTAGTGTTCTTGTGCATTGAAGAAACTTGTTGGGATACGTTACGAAGTGATGTGTGGTGCTTTGTGGAATTATTAATGGATTTGGATGCCAAAATGGTTTCTTAAGGATTAAAGGCATGGTATTCTTCCATATAATTGTATTCCCAAGGCCTTGAGACATGTGCATATTTCTCAAAACCACCTAATGTCAATGTCATCCACAATCATAGGCCAATGATACCCTTAGGAGGCCATGTGTTGTTGGTAGGGGCAACCTTAATAACCATGGATAGATAGAAGCTTCCTTTATGGACCTAGGTTTAGATATCCTCCATTATTCATGTTGAAGGAATCAAGGAAATAAGACCTAGATGCATAGCACCATGGATACCCTTTGAAGCCATATGTGGCACTTCAAGGAATTGTTGATGGATTTGGATACCTCAACAATTTATTGATGGCTAAAGGCATGGTTTGATTCCCTATAATATCATTCTCAAGGCCTAGAGACATGTATATAATACTAAAAAATACCTAATAGCACGAGCATTCACAATCATAAGCTAATGGTAATCTCAAGATTCCATGTGTGGTTAGTGAAGGAAACCTTCTTATCCCTTGATGGCTAGAAGATTCCTTTAGTTCTAATGTTGTAGATCTCCTCCCACGATCATTTCCAAGCCCCCAAATCCCCAAGACATGGATACCCCTATGAAGTCGTGCATGGTGCATTAAGCCATTGTTCATGGCTCTGGATGATTCAATGGTTTCTTTAGGGATAAAGACATGGTTTTTTCCCTAGAATTCCATTCCCAAGGCCATGTGTGGTTGGTGGAGACCATCTCCTTAACCTTAGATGGCTAAAATATTCATTTAGGGATTGAGGATCAAGTGTCCTCTACTGACCATGTCCAATGCCCAAAGGAAAAAAAACCTAGATACATAGTGCCATGGATACCCCTACGAAGTTATGCATGATTCCTTGACACATTGTTCATGGCTCTAAATTCCATAAGAATTAATTTAGGGCCAAACACATAGTCTTCTTCCTTAGAATATCATTCCCAAGGCCTTGAAACAAGTAGATATTACTCAAAATATATAATTGTACTAAGATCCCCAATCATAATCCAATGCTTCCTTTAAGAGGCTATGTGTGGTTGGTTGAGGTATCCTTCTTATCCTTCGATGGATAGAATATTTCTTTAGAGACCGAGGTTTAGGTCCCATCCCTTGACCATGTTCAATGCCCCAAGTCCTAATGACCTGGATGCATAGTGCCATGGATACCTATTGAAGCCATGTGTGGTGATTTCTAGCATTATTTATGGCTTTGTATGCCTAAATGGTTTCTTTAGGGCCAAAGGCATGGTCCTCTTCTATAGAGTGTCATTCCCAAGGCCCCGAGACATGTGTCTAACGCTCAAAACCAACTATTGGTGTTAAAATAACTAATCATAGATCAATGATACCCTCAAGAGACCCTCTGTGGTTGGTGCAGGCATCCTTCTTTGACACAGATGGCAGGAAGATTCCTTTAGGGCCCTATTTTTAAGTCTCTTTCATTGACCATGTTGAATTCCCTAATGCCACAAGACCTAGATACATAATACCATGGATATCCCTACAATGTCATGTGTGGTTCTTTGAGGCATTGTTCATGGCTGTGGAATCCTCAATTATTTTGTTAGGGATAAAAGTATGTTATTCCTCCCTTGAAATCCATTCCCAACACCCTGAGACATGTACATATTCCTAAAAACACCCTAATGTCACTAACATCCTCAATCATAAGCCAATGACCCTTGAAAGGCGATGTGTTGTTGGTGGATAGAACCTTCTTATCTCTAGATGGATAGAAGATTCCATTAGAGCTTGAGCTTCATGCCTCCTCCCATGACCATTTCCAATCCCCCAAGTCCCCAAGACTTGGATACATAGTGCCATGGATACCCTTGCAAAGTCACACATGGTGCTTTAAGGCGTTGTTCATGGTTTGGGATGCCTTAATGGTCTTTAAGGATAAATGAATGGTATTTCCCCTAGAATGTCATTCCCAAGGAATTGAGACACATACATATTTTCAAACCCGCCTACTGGAATTGTCATCCTTAATCATAGGCCAATGATACCTTTAGGAGGCCATGTTTGGCTGGTGGAGGAAACCTTCTTATCCTTGGATGGATAAAATATTTCTATAAGGCCCAAGGTTCAAATTTCTTCCACTGACCATGCCCAAGACCTCAAGAACATAACACCTAGATACAAAGCTCAATGGATACCCTTGCAAAGGCATGCATGGTGCTTTGAGGCATTGTTTAGGGCTCTAGATTCCTTAGTTGTTTATTTAGCGCCAAAGGCATGGTATTATTCTCTATAGCATCATTCCTGAGGTTCTAAGACACCTACATACTTCTCAAAATCACATAATGGTGTTAATATCCTCAATCATATGACAATGATACCCTCAAGAGGTCATTTGTGGTTGGTTGAGGAGATATTATTAGACTTGGATGGCTATAAGATTCCTTTATGGATATAGATTCAAGTCTCCTCCCTTGACCATGTCCAAGTCTCCAAGGCTCCAAGAAATGGATACATAGTGGTATGGATATCCATGCAAGGTCATGCATGGTGCTCTAGGCATCGTTCATCACTATAGATTCCCCAATTGTTTCTTTAAAGAAAAAGGCATGGTTGTTTTCCCTATAACATCATTCCCAAGGCCCCGAGACATGTAGATACTACTCAAAACCACCTAATGGCAATTACATAATCAATCATAGGCGAATGATACCCTCAGAGGCCATGTGTCTTTAGTAGAGGAAATCTTCTTACCCTTAGATGGATGGAAGAATCATTTAGAGCTCAAGATTTATTAATATTTTATAATAGTAATAAATCAAAAATGTTTGTATTTAATTATTTGTCAAATTTAAGAATCATGGGTATTTGTTTGCCTGAATAATATTAAAAAATGAATACTCGACTTGAGCTATTTAGAAAATAATTATTTGTGAACTTGTTGTGTTTGTGGTGCAACACCTCATAAATGAATCATGTGAGCTTGTTGGTTTAAATAGTGATAAAAGCAAATAATTGAATTTGTTGTGATTGTGGTTTAAAACCTCATAAATTAATCATGGGCATTTATTTGAAAGAAAAAAATTGAATTAAGTTATTAAAAAATAATTATTTGTGATATTGTTGTGTTTATGGTGCAAATCATCATAATTAAATCATTTTTGTACATGTCCATGAGACAAATATGAGCTTAGCCCCACTATATGGTACTTGACAACATGACATTTCTTTATGCTTAGGATTCCTTTAGGCTAAGGCCTATGATTGTTCGTTCAACAATGTTGAGGGCCATTGGACCTATCCCTGGTGATTAAAAACTTATAATAGTGTGAATGCCCACACTTAGAGGCTAAGAATACTCTTAGGAATATGTGTGGAGACCTTTGTGGTGTCTTTCTTGGTCCTAGATTCCTAAAAGCTTCTTTTAGGGCCTTAGCTAGAGGTTTTCTCCATTGATCATATAGATGGATCTAAGACCCATGTCTTGTATTAACACCTAATAACAATACTAATTTCCATCAAAAAAATTTAAGAAGATAAAAATATCTCAAAGGAATAATCAAATTTAAATTCAAATAATTTTATTACTAATTTACAATAGTAATAAATTAAAAATAGTTGTTTTTATTTATTTGTTAATTGTATTTATATGTTTAATAATATAAAAAATGAATAAATGAATTGAGCTATTTTCCAAATATGTTTTTTGAACTTGTTGTACTTGTGGTGTAAACTTCATAAATGAATCACTAGAATTTATTTGCTTAATATTTGAACTTTTTGTAAGTATGGTGCAAAAACTCATAAATTAATTTTTGATCATTTATTTTAATTGATATGAAAAAATAAATAAATATTGAATTGAGTTATTTTCAAAATAATTATTTGTGAATTTGTTTTGGTGCAAATCCACATAATTAAATCCTACGTGTACATGTCCATGTGGAAAATAATAGCTTAGCACCACTTTATGGTACTTGCCAACATGGCATTTCTCATAAAGGTAAAACTAATATAACACCATATTAACACCACAAAATATAAGTGGTGCTAATACCACCACTTTAACACCACAAAATATAAATGGTGCTAATAACACCACTTTAACACCACATAAATGTAAGTGGTGCCAATACCACCACATTAGCACCACAAACTATAAGTGGTGCTAACTTGTGGTGCTAAAAGATGGCTTTTCTTGTTGTGGCATCATTATAACATAAAATTTCTATATAATTGAAAAAAAACTTCATTAGGGAGAAAGCTGTAAGTAGCTAATTCCCTGCCCACTAGAAGGTGCATATTTGAAATATATGATATGGAAGATACAATTCATAACAAGAGGTGCAATATAATTTTAAAGCTTTGAGATGGCGTGCAACGAAGGGAAGAAGTAGAACCAACACATAAGACAACACCTCTATATCGAATCCAAAAGATATTTCAGTGGACAAGAAGAGAAGAGATCTGAAACATATTAATCCAAAAGCACTAAGAAGAAATGTAAGTATTTTGTTAGAATGTTAAGTTTAATCATTTGGGAATGTGTGAGATATATTGATAATAGTAATAATGGTATTAAACCAGGATAATTTTAGGGGTGAAATTTAGCCCATAGGCTATTTTTCCATGTTTTTTTTCCAAAACAATATTCGTCAATTTGCATTTTTTGAAGCCCCGTTTTGCCCAATTTTGATGGGATAAAATTTTTTCACTCTAAAAATCGCCAAATTATTATATAAACTATATAAAATCCTTAGAAATTGAAGTAACTTTAGAAAAATATCGCTAAATATTTTATCGTTGACATTTTAAGGATTGGTAAGATTCTCAAAGGTTTAGACACTTTTAAATAAATATAGATCCTTAAAATTATCCTTTATATTAAATAATTTGATATATTATAGATGTTTTTATAATGAATAATTAGTATAGATAATTTTTGGAATTACATTATGTTAATAATTTAAAAATATCTCAATATCGTGGAACTCCATCTATTATAAAAATAAATAAAAATATTTATATATATATATATATGAATTAGATAAATTAACATTACAATTTAGTTCACACAGACTTATGAGAAAGAATATTGATTGTGAATATAACAACAACTAAATGCGAGGATCAATGGAGCAGAAGCAGAGGTGACTAAGCAGCATGAGCCTGGCCCTTACAAATGTATGGATTCCTCCAGACCAATATCAATTACTTTTCTAATTTCCAGAACCCATCTCTTTCTTATCATCAACAAGATGTGACAGAGTTACTTGAACATATAATGGATACTATCAACTTCTGTAGAAAGAACAACCATACACTATAATGAGTATGAGTTTGGAATCTTATCATGTCACACTGGGTATCAAAACCGATCATGTCACACATGATAATAGAACCGATATTCTTAGTGCAGACTGTAAGAACTAGGATCAATGGATAAATGCCTTTCTCATTCTTCCATCTCCAATGGTCGCTGCAATTTTAATCCATTATAGAAATGACAGTGTTATCTATCGACTAAATTCCTCTGTGATTGTCTTTGTCTGGGGACAGACTCTTGATGTAATCGTGATAGAAAGTAGTGTAATTTGGCGTTTGGTGTCTGAGTTGATGGATATATTGCAATATTTTCGTCACGCTAATTGAGTTGATGGATATATTGCAATATTTTCGTCACGCTAATTGATTTTATGATGTGTTCAATAGAAAACATGAACGATTTCTTTAGAAAATGTTCGATTCAATGATGTGGAATTATTTATCATTGATTTTATGTTTTCTCTCGATGTGGTTTTTTTTATATATGATCAATGTTCAATTTTAATGTAGATTGAGTTTCAATATGGGAAAGAAAATTCTCTTTAATCTAAAAGGGATAAATCTAATAACACATGAATGTAGTATCAAACTATAATGTATATGTATGGACATTGAATTACTCTCTTAAATATAGCAAATCAATTTTATCTTTAACGCAACAATGATGATCCAATGGTGCATGATGCATGCACAACGACCACACACATATAAGGGTGCATAGCACTATTGCACGTACATAAATAAAATTTGAACATTCATTACTCGATCATTATGTCCTTCTTAAACATAGTATGAGTTTCTTTCCACGTATAAAGAGAAATGAATTGATCTCATAAACCATTTTGTCCTTAAAGATAGATTTCGATAAAGGGAATAGGTTAAGGTTGTATTGATCTCAAACCATTTTGTCCTTAAAGATAGATTTCGATAAAGGGAATAGGTTAAGGTTGTATTGATCTCAGAAACCTTGTGACGTTAGATTTATGTGGATTAAGGTAGCTTGTTTTAGATTATGCAAGGTAAGTGTTTATTGGATATTTATTAATTGATTTTAAAGATTTTTTTATTTTTAAGGTAAATTAATAACTTAATTTCTAAAAAGTTTAAAGAAATATTGAAAAAATTAAAAATTAAATAAAATATAAAACTTTAAATGTTTAAAAAATCTCAATTTAAATTAAATAATAAATCTATATGAATTATGATGGGCCAAAGTTGCCATAAAAATGATTAATTATGTTATTTTAATTTTGAATTGCAATATGCACTCTACTCCGGTAAAAACACTATGCTCCATTACTTGCTTTTTTATATTATATTTTAAACACAAAAAATGTGACTTTATTAATTTTTTATAATAAATAAAAATAAAATTTTAAAAATAAGTAAATAATTATAAATGGTTATTTTTTAACTCATTAAATTTATTAGTGTTATTATTATACTTGCCGAAGTAATCAATTTGGATTTTGATTTTTATTACTTTCAATTTTTTAAAAATATTTATATAAAGTTTTCAATAGTTTTTAAAAATATATATATTAAATTTAATATTTAAAAAATCAAAAAATAATTTTTATAATATTAAAATATCAAATTACTTATTTGTAATTGGCTAAAAACAATGATTAGACTAATTTCTCCCGGTTTGAGGACTAATTGTCAGAAATTAAAAATATATTAAAATTTTAAAAATAGCTAACAGGTGGATGCTACATTGAATAAAAACGTACGATTTGATTGATTGGGTTTCGACCTATGTTCAATCTATCTACCGGCAGCATCTTATCTCTAACTTACTACTTGAGAACAAGAAATATTCTTGTTGCATGCCTTCGATCTTTGAAAGAATAACTTTATGGCTGGCTGGATGGCTAGATCATCATGGGCTGGCAGTGCAGAAGGAAGAGGAAGACAGAAGAAAACACATGAGAAACCTATTATATTTACATCTTATCACCCTGAAAACAATATTTTTTCTCGATTTTGAGAACCCACTGAACTTAGAAAGTTATGTCTTCTTTAGAGAATAATAATGACACATCTCATGACGTTCATGCCGAGGGCTATAGGGATTTATTTTATTTTATTTTATATTAAATGGATTTATTGTCTGAAAGCTAGTGGGAAAAGAACGTTGGAATTATGCATATCCTTAGCTACACGATTACACAATTTTCCATTCTAGTGTGTTGTATGACATGACAGGAGGACTCTCACATGCGACCTATGGAAGTAGGGCTTATCTAAAAGCTTAATACACTGCAAGTAAATAGTGATAGCCAATAGGGCATACTGTATAGACATGTGGAAGTAGGGCGTACCTAAAATATTAATGCTACAAGAGGACGACTTGAATGCAACATGTATAGGGATGACCTCAATGGACCACCACCTCCTGGACACCAGCGTCCAAGGAAGACGTCATACTACCAATCAAATGCGAAATAATAATCTTTTAAAATTTTGGTTTAATAAAATAAGTTTTCAAACTATATAAAACATTATAGTTTGTAAATATTGAATTAATGTACGGTCCAGACTAGTTGCTCCGACCGATTACTATATATCCCGCTTTTTAGACACCTTGAGCTAAAGTCCACCGCAATTTGCTGCAGCTTTTTAAACATATGTACTAAAATGTGGACGTTTTTACTCATTATTAATTTGAAGCGACCTAAGGTTTAATTGTAGGAAGAAATGGTTCAACATTTCGGTTGAGCAAAATGAACCATTCATAATTTTTAATGTATATTTATTTATCATATTGTTCAAATTTTGTATTACTTACTTGTGTGCATTTTAATGGTTTTTTGAATGGATAACATAAGACTTTTATTTTTTTAATATATATATTTTAAATTTAATATATTATAATTGTATTCAATTATTACGTCTTTGTTCCTATATATATATTTTAAAAACATGTTAAACACAAGGTTTTACAATTAAACATAACTGTATTCAATTTATATATATATATATATATATATATATATATATATATTAAAAACATGTTAAATACTAAGCTTTTACAATTAACATATATATTTGTCCCTTGGTTGTAACTTGGGTGGTTGGGAGGAATGTTGTTACCCTCCTCACCCAGCTTCAATTCTTGTAAGTGACATATTGCTCTTGTTGAACCCATATTGTAATAATTGTAATTCATGCCACTTTGATTTTCTAGCTAGAATAACAGGTGGTGACCATTTATGTTTTAATTTTTATGTTTGAACTATATATAGTTATGAATTAAATTATTTCTAAATTATTTTCATCTTAACTTTTACTTTTTTGAACTATATACAATTATTAATTAAATTATTTATAAATTATTTTGAACAGATAGATATAAACAATCTTGCTACTAGTTTTACTTGTTAATTTATGTTTTACATCAATAAATACATAATACAAACACTTTCATACCAAATTGTAACATACGCTTAGCTTCTCTTATGGCAAAGATTTGAATAAAAAAATGAAATATTATTTTATGTATGATACTCCATTATTATGAAGAGAATGTTTTTTAAAAAGAATATATATGAATTGAGAGTCGACTTCATCATGCTTTTGGGGCCAACGCAGTCAATATAATTTAACAAATATTCCAGAATGTTTAGAAGACAGTCTCTCACAAAATTACGTCGAAATAAAGGCTTACATATGGAAGCCAATTAACTGACGCTCACCCGCCTACCGTGACCTGATTTTTTGCTCCTGGCTCAGGCTCTGTGTCTGCGTGAACCTACTGCAGTAACTGGCTATGCCTTGCCATCGCTTTCGAACAGGTGATGCCCACTGATGGCCCTGAATAGTGGATTCGATCAAAGATTTAAAGTACCAACAAGTACTGGCTTTAAATGAATGATGTGTATGGGTAGAATTTTTGGATTTTTTTTTATAAATAATTTTTATATTAAAAAATTAAAAACCTTCCGCAAGGATTTATGTCAAATCCAATTGTACTTTATCAATAGAAAATTTTGATTTCCAAATTTCAAAAAATAGAAAATATATTTTTGAATTTTCAAATATTCAGTTTAATATTTATTTATTTTCAAACATTACAAAATTATAGTAAACAACATAAAAATTTGAGAATTAATATAAAGTTAACTCATTTTGACTTTTGAATGAAAAGTATATCGATGCCTTGACAAGAAATAATAGAAAAATATTCCTAAACATACCACATCCTAAATGCATTATTACATTATAAAGTTTCTATGTAATTAAAAAAAAATACACAAACAATTATCTATTAAAAATAACTCAGATTATAGTTATATAAACAATATATATATATAGAAGTGAATTCATTTTTATATATTTATATATTTTAAAAAAATATCTATTGAATTATCTCCAATATTTTAATATTTTATGATGATGGCGATGATATTTATTGTGAATCTTCTCTTTTAAAATATATTTATATATTTTAAAAAAATATCTATTAAATTATCTCCAATATTTTAATATTTTTATTGTGAATATTTTTTTTTACATTTCAATTTAATTCGAGCAAATATGTAAATGTGGAATTCATCTCCTATAAAAATGAGAAAATATTTTAACAATTCTAAAACCATGTTACCATACTTCAGGGCAACAAATATCAAAATATTGTTAAAGTTGACGTACCAGTTTGCATCCTGTTAGATATGTTATTGTTATATGGATACATAATGTTATCACTCCCCTCGCTGTAATATTAGTAAGTATTGTTCGTGTTGGTAGCGATTAATTACTTCACTACCACAAAGTCTGAAAAGTCATTCACCGCCCTGCTAAGTGGTTGCCAAAACTCTGAAGGGCCAACCACCGCCACACCATTTTGATTTTGTCATATGTTAAAGCTTCAAAGGGGCAACACACCACATCGATTTCTGAAGAAGCAGTTACAACCTCTGTTACAACTCATCGAATAATTATTGGGGTAGAGTATTACATTGGTTTTTGAAGAGCTGTTTTTTGAAGAGGTATTCACTAACCTATTCCAGCCGATCATATTGTTGAAGGGGCATCCATCGTTCCTATTGCAGCTCATGAAAGGAAAGAGTATCCACACAAATTCTGAACAGTCAATTTTGGTTTAGATGCAGTGAAAGGTCAAGCTTATTCAATGAACAACCATATTTCTAATGTATAAATATCGATGTAATCTTGGTTTTGTGATAGAGGGAGACATGGTGAGGAATACAAATTCTGAGTTGAATATGAAATAGAGTTTTAGCTCTGTAATATTATTGCTATGTTCCTCCTATCTTTATGAGTTTGAAAACTCATTATTGAATATTTAAGTTTAAGATTTTGTTGTAGCATGATAATTTTATGAGCGTATATGATTGAATGTGGAAGTGTGAAATTAACTTGATTGCTGAATAGAGTATTCGCCATTATTTATGAATGCAGAGGTCATCAAAACATAGTTGAAACAGTCAGCTGCAACAGTTCTGTAGAGTATTGTTAGCTAAATAGTCAGCTGCAACTCAATTGGAACTGTCCTGTAGATTACTATTAGCTAAATAGTCAGCTCCAACTCAACTGTAATAGTACTGTAGGTGAAAATTTATGAGCTAAGTGATCTGTGTGTGTTGTTGTGAGTAAGAGAAACACTCCCCTACCTTCCCACAATTGGTATCAGAGCTGAGTGTTTCTTATTTTTGTTCATTGGTTATGTGTTCACTTCATGAATGAGCCGTATGATTCTATGTTGAACCTTTTGTGTTTTGTTTGGAGATCTTGCTGTTGAGTTTTACCCTAGTGCCCCCCACTTTTACTACAAAGAAATAACATAATTAAGTTCAGTCGAGCTCTGTGTTGAAAGAGAGATTCCGTGCTCCCTTAAGTAAAGGTCGAGTCATCATTTAGTAGTTGAAGTCTGAATCAAGTGTTTCTTGAGTCATCCATCTTTTGGTTAATCTGCTCAAGCTTAGCCGTGGAATAGATGGTCGTATTCCATGGATGAAGTTGATTTTTTGTCTGTGTTCCCTCAGACATAGGTTGAGTAGTTGAAAGGAAGACATTCTTCCCACTTGGGAGCTCCCATATAATTTAATGGTAGAGCAGTTTGAATTCTATTGTTTTGGAAGTTTTCTTGGTTTGAAATGAATCCATTATGTGTGAAAGACGACCAGGAGGCCATATCCAAAATAAATTTAAATTCTATGCAAATATTTATTTGAAGACAGATACATGGGGAAAAGAAGAAGGCTTAAATGAATGAAAAAGAACGTTGTTAATGCAAAATAATTTGGTTTTTCCATAGAAAAGATATTAGTAGAATCCACCATGGAACCTGATGAAGTAGAGGAATTTCAAGAGAAGGAATAGGATACTAAAGCAAATGAAGTTCAAGAAAAGGTAGAGGATGCATGGAGCAGCATCTATTATCCACCGCCATATTTTTCAAGTGTAACTTATGAATGTTGGTCAGTTAATATGAAATATTTCTTGCATGATATGTGAAATTTAGTTCACACCAAGATCTGATCAAGAAATTACACACTCTCACAAAAGATCTCACACAACTAGTCAAGAACACTGAAATTTACTCATATAAGATGCAAACTAAATTACTCAAGAGAATAATATCACATCAGCCAACCTTGGGAAGGTAAATGGTTGTCAATATATAACAATACATCGGAGATTTGAATGCATAAGGATTCCATTCGAATCCTCACAAAAGCAGACTTACTAAAATAATGCAAAACCCCCCTAGGTGGCAAGTGTGTTCTCCAAGTCACACCAAAGTCTCACAAATCTATGATTTAGTGATCAAATAGTGATGTATGATGAAAAACAATGCAAAATTCCAAAAATGGAAGGAAGAAACATCATGGAGGATGAGTGGTCCAAAAAACAGTTTCCCTAGTCAACTAGCTTTTACCTTTAACCCAAAAAGTGGTAAAAAACAGTAAAAGCAGCATGTGGGCCAATCTAACTTAGAATGGTCTAGAAATAGCTAGAATCTATTTTAGGACATCCATAAATAGTCTCTAGTGGGTTTAAGAAACTTGTGGTCCACATAATGATGCTTGTGGTCAACACAATGACTCATATGCCAACTTTCTAGTCTAATATATAGTAATTTATCATAGAATGATTAATTAATGCTAATAATGTATTAATATGGCATAGATAAAGAGTTTAATTATTCCAAAACCCCCCCATAAGTCTGAATTTATGTGCTAAAAATCAGAGATAAAAACTAGGGCCCAGTAACAAGACATGGTCACCATGTACAATACTTCCTGGTCCACAAAAAAAGGAAAGAAGGAAAACCTCATGGGAAAAAACTTCCCTAAAAAAATGGACATATCAAAATTGAATATTGTTGATCAATCCTTCACTCAACCACATGTTCAGCCATCCCAAGCAGTGATCTAAGATACCTAAATGTATTCTCAATAAAAGCTTTGGTGAATATGTCTGCAGTTTGCTCACTTGTTGGGAAATACTGCAAATCAATGATCTGGTCATGCACTAAAATCCTGATGTAGTGCATATGGATCTCAATATGCTTGGTCCTCTATCTCTGTACTGGATCACTTGAGACCCTTATAGCACTTTGATTGTCACAAAATATGACAGTAGGAGTACTAAAGGAAATCTCAAACTCTGAAAGAATACCCTACAACCACACACACTGAGTAGCAACATTCACTGCTCCTCTATACTCGGCCTCTACTGAAGATAGTGAAATTTATCTTTGCTTCTTTCTATACCATCAAACAGGACCACCTACAAGCATGAATACAAATCCAGATGTTGACTTTTTGTTAAGGCTATCACCAGCCCAATCCGAGTTAGTAAATCCAAAAAGATCTAGGCTAGCAGCAACAGCATAGTGAATCCCATCAGTCTTGGTTCCTTGCACATAGTGAAAGAATATTTTTGTAGCCCTACAATGTAGCTCATGTGTTTGCTCCATGTATCTTGATTCCATACTCACAGCATATGCAAGATCAGGTAGAGTATGAGTCAAGTTTAACAAGCTACCAACACGCTGCCTATACAAGTTGATGTCAACCAAAGGTGTAGATTATGCTTCTTCAAGTCTAACTCCTGAAAGTAAAGGAGTCTTTGAAGGCTTGAAATCAGCCATCTTGAAATTTTTTATTAGGTCAGATGCATATTTAGACTGAGATACTTTAGTTCCATTTTCAGTTTGAGAAATCTCAAACCCCAAAAACTGCTTAAGAATTCCCAAGTCACTCATGGAAAAATATTGATGCAAAGCAGTCTTTAATGAAGCTATTTGATCGGTAGAGCTACCTGTGATTAGTAGATCATCAATATATATAACTATAATCATAATTGAACCATCAATCAGATTCAGGTAAACATTAGGATCAGATTTGCATCTCACATAAGATTGTGACAAGAGAAAGTTGTCCATTTTGGCATACCAAGCCCTGGGGTCTTTCTTAAGCCCATATAAGGACTTACTCAACCTGCACACATAGTTAGGATCAGATGTATATCCTTCTGCCTGATGCATATAAATATCCTCCTTAAGATCCCCATGGAGGAATGCACTCTTGACATCCTTGTGGTGCACTTCACAGCGCTTGGATGCAGAAATTGCCAAAACTAGTCTTATCGAATCCTTCTTTGCAACTAGAGCAAAACTACCATTGTAGTCAAATCTATGGACTTGGGAGAAGCCCTTTGAAACCATCATTGCCTTATATTTCACTTCTGTACCATTAGCTGCACACTTGGTTTTGTAGATCCACTTACACCTTACAAATTTTCTTCCTGGGGGGAGCTTGAATAACTCCCATGTCTCATTCTTCTGCAGTGAATGAAACTCATCATCCATGGAATCTTGCCATATTGGGTCATGTGAGGCTTCCTCATATGTCTCAAGATAAAAATACACCATCATATAACATCTCTTAGATAGGTAGAGGTCATTCGCATTGAGAGTAGTCTCAAATTGTGATCTAGTCCTCCTTGTGTCCTGAGGATTTCCCACTAGTTCACCTATTGCTTGCAAAGTATTAGAAGACCATTTAGGCCTTGTTGGTGAATAAATATCTATAATAAAATGGTCCTAAATATCAGAAATATCAGAATCAAAAAATTCAAGAGCAACATCAATTACTTCTTCAGGTGGTGGTGAAGATGGTTCTCCAATTTCAACATTCTGAGAGGGCTCTTCTTCGAATTGAACACTTCTTTCAATGAAGAATTTTTGAGTAGCAATGTTCATAAAATTATAGCCTTTGGAGTCCTATGAGTAGCCAACAAAAATACAAGGCTGGCTTTGGGGCTGCATAGCCCTCCTCTTCTCAAGTGGAATCCTAACCCAAGCCTTTGAGCCAAAAATCCTGAAATGAGAAATATCAGGTTTGTGCCCAACCAAGCCTCAAAAGGAGTGATTCCTTTGAGAGATTTGTGAGGGACTCTATTTTCAATGTATGCAGCACAATTTATTGCCTCATCCCAAAGCCTTGGAGATAAATACTTTGCCTCAAGCATACATGTGGCCATTTCCTTCAATGATTTGTTCTTCCTCTCAACAACACCATTTTGCTAAGGTGTATATGGAACAATGTGTTGCATTTGAATGCCTCAAGAGGCACAAAATTGCTGAAACTCATATTTTATGTACCCCCAACCATTATCATATCTAAGGATCTTGATATGTCTACTAGACGAGTTCTCAACTGAGGCCTTGAAAAGCTTGAACAGACCAAAAACTTCAAACTTTAACTTGATGAAATAGATCCAACAATATCTGGAAAAGTCATATATGAAGGTGATGATGTATTTGGTATGGTTCAAGGACTCATGGGGAAAAGGACCTGATATATCATTGTGAATAATCTCCAAGGGTGTCGCTCAGTTTTGGATCTCCCATACTTATGATCAGGGTGTTTTCCTAGGATGCAACTTTGACAGACACCTTTGGAAAATCTGATATCGGGTAGCCCTATGACCATTTCTTTCTCATGAAGTTGGGAAAGATATATATAGTTTAGGTGGCCAAATATTTCATGCCATAATTTGCTTGACTCATTGGCATGGATTAAAAGAGAAGAAGGTGAGGGGAATGACACAAAATGAGAAAACATGTAGATTCTAGAGCTATGCTCAACCGTGCCTAATGCAACAATTTGACTTGTTGACATTTCACATATCTCAACATCATTAGGTGTGAAGGGCACCTTTTTGGGTGAACCTGTGTGGGTCATCTAGTATACTGACAAGAGGTTAGCATCAAGTCCAAGAACATACAAGACATTATTAAATGAACCAAAATCAAGATCTATGATTCCTTTACCTTTGCTTGAAGTTTCAGAATTATCACCCAACATAATATTTGGACCACAGGAAGAGTCAAGTGAAGAAAAGAACTCACTTGTAGACACCATGTGCCTTGAAGCTCCAGAATCAATAATTAGTGAGGTAGGCTTGGATGTGCTTGCCATCAATGCATGCACTCTCTCCTTATCTTTAGAATTTTGTCCTCCATCCTTCCTCCTTGTGCTCTCAGGAAGAGGAATGTTGGATTTCACCAAGAGTAGAGCCATTCGATCAATTTTTTTTATCATCCAGGATCTTTCAGGATGAAAGCCCCTGCTACAATAAGTACATGTTTCCTTCTCATTATTCTTATTTGGATTCTTCTGTTTGAGTGGGAGGAGTCTTCAGGAACTTTTTGCTTGTCTTTCTTCTAATTAGTGGACTTCTTGAAATTGCCCTTCTTATTCCCTTTTGAACCCTCTGAATCTCCAACATTTAGACAATGGTATTTTGATTTATTTTTCATGGCTCCCATCAAGACCAATTTGTCTTGTTCTTGTGTAAGAGACTCCATGAATTCTGAGAGAGTAGGACTCTTCGAGTTTCAAACTGCTTTTCTGGTTGCATGAAAGGTCGAAACAAAGACTGAGTAATCTGGGCCAATCTTGGAGAGAATGGCCAAGATTAGTTGCTCATATTTTTTTATCAATTCCACATTGCTTCAACTATAGAATAAGTGGCTTCAATTTCGAGAAGAAATCCTTGAGGTTGTTGAAATCCTGTGGACTCAATGAAACTAGTTCATTACCCAGTTGGTGGCCTCTTAATTCATCAGTCTTGCCAAACAATTATTGAAGCTTTAGCAAAAATTCATAGGGAGAGGTAAGACCATCAAGATGGAATAGAATATCCTTGGATGTAGCGAAACACAGCGTACCATAGGCTTCATCGCTTTGATTATGCCACTTTGATTTCTCAATTGTTGAGGTTGGCTCAGTCTCAGTTGCCATAGTCACCCTGTAGAGGTCTTTGCTCCTCAACATGATCTCCATCTACGCTTTCCAGTCAAAATAATTGAATGGAGTGATGATGATCTGATGTGACTGATCCATGGAATCTCTAAAATAGCTTTTGGAGTGGTTTGGGTACGCCCCTAGATGTTCAGTTGCACCCAGATGAATTACTGCACCCTCCTTGAGACTGGTTGGATCCTGCAAGACAATAGAAGTAGAAAGGAATATATTGATAGCTCTGATACCATGCGAAAGTTAGTTCACACCAAGATCTTATCAAGAAATTACACACTCTCACAAAAGATCTCACACAACTAGTCAAGAACACTAAAATTTACTGACATAAGATGCAAACTGAATTACTCAAGAGAATAATATTACATCATCCAACCTTGGGAAAGTAAATTATTGTCAATATATAACAATACATCTGAGATTCGAATGCATATGGATTCCATTCGAATCCTAACAAAAGCAGACTTACTAAAATAATGCAAAACCCCCCTATGTGGCAAGTGTGTTCTGCAAGTCACACGAAAGGCTCACGAACATTTGATTTAGTGATCAGATAGTGATGTATGATGAAAAAAAATTCCAAATCCCAAAAATGGAAGGAAGAAACATAATGGAGGATGTGTGGTCCAAAAAATAGTTTCCCTAGTTAACTAGCTTTTACCTTTCACCCAAAAAGTGGTAAAAAGAAGTAAAAGCAACATGTGTTCTAATCTAACTTAGAATGGTCTAAAAATCACCAGAATCTATTTTAGGACATCCAGAAATAGTCTCTAGTGGGTTTAGTAAACTTGTGGTCCGCACAATGACTCATATGCCAACTATCTAGTCTAATACATAGTAATTAATCATAGAATGATTAATTAATGCTACTAATGTATTAATATGACATAGATAAAGGATTTAATTATTCAAACATGCTAGAGGTTTATGGAATTTTGTTAAGTATAGAGTTAAGAAACTCCAGGATGATGCAAAGGATGCATTTGCCTTGTACTACATCCAGTAAGCTTTGGATGATAATATTTTTTATGTAATTGTTGAAGCAACACAAGTAGAGAAGCCTCGGAATGTTTGAAGAGAAATTTTGTTGTAAGGGGGATATATATGGCTGAGTCACAACCTGTTAACATTTCAATAGAAAAATTTGCAGAAGTAGCAGAAGATGGTCAAATTATTTGTAAATCTCACAATTGTGTTGGTATATCAAATGATGAAAATGATGTCGAAACTAAAGGTGAAAATGAGGTTGTTGTATCTTGTATAGCCGTAGCATAATTTGAAGAAGTTGAAATTTCCATTGATAAAGGTATTGATGCAGTTTCAAATTTAGATTTCACTCTAGTGAACTGTGAAAATGATGGAATGATTAACATGCAGAATGCTGATAAAGATGATAAATTCCTCAAGTGTGAAGACAACAAAGAAGTATTTGTGCAAGAAGAGTCCTTGATGGACACACCCATGAAGGTATTTAAATCATGTATTGAATTTGATGATTGTGGACATGTAGGTACAATGAATCTAGAAGACAACACTGAAGATGTTGTAGAAGTCAAAGACCAAGATGAGTTTGAAATAAATTACAACAGTCATGTTGCAGAAAATGAAGAGTGTTTCACTCATCCATTTGGTGTGCATAAGGAAGATGATAAAGCTTCATGTGAAAAATATATTTATGATGAAATTTTTGGAAGAATGGCTTGAAAAGCCAACATATGATGATAAAGATGATAGTCTTGTTGTGGAAGAAGAAATGAAGAAAGTTGATTTCCTTGTTGCAACACCAGAGGAAGATTTGAATGAAGAGATAGTGATAGTTCTCATAGAAGAACAAAATGAAAAGAACCAATATGGTTCACAGTATGATAATTTATATAATGTTGACAAAATATTTGAATGTGAAGGTGAGAAACCAATTGAAGATGATATTGTAAATTGAATTTGATTTGAATAAAGAAAATTGCACCAAAGATGAATTGGTTGAAGAATCAGTTGAAAAGATATTCATGTCATGGAGTCCTGAAAAAATCAGGCATTATTATCAATTAATTTGTCTACAGAATGACATTGAACTAATTACTCTTAGTAAAGTCAAAGATAGATTGTGGGATCTTTGTATTCCCATGTTATAGTATTTAGAGGAAAATATTTGGATTGAATTCCTTGGCATGAAGGACATTGAAAATTTGAATGATGGTAAGTAAATTGAAGAACATTAATTTGCAGTTGAAGCTGATCATAATGAATTTGAGGAATCAAAGAAAATAATGAAGGTAAAGAAGAAAGTGAAGATGAAGAATCAGAAGTATTCTTGGTCTAAAGTTTGGCGTTCTAAGCCAATTAATGATGAAGCCGAAGCTCAGAATGATGCAATTAAAATTATAAATGATGATTGGCTTGTAAATTCCAAGAAGGTTGAATGCAATGATCTTGATGTTGAAGTAAATGATGAAATATTATATTTTGAACAAGCAACTGAAGGTGAGGAGAACAAGTATTGTGGACTTGCTGAGCAAATGGAGTTTGGATTATTAAGATCCAAAGTCAAAATGGAGAGATGGATGAAGTCACAAATGAAGCAAGAGCTGAAGAAGATCAAGGTAAAAATGAAGATAAAGAAAAAAACAAATTTTATATGTTTCAAAGTTTGGAGTTGAAAGAAACAGAAAAGATGCACTAGTATGTTCCAACAAAGAATGTGAAACAATTTTTTGATTCGTTTTTTATACTGATGTAAGCCTTGCTGAGACTTAGACCAATAAGCATTTAAGTTGGAATGTTGTTTTGTAAAACAATATTTTCTTGTGTTTGATGTATTTTGAGTGAAGTAATTAAGGGGGAGAATGTTGGAAGCAATTAATTACTTCACTGCCACAAAGTCTGAAAAGTCGTTCACCACCCTGCTGAGTGGCCGCAAAAACTATGAAGAGCCAACCACCACCACACCATTTTGATTTTGTCATGCTGTCAAAGCTTCAAAAGGGAAGAACACCACATCGATTTCTGAAGAAGCACTTACAACCTCTGTTACAACTCATCGAATAATTATTGGGGCAGAGTATTACATTGGATTTTGAAGAGTCATTTTTTGAAGAGGTATTCACTAACTTGTTCCAGCCAATCAGATTGTTGAAGGGGCGTCCATCGTTCCTGTTGCATCTCATGAAAGTACAGAGTATCCACACAAATCATGAACATTAAATTTTGGTTTAGATGCATTGGAAGGTAAAGCTAATTAAATGACTGACTATATTTCTAATGTATAAATATTGATGTAATCTTTGTTTATTGATAGACGGAGACATGGTGAGGGATACAAATTCTGAGTTGAATTTGAAAACAAATTTTAGCTCTGTAATATTATTGCTATGTTCCTCCTATCTTTATGAGTTTGAAAACTTATTGTTGAATATTTAAGTTTATTATTTTATTGTAGCATGATAATTTTCTGAGCGTATATGATTGACTGTGGATGTGTGAAATTAACTTGATTGTTGAACAAAGTATCAACCATTATTTATGAACGCAAGGGTTATCAAAAAATAACTGAAATATTCAGTTGCAATAGTTCCATAGATTACTGTTAGCTAAAAAGTCAGCCGCAACTGTCTTGTCGATTACTATTAGCTAAACAGTCAGCTACAACAGTCTTGTAGGGGAAAATTTCTGAGCTAAGTGATCTGTGTGTGCTTTTGTGAGTAAGAGAAACACTCCCCTTCCTTCCCATAGTTCAAATATATTTAACCATATTTTCTCTCAATTCAATCAGAGATCGATCAGTTAATTGAATAGTTTTTAATTTATCGTGTAAATTTTCTCACACGAATCATCAGAATGGAAAAGAGTTCGATTTTCTCAACATATATCCTTTACGTTCAATTCAAATCCAAATAGGCTATCATTCAAATCAAAACTACCCAGGTGATGGATTCAATTCAATCCAAGTTCAATCTAGTCGCAAATCCAAACAGGCTATCGTTCAAATCAAAACTACCAAGGTGATGGATTCAATTCAAATCCAAGTTCAGTCTAGTCGCTAAAAAATCAATTAAGGAGTCCAATTTCCACATGATCTAACATGATAAGTGCAGTTTTATGTGACACTGTGGTAAGGGAATCGAACACATCACCAGTACCAAACCTTAAGACAAACAGAATGCTCATCATTTCATTTCATAAATTTGATATACAATTTGAACACAAGAAAATCAAGGAAAATGGATTACATCATAACCATTATAAGTAGATTGCCGAAGGCATGTTCTTATATATTTTAAACCACGAAAGAAAATAATAAAGGGTTATATTACAGTCATTATGAGTAGATTGCTGAAGGCATGTTCTATATAAAAACATCAAATTAATCCCCTTCGATTTCTGTGATTGAACCAAACACCTAGTGGGATCGCTTAGAGGTGATGGCATGCCACAGATCATATTCTTCCCTATAGGAGAATAATCATCTTCGATGGGTGGCGACAGTTTAAATATGAGTTTGTCCCAAAGAGACAAGGCAGCTCATTCTATGTGTTCCCATTCCTGTGAGGTGGACGAACGGATAAATATTGTTCTCGTCCGAATTCAACGATTATTGCAGGAATGGGAACTTGTAGAACGAGTTTCCTCACTTCTTTGGGACAAAATCGTAGTTAAAATTCCGTCACCCTCCAAAGGTGGTTATTCTCCCTTCAGACAAAATCTGATCCATGGCATGCCATCACCTCTTAGCCAGCCCCTCTCGGTCTTCTGTCCAATCGCAGAAATTACAGGGGATGAATGTTCTGAAGGCACGTTCTATATCAAAACATCAAAATGATGAGGATATCAAAACATCAAAGATCTTTTTTTAATCTGAAAGTGGATCCATCTTAAACTAAGTGGACAATCGTAGGATGTAGTTTTATTAAGCCGCCACAATCTACTAGAATTGAACCCATGACCTTACTAATTTTGAATTTAAATTTAAATGATACGTAGGATGAAAAAAAATGAATGCTAAAGATAATCATTACAAAAAAGTGATAGAACTTTTAAGAATAGAATGTTGAACGACAGTTTCTATTTATACTAACATAATGGTAGATTCCATTGCAACTCCAAGTATCCCTAATTATTAAATTTCAAATTCCGTTTGCATTTAGGAGGAAAGTATATTAAAGGTAAAATAACATAAACCAGAACATACAATGTACACGATAGAACACAACAGTACAAGAGAGGAAAAGGGTTGGAACATCTTAAAGAAATTTTAAAAAAATTTACAGGATAGGATGCAACAACATAAGAAGTAAAAGGTTGGGAACATTTTAAACAAATTTAAAAAAACCTAACAAACTTGTTCTCATAGTGAAAATATAAACATTCATCCTTTACAAATTAAACTCTGAAATAAAAGCATAAACAAAGAAATGGAGGGGAAGTAACTACCGGAATAACGCCCTCATTTTTTTCATGGAGTGCCATCCTATATTGTCCCAGACATTACAAGGAAAAATATCATTTCATCTTTAAACCAACACATAGCGAAATTAGATAATTATTTATTTTAAGAAACTTGTTTGAACACTAAAGGAAAGGAATATGTCATCTCACGCTCACCCATCCGAGAGGCCGGTCGATATCTTGTTGATCGCAAGGACTAGGCCTCTTCCTTGGTTCATTATAAGATATGCCTCCCTTTGTACACCAACAAGACCAACACAGAATATACAATTTTCTTGATTCAATTTATAGGAAAACCTAGAACATAAATTAAAGAAAAGTAGCCAAGGTAAGGACAAATGAAAGGAACTAAAGAAAATAACAACATAGAATAGGAGAGGTCGTCCACCAATGAGACATACACAGAACATACAATTTTCATGATTCAATTTGTAGGAAAATCCAAAACATAAAATTAAATTAAAGATTAGAATGATTAAAGAAAAAGGGCATTGTTAGAGAATGATTAAAGAATTAAATAAAATAGCAACATAGAATATGGGAGAAGAAAATCAAGGGCAAGGATAGATTAAGTAAATTAAAGAAAAGAACCGAACCAACTGTTACCATAATGAAAACTTAAAATAAAGATAAATTATGTTGGAACTGCAAGCATCCGTCCTCTAACAATTGAATTGTGAATTCTATCTAGCATTAGAATAGGCCGAAAGAAAAGAAAGTAAAGAAAAACAAATAGAAACAAAGTAAAGAAAGATAATTATGAAGTATTTACCTGAAGAGTCCTCTCTTCTCTTACCTGCAATGTCATCATATCTGTTTCCATGAAATAAGAAGGGGACATATTTTTAAACCATTCTTTAGATAAATTATATGATTACTTATATTGGAAAACTGTAAACACAGAAAAAATAAATATATGTTCTCTCTCCTACCTATCTGAGAGGCCGATAGACATCATGTTGAATGCCACACCTCTTCCCCTGTCTCCCTCCAAGAAATAGAAATGTTTGCCTCCAGGAAATTCCTCTTGGTTATGAGGGATAACCAACACTACACACAGAAACAAAGCACGCAGAGAAACTACAACATAGAATGGATAGACAAGACATTTCACACACCACATACAAATAGAAACAAAGAAAGCTCCACATGCCAAAGATTCAAATTCATACAAATAAAAAGAGGGGCTGTATAGCAGCTAGTCCTTACCCTTTTTTGCTCCACCAACACTTGTAGATTCAGCATAGGCATGAGTAGCAACATACTCAATTCTCGTTGCTCCACCAACACTCATAGATTCAACATAGGCATAAGTAGCAACTACAACAATTGTATTCAATAGGCTATACTATTCATTATCAACTATGTTGTTCCCAGGGCTCCGAACTTCCCTTACCTAGCATGAGCACTTGACTCATACTGCTAAGGAATTATTTATACACCTTCTCTACAGAGAAGGAAGTATTCCCGCACCAATTCAAGGAAAGAGGAAGGACAAAGGTAGATTCCATATTTAAATGAAAGGATACAAGTTGATTAAGTGGTTACTTATTGATTCAGTTGATTTAGGGTAAAAATGGTTTGGCTTCTATAGTCCCCATGTATTGAAACAATTGTTTGATCTTGGATGATAATTAAATGAGCAGTTGTGTCTCCGTCCTCTCTCTATTTTCTGTATGTTGATCCTATCATCAATATTGCAATCTATAATTTTAGTTAAGCTAATTTGTTTTCATATGGATCTATCTTTGGAGGTAAACCTGGTACTTCATCTAGAAAGACATCTCTTAATTCTTGTAAAACTAGATAATTTTCAATATTTTGACCCTTGTCCTCTGTTGACTATAGTACATGGGATGCATACAACTTAATTTTATTATAACATCTATTTCGTAGTCATCACATAAGTCTGTTAGCCAATTTATAAATGCTCACCTAGACCAGGGAAGAGGGTATCTAAGAAGCATTCAATTAATGAGTTGGTTAAGCTCCTTAATCCTAGGACTAGACACATGACCTAACCTATAATTCCATAAGAAGTCAGGAGAAAGAGAACCACTGATAGAAGAAACTTATAAAGTTGTTGCAGAGGGAATATGATAGGTCTCTAGGTGGAACAGTCTCCCAACTAGATGGCATGTCCCAATCTGCCTCCCTGTAAACTGATCCTGCACAACACACCCATCATTATAAAATGTAACAACACAATTATTTTAAACTCCTTCACATTTGCTTGAATTGATAAAAGATGTGAATAACGATAAAATCAGTCTTTCCAACCAGAATAAATGTATATATTATATTGTAATTACACACAATCATTTAGTTGTTATGTAAAAAGAAACACAACTTAAGAAGGTACCCAACTTACTTATTGGTGCCCCAACCTCTTGCTTCGTGAATCCTTGGGGGTACCACTCTATGATCTTTATCGGGTCAGGCTCTAGATAGTTGTGATTTATTAAGACAGCCTAGGAACGCCAGTTGCTTACACAATGGATTAATGGAAGTGGCACAGGAAAGGAAAGGTTCCTTAATTGATTGGACTTTACAACCTACCACAAGAACCTTTTCAATTCCTTTATAATAGAGGAGATAACACTTTCTGGAGCTAGAAGAGAAGAGCACTTAGAAATTGGAAGAGAATAAAGAATATATTTAATTAGAGTAATCTAGCCAGATTGAGCCAATGTGCACCCCATACCTTTATTTTGGCTTTCATTTTTTTTAAGGAGCCTCTAAAATGATAGTTGTCCCATTTCTCTTGTCCCTCTCCCAAGTTCTAATGCTAATATGATCTGACCCATGTTATCTACCCTCGAACCTCCAACTCTACCTGCTTCCCTATACCCTCTCTGCCCTCCCAACTCACTTGTGGATACAGAACAGACGTTCCTACTCACTCGATCAAATGGATGCTATGATAATTATAATTTTTTGAAGCCAAATATTGCTACATTCAGATCACGAAAATGGTTAAAAATTCCTACATCCATCTGAACCACTGTAATTAAGAGGGATTTATGATAATAGGAATTTTCTGATTCCTAAATATTTCTACATCCATCTGGAACACTGTAATTAAGAGGGATATATGATAATAGGATTTTTCTGATTCCTATTTTTATAATTTTTTTTCCTTTATAAGATGGCATGTCTTTGTCTCAATTTATTAAGATAGGACACATCTAATTATCTACTTGTACTGTAGGTTGTAGGTGTGTCGTCGAAAACCTAAAAAACCCTAGTTCTAAAAGTGACAAAACTGAAATTCAGTACTATTAAGACAAATTAACCAAACACACCTGCAAGCGCCAATAGCATATCTCACAAACCTTTTTTGAGTTGAACCTTTCCCATGTCTTGTTATGGCGTTCTTTATAGAATGTCATAGTAGTTTCGGCAGTAATGAAATTGACAAAAATGTACCCTACGGTGCACCTGTTTCTGTTTACAGAAAGAATGCAGGTCAGGAGAGCCGAAATCTTGTTCGTTTCAATAATGGTTTTGTCATTTTATTTCATACTTTCATACCGTTAAACACATTGAAATACAAATTGAAAACTGAACTTCTATGTTGCAAGCCCAACACAATATAGTTCGAGGGAAAAAAAAGGAGGAAGAACTGTAAAAATTACTTGAAATCAATTGGTATGCACACAAAATTATAAGAAGACTCAACTTCATCTAAGTCTATGATTCGAAAATTCTCTTGTAAGTAATGCTTGTCTAATATTCTAATGAAATCTTGTTGACTGCGGGGATTGAAAATTTACATAAGTAAACATAACAAGGATGTTTGAGATCAATAAAAAATTAATAACAGTATCCCCAGATAACATGGAGATTCATAAAATACCTGTACTTATTTGGAATATTTTTAACCATCAGAGTGGTGCAGGGCATGCATCAAGTCACTTCCATGTTGATGTATATTTAACTTCGGAATGTATATTGTATTCCTATAGAGATGTTATTATTCCTCTATATGGAAGTGTCGTCATTTATATTGTAAGTGTTGTAACTTATACTTGATGGGTTATTAGACCACCTTGTTGGGGTCCGCCCTGTATAAGTCATGTGGGTCAAAGGGTTATTATACCACCCTATTGGGTGTCAGCCCTGTCAGCATTATGTTACGTGGTTAAGTTAAGGCCGACCTAGTAAAGGTTATTAGGCAAGTCAATTATAAATAGAGTGCGGGAGGCACTCTATTTGATCATTCACTTCTCAGTTATGCAATCATGAGAGAGTGGCACACTAGTGGAGGAGGAGAAGATGCTGCTAGGAGGATTATCTCTTATGCTTGGGTTGTATCACTTCTCTATCTATCTTTGAGGAAGTTGTGGGATTTTTCACCTTTATGGTTTTCCCCACGAAAACTCTGTGTGTCTATTGTCTCATGTGATTGCTTAAGCTTGCTTGTTGTGATTGATATCATTGATATGTTGTACATGTTATTCTCTCAGTATAGATCCTAGATCATATTGAAGTAAATTCTAAAAAAATAACATGGTATTAGACCTAGCCTGAAAGAAGGTATGGTATGGCATTTATGACACTTGTTGCACTTGCGAAGCTAGGGCTTGATATAGAAAAAACCAGTCATCGTAGCACTTTCACTATAAATCCTTTTCGGCGAGGTTTCAGGATTTGAAAAGTTAATCAGTCGAAAATAAGATCCCCATATACCTTGTCCCAGAAGAAAAAAATATAATTCGTTGTACTTTGTGTTTTATGATCTATACAATCTCGGGTTTCTGCCGCTTCCAGATCTAAGTCATAAATAGGTGACCTAGGAAAAAAGGTCACAACTTGGGCTAGGAAGCTCCAAATGAAATTTCGTAAAAAGTGGCAGGTAGGGCATGGACCGTAATTTCACAGGCCGAAGGTTTCGAGGATGAAAGTGAACTAGTGACACATGGTACTCCGTACAAGTTCTCTCTCCTGTTTTATCCCATAAATAGGTCACGTTGCGACACTTGGCATAACTCTCTCTCAGAGAATCCATTTCAGGTCAAACCTGTGGGGTTGGAAATACAACAGTTCAGGATACAACAAAAAAAATATTTAGACCCTGTAAATCTGAAATTTTAGAGTTACACCAGAAAAAATCAGTTACATATTTCTGTCAAAACATAATTGGGTTTTGAGCACCTTCATTCATGGCTTCGAGAATTTAGGGTTTTGGAGAAATTTGGAATTTTTGTAATCGGAGACCACGGCTGGGTGTTCCTCATCAAAATCGAAATTTAGAGACCAAGATTGAAATTTTTTGGTTGGGTAGAAGACCGGGCTTGATCAAACCGTAGTTCGGGACTTTGATCAGAAAGATGGAAAATTAGGGCTTTTGCAAAAGTTGGAATTTTTTAAATCTGTAACCACGGTTGGAAGATCCTCAGAAAAATTGAAGTTTAGAGCAAAAGATTGAACTCTTTGGTTGGGCAGAAGACCGGGCTTGATCAAACACTAGTTCGAGATCCTGTCGAGAAGATCCAGAAGTTTCAAAGGCAAATTTGAGGGGTGAAACTTTGTAGTTTTCAAATTCTAAGTATACCAGGTTCATCATCTCATCAAGGTGCATCTTTCTATCCCTTCAGAAGTTTGAAATTCAAAGTTTGAATTTTTAGGGTTTCTCTAACAAACCCTAATCCAGATCCAGATCTAGTTTTTGCAATACAAGTGGATTGGGTTAATCCTAGAAGAGAATGGATTGATCTCCTGCATAAGTGAAGAAGTTCCTGTTTCAAAGGGAGATGAGGCTAAGGCCTTACATAAGAAGATTACAAGCAATCTCGACAGGTATGACTTACAGGTATGTTACGAATTTTGTTCATGATTAAGTTTATGATATGTTTGTCTTCATATTATTACGGTTAGTACAATCTTGGTTAATTTTAGACTTGTCATATCACCTTAATAAAATTATGAATGGATGATATTCATTGATTAGGGTTTTTGACACTTATGATTGTACTAATGCATTGTGATGTTGTATGAGGTTGATGTTGTCCACTAACATAGATACATCAAGAAAGACAAATCATGTTCTAGTTCAAGAACATATGACCATGGTGACATGAAGACAAAGATTCATCCATTGTCATGGATCACATAGAAGATCTGCTTACAAGGTATGTATAACTCGGTTCTATAATAGTTAATTTATGAGATATGCAGGTTACTAGCACAAGTCATTGAAGAGAACAAGAAGACATCATGTGGGTATGTTAGACATAACTAGCTAACATTCTAATCTAGCTAACTAGTAAGTATGCATAGTAATCAAGGATGGATATAAGTTCAAGGACACGTAATCCAAGAATCAAAGATCAAGAGGGAGCACACTCCACTAGTTTCTGCAAGGATGCAGATATTCAGAGGGAGTTGACCACTTCTCACAATCCACATCATAATGGAGTTGTAGAGGGGGTCATCCCTAAAACCAAACAAAGATAAGTATTTTAATTGTCATTTCTTACATATTTGTTTGTTTAAATAATATTGATCAATGATGTATATGCTTATCTTCCTAGACTTAGGGTGTGTATTATGCATATTAGAATAACTGCATTAATGAACAATATACCACTAATATACATGTGATGGGTAAGTGGCCTATGGGACTATACAACATTCCATTGCTACTTATCTAGAATGAAACCTCTTTGCTAACATGTTCGGAGTTGTGCACACTCTTAACATTGTTCTGGTAGAGATTGGAAGGCATATAGAAAGTTACGGGATATAGATAAATGTTGTATTAAAGCATTGGCTAAGATAATTGCATGACTGTATGACATATTTCTTTATGTGTAAGAATTTTTTCTAAAAACTATGATATGTTTCTAATCATGCAGTTTAACTTGTTTTGTAAGAAAGATCGTATACCATCACCTACAAAAGAAGGACTACAACATTTGTTCAGCAACTATTGAAGATATTGAAGATACTGAAGTTCCCAGGATCTGGGAAGAATGCCGTGATTGAGGAGTACTAGTCGATCATGAAGATGTTTGGGATGCAGTCCCAAGACCTGAAGGGAAGTCTGTAATGACCTCGAAGTGGATCTATAAGATCAAGCATGCTGTAGATGGCAGCATAGAGAAATACAGAGTTTGTGGCTCGTGGTTTCTCCCAAAAAGAAGGAATAGACTATGAAGACTTTTGCTCCTGTAGCCAGATACACTTCCATTAGATAAGTACTTGCTATGGCTGCAGTGATGAAGTGAAAGATACACCCGATGGATATGGTAGAGTCGAAGAGGAAGTGTATGTGGTGCACCCACTCGATTTTTGAGACACATGACAAAGAGTCATATGTGTGCAAGTTGAAGAAAGCCTTGTATGGCTTGAAGCAATATTTTAGGACTTGGTATGGAAGGATAGATGGCTTCCTATCTAGTTTGGGCTTTAGCAAGAGTAAAGCGGATTCCAACCTTTACTACAAGGTTGAGGAAGGCAATACTGTGATCGTACTCTTGTATGTGGATGACTTGTTTGTAACATGTGAAGATAGATTGATTGCCGATACAAAGAGGAAGCTTGCTGCCGAGTTCGAGATGAAGCACTTGGGTATGATGCACTACTTTCTTGGTATGGAGGTGTGGCAGAGTGCAGATGGAATCTTCCTTGGACAAGGGAAGTATGCAGTAGAGATCCTGAAGAGGTTCAGGATAATGGATTGCAAGGCCATGGCTACACCTATGGCATCGAACCTGAAGCTTCTGTGTGATGCTTCATCTGAGCCAGTTGATGCTACGATGTATTGTCAGATGATTGGGTCCTTGATGTACCTGACGAAAACGAGGATAGACATCTGCTTTGCTGTGAACAGATTGAGCCATTTCCTGATGGATCCGAGAAGTGTTCACCTGATAGTTGCAAAGCATATTCTGAGGTACATGAAGGGTACAGTTGATTATGGGCTCAAGTTGATTCAGATTGGGCAGGTAGTGCCATTTGTCGAAAGAGCACTTCGGGGTGCTACTTTAGTATGGGATCCGGTATGATCTCTTGGTTTAGCAGGAAGCATTCCTATGTGGCACTGAGTACAGCCGAAGTAGAGTATGTCATAACTTGTTCGGCGAGTTGTGAGGCAGTATGGCTTAGGAAGCTACTATCTGATTTGTTTGATCTCCAGTTGAGTGCTACTTGTATATACTTTGACAACCAAAGTTGTGTGAAGTTTTCAGAGAACCCGGTGTTCCATGACAAGTCAAAGCACATTGATATCAAGTTCCACTATATCAGGGATATGGTGCAGAGAGGAGCAGTGAAGCTCCTATATGTTGCGACGAATGAGCAGATAGTCGATGTGCTGACCAAACCGCTGGCCAGAGTGAAGTTTGAATACTTCAGAGGGAGACTTGGTGTACTTCAGATCGAGATACCTTCCAAGGGAAGTGATGAGTCCAGAGACACAGATGCACATGGGCCATTCTCGCATAGTGGTAGGAAAGTCCTCCTATGCTGGCAGATGTAAGGGGCGAGCCATTCTTACATGGTGGTAGGAAATTCCTCCCACGGTAAGATGTAAGGGCTGAGCTGTTCTTACATGGTGGTAGGAAAGTCCTCCGATGGTAAGATATAAGGGCTGGAGCCATTCTCACATGGTGGTAGGAAATTCCTCCCATGGTGAAGATGTAAGGGCTGAGGCCAGTCTGGCATGGTGGTAGGAATGTCCTCCCATGGCCATGGACATAATTGCAGGGGCCATTTCGGCATGGTGGCAAGAAAGTCCTGCCATGGCCGTTGATGTAAGTGCTAAGCCTTTCCTGAATGGTGGTAGGAAATTCCTCCCATGTCAGTCGATGTAAGTGTTGTGTCTCACGTACTAGTAGGAAAGTCCTGACATGTTGGTAGACTGGGTCTCGTATGGTGGTAGGAAAGTCCTCCTACACTAGAGACTGTGTGATGTGCATTTGGGTTGGGATCCATGGACTATGAGGTGATCTGAAGATGATGAGGTGACAGTTGGGTACACAGGTTTTGCAGAGGCATGTAATTAGTCCTGAGATGAGCTTGCAGGTTTTGCAGAGGCAGTGTAATCAGTCCTAGGAGATCTTGTAGGTTTTGCAAAGGCAGTGTAATCAGTCCTAAGGTGTACCTACTTGATGGCTTGCTCACATAGATGATTATGATAAGTATGATCATGAGTATCAGAATGATACTCTATGGTCATGGACAAGTTGTGCAGTAGCATGTGAAAGGTCCTGGGAGATTGGATAGGTTGATCTGTGTGCTCGTAATCAGTCCTGGGATGCTCTTGCAAGGTTTTGTTGACACACGTAATAAGTCCTAAGGATTCCACAGTATGGCCAGTGATGATGAAGACCTGTAGGTGGTGGGCCTACATTCAATATGAAAAAGGACTGTCTCTGAAGAAATTCCTATGACGAGTAGATTCATAGATTGATTGAGATAGCAGCAGCAGTAACGATGATGATGATTCGATGACGATGATCCAAAGAAGAAGACTTGTGCTAGAAGACCTGTGTCGAGAAATACCTTCCTAGTTAAGAGGGAGTGTTGATGTATATGTAACTTCAGAATGTATTTCATATATGTATATTGTATTCCTATAGATATGTTATTATTCGTCTCTACAGAAGTGTCATCATTTATATTGTAAGTGTTGTAACTTATACTTGATGGGTTATTAGATCACCTTGTTGGGGTCGGCCCTGTATAAGTCATTTGGGTCAAAGGGTTATTAGACCACCCTATTGGGGGTCGACCATGTGGGTCAAAGGGTTATTAGACCACCCTATTGGGTTTCAGCCCTGTTAGCATTATGTTATGTGGTTAAGTTAAGGTTGACCTAGTAAAGGTTATTAGGAAAGTCAATTCAAGTATAAATAGAGTGCGGGAGGCACTCTATTTGATCATTCACTTCTCACTTATGCACTCATGAGAGAGTGGCGCACTAGTGGAGGAGGAGAAGCTGATGCTAGGAGGATTATGTCTTATGCTTGGGTTGTATCATTTCTCTATCTATCTCTGAGGAAGTTGTAGGTTTTTTCACCTTTATGGTTTTCCCCATAGAAACACTGTGTGTCTATTGTCTCATGTGATTGCTTATGCTTGCTTGTTGTGATTGATATGATTGATATGCTGTACATGTTATTCTCTCAGTAAAGATCATAGATTAGATTGAAGTAAATACTGAAAAAATAACATGGTATCATAGCTAGCCTAAAAGAAGGCATGGGATGGCATTTATGACATTTGTTGCACTTGCGAAGTAAGGGCTTGATATAGCAAAAACCAGTCATCTTATCACTTTTGCTATAAATCCATTTTGGCAAGGTTTTAGGATCTAAAGAGTTTATAGGTCGAAGATAAGATCTCCATGTACCTTGTGCCAGAAGCACAACTTCTAATTCTTTGTACTTTGTGTTTTATGATCTGTACAATCTAGGGTTTCTTCCTCTTCCAGATCTAAGTCATAAACAACTGACCAAGGAAGAAAGGTCACAATTTGGGCTAGGAAGCTCCAAATGAAATTTCGTAAAAAGTGGCAGGTAGGGAACGGACTGTACTTTCACAGGGCAAAGTGAACTAGTGACACATGGCACTCCATACAAGTTCGTTCTCATGTTTTATCCCATAAACAGGTCACGTTGTGACACTTGGCATAACTCTCTCTCTTAGAGAATCCATTTGAGGCCAGACCTATGGGGTTGGAAAGATAACAGGTCGGGCTACAACAGGAAACATTTTTAGATCCTATAGATCTGAAATTTCAGAGTTACAGTAGAAACAATCAGGTGCATATTTCTATCAAAACAGAATTGGATTTTGAACACCTTCATTCATTGCTTCGAGAATTTAGGGTTTAGGAGAAAGTTGGAATTTTTGTAATCGGAGACCACGGCTGGATGGTCATCATCAAAATCAAAATTTAGAGACCAAGATCGAATTTTTTTACTGGGCAGAAGACCGGGCTTGATCAAACCCTAGTTCAGGACATTGATTAGAAAGATGGAAAATTAGGTCTTTTGCAAAAGTTGAAATTTTTTAAAATTTGTGACCATGGCTAGAAGATCCTCGGAAAAATCAAAGTTTAGAGCACAATATTATGTATGAGATATCGAGGATAACACAATGATGATACTAGTAAGCATGCATAGTAATCAAGGATGGATATAAGTTCAAGGACAGGTAATCCAAGAAGCAAAGATCAAGAGGGAGCACACTCCACTAGTTTTTGCAAGGATGCAGATATTCAAAGGGAGTTGACCACTTCTCACAATCCACATCAGAATGGAGTTGCAGAGGGAGTCATCCCTACAACCAAACAAAGATAAGTATTTTAATTGTCATTTCTTACATATTTGTTTGTTTAAATAATATTGCTCAATGATGTATATGCTTATGTTCCTAGACTTTGGGTGTGTATTATGCATATTAGAATAATTGCATTAATGAATAGTATACTACTAATATACATGTGATGGGTAAGTGACCTATGGCACTATACAACATTCCATTGCTACTTATCTAGAATGAAACCTCTTTGCTAACATGTTGGGAGTTGTGCACAATCTTAACAATGTTTTGGTAGAGATTGGAAGGCATCTAAAAAGTTATGGGATATGGATAAATGTTGTATTAAAGCATTGGCTAAGATAATTGCATGACTGTATGACATATTTCTTTATGTGTAAGAATTTGTTTTGAAAACTATGAGATTTTTTTAAATATGCAATTTAGCTTGTTTTGTAGGAAATATCTTATACCATCACCTACAAAAGAAGGATTGCAACATTTGTTCAGCAACTATTGAAGATATTGAAGATATTGAAGTTCCCAGGATCTGGGAAGAATGCCATGATCGAGGAGTACCAGTCGATCATGAAGATGTTTGGGATGCAGTCCCAAGACCTGAAGGGAAGTCTGTAATGACCTCCAAGTGGATCTATAAGATCAAGCATGTTGCAGATGGCAGCATAGAGAAATGCAAATTTTTTGGTTCGTGGCTTCTCCTAGAAAGAAGGAATAGACTATGAAGAGACTTTTTCTCCTGTAGCCAGATACACTTCCATTAGATCAGTACTTTCTCTAGCTGCAGAGATGAAGTGGAAGATACACCAGATGGATATGCTGGAGTCGAAGAGGAAGTGTATGTGGAGTAGCCACTTGGTTTTTGAGACACATGACAGAGAGTCATATGTGTGCAGGTTGAAGAAAGCCTTGTATGGATTGAAGCAAGCTCCTAGGACTTGGTATGGCAGGATATATGGCTTCCTATCAAGTTTGGGATTTACCAAGAGTAAAGTGGATTCCAACCTTTACTACAAGGTTGAGGAAGGAAATCCTGTGATCCTAATCTTGTATGTGGATGACTTGTTTGTAACAGGTGAAGATAGATTGATTGTCGATACGAAGAGGAAGCTTGCTACCGAGTTCGAGATGAAGGACTTGGGTATGATGCACTACTTTCTTGGTATGGAGGTGTGGCAGAGTGCAGATGGAATCTTCCTTGGACAAGGGATGTATGCAGTAGAGATCCTGAAAAGGTTTGGGATAATGGACTACAAGGCCATGGCCAGACCTATGGCATTGAACCTAAAGCTTCTGTGTGATGCTTCATCTAAGCCGGTTGATGCTACGATGTATCGTTAGATGATTGGGTCCTTGATGTACCTCACAAATACGAGACCAGATATCTACTTTGCTATGAACACATTGAGCCATTTCCTGATGGATCCGAGAAGTGTTCACCCGATAGCTGGAAAGCATATTCTGAGGTACCCGAAGGGTATAGTTTATTATGGGCTCAAGTATGATGTGAACCAAAAGTTTAACCTGCAGGGTTATGTTGATTCAGATTGGGCAGGTAGTGCCATTGATCGAAAGAGCACTTCGAGGTGTTGCTTCAGTATGGGATCTGGTATGATCTCTTGGTTTAGCAGGAAGCAGTCCTATGTGGCACTGAGTACAACCGAAGCAGAGTATATCACAGCTTGTTCGGCTAGTTGTGAGGCAGTATGGATTAGGAAGCTATTGTTTGATTTGTTTGATCTTCAGTTGAGTGCTACTTGTATATACTATGACAACCAAATTTGTGTGAAGTTGTTAGAGAACCAGGTGTTCCATGACAAGTCGAAGCACATTGAGATCAAGTTCCACTATATTAGGGATATGGTGCAGAGAGGAGTAGTGAAGCTCCTGTATGTTGCAATGGATGCACAGATAGTCGATGTGTTGACCAAGCCAATGGCCAGAGTCAAGTTTGAATACTTCAAAGGGATACTTGGTGTACTTCAGATCGAGATTCCTTCTAAGGGGAATTAATGAGTCCGGAGACATAGATGCACATTGGCCATTCTTGCATAGTGGTAGTAAAGTCCTCCTATCCTGGTTGATGTAAGGGCCGAGCCATTATTACATGGTGGTAGGAAATTCCTCCCATGGTAAGATGTAAGGGCTAACCCATTCTTACATGGTGGTAGGAAAGTCCTCCCATGGTAAGATATAAGGGTTGGAGCCATTCTCACATGGTGGTAGGAAATTTTTCCCATGGGGAAGATGTAAGGGCTGAGGCCAGTCTGGCATGGTGGTAGGAAAGTCCTCCCATGGCCATTGACATAAGTGTTGGGTCCATTCCGGCATGGTGGCAAGAAAGTCCTCCCATGGCCGTTGATGTAAGTGCTAAGCCTTTCCTGAATGGTGGTAGGAAAGTCCTCCCATGTCGGTTGATGTAAGTGTTGTGTCTCATGTACTAGTAGGAAAGTCCTCACATGTTGGTAGACTGGGTCTCATATGGTGGTGGGAAAGTCGTCCCATACTAGAGACTGTGTGATGTGCATCTGGGTTGTGCTCCGTGGACTATGAGGTGATCTGAAGATGATGAGGTGACAGTTGGGTACATGGGTTTTATAGAGGCATGTAATCAGTCCTGAGATGCTCTTGCAGGTTTTGCAGAGGCAGTGTAATCAGTCCTGGGAGATCTTGCAGGTTTTGCAGAGGCAGTGTAATCAGTCCTGAGGTGTAGCTACTTGATGGCTTGCTTGCAGAGATGATTATGATCAGTATGATCATGAGTATCACAATGATACTTTGTGGTCATGGATAGGTTGTGCAGTAGCATGTAAAAGGTCCTGGGAGATTTGATAGGTTGAGCTATGTGCTCGTAATCAGTCCTGGGATGCTCTTGCAAATGTTTGTTGATGCACGTAATAAGTCCTGAGGATTCCATAGTAGGGGAAGTGATGATGAAGACCTGTAGGTGGTAGGCCTACATCTATTATGAAAAAGGACTGGCTCTATAGAAACTCCTATGACGAGTAGATTCAAAGATTGATTGAGATAGCAGCAGCAGTAACGATGACGATGATTCAAGGACGATGATTCAATGACGATGATCCAGAGAAGAAGACTTGTGCTAGAAGACCTATGTCAAGAAATACCTTCCTAGTTAAGAGGGAGTGTTGATGTATATGTAACTTCGGAATGTATTTCATATATGTATATTGTATTCCTATAGAGATGTTATTATTCCTCTATACGAAAGTGTTGTCATTTATATTGTAAGTGTTGTAACTTATACTTGATGGGTTATTAGACCACCTTATTGGGGTCGGCCCTATATATGTTGGTCAAGTGGTTATTAGACTACCCTATTGCGGGTCGTCCATTTGGGTCAAAGGGTTATTAGACCACCCTATTGGGTTACGACCCTGTCAGCAATATGTTATGTGGTTAAGTTAAGGCCGACCTAGTAAAGGTTATTAGGCAAGTCAAGTCAAGTATAAATAGAGTGTGGGAGGCACTCTATTTAATCATTCACTTTTCACTTATGCACTCATGAGAGAGTGGAGCACTAGTGGAGGAGGAGAAGCTGCTACTAGGAGGATTATCTCTTATGCTTGGGTTGTATCATTGCTCTATCTATCTCTGAGGAAGTTGTGGGGTTTTTCACCTTTATGGTTTTCCCCACGAAAAATCTGTGTGTCTATTGTCTCATGTGATTGCCTATGCTTGCTTGTTGTGATTGATATGATTGATATGTTGTACATGTTATTCTCTCAGTAAAGATCCTAGATCAGATTGAAGTAAATTATGAAAAACTAACATTCCACTTATTTCTCGTTAAAGATGTAATCGACAGTGCTCCTCGGAGTTAACCCTGGGCAAGAATTAACATAATAATGATGGTTTATCCACACACTTGAATTAAGGAGGACGATTTGTCTCCTTGCAGGAAGGTAAGAGCTTGAAAAGAACACACGTAGCCAATGTAGTGGGATGCAAATGGACATGCAGCTTTCCATGCTCCACCTTCCTACTTAGAACACTAGTCTACCTCAAATAGAGGCCAAATAAGGCCTACAAATAGTTGATTGGATATACCACAAAAAACACTAAAAAACTTAGGTTAAAACACTTTGGCTTGTGTGTCAAACTAATACTAATGAAGGAAATTGATTCCTATAGTCCTTGTTGCACTACAGGCAGGCAGGGACTAATAAGGTGAATGCATTGAGAAGATATTTATAGGTCTTTCTTGTCCTCTCCTTCCAACAGTACAATTTTTAGAGCCCCATTTCCCTCATCAAAGAGAGCTAACGTTTGGCACTATGGATAATATCAAATTTAAATTCACTTCAATTGTAGCCTCGAGTCAATTTGATTCAACTTTTATAAGTTCCAAATAAAATATCTGCCAATTTGAACTTTATTAGCCTTGGATCGTTTTGACTCATGTTGTAATGTTTAAGTGGTTATATATATATATATATATATATAAGTGATAAAAAAGTATGATGGTATTTTTTATATAATAGACAATAAACTATAAATAATTTCTTTAATTGAACTTTCATTTAATTATGAGTTAACATGTTACATTAGGATCATTACAAAATAATGTCATCGTAATAAAACCAATTTCTTATATTATTTTTTAAGTTTACGAGTAAGGTTTAGTTGGAATAAATTAATTGTAATATAGGAGTTAAGTAAGGTTAATTTATCAATTGACATAGCAATTCTAATTTATTAATTATAATATAAGTTAATTTGTTAATTATTTTAATATAATCTAATATTTTATATTAAAATTTGGTTTCACATCAATATACGTAGGCCAACTCAGTTTATAACATTGAAGTGGCTCGTTGCACAAATTTGATGTTTGGAAGTTCTTTCTTAGGAAGTTTTACTTCTATCAATTGCTTTCTAAGTCCAAAGATATTCAACACAAGAAAAACATCACTTGTAACAACATCACTCAAACATTATTAGCTTGTGCAGGCATCACTAAGTATCCCCATTTTATTATAATTCGATATCCATATTTCATGAAAAAATATTGTAATAGCTTTATAGAACGAGTTTCAAAGTCCTATAATATGTAACGTACCAACCATGATTGATGTACAAAAACTCACTCCCTTGGAAGACTCAATGAAAAACAATGGATTTAGTGGGCTAGTTTGATTGTAGGTAGGCAAAATCAAGTTCTCTAGATAGGAGCAGGATTATGCTAGTTGATAATACCTTTGAAATAAGCATTGGGACCATTGATGTTTCAAATTCATCCAGGCTGAAATCTACTCCAATGATCCTGAGTACCCCATCATATGCAAACTAGTAGTTCAACTATACATTGGCTGGAAGCTATTGGTGAAGGATTATGACTCAAGGAGGATAAATAACATCAAATAAAAGTCAATAGATGTCATGTGCCCATTTTGACATCACCATGGAGTTTCTTGTACCCTCCCTAGTGATCCTTAATGACACTTCTAACCCATTTGTTCCATGGGTCATTAAATAATTAATTAGGATCATATTACTTAATAAATCCTTTTGGAATTAAATAAAGCTAGGTGGAATAACTAGTTGCACATGTAATTATTATTTTTATTATTATTCATGAAATTTTTATGAATGGATAATATTAGAAGAGTTCAAGAATGTGCATAAGGATTATTTGGCTTGAAAGATGTTTCCAAAAAAATGATAATGGAATAAAGCAAAAAGTCAGAAGAAAGCAGGACAAATGCAGCAAATGGAAAGAAAGCAGGAAAATCATAAAAGAAGAAAGCATGCAAAAATGAAGGAAAATCCATAAAACAATAAAAAAGAATAAAAGCAAGAAAAATCACTCAAAAAGAAGGGAAAAGGCAGTGAAAAGCATAAAAAAGTAAAGGGAAAGCAGAAATTAGAAAAAAAATCAGGATAAAAGCAAGAAAGGTTGCACAAAGCAAGTAATTGCAAAATTGACTAAGGAGGGCACTTGGATGAGCTAGGGACCACATACAATGACTTTAATGACTTGAATAATAAGATATAGAGTCTATAAAAAAGAGAGAAAGGGCACCATTCACATCTTTTGGTCATTTTGTTTAATGATTTGAGAGCTATGCTTCTCAAGAATTGAGTGATGTGCCTCAATCATTGCTTGGGTGATGTGCCCCAAGGAAAATGTGTTCAAGTATTCTCTCATAATCATACGCAGATGTAGAAGTATGATATACAAACATATAATTATGATCCAGTGGTTGGTTTTCATGTTGTGTGGTTCATTCCCTTCATTCAATCAGAATAATGTTGAAGGGTTGAAACGAAGGTTATGCTTTCAGAAATTATGAGCCTTTTTGGGTTGACCTATTCCATTGTGTCTAGAGGGACATTTCCATTAATAATTCTCTTTTTAATTGTTGAAAAAGGTGTCTGGATGACCAAGATACAACCATTTTAACCAAAGCCAAGATTTTATTGTTGAGCATACATGTGCAAATTTATTGATTTTCAAGCTGTGTGAGTGCCCCTGTGACTTGTATCAAATGTCTTGAGCCATCCTTGAGAATACATATGCTCTGTATTTATTATATGTGCATATCTAGTGAAGAACTCCTCTTCATTTCTCTTCATATCATTCATCTTCTCTTCGTTTTGTAAGAATACTATGTATTCGAAGCATTTTGTTAAGTTTGAAACACAAATTATTACGATTACTGCTAAGATATTTTATTTGTGATTTGATTCTATCATTGAAATCAGGTATGAGTCAATTTTACGTTCATATGTGAAATTTGAAAGCCTTATAGGTTGTTTGGATTGAGGTCTTTCAAGACTAGTTATTTGGCCACTATTTCTAGACTAGTTTTTCAATATCTGCTATTAAAAGTTTACTATGAGTTAAATTCTTGTTTTGATGATCATATGTGACTCTTATAACCCCACTAAATACATTCCAACCCTTTCCCTGATAATTCGTATGCCTCTCATCCTATTCGAGAGAACCTGGAAAACAACTAGCTGAGTAGTCAAATCTATCGCCCTTTCTTCTTTCACCTCTAAACTCAGCTAAAACCTCCCAAAATCTCAAAAAAAGTTATCCATCATCTAATTAAGGGGTTAATTACTTATATTCACCATTTGGTTACCTTCAGGTGTAAGTGAATAAGTCTAGTATGCATATGTTGGTGTGCTTAGGAAGCCTTAGAGTATACCTCAGCGATAGTTGTTGTTGAAGCGTAAATGGCCCCAGTACCTAGTGCATAGGACTTTGAAGCTGGCCTTTAAACTGATATTTTTTCTGCTGCACATTACCCAACCTATTTTGTAGATCCAATAGAGAGAAAATATCAAGTTCCAGGTGGGCTTTGCGGTGACTAGTTCTAGTTTGCTTTTGACTAGTTTTAATTTTTGTTGGTTTATGTTTTAAAATTTTGAATTTGACAAAATATTCCTTGAGATCATATCAGGGATAATAGATTGGTATCATATCACTTTCTTCTAATCCTATAGAAATAAATCTCTTAGTTGAATAAGATTGCATACCACATCCTCCAACAAGGAAGAAATTGCAACTATGAGATTCGTTTTGAGTGATGATGATTGGGAATTGGATGTAAGGGAAGAGTGATTCCCTGATGAATGTGGAATTTACATTGATAGAGGAGCTGAAACTACAAGAGTATTTTTACATGTTTCAAATGAGGATTATGAATCTTTATGTGACTACTCATACAGAGATGATAGGTGGCATAGTCCACCAATGGATAGACTAGTATAGAGAAAGGAGCCCACTTTGAAGGAGTCTCTCAAGAAACATGATATCACACTGCAGGATCTTGGGAGGAGTGTGCAACAGATTAAATAGAAATTAACATCACCACCAGGAATGATAAGTCTTAAGAGATTCTTCTTTGGTTTGTCTCAAAAGAAAGACTCCAAATGTTTTTATGAAGGAGGTGGTACAAGCAACAATGAATCTAAAATGGAGGATTGGCCTTTAGAGGAGCATGAAGAGTGTATAAATCAGCATAATTGTTGCATCCATGATGATAAAGAAGCCACAAGCCACTCAAAGGAGGATGACAAAGAAGCAGAAGCACCCAAAGACCAAGCAAAAGGTGCTGAAATTATGAATAGTGTGGGAAGAGATTCCACTTCGGAACATTAAATTTTTTTTGTTGGTGATGTCAATGCTGTGAATATTTATTTAATATTATTATTTATAAATTAATAGATTATTAGGTTACTAGTGAAAGGGTGTAACCCTTCAAAATGTTGGATCAATCCCTATAAAAGGCAATCTTATTGTAACTTTATCTATCATCTAATATATTATCCTATTTATTATTCAATATGAGAGTCGGATTCGACTATTAACCTAGTGAACGGATACGTTCACTGCATTTGGTATCAGAGCCAGATTCGTCTCCTTCGACCTGAGCTCGGATTCGGCTCAAAATCGGAGCGGACTCGCTCCTCCTTAGATAAAGCTTGGACTCGGCTCATTCCTCCATTCCGGCTACTGGCCATACAATTATCATACCGAGCAGCTGTTCCTTGACCATAACCTGGCCATTGGCCATCTCATCCTCTCTACCAAACCACGACCTCCTTATCTCAACGCCCTCCTCCCTTCGTCCCTTTGCTCCCATGCATCCACCACCCTGAGCATCTTCCCTGCGCCTCCCTCCTTTCCATTCACCCCTGCGTACTCCTCAATGCCCACACCCCACGTCAAGACCATACCCACTCTCTCCTCCACCACATTCACGCCACTCCCTGACTCTCTCCTCCTGCTCGCACGCCTCTGTCTCATGCCTGTGTCCACCTTTTCATTCTCTTCCTCTTCCTTTTTCATGCCCACCCATACACTTATTACTCCATTCAAAAATCTCTCCAAACCTTCCCCGCATTGCTCCAGCCGTCGTCTCCCTGTACCTCTCCCGCGCTTGCTTCCTCTCTGATTCGTTGCTCGCAACACCCCCCTCGTGCCTCCTTCATCCACCGCATACTCCACCTTATCTCTCACTGCTACCTCTCCACCTACGTCACTCCACGCTGCCTCTACAGCTCCCTTCTCGCCCCTGCACTCTTTCACCTCTGCATCTCTCTTCTGCTCTGCGCCACCAACTTCCACGCCCACGTTCACCCTACCATCCACCATTTTTCCTCCCTCACGTCACCTCCACTCCCTCGTGCGCGCTCCACACCCTCCTTCCTCCTTCCACTCCCACACCCTAACACCTCCTGCGCCACACCTCACACACAGCCCACGCTTTCCCTCCAACACGGTCCCTTCCTTCCGCTCTGTGCTCACTGCTCCTCCACCATCACGTTATTCCTGTCATTGCCTCAACGTTTCCTGCACTTCCCACGCTATCCCTGCTCCTGTCGTGGCTCCACTAATTTTCCACGGCTACCACATCCATCTCTTCCAAACCTAATTCACCATCCCAAAAAATATTATTATTATAATATTTTATCCCACAATATTAAAAGACATTATTATTATTTAATTAATCAATAATAATAATAATTGTTCAAAACTCTAACTAGATTATAATAATATTATTATTCTAAAATAATAATTATTATTATAAAATTTAAATTTGTGGAAACTATTAATTCCTATTATTAATTAAGTCTCAAACTTTTAACCATGAAGTGGTTCAATAATGAAGATGAAAGCTATGAGGAGAAGAGACTTAAAGCCATCATCTCCAGTGGAATTGGAACAAGTAAAAATGACATTATTCACAATACCGAGGGGAGTCGAACTGGTGTTGCTAATAAGTATAGAAAAGATTGGTTTGCACTCGGTGACGATGGTGACAGTTTTGAAGAAAAAAGATTTAAAACCTATGTCTCTCATGGAATTGGCACGTATAGAGATGACATTGATAAGAGCCAAGCCATTGTTGATAAATATCCAAAAGAGTACATATACACAGAAGATGAGGAAGATAGATTAAGAAAACCTATTGTAGAAATTGAAGAAAAAGATAACATCAAAGCGATAGAGCATGAGAAGACACTTGAACATTGTTCCCAATTAGTTTCATTAGATAAATCTATTGATCTGATTGATGAAGTTGGAAGCCATGGAAGTAGTAAATATCTACTTAAACATGTTGGAAGAACTAATGATGGTTCTTCAAACATAAGTGTAGATAGTTATGTAGAAATTGTTTCTTTGCCCACTGTCACTTACGTTCCAAATGATGGTGAATATGATAATGGGCCTAATGTTGGTAAGCTAGAGGACATAAAAGGTATTTCATCCACGTCGTTAGGAATCCCTTTGGAGCAGGTTACTACAGATGAACAACATTTATATTGTTCCCGAATTAGATCCTTGGACACAGTCACATGGAAATCAAGAATGAAGGTCCTTAAAGTTCCTTCCAAGAAAGAAGCCATGAAGGATACGATTTAGAGGAAACTAGTACAAGACCTAAATATTTCTAATCAGATTGATGTCAGTTTATATGTGCATATTTCTTGTGACAACCACCATATATATTTGAAATTGTTGGAATTTAAGTGCATAGATACTAAGATTGTAAGATGGAATCCATCTACAATAATATGGCTCCAGGAAATTGAGAAGACTCATGTGGAGATTTTCAAACTTCAAAGTCTTAAGAATGACCATTGTCCTAATTTCCAAGATTGAAGAACATCTTTTAAAATTACCTCCATCATTATGACATTCAATGTTGGAGCCACAACCAATGCAAAAAGTGGAAGTAATGAAGGTCCAAGAGTGTCCATACATGAAATCCAAAAGGCGATATGGAAGACAAATAATTACAAATTGTATTGTTTCAAAAATTCACCACTCAAGCAGAAAGGATTACAACACAAATCCAGGATAAAGTTGATACTAGAAAAATTAGCTTTGAGGACAAAGCTCCTTAAAAGGGAGTGGCAATGCTGTGAATATTTATTTAATATTATTATTTATAAATTAATAGATTATTAGGTTACTAGTGAAAGGGTGTAACCCTTCACAATGTTGGATCAAGCCCTATAAAAGATGATCTTGTTGTAACTTTATCTATCATCTAATATATTATCCTATTTATTATTCAATATGAGAGTCGGATTCGACTATTAACCTAGTGAACGGATACATTCAATGCATTAAATAATAATATTAAATAAATATTCACAGCAGTCAAGTTCCTTACAAAGGAAATTAATTATGTTTATGGTTGTGAGGCATATTTTGGATCAAATCCAAAAGAATAACTTAATTCATATTTCCAGTCACCACTTGTGTTACCTAGTGAAGCTGACAAACACACATCAATTGGATGTGAACCAGAAAGTTTGGTGGAAGGAAGGACCACCACATCTATACTTCATGAGGAGGAAGATATGATGATAAGTAACATTTCATTGAATCACTTTGAAATGACTTCTACTTCATACCATGAAAGTGATATTGCAAATGCTTCTAATGATGGCGATTTGTGTAAATCATGTGATGTGGACTCATGCCACAAGCAGGAAGATATTTTCTATCAGCCTATAGATGCAACAAACTTGGGGAGGGATAATTTGAGTGGATCACTAAAGGAGGACCAAGAGAATATCATGGAAGCCTTGGATAACTTTGTTGATTCCAATGCCTTGGTGTCAATATGTTGTTGGAAATCCTCCAATGAATATTGGGAGAAAGAATCCTTCTTGGGAGATTTAAAATATCTTAGAGAAGCAATGGCCAAGATAAAAGCAAGCTACATGAACCTGCAGAAAGACTGAAATCATCTCCTTAGAGTGAGAAATATGTATCATAATTCCTCAATTGAATATGCAGAGGAGGTTTACCAACTCACTCATGAGTTGGATACAACCCATGATTCCTTGAGGAGAACTCAAAGTGCACTTCATGAATCTGAGATTCATATTAAATAGCTTCATGAGGAATTGGAGAACACCTAAGGAAATATTCAAGAGTTAAGAAGGAAAATCGATCAACTTCGACAGGAGTTAATCACACCACATCCTCCATATTGTATGGGACATGATCATGTGCACATGGCAGGAGAAATTTTGGGTTTGATGCAGGAACCTCATGTGGAGATCGGACATGAGGAAAATGCAGAATTGCAGGTGCTTGTGAAGAGCCATGATGAAGAAAATTTTTGTCAAGCACTTGTTTTGAAGGATGAGAAGAAGAGATTAGCTATGGGGGAGCTATTTAAGGACATGTCATCCAAATCAACAATCAAAGGTATTCACTATTCCGTGGAATGGGTAGGTGAGTACATAACCACAATAGAAGATCAAGGATGCAATAGAATTGCTTACATTGGTAGGATATTTATGGACACACCGTTTGATGTGCAACCTTGTGATAAAAAACAATAGTTCCTATGGAAGCCATGTGATCATTCCAATATACAAAGAAGCACATGGGAACCATACTTGATTGGGATGGATGGACTACTTGACATGGAGAGTGTTTTCCAAACACTCATCTTGCTTATGGAGGACTTTGAGTTACTTACATGGGAAGGAGATTTAGCTCTAAAGAAGAGGGATGATTTATTTCCATCTTGATCATCAAGACAAAGTGCTTATTCATCCATGGGTTGGGTGGATAGATACATAGCAAGGATGGAAATTCATCGAGGTAAACGTTTTTTTTGCTTGTGTGATAAAATTTTTGCTTATACTAACATTTCTTTACCATGTGAGCAACGGCAAGGGTATGCATGGAATCTATTGGATATTTTGAGTACACATACCCCAATGGATTAGGTGTGCAAGTACATGGAATATTTGGAACTACCATGCAAGAGAAAATCATCTTTCATACAAAGCATGTTTCAAACAACAAACCATGTAAGCAATCAGTTTGTACAAGAAGAGATCCAAGCACTATTGGAACACATGACAAAGACCTTCAGATGCCTTGGGAGTGATGAAATTCCGACACGCTAGTGGATGGATCCTGACATACCATGGAGTGATGGGTTGTCACAAGAAAAAGTGATGATGGATGGTATGCATCAGGGACCATGGGATCCAAGAAATGATGGGTGGTTTCAAACACCGTTAATGTTTTGAAGGGTGCAGCCACGAAAGTTGGATTTGGGCATTCCTTGGAATGATGGAATGTATAGGGTGTCATGGATGTTATTGAAGTGCAATGGTGGTTTTCATAGTCACATTGTATTCATCGGATTTACTTGGAATCCTGGAATTCTTCTCAGTTGTTTTAATTTGGAGGAACTTAAATTTTCAGTTACAGAAATAAAGGAGTTAGAAATTGGGAGATGGTAATAATTAGAGTAGTGCATCGAAAGCATGGTGGATAGCCCTTATTTTAGCTTTTATTTTGGGTCCCAATTCCTTTCATTCCAAAAACAACCTCGAGGCAACAATTGGAACAAGAACAGTTTAAGCATCACCATGTATTATTGTTGCTTGAGGACAAGCGAAATTGGGAGGGGAGGAATGTCATATACCCATTTTGACATCACCATGGAGTTTCATGTACCCTCCGTAGTGATCCTTAATCACACTCATAACCCATTTTTTCCATGGTTCATTAAATAATTAATTAGGAACATATTACTTAATAAATGTTTTTGGAATTAAATAAAGTTGGATGGAAAAACTAGTTGCACTTGTAGTTATTATTTTTATTATTACTCATGAAATTTTTATGAATGGATAATATTACAATATTCAACGAATATACATAAGGATTATTTGTCTTGACATATGTTTCCCAAAAAATGATAATGGAAGAAAGCAGAAAGGCAGAAGAAAGCGGGATAAAAGCAGAAAGAGGAAAGAAAGCAAGAAAGGTAGGAAAAGAAGAGAAAGAAGGAAACTCATAAAAGAATAAAGTGTGCAAAAATGTAGGAAAGTCCATAAAAGAAGAAATAAGAAGAAAAGAAAGCAAAATCACTGAAAAACCAAGGAAAATCTAATGAAAAGCAAAAAAAACAAAGCGAAAGCAAAAAGTAGAAAAAAATCAGGATAAAAGCAAGAAAGGTTGCACAACGCAAGTAATTGACAAATTGACTAAGGAAGGAACTTGGATGAGATAGGGACCATATACTATGAATTTAATGACTTAAATAAGAATCTATAGAGACTATAAAAAATAGCTAAAGACCACCATTCACATCTTTTGGTCATTTTGTTTAATGATTTGAGAGCTATGCTTCTCAAGGATTGAGTGATGTGCCTCAATCAGTGCTTTGGTGTTGTGCCCCAAGGAAAGTGTGTTAAAGTATTCTCTTATAATAATATGAAGCTTTAGAATTATTATATACAACCATATAACTTTGATCCAATGGTTGGTGTTCATGTTGTGTGGTTCATTCCCTTCATTCAGTGGGAACAATGTTGAAGGGCCGAAATGGAGGTTCTGGTCTCGAAAATTATGAGCATTTTTGGGTTGTGAGACCTATTCAATTATGTCTAGATGGTCATTTCTAGTAATCAAATATTTTTTTCTTGTTGAAAAAGGTGTCTGGATGACTAATATACAACCATTTTAACCAACAAAGCCAAGCTTTAAGTGTTAGGAGTGCACATGTGTAAATTTATGGATTTTCTAGCTGTGTGAGAGCCCTTGTGAGTTGTATAAGCTGTGTGGATAAATATATTCGAATAAATATTCTCTATATTTATTATATGTGCATATCTAGTGAATAAAGCCTCTCGATTTCTCTTCATATCAATCATCTTCTCTCAGTTTTGTAAGAATACTATGTATTGGAAGCCTTCTCTTAAGTTTGAAACTCAAATTATTCCCATTGATTCTAAGATGTTTTAATTGTGGTTTTATTATGTCAATGAAATCGGTTTTGAGTTAATTTTAATTTCATAAGTGAAATTTGAAATCCTTAGCGGTTGTTTGGATTGATTTCTTTCAAGACTAGTTATTTGGCCACTATTTCTAGACTAGTTTTCCAGTATCTACTATTAAAAGTTTCCTATTAGTTAAATTCTTGTTTTGATGATCATATGTGAGTCTTATAAACCCACTTAATACATTCCAACCCTTTCCTTGATAATTCGTAGGCCTTTAATTCTGTTTGAGAGAACCTGCAAAAAAAACTAGCTGATTAGTCCAATCTAACGCCCTTTGTTGTTTCACCTCCAAACTCATCCAAAACCTCCCAAGCTCTCAGAAAAATATTATCCATAATATAATTAAGGGGTTAATGAATTATATTCACCATATTTTTACCTTTAGGTGTAAGTGAATAATTCTAGTATGCATATGTTGGTGTGCCCAGGAAGCCTCTTAGTAGACCTCGACGACAGCTGTTGTTGAAACGTAAATAGCCCCAGTACCTTGTGCATAGGACTTTGAAGCTGGCCTTGGTACTAATATTTTTTTCTACTACACATTACCCAACCTATTTTTAATATCCAACAGAGTGCAAATATCAAGCTCCGGGTGGGCTTTACAGTGACCCATTCTAGTTTGCTTTTGACTAATCTTGATAACTAGTTTTAATCTGTGGTAGTTTATGTTTTAAAATTTTGAATTTGGCATAGTATTCCTTGATATTGGATCAAGGATATTGAAATATATATTCAGGTTTATCTCCATCAATTTTTAGAAGGTTTTGATAAATTCTCACAATGATACAAGCAAAATTGCCTTCTAGGATTGCATAGCTAGATTGAATTCAGGAATTCCAAAAATGACTTAGAGGACCAGAAATTTATGATATGAGACTTGGAATAATTAATATTAAATTATAATTAACATCAGGAAGAATAATTACTTCATTTGTATCAATATTCATTCATTTATTGAATACATTCTGGAAACTAACTAAAAAACAATGCAAATATAGCAGGGGTGTGGAAAACTCAAATGAATTCAGACTTATGAATTATAAAAGTTTATGATTGATATAATAGGATAAAAACAACAAAAATTACATCATATGGGATCCAATAGGATTCTCAGATAAGTCCAAATATCCCATTCGTTACAATACAATAGGCTAGCATTGGAAAATCATCGAGAACTTGAGAATTCAAACCATAAGCTTCATGACACTTTCTATGAGCTTCAAACCAAACTTGAATCAGCTACAGGACCTGCAATAAAATAATTTAAAATGCATTAATTCCACAATGCTCTCACAGCAAGCAGGGGCATATCTCCTAGCTTGGACTAGGGGCACATCTCCAATTCTCTGAGGCACAATTGCACTCACACCAATACTCAAACTAACAAAATATGTGAAATGAAGTTATCCTCCTTATTTCATAGACTTTTCTCCTCATGGTTGATCTTATCATCTTATAAATTTGAATTTGAGGAGGCATGGATGTTTCCTTGATTAGTTGGATTGGGTTTGAACCCACTTAGCCTCATGGATGTGTGCTCACTTGTTGAACTTGGACCCTGTAGCTTTTCTGGATGTTTCTAATCCTTCTTGAGTTGAACAAATCAAGAAAATTCTCTCTTTTTTTTATTTTGATAACTTTCCTTCTTTGCAAAACTGGTTGTTTTTCTGCACTTGTTGACTTTGTGCACTTTCCTCCTTTATACACTGCTTTTGTTAGTTTCCTTCTTTTTTTTGACACCTTGCTTTGTGAATGCTTTCTTCCAGTTTCGTTTTCTCTTTGATATTATTTTCTTTCACTTACCTCTTTGGTGTGAAAAATCATAAGGCTAACCTTATCTCCTTATGCATCATTGTAATCATCCAACTCATCATCGCATGTAATTAATAATTAAATACAAAAATAATAATTACACCTCCTTCAATTTACTTAATTAAAAGAACTATAAGATAAATTATTCCTAGTTAATAATTTAATTTCCTAAGTAATTTCACCCCCTTATTAATTAACTAATTGAATTTCACTAGGATCCATGGGGTTTTGATGTGACATTGACAGCCGCTTAGTGCAGGAAAAATGGGAACATGGCAGTCCTCCCCTCCATAGCTTACTTGTCCTCAAGCAAGAAACAAAATCCAACTCCAACCATAGGTCCACCATGTTTCTATTGCACCACTCTGGTTATAATCACTCTTCCAATGACTAAGTCTTCTTCAACAAAATTTTCAACCTAGTTAAGAAAGCTGAGAAGAATGCTTGGATCCCACTGTCTACGCTGCATGTATCCCATTGTCATTGTTACTTATGGAAAAGTGTCATTCCAAAGAATTCTAGGGTCCCACTATATCAGTTGTATCCATCCAAACATCAACATAAACATGAAGAATATATCATCATAGAGGATGTCTAGATCACTCCACCATACCGGAAGTTCATCACTTCCAATGCAAAACCGAACTTTTATGAGTCCCTCCAACCATGTATGAAAATCCTTATGTTCCATGTGAAAACCAACACAGAGACTCACATCACTACTAGCCAACTGACATAGGTGACAATACCATGTATTCAAGGCATCACATACCAGCCATAGATGCCCATACAGCTGCTCACAAAAGATGTATGATATGTCCATAAAATTTCGACTGATACAAGCAGCAAACTCACCCTTGGGGGAGCTTAGCTCCAATATGTATCCATTCACCCAATCATCCATATGTATGTGGGTTGAAGGAAAGTGAACCAAATCTTGGAAGCAATTATCGATCAATCTTAACGTTGGCTCAACCGATATGAAATCATGTGCCTCCTCCAAAACTATGCAACTTCCTCCATGAGGCAACTTATAATATTTCTAGAAATGAATAGGTGCTTGGCCTTCTTTCTTAACTCCAAACTCTCTGAGTACATGCAAATCAAATTTTACTCCATGTTCCCAATGCACACAAGTACCAAATATCAAACCACTGTTGTTCAAATGACAAGGGTGAAGGTCCCATGTCCAATCACCAAATTGGTAGGCATCATCAACATTCCATGGATGCCCATGCTGCTCGCAGAAGGTGTAAAATGTATCAAATAACTCTCCATAGATGTAAGTAGGAGTATCATTCATGTGTCTTTTCTCCGAAATAGGAAAATAAGAGACACTCCAACACAATGGTCCAAATGGAAATCAAGATGCTTCCCCATGTGAATATTCCCAATGGATCAACTCTCTTCCATTGGTCAAAGGGTTCTTGCAACCATATTGTGTCCCACTTAATGAATTCAAATGGGAACCATATGCATCTTTATGTGATGTGGCATCAAATATAGGCATGAGATTCCTCTGCAACTGTTGGGTAGGGAATGGTTCCGCCATTCAATCATCTGATGCGAATGCGGGAACCTTCTTCTCCTCTTCAAGCACCATCAAAAAGAAATTCTTGAGACAAAATTCATCCTAAAATGTCAGAGAAGAAGTAGAAGGGTCTGATGCGTGATCATGGACCAAAATATCCTCTCTACAAACCTCATCCACTAAGCTAATGGATGCTTCAACTCCATCAAAGGCTGGTCCATCAAACATGAGCTCTTATGATTCCTCAATGGAGGAATGACTCACTCTAGGAAGAAGCTCAGTTTCATTCTGGGAAACTGTATGTGTTTGGAACTCTTCATCTGCATATGAAATTTCCTCAAGCACATGCATGTCATCATGCACCTCATGAACCACCATATCATGAGGTTCCTCCATATAACTCTGAATACAACCAACCATAAGAGACTAGTTGACTTGTATGAGTGATCTTTGCAAATTTTGATGAAGTTGCTCTATCTTGATCTTGGATTGTAAGAGGGAACTTTGAGTGATTCTCAGAAAATATTGGGTGGAAATAGACTCATCATTGAGCTTGCATATCTCCTCATCATCCTTCAAGGATGCTTCATGCAACATATGCACAATCTCATGAAAATATTTTTGGTCAGAAAGCATACCTGAAAAATTACCTTGGATTGTAGAAATTACTCTCTTAATCTTCTCCATGGCTGTAAGGAAATATGAATCTTCCAATGAAGCATCTCTCCAACAATATTGGCAGTGAAACATGTGTTTCATGGAGAGTGTGTAAATCCTCCTTGATATTTCTTTCATTCATCTTGAGTGGCATTTCAAAAGGATAAGGTTGAGAATAAACCTCATCATCACCTACCAATGGATCAACCTCTTGAAGCTCATGTGGTGATAGTGAGATCAATCCTGTGACTTTTTCATCGACTACAAGGACTTCATATTCTTCAGTATTAGGGGAAATTGTACTCGCAATAACCTCATAAAGTGGTATCTCTATGTCACCAACATAGAGAGATGGAAATCCATCAAAATATGTCTCCTCAAAAATTACGCACCCATCAGTAGGTACCTCTTCACAACATCCATCAGTAGATGCTTCTTTTGAATTTAAGAAACCATCAGTATATGCCACTTATTGGAACCCATTAGTAGCTACTCTCTGATCCATAATTTACTGATCCTTAGCAGAATGGGTGGTGGCTTCTTCATGCTTACAACCTTTGGAAGATCTTCTTGAATAAAACCCAAACAATCTCATGATGCTAGAAGATGCAGTTGGCTGATTTTTTCTTCCTTCTTCTTTACTCACAAGAGAAAAACCACTCGGTTCCTACATGGGTGGTTTGATACTCTCTATTGAATCCAAATATTCATTATTTATCTCAAATCCAAATCTTCAATAAAAGTAATCTTTGAAAGAAATGTCCTTACCATTCTCTTCTCCCAAAGCTAGATACTCTCGGTAGTGGTAGGGAAATTTTTCACTTACAGATATCCTCTTTGCTATATCCTCCTTAGGATTATCCATTAGTTGTTCATTCCATTGGTATTTGTGCATATGGTCACAAATTTAACCATCCTCATCTCCTGGTAATCCTCCATCAATGTAAATTATCTGTTGTTCCTCATACAACTCAAAGCCTTCATCTTCCATGTCTGTCACTAGTTCCACAATTGCAGCTTGAAAACAATTGTAAGATATATTCCAATAAGAGTTGATTTCCATAGGATGGGCCACAAAGATAGATCTGATACATCTGTAATGTACCAACCAGGATTGGTGATACAAAAACTCACTCCCTTGGAACACTCAATGAAAAACAATGGATTAAGTGGGCTAGTTTGACACTAGGTAGGAAAAATCAAGTTATTTGGATAGGATGAGGATTATTATAGATGATAATACCTTTGCACAAATAAATTTGACCATTGATGTTTCAAGTTCATTTAGGATAAAATCTACTCCATTGCTCCTAGGCACCCCATCATATGCAAACTAGTAGTTCAACTAAACATTGAATGGAAGCTATTGGTGAAGGATTCTGACTCAGGTAGGCTAAATAAAATCGAATAAAATTCAATATATATTCAGGGTTCTCTCCAGCATGTTTGATCAGGTTCTGAGAAATTCTCACAAAGATACAAGCAAAATTGCCTTCTAGGAGTACATAGCTAGATTGAATTCAGGACCTCCAAAATGACTGAGAGGCTAACTAATTTATGATATGAGACTTTCTTTTTAAATTATCTTGTTATATCATATTTATATTTTCTCTTCTTCTTTTGTCTACCCTCCAAGCTACTATCAAAATCTTCTAAGTCACCATCTATACAGATTCCATATGAAGAAGAATATTTAGCGGACATATCTTCTTGGTTACATTTCTTTTCACACTTATCCTTTGACACTTCATTTAGTTTAAGTAGTAAGGCCTCATTAAAATATTCATGAGTCCTTATTTGCCTCTCGTGTTTAGTTTTAAAGTTCATCAATTCAACTTGTAAGTCTCTTATTGTTTGTAAAATATCATTGTTAACACTGTTATTGTTTGGTTGATCCCCATCATTAAGTTCGACCCAAACAGGTAGGGTAGGGGATCGTTTTCTGGCCATTTCTTCTTTCATTTTAGTAACAACTATACCAGTAAAGAAGAATCAACATACAACATCATTAGCTTTCTCAAAAGTAAATGGACACCATAAGGTCATGTGTCAGAACCTAAGCTCTGATACCACAATGTAACATTCCTATACTAAGCCTCATATGCTCTTTTTCACTCTTTGTCTACAAATATTTGAAATAAGGAATAAGTATAAATCCTCTTTTAACATATAACATATATATCAATATATATATGGTCTACTCTTCTATACAATAGCAAGAATTTTAACAATAAAACTAAATGTATGTGTAAAGACATATAGCAAAGGTAACTTTAAAAAACATATATATATATATATATATATATATATATATATATATATATCCTCCACGCTTCTCTGTATTCATGTATCAAACCCGACATATATATATATTAACGTCTAAAAGAACCGAAAATATAAGAGGTTCAACATAAATGTTGGTTTGGTGCTTCACCGAGCGACCAAGAGTCTAGCGTTCCCACCAACCTCACTAATAGGAAAAGAATTCATACTAGACTTTAACAATAAAAGGTTATCACACACTATAACATTACAGTAACCAGATATCGAGCTCAAACAAGTGATTAAGCTTAACTTTTATCATGCACTCCCTGATCTTAGAAATTAACTTCAAAAAACACCTAGTAAGGACTTTCGCTCCCGATAGAGGTTAATAATTTATGTTCAAAGAAAAAATCACGAGAGTTGAACAATTCAACTCAGTCAAAGGGTTAAAATAAAAGAAGAGTACGGGCTAGTTCGCAAATCTGATAGTCAACAATAGGTCGATTTTTATTATGAATAGAAATTCAATCCACCGATAACACAAACAAATATAGATTATCGAGCCAAACTTAAAAGAAAAGTTTGACGGAGTATCAGAGACCCCGATGTTCAAAACGATTTGACACGGTTCCTCTTTCACAGACACCCTTCATTCACACGTAGCTAAAGGATCACTCTACACATATCTTACCCATCGTATACAATTTTTAAAATTAACAAGTCAAAATCCAAAGTTTTGTAAAGATACAGAGTTTTCCCAAAAAAATATACAGAATTCAGTTTTAGGACTTCAAAGTAAATGCGGAGTTTTCTTGGAAATATACAGAGTTCGGTTTTAAATACTTCGACATTTACATAAGGAAATATACCCCACTTTATTCAATAGGATATAATATTTTTATAAAGGATCAATACACCAAACTAGATACAATGGATAACATACAAAAATTTTAATTTAATCTACACTAGAGTTTCGTTTTTTCTGTACTCCACCTTCTAAATGAGAAGTCTTCATAAGATCCCCTAAATTACCATTTTCATATACAGTTGGAATTGCCCAATAAGACAAAAAATAAAATCTTTATCATAGCACAAGGAGAAACCGTTTAAATGTTATACCCTTTTTCGAAACATGTATAGAAAGGAAAACTGGGCATTACACTACATCCTAAATATATTTATATATATCTGTATATATAATAGGGATATGCATATCATAGACACAGCATCAACGTGACTTTCATATATTCAAAAAATAAAACTACTCGATCGTTTTCCATTGATAACATATTATCCATAAGATGAATCATACTTTTTTGAATCAATGCAAAGGATAACTTGGAGAATCAACTTCTCTCAACTATAGAGTTTGTTAGTAACTTGTGTCAACCCTTCTCTTTACTTTGTTAGTATATTATTGTTGGATGCATATGCTCTGTAAGTCGTCCCGTAGTATTATATGTTCCATGGTATTGATCATTAGTTTGTATTAGCCCATAGTATTATATGTTCCATGGCAATGATCCGTAGTATTGGACGCATATGCTTTGTAAGTCGTCCTGTAGTATTATATGTTCCATGGTATTGATCCATAGTCTTAGCACATAGACTTAGTATATATAAGTGTGTGTTGAGGCCAATAAAGACATGAAGAAGTTAATTGTATTGAGCTTGCTCAAAGAAGGTTTCCCCCTCGCAAGTGGCCTGCAATCAATAAAAATATTATGTGTTCTAATATATCGTACATTTTAGCAATTAATTGTTGCACATTCCTCACATTTGGTATCATAGCACTTTCTTGGGCTCGTTAGGTGGAATTTCTGCCGATTTCTCTTTGCATCTATATTTGTTCCTATAAATTGTAGGTTCGGATCCAGTAGTAATCCCTATCTGCTTAACTGTGGGAAGTACTTGGGCATAAGCCCTAAAACTCATTGTGAGGAGTACCAAAGGAACCCCGAAGTAGCTGGACCATTGAAAGGACCTAGCAGCGAAAAGGGCAACGACCACTAACTAATTGACTAGTTCGCACCTGTGAGGTAAACCAAGAGCTATCGTTTGTGGCAAAGAAGCTATCAGTTTTACTTGAGCCGTGGAGTGAGGGGTACTGTCCCAATATGCAAGCCATTAGACAGCATTGGTGGCTGAGTGAATCCCCTGAACCTTTAGGAAGCCATGCATACCAGGGGTCCATATCTATTGCCAGCTGATAAATCGAAGATTACATCTGTCCAGAACTATTGTTGATATATTCTGCGTCATTGCAGATCCATTCCACATTGTTGCAGAACCATATATTCTTTGTTTTCACTCTATTTCCCTTGAAACTTCACTGACACCCCTGCACGCCCAATATGTATATTTCATTCCTGAGGACCCTATCCAAAATTCCACTTCCCGAAGACAAAACTTCTCCATTTGTCAATTTTTAAGGTTTGCCATAACTTCTTCGATTTTCACCCAATCGCCTTCAAATTCTTCAACAATGTTCATTTCCTATTTCTGCTTCATTATTCCTCTTTGAACAAATTTTTCATTCTTTCACCCTGCTTCTGAAATCCCCATTTTTTGCTTCCCTATTCATTAGAAAGTATCCAAAACCTAGTCAAACCCCAATTCCCTCTCAAATTTTTTCCCAAATCCAAATTTTCTTTTACTACAGAAGCTTATGTTTGTGTTTTTCTACCCATTCACAAAAAAAAAACTCCCGGTTATAGTTGTCACCTACACAAGGAGCACAAATCATGGAGAAAGAACTTGCAACCCTCAAAACCAAACTCCAAGATTTGGATGGAAAATTTATCATCCTCCATATTTAGCATTCAGCCATGAACAATAAACGACAACAAGAATATTCTGCAGACATTGGGTTCTCTTCTTCCAGCAATTTTCGTGGGACAAAGCTTGATTTTCCTTCCTTCAATGGTAATGATCCGACTGGATGGATATACCGGGCATAACAATATTCCAGTCTGCATAATACTTTTTATTTCCACAAAGTTCCACTTCCATCCTTTCATTTGGAACAGGAATCCCTTCAATGGTACCGTTGGTACATCAAGGCTCATGACGAGCCAAAATGGACATATTTTGGCCAACTCATTTTGCAACGATTTGGTCCTAGTGCTTTTGATGACTTCACATGAGCACTCACTAAACTTCACCAAATTGACAATGTGAGAGAGAATTAGATAGAATTTGAGAAACTGCCCAATCACACAGAAGGATTACTTGCTAGATTCTACAGTAGTTGTTTTATCAGTGGTCTCAAAGATGAAATTCACTTAGAGGTTAAAATGTTATGTCCCAACACAATGATGGAAGTCCTATGGTTGGATAAGTTGGAAGAGGACAAGATCACAGCACAACAACGCTCCAAATCCACTTTTGTTCCATTCAGAAATATGGTTTTCCAACGACCTTCCATCATGCCAGCTCCTCGCCCAACTCCTATCAAGTATTTGTCTGAAGCATAGATGCGTGCATGTAGAGAAAAAGGGCTTTGTTATAATTGTGATGAGAAATTCGCTCAGGGATATAGATGTGTTGAGCAACAGCCTTATCTCTTGGATGTGGATTCTCTGCCTTCCTCTGAACTTGGAGAAGAAGTTCCAGATACAATTGATGATCAGGTCGACATTCAACATCCGTCTGTTGACCCTCCATCTCTGAACAACCACCCAGAGATATTTCTCCATGCTTTTACCGGAGTCAACACCCCACAAAGAATGTGGGTTAGGGGTTACTTCAAGAAGATCCCTCTTACAATACTCATTGATTCTGGTAGCACTCATAATTTCATTGACCCTCGGATCACCAAACAGGCTAATTGTTTTGTCCATCCTTGCTCCAACTTTGAAGTCATGATTTCCAATGGGGGCACCATACATTGTAAGGGGAAGTGTCACAATGTGCGTATATCTATGGAATATTATAACATGTGCTCAGACATGCTTTCCTTGTCCTTAGGAGGATGTGATGTGGTTTTGGGCACTCAATGGTTACGCACAGATGGCCCCATTTTATGGGATTTTGCCGAACTTTGGATGCAATTTTCAGTCAATCAAAAATAACACACATTTACAAACTTACAACCAGGGTCTCTTCGCATCATCAGGTCACATCGCCTGGAAAATATCATTAAGAAGAATTCAGATGGTGTCATCGCTCATCTCCATTCCATTCTGATCCACCCATCAACGGTCTCCACTACTCCCTTGGATCTACAACACATTTTGGATAGATATGCAAGTGTCTTTGTTGAACCAGTGGGATTTCCACCTTCAAGAGACCTTTTCGGTAAGAATTTAGCCGCCTCTACATCTGAGAAGGAAATGATGGCTATTTTTCATGCAGTACAGAAGTGGCATCTGTACCTATTAGGGAATTATTTTTGCATCAAGACTGATCACCAGAGTCTGAAAAATTTCCTGGAACAACGGTTCTCCTCCCCAACACAATTGAAATGGATTAGCAAACTCATGGGTTATTCCTATGAGATCACTTACAAGAATGGTAAGGACAATCTAGTGGGGGATGCTCTTTCTTGGACATTTGATGACAAATTTTATCTTTTAGCTATTTCTATGCCAGTTCGAAATTTGTTGTAGTCTATTCAACAGGTCTATGTATTCTATGAAGTCCATGCTTCTCCATTGGTAGGGCACTTTGGGTTACTCAAAACGTATGAGCAGGCACATTGTAACTTCTTTTGTCAGGGAATGAGCAAGACAATTCAACAGATGGTGGCTAAATGTGATACTTGTCAAGTCAACGAGGGTGAAACGACACTCCTTCTGGGATTGTTCAAACCCTTACCCATCCTTAGATGGATTTGGATAGATATTTCTATGGATTTCATTGAAGGGTTCTGGTGGTACAATACTACATCTAAAATGACTCCATATGAAGCAATCTATGGTCAAGCACCGCCAGTTCTTCTTCCATAAACCCTTAGCAGTTCACCAATGTAGGAAATTGACTCGATTTGTCGAAACCACGATCAGATTCTTTGCATTTTGCAGGACAATCTTCACATGGAAAGAATTCGAATGCAACAACAAACCGATCAACACCATTTTGAGCACACTTTTCAAGAATGTGATATGGCTTTTCTTTGTCTACAGCCTTCCAAGCAATCCTTCCTAAAACTCAAAGGGCATCATAAGCTCGCTCCAAAGTTCTATGGGCCCTATAAGGTTCTTTAGAATATTGGGTCCATTGCTTATAAATTGGAACTTCCTCCCTTTTCCTGTATTCATCCAATATTTCATGTCTCTTGTCTGATGAAAGTTCTGGGCACCAACATCAGAGGAAAAATTATTTTACCAGAATTGGATAATGAAGGATCCATCTGTTTGGATTCGGAGGCCATCCTCAATAGGTGTAATCGCCAGCTTCACTCTCGATCTATCACAGGGGTATTAATTCAATGGCACAGAATGCAACCAGAGGATGCTACATGGGAACCACTCATTCATATTCAACATCAATTTCCACATCTAAAGCTTTGAGGACAAAGCTTTTTCTAAGGGGGAGGGGATGTTAGGAACCTGTGTCAACCCTTCTCTTTACTTTGTTAGTATATTGTTGTTGGACGCATATGCTTTGTACGTCGTCTCGTAGTATTATATGTTCCATGGTATTGATCCAAAGTATTGGACACATATGATTTGTAAGTCGTCTCGTAGTATTATATGTTCCATGTTATTGATCCATAGTATTGGCACATAGACTTAGTATATAAGTGTGTGTTGATGCCAATGAAGGCATGAAGAATTTAATTGTATTGAGCTTGCTCAAAGGAAATTGCACCCTCGAAGTGGCCCGTGATCAATAAAAATATTTTGTGTTTTAATATATTGTGCATTTTATCAATTAATTGTTGCAGGTTCCTCACAGAAGTGAGTAGCACAATCGCTAGCTCGACTCCACCCCCGAGCTAGATTGCCACCATGCACACGAGAACTTCAAGCAAAACTTCCACATGACACTCTCTCAGAGTCTGTAACAAGCTGAGTTATGGACTTATGAAAGAGAAAAACACTCAACTCATGCATTCGCAGCACAGTTTCTCCATGCACCACATGGCATCCCGTGCTATCTTAGTGCACCAATATATATAGTTTTTTCCTAGGTCTTGTGCCATCCCAATAAAATCTCAATCAATCATTCAATCCCTATGATTTAATATCTCATGTGGTAGTTGAGTTTTTATATTGAATTTGATTGATAAATATTCCTTGCTTGGTTGTGTCCCCTCATTTAACTGAATTCTCCAAGTGTCTTTTTCTTTTATTAATAATAAAAAGAATAGTTTGTTATGCAAATTGTCACTCACACCTCTTGTGAGTATTTTTGGAGTTTTTAAATAACTCTTACAAAAAGACAATTGATTTTAAAATATTTTCCCAAATATTAAATAAATAAATAAAATAATAATAATGTCTTGGGATATCACAAAGTTGGTAAAAAATTATCGGTTACTTTGACAAAAATGAAATTATCACAATATAGATTAGAAAGTAGTGTGAAACGAACAAAAAGATGTATGAAATGACTAACAAAGTTTATTTAATATAAATATTATTTATAAGATATCTTACTATGCTTAGAAATCATTCTCTACCGCAGTTGAGTTGAACAGTAACTATGTTCTTGCATCATAAAAACAAGATTTACATACTGATAAAAAATGTTTGATATTAATTGAATAATGGAAGATGAAACTTTATAACCCGTAGTTGGGACTATTTATCAATCATATATTGTTTAACTATAGGTCAAATGGCGATTGTGTCGAACCCCACTAATGCACTATGAGGCAACCTTCCAACATAGAAGGAGTTATATTTTTTTCTTGGGAAATTTGATTAGGAGTTAAATATACAAAATATAACTTCTAATCAATTTTCCCTTCATCACATTTCATGGATTGATGACACATGTATGTTGTTTTTAGGTCTGGCCTACACAACTCGCCATGAACACCACTGAATCGACAAATTAGTTTAAGAATAATGTTGCCATCGCTCAATTTGCGTAATCTCTTACAAATGTGAAAATATGAAGGTGTTGCATAGCATTTAAGGTTGACAAATATAAAAGAAAATAATAGGAATGAGTAAATTATAATCAAATAGAAAGTTTTCGTTATCATGACTATGATTATGAATTGTTTGTGATGTAGGCTTTTATTAATAGTTAATTTGAATTGAAAATGTTAAATAGAGAGCTTTAGTTATCATGATTATGAATTGTTTGTGAAGTAGGCTTTTATTAATAGTTAATTTGAATGGACAATTTGATTTGAAAATGTTAAATAATTCAATTGAAAAGTATTCAATTATGAATTCTCTAATGTCATTCTCACTGAATGGACACTCAAATTCATGATTTTACTCCAAATTTATTCCAACTATATTCAACAATGCATATCCCACCTGCATATTGCACGTTATGAATTAGATTAGAATTGATAAAATGCCCACCACATATTACACAAAAGAAACAATATAAATATCACCATTGCAATCTCAAGAAACAATATAAATATCACCATTGCAATCTCAACTTCCTTAAAGGTGTGATATACAACTCCACAAAACCTCAAAAAAGGACAGATTCCAAACCTATTGAACAACTTCAAATCTCACGCCAATTCAAAATTATTCCAACCATATTTAACAACTACTAATCTCACTAGTATTTGAATTGATAAAATTCCTAAATAGCCTTCACCATATATAGTAAAACAAAAAATAAGAATTCAACATATGCCATTTGAATTGATAAAATTCCTAAATAGCCTTCACCATATATAGTAAAACAAAAAATAAGAATTCAACATATGCCATTAAGCCCCCTACATGCCAAAGTTAAAACAATGGCTACGTAGCTAAAGGGAAGTTATTTTCATCCCCTTCCACTAATATGAGTATCAAGTTCTTCAAAAAGGAAAGACTCCAAACCGACTGCATGTTTTTATGAGGGATTGCATGTTAAAAAACCAAAACTTAAAATCACCTAAACATGCTTGAAGTTGAAATGAAAAATAATTTCTTTATCAGAAAATGCTTGAATTAATAATACCTCATTTGAATATCGCTAAAATTTACACCAAAAAACACTAAAGCAGAATTTTAATTAACCTTCTTCCACTTTAATGGAAAAAATGGATTTCAATTTCAATAATCCAACCTATTTGTTGAGGTTAATTTAACTGAAGAAGAGTTTAATTAAGGATACATACCAAATAAAGAAGCTTAATTAAGGATACATACCAAATAAAGAAGCTTAATTAAGGATACATACCAAATGCCATAAAACAGAGTGCATATAGAATGAAAGGTCACGTAATAATGAGCTGAAGATTTCAATAATAATTTGCTCGAATTTCACTTGGATGTCATCAAAACAGTAAAAAGTAAAGTCCTAGCACAATCCTTCGTACTAAGTAACAACAATGTTTTAAGTTAGACAGCAAAAGTAATAAAACAAAGTCATTGGAAATCAAATTTCATCGTTTTGGAAATGGATTATTATTTTGATAGGTGTTTAGATATTATCTGAGATTTTAGACTTTCATAAGCAGATCAATAAAATTAACTAAAGTGTAACAAATATATAATCCAAATTAATTTCATGGTTCTATTATCTTGTTATACTTAAATGCATATGAATATGACCAATTTAATCTCACATAAAAATGATTTCAACTTTATTCAACAAATGCAAATCCAGTCTTACATCATCTTACCTCATCTGATTTGAATTGATAAAATGCCCAAAATAGTTTCACCGCAGACTACACAAAAGAAACAATATAAATATAACCATTGCAATCTCAAATCCCTTAGAGGGGTGATATACAACTACAACAAACCCTTTAAGGTCTATTTAAAGCTCTTTATGTCCAAGTTTTACTGCAGCCATTTTTTTTTTAAATAACCAGTATTTTTACAATTGAAATCTTCATACAAAGAGTTTTTTCAGACACTGGAGTTTGGGAATTTGAAGCATGAAATCTCCCTTTCATTATATTGTCGCAATTGAAACCTTCAATGTTATTAATTAATTAACGATCCTGCAATCGAATCCTGAAAGAAGAAATGAGGTTCGAATTTTACGGCACGCAGCACAAAAGTTAAACAGCTCGGATTTTTATTTTATTCCATTCAGGCAGACCATCACCCAGTTTTTTATTTTATTCCAATATGCAGACCATCACCCCAAAATTAAGGGCTGGGCCAATTGACGTTCACTGGCCACTTAACTTGTGCCTGCACTATTAGTAAAACAAGTCGTATTTTACTTTAAAAAAAAACAAAACCAAATCTCAAACTTAAACAAGTCTACCGATAGATTTTAGATCTCTATACATATCTGCTGGTTTGATAGTACTACTTGCATATCGCTGCGAGGAGCCTCCGTGGTGGGTTTGAAGGCCACCTGGCATGCTGAACAAACCGATTGTCCAGCACCAAAACATCTCCAACTTCCCAGTTGATCTCCACACACTCTTCTTCACTTATCTGGATGCATGATTCAATTGCTTCTGCAAGTATTGGAAAGCCATCTCCAAACATTGGCGGTGTTTGTGTTAATGTTATATGGTTGAACCAGGCTTTCTTTTCCGTGTCTCCGTCAAATGTTCTGATGTAAACGGTAGTTCCCACTTCAATTATCATTCTGCCATCATCTGCCCACCTCACCTTCTGCAATGAACCCCCTAACAATTGAGCCCTGGAAGAAACGACCTCACTACATGGTCAATTTCTTATCCCTTAATTAAATTGCGTGATTGTGTCCAGATAAGCTGTAAAGGTAGGAAGGAGAAATGGAATTTAAAAAAAAAAAAAATCCAGATGCAATCATCTAAGAAATTATTCTAGTTATGAATCTATGCTCTTCTTGTACTTCCTTTCTGCTTCTTGTTTATCCTTCGTTTGGAAATGGGATTGCCAGCCCTTTATAAGGGATTTAGGATCGTCCTCCTGAGGATAGCTGTAACTATATATCAACCGCTCTTTCTCCAGTTTTCTGACAAGTTGTGCGTATCTCTGTTCCATTCTTTGGGTGATCTTATGGCTTAATACGATTGCTGTCTGCCCTCCCTCCACAGGAGCAATCTCACAGAAGAACAATATTTTGTTAGGAAACGAAGGAAACTGCACAGGAAATCCAATATCAAGAATAAGTGTTAAGAAACAAACATTAAAAAGGTGTTCGTGACAGATATTATTGTTAATCTACTGTGCACACAATTGCTGTCTGCCCTTCCTCGGGAGGGGCAATTTCACAGAAGAACATTATGATTTCATTGGAAACTCAGGAAACTGGACGGGAAAAACAGTATCAAGGATAAGTGTAAAAGAAAGTGCGTGAACCTAGTTTTTTGCCCTGAGGTTATCTCTATTGCTGATTCCCTCCATCCAACTGGCATGGAGCAAAGTCAACCTCTCCATCCTGTGGGAATCAGCAATCAGATTGATTTGGATTTATCAACTACATATGTATCAAACATAAAAAGGATAAAATTAAAAAGTATTAAAACTTTTATTCAAGTTAAATCAGTGCATGATTGTGTTGGCTTACGATAAAAGACAATTTCTAGCAATTTTGGGATAAAAATCTGTTAAAATTCTTGCTGAAAATTTTGTAATTTCAGCAATTAGGATTGCTTGTTCTAGATTAACTGCCCAATTTTAAAACTAACCAGATCGCTGAAATTACAATTTGAGCACTCAAAATTGTGAGTTTGGCAAGAATTGCTCTGCTGGATTGCCTGAGTGGGGGGTCTTTTAGTTAGCCCTTATACAACTCCGATTACGTGAAAGGGCTCTGTTATCAATGCAAGATTGATCAAGGATTTGATCAATAGTATCAATGCTATTGGGGTTCAAGGGAGTAGATCAGGATTTTTAAAAAGAGAGAGTGATATCTGTGTTAAGATATTAACTGTTCATTATGTATTATTAGCTATCAATCAGTGATAGAAGTATAGCATATTTCACCTCAAATTCTAAGATACTAGCTCAGCCATTTAACTTGCTGTCACATATAGGCCACAAGTTAAGTGCCACTAACTGTCCTTTATCCATGCTTCAACTACCAGATATTACATGTAAACTGACATATTTATTATATATTAATTGTTTATTTAAAATTTGAAATGATGGCATAAAATAAATCTGAATATTACACTTTTCTCATCTTAGTGCAATATAGAAAAGCATAAACACTACCCAAATTCTAAAATATAAACACCTATAAATGTAATAAACACATATCTATATAAATATGAAATATTACATTTAGTTAATTGTATTTTAGGTTTTGTAAATTTTCCCTATCAATTAAAATCTGGTATTTAGTTAATTGTATTTTAGATTTTGTAATTTTTCCCTATCAATTAAAATTTGATGAAATAAGTCAGAATTCTCTTCTATCTGGATTTCTAATAAACTTTTAAAGAATTTTGAATTGATTTAGAAATAATCAAAATCTTGAAAGCATTATTTTTAATATAGACAAAACTTGGACGGTGGAAGTATGATAAGCTGAACTTTTTGTTACTATTAAATGTATGTCAAACTTATTGGAGGATAAAAATCAGTTTGCTACCATATTAATTTAATTGCATTTTCCAAAAAAATTTACAAATAGGACAAAAGTTCCAAGGATGCACAGATATTCCTAATATGCTGCTGCGGACAAAATCATGAATATGCTAATTTATTTATGGTTTTGAAAACAAAATATATTGATAGAAGCTTATTGATGGAAAACTAAACAAAAAAAACTAAACCAAAACCATTTAATCTTTGTAAAGGTCAAAATTATTCACCAGGAAACCGTGAATAAGCAAGCTGTTAGAAACTTAGAGCCATGAATGAGTTGACCTTTCTAATTCAAAGATTCATCATTCTGACCAATTCCAACAATATTCTATGTATAGCACGGGGCTTCTCTGAGTGCAATCAACTCACCAGACTCATCTCATGATGGGATTTGATGGGGAGATGCAGAGGAGCTTCGTTTGCAGTGTACACTCTTCCTTCAATCTTCGTCCTCGCAGCTTGGCCCAAATATGGCTGTTCTTCCCATCCGAATGCTTCCACGACTGCGTTGAAATCAGAGGCACTTCTCACTGGAAATCCTCTAAAGAGCAACGCCCCAACCCTTTTTAGCTGATTGTGGATCCACTCCCTGTTTTGTTGGATGGCGTTGAGAAAGGGCTCAATCAACGGGTCTTGATGTTCTTGGCAGCCGGAAGATGGGGGCAGCAGAAGCATGGGAAAGAGACCACCATCGTCAAGAATTTGTTGTTGGGCAAGCTTCCTTGCTGGAACATCAACGGCAATTCCTCCATTATCCCAATGATGTTAACAATGTTTAGTTCGCATTAGCGAGATTATATCGCTGGTCAGGTGCACCGCCGTACTTCTTGTGATTGTCGGTCAAGTGATTCATTCAAGTATTATATTTAATGTGAACCGGTCAGTGGATCCAAGATCTAGGAAAGGAGAAATGTTCATCCCAACACATAGTCCATAAAAATCACAGAAACCTGGAGATCCCCAAACGCCTCGATCACCCAAAAAAGATAGCCAGAAATGGAGAGACAGAAATAGAGGATACTAAAGTCACATATCTCCGCTATTGCGGAGGAATAACAAAAATGAGCCATAAAGGAGGAGCAAGACGAAAAGCCATCAAACTGGAAAGAGTGGAAGAAAAACGGACTCCTCAACAAAAGATCTTCCCAGTGTTCAAAGTGAGTACAGCCCTCCCGGGCATTAAGGCCCCACCTAGACAACAAATCCACCTATGTGTTATCTTCATGGAAGATATGAAGAAAGCGGATCCCCTACATGTCATGGAGGAGCCTTCGAAGCTGAGAAATCCAGGAGGAGAGAGAAATTGCATGGATCTCATTCTTAAAATTTGCCCAATTTATGGTAATCAATGAGTCCCTCGATACCTGAGTAAGATCAAGCTTCAACTGCTTAGAAAAACAAATTACCCTCCATCACACCACCAATTCAGCCTTTGTACTAGATCCATTGCCACAATTCATCCATAATAGATACCTACAACGATGTGCCATAAAAATTTAGCACCTGCACCAGAGAGTCTGCCGGAGGACTGGGAAGCACTGTCAAAGCAAGCATAAACCCCCGATGAAAGGAGATTTGAAGGAGGGTGTGGGGAAATCTGCACAAGAGAGAATAGATTACCTGTATATTCCTTGAAGCTCGCCACCGCTTTCCGAGCAGACCAGAACGGATATGTAAGCTTGTTTTCAAAGAGATGAAGGCTTCTAGCCTTCCGTGACTCCCATAATATAAAAAATGCAAGCTCCCCCATCCTGTAATTTAGACGGAGCCAAGTAAGAAGGAATCCCTGAGGTGAATCACCACTCCAAATGTTGATACAAGGATACGCCAATCCAGCAAAGCCCTAGGCCTGTAACAAAAATGGCATTCCATAAATAGGTGGGTAACCGAGTCTTCTCGAGAGTTGCATAAAAGGAAGATGTTTGGTCCATTGAATCCCCGCTTCTGTAAATTTTGCCATGTTAGCAACTTATCCTCCATAGCTAACCAAATAAAATATTTCAGCTTAGGGGGAAGTTTCCACTTGCAAACAGATATGTGCCACCATGACGGATTAACCGCGGAGGCATGGAATATAGCCTCATAAGCCAGTTTGGTGATCCAGACCCCGGATGAAGAGTTCCACGACCATACGAGGATGTCTTCGATCTCCTCCAATCTAACATTTCCAAGATATAAACTGCATGTATATGTGTTCCACTCTACCAACATATAACCCCGAAGACCAATCTGTTATGCAGTTATCCAGTTTTGACAGGGAAAGGCTGGTGGTGCCATTGAGATGGCTTGGTGAAGACAGAAAATTCCATGAGAATGCAACACACTTAATATATCCCATGATAATCTAAAGCCACTCGGGCCACCCATAATAGGATCTTCTCCCATTAGGATTGACAAACCATTTTCGGGGATCCAACCCATCCAATTCGCCATAATAGAGAATAGTAATCATACCTGCCCAGAAATTTGATATGCTCTTTACTCGTCTATCAGGTGATCGAAGCCACTATATAACTGAAAGGCCCTAGAGGTACTTATCTTTTATGATTACTCCCCAAAAGACATTCCCCTCCATAGAATTTTAGCCAAAAATGCCAAAGACAATGCATGTATATTTTTTATTGACCAACCACCATTTGCGAAAGGGCTAGCTATCATATGCCAGGCCACTAAATGAAATTTAGGGGTATCATTTCCTAACTAGATAAAATTATGGATTCTCCGCCTACTTTCTCTCAAGATAGATTTAAGTAACTTACTCAATGACATCCAGTAAACCCCCAGGTTCTACAAAACTTATTTGGGAAGGTGTAACAATATATAAACATATAAATAAACAAATAATTAAATAATAAAACAAAATTAATTAAACAAATATTAAATAAAATTGATATGTAATTAATTGAATAGATAGAGACATACCTTTCCATTGAAAATGCTCATAAGACCATATTTAAATGGTCCATTGAATTGTAATGTAATAATCTCTATCAATATATATTCAATATTATTTATTATATCCAAATGGAATTATTTTCTATTGGTTGACTATATTCACTTGAATATTCTTATTGTGATTCAGACACTATCACAACGTGAGAATATCTGGATATGGATATTACATTGGTATCAGAGCCCTTTCTTGGGCTTGATTCCGGCCTTTGGCCACAAATCATTCTCAAACATCTCTGATCAAGGATCTTTGATCCACATTGGCTTTTGGCAACAATTTTTTGGGTTTCCCAAAAATCTAGGACCTTGACCAAAAGTAGGCTTTTGACCCAAAGAAGATCCAATCACAATGTTGAAGCAAATCAAGTTAATAAAAAAAAAATATTATTCGGTGCATAAAGGAGTCCAAGAATACAAAAAAAAAGTAATTATTTCCATTGCAAATAAGAAGAAGAGAACAAGAAGTAAGAAAACAAAAATATTACAAAGAAGTGGAAAAAAAGAATTATCCATGAGATAAAGAAAAAATAAAAATAAAAAAAAAGGTTAAAGAATAACATTCATAAAACACACATGGTTTTCATGACTGATGCTTTGAGGACAAAGCATTATGATATCAATAAAATAATATATAAAGATATCAATAAACAAATAATTAAATAATAAAACAAAATTAATTAATAAAATATTAAATAAAATTGATATGTAATTAATTGAATAGATAGAGACGTATATTTCCATTGAAAAGGCACATAAGACCATATTTAAATGGTCCATCGAATTGTAATGTAATAATATCTATCAATATATATTTAATATTATTTATTATATCCAAATGGAATTATTATCTATTGGTTGACTATATTCACTTGAATAGTCTTATTGTGATTTAGACACGATCACAACATGAGAATATCTGGAAATGGATATTGCATTGGTATCAGAGCCCCTTCTTGGGCTTGATTCCGGCCTTTGGCCACAAACCATTCCCAAACATGTCTGATCAAGGATCTTTGATCCACATTGGCTTTTGGCCGCAATTTTTTGGGTTTCCCAAAAATCTAGGACCTTGACCAAAAGTAGGCTTTTGGCCCAAAGAAGATCCAATCACAATGATGAAGCAAATCAAGTTAATAAAAAAAATATATTATTCGACTCCATAAAGGAATCCAATAATACGAGAAGGGAAATAAAAAAAAGAAAAGAAAAAAAGAAGTAATTATTTCCATTGCAAATAAGCAGAAGAGAACAAGAAGTAAGAAAAAAAATATATTACAAAGAAGTGGGAAAAAGAATTATCCACGAGATAAAGAAAAAGAAAAAGAAAGAGTAAAAAAAAGAAGTTAAAGAATAACATTCATAAAACCACACATGGTTTTATGAAACCAAATATGGTTTTCATGATGCTTTGAGGACAAAGCATCATGAAATGGAAACCATGTAACAAATAAAATAATATATAAAGATATCAATAAACAAATAATTAAATAATAAAACAAAATTAATTAATAAAATATTAAATAAAATTGATATGCATAGAGACTTACATTTCCATTGAAAAGGCACATAAGATCATATTTAAATGGTCCATCAAATTGTAATGTAATAATCTCTATCAATATATACTCAATATTATTTATTATATCCAAATGGAATTATTTTCTATTGGTTGACTATATTCACTTGAATAGTCTTATTGTGATTCAAACACAATCACAACATGAGAATATCTGGATATGGATATTGAATTGGTATCAGAGCCCCTTCTTGGGCTTGATTCCGGCCTTTGGCCACAAACCATTTCCAAACATCTATGATTAAGGATCTTTGATCCACATTGGCTTTTGGCCACAATTTTTTGGATTTCCCAAAAATCTAGGACCTTGACCAAAAGTAGGCTTTTGGCCCAAAGAAGATCCAATCACAATGCTGAAGCAAATCAAGTTAATAAAAAAAAAAATATTATTCGACTGCATAAAGAAATCGAAGAATACGAGAAGGGAAGTGAAAAAAAGAAAAGAAAAAAAGAAGTAATTATTTCCATTGCAAATAAGCAGAAGAGAACAAGAAGTAAGAAAAAAAAATATTACAAAGAAGTGGGAAAAAGAATTATCCACGAGATAAAGAAAAAAAAAAGAAGTTAAAGACTTACATTCATAAAACCACACATGGTTTTATGAAACCACATATAGTTTTCATGATGCTTTGAGGAGGACAAAGCATTATGAAGAGGAAGTCATGTAACAAATAAAATAATATATAAAGATATCAATAAACAAATAATTAAATAATAAAAGAAAACTAATTAATAAAATACTAAATAAAATTGATATGTAATTGATTGAATAGATAGAGACGCACATTTCCATTGAAAAGGCACATAAGACCATATTTAAATGGTCCATCAAATTGTAATGTAATAATCTATATCAATATATATTCAATATTATTTATTATACCCAAATGGAATTATTTTCTATTGGTTGACTATTCACTTGAATAGTCTTATTGCGATTCAGACACGATCACAACATGAGAATATCTGGATATAGATATTACACAAGAGTTACCCTACCCCCAACAGACAACCAATGCCAACACCAGTGATGAATATGCCTATCAAATATTTTATAAAGCCAGAACCAATCCTCGATAATGTATGCATTTGGCTTGATGAAAAATCCCAGGTAGCAGGTTCCATTAATGATATCCTTCATCTCATAATTCATAAGATCCTGTATGTCCCGCTTCAATGACTGATCTACCATGTGCTCTAATAAAAATGATTTTCCTCCATTGATATCCAATCCAGTGGATCTACGGAATAGATCAAGAATTTTCTCCATAAATTCCCATTCAGCTATACTTGCTCCTCTGAAAAGCATAACATCATCAACAAAGATTTGATGTGTTACCATAACATTTTGTGAAACCTTTATACCCAAAATGTCTGCATTTGCTTTGGATTTGATTAGCATTCCGCTTAATCCTTCGATGACTATCAGAAACATGAGCGGAGACAAGGGGCATCCTTGTCTAAGGCCACAAGAGCATGAGAAGAAATCAATAGGGCTTTCGTTTACTAGGCCAAAATACTTAACTGAAGTTACACAAGCCATAATCCACTTCATTTCCTTCCATGGTAAACTAACTTGTATCAATGCCAGCCGAAGGAATCCCCAATTCACTTTGTCATATGCTCGAGAGAGGTCCAATTGGAGAATAAGTGCCTTAAGATTCCTGACTTTTATGCTATGAAATGTTTCTTGTGCCACACCAACTGCATCCAGTATCTGTTGTTATTCAGAAATGCAAATTGTTCTTTTGATATGCATGTAGATAGGACCGGCTTAATACGTAATGCTATAATCTTCACGACAATTTTGTAGACCATATTACATAAAGAAATGGGTCTATACTCATTAAAAGATGTCGGGTTAGAATATTTGGGGATCAAAGCAATAAATGTAGAGTTTAGGGCCTCATGAATCCTTCCCATAAGCATTGTATCTTCCACCATAGCCAGTAGATCTGCGCCCATAATGTCAAAATAATCCAGAAAAATTTCCACGGTCCAACCATCTGGACCGAGGCTTTTTCCTTTTGCACAACCCTTCAATACTTTGTGGATTTCCTTTAATGATACCTGATTAAATACCGCCTCACCCTCCTAAGTCAAGAAGAAATGAGGAAAATCCCTAATCACCTGTATTTGATCCCTCACATTAGGAGCCTCTGGATCCAAGTAATAATTCTGAAAGTGCCTAATAGTTTCCACATGTAGATCCTCTTGTTTATAAATCCATTCATCATCCACTGACATTAGAGACCGTATGGCATTTTGTATCCTTCTTCCATCTACAAATTTATGGAAATATTTATTGTTGCCATCACCCAGCTTAATCCATACTGCACGACTCTTAAGTCGTCACTCCGCTTTATTTTTTTGCATAATACTTTGTCTTCTCTGCTCCAGCTCCCTTAAGGAAAGATTAAGTTGATATGTTAAGGATCCAGCAATATGCAAGTTATGGATATATTCAATATTGTCCTCAATCTCAATGAGTACCAATTTTTTCTCTTTTTCTTCTTTCTAACCGATTTGATGACCACCGATTTCATATGCTTCAATTTTTTTACCAAGTAGTGTGATGGAGGATCCGAATTAGAGTTATGGAATTCCATCCAAACCCGACGAATCAGAGAATTGAAATCAGGCTACTAATTCCACTTGTGATTGAACTTGAATGGGAGGTTGGGTCTCTTATCCTTGAAGTTGACCTACAAAAATATCGGGCAATGATAAAAGATGGGGAATTTGTCAATCCAGGATCTATATCTATGGGCTACCTCCACCATCGACCCCCCCATAAAAAACGATCCAATCTCTTTGAAATATGGTCAAGGCCCTGTCTTCCATTGCTCCATGTTAGGCTGAGTGGAATAGGCTCAATATCTACAAGACCCGCTATAAGGAATAGCTCCACAAAAAAATTATAAAGAAGATCTAATCTAGCAGATGATCCCCAAATTTCTGCTGCCGAGAAGGATAAATTTAAATCCCCCACAAGCATCAAGTTTGGCTCTTCAAAAGTAGCCAAAGCTACAACATTTTCCCAATATGCCTTACGTTCTAGGTATGGGGCATAACAATTAATAAAGTTTATTTCCCCATCAAATCCAAAAACCTTACCCAAAACATTGATGCCCAATGCTGAAATAGAGCCCGTTAGATTGCATGATTGAGGATTCTAGGCCACTAGAAGTCCTCTCCATTGGCCCAATGAATCCGTAGAAACTATAGCCGAGTCCCGCTTAAGTTTAAAGAAAAAATACCTAGCATTTTCGGTTGTAACCATTGTCTCTTGAAAAAAATTCAAATTCGGTTTCTCTTTCTCCAGTAGTTGCTTGAGGGATAATATTTTCTAAGCACCCCAATTCCTCTGATGTTGAGAGACATAATGATCATTTCTTCACCCTAGATAGGGCTTTCATGCCTCTAAGCGCCCTTGTAGAATCATTAGAAGAAGATAAAGGATTATTTGCATCCGCCGAAGCTAATTGTTTACGTTTCCGCGCAGTTTTAGTTTTAATTGGGGAGAGGTTTTGTGCCAGACCCCCGAGATATCCCCTTAGCTTTCCTCATAGCTTGCGTATCAATGGCCCTAGCAATAGAGCCCTTCCAAATGTTCTCTGGATTATTCCCAATGTAGGTAGTAAGGGTAGGGGGCTTTGTTATTTCAGGAATGGAGACAATAAGCTCAGCCGCTGTGTTGGATGGTTTAGAAAGCTTTTGCATATCTTCGTTGGATTCATGGGTTCGATGGGGTTCATTCATTTCCACCCGAGTAGCCAAACCAGGATAACTTTATGGCTGTGCTTATGCACATTAATAATTTACTCGCCGACATGGAAAAATAAATACAAGTTATTAGTGGGTGTTTTTTTTTATTTAAATGAGTTTGACTGATTTTAATGTAATAAGGTTTATGGTGAATATTGAGAAAATAGAGAAAGTATAAAAAAACACTTTTAATGTTTTTTATTTAAAATTTTTATTATAAGTAAAATAATTTCTTTTAATTTTTTATGTATCAATATTGAGAATTATAAAATTCAAAATAATATTTTAATAAATTTAAAATTTTACATTATAATTGAATTATTATAATAAAATCTCAATTATAATAAAATTTCGTGCATATATAATAAAACCTATTTCATTTTTTTTTAATTTATTTATGATAACAATAGCATTTTAGTGAATTATGTAATTTTATTTATAGATTTAATTTATTAATTATTTTTAGTTTTAAAATTTATCAAATAATATTATTACTTAAATTATATTATAATTATTATTATATTTAAATTTAATGAAGAATTGAATTAAAAATTTAAAAAATTAAGATATTTTAAAAAGGTGATAAACGATAATTTAAAAGCTAAAATTATATTTATTTTAATTAAAAAAATCAACATTATCAAAATATGAATAAATTTTTATGAATTTGAGAATTAAACACATAAATAAAATTTAATTTTAAAAATAATCATTTGATTGCTTATCTCTTTTTCGCCCCCAAAAATAGGGCTTTCCCTTCACAAAGAATGAAAAGTACCCAGTAGTCTATTTATTCTATTTTCTGCATTTTTGAGTGATGTTTTTGTCAAATTTTAGTATTTTTGTATATAAAATTTAAATTTGGACAATTTCCACAATTAATATATAACTATTTTTTTTTTAAATTTCCAACAAAAATCCCAACAAAGCAAATATGTCCGAAAAATTTGTATATATATATATATATATATATATATATTAATTACTCCGATTAAAATTAATAAGTATTATTATTAATTAATAATATTTATTTTAGATAATAAATTTTAATTTTTAATGTTTATAAAAAAGATAAATAAACTATATCATTTATTTTTCAACTCTTAATTCTATATCAAATAGAAAGATATTATAAAAATAAGATTTTATGACTTTTATTTTTAAAACTCTTAATTCTATATGAAACAAAAAGTTAGTGTAAAAGTAAGATTCACATTTTAATCAAAGAAATCATTTTTAATTTAAAAAGAAAACTAGAAAATATAATAATCAATTTATAATTAAAAAAATAAAATTAATTGATTAAAAGATTTATTATTTATTAAAATATTATTTTATAAAATAAAAATATATAATATAATACTTAATTTCTAATTAAAAATACAAATTGATTCAACAAAACATTCACGACTCAATATTAAAAAATATTCTGTAATTTTTTACATGTTGCAAATTGATTACTTAAATGATTTGAGTAGGAAGAAATGAATTTTTGGAGTACCATTTAAAAAAAAATTGGTCATAAATTTTCAAAATTCAAGTTACAACTGTTAAATTCTAGAATTTTGGTGTTTCGAGAGTTTTTCAAGGTGTTGAATCCATTTGTACCATCAAAATCCGGATAAAACACAACAAAATTCCGATGTTGCAAAATAAAAAAATGTTGAATTCCAAAAGTTGTTGTCCAATCCAAATTGTCAAATTTTTAAACATCTCCAATTTAAAATATTGTTTTGTCATAATACTATCCCTAAATTAATTATTCAACACATTTGTTATATATTAAAATATTTTATTTTTTACATTACATATTTTGAAATTAAAATTTAAGTTATTATTTTATAAAATATGGCACGTGCGAGGTCTTTTTGAACCCGTAGGAAAGAAGGTGCTTACATACGCTTGAGGTGTTGTAACTGCAATAAATAATGAAATAGGCCCTGGTTCTATAGAAGGGATTATCCAAAGCTAAAGGAAAAGGGATCACAGCTTTAATGATTATTGGTGATTCTATGATGATTTAATCAGGCATGTGAGGAAAAAAATGATCCCAATGGACTAAACTCAAAAGAAACATGCTCAGAATTCAAAACGCCATTAACACTCTCCACCAAGTGTTTTGTTAAATTCATGTCTTGAGAGACCTTAATAGTTTATGAGACATTCAAGCTAAAAAAGAATGCAATCTCAAGAAAGGGGAATACATGGAAAATGGGGGGCCTTTGGTTTTTAACATCATCCTCTAAGTCTCAGTGCATTAATTCTCTCCTCTACCATTTAATCATGAATCAAAGTTGTCATTAAAGTTCTTGGGTGGCATGGGATGATATCCTTACACCTACATGTTAATTTTTATCTTTAATTAAGAGATGAAATAATACTTGAAATCAAATAGCAAGCATACACATAAGCAATCACATTGGGCACATGAATTAACCCTAGAAAACCTCTATGACTTGTGTAATACCCTCAAGTCTTTTTTATTTAATGTTTTTATGTGAGATATATTATCCAAACAATTATTATTTTATAAAAGAGTTATAAAACTCTATACTCGCACTCATGTGGATGAATATTGTGCACAAGACATATTATTTTATTATTATTAATAAAAATAAGACACTTGGAGAAACCAGTTGAAAGAGGGGACACCATCATGAGACAATAAACAACAATATATTTGGTATCAATCAAATCCAAGTTGAAAGATTATCAAACCAACCAGATCCACAATTATAGAGATCAAGATATTTGCTTGAGATTTGATTAGGACAAGACCTGGGCAAAAACTATATAATGGTGCACTAAGAAGTCACATGACGTTGTGTAGTGCATAGAGAGAAATTGTTGCTATGAGGGAAACCTATTGAGTATTCCTTCTCTTTGTTGGAAATTCAAGCATTTGATTTTGTTAGGATATTCCTATACTCCATCCTAGTCCTACCAGCATTTTCATTATTTGCAGTTTCAGTCCTGCATGCACCATGCATTCTGCATGAATGCATGCATCCCAGTCATCAGTCCCACACCTAGCCCTCAGTTAGCCATCCCCCGGGAGCTTCTCTCAGATCTGTTTTAGCCCTCCTAGAGCTTAGTGCGCCCTTCCTCCTTGATTTAAGGAAGCCACTCGTCCTCTCTCACCTACCACTTAGTTGCACTAAAGTTAATTGAGTTATATTTAGTTATTTCCTTGATTTAAGGAAAGACTGAATCTCAACTGACTATATCACTTCGATGGACCTCGAGTGAGACTAGACTGCCCATTCTGACTCAAGTTAGCTCCTAACGCACCCTCCACTGAGCCTCCTTCATTTAGTTAGTGCCAGTTACACTCAGTTACACCTACCACACTCAGTTAGACTCAGTTTGACTGATGGTTGACAGTTACTTGAGCATTGATGACTCCACTGATGATGATGAAGACTTCCATTTGTGCCCCGATGACACTCCAGTAATATTTTGATCAGTCCATGAAGGCTAATTCGAATTGCCACCTTGGCATTTGAATCCTCATGCATTGTATTATTTATTTGTCCATTTGTGATTAATGAATTAGTGTGTGTGAAGTTATTTTGCTTCTATACTAGTTCTACTATATTATTATTTTGTTGCTCATTTTATTGCATTGACCACTCTTAATCTTATTCCTAAATTCTTTCATTGTGAGGTATACATCAGCTCTTAGATTTGCTGTGAGGATTTTCACATGGTGTCAGAGCATGTTGAGAGTATTGTTTATCTCCATTCCTGAGAGTTTTTTGTAGGTTATTATCAATATTTCGAGTGCAGCAGTTGCAACAGTATCTGCATTTTTGCAGCAGTAGTAGTTGCAGATATTTTCTATTATTTTTGCAGGTTTTCTACAGCTTCCGTGTATTCAGAAGAAATCCCTCTTCTTTCTCCATTCAACTATGATGAATGGAAACAAAAAATGATAGCATATTTGAAGAGTCGTGGTCTCTTTGATCATTGTTTTGAAAGAGAGTTCGAATCCTCTAAAGAAGAGATTGATTGGTTAAATAAAGGTGACCATGTCTGTGCAACCATGATGTTTGCTATGCCTCGATGCATGGCATATGACCTCCTTGATGTTGAATCTCCAAAAGAGCTATGAGCCCACCTGGATGAAAGATTTGGCAATCAGAATAAAGGGATTGGTCCAATCCATTTCGAGAGCAAGCCCACTATTGCATTCACTTTCCTTGATGATCTCATAGGTCATGAACCAGTATCAAACATATCTCATATTGAAGTTGTCCACAAAGAAGAAGAATTTGTACATTCTACACTCATGCTCCAAATTTCTTCTATTTCGAAATTTGTGCCAGATCACACTCTAGAAATTGCAGAAGGTCCTAAATCCTCTTTTGCACTAGAGTCTATTGGTTTGCATCATGATCTACTGAATGTTTCAGAGGTAAAATTAGCCATTGGAGGTCATGCATTCGCTCTCCTTGATCAATCACCTCTTATTTACTATTGTAAGATTATTATTTCATGCTCTCAGAAGGTTATTGAAGATGATGGCCATTGCCATTCGCTTGGGATAATTTCTCATGCATTTACTGGTTTAGATCTCACCTCAAATGGTTCAAAGGAGATCTCAAGAAACCATGTTTCAAGTGTTGGAGATGATTTAAAATCCAAGCAATCACTACTTGGGATAATTTCTCATGCATATGATGGTTTTGATCTCACCCTTGTTGGTTCAAAGGAGATCTCAAGAAACTATTTTTCAAGTCTTAAATCTGATTTGGATTTCAAGGAATCATGTGATGGTTCTTTTGGGCATAATCTCACCCATGATGGTTCGAAGGAGAAGACAAAAGACTATCTGCATATTCATAGATTTGATCCTACCTTAGCTGATTCGAATCATAGGCTCAAGGATCATCATCATACTTTTGGATTTGTTTTCATCACATTCGATCTGAAGAGCAAGTACAAGCACATGTTTTTTGAGCATGAACCACTTCTTCCCAAGAAGAAGATACCACTGTGCCTCGATAGATTCGTCTCCATGGATGTCCATGCTAGAGGCAATGCGATCTAGCAATGGTATCATTCCCTATAGATGAGGATGACATTTGTCTTTTGTTCTCTGTAATATTAGTTCTTCTGTCCCTTTAAATATCTTGGCGTTCAAACCGACACCACTATCTTTACCTCCATAGTTGGTAACACTCCATTGGTTATTGAACTGATATATATTTTTTATTGAACTGATATTTTATGCTTTAAATAGATCAATCTTGGGTTAATTCATGTTCCCATTCTTTGATCTATTTCAACACTAGTACAAAATGAGAGATAAGTGACTAGGTGACTAATAATATTAGTCACCTTAGTTTTTTCAAGGGATAAATGACAAAAATTGAGCAATTTTAAGTGGGCCAACTAAAAATGACTAAGATAAACAACTAATTTAGTCACATGATAAAATATAAGACTAAATAAAAAGTGACTAAAATAAAAATGATTAACGTAAACGACTAATATAGTCACATGAATACAAATATGACTAGCTAACAACGACTAAGAATATGAATTAGTCGTTTATGCCAGTAAATTTTAGTTGCATCACCCTGACAATGGAAATTTACACTTTTGACAATGATTTTGTACAATTTACTAAATTTTAACATAGCAGATAGGCTCAAAGACCCCCGTAAATTTACTAAATTATACAAATTCATTATCAAAATTGTAATTTTCCATTATTAGATTTTGTCAAATAACTTACTAGAATGGGAAGAACGAGGGATTGTTGATTTAATAAATTAAGGGATTATTATTTAAAGTGAGTTTAATATAATATGTTAGTGGAGTAGAGGTATAGTAGTTAGCATGTTTAAAAATATCACCCAAATATGACCCCTAACCTCTACAAGCTCTGCTACGTTGATGGCCAATTGTTGAAACTCCTCCACGTTTCACCTCCCATTAGGTTATGCAAGTGTCGGGACATGCATATATTATCCTGCATGCGGGCTCCTTCAATTGGTGGTAATGTGGTGGTCGGATCCAATGCCACCCACCTAAATCCCAACATGCCAAAACTCTTCCTCACCACCAAATTCAAGGGAACATATATATTTAATGGTTAATGATAATATAATATTATACCATTAGAGTGTGGTTTATCTGCAAGCAATGAGGTGAGCGAGCTTGTATTAATGTAGAGTTTCGAGTTCAAAACCTTCCTTAGAAACGATTGTAAATATGAACTTGTAAATATAAGAAGTATCTCTCAATATATATAAGACTATCAAAATTATTATATATTATTGTTATTATTATATTATAATATAGCTATATTAACAAAAAAAATACAAAAACAAAAACATATAAAATAAATATAAAAATTTAACAAAAATATATAAAACAAAAACAAATAAACTCAAGGTGCCAAATGGGGGCCTTTTTCAGGGTTCTTGTGTGTTTTTTGAGGGGCACTTTGATCTTGAGGATGAGCTTGCTTGATGAGGTGCCATTACTAGATCTGATCTCTTCATTACCATATATCATGCTTGATTGATTGTTGCGTGTTGGTTGTTAGGAGGGGGTTGTTTCTATCAAATCATGGGTAGAAATGAAGGGCGTAGAGGGTTAAAGAGGGTGTAGAGCCCATGCATTGCATCATATTACAAATTCTCTCTTCTATGAAGAGGCGGACCATGGACTGTTGGGCGAGTTAGGTGGGTGATCTACTTCTTTCAAATAGTGGATGTTCTTTTCTTCCTTGAGACTTTCCCATTACCATCAAATCATATTCACTTATGGTAGCATATCAGTTTGAAGAAGGGCATGGTCTTCCATGTGAGAGTCAAATTTCGTCAAAAGGCATTGATTTCCCTTGAAGAAGACATGTTCATCAGTTGAAGGTTGGTTCTTCATTGTGGAGGCTATATGATTTTGCAGAAGCAATGTTTCGTTGGGAAGAAGGTTGTAGGTTCATCTACGAGGGCCACATCTTCATCTGGAGGGCGAAATCAAGTTGGAAGGGCAGTGAAGTACTATGTGGAGGTTGTGTTATGCCCTTAGGACTGAGTATTCATTGGGATGTCACCTCTTGCATTGTGGGGTAACTAAAGGAAGGGTGTACCACCTTGGAAGGGCATACTCTCTATGGGTGAGTTTGTGAAGTGATCTGAGGGTGTATATGTTGTGTTTTCTCCTTGTGCTCCTCATTTTTCATGGTATCCCACATCTTTTTCTTCAATATGCTCTTCGTTTTTCAAGTACAAACACCTTGCTTGCTTCAATATGGATGGTTTTCAAACCCCCATCTCTCAAATGCAATTTAAATAAGTTCATGAAGTAGAATCTATAAACGACAGCTGATAAATTTCATTTTAACAACCTCGAGCTTGGTTTACTAGTTGTCGTTAATTCCCTCCCCCAAAAATTGCCTCTCTTACAAGGATTTCCACATATTGTACAATCAATTTCCCTTAATCACAAATAATATAAAATGATGTTAGACAATTTATAACAAATGATTAGCTAATATGATAGATCAAATCTAGTTATTATTATAATTTTTCAATTTTGTTGGATTTTTAATAATTTTTCCAATTCCGAAGATGGCTTTGGGATGCAATTGAAAGTTCCCCCGAGATGTGGTGACAACATCCTTTGTCACTCATGTACCTTTCTAACATCACATAGAGGTACATCTGTACTTTGTGGGTTGATGTGATAGTGCCCTCCCTCACTCTGGTACATGCATCGTGTAGATGTATCTATGTGCTATATGGGTTGATCTGATAGCATCCTCCTTCATAATTTAACTAATATAATTTAGAGTTTCCTGTGTGTTTTGTGGGTTAATTTCATATTAGCCTCCCTCACTTCATTACTAATATTGATTAGAGATGATTGTGTGCATTGTGGGCTAATGAGGTAACATTCTTCTTCACACTGGTTCTACTATCACTAGATTTTCCTTTGTAGGTTGATGTGATAGTATCCTTCCTCACAGTGGTACTAAATTTTTTTAGATATGTCTGTCTGCTTTCAGGATTGATGTGATAGAATCCTGCCTCACTCTAAGAATAACATTAATTAGAGGTGCTTATTTGCTTTGTTGAACCCCTTGCTTGTGATTCTTGTCTTTGTGATGCCTTCTAGAGTACAGGATTATTACATCACATTGGCATATGACTTATTAAAGTGTTTACTCCACATTGATATGGATATTTCATCGTGAAGCTAAATATTGAATTTTTAAAACAAGAGAATTCATTTGCATTTTTTTCTTCATAACCACTCCCCTGGTCATAAATGGGTTTCTCTTCGACGTAGTTGTAGAGCATTGCTTGTTTGGGTGATCAATTGCATGCATTGAATGAAATCAATTAAGCTCTTGATGTGACCTCTTAAGAAACTCTTGTTCTCTACAACATGCTCCTACTTCTTTATAGAGGATCCATAACGTACAATGAAGTTTTTATATATCTTCCATTTGTGTTTTTGAAGTTGGTTTTTCCAAGAGAAACATGTAACTGTTTTAGACTTTTCCCAATAGGTTCCTCATATTCATATTCTTTTGTAGATGTGTAAAACATTCCTTCAATAATTTCCACTGTAAGTCCTTGCATTTCAATGCCTCAGTGATTGGATTCATCCCAACCATTGTCATGGGTGCTTGAAAGAGTAAGTCTTTTCTATTTTAGCCACCTCTTTATAAATGGTAAGTTGTAATAATTTGAGAACAAAAATGGGTTTCATGGAATTGCATCTTAATGAGCACAACATGCTTTGCATTGGCATGGGAATTTTGAGAGAAACATTGGTAAAGGGGCTACTTAGACTCCATTATCAAGAATTCTTGGTCACCTCTCACTGCCTTGATGAAATAAGTATTGCGTTTCTCTTTCAATCAAGAAAGAAAATCCTACATATATGTAAGTTCACTAAATACAATTTTGATTGCATATTTTAGATTTTAATTATTTATGCTTAAACCAGGTCTAAGAGAAGATTTACCATGGATTCTACACATTTTCTATGTTTGAATATGCACTGTTTACTCCACAATGTGATCAAGGTTTATGAATTACATATGTTATACTGCTTCGCATGTTCTAGGATTAATCCGTATTTTTGTTATATGTGGTGTGTAGGGCTAGGATTAGGTCCATAACTAACTAAATACATAAATTGTGATCATGGAAAGGATAATACCTAGCACGATGCCAACTCCAGTAGTTTCATGAAGGAATTCACCTTTTTCTTCAGGCCTCTGTAATTAGTTTTCCTTAGGTTAGGTGTTCCTCCCTTAGAAATTGATTATGGTTTGTTGATGAGTTCTCTTTAGTATTGATTGGGTTGTGTGAATAGCTGATTGGAAATGCAGTAAGTTTGTACCTCTTTGTAATGTAGAAAGTTCTCCAAAATTTCAAGCATGGAACTGAATTGAATAGAAATCTTGGACATTTCTTATTCAATTTTGATTTTTATCTGCAAGGACACCTTTCAACACTCAAATCCACCTCATGCTTGATATTAACACTACTATATTGTCGTGATATCTAATACATAACCTTCTTTTCAAGTCACATGTAATGCTTAATTTAAGTAGAGGAGTAGGGAATGCTTCTTAAAACTGTAGAAATATTTGGGAGGATTTGGTATGGTGACTTAGATTCCTTGAGTAACAACTCATTACCATGCACACACTAGTCAAGAACAATATACATATCAACTGAAGATGGTAGTTGAAATATCAAAAAATAAAGAATCGATGTGTAAAGAGGGCAGTAAAATTTATAATTTTGATATTGGAAGTTCTCAACTTGACATTAGGAAGGTCTCATTAAAGTCAACGACTATATGGATTTGTGAGGGAACTATTCTTATTCTTTAATTTTTATCAAATTCAATGATAGCTAATTGTATGACCTATTGGAGAAATTTAGTTACTAAACATGTTCATTTTGTCTTCTTCTGGGTGAGACACACTTATTGTTGTTGTTATAGGTCAAATCTGCACTTCTCCGTCCGTGATCACATTATGCCATCGATCACACAAAAAGACAACTAGGATTGAAGAGCTAGATTGATCTGGATAATGTATGGACTGGATTCACCCTCTTCACATGACAAAACACTTGATTTCCCTAATCTTTTGACATGTACGCCCCTCTTTCTTCAGTAGACCAGCGCACTGTACCCTACTCTCCTAAAGGACAACCCACATACATCTCCCAAAAAGTTGTAAACCCTTGTTGTAAAGCACAAAAGTTGCTTCCTTTACACTACTCTTGTTATATGAAACCCGTGTACATCTTAAGATGAAATAAAAAATATATTAATTTGAAAAATTGGGATTAGTTGAAGTTGGTTCTGCAACTTCCCCAACATCCCAATCCAACTATCTCTCGAATCCAACTACCTACCTTGTCCCATAAATACAAGGAGAATCCATGAGAGGGGTTAGCCATAGTCTCAGTTAGAAATAAGAAAGAATACTTCGAGTACTGTTATGCTGGAGAAATTCCCAAGTCAAGAGTGAAGAGCAAGAGCCCAGAATCTGGTTGCAAAAGCATCTCTACACATCAGGTATATTGTACTGATTCATGTTTCTTTGAAAATGAAAAGGTCGAAACACCCTTCCGGTCGAAAATTGAATGTCTACTAGATTGTATATTCATTTGGTTCAATATATTGTTATATTTGATGTTTCAGTTGTATATGATTTCATCATATTTATTATATCCAAGATACGTTGAGGAAGGTATATTTTGTATTGTAGTTTCATCAAGCAAAAGATCAAGCAGGAGATCAAGTGAGAGACCAAGCGAAAGCTATGACTGACCGTCGACAAGAGGTATTTCTCTCAATCTCGATCTCTTTCTTTTGTAGGAACTATATGCAATATAATCAATGTGTTTACCTGTCAACCCCGCCCAGTTGGTAGTGTCCATCTCCTCACTATAAGGTAGAAATCCTAAACAACAAACTGGCGACTCCGCTGGGGACTAACCGTGTGTTTCACTGCTTTAGCAGACCTAGTTAGGTGTTCTTCCATCCCATTTTTCAGTCTTTTTGATTGTCTAAGAGGCCTCATAGGTCTGTGTTTTCCTATTCCCTTGCTTGATTCATCTATGTTGGCTGTTTGCAAAGCCTATTTGTGCCCTTCTGAGGCATGTGTGCTGGTCCTCCCTACTTACAGTAGCATTTGTTGGCTGATGCATGCCCCTCCTTTCACTACACAGTAGCGTACACCTCCTGATGTACGCTGGTTTCTACACTGTACAGTAGTATATTTTCCTGTAGTGTCCAGTTTGCTATTAGGGTTTGGTTTCCAAGCTTTGGTTTCTTTTCCAGCCTGCTGCTTTGCTCCCTCTGCTGACCCCTGAGACCTTTCATGTGTCTGTTGAGTTTTGCTTGCCTCTCCGATCTCTTATAGATTGCTTTTGATTGCTTGAGTCCTTGTTAAGCATCTTCATTGTTTTCTCACCCTTTTTTGAAGTTCGTGCACTTTTCTTTTTGGATATAGCTGCACACTCTGGCCCTAGTTGCTTGTTGCAGTCATACAAACCTACATCATTATCATTAGTTGTTTGTGGCAACTCCAGCACACTTTTTCTTGGTCTTATCCTTTCCATTAGGGTTCGACTTTGAATTTTTAGTCCTTATGGTTTCTTTCGAAAGGTTGCTTGGTTTAGATGCTTCTTGATTGTTTTTCAGTTTGATCCAAGTGAGTCAAAGCCTCCTAGTTAGTCTTCTTTTGAGTTTGTTTGTTTGGTAAGGTCGCTTGCTAGTTCACTTGCTTACTCCTTTACTTGGATTAGTGTTTTCTTTAGGGTTTCTGTGCTTAGGAGCAACCTTTTAGGTCTGCCTTTCCGCTACAAGCATTTCTTTTCCCTGTCTCTTTTACACTTTGTTTCCAAGTCTCAAGTTTTTCTCTTGCAAAAACTTGGTAAGTCAAGTCTTTCCCAAATCGTTTGATTTGTTTTCTTTGAGCCAGATAGGTGTTTGTCTTGCTCACACATTTAGGTCTTACTTGCACTTTTACAAGTTCTTTTTCTTTTACAATTATCAGAAAAAAGCAAAAAATTGTTTCAAGTAGCTTAGTAGTAAGATCTAGCTTTTCTTTGAAGTAGCATAGTTTGCTTCGAAATAGTAAAAGAAAATACAAAAAGATTTTGTTTTAGGATTGCTTAAGTTTTCAAGTTTTTGAAAGATTCATAAACAAAAGGAGAAAATTTTGTGAATTTGAAAGCATCTTTTTTACAACTACTGTACTTTCATAACAAACCATTCCACACACCACTCTACAAACTTTGAGTAACAAGTAACCCTTTAAAAGGAACATTAATAAAATTTACTAGCAACATTTTTCTTTTTAGGGATACACGACACCAACTAGCTTAGGCTAGAGTTTCGAGGTTAAATCACCTTAAACTGCTCGGAACTTGCTTCATTACTCAACAATCATAGTACGACTGTCATTTAGGTAAATCCATCTATATCAAATAGTCCTAGGAAACTCTACTTAAGCCAAAGCTAAGCATGAGGCTGTGGAAGATTGGAATTGTTGAGGATATCCCCTCACTTTCCTCTCAACGATAAACCAAAGTTGACTCGCGTATAGGGTTCCTTTCGGACTTCAGGCTTTGCTACCCTACCCACGCATTTCGACTAGGCTGATGACTGTCCCCCCAGGATATTTTGTATTGATGGTAGCCTTAGTATCATACCTATAGGATTCTACACAGGTAGAGTGGGTGGTTATTCCCACTTCACCTCTGACAGGCATGGAAGGTAACCCTCTGGAAGTAATCCCGGGAAAGCGGTTTGATGATTCAAGTGTTTGCACCCAGTGGACCTCCGGAGGACGCCACGAAACTGACCATCAATACTCTGTTAGTCTATTCTGGGCCCTAATCATCCTAGACTTTCTTCCGAGAGTATTTTCCATTGTTTTCCTAGTTTGATTACCTAAGGTTTTTTTAGTGGTATGTTGTTTCCCCCCTAGTTGTAGTAGCCACTAGGTTTTTACTTCATTTTATTTTGTTATAGTTGTGGAGGGCCGAAATATTCATCGGTCTCGAAAGTTGCAAAACCTTCCCCCACTCATAGTGGAGCCTCCATTGCCACCGCGACGTAGGAGAACTGATTCCCATGGTTCTTTTGAACTGATGGGCGAAATAGAGGTTCTTGGTGAACCAGAACCCAGAAGCCTGGATTGACAAGTCCCTGATACTATCGAGGTTGATGATCTAACTTCTAGAGAGTTCAGTACTCCTTTCAACCCTCCTCTTACTGGACCTAATGATCTGCTTCTTATACCTGTAGGTTTCCAACAACCTGAGTATAGTACTTATCTGTTTACACTGGGTTATTCTATGACTAACCCAGGAGACGAATAGGGAGTTCCAGAAACTCCCACAACTTCTATGGATTCAAGGATTCTTAATCCCTCTTTATCAAACACTGCTCAGTCGAGTTCATCGCAGAATGCTTCCGCCTCAACCCTGTCCTTTAGTTTCAATGTTGGAACTTTGGGCATGCCGAGCTCATTAGCTTCGACATCTACCTCAGCCTCTACACCTACTTTTGGACCCAATAATATCCCTTTGTAAGGGATACCCATAGTGAATTTCACTTCGTCTTCTATTACACAACAATTACAAGGTGTAACTCAAGCTATTGCTTCCACTTCAACTGTAGGAACGAATCCCTCCACATCTATGCCTGTCATGAGTACCATGACTATGTCGTCCACTACAACCACGCCTGGTTTCAACCCTTATGTAGGGTACAATGTGAATCCATTGAACATGACTGCAGGGAGTGTCCCTTTCTCTTTGTTTGCTGGAGGAGGGGGCAATATGTTTAACCAGTAGTATGGTGGGGGTAAAACCCAGCCACAGTTGAAAAACCGATAGGGATTTAATCCACTTTCTTTTGGGTGGAGTAATTTCAATCCTTTTGTTTCACAACCGATGGATGGGGGCAATCCCAACTCACAGTACAAGAACCAAGAAATGGGTGGTTCCCAGTACCAAGTTCCTGTTTACCAGATGCCATCGGCTCAACCACGTTTACCATTTTTGGCAACTTTAAACTTGCCATATCTTTCAAAGCTTACAAATGACCCCGTGCATCATGACTCTACATGGCCACCCGTGCCCACTAAGTTTCCCTCGGACATACCAAAGTTTGAAGGCAAGACTGGTGAGGACCCTAGTGACCATGTTACCACATTTCATCTATGGTGTTCCTCCAACTCACTGAATGACGATTACATAAGGTTAAGGCCCTTCCAAAGAACCTTGACGAGTGTCACAGCCAAGTGGTACATTGAATTGCCAACAACTACCAATGGCACCTTTCAGGATCTTGCCATTGTGTTTTTGAACCACTTTCAACTCCCCGTCCGATACGATGCCATCATAGACCTTCTGTCGACATTCGACAGAACAAGGCCACTCATCTATCTGATCATATTTAGGAGTGGCAGAGGTGAAAGAGGCTCATCAAGGCTGACATCCCCCCAACATTCTTATTAGAATGGTATCTTAATTCACTTCTTCCCCATGTTTCTAAGGAAGTTGCCACTTCAGGGGTGTCCTCCAAAGAGGAAGCCATTTTGAGAACCCAGCAGCTGGACTTGGTCTGTGCTCAGTCTGGGCTATTATATGAGATTATTCCTAATGCACCGAGTTCTAATATATACTTGGGTAAAACTAAACCTGGACCACATGCTGATGGCATCGTGGGTTCAGTCGACTCTGTAGCATTTGATGCCTTAACAAAGCAGTCTCATACCTTGTCAGTCAAATAATCTACTGTAGAAGCAACTTCTGTTGCATCCTCCCCTTCTACTACAGAATCTGTACAGTAGGTCCAGAAAAACCAAAAGGGCTCTCGGAAGTCCAAAAGAAAGGGCAAGAAAGGGGGGGGAAACCAACAAAATCCCAACAACACACAAAATTCCGAGGAGGGAAAAAAGGAAAAGAGGAAGGCTAAGTTCCCTTGCAAGCTGTGTCAAGAGGACCACCTTACCCATCAATGCCCTCTAATAGAAGAATCCCAAAACCTGATCCATGAAAAGAAACCAGCTTTCTTGAAAGACCCTTTCCCACATGGACAGAGTTCAGCTTCTGGAAGCTCTAGTGCTGGGGGCACCACTCGTGCCACCTCATCTGATCAGTCATTTGTCAACATGGTTAATTCAGATGCCCTATTGCAAACTCGAGCAAAGAATTATACCCCGGATCCGTAGCAGAAGGATGCTCTTGAATCCTCTACTCCTCTTTACATACCTGTGGAGATGCTACCAAAGATACTGAAAGGTGTTTTCAAAAGAGCTGTGCACAACCCTAACACGCGGGCTGCTCCCAACTACAATGTTGTGGAGGACCTAGCCCAAACCCCTTGTGCCATGTCTACTTTGTAGGTACTGCAAACTTGCCCATTGCAATGCAGTGCACTCCTCGCAGCAATTGGAAGTCTTGATTCATCTGTCATGTCTGCACATTTTGATATGAAGGATATCAAGTACCGCTTGCCGTATCATGTAGCTCTCTAGATAGAGGTCGTTCATGGTCCTATGACCTTTCAACAAGCTGTCGTAGATGAGGGCACATCCATGTGTGTAATGTATATTTCTTGCTGGAAAGATTTAAGTGAACCTGCATTAGAATCCTCTAATATCATACTTACTACCTTTGATGGGAGATCCTTTTGTCGACACGAAGTCTTACGATCATTTAATGTGGAACTCGCAGGAAATTTAGTATCGGTAGAGGTTGAAGTTCTAGATGCTCCACTTGATTACAACTTTTTATTGGGAAGGAGCTAGACGTACGCCATACAGGCAGTTCCATAAGCTATCTTTCGGGTCATAATGTTCCCCCACGAAGGCAAGATCGTCACAGTCGATCAACTTTCATTTACCCGGAGGACCAACTAGACTTCATCGGATTCTACTATCCCATTGGTTGATTACTCTGGCCCAGTCACCCAGAGTTTGGGAGTAGGTCTCTATGGGTCATTAATAGGCACTTTTGACCTACCTTCTCCCATCCATTTCATTGGTTCTGAAGAATGTTCTTCATCTGAAATTTCCATGATCAGTTCAATGAATGATCCCTCGGTTCTCCCACCTGAATCAGAACCAGTTGTGCCTGCATCTGTTGCAGAGATAACTCATGTGGATTCTCACCAGCTCACAACAGAACATATCAAGACTCCGTTGGTCTCTACTGAGTCATATATGGACTATGCTCCTACATGGTCAGTAGACTCTGCACACTCTTTTGACTGTCTAGACACTTTTTTTCCCTCATATGAGGAAATATTGGAAGCAATGATAGGCCTGGATTACCCTTGGGAACATATGCATCACAGGTCCTATTTCCTTCTCGACCTAGACATGATAGAGAGGGGTGAGTTCTCTATGAGACCCGGTGGAATTGGTTATTTGTCTGTTGTTCCTTCTACTTCGAAAGTTGTTTATGCCGAAGGGAGCATGGAAAATATATTGCGAACCATCCCGATCAACATTTCCATCAAACCTGGGGTCGTGGAAAACATTTTTATTGGAGCAAATTTTTCTCCTGAAGAGATCATTTTGTATACCATTCTCTTTAAAGAGTTCCATGACGTTTTTGCTTGGTCATACAAGGATATGCCAGGCATTGACCCTGCCATTTTGGAGCACGTCATCAGAATGTATCCTAATGCTAAGCATGTGAGACAGAAGCTCCGTCCAGTTAACCCACGAAAAGCTATTGCCATCAAGGCAGAAGTCGAAAAGTTGCTCAAAGATGGATTTATCTATCCGATAGCTATGACGGAATGGGTTTCGAATCCTGTTTTGGTAGACAAAAAGCAAGGTACGATCAGAGTCTGTACTGACTTTCGGGACCTTAATAAGGCTTGTCTGAAAGATAATTATCCCACACCTTTCATAGATCAGATCATGGATGCATGTGCAGGCCATGAAATGTTTTCCTTCATTGATGGGTTTTTAGGATATAATGAGATACAGATTAAGCCTGAAGACCAACATAAGACCGCCTTTATTTGTCCCTGGGGGTACCTTTGCCTATCGGAAGATGTCGTTTGGATTAAAGAATGTTGGAGCTACTTTCCAGCGAGCAATGAATTTTGGTTTTCATGACATCAAGCATGTATTCGAACCGTATTTGGATGATCTCCTAGCGCGATCTCGCAAGAGACAGGAACATCCTGACCATTAAGACTTTTGTTTGAAAAATGCAGATACTATAAGATTCGATTAAATCCCAACAAGTGTGTATTCTGCGTTGCATCTGGACGACTATTGGGTTTCATAGTATCTAGTCGTGGTATAATGGTGGACCCATTAAAAGTCAAGGAGATTGTAAATCTGCCTCCTCCTCACACCTTGAGACAACTTCAAATTCTGCAGGGCATGTCCAACTTCTTGAGACGCTTTATCATTAACTATGCTAAGATTATGAAAGGTTTCATGATACTGCTTAAACAAGACACCTACTTTGTGTGGGATGAGGCTGCTCAAGCATCATTTGAGGCCTTGAAAAAGGCATTACTTTCAGCCCCCTTGTTAAGCCCACCAGATTATAAAAAATACTTTGTCTTATATCTCACAGCATCAGTCTCCACAATTGGCATAGTACTGGTTCAGGAGGATGGCATGCTCTAAGATCATGTCATTTATTATCTGTCACGTGCCCTGATAGCTCTTGAGATCAAGTATTCTCACGTAGAGAAGTTGGCATTAGCTGTTGTCTATGCGGTCCAGAGGCTACGCCACTACATATTATTGCGTACTACCACTATGGTTGTGGAGATCAATCCTTTTCAATATGTTCTTACTCGCTGAATAATCGGGGGGAAATTTAACAAATGGATTGTCATCTTGCAAGAATTTGATTTGTTTTTTCAGTCCACCAAGTCAAAGAAATCACTGGTGTTCGCTGAACTAATCTTAGAATTCCCTAGTGACATAGTACATGTTGAGGAAGAATCATCATTCCTTGATGAACATATCTTTCTCATCGCATCCTCTGACCCATGGTACGAAGATATCCTAGTATATCTCCAGACTTTGAGGTGTCCCACCACTTTCTCTAAGGATGAATGACTCAAGCTTAAGAATCATGCGAAGAATTACCTCATCATTTCTGACACTTTGTACAGATGTGGGGTAGATTTCATGTTACGCCGTTGTTTAACCTTGAAGGTAGCAGAATCGGTATTGAATGATGCCCATAGTGGAGCTTGTGGGGGTCATCTTTCTGGGTTGGCAACAACCCAGAAAATACTACGTGCAGGTTATTTTTGGCCCACAATCTTCAAAGATTGTGTGGAAGCTGTGAAACGCTGCCAGAGATGTCAGTTTTTCACCACAAAGATGCAAGCACACCCAGCTCCTCTTCATCCCGTAATAACGACAAGCCCCTTCACCAAATGGGGGGTTGATTTTATGACTTGTAATCCAGTTTCGGATGGAGGCCATCATTATATCATTGTTTTTGTCGACTACTTTACCAAGTGGGCCGAGGCAATGCCTAATCTTAAAGCGGATGGAGAAACAACAACTTATTTCATCTTCAACCAGATCATTGCAAGATTTGGTATACCCAAAGAGATCATGACTGATCACGGTCGTCATTTTCAGAACAGCATGATGACCGACTTGTATACCATGTTAGGTTTTCGACAGGAGCATTCGTCAGGTCGAAGCAGTCAATAAAAATTTGAAAACTATCTTACAAAGGACTATTAATGCCAATAGAACGAACTGGCACATTATGCTGTATCCTTCTCTTTGGGCCTACTGAACCAATGTAAAGACTGCTATCGGGTTCTCTCCTTTCCAATTGGTACATGGGATAGAGGCAATCATTCCAGTTGAATGCAAGATTCCTTCTTTGAAGTTATCTATACAACTATTACAAGATACTTCAGCTTTAGAAGAACGTTTGTTGCATTTAGAACATTTAGATGAACAACGTCGCAATATGCTTACAGCAAACGAAGTACACAAGAACCGAGTCAAGGGACACTATGATAAGTGTGTCATACCTAAGGTGTTTCTCGAAGGAGACCTTGTTCTACTCTGGGATCAGGACAAGGAACCTTTAGGGGCTGGTAAGTTTAAGTCCATGTGGCTCGACCCATACATTGTCTCTAAAGTGCTGAAGAAAGGTGCATACAAGTTAACAGATTATGAAGGTAATAAGCTGCCTGAGCCTAGAAATGGGCTCTACTTGAAGAAGTACTATGCTTAGGTATGTTTTCTTTTTCCTGTATTATAGCTGTACATTTTCGTAGAGTTAGTTTTTCTTACATTTGTAAATATGTTTTACGCATGTAGTGTCATATTGTCATTATTACGTCATTGAGAAATTTTGTTGATAGTTACTAATGTGATTATTGAGATCCTATTCTTTGGCAGGTTATGAACCTATGATCCTAGAAGCTATCTTTTAAATCATTTTAATCTCTTGTTTTGACTATTTGAAAAACTAAACAAGATTACCGAGCAAACTTTGTTTTTTCAAGCTCGTTAAAGGAATTGAAGGTTCATCTGCTTGAGTATAAGTTTAACCCTTTTCTGGACTCTTCATATTACTTACGAAAAATGAATACTCTAGTCATACGTGGCTAGAAGAGTTCTCCTCTCATTGTTTTATACTTTTTCAGGGGAGGGGACTAACTATACAAAAAAGGACTTTTGGAGACTCTCTTTAGGGTTTTCAAGTTCTCTAAATATGAAAACACCAAGCGAGCATTCACCTACTCAGGCTCGATGTGAAATCCATGAGAGGGTGTATAGAGGATTGTTTAAAGTTTTCAGACTCTATCAACAGGAAAACATCGGCGAGCATTAACCTACTCGGACTCGATATTAAAATCCACGAATAAGTGTACGGAGTTATTGTTTATGTTTTTCAAACTCCTTAAAATTGAAAACACCGGCGAGCAAGAATAGATCTCAGCTCTCTATTAAAATCCAAATATCAATATTATAGAGAATTCGTCTATCTCTTCTTCGAACTCTTTAAAAAATGAAGAAGGTCCTGAGTATTCCTCCCATGGGCTTGTTAAACTTTTACATGGTTGGACTTATTGAGTTTTCATTCTTTCTTGGACTCATTAAAACAACAAGAAAGGTATTCTTTTATCAAAAAGAATAAGGGATAAGAAGGGTGTTTCACAGCTTTCTCAGTTTCAAAGGAAGTTATGTCAGTCATGTCCTTGAACACACCACCTACTTGAGTCTTTCATGTCACTTGGGTTTTAGTTTTTGGCCTTAGGGTGAACCCGATCTCCGAGTTTTCACTCCCCCGGTTGGTTATTCTTCCAATCATATGGAGGGTTTGTTATGTCTCCTTCATAGCAAATTTATATAATTTTCCCCTCATGTTGAAAACTGCCAAAGTCACTTTGTGTCATGCTCACTGTTCAAGGATACATCCTTCTTGATGCCCCAGAAATCGCAGCATCAATCAGCAAGGGATTCTCCCTGGTAGGCAATCACAATTAGATCACTCACCGTTTGGTGTGGGGAATCCATCCAGTTAACGGTTCCTGCTACCGTGTAAGTTTTAAGATTGTTGTGTTCTTTACCGGTTGCACCCGATCCACCGTTTATGTGTTTTGAATTTATGTATTAGATGCAAGTGCTGTAAACTAATTTAATCTAAATGCAAAGCTAAAGCAAATCTTAATCTAAAACTGTGATAAGCAAATCTATTCTATCATCGCGAGGAGCCAAAATAAGAGGATAAGCAGTGTGTTGTAGAGACACATAAGGGTCATCTTGATAGCTGTTTGAACCAGTTTAAATGTAAATTACAACAAAAAGGGAGATACATTCAAGATAGCTCAAATGAATTAAAATGATTTCACCACTCATAGTACACAACATAATACACAGAAAATGAGAAACATTCACAATAATGGAGTAATCTACAATGAGTTAGAACGATCTCACAATAAACCAGTGGTAAGAGAGTCAAAATAGTTCCACATCCCTTTACACAGATCCCAAGCAAATGCTGTCCAGGATTTCAATAGACAAAAACAAACTCCTATATCTTTATATCTAGAAAATAGTTCCCATACATAGTGCAGTCTTTTTTCTTTGCCTATCAAAAGTCCCTATTCTGGGCTCCATCTGTCTATTTATAGATTTACAATGATTTCCTTTTCCCAAAACCTAAACCTAAACCTAGGGGGGAACAAAATTTAGTCTTCTAGTTGTCAATAAGACAAAACCCAGAACACAGCTGTCTTTTACAAAATTAGAACAAAATAGAAATAAAATTCCCTTTTCTTTATTACAAAAAGACAAATAATAGCTATCTTTTGTTTTAGAATAAATCAAGCTATGGATGGCTCAGCTACTGACTGCGATGCTTCTGCTACTGCGCGTACTTCCTCAAGGATATAAGCTAGTGATGGATAATCCTCTTGCTGTATATAGCTGGACCAATGAACTGATGAAAAACCTTTGGTGTTAGCACCTCCACCTTCTTCAAATATTCCAATTTTGCATTTAAACCTGCTTGTAGTTCTGCTAAGCACACTTCTCTCTCTAGGAAATCATAAATTGCTTGTGGCAGGCCTAGTTGGCATTTACTGAAGGATTACCGAGTTCTTGAGTATAAGGCTTGGCAGGTTCTAACTGTCTTCATGATTTCCGTGCTTAATTTGTTGCCACAATCCTATGCATATCATCCTGCAATAGCGAAATAACGTAAGTAAATATTTTGACAAGGACTTTAAAAGAAATTTGCACACCTCAAGCCTCATTATATTTAAAAGGGACACATTTATGTCGCCTGGGCCACAGGTTGGCCAATTTAATAGGCACGAGGCTCAAAGTGGAAAGGTGGTTGATTTAACGCGGCTGCCATAAGTTCTAATTAATGTGTACAACTACACTCAAACCCAAAAGGCGGGCTGCACTATGGCAGGGAAAAAAGCATTAACTGATGCGCAATGGGCGGAAGCTTATGATTAAAACACCCACGATCAAGGGTCGAGCCCATGGGCTTAAAGCTTATCGGCGTTTTATGATTGGGAGTGGCATGACAACGGCAATTTTTAAGGCTAACTTATGCGTCATAGCGGAGAAAATATCATCAAGTCTTGTGCTGGATGGGTCGCAAATGGTTAGCATAATTTAGTGTAGTGCTTGCGATCGCGGTGGGGAAATTATCACTAGGACCTGCGCCCAAAAGATGCGCCAATGACCAAGTGAACAAGATCGTGAATGTAGCGACGATTTTTTGGCTATGTCGTGCGCGTGTAGTGGCAGTCTTAGTGTTAAACTTTGCGCCGAAGGGCTACAACAAGAATTGAATTCGGGGCTGCGTCCAAAGATGAGGTGTAGTTATGATGGCAGCCGTTATAGGGATAGGTTTTTTTGCGCGTCGACGGAGAATTTAGTCACAAAATGTGCGCTAATGAAAGATGCGCCAAAGAGTTCCGAAGACTTAGAAAATTCTTGTGTCAAAGTCCTTTATGAAGTTAAACTCTTCGCCGAAGGCGGCCAAAATAATACTAGGCAATTGCGCCAAAGGTGGCCCAAAATAAGACTAAGACAGGCGCCATGGTTGGGCCGAAGTGAGCTCTTGAAGTGCGCCTAAAGCAACCAAGGTAGTTTTCGACTTTGCGCAAATGTCGGTCGAATTATTCTTAGGACTTGCATCACGAGAGGCCAATTTAGGATTTAATCTTGTGCCACAGGTGGCCATAATAGACCTTGGAAACCCGCCCAAAAGCGCGAAGGTCAAAGTTGACTCAAGCGTCGAAAGCGACAAAAATAGAGTTAAAACTTGCGCCGAAGAGGGAGAGTTAGGTTTGCGATTTGTGCCGAAGACGGTAGTCTTATGATCGAAACTTGTGCCGAAGGCGGGAGATTTATGGTTAAAACTTGCATTGAAGGTGGAAGGTGAGTTTGCCTTAGAAAATTTTTTTAGAAAACTTCTTTGGGAAACAAGTGTTAAATTTTTGCCAAGATTTAGAGTAGGATAATCTTCAAAATAAAGAGAAAGAAAAATCAATACAAAAGTGTAGGAGGAGGGGCCCCAATATTTTTCAAAATTTTGGGGGGATGTTGCAGCAACAACAATTGGCGAATTGCAGGTGAACACAGATCTCTGAAAAACTCTCTCTCGTCCATAGGAAATTTTAAAAGCTGCTCACCTTATGTGCAATAGTCGGCTTGAGCATTCGAATTTCCGCAAAGGAAGTGATCACTTTATCTATTGGTCATTAGGAAAGGGGAGCTTCGATAAAGACATCCTTAAAACTCTCCAAGGGCCAAAATATGGGGTTCATTTTTAGAAGATTCATCTTTCAGACGACCACTGTCATCGGACTCCACAGGATTGTAACAACATCTCATAGACAATATTCTCTTGTTCCTCATTCCCATGTTGCTTGCATCCTTTTGGATGCTCTTTAATTAGCGACTTTCGTCGTGTGAGTATCCTAGAAAAAATTCTTCAAGACTTAGTCATTTCCCTGAGTTCTTCAATCCATTAATGTCCTTTTGTGTGAGCAGGATGTTTTCTTGGTTTCTCGTGCTCACGGACGAAGAAGAACTTAGCTGGGAATTTTTGTGTGGCTGCTTAAATTAAAAGTCTTTATTGCTCTCAGCCATGCTTTAATGGAGGCGATATTTTTTTGAAAACAGACTCTTGATTATAAGCTCTTTTGGCTTTAGATTTGCAGCATGGAGTCATTTTAATACCCTATGCCTTCGAGATGTGCTTCCTTTCCGTGGGTCTAACTACCGCGATCTTCTTGAGACGGTTATAAATGTGAGGGTGGATAGAGCCCAAGGATAGTGATAAGGTAATCATAGATTTCAGCTATTAAACAGGGGTTAATGCGACCAACAGAACAGGATCCCTTCATTATGGAAAATGATTAGCAAAAGCCAAAATGCATAGATAAAATTTCTTTTGAGGGTACATTTCTAGATTCATGAGTTGTGAGATTTCTTGAGAGATCTATCTTCACAAAATACCAAATTGCAGGGCTACAGGAAAAAGCTATACAAAGGAAAGGGGAAAGGGAAAACTCAAAAAATCAGAAAAGAGGACAACTTGGCTGAAACAAATAGAAAACAAGGGATTAAAGTAAAAAGTAAAAAGAAAAAGAACAAAACCTTTATTTCTGTACAAAGGTTCTCTTAGAGACCTTAAGCAAAATACTGTTTCAAAGCCAGGCCATTGAGGGGAAGATTAACTTCCACTCCCTAAAGGCTTCTTAACTTATATGTTGATGGGCCAAGCTTTTCATAAATTTGGTAAGGGCCAACCCATAAGTGTTGAAATTTTGTATGCATTCCCTTACCATCGTGTTGATGATCCCACTTCAGAACTAAATCTCCTACTTCGAAACTTCTTTTTCAAGATTTCTTCTTATCAAACTATCTTTTGACTATGTCTTGATGATGATGGAATTGATCTTTGGCCTTTTGCTGTGACTCTTCGAGTTTTAGTAGGGTATCGATTCTTGATTGAAGAACTTGACTACTGGAACCTCAGGAGGCTTGGGACAGTTGCAAGGACGGGAGTAATACATTCGTGGGAAGGATGGCTTCCTTACCGTAAACCAAGGTAAACGGGGATGCACCTAAGGAATTCTTGGGGGTAACCCTATCTGTCCATAGAGCATTTGGAAGGGCTATGTGCCAGCTTCTCTGATTTTCAATTACAATTTTCTTAAGAATTAAGATGAGGTTTTTATTGGTCGACTTAGCTAATCCATTTTGCTGGGGATAGTAATTTGCTGAATAGTGCAGTTTGATCCCTTTCTCATAAACAAATTCATTGATCTTAAAAGATGAAAAATAAGTTGCATTATCAAAGACTAGGGAAATTGAAACCTCAGACCTGGTTATGATGCTTTCTTCCAGGAATTTGATAAATGCATCTTCGTTGACGGCGTGCAGCGGAATGGCTTCATCCCATATCATAAAATAATCAGTAGATGTCAGGATGTAGCGATGCTGCAGCGAGGAATTTGGGTTTATCTCTCCGATAACATCTATGCCCCATTGCTCAAACGGTTTAGAAATGATAACCGGCTGCAACGGTCCCGCTGCTTTTGGCAATTTCCTGGCACTTCTTTGAAAAACATCACAGTTCCTTGCATATGCATGAGCATCCCTGAAAAGAGTGGGCCAATAATATCCAGCTCTGAGAATTTTATGAGCTGTGATATCCCCTGAATAATGTCCCCCAGCAGGGCCATCGTGTAATTCTTCGACTACCTTCCTTGCATCTTCTTTCTCCAAACATCTAAGGAAAATGCCATCATCCAAGTAAACTACTACACACTGACCGCCCATTCCTCGGAAGGCAATGTCCATGGCCCGCTGAAAATTTGCTCCTGCATTTATCAAACTGAATGGCATCCTATGATAAGAAAAGGTACCCCACTTAGTACGAAAAGTGGTTTTGAGACAGTCTTCCTCTGCAACTAGTACTTGATTGTATCCTGAAAAACCTTCTAGTAGAGAGAAAAGCTCTGATCCTGACACCATCTACAAAATTTGTTCCATTGGGGGAACAGGATAGTTATCTTTATTGGAAGCTTTATTTAGATTCCGGAAGTCCACACACAGTCTGATTTCTCCTGATTTTTTGCGTACGGGGACAAAGTTAGCAACCCATTCAGAATATCTGACTTTAAAAATGATCTTTGCATCTAGCAATTTCTTTAATTCCTTTTGAATTAGAGGCTCGAGAGTTGGATGCATTCTTCTTAGCTGCTTCTGAAAAGGTTTGACACCTTCTTTCATTGGTATTACATGATGAATGATATGAGTATCATACGTTTTTAGATCACCGTAAGTCCATGCGAAGACATCCTTATACTGCTTGAAAAGTTTGATAAACTTTTCTCTTTCTCCCGGCGAGCAACACTTACCGAGATTAACATATTTTGGCTCTGCCTCTGTTCCCATATTAATAAATTCATGCGTCATAGAGGAGCTATGTGTTTTAGCATTCACTGGTCTCTTGAACTTGCTCTGTAAATCAAACAAAGCTTCGAGAGTCCTCACTCCTTTAGGCATAAAATTTCCTTTAACATCGTGTTTTCTTTGAAGGTCTGAGTCATGCTTCTCTTCGTCTATTATGGCTTCAAGGAAGGCATCTTCATTTGTCAAGAAGTTGATGATCTGATGATCATCATCAAATACTCTGAGATTCGTAATGCTATCTGGAACAGATGGCCTGAAAATCAATTCAATAGAGCATTTATTATTTGTAGGAACTAATATGGAAGTGGAAGTAGCCAATAAATCAGCTGTAGCATTTTGCAATCTAGGAATGGAATTTATATTGAAAGCATCAAAACACGAAATGAAATTCCAAATCTCAGATTGGTAGCCTTTTAAATGAGGAGAAAGGCAGTGAATTCTATCTCTCACATGCCTAACGACTATTTCAGAATCACCATAGACTTTCAAATATTTGACACTTAAAGCAATAGCCTTCTTTAACCCATGGACTAGAACTTTGTACTCAACAGTATTGCTAGTACATTCAAATTCTAATCTACAAGATAAAAAGTGTTTATTCCTATTGGGGTCAATCAAAACACAACCGACTCCTGATCCTTCTTGGGTTTTGGAGCCATCAAAGTAAAGAATCCAAAACACATTTTCTTCTTTAGCTAAACTAGCATCATTAACAACTATTTCAGTGACTAATTCTACTATGTTACATTCAATATCATCAGTCCGAGAAAACTAAAGGAGATCAGACTGTTCATTTGGATTATGGATAGCATCTTGTGCTTGATAATTTCCTGGTTCAAGCTCTAAGAAATAGTTTCCCAAAAATGAAGACGAAAAAGCAAGAGCTTCGTTCTTTTCTTCCAACTGAGTTACATTTTGTTTCATATGAGGTTCTCTCAGTATCTTGATTTGGTTTTTCCTGTTCTGATAAGGCAGCCATAGATGAGACCAGTCGGTAGCAAAATAGCCATTCAGTTTCGTAGACCAGTCCCTACTCAAAATCAGACCGTAAGCCTCTGGGATATCAACCACCATTATATCAACAAACTGACACACCCTAGGGTCTGCTGACAGCATAATGAGAACATATTTCATTTCCCCAATTACCTTAACAGCGGTCCTATCCAACTGTATAATTTGAGATGGACAAGGGATAGGCTGCCTATTAATCTTTCTGCAAATTGTCAGGGGCATGACATTTGAACTGACACCTGAATCTACCAAATAGTTATGAATATTGTGGTTGAAGATTTCAAAAGTCAGGAGGAAAGGCAGAGTTTGTGATCTGGATTTCCCACCGATGCTGGCTTCGTTTATATCAGGGTCGTCTTCTATGTTTTCAGACGAAGGACTAGCTTGCGAGTCAAAAACCTCTAGCAACTTTTGTCTTTGCTGGGGAAAACTGAACATGTCAAATATGGAAATGGTGGCTTTAGTCTTCTTAATGTCTTCAATTATATCATAACCCATATCACATACCTTAGAAATCTTGGGTTGAGTTTCTATTTTGTTTGGAGTAATATTTGGCTGTTTGGCCTTTTCAACAATTGATTATTTTATAGGTGTCGGAATTACCTTGGGCTGCTGTGGGATAAATGTTATATGTCGCCTTGGAAATTCCCTTGAGGATTTCATTTTAGGAATATCTAAAGTTTGATGAGGTAAGGGGCCTTTACTTCTAGTGGAAACATTTATGGATGTTTCTTGATACTCATCAGCGCGCTCTTCAAAAGAAGGTTCCTGAGTTGGTGACCAATCCCAGAGAACCATGGTGGTGTCTAGGGTGGTTTCCTCCTTATCAGAAACTTGTTCCTCTTGAGGATCCTTTTGCTCCGATAATTGCACATCAAGCATTTGATTCATCACTAAACTCATTGAATTAATCTACTGCGGACAACTTTTTCAGAATGTTATTCTTGATGGAAAGTACAGAAATGATCCATACCTACTTCATTTAAATTTAAAACAGCGGAATTGTTTACGGGCGGAATTGGCTGTCCATTTTCTTCTATTTTCTTATAATAACGTTTGAACGGCTGCCTAGAGGTACTGGCTGCTTTATCCTTTTCTAAATCCATAGTTTTGTTTGAAAGCTTTTGCATCATTTTGACAATGTTTTCCATATCAGTCGATGGCTCTTCCTTGTTTTTAGTCAATAGAAAAGGCTTCTTAGCAGGCTATTTTGTTTCCAGATCTAGAGAATGTTTAGCAATGTTGTCCGCTTCCTCTTCTACCTTCTTTGCTTCTTCAAAGTTTTCTATAAAGGTAGTTTTCTTTGCTCTTTTAACAAACATGGCTATCGGAAAGTCAAGAGCTATTGTATAGTACTCAACTAATGATTCCTCAGCAGGCCTTGCAGCGTCACTGAAATTATTCAGCAGGGTAGTGAATCTTTGGTTCAAGTCTTGGACTTTCTCCTTCTTCTCCATTCTCTCGGACAACAATTCTTTCATTAGGGTAGCTACCATTTTCTGGTTTCCATACTTCTTTAAAAAACATTTTTTGAAGTCTTCCCAATCGGATATTGAACTAGCTTGAAGGCTAAAATACCAGGAAGAAACTTTAGGTTCAAATGTGTAGAGAAACAATCGGCAAACCACAACTTCGTGTTCTACATTTAAAAGATTCAAGGCAAGATAAAAAATCTTAAGATGATCTTCTGCAGTGATCCCTTTACCTGGGTCATATTTAGGAAAAACCTTCTCTGGATTTTTAGGCAGATTGTGGAATGGTCCAGCTAAATTTAACGCCCCCCTGGCCCTCCATGCAGGTATAGCCATGGCTCTATGTGGAGAATTGTGTGGAGTATGAGGTGGAGAATTCTTTGGAGTGAAAAGATCTCCAATATTTTCTGGATCTTTAGAATCGACTTCTTTCAGAGGTTCTGTGATCTCTTTCAAAGATAAATCTACCAACTCTTCAAAGTTCTGCACCAGAATTGAATCACGGGTATACTGTCTTTCTCTTTTAGGAGTTCTTCTTCTAGGGAGAAATGTTATTGCATTTAAACCACCGAGTTTTTTAACATAAGCTCGTGTGTTCCTTCTTAAATCTGCTATTTCAACAAAAGGAACAACATACAGTGTTTCTTGTTGTTCACCTTCAGGATTTGGATTTTCTTGATTTATGGATTCCAAATCTAAATATTTTGGAACGGCTGTTTCAAATGGGTCTTCAGTGGGATTTCTTCTAATGAAGGGATCTCTTCTGCCAGCCATGCACTGGTGGCCCTACTTCTAGCGCCAAAACTGTTGATGCCCCAGAAATTCCAGCATCAATCAACAAGGGATTCTCCCCGGTAGGCAATCCCAATTAGATCGCTCACCGTTTGGTGTGGGGAATCCATCTGGTTAATGGTTCCGGCTACCGTGTAAGTTTTAAGATTGTTGTGTTCTTTACCGGTTGCGGCCTGATCCACCGTTTATGTGTTTTGAATTTATGTATGAGATGCAAGTGCTGTAAACTAATTTAATCTAAATGCAAAGCTGAAACAAATCTTAATCTAAACTGTGATAAGCAAATCTATTATATCCTCGGGAGGAGCCAAAATAAAAGAATGAGCAGCGTGCTATAGAGACACATAAGGGTCACGAAGATAGCTGTTTGAACCAGTTTAAATGTAAATTATACCAGAAAGGGAGATACATTCAAGATAGCTCAAATGAATTAAAACGATTTCACCACTCATAGTACACAGCGTAATACACCGAAAATGAGAAATATTCACAACAATGGAGTAATCCACAATGAGTTAGAACGATCTCACAATAAACCAGTGGTAAGAGAGTTGAAATAGTTCCACATCCCTTTACACAGATCCCAAGAAAATGCCGTGCAGGCTTTCAATAGATAAAAACAAACTCCTGTATCTTTATATCTGGAAAATAGTTCCCATACATAGCATAGTCTTTTTTCTTTGCCTGTCAAAAGTCCCTATTCTGGCCTTCGTCTATCTATTTATAGATTTACAATGCTTTCCTTTTCCCAAAACCTAAACCTAAACCTAGGAGGGAACAAAATTTTGTCTTCTAGTGGTCAATAAGACAAAACCCAGAACGTAGCTGTCTTTTACAAAATTAGAACAAAACATAAATAAAATTCCCTTTTCTTTATTACAAAAGACAAATAGAAGCTATCTTTTGTTTTAGAATAAATCAAGCTATGGATGGCTCAGCTGCTGACTGCGATGCTTCTGCTGCTTCGCTTGCTTCCTAAGGGATATAAGCTGGCGATGGATTATCCTCTTGCTGTATATAGCTGGACGAATGAACTGATGAAAAACCTCCAGGGTTAGCACCTCCACCTTCTTCAAATATTCCAATTATGCATTTAAACCTACTTGTAGTTCTGCTAAGCGCACTTCTCTCTCTGGGAAATCATAAATTGCTTGTGGCAGGCCTAGTTGGCATTTACTGAAGGATTACTGAGTTCTTGAGTATAAGGCTTGGCAGGTTCTAACTATCTTCCTTATTTCCACACTTAATTTGCTGCCACAATCCTATGCATATCATCCTGCAATAGCGAAATAACGTAAGTAAAGATTTTGACAAGGACTTTAAAAGAATATTTGCACACCTCAAGCCTCATTATATTTAAAAGGGACACATTTATGTAACCTGGGCCACAGGTTGGCCAATTTAATAGGCACGGGGCTCAAAGTGGAAAGGTGGTTGATTTAACGCGACTGCCATAAGTTCTAATTAATGTGTATAACTGCACTCAAACCCAAAAGGTAGGCTACGCTATGGCAGGGAAAAAAGCATTAACTGATGCACAATGGGTGGAAGCTTATGATTAAAACACCAGTGATCAAGGGTCAAGCCCACGGGCTTAAATATTATCGGCATTTTATGATTGGGAGTGGCACGACAGCGGCAATTTTTAAGGCTAACTTATGCGCCATAGCGGAGAAAATATCATCAAGGCTTGCGCTGGACGGGTTGCAAACGGTTGGCATAATTTAGCGTAGCACTTGCGATTGCGGTGGGGAAATTATCACTAGGACCTACGCCCAAAAGATGCGCCAACGACCAAGTGAACAAGATTGTGAATGTAGAGATGATTTTTTGGCTATGTCCTGCGCATGTAGGGGTAGTCTTAGTGTTAAACTTTGCGCCGAAGGGATACAACAAGAATTGAACTCGGGGCTACGTCCAAAGATGAGGTGTACTTATGATGGTGGCCATTATAGGGATAGGTTTTTTTGCACATCAGCAGAGAATTTAGTCACAAAATTTGTGCTAACGAAAGATGCGCCAAAGAGTTCCGAAGACTTAGAAAATTATTGTGCTGACATCCTTTATGAAGTTAAACTCTGCACCGAAGGCGGCCAAAATAATGCTAGGCAATTGCACCAAAGGAGGCTAAAATAAGACTAAGACAGGCACCATGGTTGGGCCGAAGTGAGCTCTTGAAGTGCGCCTAAAGCGGCCAAGGTAGTTTTAGACTTTGCGCGAATGTTGGCCGAATTAGTCTTAGGACTTGTGCCATGAGAGGCCAATTTAGGATTTAATATTACGCTGTAGGTGGCCATAATAGACCTTGGAAACCCACCCAAAAGCGCGTAGGTCAAAGTTGACTCAAGCGCCGAAAGCGGAAAAAATAGAGTTAAAACTTGCGCTGAAGAGGCAGAGTTAGGTTTGCGATTTGTGCTGAAGACGATAGTCTTATGATTGAAACTAGCGCCGAAGGTGGGAAATTTATGGTTAAAACTTATGTTGAAGGCGGAAGGTGACTTTGCCTTAGAAAAGTTTTTTAGAAAACTTCTTTGGGAAACAAGTGTTAAATTTTTGCCAAGATTTAGAGCAGGATAAGCTTCAAAAGAAAGAGAAAGAAAAATCAATACAAAAGTGTAGGAGGAGGAGCCCCAATATTTTTCAAAATTTTGCGGGGATGTTGCAGCAACAACAAGCCTATTTCGGCCATTCTGCAGTTTACCTTGACTTCATGTGTCGGCCATCCTGGTGTCAATTTGTTTCATCTTGTTACTCGTCCTACTCCAGATCAGCTCATACCTGTGAGTGTTCCTCGTGTTGGATGATGGAGGATGCATTAATGCCTTGCTTCCAGTGGACTTCTTCCCATCGACATCATCTCATTATGCTCTGGGAACGAATTTTAGAGTTTTCGTTAGTACCTTGGGGATTGCAGTCATTAGTGGCAGTTTCCCTCGCTGTTGAATAAATGGGAATACATCAATGTCTCTTATTCGACAGATTCCTCAAGTGTTCGACTTCAAGTCCTCTTATTCACACTTGTAGGATCATACTAGGTACCTTGGACCCCATTATTATTATCGATGGAAGTCCTCGCATTTGTCAACGGTATACATCAATGACTGGTAATCAAACGATACCCCCCCATGTTCGACTTCAGCTCATTTATTTGCATGGATAGGGTTTGTACCTTGGGTTGTTTGGATGAAGACCTTGGGACTCTGATAGCATCACCTTGTTTATGTTATCGCCCAAGTTGCTCAAGACTGAGCCTCACTCATTTTGGCTCTTCATGAGACATAGATCCAGTTTGTTGTTATGGCTATAATCTCTCATTTTGACATGGACGCACACTTATATTTCAGTGGCCATGCTCTATATATACATCTCCTAGTTATGTATCAGAGATCATGTTGTATCATGCTACACATCTATATGATGTCAAGATTGTAATTACTCGCTGACCTTGATTGTTGTTTTAGGTGTTTTTGTTACTTGGTTCTATGGTTTCTTGCTCTTCCTCTGACTTGGAATTATAATGTATTTCGACCATCGCTTCCCTCTGACCTCACACATTAGGGGTCATCTGTTATAGGTCAAATCTGCACTTCTCCATCCGTGATCACATTATGCTATCGATCACACAAAAGAACAACTAGGATTGGAGAGCTAGATTGATATGGATGATGTATGGATTGGATTCACCCTCTTTAGATGAAAAACCACTTGATTTCCCTAATCTTTTGACATGTACACCCCTCTTCCTTTAGTAGACCAGCGTACTGTACCCTACTCTCTTCAAGGACAACCAACGTACATCTCCCAAAAAGTTGTAAATGCTTGTTGTAAAGCACAGAAGTTGCTTCTTGTACGCCACTCTTGTTGTATGAAACCCGTGTACATCTTAAGATGAAATAAAAAATATATTAATTTGACGAATTGGGATTAGTTGAAGTTGGTTCTGCAACTTCCCCAACCTCCCAATTCAAGTACTTCTTGAATCCAACTGCCTACCTTGTCCCATAGATACAAGGAGGATCCATGAGAGGGGTTAGCCATAGTCTCAGTTAGAAAGAAGAAATAATAGTTGGACTATTTTTATGCTAGAGGAATTCCCAAGTCAAGAGTGAAGAGTAGGAGCCCAGAATCCAGTTGTAGAAGCATCTCTACATGTCAGGTATATTGTACTGATTCATGTTTCTTTGACAATAAAAAGGTTGAAACACCCTTCCTGTCCCAAATTGAATGTCTACTAGATTGTATATTCATTTGGTTCAATATCTTGTTATATTTGATGTTTCAGTTGTATATGCTTTCATCATATTTATTATATCCAAGATACGTTGAGGAAGGTATATTTTTTTATTGCAGGTTGATCAAGCAGAAGATCAAGTGAGAGACCAAGCGAAAGCTAGGAACGACCGTCGACAAGAGGTATTTCTCTCAATCTCGATCTCTTTCTTTTGTAGGAACTATATGCAATATAATCAATGTGTTTACCTGTCAACCCCACCCAGTTGGTAGTGTCCATCTCCTCACTATAAGGTAGAAATCCTAAACAACAGTTGTAGTGTTCTACCATGCAAAAATTTATATTCTCTATCAACAATATGGATCAAGGATTTAGAAAGCATTTTGTAGTTTTCACTTCTAATGGATTGGTAGGAACAAATGTCTAGGAATCCATGTCAATGCTTGTAGGAGGAGGTTAGTTGAGGGTTGAGTTACCATTATTATTTTTGTAGCTTTAACTTTCCTAATAATTTCTAATATTTTCCCAATATTGTTGATAAGTTAGATTCCAGACCCTCACCAATAAATTCACTAAGAAGATAAAAGTAACATTTCTTGAAATAGGTTTAATTCTTATCCATATCCAATATTTGATTGACAAGGAAGCTATATACCTGGATTTTATCACCAGCTGCCACAATCTAGTATTCTTGATCATCCTCCATAGAATTTCAGTTGCCAAGGCTTTCCCAAATGGTGATTGTTGTTCAAACCCTATCACCCTAAGGCATTTGGCTTGCTAAGCTTTTTCCACTTGATTAGAGGGATTCCCACTTTATCTTTCTTGCCCTTCCACATAAATTTAGAAAAAATTCCCTATTTTTTTCCAATATACCTACTGATTTATATGTCAAGGATTGACGGTAAAATGGTATTGTTTCAAATACAATGTGCATTAAATTTAAAATCCCTCCAGGGGATAGTCACCTTTTTTCCTATAAAAGAACCATATTTTATAATATTATATTCAAAGTAGAATATGAAATACCTTCTACAGGTGTAGTTGCACATTTTAGAAAAGGTTGAAAGAAACAACCCTCAAGAAATCATGCCATAATATCTATCTATAGGATGACCACCAATTCAAATAAAAAAAGGTTCAATATGATTTTATTTATGCAATGGATAAGGACATATTCATTTTGTCACCTTGTATAAGGCTTTTAATAATATGTTAGAAAAAAGAGACAACCACCTTATACAACATATTGTAATTCTTTTTTCAACCTTTTGATACAACCATATCCTTTCCTTAATCCCATAGTCATTTTCCTTTAGCAAAAATCCTAGATAGGGTAGCTACTACCTAATTTTTAACATCATCTACCACATTCTAGTATTCTTGATCAACCTCCATAGAATTTTAACTGCTAAAGGTTTCCCAAATGGTGAATGTTGTTCAACCCCCATCACCCCAAGGAAGGAGGATTTCTATTCTTTTGCCACTTGATCAAAGGGATTCCAAAAAAGAAGGCAAGATATCTAAGAAAAATCCCTAGAAGAGGGATAGCCTCACCCATTAGTGAAAAAGGTAGTGTAAAAAATCTAGTTCTCCAAGGAAATGTTGTATCGAAGCAATTAAATAACCCTAGATTCAAGTTTTTGATCCCTAGGTCTAATCCAAGGCGAAATGGACCCTTAAAATGTGCATGGATCACCTCCAAGATTGGATGCTAGGCCAAAGAAGACATGCCAAGTGTGGATGAGTCACTCTAATGGTGAATTCCACCTCTCAAAATTGCAAAATTAATGACTACAAAACCTCCAAAGGTTGACAATTCATGGACCAACCATGAAAATATGCTCCAATAATAACAAATATGCCCCTCCAAATGTGGAAAAACTTAAAAAATTCCTCTACATCTGAGACATGTAAACCCTTCTAATGTTGGTCTCTACCTGAAGCCATGGATGCATCCTCCAAGGAATCTCTTGGTGCAAAAACAGAGCCTTCGAAGGGAAGCAAGCCCTCCAAGTATGGCATACAATATCATCAAAGCGGGATGGATGCACTAAAAGGATCTAAAACTTGCAAAATGACCTCCAAAAGTGCCCTAAAAAGCATGCACGATTACCTCCAAAGGTTGATCGCCCTACCAAATTTCCAAGAGACTTGATCATTATATAAGAACAAGGCATGTAGTTCATAAGAGACACCCCAGGGATAAATAAATCCTCTTAAAAGTTGTTTGCTACATAGATTTGCTCAAATGGATTGTAAATGATGCAGCAAACCCTTATCATTGTCAAGATGCTACAGGATGTTATCATATTTGCTCATTTATCTAGCTATCTGGCACCTTTTACAACAAGAAGACCACTTTTAGTTCTGATGCTACAAAAAAACACTACATAGGCTATTCAGAATGTTCCCAGACTTGGAAATAATGTTTTTTTTAAATTTTTTATTGTTGTTTTCCTACACAAGTTTGCAAAGGTCTTGTAATCATGTTTCTTACGACTATTAGAAGGTCAGAATGAGTCAGAGATAGGGTTGTATGTTACATTTTTCTGAGGTACAATGATTGTTGTTCATTTCTAGGCGACAATATGATAGATTTTCCTAGAAATCGACCAGAATTTTCATGGGCTAGATGAATTACCTCACTCTTTTTTTCATTCAAAGCAATGGTCATAAACTCTCAATAATTCATAATTACTATACCTTTCAACCCCCAAAATAATGTATTTTATGAAATTAAGCCATATTCTAGGGCATCATCATCATTAACTATAAGCATCCAATGAGGCCATCCAACCATGACAAAGAAAATAACCAAGCAAAACACTATGGGCACTTCATTCATCATCAACCAAGGCATGAAGATGTCACCTCTACAGAAATTAATATGATGAATATCACAAGTGGTTACCCATGCAATATCAATGGTGACATCTAGCTCCAATTGCAGCTTGTTCTCCTCTTGGGAGTGCATGAGAAGCTAATAATATCAACATGTACATGATAAAAATAACCATATGAAAACAAAAAATCCAAAATCCACATGGTGGAATGGATGACCTCGACATCCGTAAACATCACATCACACCAATTGTTCATTACATCAAGATTTGGTTTTAGACAAAAGAAGCCATCGACATGAAATGAAATATATTCTAATGCTCACTCAAGACAATGTCCATTTGATCAAATTCATCATGGACCTCTTCAAGGGATTGATTTTTTGTATGCTCTTCAAAAGAATGGTCTTCCAAGAACAAGCCCTAGAAGAGGGACAACCTCACCCATTAGTGAGAAAAGTAGCCTCCAAAATCTAGTGCTCCAAGGAAATGTTTTCTCCAAGCCATGAAATAACCCTATATATATGGTTATACTTCATAAGTGACACCCTGTTCAATTATGAGAATAAGAATAAGGCATATTGTCTCCAAGGATGAGAATAAGAATAACCCTATATATTTTAATAGGATTTATTTGTCTCCATGCTAGATTAGAATAAGGCATATACTTCATAAGTGACACCCGAAGGATGAGTGTATTCATAAATAAATCCTCTTAAAATATGGTCATTGAACAGGTTTGCTCAAATGGACTGTAAAACAGGACACAAACCATTATCACTATCAAGCTTCTATAGGATGTCATCATATTCACTCATTTATCCATTTTTTGGTACCTTTTACCATAGGAAGATTCATTTTAGGATTGCTGCTACAGAAAACCATTACACAGGCTACTCAGAATGTGCCTAGACTTGGAGATAATGCCTTTTAGTTTTTACTACTATTTTTCTGCACACTTTTGCTAAGATCTTGTAATGATCTTGCTTACTACTGTAAGAAGGTCAAAAATAGGGTTGTATGTTACATTTTTCCGAGGTACGAAGATTGTTGTTCATTTCTAGGTGATAGTATAGTAAATTTGCCTAGAATTAGCATAGATTTTCCATGGAAAAGGCTAGATGAATTCCCTCACTCTTTCTTTTCATTCAAATCAATGGTCATAAACTCTCAATAATTCAAAATTTTTGTACCTTTCATCCCCCAGAATCATGACTTAGACTCTCCAAAGCATCTTCAACTACTTCCTCTTTAAATATACCCTTGATATATTCAACACATGGCATCCATGTCTCATGATATTCGAGGTTTCATTTCCTACAAAATACCTCCACCAATCACGCAAAAGATGAAATTTCTCCTCTACTAAGGCCTTTAAGCCAAACATCTACATTCCCTTCCAAACTAATTCAAAAAGTCTCATCAGAACATCTTCATGATAATGCTAGAATATGAAATGAATACCATGAAATCTGTAATGTGTGATGTGGATGAAATAATAGGACCTCAAAATTTTGGAATAGAGACAACAACATCCCTTGGCCACTCATTAGTGAATCCTTGGGTACTTAAGAAATTGAGAGGAACATAAAATCCGACCATCCATGGAGGTAAATCCATTTTTCTTTACTTTTATTCTTCAAATGAGGGCTACCTAATCTAAAACTGCACATGAGCATACCTCATACCAACACCAAAATATGTGGAGTTGCGTCATGGTGAACCTTTAATGCCTTCGTAATATTATTTTCTTCTCCTTCCAACTAATCTCTATTTGCTAAACTGACCTTCATGGGGATCACTTGGTAATATAGTCTCACCTAGCTTCCAAGAAAGGGTTAGAAAGTGGATAAGGTGAGAAAATGCACTAGAAAAGCGAGCCAAACAAATCTCTAATCTTGGAGGTTTCCTCCTCAAAGGTTGCTTATCCATTGGAGGTTTCCTCAAACAAATTTCCTTTTCAGTCCTTCTTTACTAAAGAATTTTTTGTCTACATTCTTCACCTCAAAACAGTGAAATTTGAGCTATTAACATACTTTTTGCATTACACTATTTTTCAAATTTAATTGATATATTTGATCCAAAACAATGAATCTTGAGCTATTAATATACTTTTTTCATTTCTGATTTTTCAAATTTAATTTAATTTAATTATTACTATATACTCCTTTTCTCATTGCCATACATAATGATGTTTGTTACACCTTTTTTCTCTAACTCTCGAGTTTCTTTGGTTCATTCAATGACATGCTCCAACCAAAAATAAACTGACCAACATTGTTTATGTGGAGTGAAATTCTTAAGTAGAGAAGAATTTCTATAAACAATGATGAGAAGTCCATGCATCCTCAATGAGGAATTACAATGATGTCCCACAGTGGTGGTTTCTTAGCCTATTGGCAGGGAGCATATATCTATCACTTATTCTTTCCATTGCATGGAAGGATGATATCAAACATCCATTGTGGGACATGATACTAGCATGTGAAATTCCATACATATTAAGTCTTTCCATTCGAGTGATTCAAGCAATTGTAAACCAGCTCAATCTTTATATTTATCTCAAAACACTTTGAAAGAAAACTTTGCCCCTAATGTTTCACCAAACTTAAATTTATTTTGAAATCCATTTTATGTTCTTTTACAGTAATATTGAAATCCATTTTATGTTCTTTTACAGTAATATAGTATCAACTTTGAAGAACTTGAGAATTAATCCATAGAGTGGGGTCAACCTCCTCTGACATCAGGGAAGCAAGTGAGATTTTATGGATCATTTTATGAATTGGCATTTGTGATTATTTGGGGGCCAATTATTAACTCAAAAAAATGTCTTGCAAGATATTTATTACCCATTTATTTCTTGTTGGAACTCATAGAGATGATTTTCTAGTCATACCTGTGATTGAGAAATATCATTTGGATGGCTATTTGCACATGATACACCCATATTATTTAATAATGGACATGTTCAAAACACAAAAGTATCTTTTGCATCCCATATGGGTGTGGTCTAGTAGCAAGAACTGAGGTGATTAGCCTTATAATAATGTGAATACTTCGCTTCAAAATCCCCCAAGCGAGTGTGGACGAGGCCAGCTACAAGCCTTGGGCCATTTTAATGGCATAGAAATGTCCCTCGTAGCATGGCCACATACTCAAAGGAAAACTGTAAGTTTGTACAAGCAGGTTTTCCAAAAAAATCATCTAGGTTGTGAAGCTAGAGAATTCAAATTATAAGGTACATGTCCACTTTGTTTGTTGAAAGTAGTAAGCATATCTAAACATTGTCGCATATGGATCTTATGCCAAAACTTACAAGCCAAATCCAATTTCAATATGGATATTGTAATTTGTATTATGGAAAGGAAGATCTCTATTGAAATCAATGGTAAATGTAAAGAATTGAGATTTTGATTTTATACATTTAACAGTTCAAAATTATTTGTAGAAGGCAAAAATGTGTATATTTGTGGCTAGCTACATATTGTTTTAGATGAGATTATAATGGAAGATAAAGTGCTAGAGATGAAATACGGTGAAGTAATGAAAGATGTTCAAGAAATATTCAAATAAGCATTGATTTATTAATATTGGCTGACCACTTAGATTTCTGTTTGAATATTTAGCAATTATTTGCATGGTGTTAGTTTTACAACAAACAATCGAGAGAAATAAATCAAATAAATTTTATATGGTACTTTTGGAACTGTGGTATTCAGCACATTGGAGTGATCATTTGAAACATATTTTATTGGAAAAGCTATAGTTAGACAAGGTTGATGATCTTATGCCAAAATAATGGCCAACCATGATATTAAATTTTGAATAGAAGTCTTCTATTTGTTGCATTGTTCTTTTCTGAGCTAATTGTGCATTCATTTTAGTATTTTTTTAATCTTGTTGTATTGGGAATGAACAATTTTTTTGCACCTCCTTCATGCCAAAGTTCTGGTACTGTTAGTAGTGTGTTTTGCAGCATTCTTTAATTTTGTATTAACTGATACCATGTCTCTTCACCTTTGCAGTGTTGAATTTTGGAAGAATGGAAAATCTCAAGTCTCAAATCATATAGTCAAAATATGGCTTCTACATAGGAAGATGCAAGGACTTCGAGGAAAATAGAGGACATATGATGGGAAGCAGATATACAAGATTTAGTGGGTGTTGGTTAAATGGAAATAAGTGAATCATTAGTTTTTTGTGGGCATTTCCAAGGTTTCACTTAGTGTCCATTGTAATATTTTGAAAAGTTATCGATTTAGATGATTTTCATGTAAAGAATGGAGACAATTTTTTTCATGGACTAGTATTAGTCCATTAGTGGATATTCGGTTGGAAACTCATATATATATTGTAATACTTGACATTTCATATAATATAATTTACATGGTTGAATTTATATATGTTTGTACTTTTTTTTTTATCTAGGGGAATCAAAAACTAGAGTTGGGATGGTACTCGCATTACACGGGGTCCAAGGATCTAATATCGCTACCACTATACCCCTAGGAGGGTACGCCTTCCCCACAGCGCACCCTTGATGCTGCAACAAGGTTTGAACCAAAGATGTGCTTAACAGCCCATATGCCTTAACAATTGAACGGTTTCCAACTGGTCTACACCCCGGGGGCCTTATATATGTTTGTACTTGATATTAATTAGTGTTGTAATTAACTAATGTGAATTTGCATGATTCACATTTTTTGACATCACAATATCATAGTTACTAATTTTTATTGATTAATAATGAACACTAATAAAATGAATAAATGACTAAATTGATTAATAATGAAAGAAAATTAAATAATATGAAACTATTAAATCAGCCATTTATATAATGATATCAAATTACTAAATAGAGATAAATGACTACTACAAATAATAAATTTGTGCTGAAAAAATGACTAAAATTCACATATACATGACTATTAGTAGCTAATTTGTTGTATCTTATAGCTCGACTAGCTTATTCATATTTATTTTAGTCATTAATAATTTCTTTATTTAGTCGTATATTTGGACATTAATTGTTGCATTTAATGAATAATCAATGATCAAATATATGACTAAATAAGAAAACCATTAATGACTAAAATAATAAGACTAAGTTAGTTGAGCTATAAGATACTGTAAATTAGCTACTATTAGTGGTCGACTAAAAAATAGTCATTTATATGCGAATTTTAGTCACTAATTTCTCATTTTGTACTAGTGTAAACTAGTTGATTTCTCCAATGTTTCCTTACTTGGCATCCCTTATGTTACTTAGCATACTTGTTTTTTGTGAGATCCACCTTTTAGAAATCTGGCTTGGTGTTGGAGTTCTTGATAGACGTTGAGATTGAACGGTGTCATAGGTATAAACCTTAACTGTTGTCGTAACTAACTACTTGTGTCTAAGTGAGAGACGTGAAGTCTCAGTTGATAGGTGTTTTATTTTTATGATATGTAATTGTTGGTAGCATACCTTATATCTTATCTCGAGCGTTTTGGTGACTTACTTTTCATGTTGAGCATATGGTTCAACACCTTTGTAGTTTTGTGTAACAATGAATTTAAGAGGAAGATGATCAATTATATACATTAATTATAGCTGTCATGTGCATTTGGTTAGATATATTTCCATTTTGGAATGAAATGTCCCTTTTTCTTTGTTTATAATTGAGCAAGACGATATACTAGAAGAAAACACTTTCTTATATTTTGAAAAGAAATCCAAAGTTATATTAGTGTTATTTAGAATTATATATATGTTTTAAAAATATTAAACAAGGTTAGTAGGAATTTCCAAATATATATATATATATATACAAATTTATGGTGAGAAGGCCTAATATAGGAAATATATATTGATGTTGTCTTAAAGTTATATATATATTCTGGAAATATATTATAAAAGATTAGCATATGATTTGGATTTGATATTGTCTCTTTCATTTTATTTATAAATGGTGTATATGTTGTGTACGTGTAATGTATGGAAAAGGTTGTAATGCAATTGGATTATATATATATGTACATGAGGGAACCTCTCCATCCCATGCAATTATATTAAATCATAAAAACAAATAAATATGTGAAAGGATTTGTCCATTGTTAATACAATTTGAAAAGAATAATTGATAGGTTTAATTATTAGAGAAGATGAAGTGTAAAGTATAGAATTATAGATATTCTTGTTAAATTAATTTCTCAATGATACATTATAATTCCTTTTTTATTTTTTTTATTTTATGTATTTTCGGGTACGTTACATTAGGGTACATAACAAATTGAGGGAGAAAATACCAGCAAAACCTTCCTTAGTATATTGATAGATAGCAGAGAATTCCTTTTACATCAAGCATCCTCAGTGTGCAATTACAAAGAAAGAGGAAGACAAAGAAGCGAGACTCAGAATAATATCTTGGACAAAAAAAACCACATTGCCTTCAAGAGAGAAGAGAATCCGCTTCACATTGAATTCACCAATCCTGGATAACATATTTATATTTTATTCACATGCATCGGCTTCTATTTTTATATTCTGACTTTGGGATGAACTCACCCTCCATATGGATGCATCAATATTGCATGAAGAAGTGCACCCCACTTCTCATGCAATGGATTAACTCACTAAACTGATTCTTAGGATGAACTTTTCCCTTAACTGAAAGCTTTCCCACTTATTTAGGTGTCTAACTTAAGTGTCATCATGCAAGTGTTGCAACTCAAGTGTCTCCTTTTAGTGTAACATAAGTGTTGTCATGCAATAACACTTAGTTAACTAGAATTTCTTTGTTACAACTTAGTTAACTCTCTTAATTGATTCTTTCTTGTTAACATCACTGTAGTGATTAATTCCAGTTCTCCTTTGATTTATTGAAGTCTTCCCTAAAGTTTAACAATTTGAATTTATCTCTTAATTAATTCTTTTATGTGCAATTTGAATTCTCTCATATCTGATCACATCTTATCTTTATCTCTTGTCTTATATGCATGGTCCACATGTGCCAACTTAATTATCATAACAAATATACTAAGGATATTTTCCAAATGATGTGATCATATGTTCTACTGTTGTTCCAAGTGGTTATATGCCAAAGTGAAACTCTAGAGGTAGCTAGTCTCTAGAGGAGAATTAATATCTAAAAAATGGTTAGTAGTACATCAGACACCATACATGCTTCGACATGAAAAGCATCACCTCACCACATGAGGAACCACCTCAACATATGAGGATCTATCTTGACATACAAGACCTTAGACTTGACTAGAAACACTATACAACATCGTCACTTTGACATACAAAGTACTTGCCTCAACACATGAAGCTTAACCATTCTTGAGTCCAACTCACAATTCTTCTCCAAGTTTCCCGAGTCCAACTCAAGCTCCTATAAGGAACTACCTTGACACATGAGTCTTAATCTTGACACACGATATTGACCTGGAGAATTACTCATGATGTTGTAAATTTAGCACTCTCTCTCAGTGAGGGAGGCATTCTATGCCATGGCAAGTTTGTCTTGGAAGTACCTATTCTTGGTCATAGACAGAGGCTTAGTCAACATATCTGCAATCTGCTCACTAGTAGCAATGTATTGAATTCTTATGGCACCTCTTTAGACCATGTCTATGATGTAGTGATATTTCATATTAATGTGTTTCGATTTGTCATGAAACATAGGGTTTTCTAAGAGCTTTATGGAACTCTAATTGTTGGAGAAAATGACAACACTCTCAAGATTCTCATTGAACAACCTAAGAAATAGATTTGTAATCCACACAGCTTCTTGGCAGGTGGTACTAGTTTCAATATACTCAGCTTCTATAGTAGTATAGGCTACAAAGCCCTGCTTCCTGCTTTCCCAACTGATCATAGTTGATCCCAATTTGAAACAAAATTTGGATGCACTCTTTCGGTCCACAATACTACCACCCTAGTCGGAGTCGGCATATCCAAGTAGCATCACTCCACCACTGGAATCATATTTGAGTCCATAAGAAATAATGCCTTGAAGGTATCTAAGCACGTGCTTGGAAGAAACTGAATTTCTATGTCTTGGCTCAGACATGAACTGACTCAAAATACTCACTCCATAACATATATCTTGTCTACTATGCATCAAATATACCAAGGAACCAATGTGTTGTCTATACATTGTAGGATCCACTAGATCTAATCTAGAATCTGAATCATGTATCTTCTTTAGATTAGACACCATTGAAGAGTACATGGACTTACAGTCCATCATACCAAATATCTTCAACACATCAATAGTGTACTTTCCTTTAGAGAGAAATATCTCATCTTTCCTTTGCCAAACTTCTAGACCAAGAAAATAATGCATATGACCTAAGTCTTTCATTTCTAACTCAGAAGTGAGCTCCCTCTTGCAATGAGCTATCTGTTTCTCCTCTCCAGTAAAGAACAAGTCATCAACATAGAGAATCAAGATCAATGGTTGGTTCTTCACAACCTTGAAGTACAGATTAAGGTCAACTTCACTTTTGGATAATCCTAATATGGTAAGATAGCTTTCAATCCTTGAATACCAATCCCTCGGGGCCTAATTAAGCCCATATAAGGAATTTTTAAGTTTGCATGCATGGGACTTCTTCCCATGAAATACAAACCCCTCAGGTTGTTCTTGTGAAAATCCTCACAGCAGATCTAAGAGATGATGTATACCTCACAAGAAAGACTTTAGGAATAAGATTAAGAGTGGTCAATGCAGTATAATGAGCAACATAATAATAATACAATAGATTTCGGATAGAAGCAAAATAACTTCACACACACTAATTCATTAATCACAATATGGATAAATAAGTAGTACAATGCATGAGGATTCGAATGCCAAGGTGGAAATTTGAATTAGCCTTCATGGAGTGATCAAAAGATCACTGGAGTGTCATCGAAGCACAACTAGAAGTCTATCTCATCATCAGTGGAGTCATCAATGCAAAAGTAACTGTCAATGATCAGTCAAACTGAGTGTGGTAGGTGTAACTGGCACTAACTAAATGAAGGAGGCCCAGTGGAGGGCACATGAGGAGCTAACTGGAGCCAGAATGGGAAATCTAGTCTCACTGGAGGTCTATCGGAGTGATACAGTCAGTTGAACTGAAGATAACTGAAGTAACTAAATATAACTGAAGTACAATTGAATTGTAACTAAGAGAGGGTGCCTTTGCTTACTTAAATCAAGGAGCAAGGGTGCACTAAGCTCTAGGAGGGCTCAATCAGAGTGGAAATAAGCTCCCAAGTGCTGGAAGACTAGGGACTAGGTGCTGGAGGTGTCAACCTGATGACTGGGCAGCATGCGGATGCATGCAATGCATGCAGAATGCAGGAATGCATGCAAGACTGAAAATGCAAAGGATGAAAATGCTGGTAGGACTAGGATGGCGTATACGAATGTCCTAATACCCCCCCTTAATCCATCCTGGGCCCTGGTAACTGAGACCAAAGGTCACCCAATACAAATGAATAATAACAGTCAATAAACCGAGGAAATGGGGAAAACCTCATGGGAAAAATACCCCCCCTCAAAATAGACTGTAAGGAACACACAAAAATAAATGCTCCAAACTCAAGCAGGTGTGATGCTTCGTCATACGTCTGGAGGTATCTTCTTCTTGGGAAGAAGTGGATCATGCTTAGAAAGCATGTGCTTGTACTTGCTCTTAATATTAAATGTGATGAGAACAAATCCAAAAGTATGAGGATGATCCTTGAACCTGTGATTCGAATCAGCTGAGGTAGGATCAAAACCAAGAATGTGCAGATAGTCTTTTGTCTTCTCCTTCGAACCATCATGGGTGAGATTATGCCAAAAAGAACCATCACATGATTGCTTGAAATCCAAATCAAATTTAAGACTTGAAGAATAGTTTCTTGAGATCTCCTTTGAACCAGCAGGGGTGAGATCAAAACCATCATATGCATGAGAAATTATCCCAAGTAGTGAGTGCTTAGAATCCAAACTAGATCCAAGACCAGGGAAATTTTGAGGGGCGAAATTTCACCAATTGGCTATTTTCAGGGCAATTTTTCGAAAAATAAATTCATTTTTTGGTAATTTTTAGTCTCTAATATCGCTTATATTTACATAAATATGTTTTTTTATCATAATATTCGCCAAAATTCACTAGTTTCAGGAGTAAATTGTAGGTTTCATTTTCAATATTCGCCTACCAATCTATATATATGTTTTTTTCAATCCAAAATAATCACCTATAATACTATACTTAAGTATACTTTTATAATCATTAAAAAATACCCTGTCCAAGACTTGAATCATGGTTTCTTGAGATCTCCTTTCAACCATTAAAGGTGAGATCAAAACCAGTAACTGCATGAGAAATTATCCCAAGCGAATGGCAATGGTTTCTTGAGATCTTCTTTGAACCAGTAGGGGTGAGATTAAAACCATGATGTGCATGAGAAATTATCCCAAGCGAATGGCAATGGCCATAATCTTCAATAACCTTATGAAAGCATAAGATAACAATCATATAGTAGTAAATAAGAGGTGATTGATCAGGGAGAGCGAATGCATTACCTCCAATCGATGATTTTACCTCCGAAACATTCATGTGATCATGATGCAAACCAACAAACTCTAGTGTAAGAGAGGATTTAGGACCTTCTACAATTTCTAGAGTGTGAGCTAGCACAGAATTCGAAATAGAAGAAATTTGGAGCATGAGTGTAGAATGTGCAAGTTCTTCTTCTTTGTAGACAACTTCAATATGAGATATGTTTGATACTAGTTCATGATCAAAGAGACCATCAATGGGAGTGAATGCATCACTGGGCTTGCTCTCGAAGGGGTTTGGACCAATCCCTTCATTCTTTCTGCCAAATCTTTCATCCAGGTAGGCCCATATCTCTTTTGGAGATTCAACATCATCAATGAAATGATGTACCAAGCATCGAGACATAGCAAGCATCACGGTTCCCATGGCTCTATCACCATTATTTAACCAGTCAATATTTTCTTCAGAGGATTCAAACTCTCTCTCAAAACAATGATCAAAGATACCATGTCTCTTCAAATGTGCTATCATTTGTGGTTTCCATTCATCATAGTTGAATGGAGAAAGAGGATTAATTCCTGATGAATACATGGAAGCTGTAGAAGACCTGCAATAACAATAGAAATGTCTGCAACTGCTACTGCTGTAAAAAATGCAGAAACTGCTGCAACAGCTGCACTCGAAATCTTGATAATAACCTGCAAAAAACTCTCAGGAATGGAGATAAACAATACTCTCAACATGCTCTGATACCATGTGAAAATCCTCACAGCAAATCTAAGAGCTGATGTATACCTCACAAGAAAGAATTTAGGAATAAGATTAAGAGTGGTCAATGCAGTATAATGAGCAACAGAATAATAATACAATAGAGCTCGGATAGAAGCAAAATAGCTTCACACACACTAATTCATTAATCACAATATGGACAAATAAGTATTACAATGCATGAGGATTCTAATGCAAGGGTGGAAATTCGAATTAGCCTTCATGGAGTGATCAAAAGATCACTAGAGTGTCATCGGAGCACAACTAGAAGTCTATCTCATCATTAGTGGAGTCATCAATGCACAAGTAACTGTCAATCCTCAATCAAACTGAGTCTAACTGAGTGTGGTAGGTGTAACTGAATGAAGGAGGCTCAGTGGAGGGCACATGAGGAGCTAACCGAAGTGAGAATGGGCAATCTAGTCTCACTAGAGGTCTATCGGAGTGATAAAGTTAGTTGAACTGAAGATAACTCAAGATAATTGAAGTAACTGAAGTACAACTGAATGGTAACTAAGAGAGGGCACCTTTGCTTCCTTGAATCAAGGAGCAAGGGCGCACTAATATCTAGGAGGGCTCAATCTAAGTGGAAATAAGCTCCCGAGTGCTGGAAGACTAGGGAGTAGGTGCTAGAGGTGTCAACCTGATGACTAGGAAGCATGCAGATGCATGCAATGCATGCAAAATGCATGCAAGACGAAAAATGCAAAGGATGAAAATACTGGTAGGACTAGGATGGAGTATAGGAATATTCTAACAGTTCTATGTAAACGTCTTCCTGAACCTCACCATTGAGGAAGGTAGTCTTCACATCCATCTGGTGAAGTTTCCAACCCAACACTAAAGGAAGGGAAATTATGGTTCGGATAGTAGAGTACTTGGACATAGGAGGGAATGTCTCATCATAGTCTATCCATTCTTTTTGTGAGAAGCCACAGGCCAAAAAGCTTGCTTTATACTTTTCAATACTTCCATCAACTACATGCTTGATTTTATAATTCCACTTGGAAGTCACTATTGACTTCCCATTAGGTTTAGGAACCACTTCCCACACATCATTATTTATGAGAGATTTGTATTCTTCTATCATGTCATATTTCCATACTTGATGCTTAGAGGCTTCCCCATAGGTAGAGGGTTCTAAATCAATGATGTGACTCATCTGCGCTATGTATCCTGAAAATATTTCAGGTCTCTTTTTCTCTCTAGATGATCATGGAAGTGCTACATCTTTTTTTGCCTCTTGCAGAATGTCTCAGCACCATGCATATCTCATCTTAGAAGGGGGTTCATCAAGTGATATTTCTATCAGACCTTTTGGTTCTTCAGGATCAAGTGGACCTATGGACTCTTATAGCTTCTCTCTCTGAATATTTGAAAGGGGAGAATCACAAATTAGATTCTCCATCATAGGATTGTCATGCTCCTCCATGTCTAAATCACGTTGAAGTTCTTTGAAGTGCTTGAAGGAAACCTCTTCATGAAATGTTACATCTCTGCTGACTTCAATGTTTCTTTGTCTTGGAACATAGATTCCATAGGATTTGGAGGATTTGTTATATCCAACAAATGTTCCTTTCTTTTTGGATGGCTACATATTTGTCAGTTTCTCTTTTGGTATGTAAATGTAAACATGACAACCATAAATTTTCAAGTGTCCAACATCTGGTTTTTCACCAGTGAAAACCTCTTCAAGAGTATTTTCTCCCAAGACAGAATGAGGGCTTCTATTATGAGTGTAGCTCTTATACCATGTTAATTTTTTATCTTTAATTCAGAGCTACAATAATACTTGAAATCAAATATAAATCATACACAAGTTTTCACATTCAACACATGAATTTACCCTACGGAAACCATCTATGAATTGAGTGAGAAAACCACAACAAAAAATTCCTTAGTATATTGATAGATAGTAGAGAATGTCTTTTATATAGCAAGATAAAGGTAAAGAAGAGAGACTCATAATAATATCCTGCATAAAGAGGAGCGTTTTTCCTTCAAGAGATAACAGAATTCACTTCACATTGAATTCACCAATCCGGGGTAACATATTTATATATTCTTCACATGCATCGAATTCTATTTTTATCTTCTGCCTTCAGGATGAACTCACCCTCCATCCGGATACATCAATCTTGCATGAAGAAGTCCACCCGACTTCTCATTCGGTGCATTAACTCACTAAACTGATTCTTAGGATGAACTTGCCCCTTAACTGAAAACTTGCCCACTTATTTAGGTGTCTAACTTATGTGTCGTCACACAAGTGTCACAACTCAAGTGTCGTCTTTTAGTTTAACATAAGTGTTGTCATGCAATAACACTTAGTTAACTAGATCTTGTTTGTTATCACTTAGTTAACTCTCTTAACTGATTCTTTCTTGTTAACATCATTGTAGTCATCAATTCAAGTTCTCCTTTGATTTATTGAAGTCTTCACTGAAGTTTAACAATTTGAATTTTTCTCGAAATTAATTCTTTTATGTGCAATTTGAATTCTCTCATATCTTATCTTTATCTCTTGTGTTATCTACATGGTCCACATGTGCCAACTTAATTATCATATCAAATATACTAAGGATATTTTCCAAATGATGTGATCATATTGTTCTACTATCATTCCAAGTGGTTATAACAAGTTATACAACTTGACAATAACTTAACATTGTTCTCGTTTTTTTGGTGGTTAATTTGAGTAGTTGTTTTTACCTTCGTTTTAGAAAGTGTGTATACTATAGAACCAATTTTTATTTTGAGCCATTTTGTTGGGAGTTTGGAACTTCTTGGTTGTAAAAAAGCTATAATTTCTATTTACAAATGTGCGTTTTTTTTTATTTTTATTTTATAAAAAAGTATGCATTTAGTAGCTAGTTATATTGAAAAAATATATACATTTTCGAATTTTTCTTACATTTAGAAACCATTTAGAATGATATATATATATATATATATATACATATATATATATATATATATATATATTTGAAGTATTTTTTAAACTTTTCTCTTAAATAAATCATTTTATGGACAAATTTATCAAAAAAATTGAAAAAAATGGTCATTTCAATAACTTTTTAATGCATTTTAAGCTTTTTTATGTATACATCTAAAGAAATTTATTTAAATAAAAATAAAAACGAAAAACACCAAAAAAGAAAACAAAAAAACTTAAAAACAAAATAAGTAATAAAAAAAAACAAATTTAAAAAAAAAATCTTAAATTTAAACTAAATTTGAAAAAACAATCCAGACTATAAATATTTTAAATTAAAAATAAAACTATATATAAAAAAATATTTGAAAACAAAAAAAATTAAAAAACTCAAAATTCTAAACTATATAAAAAATTAAATTAAAAAAAAAACAAACCCCCGTACCTCCCGACCCCTATCCCCTCCTGTAATATCCCTATTTTGGACTTTAAACCCCTACTATATTTCTACTAAGTATTATTTCATTTATACTTAGGAAAGTTTAGAAATATGCTAAAGAGGTTTCTATTGACCATGTGGGCTAGCACATTAAAGAGGGAGTCACAGTCCCCTAAGGTTGGAGGGAAATTGCCACTTAATAATAATAATAATAATAATAAGAAATTATGATTGGAGACAATTGGCAAACCCTAAAGAAAAGAATTGAGAGATTAATGAATTAAAACAATTCACATAATGAGGAAAATTCCCCTAAGAGAATAAAATGTGAAAACTCATTAAAACTCTGATTATTGAATATGCATCATTCACAATCTCATGAGCTGAATACACAAGAGCAATGGGAATGGGAAAACATAAAAACCCGAGACAATGAATGCTAGTGAGGGAGGACAAATTTGGGAGGACCAAACTGGTCTTGAAGCCAAGTAGTTGAGGGAAGTTTTGGGAGGACCAAACTGACTCAGATTGGAAAGAATCATACAATTTGGTATGGGCTTGGCCACTTAATTGTGTGTAGGTAGGAGAAGTGCCCCAATTTTTTGTAGGATGACTGCACGTACCTGAATAGACTGTGTTTAGTGATTCTCTCTTTGGCGAAGGCTTAAAATCCCCTGGAGCACCGTGGAGGTCAAGAATATAGAGTTGGGTGTTGGGTTTCAAGTTTCCTTTTGAAATAACCTGAATAACTTGGGAAATAACAAGTTAAGGGTAACTAAAATAAATACTCTACCTCGGGGACTGTGAACTCAGCTCGGGGGTGACCTGAGAGCAAGGAGAACTTGCTGGTCAAAGGCTGGGAGGTTTGTGCCTGGTTCCACTGGTCAATAGATTCAGATAAGTGTTTATCTTCTGACTTGCTAATTATTTGTTTGGATTAAGATTTATATATGTTTCTCAGTATATCTGATTTACAAATGAATGGTATATGTATCGGATCTGAATATATCTGCATTGTTTCATGTACATTCTGAGTTTGAATCTCAGCTACATAACTAGATATTTGTAATGAGTTTAGCTTATGATGATCTTTACAGATCTAGAATATTTTTGTTGTGGGTTGGATGTGATAGTACCTACATTCTAATGGCAGTAGATTTACAACATTAAGACCCCTATACTGTTGTAAATGTATGCAGCATCTAAAATAATACTGATATGAATCATGTGCTAACCTAAGGTTGCTGAGACATGTTTTCATATTGCAGGTGTTGTATTTTATATATATTTCAGTATTTAATAAAGATCTTATGCCTTGCATTATAATGTTGTAAATAGGGAAGGCGGGTAAACCTGAAGGTTTACATGCCTAGACCTTATGTTTATTAACTCTTTCATAGTAGAGTTCGTTTAAGAAATGATAAACCCTGATAATGCTAGAGATCAAACCTGTTATAAGTTTTGAGTTATGGTTATAGACAGAGTTTGTATTTTATTCAAATCTATTCATAAATCGACCGTATGAAATTAAATGGCATTTCAATTAAATTTCTGAGTATTGAAATAAACTATATATTGTTATTAGATTTCTGAGTTGAATCTACACCTATATCATTCTTAGTTAAATGGCTAATGCATATTCAAGCAGCATTGTAATACATATTTATTAACATGGATGTAAATGTAATCGCCGGTGGCGATATGCGAGTCTTGGAGAATCCAAATCGTTGTGTATGTATGCTAATATATAAAAAGAATGCAAAATCAAATGCATTAAGTGTGGAACGAATCAATTTAGTTAAACTAGGGTTTATCCTTATTATGACGGTCATCATTTTAATGTATAGTGTTAATTTATAAACATTCATTGCACATTGTATTACTGTCTAAGTATCCACATTAATACATAACCAAGCATTGCATAAATTTAATACTTCAACATAGTAGAGCATACACGCATTCCATATCTTTAAACATTTCAGCATATAAGCACAGTGCGTATGATAAACATTGCTAAAGAACGAGAGAACGATTCGCTACACATAGACATTCATTTGTGCATATGATGGGAAGTCTTAACGCCTTACCGTAAAACATTCTTTATACACGAATTAGAAACTATAATATCATATGCCCTTTTGAATGCAAACAGAATCATGGAAGATGGATGACAGGAGGACGAAGTCCTAGTTATGTGAGAAGAAATTAATACAATCGTATGCATCTAATATTAAATCGCTATGCATAAACAAAGAAGAAGCATTAAAAATGTAAACAGTGCATATAATGTCAAATGCCAAGGGCATTTGTTTATATAGACCTTGTGTTACAAAATGCATATAATTTTATAAATAACATTCAAACCTGACAAAAAATGTTGCGGGCATATCAAGTCAAGCTGGGCTTGCAACCAAGTATCCATTACAACATTAACCGTCTACCCATACACATACAGAGTTTGGGAATGTGAAGGTTGTGGCATTGCCACTTAAATTTACAAAGAATTCAGTTACATTGAATCCTGATGCCTCTGCTAGGGGCAGAGTGTCGTTCGATCTCATTCTAAAAGAATATACAGGACAGTGGGGAGTCCTCGAGACTATTTTCCTTTAAGTGCATATAAACCCTATAAAAACGATGGAGCGCATAGAGGTCACAACGATTCCCTCCATGACTGGTGTTACGCCCTATCACTTTGGCCAAGGTCGTGCCCCTCAAAAACTAGAAAATCAAAGCAAGGAAAAACCCTAACCACTTTTGATGGCATTTTAGTAACTCTGCCCCACCCACAGGGTGAACCAAACCAAGGAAGTTTGGGTCGGCAAGTTACCTGGTGAGCTTATATAGCTGCCACGACCCCACGGTTGTTACGAGCTCGCAGGAGTGCTTCAACTCCACCATTAACGTTGGTTCCCTGCACAGTATAGCGTGACATGAGGTCAAACCTTAGGGATACAAAACCAACTGATAACAAAGTTCAACATTCCTACGACGAAGCTATAACAAGAGTGGGTGTGACATTACCTGGAGAAACGACGAGTCACAACGCAGCTTGGCCTGGTTTCACCTACCATAGGAATACCACAACGGTCAAACTTTGGCCCATGGACATGCAAAACGTAAACAGAAACACAGCTTGCAACAAACCACGTTTTCATTAAACAAAAGGTTGGTGAAAGTGAAATACTGTAACTTAGATTGTTTGGTGACAACACTGAGAACGACGCTATCTGGTGCTATGTGCATCTCTGAAATCGAAGTGTCATAGCCTGGTAGTGGACCTTCACCTTACACCGCGCAGAGCCAAAGATCTCGGCGCAGAGGAACAACCAGTGAGCTGAATGCCAAGTGAACGAACTATCAGTGCTAAATACCGGGAAGAGCAGGTGGAGACCACTTCAACCTATAAAAGAGTGAAGTTATTGCAGAAGTGAAAGGTTAGGGCGCGAATCCCAACATCCAAATCAATGGTGTGTAAACCTTTCACGACTTTCCATGCAATGGAAGGGATCGCCATGACGAATCACATTGGAGGGAGTTTAATGCAGGGAAAGTTTGGTGTATAGTACGCTTGGGGTGGCATTACGCTGACGAAGTTCCATTAAGAACAAACAACCAACTCCACCACATCGTCCAAACCTTCAATGCAGCAAATGCACAACCTTCCCTCCCACGTGAGCAAGAGTCTTCGTCACCTTCCAACAGAGCGGCAATGGTGGGGTTAAGACGAGTAACTGGAATGGATGAGCCTGAGTGGCGTAAGCTAGAAACCATGCAGGCCATCGGATGGATCGATTCAACTTACAACCAGCTGAGTCGGGCATTCTTTTATCCATGACTAACATTGAGATTGGGCTACATTTATTCGTAGGCTCCATGGCACTGCCATCATGGCAACATGGTTATCCTCACGTGGAGATGCATTGACAGGTATCAACTCTCAACCTTAAGTGTTAACGCTGCTAAGGGTGAGCCACGTTGAGTGGTAGGGTCGGCTTTCATTAGCGACCACCTTTATGTTTTTAATTAACCTTTACATGTTAAGTAGGTGACATTGGGCCTTGAGGCTAATGTTTCACATGGTTATCATAACATAAATCATATGCTTGTGGTTGGCGTCGTAAGCCTTGAAAGGAGAGCTGCGTATTACATTTTATACATGGTTGGAACCATAATATATAATGCATCCCTTTGTAATTATAAGTGCTATGTTATGGCCCAAACAAATAATGTTAAAAGTATTAATCTATAGTGATTGTTGATATATATCTATGGTGAGCCGAATTGCATTGTGGTGCAGTGTATTTAACCATTGTGTTTATAGAATTAATAGCACCATTGTTATATGTATTACTAATATATATATATTATTGATACATATGGACTATATAATAATACATGTATTCATATACAATTATTAATGTGGCCTTTGTCAACTTAATATATGAATTATAATCAATGGTATAAATGGTTGTAGATTCATGAAGCACTTGCAAAGTTGATAATTGTAATATTAACGATAATAATAACACTTTATGGGTGGTGTAGTGGTCAGCCTACTTAAATAGATGGGTGTTGAGTTAGGTTGTCAATTAGCGGAAATGTTATTTATACTACTATATTACGGTTGCAGAACATTAATAAACATAGGACCCATGTATACGCTTATGTATCTTTATGCATGTGCTCATTGCCACTTTATAGAGGTTAGGATGTGTCATCATGTTGGCATAAAGAACCTCCACGTCACACATGCTTGTTCAAGTATGTCATTGTTATGAAACTTAAGACATAAGGGTGCATATAGTCTGAAAGACTATAGTACTTCGGTAAGAAGTCGTGACAAGCATCCTCGAAGAAGTTGTGACATCATTTACTTAAAACTTTATGCTTCTGATATATTTCTAAGTATAATTATTATCTAATGGCGTAACCGTGAACTAAATGGTGGGGCCATTGGCCCATGCAAAAAAAAAAAATTGTAAGAGGAGACATGACACCTCCTGCTCGCTGCCCTACCTCATATTTACCCTGCTCTCCTCCCGCGTCCCGCCACCTCTACCTCCATACCCCCTCTTCTCTCCTCCCTCTCATCCCCCTTTCCCATTACCTCTCCCCCTTCTCCCCCCTTCCCTCCACCTCCCTGCCCCTCGCCCCCCCATCCCTGCCCCTCACGCCCTTCCCCCTCCCCCGCCCCCATCCCCCTCCTCATGGATTGCATCTTGCCCAACCAACCCCTCTCATGGGGTCCCATGATTCTCGGAATTGTGCTCTCACAAAGAGGCAACTCTTGGGTGGATGAAGGAGGGGCACCGTGAGGGAGGGGAGGAGAGGGGCTAGGATGGTAGCGGTGGTGGGAGAGGGGGAGGAGAGGGGGGGGGAGAGGAGGTAGGGAAGTAGGTGGGAGGGGAGAGGGGTGGTAGGGAGGTAGGGGGTTTGGTTTAGTTTTTTTTTTAATTTAACTTTTTATATAGTTAAAAATTTTGAGTTGTTTTTTGAAATATATATTTTTCTTATGTGATTTTTTTCTAAATTTAAATTATTTTATAGTTTAAGATTTTTATGTTATTTTAAATTTTAAATTGCTTTAATTTTTTTTTAATTTATTATTTTTAGTTTTTTTTCAAATTTTATTTTAAATTAAAAAAAAAAAAATTTAAAATGATTTTAGAAATATTATAAAAAAGATTAAATTGATTTTTATTTTTATTTTTTTATTCAAACATGTTCAAGATTTTTAATTTTCTTTAAATGTTAATTTTCATTAATAAATTTGTGTTTTATATTGATTTTTTTTACAATTTTATTTTTTAAATTTGTTGTTTTATAAAATTTCTTTTAAGGTTGTAGTTTTTTTTTATTATTTTGTTTTTAAAAATTTTAAATAAATTTTGCAGTTTTGAATTTTCACATTTTGATTTTTTTTTTTAAATTCTAGGAGGTCCACTTTTCAATCTGAGGGTCGGTTTAGGGTTTCAATTACAATGATACCACCCATGGTTCATTTTGAGTTTGTTTTTTGGTGTTTTCGATGCAAAAATGAGAATTTTTATGGCTAGAGTTTTGGTTTGTTATAGATAGTTCTCATTTTAGAGTATATTGCATTTCCGCTTTCTCCCTTGTGTGCCTAAATATCACAACTTCTACATTTTATGGTTTAATATATGGTTTTATTATGAATAATATTGTAGATTCTTTTATTTTATATGAAAAGAGTGGTGAAATAATTTATTGAATAATTTGTGTTTAACTCAATGCTAGATTTATATAGTGTTACTAAATGATTTAATAAATACAATTTTAAATTATGATACAATGATATAATAATATCATTTTTTGAAAAAGTGTACTACGTGTAGCATTAGTTTTCAATTTAGGGCTTGATTTTAAGGTTTTTGTAAACAACAATAAGGATTGTTTTGGTCCACGTCTATAGTTTTAACCACAAAAGAATGATGCTACTGGTAACACTACTTTTTGATTTGGGGTTTTTTTTGGTGTTTTGCAAAAATATAAGTTTTTATGGATAGAGTTCTCATTTTGAGTATAAATTTATCTTCAAGTTGTATACCTTGGTTTATATGCTAAATTAATTCAGTCTAGAGGTGGCCAATCTCTAGAAGAGACTTAATAGCTAAACCATGGTTAGTAGTACATCACACACTAAACGTGCTTCAACATGCAAAGCATCACGTCAAGACATGAGGCACCGCCTCAACACATGAGGATCTGTCTTGACATAGAAGACCTTAGCCTTGACTAACAAGATTGTACAACATCATCACTTTGACATAAAAAGAACTTGCCTCAAAACATGAAGCTTAACCATTCTTGAGTCCAACTCAAGATTCTACTCCAATTTTCTTAAGTCCAACTCAAGATCCTATAAGGAACTACCTTGACACACGAGGCTCAATCTTAACACACAAGATTAACCTAGTGAGTGACTCATGATTTTGTAACTTTAACATACTATGTACATCACCCTATACATCATATTCTATATAGGATGGTACATCACCCGACCGTCTATGAATGTGGTTCATCATTACTAGAACTCAATCGTATCCATTAATTAAAGGCAAATAATGGCTTGGGATCATTCTTGTTTCCATAGTATCTTTCTACTTCACTCATCTCCTTGTGTGTGGATGGAAATATTTTGTCTAGGGCTCTAAGAAATTGGAAGAAAATTTGTCATCTTGCCTCTGATTCTTGTCATCCCATATATCCTTAAACTATTGTTAATTTTGCTTTAAAAGGGCAGTTTGTGGTCTCTCGATGGAAGAGTGAAGCCCGATATCACCCACAACTTTAGAATTCATTGGCCATGGCATATCTACGTTCTAATCCTCAAGTTTCCCTTAGACAAAGCTTTATGTAACATACCCTTTAAGTTGGAAAACATTTTGTGTTTAGAAACATTATGATAACTTTTATTGTAAAGTTTATATTAGACAGGTGTCCAAGGATGACTGTAATTTGCACAATATATTATTATTTAATAAATAAAATAGGAGACAAACACCTAAGAGGACTGTTGAAAGAGTGGTTACTGATCCACTAGCTGGAATGGAATCTGGGGTAGAAGGCAATGGACAAGTGGCAGCATCATGATGCATCTAACTAGCTATTGGTATGGGACAACTCCCTTGAAATGTGGTCATAGTGCCCTAAAAGATGGGACTGGAACTTGAGGCTCATTTATTCTAAACTAACCACTAAAAGACCTAGGCAATCTATATAATAGCCATCAAATATTGAACTGAGGTTCATCACTTTTCCTGACAAGGAAATTTACCTTGGGGTTTTGCTGTGTTTGCACCAAAGAGATTTGATGAGGGGATATGCTATTGTTGATCATGTTGTGAATCTGCCAAAGTCTTATTGAGTTCAGGAGTTTGATGCTGAGTGGAGAAGGCATTTGTTTCACGATTTTGATACCGAGTGGAGAAGGTATTGTTTTTAGTGCCTTGCTTCTACACAGAGTCCTCCCACTTACTGGATCAGTAAGCAGGCTCGGGGGTTCATTAGAACTCAGCAGTTGAGCTGCTTCTTCTGAAGCAGGTTGGGAGGAATAGGCCTCCTTGGGTGTTTGTCATCCCTATCGTCAGTTACAGGTTCTATTGTCTTATCTATTTTATTTTTAATTTCTGTTATCTATTTTTCATATTACAGTTCTGTTGTTTATTAAATTTTCTCTATTTAATTTATAAGTAATTTCAGTTTCCTGTACAAGTTAAAGATTCTGTATAAATGTGAAATGATTGAAATATAATTGTTTATGTATTTTTCCCCATGCAAAAAGGAACAGCATCGTACTTCGGTACAGAAACTGATTAAAAATATATAAGTCTGATATGCAAATAGCCAAGTGATTGGAAAGATTTAATTTATTATAATTTTCTTTAAAGTTTTTATTTCCTATTAAATTCTTGTATTTCTATTTCACTAATTATATTATGTTCTAATAGTTTATATACAATAACATTGTTTATAAATATCATTGTTTTCAATTAATTATATTATGTTCTAACAGTATAAAGATTAAATTTCAAAATATAGCACAATGATATTCTTCTATAGACATGAAGTATTTCCACGTTCATATTCACATTCCTAAATTTATTTAAATCATATTTCCACAGTAAAAATCAAGACATTTGTTATTTCTACCAAAACTATAAACAGAGTTATAAATTCCTAGTTGCAGTAAACATTTCAATTTTCCATATCATTACTGTAGATCGAATAGATAGATTTAGAAATATCATCTCCAAGGTTTAAAAGAATATATAACTAAAGGGTAAAGTCAAGCAGAACACACATATCAACAGCCATCATCACTCCATACATTCTAAACTTATCTAAACCCTAAATCTCGGCAGGTTCATAGTTGTACTACATAAACATTAACACAGTCGAAATGGAGGCATTGGCCGAAGCCTATTACAATATTTACAAACCATCAACTTATTAAACAGTAGCATTGCTTTTATTTCACACATACTCACATACGATTTTCTTTTAGAAATATCCATAAACTTACAGTACAAAACGAAGCACGATAGCAAAGGCATTGTTATAACCTAGCTTACACAAACATTTCCAATACATACAAACTGTTTGAAATACAATTTATTTTTATTTCTTGACTCGATGAGTAACCAGTCTCATACACAGGCCAAGACCCAATAAGTACCAACACAAAACAATTACGGACATTTAAATTTTGGAAAAATATAGTGTATTATCATATCAATAGAGTCTGGAAGACTCTCCCAAAAATAAAGGACGTGCCAAGTTCGAAACCCAGAACTAGACCCTAAACCCATTCTTTTACATCGGCAACGAGCTATAGGATATATTCATGGCTCAGGTCCAAGACGATGCAAAGCATGACGATTGCAATCAAGAAGTTTAAAAACATTCTTCCAACTCGACAGAGCTCTTCCTTTTAACAAACAAAAGTTACATTTTTCCTTACGGCATTGCCTTTGGGTTGAGGTACTAACCTCCGCAAAATTTTAAAGAAAAGGAAAGGGTTTACAAACCCTATTTTCAAACTCTCCAAGTTAAAAACAAAACAGACAGAATTTTTAATAGTGGACCATCTCATCTATACAGGGTCTCAAGACATTGTCAAGGCTTACGGGTTGGGTATAGCTGTAGCCAACCTACGACACCAAAACTGTAGCATAACCATGAGTTGTTACCCTACAACAACAACATCGAGATTGGGGTTGAAACCATTATCTTATCAAGAATGAAGACTCAGCTTGAACAAACACTTAAAGATCGATTATGAAAGTTACAGGAGGATATCGAATACATTACCCTATCATTGAATGTCGCAGCAGCTTCAATGCCAAGCCTGAGGTAGTTGCAACCAAACCCTGGTATCGACGAATGTCAGTGAAGTTGAGCCAACACTTATTCGATACAGTGAAACAAAGCCGAGAAGAGGTAGCGAGGTCCTCTAACCATACATTACAAACCCCATATAAAACTAAACAAACCCTCAAACAAGTCAAGTATCGAATCCACCTAAAAGTTAAATTCTAAGATGGAGAACAGCAATCTTCAACACTGTATAAAATAGATAAAGTTTAGCTCCATATTATAAGAGATCACAAGTTCAAAACTCAGGGAACTACGCCTCTGTGGGCAGAACATCAAGGCTAAAAACCAGCAGTCTGTCGGCTGCGCAAAAACTATCACCACCAAATGAATCTAACACATTAAAACTCATCAAATACAGTAAGGTAGGGTTTAACCATTGCATTGAAATCCCTGCCAAGATCAACGGCATAGATCGTTGGTGAGATCTACGAAATCACCAACCTGCCATCACATTTATTAAGCCATTACTATCACAGCCATGGTGGAGCCTGATCATCAGTGCTCAAAGCATTAACATGTTACAACTCAGCACTCCGAGGTTACACTAAGACATATTCACGTGAACTAAGCACAGTATGATATCCACGGTAGACTTGCACTATGTTCTTGTTAGTTGTGTGCATTCAATGCACAGGAGCCATTACCTCTGACATCCTGTAATGCCATTAACGTTCACATCAAGGGTTAATACATTGGGGTTACGATTATGGTAAGGTCGAGACTCATCACTCTTGTAGCTTTTAGTTAAGGGTTGGAGGTATTTATATAGGCCACGTAGAAGGCATATAATTCAATATAGATCTCATCAAGACTATATGTTAGACCATGAAATTACACACACCAATATAATACTTGGTTAGCATTTCAATATTTGCATTTAATCCATAATATTTGTACATAGTTTGTAAATAACTTGTCTCTATTTGCATATTGTATGTTATCAAATAGATAGCATAGTATTCCTTGGTGTTCATATTAACATACCTTTACACAATGCACATTGTTGCACATAGATAATAGGATTTGCATATAACTCATATCATTTGCAAGTTAGTTATTAAGATTTAAAGAGTGGGGTATACAATAGAAAACATAATGTGTATATAGCATCATGTAAGTACCACGTATGGTATTACAAGGCATATCACTCACATTATTTAAATGTGATAGTGGATAAAAATGCCAACAACTCTATTCTTGTGAGGATTGGATAGTAATCTTGTAAACACTTAAAAACAGACCTTAGAGACATACTTATTGGACAATTTTAGATATACACTTACATACTTTATAATGCATGAAGAAAGAGAAACATTTCAGATCATATTATCATCACACATTATAGACCTTAAAACAAGTTAACAAACAATTGTACTTGTATTTTCCACAATTTGCCATGGAGGTAGAAGGTAGGCTATTACTTACAAAAAACATGACGGAAACAAATAATTATGGTTACGACACTGCGATACCAACATTCTAGATCGTCTTGATAAACTTTTGATTTCTTTCGCAACTTTTATCTCTTACTTGTCAATCTGTCACAAGTACGAATTCACATGCTTTAGCACGAATGCTAAGTAAGACTCGGGGCGTCCGAAGGACCCCTTCATTAACCAAACAAAAGTACATTAGTCAAATAGTGCATCAACTTTCGTAAACAACAACAGAAGAAATGTATAACAACACAACTAAATATAGATAACATTTCATGCATTTTTTTATTTCCGCATTATTAAATAGCATTTATTTTCACGTAGAAAAGTTTTAAATTTTTACGATTTTCCAGGATGTTACACTTGATTCCCTGCTCTATTTTTTTATTTCATGTTTATGTGTTTCCTAATCTGGTTGTTACTCCAACCCTTTAGTATGCCCTTAAGAAATATCATTGCATTAGTTTATCTAAGCCTAGGAATGGTTCTCCCTCATGATATTTCGCTTTGTCCCTTGTGCTTCTAGTTTGATAACGATATGGTTTCTAGATATGTTGAGGTTAAATTCTATGATTTTGGTATATTGTCGTCTCACTTATTGACCTTGGTCCATCCTAGTCTTACCATCCTTGGTGACCTTTCCCACTCAAATCTCCCCTCTTGGCATATGGTCTTCCTCGTTTCTAGCCTCCCTCTGCATCTATGGAATTAACTCTACTTTTCAAATTGATAATTTTACAGTCTTCATATAATCCATTTTGTTTTCAACAACACCCACACCTAAGGGAATAGACTCAACAATGTACTCAAGCAACATTGGAATCAAGAACATTCTGAATCAAAATGCAATCTCTATCTCTAGGTAACTAAAAAAGAAAAGGAAAGTAGTCCTAGCAAACCAAGTTTAACGCTCATAATATCAAATGCACAAATGGAGTTTTTAGGATAGTTATTTAAAAATTCTTGTAAAACTCTTTTCATACATTGATAATTCTATGTAAAATTGGTTTAGTCCTTGGGAAATTTTGTAAGTTGTTTACTAGTTCTATAGTGGACCAACATAGGAAAATATTTAATAGACAACCACTGGATAGTATTATTGTGGGTAACATGAAAATTCAAGAACAATTATGGACAACCTATAATAAATTTTGTAATCATTTGTATAAGAAGTTTGTCAAGTCTAGTTGAAACTCTTCTCATTTAAAGTAATACAAATATCCTTCATTGTTAAAAAAATATCATCCATGATTTGGAATGAGCATGACTAATTACATAATCAATAATCATATTAAAATTTGGTTAAGGATAACCATTAAACGCTAGAAATAATTATGTTTTGTATGACTTGTTATAAAATATAAAATAGTACATGTATCAATTACCTTATTTAGAATTTTTATTTTGTCAACTTGCAACATCGAAAGGCATTTATATGGTATATGACTTATTTTTAATTCGGAAAATATTATATTTTTTTCAATGTGGTTCACAACCCAGAGAGGAGTTGCTACATCCACGAGAAGAATTCACAAGGGGCCTAGCTGAAGGGGCCTCACCCTCTCGGCTTTGGTTACATAGCCTAACCTGGTGGGGACATCAAGCGCGGCTCACTTATTCAACCCCAATACTTTCTACTTACAACTCACATCTCTCAACCACTTGAGCTAAAACATCGGGCTTAATTGGGAAAATATTATATTAAATAATATTTTTATTATTATTTTTAAATATATATATTTTTATTTAATAATAATAATAATATCTATGTTGAAATGTTTGAATGAAGGTAAGTGTGAGATGTATTTTATTAATATGCTACACTTCAACTATAATGAAATAAGGTTTTTGGTTTTATTTTCCAAGAGGTTTTTTTTACTCCTTTATGACTTAATATTCATCTATGACTCTTCACGTGAATAGTAATAATAATACAATATACTTTACCATACCCCTAAGGATTAGTCTTCCCACGTTTCTCCCCTTATTTCAAAGGGTTGTTTGTGAGTCCAAGAATATTTCTAAAGATAACTGAAATATGGAAGTGGAGATATGTTGATGGCCAATGACCACAAATTGATAGCTAGATGGTGGTTTTGTATGACCACAAACCAAATGATAGATGGTGGTTTTGTTTTACCACAAACCAAATGTTAGATGGTGGTTTAGGATGGCCATAAACCAATAGATAGAAAATGTTGATGTCTTCTACTAATTGGTGGTTTTGGATGACCACAAACCAAAATCTAATTGGTTGTTTAGGATGACCACAAATAAAATGGATTCTCTAGAACATGGTTCTAACTTTGCCTCATGTATATAGCTTTGACTCTTGCTCTAGCTCGAGGCTAGGGATACTTTCTTCATTTTTGGCTATGGCTCAAGATCACTTGTTCTCATAGTGCATAAGTCTATTGATAATGATTCAAAACTTCAAGCCTAACTCTTAATATCTAATATCCCCTCTGTTAGGTACAATGTGAAAAGCATGCAAATTCTGTCAAAACTTGAGATTGAATTCTTCAATATGAATGCTATATCTTTCTAGTTGTTGATGATCATTTCCAATAATTGAATATTGTATGTTTCTACAATGTTCAACATCTATCTAAAGAATGATTATATTTCTTGCAATGTTGAGATGAATAAAACATTGATCCTCCATGTGGGCAATTCGATGACAATGTTTGCACTTAGCATTCTCGTGTTGAAATGGAACAGGTGAAGATGAATCTTCTTTAATGAATCTAGAACTTTGAAACTGCATTGGCTTTGGAATAATCTAGAGTGGGAAATGGAAAACTATCATAGTTTTCTTCATGTTGTGCTCTACTCCGATACCACTCTTGTAAATCTCCATATGAAAATAAGCATGATATGCATTTCTAATATGATACACATATTAATACAATGAGATATGACCCTTGGTTTTATCTTCCAAGAGGTCTCTTGGACTCCTATATGACTCTTCATATTCACTTATGAATCTTCACATGAATTGATCCATAAACTGTCGTGGATATTCCACTCTATATTAGTTCATAATATAATGGATCTTACAACTTAGTTCATTGTGTTAATTTAATTCCTTAAAATACTGAGTATAACGGAACTAAAAGAGAAAACTAGAGCAAATAAGTACATATTTTGCATAATAACACAAGATATACCGTAGGAAAACCCACTATGGGGAAAAACCCAGCCACAAATTCGGACTATGCCTTTCTCTTTATATCAAAGTGAAAATACAAAGGAAATGGTATTATCTATGGAGTAACCTAGGACTCTGTGACCATAATGGCTACTATAGGATCTCATATCTCCTTTGTTCTACTCTAATATCTTCCCCGGTTCTATTTTCTTAGCTATGGAACAATACAATACATCAAAAGAATGGAACCCCCTTCTTCTCTTAGTAGCACACTTTGACAATATTTAACATAGCCGAATGTCTAGGGTTACTTTTAGGGTTTTTTTTGCATGCCTCAACTCTCGATTAGGTGTAAGGTTCTAGTCCTTCTAGAATGTTCTTGAAGTTCCAAATGTGACTAGCTCCACCTGTGTGAAAAAATGAGAGATGACATAGAATCCACTCTGTACCATGGTGGTCAATTGGATAAGTCAACTTGCACGATGCATAACTTCTTCATACAAACTCCGTCTAAGGTGATTTTTCGACCATTTGAAAGATACGAGTCTGTAGAACATGGCATCTTTGTGCAAGTTAAGTTTTGGGAAAAAAAAATCATTTAAGTAGACAAAATGGCCTCAAAATTTTCTAAATGGTTTTCGACCTCAAATCTAAAAAGGCGACTTGCCAATAAATTGAGCCTTATAAACCAATTCATAGAATCTCTAAGCCTTAAAAACTCCGAATAGATGAAAATTTATATATTAATCCATTTTGAATCATGAATAATAATAATAATACAATATACTTTGCCATAACCTTAAGGATTAAGTTACAACATCTATATATAAAAAAATATAAAATTTATTGACAATATTCAATTTTTTATATTAAAAATATAAAATATGTAAGATACCTTATTTTTAAATAAATATAAACACTATTATTATAAAATATGATATATTTTTTCTATATTTTTATAAAAAAAATTATTCATTATTAAAAGAGAACGAAAACAACCTGTGTTCAAGTGCACTAGGCAAGTATAAAATATGAGAAATGTCTCCCAACATGACAACTCTTCAAAATTCAATGACACATTAAAAAAATATTTATCATCATAAAGAACTCCCATGACCCAATATAAAATATTTATCATTATTAAATATAAAGTATTTATCGTCCTAAAGAACTCCCATATTATATTTAGGTTGCTGACATATTATACTTATCAACATGTACATCGATATCGAAAACACATAAACTATCACTCCTAGATGTCTAATAGAATAGTGCCCTCTAGTGATTCCTCCACTAATTTCTAGAATAGTGCCCTCTAGTGGAAAAGTCTAGTTATATGTAAAATATAAAGTATTTATCATCGTAAAGAACGTCTTCCATATTATACCTAGGTTGCTGACATATTATACTTATCAACATGTACATCGATATCAAAAACACATAAGCTGTCACTCCTAGATGTCTAGTCTAATTTATAGAATAGTGCCATCTAGTGATTCCTCCACTAATTTCTAGAATAGTGCCCTCTAGTGATCCCTCCACTAATTTCTAGAATAGTGCCCTCTAGTGATTCCTCCACAAGTGAGACATGCGTTAGACATGGCATCAATAAAAATGTTCCAGCAACAAAAATGGGCAACAAAAAAAATGGGTAACCGTGTTGATGCAGAACAAATGATACTGTATAGATGAAGCCTGAACCAAACATTGTTAACAGCAGTAAGGTAATGGAGGAATTGCCGTTGATGTTCCAGCAAGGGAAGATTGCTGGGCAACAAATTCTTGAAGATGGCGGCCTCTTTCCCATTCTTCTGCTGCCCCCATCTCCCGGCTGCCAAGAACATCAAGATCCGTCGATTGGGCCCTTTCTCAACGCTATCCAACAAAATAGAGAGTGGATCGACAATCAGCTAAAAAGGGTTGGGGCGTTGCTGTTTAGAGGATTTCCAGTGAGAAGTGCGTCTGATTTCAACGCAGTCGTGGAAGCATTCGGATGGGAAGAACAGCGATATATAGGTTTCGCTTACAGGACGAAGATTGAAGGAAGAGTGTACACTGCAAGCGAAGCTCCTCTGCATCTGCCCATCAAGTTCCATCATGAGATGAATTTGGTGAGTTGATTGCACTATAGATAGAATACTGACTGGAATTGATTGGAATTGGACAGAACGATGAAGCTTGACATAAAGGTGTAGTGTGGAGTGGTTTTTAACTTTTGCTAATTATATTTTTATTTGGTTGGTATTTCAATTGGAAATCTCTAAAAAATCTTAGAATCCCATATATTAGTTATGAAAATTGTATAATTTGGGTGCCATGAGTATTTTACGATATTTTACGATAGTAAATCTATTTCTAAATCTAAAAAGACAATATAAACACTTCCAAATTTTGATTTTACAATTTTTTTCTGGATTTTGACCTAAACCCAAAATAAAGTCCAAAACTTAGAATAAATAGACTGCTCCCTGCATATAGTTTTCAAAGCAATAAATAAGCAGACAGGTTCATGATTTTGTGAAAATAGGCAGCACTGAAACTTTAAAGGTCTGTCATTTTTTTCTTGTTATTTTGGGGAAAAATGAATTTATACATCCAACAAAATAATATTTATTTTCTCAATAAGTCTTGGTCTACTCCCTTGAACGCTCACAGCAGTGCTAACATTGATCAAGGTTGATCAAAAACATGATCAATGTAGCACAGAGCGCTATGACCAAACACAATCTTCTCAGTATAGTTAATTTTTATTTCATCTTCTTGATGTTCGGTAAATCTAGAGTTCAGACAAATCTCTTTTAATTCTATGCACAATAAAATAATGCTTTTGTTTCTTCATAATTATTCCTTGATATTGTTATCCTGTGCAGTTTCCCGAGTTTCCTAACAAAGTAATGTTCTTCTGTGAGATTGCCCCTCCGGAGGGAGGGCAGACAGCAATCGTATTAAGCCATAAGATTACCAAAAGAATGGAAGAGAGATACCCACAACTTGTAAGAAAAATGGAGAAAGAGGGGTTGATCTATCCATTCAGTTTTTCTCAGGAAGACGATCCTGAATCCTTTTTAAAGGGTTGGCAATCCCATTTCCAAACGAAGGATAAACAGGAAGCAGAAAGGAAGTACAAGTAAGAGCATATATTCATAACCAGCATAATTTCATAAGGATTGCATCTCGATAATTTTTAATGCTTTCTTCATTTGACTTCTCCTGCTATCCTATAGAGCTTCTCTAAGCACAGTTACTTAGTTTAATTAAAGGATAAGCAATTGACCTTGTGGTGAGGTTGTTGTTTCCAGGGCTCAATTGTTAAGCGGTTCATTCCAGAAAGTGAGGTGGGCAGATGATGGCAGAATGTTATTTGAAGTGGGACCTATTGCTTCCATCAGAGCATTTGATGGAGACACGGAAAAGAAAGCCTGGTTCAACCTTATAGCTGCAAAACCAGGAACACCTCCAATGTTTGGAGATGGCTCTCCTCTTCCTGCAGAAGCAATTGAATCATGCATCCAGATAATTGAAGAAGAGTGTGTAGAGATCAACTGGGAAGCTGGAGATGTTCTAGTGCTGGACAATCTGTTTGTACAGCATGCCAGGCGGCCTTCAACCGCACCCAGGAGGGTACTGGCAGCCTTATGCAAGTAAAGTACTATCAATTGTCAGCCAGCCTGATAGATACTCATCTATATTTAAATTATACTGTGACTGTAATCACAATATAATTTAAGTGAATGGTTTATAATTTAAGAGGGCGTGATTATAATCACTCCCTGGCCATTGAGTTGATGGTTTTCAGATTCCTGTAGGGTATGCTGTTGCTTACATATTTTCTAGGCTACTTATATTGTGGTCGTTTTGTGTGTTCCGAAGGCTTGTCATTTTTCCCGTTGTACTTTTCTGCGGTTTCTATTTTGTCACTCCTCCGATACTTTGACATTGTCAGTTTGGGGTGGCGATCTGGGCTTTCACAGCCTGCGCCATGTTTCTCCCATTGTTGATTTGTATGTCTCCACTATTCGGGAGTATTGTTCAGACCTTTGTGTGTAGCAGATTTCAGACTATTTTTGCTAAGGCTGTTTTAACTGATGCGGCCTTGTATTTTCCTCTGATGGTATTTGTGGTTTCTCTGTTTTGGACAGGGTTGTCTTCCGTAGAAAATGGGAAAATGGGAGGGTGTATAACTTGTATTTGATTTTGATTTTTCTGAATAGTGGTTTATGTTTGTTAGAGGGCTAGCTCATTGGAAAAATGTCAATATCTGCTATTTCAGCTAAAGAATTAAAAGAGCATCATATCATTTACAATAATTGAATCTCAGCTAAAGAATCAAAAGAGCATCATATCACTTACAATAATTGAATCTCAGTGGGTAATGTAATAATCATTCCTCCCCACCACCACTTAAAGTACAACCAATAAACATTTTTTATTTTAACTTTAAACAGATCAAATGTTTCTGCTTTCTTTTAAATTATATTCTGATTATCACATGACTCATAACTTTATAGCTGGGATCTATGTAAGATAGTCTGTGATTGTGGAGAAGACTAATCTCCTAATAATGGTTGACTGGCTAGGTGGAAGAGAATTTTATATTTTGTTTACATTTTATTTTGATTTTTTAATTATTATAATAAAAAAGTTTTAAAGTAGAATATAATTTAAGTTTTGATTAAAAATCCTTTAGTTTAAATTATTTTAATTTATTTTTAATTTTATTTTTAAATTAAGAACGTTTTTAATTGAAATAATAAATTTTATAATTTTTATCAAATTTTATTGTTGTAGTATTATTAATGTAGTATTTACAAATAAAATATTAAATAGTAGTCAATATCATATAACATTGTTTTTTATTTATAGTTAGTATTATTATTTATTTTAATCTCAATGAAATTTATGTATAGATATAATTTCGGTGGTTTTATAGTGTTTCATTTTAATATAAAATTTTATTATTTTATATATTTTTATTTACATTATAGTTATTTAATTATATATAGTTATTTTATTAAATAAAATGATATTCAAACAACTTTTAAAAGAGAAAGTTTTTTATTAAATGATAATAAGACATTCAAATCTTATAACCATTGACAACATTGACAACTTCAATTCCTTCAGTACTCCATCAGATTTTTCATTAATCTAATAAAACCATTGGATGATATTATACTTCTCCACCTGGCGAGGTTCGTTCATTCACCATCTTAAAGGTATTGTCATTTAAGTATAAATTATGTATGCTTGTATGATAGTGTTTAGTGGTAATATCATGAAAGAGACACTTGGTTTGATCATTCATTATTTTAAAGATATTCTCATTTTAAATGTAGATTATGGATGTTAGTTATAGTTTTAAGTAGTAATATTATAAAACTGTCATTTTATGAATATTATTTTTAAGATTCTTATATTTTTATAAAAAAAATAGTTTTTTTTTTTTTTATGGTTTAAGTGTTTTAAGAAACAATTTTTAAAAATAAAAATGCAGAGTTATGTTTTATTTCTTTCATTTCAAAATGTAACATATTGTTGCTTTGGCATTCTTTGATATGATCTTTTGAAGAAATTTTTTATTTCTTTCATTTCAAAATATGACATATTGTTGCTTTGGCATTCTTTGATATGATCTTTTGAAGAAAAGAGTGCATTATTGCCTTTGAAGGCCAAATATGTTAACAAGATAATGCTTAGAAAACAAAAAAATTGAGGAAAGATTGTAAGAGATAGGTTAATATTAATTTTATCAAAATGTATGTTAAGATTGAAAAGAATTTGAATCTAAAATAAATTTCAAAAATTGATTCTTTATTAGATTTTTTAACACTAAATTAAATAATTAGAATTTTAAAGTCAATATATCTTTATATCATCTGGTTACTGTAATTTTGACTTGGGAATTGATAGATTAATATGTTTTCATCCCTCAACGTAAGTCTTCTAAGTTGAATAAGTCACTTATAACCTTTCCATGCAATATACTATATACTTGCATAGATTTCACATAAAATTTGTTGTGCATAAGTTAAATGTTAAGAAAAAAAATCAAATAGAAAGATGATATCTTCCAAACAAACTAATATTATTATATAACTTTAATTTCACATTACTTGTGAAATTTAGGAAAATATTTATTTATATATAAATTAATATTATTATTTAACTTTATATTATTTTATTAATTAAAATTTAAAAAATATTTATTATATTAAAAGAGAGGAAATTAAATTCCTTATCGGATTGTTATCCGCCTATGTCTTCGGATGAAAAAAAAATGATAGATTATAGACAACGATAGATTATAAGATGGTGCCCATTGTATAGTAAATGGATAAGGAGTAAATGAAGTAATTAATGATAAATTCAAGACCAACACATTTCTTATGAAAAAAACAATATATTTGTTTCAATGTGTATTAGTATGTTTTTCTTTTTTCTATATTTATGGTAGAAAATTTATAATTATGTTATAGAATTTAAAAATATTTTATAGATAAATATATTTAAATTTTAGATATATTTTAAATAATAAAATGTTTTTTATTTATTTATATATTATATTATTTTTTTAAACATAATAACATTATATATATATATATATAATATATATATATATATATATATATATATATATATATATAACATGACATCAATATATATTTTTTTTAATATGACAACCATATTATGTAGAATAATGACATAGTGAAAAGAAAAGTTAATAAAAACAAATTATTTTTAAAATAATAAAAAATAAAAAAATAAAATTGTTTTATAAATAAATATACTTAAAATTAATTTGATACATATAAATTATTTTTAAAATAATAAAAAAAATACCCAAAAACTATAAAAATAGTATAAATAAATTTATTTAAAATTAATTTATATTTAAAATACCTAAAATAATTTTTATTTATTTATATATTATATTATAAATTATAATGTCATCACTTACCATGAATATGATAATCCTTTTAGAAAAATCAGGATCCAATTACAGTTCTCATTAGTAAAAGCAACAATAGTCTTCCCTATATTTATGAAAAGTTCATATTGATTCATTATGTTTATCCTTCACGTGGAAGAACGAAAGAAAACTATGTTAAGTTATTCTATTAGATTTTGAAAATAGATATTAATGAAAAGTTCATAGTGATTCGTTATGTTTATCCTTCACGTGGAAGAAAAACTATCTTAAATTATTCAACTAGATTTTGAAAATGTATATCTTACAAGCGTGCACACTTTTGTCTTGCATACGCCTTCACTACCAAGTATGTCAAAAAGAAATGAGAAAGGACTCAGCGTGCACACTTATGTCCTACATAGGCCTTCACTACCAAGTATGACGTTTGTGAGAAAGAAATGAATTCATTCAGAATGACTTATATGTGAAAAAATATTCTAATATGAAGGTTTTTATTTTTATTTTTAATATTAATTAATATAGATTTTAAATCATGATTTAAAGAGGCTCTAAGAGAGATATAATTTAATTAACTGTAAATTTTTTATCTTAAATTTTTTATATGTTCATAAAAATTTACGGTGAAAGAATTTTAAGGTGGGGGCGCACAAAGATGCTCTCCAAAAGTGTTGCAATGGGGGTGCGCTAGCGGGAAGAAAAAGACCACGCGAACGTGCCTAAGGAAATTCACATCTGCAGCTAGGTTCGGTACCAAACCGGGGGCGCATGCGCATTGCTCGTGCGTGCGCGCTACTGGCACTTGCGCGCTCATGTGCGCTCATGTACTCCTCTTAAAAATTATAAAAAAAGGGGGAAGAATGTTTGTCATTCCACTGCTTGCAGCTGAGTGCGACTGCTTCTTCGCATGCACGTCACTACAACCCAACCAAGTCACTCTTTGCACTCCACAACGATCCAAATCCATCCACCAACTCGTCAACAAGTGAATTGGTAGGTAAATTTCATTCTTTTTGTCATTTTATTCATTGTTTTTATCATTTAATTCATTGTTTTTTGTTTTTTTAAATTTGTAATAATTCCCAACTTATATAAACAATAAAGAAATTTTCAATTGCAGATTGTAAACCCACACAATGAATGAACAAAAATTAGCATGGAGTCTGATGGAACACAAGAAAATACTAATCCTGGAACCAATGAAAACCCTCAACAAAATCCAAATGCCCAAGAAAATAAAAACCCCCAACCAAATGTTGACCAAGATGAATTGAACTATTATGTAAATGAAATGAGAGTGCACACTCGAGATCTAAGAAACACTAGGGAACCATCTCGAGTGTCTCTTGCCACCTCAATTGAGAGCTCAATTGACTCCCTCATCCATGCACATCGCCAATTGATTGACATGACTGATTATAGAGCTAGGATGCAGGAGTATTATTCCATGAGCATTTCCAAGGAGGAAATAAAATATTTGAATATTACAAAGGCCCATTTGTACAGTATGTTCATCGATCCAAGAACACAACAACCACCCGAGATTAGAAAGCCATGTGTTTGCATGGATTGGTGTCATTTCCAACCATGGAGGGACAATTGGATGCAGAGGTGGTTCATAGTTTACGATAAACCTCCCTACAATAATACGAAGGTTCCACAATACTTCCTTCGGCAATTGTGGGCTGATTTTCAGCTCGGTTTACATGTCAACTACTTTGACATAACCGAGTTCCAGGGTGTTGGGCATGGCTCTTCCTAATATTGAACTGCTGCTAGGAGAAACCGACTGAGAGGGCCAACACCTCCTAGGCATGAGCTCAACCTCTCTCCCCAATAGCCTCAATTACCCCACAAACTTGATCAGATCGAGGGCGCTATGAGGATTGTTGCATGGGGACTGCTTATACATACTTCCTTTGTAGTAGCTACTACAGTGGAGAGACAAGATGACCCTGATAGAGAAGCAGGTGCAGGGCCTTCAAGATAGAGTCAAGATAGACCTGTGACCGGTGGTATCCATGCTGGGCCTTCTAGTTCCACGGGGATAATGCCACATCTTTGTCCCCATTGTGGGCACACTTTCCCTGGCCCAATCGAGGGCTTCTATATGTAGCAGGTTAGCACTTTTTCTAATGTTTTTTCAATCATCACTTGATCATTTGTAAAGTAATTTTAAAGTATTTGTGCTTGACTTAAGCTATTATTTCAATGTACAACTATTTAGAGCTGAGACGCCATCATGGGAGAACGCAACATCTCCCAACCTGGATGTGGCAATGGCAACTGCAAATGAAATTGTGGCACCTCACATGGAGGTATTTTCAGTACCCCACACAATATTGTAATTAATTATGGCATTTATATTTTTATGTATTTCTATTTATGACGTACATGATGATAGTTCGTACAATATTTTTTAATATTTTAATTGACTAAATAATTACTTGCTTAATATGTTTATAACGTGCATGCATTTTGGTGTTTATAGGTATGCACGCAGTACTCTGACTAGCCATCTCCGCCAGGGTTCGGCAAGTCTCCTTATACACAGGTACAATGTGTAGTTAAAAGCATGCTTTTAATTTGAAATGTCATGACATACTATGGTTTAATTTGATTTTTTCTTACTAAACTATGATATTACAAATTTGTATGCAGGGGCCGCTAACAGCTATAGGCCACCTTAGTCCCATGTTTCCACACTCTCCCATGAGTCCCCTGCCTCGCTTCCATCGAGACCCCTCCCTCTGTCCACCCCCTCCCTTCCATCCACCCTCCCCTCTCCATCCATACTCCCCTTCTATCCATCCTCCCCCATTCGTCTATGCCCCCCATCTATACATCCTCCCCCCATTCATCCACGCCCCCCCCGTCTACCCATGCTCCCTTATTCGTCCATGCCTCCCCTTTCGTCCAGCTTCCCTTCTTCGTCCACAACCTCCCTTCTATCCATCCTCCTCCCTCCATCCAATACCGCCCCCCTATTCACCACACCTAAACATCCCCCCTAGCTCTTTTGGGTCGATACCCCCCTATCGTACAACCGGTAGGGGTTCATCGTCCACGACATCCTCCTCCACCCCATACCACCATGTCCTATTCCACCATATCAGCTCCACTTCCCGCCACTACTATGGCAACCACTATTCCATTATCTGCCCATGTTTCTACTATGGTTGAACCCATAGTTGCTGCATCTACATCTATGCCCCCCCCCATGACTGCATCGGAGCAAGTTGTCCATCCAACTGCTCCACTTGCTAGCCCAGAAGCTCATCCTGCTCCATTATTTGGGTTGCTCACGGTGAGAATCAAGTTAATTTATGAAAATGTTTTGATGCATTAACCAAAATTAATTTAAGCAATTATTATTTTTCAATGAAATGATTCTCGTAAATGTTGTAGGGTGGAATTGTTGAGAGGCTCAACAGATCTAGGACACCTGCTTCTGGTGTCCCACTCGCATCAGCGGTTAGTTATTTAAGATTTGAATTGTACATTCATTTTATAAATGTGGTAAATGTTACAAATGCTTGAAACTAATGGTACCTTATATCGTTTGTTTCAGAGTGTAAAGCGACGGTCTACTCCTAGATGGAAGAAGGCCCGGGGTAGCAGTAACTCCAAGAAGAGAAAGATCGATTTTGGAGATGCATCAGGGAGTGACCGGGGTGGTCACAATGCTTGAAATGCCATGTTATCTACATTAGCCACGATGTGGCACCTTTGGGAACCAGCTGCTGTGTACTTTGTATCTATGGCACGGGTTGCCATGTATTTTGGATCTACGACACGAGCTGTCGGATTCTGTATAGGTCACTAGTTGCTACATATTTTGGATCTACGACACGAGTTGTCGGATTTTGTAAAGGGCACGGGTTGCCATCGTACGTACATTGGGAATCATGTTCCACTATTTTCCTGAAAATTTATATATTTGCTCGAGTTTTGTTCCACTATGGTTTTATCTCATGGATTTATATATAGTTTTGTTCGAGTTTTGTTCTATATATGCGTATAATGATTTGGATTCAAATGTATGTCATGGCGGTTTTGGAGGAAACCTAGAGCACCGTTTTAGGGTTTTTATTGCAACGACAACAATTATTAAGGCCAATATTTCAAACAAGATGTAATTTTGGATGTGTAATCAATGCACTCTAGTGTTTTTCACTCTATAACTACCCACAACACAATGTTCACAACAACTTATCTTAAGAGGGAAACATATAAATTTTGGGGTGTTGTAGTTAAACACATAGAAAACCATGTAAAGACTAAATGATGGATCTCAACAATCCATGGGAATGTTGTGGATAGGTGATGCATGATTGATCTTGTGATCCTTGCATGCCTCCATTTAATGGTCATTTTGGTGTCCATTAATTCTAAAGAAATTCACTTTAGATAAATTATAGTATAAATTGGTTTATTAATCCTTACATAACAAGGAACCTTGAGATAAAAAAGAAGTACTAAACACTCTATATTGAATCCCTTACTTGCATGTTTCACAACCACCCACAACACAAGCATCATGAACCACAAAGTTATCAGAAAAAACACACGGGGGCCCTTCCATGCACTGATTTGGAGGCAAGATCACAATGTGAACAACAATCGATAATAAAAACAACACAATGGCCATGGAACAAGTCCTCCAAAACCACCAATGTAGTCCTCGAAAACACAAGTTACCCCACAATGTAAAGAACCAGAATCGAAAGGCAATGAGAAAAGAATTAGTGAGGATGCAACCACTAGCAATTGATGCCTAATCCTCTTAAAATAGAGGAAGAACTTCAAACACGGGGATCACTGAACGAAAACCACCAAGGTGACGAAAGCACAACCACCGAAGGATAACATATTAAAATTATTGTGGCCAAGCACTTTGGAAGGCAATGTGAATAGAACCACTAGGGAAACACCCAACAACCATTGATTCCTAGAGCTCTACACACAGGTTAAATAAAAAACAAGAAAAACTCCTAAAATTGGGAACAAATAGCCAAAACCAACAATGCAACTAGAACACAATGACCAAGGGAACTTCAAAATGAAACACCACTCCAAAAAAGAAGTTGCTTTAGACCTACCTCATTTGGTATGAGAGAAGTTGCTTTAGAGACCTAGAGACCTACCTACCACATCTCTCATTTGGTATGAGAGAAGTTTCTTTAGACCTACCTCACTCATTTCAATGCTTGAGTTTTTGGAGGTCGACCTCCCACCCCACATGTCCTCCTCAACATTTTTTGTTCTCTTGGTTTTGTGCTGACCCAAAAAATTTCATGCTTTGGGTACCTTGAGGTATATCCCCAACCCAAAAAACTCTTATATTATGTTGATTATGTTGGTTATTGGCTTCACCCAACAAAATTATATTTAACAATACACATATTCATAGATTTGATTCCCCATGCTCAATGCTCACCCAAATCTAGCTAGATTTTGGGTTTTTTCCCTTATCAAAGCATCGTGTCATCAACCTAGGGTTTCCATTAATATATTCTAACTAGATACTAGAATCTCCTTGACCAAATTTGGTGGACAAATGCATAGAGATCTTCTAGACTCTAAGATATGTATCCTAACAATTTATTTTAAAACATGCTCATTTATGGTTGAAGATTGATGCTTGATTGCTATAGATAACCACTTAGAGGGACTTGTCCAATCCGATGCCAGTCCCACACTACAGATATCTACAACAAATTCAATGAGGAACAATCCACTAGTGACCTTCACCATGACACATTACATGGGATTCATTGTGTTAGGATTTGAAAGGACAATTTTTATCCTCTAGGTTATGAATCAAACTTAATAAATAGGTGGTTCCAATTGTGATAGGATTATAGACAAACTGTATAATAATACATAGAGGTTTTTACTAATCTCTGACTAAATTTAGGATTCTAAAGAAATACTTATCTTAAATTTAATTCATGTCTTGTTAAATATTTCATAATGAAATATCTATTTGAGAGCACCACCTTAGACCAAGCCATACCATTAATATAAAATGTACATTAGAGAAATGACCTAATTCAATTTCCTTTTATAACTCTAAATCTAACCCTAACCATCACCCAAACCCTAGCACTAAACCCTATGTACCCTTTAGATACTTCCTCCAATATTTCCTAATCTCCCTACAAGTAACACTACCTCTTCACCCTCTCCACAATGGTGCCACTATCATGAAACTCAAAAGCTTAATAAATTTACTGAGCAAAACCCTTCATCATCATTGTCATCTATAGGTTCCTCATCAACATCTCCATCACCATCATATTCAACATCATCATCATCTTCATCACCATCACCATCATCATCAACATCTTCATCATCATCACCATCATCACCATCATCATCATCTTCATCATCATTGTCATCTATAGGTTCCTCATCAACATCTCCATCATCATCATCATCATCTTCATCACCATCACCATCATCATCAACATCTTCATCATTATCGCCATCATCACCATCATCATCATCTTCATCATCATTGTCATCTCTAGGTTCCTCATCAACATCTAGCCATAACCGCCTGGTCGACGATTTTGCAAATTTGACCCCAATGTGCAAAAATTGCACACTTCCTTACTGAAAAAAACCCTAGTTTCCAAAATGGACCTACAAGATGACACATGGTCCATGGAACCAAAGGAGATGCACACCCCTAACACTATCCCGACGTCCTGAATCCAACGTATTTGATGGTTGTCGATCCTAGCCACGCTCGTCATTCTATGGCTCGTTCTGTCTCACATCCAAAAGGCCTTTTGGAACACCTGCTGGATACCTACCAGGGGCATAGAATTCCAACCGTGCAACAAAAATGGGTTCTAGGGAGTCCTGCAAGTGTGTCTAGGAAGGTTCCAGCTGGGAACGCTAGCCATAAGTGCCCGGTCGACGATTTTGCAAATTTGACCCAATGTGCAAAAATTGCACACTCCCTTACTAAGCAAAACCCTAGTTTACAAAATGGACCTACAAGATGACACTTGGGCCATGGGACCGTAGGAGAGGGACACCTATAGCACTATCCTAGTGTCTTGAATCCAACGGAGTCGACAGTTTGTCGATCCGAGCCACCATCGTCATTCTATGGCTCGTTCCGTCTCGCATCCAAAAGGCCTTAAGGGACACCTGCTGGATACCAACCGGAGGCATAGAATACCAACCGTGCAACAAAACCAGGTTCCGAGGATTCATAAAGTGTGTCTAGGAAGGTTCCAGTTGGGAACACTAGCCATAAGTGCCCAGTCGACGATTTTGCAAATTTAACCCCAATGTGCACAAATTGCACACTCCCTTACTGAGCAAAACCCTAGTTTCCAAAATGGACCTACAAGATGACACCTTGGCCATGGGATCAGAGGAGAGGGGCACCCCTAGCACTATACCGACATCCTCAATCCAATGGAGTCTATAGTTTTCCAATCCGAGCCATGATCGTCATTCTATCACTCGTTCCGTCTCGCATCCAAAAGGCCTTCAGGGACACCTGCTGGATACCTACTGGGGGCATAGAATTCCAACCCTGCAACAAAACTGGGTTCCGGGGATTCTTGCAAGTGTGTCTAGGAAGGTTCCATCTAGGAACACTAGCCATAAGTTCCCGGTTGACGATTTTGCAAATCTGACCCCAATATGAAAAAATTGCACACTGCCTTACTAAGCAAACCCCTAGTTTCCAAAATGGACCTACAAGATGACACCTGGGCCATGGGACAAGAGGAGAGGGGCACCCCTAGAACTATCCCGACGTCCTGAATCCAATGGAGTTGACGGTTTGTCAATCCGAGCCACGTTCGTCATTATCTGGCTCGTTCCGTCTTGCATCCAAAAGGCCTTCACAGACACCTACTGGATACCTACCAGGGGCATAGAATTCCAACCGTGCAACAAAACCAGGTTTTGGGGAGTCCTGCAAGTGTGTCTAGGAAGTTCCAACTAGGAACACTAGCCATAGGTTCCCGGTCGACGATTTTGCAAATTTGACACCATTGTGCAAAAATTGCACACTCCCTTACTGAGCAAAACCCTAGTTTCCAAAATGGACCAACAAGATGACACCTGGACAATGGGACCGGAGGAGAGGGGCACCCCTAGCACTATCCTGACGTCCTGAATCTAACGGAGTTGACGGTTTGTCGATCCGAGCCACAGTCATCATTCTATGGCTCATTCCGTTCCTAAGATCAATCAAGCAAGTCAAGCATTGGGTGATGGACCCATGGGAGAGAAGTTCCTCTTAATGGGAGTAAATGGCTTCTTGAATTTTTAGAAGCTTTTCCACTATGTTTCTATTTTTCCTAAGAGTTTTTCACAATGTACTGACAATTCCTAGATATAAATGGTGTTCCTATTGGTCTAGGTGGAGGAAAAAGAAACACATAGAACATCTCATTGAACTAAAGAACTAATGTATTGGTGTTGTAATTGATGCAACAAAACTAGCATAAGCATGGAAGTGGTTTGACCACCTTAACCACTAAAATAATGTATTAGTCAAATATGGGGGAAAGTGATAATTACATGTCAATGAACACTTATATTCCTCCATATGATTATAAATGTACCACTTTACACTAGGTATGGGATCAATAATGTATTCTTCTACTATGTTTTAAGATTAATATGGTATAGTAAATATTCTTGCACTAAGGTGTCTTAGTGTGTTTTTTTTCTTTCAACTCATAAATTCAAGACAACTACAATTGATCCATGTCTCAATTCATGAT